>CAMRHE010000097.1:2400000-4800000 GCA_947044405.1 Leptodactylus fallax
GGAAGATGAGTATGATTATTTATTATTGTTCCACACCTTCGCCAATAGGCATGTTGGATTTCAACATGCCCAATCCTTTTATTGACTGGGGGATTGATGTAGCCTGTGGTTGGGCCTTGATGGTCAAGTGGGGCATGTCAGCATCATGACACTTGCTTCAATGCAACATTGCAACAACACGCTCCACATGACCAGAGCCCAGGAGCGGTGAGTAACACAGGTTTTTATGTTTGTCACCTCCCTATGATCATTATATAATATAATATTTTGTAGGTTGTGTAACCCAAAAATTTCAGGTTCTGCCGAAAGTGAAATTTTTGCAATATTTGCAACGAATACCATAGGGGCCACAATGGGACATAATACTGTGTGAAGGAGCCACTATGGGACTTAATACTGTGTGGAGGGGCTATTATGGGGCATTATACTGTGTGGAGGGGCCGCTATGGGACATTATACTGTGAGGAGGGGCGACTATGGGATATTATGCTGTCTGTCTTTGGGCCATTATAGTGTGTGTAAATGGGGCATTACACTGTGTGGGGGGCCAGGAAAGGGGGCACTATACAGTGAGGGGGGCCAAGTCAAAAGTTTGCTATGGGGTCCAGTCTTTGCTAGTTACACCCCTACATGACCCATGGCTGCAGACATCACCCAAGAGGCCGGAAGATGCCGTGGAATGAGCAGGGGAGATTAGAGGTATCTGGAGGTGGTTTATTTGCTTCTTCCCATTGTGCCAAGCATGCATGTTTATTAGGGGATGTTGAGTGAGTTGGCTAACCCTCATTGATCTGTCACCACAACATGCTGCCTTATACTATTAGCCCAAACAGCACAAAAGATTGTGCCATTTGGTGAGTAATTAGGAATATAGCAGACTCATATTGACAACTTCTGAATTCTGTAATCTACATCCTTCCAATTTTTTTTTTCTACCCCTTCATTATTGACTTCATCTATCTGTCTACATACAGCACACCCATCAGTTATTGGTGAGGAGGTGAGGGCGGGGTAAGGAAAGATCCCCTCATAATTATAGTATGCTCTTAAATATGAGTCTTCTGTATTCTGTGTTAGGTGCTATTCAGCAATAGCACAATTTTTTTTTAATATAATTTGGGCTAACAGTACATCTACCCTATCCATATAATACGCTGCATAATATGGTTATAGATTTGCATTAAAAGATATACCCAGCCTTAGAACATCTGTGGGCTAATCACAAAGGAAACATGATGCAGGACAACATAGCTCTACTGAGAGTTTGTCTCCACTCCTGGTATGGATCAGATACAATGAATAAAATACTGCAAACAAAGCATGATTATGAATTGAGCATAAGTCTGCTGTGGTAGGTGAGAAGGAGTTAAATAATATTGGCATAGATGGTTTCCTAGAACATTATACTTTAGAAAGAAAAGTATGTCCCCTTTGTTTGGAGTCACTAGTATCAAAGTACTCAAAGCTACATACAGACGGAAGAAATGTTTATTTCTTGGAATAAAGATCCAACAACAGAGACTTTCAGATTCCCAGGATCCAGGACAAGATGTTTTCCTCATAATTACTCATAACTTACAATTACATAATTTATTCTGTCATGTGATGTCATTGTGCACTTTCCTCTCTCTCCCATATCTCTATATGGAAAATACACAGCTGCCAACACAAAGCTGCCCCTTGTATTTGTGGAATGTCCGGGAGGAACAAGTTTCTACTTACACAGACTCATGTTTGTGGCATACAAATGGCTTATCTCACACACACATACATTTACACATTTGTTATATTTAGTAGTTGATGGGAATGAATGATGCATAATCGCATGCATAAGAAATAAAGTATGGGTGGGGTGCCCTGCACACACAGCAAATGTCTGTTAAAGTGTAGGTGAATATATTGCAACAGTTCCTTCAGGTATTTTTGGTTTTATGAAGACACTGGAACTCAATATGGTTCATTGTTCTATAGCTTTTCCTTGCCTAACTACTTTATAATACATTTGAACAGAAGAGATTTTCTTAGCAATTCTCATGAATGACGTTTAATATTTATCTTATTATGCCAGGGGTACAGGATGTTCTTTTTTACCTGTTTATTTAGGCTGCTGCATATGGACAAAACACAAAAACTTATGTAGTGAAGTGCAGAAATAAAAACAGTAGAATTAGAATTAGAGTTTTAGAGGGGATAGGTGCTGGGCAGAGAAGGAAAGCTTTTTTTTGTGCAAATGAAGCCAAGATTCATAAAAATAAAGGTATGATGGTCCTTGTTTTATTATCATTTTCCTGATGACAGACTGTCTTTAACATGAGCCAGTGTGTACCAAAAAATTTCAATATTGGAGCAAACAAAGCCACCATATAGGTGGTGTAAAGTCTGAGAAAAGTCTCTAAACATGCATCAAATTTATCATCCACTAGCAGAAGAACCCGGCTTCGCACGGGTATATTTCATTTTTTGTTTGTGTAGTGACCCCATAAGAATTGGCCAGTTTTGCACTTCACATGCAGTATGGCAGTCCAGTATAGGTACAGTCTATTTATGGCTGTGTTGCTATGGAAACCTGGTAAATGAAATGTGAACTTATATTGGCTGATACACATCATATGACTGAATATTTAAAGACCTGCGAACTGCTATTGACTCATACGGGTCATAAATAGCTTGGTTGCTATGGAAACCTGGTGTAAAGATGTGTGTATGTCAAGACTGAAGAACCTGTGATTTTTCATTGGTCCATAAGCGTCATGTGATCATGTGTATCTCAGTTTGGATATCAGTGAAAGACCTGCGATCGGTTGTTATGGAAAACCTGGAGTAAAGCTGTGTGTATGTGACCTTGTGTAACAGTGTCATCCACAGCGCCCTGCCCCTTTAAAGCTGACCTACAGCAGTGAAGAAAAATGGCTGGGTTGTTATGGAAACATGGAGTGCAGCTGTGTGCATGTGGCTGACAATGCCTTGGAAACAGGCTTGGGTCTGCTGAGAGTTTTCATTAGCTCGAGCAGCAGCCATGCGTTTTGCTGCAGGGGGCATGAGTAGTTTAAAAACGTTTCAATTTATAAGAATGCTGAAATCCAGTATGGCAGTCCAGTCAGTGGCGTAAATACCGGGACAGCAGTGGCAGCGGCTGCCACAGGGCCTGGGACATTAGGGGTCCCGGCGGGCCCTTGATGTTTTTTGTTTTTTTTAATAGGCCGTTACCTGCTGGTGTAACACCAGCAGGTAACAGGCCCTATTTACTTACCGATCCCCGCTCCTGCTCATGGCCGCCTGCGCTTCACCTTCTACAGAGGCGGCTTTGAGCAGGAGCGGGGATCAATAAGTAAGGCCTGCGAGCCGTGAGCTCCACAAACACTGCTATCATTATACTCTGGGGTCTTTTCAGCAGGCTTCGGGCCTCCTTGGTGATATCCCAGACGTCGGTGGGCCAGTCCGATGTCATTATGCATTGCGATGCATGCCTGGCTCACATGACATCTGGTCCAACATTGAAGAGGTAGCGGGGAGTGCACATAATACTATATGAAGAGGCCACTATGATACTGTGTGCAGGGGCCACTATGGGGCAGAATACTGTGTGCAGGAATGCAGTTTGTGCGGGGGGGGGGCGGTTGCCGAGGGTGGTCCCATGTCAAATGTTTGCCTTGGGGCCCAGCCATTCCTAGTTACGCCACTGAGTCCAGTATAGGTACAGTCTATTTATGGCTGTGTTGTTATGGAAACCTGGTAAATTAAATGTGAACTTATATTGGCTGATACACGTGATATGACTGAATATTTAAGGACCTGCGAACTGCTATTGACTAATACAGGTCATAAATAGCTTGGTTGCTATGGAAACCTGTGTGCCTGAGGAGAGTAAGCACCTGCGAGCTCTTATTGGCTGATAAGGGACATGTGACCGTGTGTATGGCAGTTGGAATATGAGTGAAAGACTTGCAGTCTTGTATTAGCTAATGTTGGTCATTTTTTGAGAATACTGTATCTCAGGAACGGTACGTCCAAGAGAGCTATGACCCAGTCTATAATATTCCCGGACACCTGATGTACATGTGTGCCAAATTTGGTGAGGATCAGTCCAGTCGTTTGGTCGTGCATAAAGAACAGACAGACAGACAGAAACTCATTTTTATATATATAAGAGACTAGCAGAAGAACCCGGCTTC
Source organism: Leptodactylus fallax (assembly GCA_947044405.1). Classification (NCBI taxonomy): domain Eukaryota; kingdom Metazoa; phylum Chordata; class Amphibia; order Anura; family Leptodactylidae; genus Leptodactylus; species Leptodactylus fallax. The sequence goes on from CAMRHE010000097.1 coordinate 2,404,173, forward strand.
TCACGGGTATATTTCATTTTTTGTTTGTGTAGTGACCCCATAAGAATTGGTCAGTTTTGCACTTGACATCCAGTATGGCAGTCCAGTATAGGTACAGTCTATTTATGGCTGTGTTGCTATGGAAACCTGGTAAATGAAATGTGAACTTATATTGGCTGATACATGTCATATGACTGAATATTTAAGGACCTGCGAACTGATATTGACTCATACAGGTCATAAATAGCTTGGTTGCTATGGAAACCTGGTGTAAAGCTGTGTGTATGTCAAGAATGAAGAACCTGCGATTTTCCATTGGTCCATAAGCGTCATGTGATCATGTGTAGCTCAGTTTGGATATCAGTGAAAGACCTGCGATCGGTTGTTATGGAAAACCTGGAGTAAAGCTGTGTGTATGTGACCTTGTGTAACAGTGTCATCCACAGCGCCCTGCCCCTTTAAAGCTGACCTACAGCAGTGAAGAAAAATGGCTGGGTTGTTATGGAAACATGGAGTGCAGCTGTGTGCATGTGGCTGACAATGCCTTGTCAGATTGGAGACGGGCTTGGGTCTGCTGGGTTGTTTCAGCAGCTCGCTGTTGTCTGTGACATATCTTGTCAGATTAGAGACAGGCTTGGGTCTGCTGAGAGTTTTCATTAGCTCGAGCAGCAGACATGCGTTTTGCTGCAGGGGGCATGAGTAGTTTAAAAACGTTTCAATTTATAAGAATGCTGAAATCCAGTATGGCAGTCCAGTCAGTGGCGTAAATACCGGGGTAACAGTGGTAACGGCTGCCACAGGGCCCGGGACGTTGTTTTTTGTTTTTTTTTAATAGGCCGTTACCTGCAGAGGTGGCTGTGAGCAAGAGCGGGGATCAGTAAGTAAGGCCTGCGGGCCGTGAACTCCACAAATACTTCTATCATTATACTCTGGGGTCTTTTCAGCAGGCTTCGGGCCTCCTTGGTGGCGTCCCAGACATCGGTGGGCCAGTCCGACGTTATTATGCGTTGCGATGCATGCCTGGCTCACGTGACATCTGGTCCAACATTGAAGAGGTAGCGGGGAGTGCACATAATACTATATGAAGGGGCCACTATGATACTGTGTGCAGGGGCCATTATGGGGCAGAATACTGTGTGCAGGAATGCAGTTTTTACAGTGGGGGGTGGTTGCCGGGGGGGGGGGGTCCCATGTCAAATGTTTGCCTTGGGGCCCAGCCAATCCTAGTTACACCACTGAGACCAGTATAGGTACAGCCTATTTATGGCTGTGTTGTTATGGAAACCTGGTAAATTAAATGTGAACTTATATTGGCTGATGATACGTGATATGACTGAATATTTAAGGACCTGCGAACTGCTATTGACTAATACAGGTCATAAATAGCTTGGTTGCTATGGAAACCTGTGTGCCTGAGTAGAGTAAGCACCTGTGAGCTCTTATTGGCTGATAAGGGACATGTGACAGTGTGTATGGCAGTTGGAATATGAGTGAAAAACTTGCAGGCTTGTATTAGCTAATGTTGGTCATTTTTTGGGTATACTGTATCTCAGGAACGGTATGTCCAAGAGAGCTGAGACCCAGTCTATAATATTCCCGGACACCTGATGTACATGTGTGCCAAATTTGGTGAAGATCGGTCCAGTTGTTTGGTTGTGCATAAAGAACAGACAGACAGACAGACAGACAGACAGAAACGCATTTTTATATATATAAGAGATAATCAGCCGCTGTGATAAAACAGGCACATCTTTATAGCCTACCTGGTCTAAATTTACACTGCGTAAGTATTTGATTTGACAGGTATACTGTGTCTGCCTTGTAACTTGCACCAAATATAGTTCACGTTGCTATATATATTATCTATCTATCTATCTATCTATCTATCTATCTATCTATCTATCCATTGTATTTGATTTGTTACAATAGGAAGTATTTGGAAAACATTGATAATTAATCTTAATTAATCTAATGAATGGTGAAGCAATGCTGACTTGGTTGAGATAGAATTTGAACTCTGTACTACTTTGAAAGATAGGCTGGTATTAGAAACAGAGCACTATAGCATTTTCCATCTTAATTCATTAGTGGGCATCCAAGAGATATTATTCTGTAGTTATGCACTACCAATGAAGTGTAACAATGTATCAAGTCAGTGATAAACATGATAAACATGTAATGTGTATGGGCGAAAATGAGTGGTAGCTAATATGTAGTCTGACTCGTTGCCTTAAAGGGATGTTCCAATTGTTTTAATTAACCCCTAGCGAGGTTTAAAATAATAAACAGTATATACTACCCTCTATGTTCGGACAGGGACACAGAAGAAAGCCTATTTTCGGGACCCCGTTCTTCCTGACCTTTGGCCCACAAGGGAGCATGCCAGCCACTCAGCCAACCAATCAGTAATCAGAAATTCAAGGTCTCCCCTCCAAGATTCTCATCCAGTGTTTCACCTCATGCTCTTCTATTCGCAAGATCAGGTTTTCTACATGAATCAACTATAGGAGAATAAAGTGAACACCAATCCTGCAATGTGAAATCAAAAAAAGTTTCATTTCATATTCTTACAGTTACAAGTTACAGTATGAATCATCATATCATGTAACACCAGCAAATGTGGCACACTTTGTCCTTGTTTACTGAATCCCCACTTTTCCTCTGACTAGATACATTGTTGCATTTGTTCACAGTATGTAGCTACAAAACACTATTGACCCATGACATTTGATCATATCAGACAATCCTTGCTAGCAAAATGTCATTTATATGAGCTTTTCTATAAGTGTTACTCAGTCCTTAGCCTTAACCATGTTGAATACACCATACAATGCTTCATTACTGTGACATGGTGGGATAAGAGAGAATAGAAACAAGTGACATCACATAGGCTAAGCAGATTAGACCCTCTCTATATTGATCTATTCTTCTCTTGTCAGCCACCGCTATAGTTAGATCAACATTTAAAGGTTGGTCACTACAACAAACCATTTCCCATCTGCCTATGTTTTAATGCAACTGCAACATAGCTAGTCATATGGTAGAGCAACTCAGCCAATGTTTCAAGTTAGCTTGCTTTCAAACAGGTATATTTTAGGGTCTGTATTATGACCACAAACCCCGGAACTAAATTTGGATCATTCCAATAAACTTAAAGAGAGTCTGTCAATGTACCCAGCATATCAACTCAGCCATGCAGATATACAGGTTAGGGCCACCTGAAACAAACAGTGCTTCAATGCCGAGGTATCGCTGTTTTTGTCAATATGAAAATAAGTTCTTTGAAGCAATAAGGGCATTGTTGCTTACATCTTTAGAGGATTGGCATCACCCTCATTGCTCCAAATAGCTCTTTTGAATGTAAACAAAAACAGTGATATCTCGGCAACAGAGTTCCAATTCACAAGGGAAAAAAAACCCTGTTAAAGGCTATGGACACCTTTGTCAACTTTTTTCCCTTATTATCCATTGCATGTATGTTTTAATAAACTACTTTTAAGATAGCTTTGCATAAAAACTTTAACTTTTTTGCTGCGGTGTTTTGAGCCAAAGTCAGAAGTGGCTTCAAAATTAATGGGAAATATATAGGAAGTACTTATAGTTCTCCCTTTTGCTCAATAAACTCCTGGCTTTGGCTCAAAAAACCACAACAAAAAAACACAACAAAAAAGCAGCTTTTCCGCAACTTGGGGCCTCAACCTTACAGTTTGTCATCTTGCAGCATTCGTGTCTTGCTATACACTACAAGCTGCCCTGACCTGTTCTCAGCACAATCCATCACAGAAGACCTCAGATAGACAGGCATTTCCACTCCCCATCTTTGTAAACAAGCCTCTGTAAGGCAGCCTGTGCTTTGTGCAGCTCAGTATGCCAACACTGTGCAGAAATACAGGAAGTTCTTCAGTCCTGTGATGGGAAGTCCGCACACAAGGGTCTCATACAGGCAGGGAAAGGGATTCAGAAATGCCATCGAGAGCTAGGTGTCATCACATAAATCTATATGCACATGATTATAAATTAGAAAATGAAAGGAAATGAAGGGAAAGGGAAAAGCTACAGTGAAGCTGAGCAACTGAAATGAAAACAGAAAAGAGATCATGTGAGCAATGCTAGGGAACACCTTAGCCAAAAGTCTGAACATAGAAGAGATTGTAAATTGGAAATAGGGTTGCTGAGTGCATGAAAAAAAAAAAAACAGATAAGTGCAACTTTTCCTTACTTCAGGCACTTAGTAAGATATGCATTTATTGATTCTTTATACACTAAAATGTCCATAGCCATCATATGTTATGTTGTTTTGCGTGAGTACTGAAGTGACTAAAGCTCTTGTAAGAGTATTGTGGCTCCTTCAAAGAGCTGACCAGGGTAGTGCCAACAGTCAGCTCTCTACCAAGCTAATATTGATGCCACATCCTGAGATAGACCATTGATTTAATCTGGCTGGAAATCTCCTTTCATTTTTAATCATGATCTATGTGTCACTCAGTAGCACAGCAATGGGTTTGAGTGTTATTACTGTAATATGGTGACCTAAATGTCATTCAAAATTGGTGGATCTAGAAATACTGGCAGAGCAGCCTATGACTTCTCTTTATGTGTTATTTTCTAAATGTATTATCTGAATGTATTCAAACTACAATACATAGCTCTTAGTTTCTTAAAGTACAACCACTTGGAATGATCTGTATGATATAGGGAACATATGAAAAATTTCAGTAACCAAAGTCCATGGTAAGAGAGAGAAAACTTCTGTGCGACAGAGTATATACTATTTTCTAGAGCTGAAACTAGTGATTAGTGGTAGAAACAGCTAATATCATGCAAATAGGAAGAAAGTCAGATACGGGCAGTTAGCACAACCTATATCTATTACATTTACCCTATGACATTTTGAATGTAAGCAAATTCTAAACTTTTAATGTTACATTTGAGAGTAGGAACAATTAGTAAATCCATTGTATAAAGAACATTGCAGAACATTTTGGGAAATTAACGGTTGGCCTAATTATGCAAAATGGAAAATAGAACAAATTATATTAAACTAATTTGCTTATTACTTTATATAGAGCAGAATATACATATCTAATAGTCAACATATAATCCCAGAAGAATATAGCGGACAAACAATTTAAATCTACTTTTAATAAGGACAAAACCCCCAAACAATGCAAGTATATACAGTTATGGTCAAAAAAGTGCGTTTTATGGTTAATTGATCACTTAAAATTATGTCTGACAAAGACAAAAACAATCAAGGCTACATTCATACAACAGTGGATACTGGCTGTGTGACGTTCAGTTTTTTTTTAATGGATATCACATGGCAGCATGTATTTCACTGAATGGGGGCTATTCACATGACCGTTATTTTTTAATAGGGATCTATGAAATCGGGTGACCCTCAGGTGCAAGACGAAGTGAAAAATGGATGTTTATTACGGCCGTTTCGCACCTCTTTCATGTGAATGTAGCCTTAGGTTATCCAGTTGTAAGAAGCATATTATTAGTAATTTGACAAAACAGCTATAGATCAATTTGCTTCCTATGACCCTAGAGCAAGCGGCAAGACCCTTGTTGCTCCAAAGGGCTCAGTTGAATATTGATAAAAACAGCAATATCTCAGCAACGGAAGCGCCGATACACAAAGTGAACCAATTCAGGTTAGATCTAGCTGCGGAGCTGAGTTGATATGCTTGGTTCTGGTGACAGACTCCCTTTAAGTGGAAGAGTATGTCTTTAGCTAAATACTCACCTTTATATACAGTCATGGCCAAAAGTTTTGAGAATGACACAAATATTCTATTTTCACATGATCTGCTGCCCTCTGGTTTTTATGTGTGTTTGTCAGATGTTTTTATCACATACAGAAATATAATTGCATTCATATTATGAGTAACAGAAGCTTATATTGACAGTTAGAATGAGTTAATGCAGCAAGTCAATATTTGCAGTGTTGACCCTTCTTCTTCAGGACCTCTGCAATTCTCCCTGGCATGCTCTCAATCAACTTCTGGACCAAATCCTGACTGATAGCAGTCCATTCTTGCAGAATCAATGCTTTAATTTTGTCTAAATTTGTTGGTTTTTGTTTGTCCACCCGTCTCTTGATGATTGACCACAAGTTCTCAATGGGATTAAGATCTGGGGGAGTTTCCAGGCCATGGACCCAAAATCTCTATGTTTTGTTCCCTGAGCCATTTAGTTATCACCTTTGCTTTATGGCAAGGTGCTCCATCATGCTGGAAAAGGCATTGTTGAGCGCCAAACTGCTCTTGGACGGTTGGGAGAAGTTGCTCTTGGAGGACATTCTGGTACCATTCTTTATTCATGGCTGTGTTTTTAGGCAAGACTGTGAGAGAGCCGATTCCCTTGGCTGAGAAGCAACCCCACACATGGTTTCAGGATGCTTTACAGTTGGCATGAGACAAGACTGGTGGTAGCGCTCACCTCTTCTTCTCCGAATAAGCTGTTTTCCAGATGTTCCAAACAATCGAAAAGGGGATTCATCAGAGAAAATGACTTTACCCCAGTCCTCAGCAGTCCACTCCCTGTACCTTTTGCAGAATATCAGTCTGTCCCTGATGTTTTTTCTGGAGAGAAGTGGCTTCTTTGCTGCCCTCCTTGAGACCAGGCCTTGCTCCAAGAGTCTCCACCTCACAGTGTGTGCAGATGCACTCACACCTGCCTGCTGCCATTCCTCAGCAAGCTCTGCACTGCTGGTAGCCCGATCCCGCAGCTGAAACACTATTAAGAGACGGTCCTGCCGCTTGCTGGTCTTTCTTGGGCGCCCTGGAGCCTTTTTGGCACCAATGGAACCTCTCTCTTTGAAGTTCTTGATGATGCGATAGATTGTTGACTGAGGTGCAATCTTTCTAGCTGCAATACTCTTCCCAGTTAGGCCATTTTTGTGCAGTGCAATGATGACTGCATGTGTTTCTTTAGAGATAACCATGGTTAACAGAAGAGAAACAATGATGGCAAGCACCAGCCTCCTTTTAAAGTGTCCAGTGGTGTCATTCTTACTTAATCATGACAGATTGATCTCCAGCCCTGTCCTCATCAACACCCACACCTGTGTTAATGGAGCAATCACTGAAACGATGTTAGGTGGTCCTTTTAAGGCAGGGCTGCAATGATGTTGAAATGTGTTTTGGGGGATAAAGTTCATTTTCTAGGCAAATATTGACTTTGCAAGTAATTGCTGTTAAGCTGATCACTCTTTATAACATTCTGGAGTATATGCAAATTGCCAATAGAAAAACTGAAGCAGTAGACTTTGTAAAAATTAATATTTGTATCATTCTCAAAACTTTTGGCCATGACTGTAGATGCAATCAGCTGCAGTACTTAAGTTATGCAACTTTATAGCAATAATAGGTTTATGTTCCCTTAAAGAGGACCTTTCACCACCTCCACCAATTCATGTTCTTAGCATCTGTTAATAGGTGCAACTCCACTGATTCCAGCACAGTTGGAATTTTCTCTTTAGCTTCCGCCATTCCCAAAAACAAGCACAAGTAGTTTTGGTGCCTGATGTGCTATTTAAGCTCTGAAATATCAGAAGTCAGCAGTGTTAGGCAGGGGTCGTGATTCAGAGCTCCTATCAGAGTCAGCCAGTGTCAGAGCTCAGAACCACACCCCTTGTCTACTCCTGCCTGACACCGCCCTTCTGTCAGTACAGAAGCAAAATAACATATGAGACACCAAAACTGAGAGCATTGATTGCTCAGGAACAGCGGGAGCTAGAGAAAAAATTCCAACTGTTCTAGAATCATAGGAGCAGTGACTATTAATTGATGTAAAGATCTGGACTGGTGGTGAAAGGTCCTCTATAAAGGAAGTCTGTCACCAGGGTAAAGCATATTAAACCAGCAACACAGGCAGATAGGTCAGGCTCACCTGAATGGAACACCTATTTCCACATGAAAATACATGTCTCCTTTGCTAAGATATTCATTTATTTTACAATATGCAAATGAGAACTCTGGAGCACTGAAGGTGGCTGCATTGCTTTAAACTGCTATGCCCCACACTCAGGAATGTTTTAACACATTGGTGGGCCCTGTACAAAGGTTTAATAAGTTGACCCCCCCATCACCACTTAGAAATACCTGATCTGCACAAATTATAATGCCCCCTCAATGGCCCCACATAGTATAACACCCCTTAGTGGCTCTCACACATTATCATGCCTCCCCAGTGGCCCCATACAATATAATTCCCATCATAATGTCTCCTTCCAGGTTGTCCCCACATTTTCATGTCCCCCTCCAGGTTGTCCCCACAGTACCATGCCCCCCACCTCCCAGGTTACCTCCACAGTATCAAGTCTGCCCACCCCCCAGGTTGCCCCCACAATATCATGTTCTCTCACACTGTCATGCCCCCCTCAGGTTGCCCCCACAGTGCCATATCCCCCCATAGGTTACTCCCACAGTATAAAGTCCCCCTACCCCCCAGGTATCCCCCACAGTATCATGTTCTCCCACACTGTCATGCCCCCCTCAGGTTGCCCCCACAGCGTCATGTCCCCCCAGGTTTTCCCCATAGTATCATGCCTCCCTGATTGCCACTATAGTGTCATGCCCCCCTCAGGTTTCACCCATAGTGTCATGCCCCTCCCTGGTTGCCCCCACAGTTTCATGTCCCCCTCAAGTTGCCCCTTCAGTTTCATGCCCCCCCCCCAGGTTGTCCCCACAGTTTCGTGTCCCCCACTGTTTATATAAAAAAAAATAAACCTTAATACTCACCTTTTCCTGTTCCTCCGTTCTCCTCTCTGGTCCCGGAGTCTTCAAGGAGCACAATGATAGATTAATAAACTTGGGGTTATTCAGTTTAGAAAAAAAAAGACGTCTACGGGGAGACCTAATAACAATGTGCAAATACATGAAGAAAGCACAAAGAACTTTCTAATGATCTTTTTACTCCTAGATCTTTTTTCCCATGAGATGGGGCAATTGGCATAAGTCTCCTGGGGTTTTTTTGCCTTCCTCTGGATCAACACTGTAGGGTTATAGGTTGGACTTGATGGACCTGTGTCTTCATCCAACTTCCTCTGGTATGTAAAGCAGGGTTCACACTACTGTTGGATTCTGGACTCCTATCATAACAGACAATAACGGACACTAACTGATGTTAATGTGTCAGTTTTTTAACTGATCCATTTAATGGATCAGTAAATAAAACGGACACATTAGCATCAGTTAGTGTCCGTTTTTTATACTGTCTTTTTTTTTTGTTTCTCCTTTCTGAGCATGCGCAGGAGAAAAACAGACACAAAATAATCAGTTACTGTCCGTTTTAAGTCTGTTACCCATAGACTTCATTGTTAAAAAATAACGGACGCTTGTCAAGAAACTGTTTTTTTAACGGTCACAAAAGTCCTGCATGTAGGATTTTTTTGTCCTCGAAAAAAAAACGGACTTGTAACGGACACAATGTAAAATCCCATTAATAATAATATAATAATAATACATTTTATTTATATAGCGCCAACATATTCCGCAGCACTGTACAACTTGTAGGGTTCAAGTACTGACAAAAAAGATACATTACAAAGAAATAGTCAATTCACACACTGGGACTGAGGGTCCTGCTCGCAAGAGCTTACAATCTATGAGGTAGAGGGTGTGACACAAGAGGTAGCAGGGGCGGCAACAGACGTAGCATTGCTTATACAATGGTCAGACAATTCTGTAATAGAGGTTACTGCCATTACACATATATAAAGCTGTATGAGCCGTCACCAGTCGTGTCCTTTAACATGCAGATGGTGCCTGGACATATAAAGTTAGTCTGATACGGCATCATATTCTGTGAGGTAATGTTGAAGCATAAACAGAGGAGGGTACGTTTTAGGGATTCTAACTACGGAAGGGTTTACATTAGGAGTTGTGATAGGCCTGTCTAAAAAGATGTGTCTTTAGTTTACCACTAAAGCCAACCACTGAGCCACCATGCTGCCCATTAAAAAAAACTCCCACTTTCTCTGCATCCTTATTATGATATAATGCAATTCTAGGCCATTCTGATTTTCATATGCTTCTCATGTGGAATGTGACCTCTTGCACACAGCAGAGCCAGATGGGGCAGGTTGTACCGCACATTTCATCTCCTGCAGCTCCATATGTATAAGATCTCTATGAAGCACTGTATGGCGCCTCCCTCCAGCTGCATAAAGAGCTAAATAACTCTCTCTCAGGGCTTCATAGCTGTCTAATTGGAATGTATTACAGCACCACCAACTTTTATAGAGTCATAATTTATTATAAATAAATATTATTGATATGAATGAGTTACTCTAATACATTTTATATTAGGGTATTGCTATTTAAGCATTAATACATTCTGTAATATGGGAGTTTCTCATTAAATACATACTTTTAGAAGTTGACATTGGTATATAGATTTGTGTAAATGGTTCACATAACGTATTGTTATATAGTAAGTGTTCCTTTTAGGAAGTGCTATCTCTTATATGTCAGTGGCTGTGGCTTGATAAATTAGTTTATATAACAGGACAGAGAGCTGATGCCAGGAAAGTGGATTAAAGCTGTATATGAGGAATTCCAGCGCAACCTCTGCATGCTGGATCTCCAGTGCTGGAATGCAGAACACGTGGTGAGTAATGATGAACAATCCACCTCTTTAACCCTTCAGTACTATGCAGGTGCCATGAAGTCATCAAATAAAACTGCAGATTTACAGGAAATATGTCAAATAGTTTGTTTCCTATCAGCAAGCGGTAAATGGTATTGAGTTTCTCCAGTATAAGTGTAAAGCTTTAATTTCAGATTTTTAGGCATTCTGTCCATGTAATACAATTATTTAACAGGAAACACTCCTTATGTTCAGTGATGTCATTTAACCCTGCATTGTAGCTTGTAGCTATGAGAATAATCATTGTGGTTTTCCACTTTTCCCCCCGATTTTTCTAACATTTTCACTCATTGTAGCTGATGCAGGGCCGTGCATGTGAACAAAGCCCAGAGAAGTTGGTGCTGTAGGTATATAATATTCCTCAACAATAAAATGACACATGTAACTGTGTTCCTTTATGATAAAACCTGTTACTGGGCCCCTTGGAGCTGGAGTTACCTTTTGCTTAACTGGACTGACTTTATCTTAATTGTTTATCTTCGTTCCTTTTATTTCCTCATTGCGCAACAGAAATAGAGGCAAGTTAAAAGTCACAACAGAGTTTCTAAGGCTTCTCAGGAAACAGGGATCTCGGAGGGCAGCATGGATCTTGCCCCTGCAGGCTGGACATTTTTAGGGCAGGTAGGGACAAAGCAGTAAAGTCTTTTTCATGTGGGGCACTGCATTCCTGTAAAGAAACAGATGGGTTGTTCTACTTTACATGTTCTGGAATCATTCAGGAATAAACAGAGAGGAGGGGAATAGTCTGTAGCCTCCGGCCTTCTACTGTCTGTATTCCTACTACTAAGAAAATAAGCAGAAAATATAAATAACAGTGCAGGCCCATTATTATATATTCACCATCATTGGCCTAAATATACATTGGACAGCATCAGTTTGCCTTTACGTTTAAGTACCAATTCTCTTTACTGGTTGACATGGACAGTAACATCTTACTGCACACAGTTTTGGCACTTAGGCCGTTGTCGCTTAGACATTTACCCAGTGGTGTTGCCAGCTGCATTTTTTTGTGCAATTCTATTTTGTCAAAAAACTTCAGCAAAATATTGCTTCATAATAAAATATTGAAAAATATTTATGCGCATTTTTAATTTTGGACTTTTTTTATGTTGGGGGTTCAGTTGAATTTTTAGCAAAACACAGAATGCGCTCATAGACAATAAAAAATACTAGGAAAATGGATGTAAAACATGAAAATTATTGTAAAAATATATGTGTATGAGGCTTTTGTCACATGTAGTTTTTTTATCTTGGCAAAATATTCAAGAAGACTAATATAGTAGGGCAAATTTACTAATAGTATTTAAAGGGGTTGTCCAGGATAAATGGAAATCCCTACACTACTCTCCCCCCCCCCCCCTACATCCACTCCATCATACTTACCTATCTTCTTCCTTCCAGGCTTCTTCCTGCAGGACGGCTCCTCCCTGTTTTCTGACTGCGGTGCGTGCTATAGATCCAGCGATGCTCTGTGCAGCTGATAATACACCTCTACTGCACAGTAGTGGGAGCAGCATCAGAGACCTGTGCAGTAGAGGTGGATCGTCAGCTACAGAGCAGCGCTGGGTCTATGGCACGCACGGCAGTCAGAAAAGAAGGATGGGCGTCCCGCAGGAGGAAGATAGGTAAGTATATAATGGGTTCGGGGGTTGAGCTGAGTAGGTAGGGAAGGGCTAGTAGTTGTGAGAGGGATAGCTAGAAACAGGGAGGGGGTGTATTGGAGGGAGAGAGGAAGGAGGGGGGTAGTGAGGTGAGAGGTGTTAGTGTGAAAGTTACATAGCAGGAAGCTGAACCATGTAAACAAAAGCAGACGATACCAGGAGCTCCCAGAGACACTCATAAACCACTGCTAAAGGTATATGGGTGCATTAATTAACCCATTAATAGCACTAACAGACCTTTTTTAAAAAAAACAAAACATTTTTTGCCTGGAAAACCCCTTTAAGTTTTAAACAATGCAAATTTAGACTAGACAGCCCTAAACTGCACCAGATTTCTCAAAGTGTCTGATGCTGTTTGATAAATATAGAGTAATGTTAGACTATCTAGTCTAACATTATACCACCTATCAGTTGGTTTCAAATATTTTGTCAAATTTTTGGTGCATGGTGTTGCAACGATGGACATGCCCTTTTTCACATAAGTGCCTAGGGATAAGACCCCATGTAGCGAAACACAGCAAAAAACTGCCACGTTTTTCTGCAGCATTTTTCATTGCGTTTTTGCTGTTTTTCTCTTCAGTTTTTCTTCCTTTATTAAATCTATAGTGAAAATGCTTGCATTTCCACAGCTAGAATTGACATGCGTTTTTGAAAATGCATCTTTTCTGGAGCTGTTTTTTTCCAAAATGTGTGGATAGGATTAGCCAGAATCTCATTCACTTTGCTGGTACTGTGAAATGTACTTTTTTTTGGTGCAAATTACGCCTAAATCCTGGTGTATTTTGTTTGATAAATCTCCCTTGGTCTACTTAAGGCTATTCATTATATTTTATAGAATAACCTGTAACATCTGACCGCAGCTTTTTAATGGAACACCTCCCCTCCCCCGACAGTACAAGTCTATGGAAGAATACTGTCGGGGGGCGGGCGTAAGGGTCTTTGATGTGTGCACAAAATATTTGTTCCTTACAGCCGGCAAGTTAAGATTTTTGTCTACAGATTTTGTCTACATGTCTTGCGCAAATATTTGCTCCATTTTTGCGCCAAATATTTGTCTCATGGTGAGCCAGAATTTTGGAGCTTCTAGAAACACTCCATATTTATGAAGGTCTGTATGACAGATTCATAAATATGTCTAAAAGTACGATTCTGAATCGTAGTTTAAGACAGTGCAAAGAAAGACAGTATTGATAACTGTGCCCCAATGTGCCTTAGTATAAATTTGTATAAATTCACAGGCATACTAAGATACAGCAGAGACCTTTGATCAGTATTTTTAAGCCAAACCAGGAATACAGAAGAGGTGCAAATCTTTCCATTACAGTGTTTCTATGTATGATTTCGTTCCTATTTAAACTTACCAAAACTGGTCCCTTCAGGCACCATCTGCACTCTTCATACAGTACTGCCTGCTGTCTTACAGAGATTCCGCTTATAATCCAGAGACAAATACTGCCGATACTACTGGACTGTTGAATTACCATTAGTGCATATTATCATCTGTCATCATATCTACTCTCACGATCCGCAAGAAGTGCGGTCGCCGACTCCCCAAAATGAGTCGCCCGCAGCCGGCTTCTACAGCCGACCGATTAAGGGGGTTCGCTAGAGCTGCCCGTCCTCCTGTGTCCTCGTCACCTGAGACGTCCACGCCGGCGCTGTCGAGGGAGGATTCTGAGCCTACTTTGAAACAAGTCACTACACAGTTGCTAGAGGCGATCCAGGCCAGTACCTCTTCGTTGACAGGGAAAATAGAGGAGGTAAAAATAGATCTTGGCTTGCTTCGCCAGGACTTCCAGACTTTGCGTGGCAGGGTACGAGAGGTGGAGGACCGGGTTTCCCAGGTGGAGGACACTGTTGACCCTATTCCGGCCAAGATTCAAGATTTGGAGAGGGCCGCCAGCCTCTGGACCCAGCGGGCAGATGATCTGGAAAACAGACTGAGACGGAATAATCTCCGTATCCTGGGCCTACCGCAGCGAGCAGAGGGTAATGACCCTCGCACATTTATGGAGAAGTGGCTGTGGGACACCTTGCCGGGGGCCCACTTCTCACCCATATTTGCAGTGGAGAGGGCCCATAGAGTTCCAGCCAAGCCACCTCCCCAGGGTGCACCTCCTCGGGCCTTGCTGGCCCGTCTGCTCAACAGCACAGATCGACACACGGCGTTGCGGGTGGCACACCAGGCGGGTGAGATAAAATACAATGGAGCTGCGGTGGCGATTTTTCCAGATTTCTCGGCGGCTCTTCAAAAGACCCGTGCATCCTTTGTAGCTGTAAAGAGAAAGCTGCGTGAAAAGGCTATCCAATATTCTATGGTCTATCCTGCTCGACTTCAGGTCGTCCATGAGGAGAGATTCTTCACCACACCTAAAGACTTGGAGGACTGGCTGTCTCTTCTGCCCCGATCTCCGTGGCGCTGATCCTGAGGACGTAGATGAACTCATGTTCCACGACTTGTTGAAATATCCTGCATAGTAGTTATATGAACATTTATAGTGGTGTTATTTTTACGGGAATGTGTCACTTTAGTTGACCTGGCTGGTGATCCCTGGGGCGCCGATGTATCTTATTTTATGATACAGGCTCTGTTGAATGTCTATTTCCTAGCCAAACGTTCATTGATATTTAAGCGCCACATTAAACAACAATTCTGGGTGCACTTCTTACCCCTGTTAACTTGTTGCCACGGACCTTGTAAAAGTTCTGGTTAAGATGTACGTACAGAGCGCTGTACCCACTAAGGGTGCCACGTTACACTTGATTTATGTTTATGTTTTTACCTGGTTTCTGGTTGGCCGCACACTGCCTCATACCTCGCACGGCATGGTTCTACACAGGCCATTGGGGTAGGGACTGCCATAACATTGTTCTTTAAATACCATGGCGTCATTTAGTGTTCTTTCCTGGAATGTGAGGGGCCTGGGCAGCCCACGGAAGAGGTCGATGGTCTTCTCCCAGATTAGAAGGATTCATCCAAGCCTGGTATGCCTCCAAGAGACCCATATGGTGCTGGACAGCACTAGATGGCTTCAGAAGCCATGGGTTCAATGGGCTGTTCACTCCATGCATACCTTCTACTCCAGAGGGGTGTCGATTTTGGTGGGAGCCGGGCCTTGTTGAAAAAGACCCTGATGGTCAGTACATGTTTGTCCAGACCTGGGTGGACTTGGCCTTGTATATCATCCTAGGTATATACTTGCCTCCAGCAGCGAATCTCTCTGTGCTCTAAAAGGCAGCACAGTTTGCAGCACGATTCCCTGAGGCCATTGTACTCTGCCTGGGGGACTTTAATAAGGTAATGGATGTAGCCATGGAACGGTTCTCTATAGAGCCAGATCCCCTGTCTCCCTCTTGCCCCACTACAAGGGAGTTCACGAACTGGGCAGGCAGGATCTGTGGCGGATGCGGTTTCCTGGGGCCCGTGTATTCTCATGCCACTCTGCACATAGGCACGCATTGTCCCGGATTGATTGTGCCTTTGGCAATATTAAAACCTGTTCTATATTGCAGTCTATATCTTATCTCCCTAGGGTGGTGTCAGATCATTCCCCATTGCTGGTCCAACTCAATAGTAGTATGGCCGTCGGGTCACGGCAGAGCTGGCGGATCCACCCCTTCTGGTTAAAATTATTTACACCCCATGACAGAATACCTGACCAACTCCAGATGTTTTTGGCCATTAACTCCCCAGACACTTCACCTCTCCTCCTGTGGGAAACTACCAAGGCATATCTCAGAGGTTGCATTAAATCCTCTATTTCTTTTGTGAAAAGGGAGTCCTCACAGGTGGAGACTACCTTGGCGGCTCAGTGTACCTCGCTTGAAGCTGCTTATGTGGCCAACCCGACTGATGAGGCTAGATATCAGTGGCTACAGATGGGACGACAGTATCTACATGTACTATACGACAAGGCCCGTAGGTCCCTGTTCTTTAATAAGCAAAAATTCAAATCTAGTAGCCTGCTGGCACAGTTGATACATCATAACACAGCCTTCCCCGCAATATTACGGGTGCAATCGGTAATGGGAGAGACACTGTCTGATGAGTGCTGAGATTCGTGCCAGATTCCATCAACATTATAGTGAGTTATACTTATCTAAACTCGGAGTTACTGAGCGGGAGCTTGTGGCCTATTTGGATTCGGTTCCCTTCCCGGTCCTGTTGGAAGATAAACGTGCCTTTATGGATTCCCCTTTTACACTGGAAGAGCTGTCGGAAGCGTTGAAAGATATGGCAAGGGGCAAGTCCCCTGGCCCTGACGGCATTCTGGTGGAGGTATATGCCCAGTATAAAGATCTCCTACTTCCAGTGTTGCTCAACTGTTATAGATCTACCTTTGTGGGCCGCGGTCTCCCGGAGTCCTTCTATGATGCCATTATTATCCTTTTACTTAAACCAGACAAGGACCCGCTAGACTGCGGCTCATATAGGCCTATATCATTACTTAATATAGACTATAAACTACTTACTAAGATGTTGGCGAATAGGCTTAACTCTATGGTTCTAGACCTAGTTCACCCTGACCAAACTGGCTTTATGCCAGGTAAGTCCACATCAGACAATCTCAGGCATGTCCAGGTGGTGACTCCTCTTCACACGACTGGGAATTGGCTTCGTTAGATGCCACCAAGGCGTTCGACTTGGTCGAATGGCCTTTTCTGTTGCAGGCACTACGCAGGTACGATTTTGGTGAGGGGTTTATTACCTGGATCACCATCTTATGTAGTTCCCCTAGAGCGGCACTGTCGATTAATGGTACACTGTCCCCATATTTTCCCCTGGGCAGTGGTACGAGGCAGGGTTGCCCGCTGTCGCTGCTACTGTTTTGGAACAGAACATCTTTCCCCTCATATCGTACTTTAGGGCCAAGTTTCTGGTTCGGCCTCTGTCGGTGGCCGGCAGAATTAATTTGGTAAAAATGGTAGTGTTGCCTAAGTGTTTGTATGCTTTGAGTCACTCTGCTGTGTCGGTGCCCCTTCGATTCTTTAAACAGATGGACTCTCTTATTATTTCTTTTGTATGGGGGAATTCTAGATCCAAGCTTAAGTTGTCTTCTCTGCAGAGATCAAAATAGTTGGGTGGTGCATCGTTTCCCGATTTATTTCTCTACTACCTGGCAGGACAGCTCCGTTTTATAAGGCCATGGCTCTCCCGCGATCCCCTTCCGGGGCCAGAGGCACACCTGGCTCGCCATCTGGGTCTGAGCATACTGTGGCCGTTACTGGAGAACCCGAACCTATTTAGGGGAAAGTTATTGCCCATTCATGTTCTGGCAGGATGGGTTTGGCAACAGGCTAGGAAAGTGTCTGCATATTCTGATGTACCTGCGGAGACACCGCTGTGGGGCAATCCTGGACTGCCGACGCTTTTTGCCCTGCCTGGCGCACAGTCCTGGTCACAATATGGCGTGGCCTCTCTTAGTGACCTGTATACCCAAGACGTTTTTAGAACGTTTGATTCACTGAGCACCTCCTGTGACATTCCTAGAATGCAATTTTTTAGATACCTACAAATTCAACATGCACTCTCTTCCCTGTTCCCTGGTCAGCTGAATAATATTTCTGAGTACCCGCTTATCGGAGTGCTTCGCTCTCAGGGCCCTGGAGGTCTAATATCTACCCTATATGCACACCTGATTCAGGCAAAGGTGTCCCTGTCGCACACTTCGGCCCTGACGAGATGGCGCACTTATATCCCGGCTCTCACAGATGAGATGTTTCAGGACATGCTTGAATCCTCTCAATACGTATCACCCTCAGCTAATAACAGAGTCATCCAAACTTATATCCTGCACCAATGCTACCTGACCCCCACCCGTTTACATAAAATGGGGCGACTCTCCCATCCAGGTTGTCTCAGGTGTCCATGTCCACAGTCGGACTTTTGGCGTATGATTTGGGTGTTTCCGGTTATACAGAGTTTCTGGAAAGGGGTTGTGGATCTCCTGGCGGAAGTTATGGGTGCGCCTATACTATTCACACTAGAAGTGTGTCTCTTTGGCATACTAGATGAGGAACTATGGCAGCACCATGTTAGAATCTGTCTGAGAGAATCTTTATTTTATGCCAGGAAAGCCATCGTATTGCGATGGATGGCTGAGAGACCTCCATCAGTACCTCAATGGAGGAAGCTAATTAACTCTGTACTCCCATCCAATCAGATTATATATAAAGGGAGAGGGTGCCCTCAGAAGTTCCATAAGGTATGGGGGACATGGTGCAGTTCTTCTGTAACCCAGTATACGGCTCCTTCACTACATATCGCTATAAATTCACTTATGCCGTGAGGGGGGTGAGACGCCAGGAGGGTCCACAACTTCTAAGCATTTTATGATGTACTATAGCTGATATCATGGACTTGTAAATGGTAATACCTGTACTAAATAATATATGTTCTGCTAATTGATTATCCTTAACTGGATATGTCTGGTGGGTAAATGCAGTGCCGGCTGTATGGTGGGTGGGCTGTGGACTGATCGGGATGGGAGTGCGGCATTTTGGGTGCTTATGTATCCAATTGTTCCCTGTGTGTGAACTGTTTTCTGTATTGACTTGTTTTGATTATGTTGGAAATTCAATAAAACGAGTTAAAAAAAAAAAAACTTACCAAAACTGATGCTAAAGAATGACCAAATGAAAGCAATTATATCTTCATGTTTTAACAAGTAGATAGGTCATCAGTATGGTTATGGTTACTTATATAGCGCCATCATATTCCGCAGCGCTTTACAGACATTGACAGACACTGTCCCATATAGGGCTCACAATCTACATTATAGGGCTCACAATCTACAGTATATGATCTGTGGGGGTCTCTGCATAGATCAGCTGTTTTGGCAGTCTCCGGGCACTGCATGTTACAGTAGTGGATGGGGAGAGCATGAAGGCTCTCCAAATCAAGTAATAGGATTGGTGCTGCACTTCCTTGGAACCACTGCTGTGCAGTGCACAGGGTTGCTGTGCCGCTCGTATTACTTAAATAGGAGTCGGTGAGTGCTCCTCATCTACTTCTGATCTATGCGGTTTCCGCGTGTCAGACCCCCACAGATCACATAATATTGACCTATCCTATGGATAGGTCATCAGAATGAAAAATCCATTTGGGTCTGGAAAATCACTTTAACCTTGCACATATGGTTTTTCAGTGTGCAATCCACACTAGAAAGCAGGACTGTGTGTGTGAAGCAGTTCCTTAAAACCAGATAAATATTTTCCCTTCTATAAAATGCCATACATCAGACTCTGATATTTCTCATGTGTTCTCGCTAAGACTAGATTTACACAATTATAATACATCCATATTATATAGACTGTATTACAGTCACAAATCCTGTTGCGGGCCAATTCAGGCAGTTTGTTGTCAGGTTTTCCTCCTGTTTACTGCATCCTGTGTTTGGGGCTCCTGATCACACTACATTCTGCAGGCTTATTTGGCTACTGTTGCAGCATGGATGTATTTGTATTCACATGACTACATTTCTGTGATATGAGATTCATACTCTGTATATTTCTACCTGTATGGAGCCGTGAGTATGTTCTCTTATTGCTATGGCCACTCTAAGTTGATCATATGCATTTGACCACTGGATACATTTTTTCTATATTTCCATGTCATATTATATGCATTGGGCTTTTGAATATTCATGAGTACACTATAACAGCACACGATTTGCATACATACTATGTGTAAGAATAGTGTGCTGTCTTAGGTCCTACCAGGGTTATTTGCTGGCTTGTTTATATTGTGTATTATCTTGATTTATTGCCCCATGATGAACCAACATGTTTTTGGGGAAACGCGTCAAGTCGCCTTGTTTTTAATTACCACCTAGTGGGACTGGTCAGATGGTATTTTGGTACCTTACCATCTGTACTGGATATTTCTAGTTCCTTCTAGGTGTTGGGGTTATTTTGAGAGGCTATATTTTTGGTTATGGTCCTTTTTGTGAAATTTGTGGTTTTGAGGATCTGCCTCATCATTCTCAACCTCTCAGTGATTTGCTTCATTAGATATAGTCACTATGGGATTTTCAGCAATAATATATGCAATATGGACATGTTAAAACCATGCTGGCTATAAACATAAAATAAAATAGCTGGTGGCCAAACGCTTCTTAGGTTGATTTTCTGTTAGACTGATCCTTCTGAGCCATCATACAAATGCACATTCAGCTGAGTATGCATGTATTTCAATGGGGTGAGGGAAATAAACAGAAATTCAACATGCCTGATCATTTTTTCCCCTGACATCTGCCATGAAGGGCCAATCGGGGAGGGGGGACCCATATACATTAGATAGTTTGATCAGCATTAATCTAATTTGTATGGCCATCTTTAATTGTTTTGTGCACTATGATTCTCCTTGCAAATTATTTCACCCGCTAGAAAGTGTATAGATGACATTGCGGGATCCAGAGACTCACATTTGCGCAGCATCATCACGTGTGACAGAAACTATGACAATTACCATAATAGGATATGTTTTTTTTTCTGGTTAGCATACATGTTGTTACTTGATAAGTATTTCATATTATATCACATTCACAACACTTTTGCTTTTAACCACTTTCTTATATCTCTGTCCTTCTGGATAGCAATGATATGTGTGAAATACTACAAAACAGGAAGTCGCTTTTATATCATGGTATTCCATAGTATTGTTTGCAAAACACTGTAAAATGGATGGTCAAAATTTCATCTGAAGAAGCCCTTAGCACTTTAAACTCTTGTCAAAACACCTTGAATATTGTGCTTTTTTACATTATAAAATTCATTGTTTTGCATCACCATTTCTAAAAGTAAAAAAAAAAAAAAAAAATCAAAATAGGAGAGTCACTACCCAAAAAACAGAAACCCCATCTGTTTAATAAGCGGTTACATGCGGACCCCATGGACTATAATGGGGCACGCCGGGTTTTCGCCGAAAACGGCAGAGAAAAGAGTCCTCCTTAACTTTCTCTCCGCCAATTTTAAGCAGAATGGGGGACGGAGTCTCATACTGAGACTCAAATGCTAGTGTGAACCTAGCGTAAATATTCCTTCAGCTCAGTGAAGGATCACATTAGACGCTGTCTATAGAAGGCTATCAAATGGGGAAGGCCAGAAAGTTGGAGGGAGGCAGAGACATACACAGAGATCATCCTGAAGCTTCTTATAAGTGTTGTACTTCAGAAAAGTACTGGATTCCCAGCTACACTGGCCAGTACTTTTCTATGTCTTCCGTGCTGCTGCTTCTTCTGTGTGTGTACATGAGAAAGAGTTATAGGAACAGGAACACCTCCTTTCTGTGTCTGGGAGACATTATAACAGCTAGTCCCCATCCTCCAGCTCAGAGAAAACGAACAATTAAAGGCAGGGAGAGATGGTGAAAATGTCATATATAACAGTCATATAATGGCCCCATATAGCGCTAGTGCTCATGTACACACACAACAGCTTATTCTGAAACCCACATAAAAACAAGTGGACTTCATGAAAAGCATCTACTTATCAAAGTATACTACCCTACTTAAAGGGAATGTGTCCCTAGGTTTGGGGCCACAGATTTATAATAAGCAGGTTTGGGTCAATAAATCCCAGATGCATAAGGACATGGTGGTGGTTTAGTAGCCCCAAATATAGTGAAAACTTCCCTTTAAGCTGTCTGTAAAATGGTGTACTGTAAAAGAGTATGTCCCAGTTAAAGAGGACCTATCATCAGGACTGAAAAGCCCAATAACATACATCATACGGATAGACAGTGTCACCCTGAGCATTTTTTTTTTTTTTTTTGTTTATCCACATCCGCTCAGCCATTCCAAAGATTTGTTGATTATGATGTTAATCTGTTTTCCCTTAGTCCTAACAGCAGCACAATATAGGGTATTTCTGCCCCTGTGTGCTGGTGGGACAGGTGGAATTTTTAATTAGCATAATTAATTGCAGGACAACATACCTATAAGAGGGCAAAAGAGACCTCATAATCAATGATTCCCTTATGTCCTACAGCAGCACAATATGGGGATGTAGCAAGCAGATCCCCTAGGTAGGGTTCTCTCGCACTACAGTGCTTAAGACAGTATGAATGTCCAAATGAATGGATTTTTAACCAATGCGTTGCTAACCTATCGGTATCCGATGCCAATCCTGTTCCCCGAGATTTTCACTCGGATTGGCAATGGACGGACTCAAACGCAGGTGTGAACCCATCCTGACTCTCAGCCCAGGAGGCCGACACAGCCCTGTTTGAATGGGCTCTGATGAACTCGGGTGGTGTTAACCAGAGCCAAAATAAGTTTTAATTGCTTCCTTAATCCATCTTGATAAAGAGAGTTTCGAAGCCTTCAGACCTTTGTCTCTACCATATACAGTACAGACCAAACGTTTGGACACTCCTTCTCATTCCAAGAGTTTTCTGTATTTTCATGACTATAAAAATTGTAGATTCACACTGAAGGCATCAAAACTATGAATTAACACATGTGGAATTATATACTTAACAAAAAAGTGTGAAACAACTGAAAATATGTCTTATATTCTAGGTTCTTCAAAGTAGCCACCTTTTGCTTTGATTACTGCTTTGCACACTCTTGGCATTCTCTTGATGAGCTTCAAGAGGTAGTCACCAGAAATGGTTTTCACTTCACAGGTGTGCCCTGTCAGGTTTAATAAGTGGGATTTCTTGCCTTATAAATGGGGTTGGGACCATCAGTTGTGTTGTTCAGAAGTGAGGTGGATACACAGCTGATAGTCCTACTGAATGGAGTGTTAGAATTTGTATTATGGCAAGAAAAAAGCAAAGGAAAGAAAAACTAGTGGCCATCATTACTTTAAGAAATGAAGATCAGTCAGTCCGAAAAATTGGGAAAACTTTGAAAGTGTCCCCAAGTGCAGTGGCCAAAACCATCAAGCGCTACAAAGAAACTGGCTCATATGAGGACCGCCCCAGGAAAGGAAGACCAAGAGTCACCTCTGCTGCGGAGGATAAGTTCATCCGAGTCACCAGCCTCAGAAATGGCAGGTTAACAGCAGCTCAGATTAGAGACCAGGTCAATGCCACACAGAGTTCTAGCAGCAGACACATCTCTACAACAACTGTTAAGAGGAGACTGTGTGCAGCAGGCCTTCATGGTAAAATAGCTGCTAGGAAACCACTGCTAAGGACAGGCAACAAGCAGAAGAGACTTGTTTGGGCTAAAGAACACAAGGAATGGACATTAGACCTGTGGAAATCTGTGCTTTGGTCTGATGAGTCCAAATTTGAGATCTTTGGTTCCAACCACCGTGTCTTTGTGCGACGCAGAAAAGGTGAATGAATGGACTCTACATGCTTGGTTCCCACCGTGAAGCATGGAGGAGGAGGTATGATGGTGTGGGGGTGCTTTGCTGGTGACACTGTTGGGGATTTATTCAAAATTGAAGGAATACTGAACCAGCATGGTTACCACAGCATCTTGCAGCGGCATGCTATTCCATCCGGTTTGCGTTTAGTTGGACCATCATTTATTTTTCAACAGGACAATGACCCCAAACACACCTCCAGACTGTGTAAGGGCTATTTGACCAAGAAGGAGAGTGATGGGGTGCTACGCCAGATGACCTGGCCTCCACAGTCACCAGACCTGAACCCAATCGAGATGGTTTGGGGTGAGCTGGAAGGCAGGAGAGTGAAGGCAAAAGGGCCAACAAGTGCTAAGCATCTCTGGGAACTCCTTCAAGACTGTTGGAAGACCATTTCAGGTGACTACCTCTTGAAGCTCATCAAGAGAATGCCAAGAGTATGCAAAGCAGTAATCAAAGCAAAAGGTGGCTACTTTGAAGAACCTAGAATCTACAATTTTTATAGTCATGAAAATACAGAAAACTCTTGGAATGAGAAGGTGTGTCCAAACTTTTGGTCTGTACTGTATGTTAATTAAGAGGTTCTCCGATCTTCTGAAGGGCCGTGTACGCAGAAGATAAATAAATTTGGAGACACCTTACTACATCCAGTGTATGGAGTTTTCCCTCCTCCTTGGAAGATGGAGCTGGGAAAGAGAACTGGTAAGGAGGCCACCTGGTTGATATTAGCCTGAGAGGAATAAAATACATGGCTCTTCAAAAAAAAGCCTGCAACTCTGGTACTCTTTTTGCTGAGGTGATAGTTAGCAAAAAGGTGGTTTTGAAAGCCAGAAATTTAAGATCCACCTCCTCCAATGGTTCAAATGGCGTACCAGACAGAACAGAAAGAACTGTGGATAGCTCTCAGTGTGGAACAGTAGCTTCCACACTGGTCTATGTCTCATAGCACCCTTAAGAAATCTGGGAATTAAGGGGTTCTGAGACAATCATCTGCTTAAGCAGGGGAAAGGGCTGAAACCTGTACCTTAAGTGTGGCAGGGAAAAAGCCCTCATCCAAGCTGTCCTGAATTAAATTTAGAATCACTCTCGTAGAAGGATTCAAACTATTCACTTCCTGTCTGGAGCACCACTCCTTGAAGACATTACCTATCCTTAGGTAGCTTTTATTTGTGGATTCTGCTCTTGCGCAGGAAAGGGTCTTCAGGACAACTTCTGACAGTCCTCTAGATTTCCATAGGGACTGACCAACCTTGAGGCTGTCAGGTTGAATCTCCTCAGATCCTGGCACTTCTGTGTTCCTTGGGAAACCAGGTTCTGGATTGGGGAAAGCCTCCAATAGATCCCTCGACTCATGAGCATGAGTTGGGAACACCGAGCTCTTTTTGACCAGAATCGCAAAATGGCTATCACAGAGGCTTGGTCCTGTCTGACTTTCATCAATACCCTTGGTATCATGGAAAGTGGAGGGAAGATGTACCCCAGCCTGAACCTCCAAGGGATGGACAGGGCATCCACTGCCAAGGGATAGTCCTCCTGATACAGTGAGCAGAACGTCTCTACCTTGGAGTTGAGTCTGGTTGTCATAAGGTCTACTTCTGGAAGACCCCATTTCAGGGTGATCTGGTGGAACACTCTTGATTGAGAGACCATTCTCCTGATACGGGAAGACCCCGACTCAACTGATCTGCTACTATGTTCAAGGAGCCCTTGACGTGAACTGCGGAGAGATGGGTCAGATTTTTCTCTGCCCAGGTGAAAATCAAACCTGCCACCCTGAAGAGGGATAACAATCTGGTGCCTCCCTGTTTATTACGGTTGCCATGTTGTCGGACCAGATCTTGACAGCTCTTCTTCTGAGAAGAAGAATGGAGGAGTGGCCTCCAGATGGATGATTTCATCCTTTCTAGCCTGCTCCAGACTCCTTGTACGGTCTTCTCGTACAGATGGGCTCCTCATCCTGAAAAGGAAGCATTGGTCAACAGGGTCCAAAGTGGTTGGACCGTGGACATCCGACTTTCAGGTGTATTCACCAGTTGAGAGAAAGACGGGTTCTGGGAGAAAGTCTGATCCTCTTGTCAAGACTCAGAGGGCCATGATTTCAAACCCCTAGTACTTCCGACTGGAGGGGACGCATATGCCATAAAGTCCAAGGGACTGCATTGGCTGAGGCTGACAAGAGGCCTACGACTCTCATAGTTGTTCTAATGAATACCCGATGTATCTTGAGAAGATACTGAAGCGCTCTGATTATCTTTTCTCTCCTTGTCGGAGATAAAGAACTTTTTTCAAGGCCCCCTTGCCCAGGTATTCCAGAATGGAATTTTCCAGTATAACCTGCTTCAGTGCAGGAAGAAAGCGGGTTGCGATGAATCTGTCTTGTGGCAGGCGAAAATCATAACCACGCTGTATTACCTGCAAGGTCTTGGATCTTCTCCTGCCAGAAGGAGAAAAAAAAAGGGGGAGAGGTATTCCGAACAGGAGTATTTGTTGCTACAGGAGGCGAGAAGCTGGCGTCAAAAGCCAGGCTTCTTGCTGTCCCCTTCCTTGGGGAATTTACGTCCAGCCCCTCTGGACTGATATCTAGCACGCCTCTGATATGGGAGTGTAGATTGAGGCGGCTGCTGATAACTTCTGCCCCGGCCAGAAGGTCCTGCTTTTCCTCTAAAAGACTGCGGAAGGCACTTATCCTTTTTATCGCAAGACCTTCCATGATGTCATCCAGGCCTCTGCTAAAATGTTTACCCAGCTCAAAGGGTAGGGAGCATAAGTTATACTTGGACGCATTGTCCGCTCTCCAAGGCTTCAACCGTAATGGCCTTCTAGCAGCTGTAGAGAGGTCATAGATTTGGCGGCCATCTTGACTTGGTGTATGGAAGTTTCTGTTAGATAGTCTACCACCAAGGAAACCACACCCATAAAGGATAATAGATCATCTGGAGACTCCAGAGTCAATGTCCCTCTCCAGTTGGACCAGGTCGGAGCGCAGCTTATTTGCTACCTCGTTGTAGGCGATGCCCACAGAAGCCTGAGCAGAGGCCGAGGAATAAGCCCTCCTAAGGCTGCAATCCATGCGTCTATGTATAGAGACTTGGAGATTGGAGCCATCTTCCGCCGCATGGCGGGACAATTTAGCTACTGCCATATCCAGCTTAGGCGGGGAACCCCAACGATCCTGCTGAGACTCAGCGATGGGAAATAGGGTCCTAAACCTCCTAGATAAAATACCGTGTTTCTCCAAAAATAAGACCTACCTCGAAAATAAGCCCTAGCATGATTTTCCAGGTTTATTGGAGTAGGCTTGAAATATAAGCCCTACTCCAAAAATAAGCTCTAGCTAATTTAACCCCTTCCCGACATCTGCCGTGCGATTACAGCGGATGCCGGGTCCTTAAAGATGGCAGCCGCTCTGCTGCAGAGCGGCTGCTATAGTTACCCTACCGGGTCTCCGCGGAGACCTGGAGTTAATGCCTGCGATCAGTGTCTACCCTGATCGCAGGCATTGTTCAGCGTGACCCCCCCTCCCACCAAAGTAGCACAGCCGCCGGAGTTAATGCCCGCGATCAGAATGGACTCTGACCGCAGGCATTGCTAAGTGTGACCTCCAAGCTTAACCCCTCCCCCGCAGTCCCCAGGGCCGGTCCCAACACCCTATAGCTACTATACCGGGTCTCCGTTGTACTGGAGACCTGCAGTTAATGCCCGCGATAAGAGTCCACTGATCGCAGGCATTGTTGAGCGTGCCAGTCCGTGATCCCCCCCCTTCAAATCGATCCCCAAAGCAGATATCCCCGGGGCTGGTCCCCACTGGCCCCGTACCTTTCACGTTGCAGGTCGGCTCCCACGCCGCAAGATCGCAGGAGCCGACCTGTTCCTTTGACAGCTGGGAGCGTTATGAAGGCTCCCAGGCCTGTCATAGGAATATTACTATTGAGGCTGCTCTATGACCAAATCAACTAAAGAAGAGAAAAAGGGGGTTTTACATACCCAATAATTAATTACAAAAGATATAGCAGGTGAGTTGCGACCTACCAGAAGGGACGTATTTAAAATATAAACTTAATTAAATAATCTGAATAAAAAGGGAATCCACCCATAGGACAAAACAAAAGAAAAACTACATAGACCATACAAAAAAGATCCAAGATAAAAATACTACCATATCAAGATACTTTGGATCTAATAATCCAAAGTACAAGTAGTGCAATATCTCTTAACACAATAGCATAAATGGCGGTACTACAAATTCACTCGCCATTCGTCACCGGCAGCAAAGTACTTTTATCCTTGCAATGCTGGGTGGATTCCCTTTTTATTCAGATTATTTAATAAAGTTTATATTTTAAATACGTCCCTTCTGGTAGGTCGCGACTCACCTGCTATATCTGGTTTATGACCAGCCTCATTAGTAATGTAGATAATCTCCCATAGACTGCAATACGTTGTATTGCAGTCTATGGGATGATTGCAAGTTCAAGCCCCCTAGGAGGGGTTAATAGTAAAAAAAAAAAAAAAAAAAAAACAAACCCCAAAACAATAAAAGTTCTAACCCCCTCCCACTTTCACTAGAATACATATAAAAATAAAACATTAATGTGAAACACATACACATTAGGTATCCCTGTGTCTGAAAACGCCCGGTCTACAAACTTATAAAAATATTTTACCTCTATGGTGAATGCCGTAGCGGAAAAATAAAATCAAAAGTGTCGAACTGCTGTTTTTTTTGCTGTTTCACCTCTGATAAAAGTTGAAATAAAAAGCAATCAAATGTGTGATTGTTGTTCATGGAAAAAAATTAAGGCCTACCCCGAAAATAAGCCCTAGCCCTTTTTTCAGAGAAAAAAATAATATAAGACCCCGTCTTATTTTCGGAGAAACACGGTAAGTTGATTTTTTGGGATGTCTCCACTCCCCTGTCATAGGTGTCATGTCCACTTGGAAGGCCCTAGGCCCCCTATTGGTAGAACTAGAGGCTTACCCCAGTTCAACATCATGGTCCCTTGACCAGATGGACTTCAGCAGCCTATGCATCCTTTCCAAGGGAAAAAATAGGCCTGCTGGGATTTCCCGAAGTGTCTTCATCAGACGAGTGCGTCACATTGAGTATATGAAATTCCTCCTCTAATGGAACTGACTGAGAATGTCTCTCAGTACAAGGCTTCTTAGAGATCTGAGAAATCGAGTCCCGGATCTCCTTCATGCTCCTTGACCCACTATTACGTCACCTATGGATGGATCCTCAGATGGGGTCCCACGGCATTGGTGCTAGCGAGTGTAGTCATACCATTAGGCAGAGGGATGTTGCACTCAGCTTAGAGGACCTTTCCCTCCTGTGGTCGCTGCTGCCACCAGAAACAGAGGAGGACATCTAGAAAAGAGAGAAAATCAGAACAGTATGTTTGACAGTAACAGGAGATATGGAAAAAAAAATGCAGACAGTAGCATACAAAAGGAAGCGTACAGAGCCCTCCCCCTATAAGAGACTATCATTGTCTCAGGGAAGAAAGTTTAAATAGTTAGGGAGGAGACCATACTTCCCCATAAACTTACATATACGCAAACTCTTTTAGAGACCCTTAATGGGGTCTTTAATACCGCTACAGCGGTAAAGAGACTGGCATCGGTACAGGAAGTAGGCTACAAAAGTGTAACAGAAAAAAGGGTCGCCATGGAAACAGGACTCGCAAAAGGTTCCGGAGCCTGAAGTGACAACATCACTTACCTGGCTCCGAAGCATAAGCTCTGCTGAAGCGCTCAGCCAGGCCAAAAGCTGCATAACAGTTGCGATCTGACAAGGGCAGGCACACCCAGCCCAGAACGGCCACTGACACAGAGCACAGCAAGGAGAAACAAGGAAGCCTCAGGAGTAAAAAGTCCCCAAGGAGATGAACAGCTGAAGAGGAGAAAACTACTAAAAAGTTGTTAACCCTCAAAATCCTTTTAGGAAAAAATGGGAGGACAAAAGAGCCTCCCTCCACCTGTCCCACCACACAGGACAGAAAAAAACACAAGGGGAGAAGGTCTCTTTTGCTTCTTATAGGGGTGTTGTCCAGCAATTAATTATGCTAATTAAAAATTCCACCTATCCTACCAGCAAATAGGGACAGAAATACCCCATATTGTACTGCTGTAGGTCATAAGGGAAATACAGCGGGTACGGAAAGTATTCAGACCCCTTTAAATTTTTCATTCTTTGTTTCATTGCAGCCATTTGCTAAAAGCAAAAAAGTTCATTTTATTTCTCATTAATGTACACTCAGCACCCCATCTTGACAGAAAAAAAAACAGAAATGTAGATATTTTTGCAAATTTTTAAAAAAAGAAAAACTGAAATATCACATGGTCATAAGTATTCAGACCCTTTGCTCAGTATTGAGTAGAAGCACCCTTTTGAAGCTAGCACAGCCATGAGTCTTCTTGGGAATGATGCAACAAGTTTTTCACATCTGGATTTGGGGATCCTCTGCCATTCTTCCTTGCAGATCCTCTCCAGTTCCAGCAGGTTGGATGGTGAACGTTGGTGGACAGCCATTTTCAGGTCTCTCCAGAGATGCTCAATTGGGTTGAGGTCAGGGCTCTGGCTGGGCCAGTCAAGAATGGTCACAGAGTTGTTCCGAAGCCACTCCTTTGTTATTTTAGCTGTGTGCTTAGGGCCATTGTCTTGTTGGAAGGTGAACCTTCAGCCCAGTCTGAGGTCCAGAGCACTCTGGAAGAGGTTTTTTTTTTCCAGGATATCTCTGTACTTGGTCACATTCATCTTTCCTTCAATTGCAACCAGTCGTCCTGTCCCTGCAGCTGAAAAACACCCCCATAGCATGATGCTGCCACCACCATGTTTCACTGTTGGGATTGTATTGAGCAGTGCCTGGTTTTCTCCACCTATACCGCTTAGAATTAACGCCAAAAAGTTCAATCTTCGTCTCATCAGACCAGAGAATCTTATTTGGGAGTCCTTCATGTGTTTTTTGGCAAACTCTATGTGGACTTTCATATGTCTTGCACTTTCTCCCATCTCCCTACTGCATCTCTGGAGCTCAGCCACAGTGATCTTTGGGTTCTTCTTTACCTCTCTCACCAAGGCTCTTCTCCCACGATTGCTCAGTTTGGCTGGACGGCCAGGTCTAGGAAGAGTTCTAGTCGTCCCAAACTTCTTCCATTTAAGGATTATGGAGGTAACTGTGCCCTTAGGAATCTTGAGTGCTGCAGAAATTCTTTTGTAACCTTGGCCAGATCTGTGCCTTGCCACAATTCTGTCTCTGAGCTCCTTGGGCAGTTCCTTTGACCTCATGATTCTCATTTGCTCTGACATGCACTGTGAGCTGTGAGGTCTTATATAGACAGGTCTGTGCCTTTCCTAATCAAGTCCAATCAGTTTAAACACAGCTGGACTCCAATGAAGGAGTAAAACCATCTCAAGGAGGATCAGAAGGAAATGGACAGCATGTGAGTTAAATATGAGTGTTAAAGCAAAGGGTCTGAATACTTATGACCATGTGATATTTCAGTTTTTCTTTTTTAATAAATTTGCAAAAATATCTACATTTGTTTTTTTTTCTGTCAAGATGGGGTGCTGAATGTACATTAATGAGAAATAAAATGAACTTTTTTGCTTTTAGCAAATGGCTGCAATAAAACAGAGTGAAAAATGTAAAGGGGTCTGAATACTTTCCATACGCACTGTAAGTTACATTAGGGTATACTAGTCAAGTAGGCGGTAACACTGTGGTTTCTTTGTATGTCATATAGTGTTACCACCCTAATTTGCATCTGTACTATAATGGCTTATAGCTTTGGAATGGCTAAACAGATTTGGATAAACCAAACTCAAAAATGCTCAGTGTGACGGCAACTATCAAATGATTTATGTCATTCAGGCTTGGTGACAGAAGATGAAGACTTTAAACCCTGTTGGTAGAGTTTAGAGATTATTTTTATGTTCCAATATTATTGCTATGCATCTAAGAAGAAAAAGCTAAATTATTTATATGTCACGGTTAAGTTACATTGCTTAGAGAAGTGAGCTCTCTTCCCATTTGTCAGTATTGGACCAAATCACTATATAAGATTAACCAAATGAACAGATAAGGCCTCATTAACACAATGTGTGAGGCCTGTGCTATTTATAGACAACACCCACCCTGCTCATTATAAAATTATCATTATAGCCAGGCGTAGCTAGCTGAGAGGGCCTCGGGGGTGTCAGTATGAAGATACAATTGAAATACATGGTAGAGGAAGAAGCTGCAAGCTTCCTGGTCTACCATTCTTAAAGTATAGCTTCCATTTTATTTTATTTTTTGCTATTGGGTGGGTGTTTGGAGAACATTTTTGTAATATACTTTATTAATCCAACTTGGTTTTAATAAAAAAACATGCTGTAAAGTTCCCATTAGCAATGTTCTAAATAAGCATTGCCAGGGAGACTCTGTCCATGCACCTGTATTCAACGTATGTAGAGCTTAAGCATTTACCAAAGGGGGGATAGTCACTGCACTGTGACGTTCCGTGTTCCTTTCCTTAGATTACTGATTGGACTTAGTGGCCTAAGAAAAGGAC
This sequence comes from Leptodactylus fallax, assembly GCA_947044405.1. Classification (NCBI taxonomy): domain Eukaryota; kingdom Metazoa; phylum Chordata; class Amphibia; order Anura; family Leptodactylidae; genus Leptodactylus; species Leptodactylus fallax. Next base: position 2,436,350 of record CAMRHE010000097.1, read on the forward strand.
ACGGGACGTCACAACACATGCTTCGATGAGGCTGCCAATTGGCCTGAGTGGTCACGTGCAGCAAGGACTTCCACCGGAAGAAAACACCAGAGCAGCAGGACCAGACTGTGCTTGGAGACACCGGCATCATGGACAACCCCTTTAATAAAAGGGGCATTAACCTCTGGGGAATTGGGCAGTATTTATTTAAGGTGGCAAATAGACATTGTTAGGAGGTGCAAGGATCATTTATTAATTTGCTGTGACACTCATATTTAACTCACATGCTGATTTTCTTCTGATCCTCCTTGAGATGGTTCTACTCCTTCATTGGGGTCCAGCTGTGTTTAATTAAACTGATTGGACTTGATTAGGAAAGGCACACACCTGTCTATATAAGACCTCACTGATCATGAGAATCATGAGGTCAAAGGAACTGCCCAAGGAGCTCAGAGACAGAATTGTGGCAAGGCACAGATCTGGCCAAGGTTACAAAAGAATTTCTGCAGCACTCAAGGTTCCTAAGAGCACAGTGTCTCAGTCTCAGTTTCTGAGACTGAAACACAAGATGTCAAGGAGCTGAAGCAAAAAATTCGTAATCTAATTAGGAAACGAAGAGTGTGGTGGAACAAGGTGGCTTTAGAAAATTATTTACAGAAAAATATTATCCCTAGGGGGTTACGTATTCAAGTATTTCCAACCTTGGACAGTGAGGATACTCAATTTACTGGTAAATGGGAAGAGGCTCTGTCCAAGTGTTCATGTACATTAGTGGAGTTGTTGATTGGAGCAGATCGTAAGACCTTGGCCGCACTGGAAAAAGAAATTGAGATTTGCAAAGATAAAATTCAAAATACTTTGAGTAGTGTTGAAGTGGAGTCTTTTGAGAAAAAACTTGAAAAAGATATTGAGAAGTGGGAAAAAGAAGTACAAGAGATAAAAACTAAAAAATTCTCACGTGATCTTGAGGATTTTCGTTCTAACAAGATATATCGGTGGCATAAAAAACGTGATAAACGTCAGAGATTAAATTCACAATCTACATCTCATTCTTTATCTCGTTCAAATTCTAATACATCATTGTCCTCTGAATTAGAATGTGGCAGACCTTTTTTAGGAAAACAGAGGGGATCCTCAGACATGCTCAATACAGGAATGCAGTCGTACGATCTCAGAACCCCTTCTTCAAAACAAAAGTTGGATGGATTCAATACCAGAGACAAACAGAAGAAAAATTAAAAGTAATTAATCTATCTACTCATGCTTTAACTAATCATCAGGTTGAGGTTTTACATAAAGGTTTATCTTTTTCGCCAGCAGCAAAGTTTGATCGGTTCACTATGATTAAAGATCTAGAACTATTTGCACGTAAGGTTCTTTTAAAAAAATATTTCAAACAGGAAGTTAATAGTGAACTTAACTCTATTGCTGAACAACAGGCTGTACGTGATTTGGAACTTCTTCTTGAGGAACAAATTGGCACCAAACATTCAGATATGCCTATGCATCTGTGTCGGAACTCACAACATTTCCTTCCTTTGTCTTTCAGTCCAGCAGTTGATATTTTTGTTAAGCTAGTTAAAAAGGATTTAGATGATATACCAGAAAATGTTATTGAATCCAATTTAAATTTTAGCCAACGTAAGTGTAAGGGAATCACTAGAGGAGCGATTCCCCAGAAGCTGCTGGAGGACTAGGGGGGAGGGGCACAACGAGACAGTGGACCCTAAGCTGAATCCCCCCACTGTCCCTGGCTAACTTGCCCGATCTGTCCTAGGTGACAGCCAGCAACCACGTCGACAGTCCCTACTTATAATAAGTGATCACATAGAACGCAGACAAGACGTACAACAGCAAAGGGAGGTCAGCTAGCCAAGGGGTCAGTAACAATCGAGCAATTGCAGCACAGAATCGAGATCCAAGAGAATAGTCAAAGTCAAAGCCAGTGGTCAGAAAATCAGGTAACAAGGTAGCAAGGGAAATAATGAAGAGAGCAGGCAAAACACAAGTGTAATAACCGGCAGCCATGTGAGGGCTGACAACCTGTTTATAGAAAGTCTGGGACCAGCCCCAGAGCTGATAGGTACACAGGCTGTCAATCACTCAGGCCAGGAAGAGATTAACTCTATGCAGTCCAGAGAGAAATGTTCAGACACGGGTGGGGCCAGAAATCCATTACACTGACTAAGACCATGTTCAGACTGAGCAGCAAGAAACTTACATAAAGAACCAAACCGAACACGCCTCCTTCGCCACAGCGTGCGAGCGGAGGGCGGCGCCGAGACCCGAAACGGCAGAGACGTTACAGTAAGGCTTTGGAAGAATTACGTACATTTAGAGATGTTGTGATAAAGCCGGCTGACAAGGGGGGAAATGTTGTGATCTGTGCGACGCAGATGTACGAATATGAAGCTTTTAAACAACTTAATAATACAGTTTGTTATCGCAGACTCCCTGGTGATCCTACTGTTCAATTTAAAATTGAATTGGACAATATTTTAAATGATGCAGCAGCATTAGGAATTATTAATAATGACATCTTACTGGGTCTTACTGTAGATTTCCCAGTAATTCCTACATTATATCTTCTTCCTAAAATTCATAAAAATAGCAAAATTCCGCCAGGACAGCCCATTGTCTCTGGAATGGGTAGTCTATGTGAAAACATTGGTAGGTTTATAGATCATTATCTTAAACAATGTGTTGAAATTTTACCATCTTATATTAAAGATACTTTAGACATGTTAAGACATTTAGATGAGATGCATGTGGATGAGGATACTCTCTTGGTTACTTGTGATGTCGAGTCTCTGTATACATCCATTGGTCATGACCATGGAGTGCGGGCATCGAAATTTTTCCCACAAACTGCTAACTTAGATATTGATTTGGTTAATTTTATTGTGGATTTGTTATATTTTGTTTTGACACATAATTACTTTTTGTTTAAGGATCGCTTGTTCCTACAGCTCCAGGGCACAGCTATGGGGGCGTCCTGTGCGCCCTCTTATGCTAATTTGTTCCTGGGGCTGTGGGAACGTGAGGTCATTCCACATGTGGAGGGTTTTGATGCCGTACTCCATTGGTCAAGATACATTGATGATATTTTTTTCATCTGGCAGGGCTCGGCGTCATATCTTGAGAGTTTCTTGTTATCTTTAAATGCAAATGATCTCAATATTCACCTTACTTGGCATTATAGTAGGGTGAGAATTGAATTTTTAGATATTTCAATTGAACGTGATTCTGATGGCATGATATCTACTGATGTATTTAGAAAAGAAACTGCCACAAACTCATTTCTTCATGCAACCTCTTCCCACTACTATAAAGTCAAAGATGCAATTCCGGTCGGCCAATTTTTGCGTGTCAGACTTATCTGCTCCAACAACTCCAACTTTGAAAAACAAGCCTTGGATCTTACCACACGTTTCAAACAAAGAGGTTATAATAGGAAATCCATCAATTCTGGATATCTTCGTACAAAAAACACACCACGTGAATCCTTGTTGGTAAGTCGGGGGTCTATTAAAAAAGCGGATTCATCTCAAATTAGGTTTAATACCAATTTCAATTCTAGGTGGCGAGATATTCGTGAAGTGCTCCAAAAACATTGGTGAGTTTTATTGACTGATTCTGATATAGCTCCATATTTGAAGGATTTTCCCAGTATCACTTGGAGACGTTCCAGAAATTTACGAGACATTCTTACTAATAGTCATTATGTTTCCAGACCACTGACCAATGTTTTTGGCAGTAGTGGGCCGAAGTTGGGTTTTTACCCTTGTGGAAGATGTAGTATGTGTTGTTATATGTTGAGGACTTTGGAATTTAGTGATTCTACCAACCATAGGTGTTATAAAATTCGTCACAATATCACATGTACTACTTCTGCGGTGATTTACTACGCAACATGCCCATGTGGGTTTATCTATATTGGTATGACAACTAGGGCCCTTAAGATCAGAATATCTGAACATGTGAGCAAAATGCAATCTGCTGCATCAGCCCCTGAATTTGAGAAATTACAACCGATCACTAGACATTTTAGAGAATGCCATGGATGTAACCCGAAAGGTTTCAAAGCCTTTGTATTGATCGTGTCCAATTGGGTTCCCGTGGTGGGGATATTAAAAACGCATTATTACGTAAAGAAGTGCGATGAATAGTTAATCTTAAGACAGCCTCACCTTTGGGTTTAAATGAGGCAATTAGCTTCAGACCTTTTTTATAAAGGTATGCTTTTGTGTTTTTATTTGTTTTGTTAATTTATTGTATTATTGTTTGTTCTCTTTAAGATGGGATGAGGCATATTTTTGAAGCTCTTGAAGATAAATACGCTCCTTGATAGATCCGCAGCATCCATTCAAACCTGGACTTTATAATTTATTTCTTTATTTTTGTGTTTTTTTTTTTATATATTTACACTGTATATTTGTATTGTGTTTCACTTATTTATATTCATTCTTGTGCTTTATATATTTATATATATTTGTATTGTGTCTCACTTATACAACTTTGTATGTTTTGATCTTTCTGTGTTTATGATCATCCTAATTTTTTCACTTTTATTCACATTATTATCATATGTATATGTATTTATGATCTTCTATTGTATAAGATCATTCTTCTTCACTTATTCAATTTATTATACATATACTGTATATATATTTTTTATCTATTATATTATATATTTTTTAATTATATTCCTTTATATTCCTGTATATCTAAATATGTTGATCACTATGTATTTGGGACTGTTCTTTATTATATTGATGCTGCCTTTGATTATATATATTACATATTATGGCAGTCATATGTATATATATTTTTTTATATGTCCCATCTTATAAATATGGCGTGGTAAATTAGCGCTCTGATATTAAATGTATTCTGTATAATATCATTTAGTAAGATTTATATATGTAGGTTATTATGCTCAGGCTGTTTGGGGCTGCCTTTCAACAGGTTCATGTGTTGATTCCGTTTGATTATATATATCTTCTATCATCGTAGTTATACTTACCTTCTCATGCGTTCCAGCGTGGTGCGCATGACGTTGCTGCGCTGACCTCGCGAGATCAGTTAAGCGCTATCACATTCATGTGAGTTGCGCGTCAAATGACGTGATTGCTCGTTATTGCGCATGCGCTGGACTGATTTTCGCTACGGCCATCACGGCGTCATGCGCTATTATCCACAGCTGGTATCACATAGTTTGGGGGTCTCTATATATACCTCTCCCTTTTGCTGGTCATTACACCTCCTGAGGAAGCTTTTTAGCGAAACGCGTTGAGGTGCGTTTCCACGCATACCTTTGTGTTCACTGGGGCTCAAATTTGTCTTTATAATGGCTACAGGTAATCATTATCATTTTGCATTTATTTATTGGTTTATTTGACATGTTTTCCATCTATTATTGCTTTTTCCTATATATGGTATTCACTAATATCTGGCAATACAGTACAGACCAAAAGTTTGGACACACCTTCTCATTCCAAGAGTTTTCTGTATTTTCATGACTATAAAAATTGTAGATTCACACTGAAGGCATCAAAACTATGAATTAACACATGTGGAATTATATACTTAACAAAAAAGTGTGAAACAACTGAAAATATGTCTTATATTCTAGGTTCTTCAAAGTAGCCACCTTTTGCTTTGATTACTGCTTTGCACACTCTTGGCATTCTCTTGATGAGCTTCAAGAGGTAGTCACCTGAAATGGTTTTCACTTCACAGGTGTGCCCTGTCAGGTTTAATAAGTGGGATTTCTTGCCTTATAAATGGTGTTGGGACCATCAGTTGTGTTGTTCAGAAGTCAGGTGGATACACAGCTGATAGTCCTACTGAATGGAGTGTTAGAATTTGTATTATGGCAAGAAAAAAGCAGCTAAGTAAAGGAAAACGAGTGGCCATCATTACTTTAAGAAATGAAGGTGAGTCAGTCCGAAAAATTGGGAAAACTTTGAAAGTGTCCCCAAGTGCAGTGGCCAAAACCATCAAGCGCTACAAAGGAACTGGCTCACATGAGGACCGCCCCAGGAAAGAAAGACCAAGAGTCACCTCTGCTGCGGAGGATAAGTTCATCCGAGTCACCAGCCTCAGAAATGGCAGGTTAACAGCAGCTCAGATTAGAGACCAGGTCAATGCCACACAGAGTTCTAGCAGCACACACATCTCTACAACAACTGTTAAGAGGAGACTGTGTGCAGCAGGCCTTCATGGTAAAATAGCTGCTAGGAAACCACTGCTAAGGACAGGCAACAAGCAGAAGAGACTTGTTTGGGCTAAAGAACACAAGGAATGGACATTAGACCTGTGGAAATCTGTGCTTTGGTCTGATGAGTCCAAATTTGAGATCTTTGGTTCCAACCACCGTGTCTTTGTGCGACGCAGAAAAGGTGAATGAATGGACTCTACATGCCTGGTTCCCACCGTGAAGCATGGAGGAGGAGGTGTGATGGTGTGGGGGTGCTTTGCTGGTGACACTGTTGGGGATTTATTCAAAATTGAAGGAATACTGAACCAGCATGGTTACCACAGCATCTTGCAGCGGCATGCTATTCCATCCGGTTTACATTTAGTTGGACCATCATTTATTTTTCAACAGGACAATGACCCCAAACACACCTCCAGACTGTGTAAGGGCTATTTGACCAAGAAGGAGAGTGATGGGGTGCTACGCCAGATGACCTGGCCTCCACAGTCACCAGACCTGAACCCAATTGAGATGGTTTGGGGTGAGCTGGACCGCAGGGTAAAGGCAAAAGGGCCAACAAGTGCTAAGCATCTCTGGGAACTCCTTCAAGACTGTTGGAAGACCATTTCAGGTGACTACCTCTTGAAGCTCATCAAGAGAATGCCAAGAGTGTGCAAAGCAGTAATCAAAGCAAAAGGTGGCTACTTTGAAGAACCTAGAATATAAGACATATTTTCAGTTGTTTCACACTTTTTTGTTAAGTATATAATTCTACTTGTGTTAATTCATAGTTTTGATGCCTTCAGTGTGAATCTACAATTTTTATAGTCATGAAAATACAGAAAACTCTTGGAATGAAAAGGTGTGTCCAAACTTTTGGTCTGTACTGTATATTTAAGCAAGTAAATGGGTAGTGTCTTTAATTTTGCATTTCCATATATATTTCTTTGTCCTATGTGGCATCTAATTATTATTGATTGGGTTAAATTCCCTATCTAGATATTCATTTATATATGGTTTGCAAATTTTACATAATGAGTATTAGTCATATATCTTGGGCCATTATATATATATATATATATTGTCATCTTCATATATATTTTTTGTATATTTTTGAGCCTCTTTAAGTGACACGTGTCTTGTGTTATGTCTTACATTTTGTCTGTGTCACCTGTATTATTGGATCTGGTATATATTTTTTCAATGTATTTATTACATTTTTATTAATAAATATATATTTTATATATTTTTGAGATTTTTTTGTTTTTTCTTGACTAATTCTTTCTGTGCTGGAGTCCTAAGAGCACAGTGGCCTTAAACTTCTTAAATGGAAGAAGTTTTGGACGACCATGACTCTTCCTAGACCTGCTGTCCAGCCAAACTGAGCATTCGTGTGAGAAGAGCCTTGGTGAGAGTGGTAAAGAAGAACCCAAAGATCACTGTGGCTGAGCTCCAGAGATGCAGTAGGGAGATGGCAGAAAGTTCCACAAAGTCAACTATCACTGCAGCCCTCCACCAGACTCATGGCTGTACTAGCTCAAAAGGGTGCTTCTACTCAATACTGAGCAAAGGGTCTGAATACTTCTGACCATGTGATATTTCAGTTTTTCTTTTTTTAAAAATTTGCTGAGTGTACATTAATGAGAAATAAAATTAACTTTTTTTGCTTTTAGCAAACGGCTGCAATGAAACAAAGAGTGAAAAATTTTAAGGGATCTGAATACTTTCCATACCCACTGTAGCGCTAACAAACAGACCAAATCCCCAGTTTTTCAGAGATGGTGTGGTACCACCAGCCCAGATAACTGTAGGAAAGAAGTATGACCAACATAGGCAACCTGTTTCTAGAAAGTTACATTTAAAAAGCCCATCTCAAAATATTGTTTAAAGAATTCAGATTATGAAAGTTTTGGAAAAATACTCTTGGTCACTGCTTTTAAGTAACTGTTTAGTGTTAAGACATAGCCAGGTTAGTAGTTCTATGCTACCACCTTGTGGCTAATACCAGTATTTCATCCTCCAGATAAGAATATGCCTTTGTGTATTAGGCTAAGTTCACATTTCCGTACATAAACTCTGTAGTTCTCATGATCCATCATAGGATGAGAACAACAGAATTAAACAGCTCTGGAATGACAGATGCATGCGACTTTACTTCCATTAGAAAAGTAAACAAACATGACAGAAGAAAGTTACACACACGAGTGAATGGAAACAAGGAGGCTCCGTCTACAGTTGTCTGTCATTCCAGTGTCATTTAAGTCTGTTGCTGTCATCCTATGACAGATTAGAGCAACAGATTTTCCGAATGGAAATGTTAACTTAGCCTTAGGCTACCTTCACATGACAGAGTTGTCAAATGTCTTGCACCCGAAGGCCACCCATTTTCATGGATCCCCCATAAATTTAAGTGTATGGAAGGGTCCGTGAAAATGGATAAAAATAGGACATGATTATATTTTGACAGTCCATTTCAATGGATCGTCAAAATAACGGTCATTTGAATAGCCCCCATTGTCTTGAATTTGATGCTGTTGCGTGACGTCCGTTAAAAAAACAGATATCACACAGCCATTATTCAGTTGTTTGACTACAACTTTAGTCATCTAGCTTAAGTTACAGTATGCAGGTAACAAAGTATACTGTATATAGGAGGTAGTAAGGTTGCTAACACAGAAATGTGAACAGGTCTCAAAATGTATACAGCTGCCTGCTTCAGTAGGATGGGCATCTAACACATTAATGCTTACAGGAGGCAGTGGTGCTAGGATCAAGACTGCAGACTGACAGTTATTTCTAGTTGCCAATGTACAATGCCCCCCGGGCTGTCTCTTTACTATTAGAGAAATAGCAGTGTACAACATTAGGGTGTGCATGTTCACCTTTGCATATTCCGATTGCATAGCTATAGGTGCTGACAACTTACTGATACATTGTATGAATAAAAAAAAAAAAACAAAAACAAACAAACAAATTTCCAACCTTTTAAGTAAAATTTTAATGAAATCAATAAATTAGTGAGGTACATATTTGTTCTATTGCAAACGCATCTATTTCCAAGTCAAGTTTCAGTAGCTCAAGCATTCTCCTAACAACGTTCTAACTACAGTAATTCTTCCCCTTAGGAAAATGATTCTCCTCTTTCTGGTGATCTTGCAGGTTGAGGAAGAAGCAGGAAGATGTATCTTACTGGGAAAAGCCTCTTACACTGGATGCAGATCCTAGGTCCATGCCTGTGCATGCATAGCATTCAAGAAGAAAGTGCAGGATCCTATTGGAATCCCAACACCAGGATGCAGGGGACACCAACCAGAGAGGACATCTCAGAGCAAGTAAGGACTTGTTTGGATAACAATCACTTCAGATTTCATCAGGAAATCTTTACCTTTCATTTCGTACAATTCTGCATGGAGAACAGTATGTATTTTTATTAAAAATATAAAACTAGCTATATTTTGAGCAACAACAGCAATACACTTTCACAGCTTGCTGTCTGGGGCACGAATATCATACAAGCACAAGGTGCCCTTCTGAAAGGTTGAGCCCAATGTTGGAGCCATCTGCACTGCTTTCAGTTTCCAATAGGTGGCAGCAAGTGCCCTAGAAAATAAATCCTGGTTTAGGATTTATTCTCACTACAAATGATTCATTTAGAATGTGCAGTGCATTTATATGCATTATAATAATGCCCTCACTGAAAGGATAGGCCACAAACTAGATGGTGGAGCCTTATATTATCCCCGCTTTACTACTCCATGGACTGAACCTTTTCACTTTTTACTAGTGGTAAAAAAGGATCCCGATCAAAGTGATTGCCCTGCACATAATAAATACTACTCAATGTGTATAAAACCTCATGCCAGAATATATAATGTATGACCCAATGAAAACTACAAATTTGCTTTCCCTTGTTTAAAGAATGCATGTAACACAGTCTGGGTATCTTTTCTGTAAGTCCAGTGACACCGAACACTTCAAATGTCAAAGACATCATAGGACTGCCTATGAAAGTGTTCAGGCAGCTATTGGAAAGGGCACCAGCCATAACTGTATAGTAGTTCATCAGTTTTAATGGGGCAATTTGGGCAAATGCTGTGCTAAATACAGATGTAACTCCACAAATAACATACTTCATCTGTACAATTTCCTGCTCAGGGGGGCTGTGACTTGTGATGTTTGGTTACTATCCACCTATGCCTACATATTAAGCCCAATGTCCGCAGGCAGATGATGGAGAAAAGCGACTGGAAAGCTGGTGAAAAGCGGACAGGGAATATCCAGCTACACACGTCTTACCATATTAATGAATACATGTGGAAACACAATGGCTTGAATTTGACATTAACATTAAGGTCCAGATGTGAAGATGTCAGAAGTGCAAGGCTGACTGTGGAGGAAGCATTTTCCTTTGCACACCAAACTTCTTTCATGAATCCTATAGTAGAACACTACCGGAACCTTGTATCATACTGACAACAGAGGACAATAGTCTGCAGTGAGGTAGATAACAGGATTTCATAATCTATCAGACATTCACCTCTTACTTTTTCCACTATGCACCAGGAAAGTGTCATAATTCTCTCTCCTTTCTACACCAAAATTGTTTAATGATGGGCTACTGTAAAATGGGGGAGAATTTAGTAAACTTCAGGAAATAAAAGTAGTAGACTGTCACTAGGGAGACATTTCGGTCAGTTTTGCTGAAAGGAAGATTTACCTTTTTTGTGTACTAAAGACTTTTGCAGTACATAGCCTTTGGCTGTCCCAATTTCAGCAAGACTGACCTAGTTTTGCGACTGTTTCAGGTCCCTCAGCATTCATCACGGGTTTCTGTAGTACTAGGATAGAAGTACTTGGACTCGGGACCTATAACAGGGAGGCAGAGGCTTGCTATTATCAGACGACTAATACATCCTGGGTCTCCTCCTCTGACCTCATGTCTCACACAGGACTCCATAATGGCAAGGATAGGTAGTCAGGTAACAGAGCTTGTAACATTAGGTGACATTTTGCCATTTTCTTCTGGAACCTGAGGAAACACAAATTCCTGTGTTCCAGTTATGTATTATGAGATTAGATGAAATGTTTATCAGGCTTTGCAGCAGTTTGCCTTTTTTTGGGCCAGATGTGGTGGAAACGACTAGTTAGCCAGCTCAACTAGAGGTAAACCTGTAAAAAACTTGAAGGGATGAAGCAGCTACATGCTTAGGATGTTGGACATCATGCTTTGTGCTATGGGAAAAGGACGGAAGACAGAGCAATGCAGGGAAGCACAATGCTTTGCATATATTTAAATATTGCTTCTCCTAGAGAGACAGCTGTGCAAATAATATTACTCATTGATCAGGGCACATACCCTATGTACATAAACATAATATATTACATCCTGCCGTACACAATACCTTTGAACACCGCTGCACACATACCAATCTCTCATACACACACAAGTTGCAGTTCCATGCAGATCTCAGAAATGGTGTTTGTGTAAAGATATTTCCATCAACAGGGCACACGGCAAATTCATACTGTAACTGCACCCCAGATTTAGAAATAGTGGGTTCACGTAGGGGCACATTTTGGTTTAGTAGAGGAATGTTTTTTTGAGAAGCTAAAATGTAAAAATATCCCTAAAGTACTACAAGCAGTGAGGGTCAAAATGCCTAAAATGGCAGGGATTTGGGAGTGACTAATTTTTGGATAATTTTTAATATTCAGGCAAATATGACAGAAATACAAGGATTCTTTATTTGAAGGGAATCTGTTTCTGTGAGAAAGCAATCTGCTCTGCCGGGAGCATGCTATAGAGCGGAGGAGGAAAAAGATTCAGTATAACATGCAGAAATAACAAAAGTCTCTGCTCATTCTGGACTCTGGAGTCTAGTGGTTCTACTCAGTGCCTGACAGAAATCTCATACGGGGGAGACTGTCAATCAATGAGTAGGACAGCCTACTGGACGCCTAAGCCTAGAATGATACATAGTGTTGAAGTTAAAGTTATAAAGTTAAAATTACTGAATCTTTTCCCCCAAAACATAAACATCACTTTGCTTAGCTCCTCTTGTCCAATACCATGCTGCCAAAGTGTCAGACTGCATTTTCAGTTGACACATTGGCTTTAGGTTTTTGCTGGCAAATTATAGTTATATATTCAGATGAACGATTTCTACTGTTAAACGTCAATGAGCTGAGAAATTCACCTGGCAATATCCAGTTATATCTCCTGTTCCTGTACAGACCCCCAGAACTGCAAATAAACCCCCTCCTAAACATATACACACACAAACTGTATTGAGTGATTTTGGTATTTTTTTTGGTATTTTTGACTGCAGCAAAAATAAATGAAATTCAATGTGAACCTTTGTTGCACTGCTCTTTTGTACTTTTATCTTTGGAAGTCACTGCAAAGTTTGGTAGTCTCCCACCTAAAATTACCGAATAACCAATGGGACATACAAAGTTCATTTCTATTGAGCCTGTCAACAATCCTATGGATACAAGACTGATACAAATTTTGATATCTTTATACTGTGAGCCCCGGTCACTTTAATAGACCAAATGAAACAATGCAGACGTAATCTATGCAGTTGCATAGTGCCACTAAATGAGCTAGTTGTCTAAAAACATAATACTTATGGCCTGTAGGAGGAGCTATTCCAATTACTAAAGCTGTATAATTTATCAATAGCTGTTGGTTTGTAATATTTTTGTTATATTTAAAGAGTAAATATGATACTATTGTAAATGTGTCCCTGCCGAAAACTAAGGAAAAAATTTTCCATTCTAGTATAATACTATTTACAGAATAACACTGCTCATCAATGAGAGGTCAACAAAGCTCCTTCCTGTCCGGAAGCTGAGATCCTGGGCATGAAGAACACAGGCATGATGTTCTTATGTACAAACAAACACAAATGAGCCTTTAGCGTGTGTTACACTGACAAGAAGATATTTTACAACTGCTTGGTCTAATTAAAATGACATTGGTATAAATATATATTTACACAAACACCCCAGTAAAATCCTAAGTCATCTTCTATTTTTACATAAAGGTGATCCATTCATCATTCAAACAACCCCACAAGCACACAGCTTACTAAAGACAAATGTAGACACCCATTCAGTTCACACTAACAGTTCAGTTCTAAGTCGTCTGCTTTTCTTCCACTCCAGCAGGTGGCAGAAACTGATAAGGAAGATGCTCTTCTACCTCTGGAGATGAAGCTTGAATCACTGTAATCCATGCATAAATCAGTTTGTGTCAGTGTCTAGGCTGAGCAAAATACCTCACTGAACAAGGAGACCAGAAGTATGAAGCTTGAGTCTCATGTGCACCAGTGCACTTGCTGCCCCGCACTCAGGAGATGAAAGATTGAAAGGAGCAGCATCTGCATAATAAGATCTTTGAGGCACTTTCTAGAGGCTGAGTGCTGGAAAACTGGCACTCGCCAACTTAGCAAGACATAGAAGCAAGAAAGGACAATGCAGAAATTCTGTGGATTGCTAACAGTGGCCACAGCGCAGCTCATTATTGTGACCTTATAACTTGATATCTCAGCCACTGAACTCCTCTCTCCTAACCAGTGAACTGCACAGCACAGAGAGAATATATGGCTTTAGTAGACCTTCTCACCTCTCTGTGACAATCCTGGATTTCATTTCCAGAAGACTTGAAATTGCATAATAATAACCTATGTTCATTGTGTTGTAAGACACAGAGAGTACTGGAGCCAATCCAGCCATGAAATTGTGTCTGTTTGTATAGCTGTATTGGAAAACCTGTGACTATCAATTACCAATAGAGAAGATGGAGGCACAAGGCGCCCTGTACTGTGAGTCTGTCATTCCATGTTCGTGCTGTCGGAGCGAGAAATATTCAGTGTCTGTGCAGACACTGATATACCCACTTGATCCACAGGACTATGGTAATCAGATGTCATATCATGGTCTATTAGTGGCAACTGCATGGAGGTCAATGTAGAGGAGCTGGCAGGGCCCTTCTTTAGACAATGAGAATAAAAACCAAGGAGAACATCCAGTTTCTCTTCAATGGACTGAACCTGTAAAAGAAATAACTGGTATTACTTCTGGCAGTTAAAGGGTGAAAAGAGTATCTGACGTAATCTCCATTAGCAATCATGTTAGATTGTTATGATGGTTAATAATTTTACAGAGCATTGTCTACAATAACATAAAGGAAAACTAAATCCTTAGTATATGCAAAAGAATAATTACTTACATGCTAACCCAGTTCTCACTGTTTGAAGTTACAAACACAAAGCCTAGATATCCTAAACTGCAGTAGGCATTACAAAGCATACTGTATATGAGGTATGTGGGAATGTATTAAGCAGACAATTAACTTTAAATAGTCACTAACTTTTCAAAAAAAGAAAAAACTTTGCATAATTTGATAGTGCAAGTGAATATAAGAATCTTCATAATATGTCTCATCAGAGAAAAATTTTTCTTTCTCCACTTAGAGGAGACAGACACAGAGTGAAGCTGCTGAAAATACAAGTCAACAAGTGAATAGTCAAATCTATACTTGTATTTATCTGGGTTTTTGCTTTGTTCACACAGTGCAGTTTTGATGCAATTTTTGGATGTAAGAAATATACAAGCACTTCTGTTAGGCTTCTAATTTCTTTAATATTTACTGAATTATTTACTGAATTAAATGTACTGCAGGATACTGGGCTGTGTGAAACTGACCTTGCATGTAGCACTTTTCTCTCTGCATTTTTTGCTCTTTTTGGGTGGAAACCCTATGGACCCCATTATAGTCTGTGGGGTCCGCGGGTTTCTACGAGTAGCCGCTTTTTTAAGCGGATTAGGTTTCCGTTCGGGAGGTCCCCAAGCTGACACCCCGAACAGAAGCCCGAATGCAGGTGTGAACCTAGCATAAGCCTAATACATATGATTCTTAATAATAGTAATAATAATAATAATAGTCCTTTAATAGTCCCACAATGGGGAAATTCAGTGTGTTACAGCAGCAAAGATAAGCAAATACAAATACAAATACAACATGTACAGGAATGTTCCAAGGTGAGAGGCATTACATTAATAGCAGACAGACAGATAGGACGTAGCAGAGGGGGGGGGGGGGGGGATTTAACAGGCAGAGAGATATTTCAGTTCTCTGTGTGTAATGATCTCCGCTTAGGTCGGTGTTGGTTGTACAGCCTAACCGCGGTGGGGAGGAAAGACTTCCGATAGCGCTCCTTCTCACACCTAGGGTGGAGCAGTCGGTCACTGACAGTACTGCTCAGCGCGATCACAGTCTCATGCATGGGATGGGACTTCTTCTTCTGCATGGAGCTCACCACGGACAGTATCCTTCTGTCACCCACCACCTGCACTGGGTCCAGTGGGCTCCCCAGGACAGAGCTGGCCCTTCTAATCAGCTTGTCAAGTTTATTTCTGTCCCTGGTTGATATACTGCTCCCCCAGCAGGCCACTCCAAAGAAGATGGCTGATGCCACTACCGAGTTGAAGAAAGTTCTAAGAAGTGCCCCCCGGATTCCAAAGGCTCTCAGTTTCCTAAGCAGGTAGAGCCTGCTGTGGCCCTTCCTGTACAGGGCCTCCATATGATCTGCCCAGTCCAGCTTATTATTAAGGAGCAAACCCAGGTACTTATAGGTGTTCACAATCTTGATGCCCGTCCCCAGGATGTCCACTGGATTTGGAGGGCATCTGCCTTTGCGGAAGTCCACCACCATCTCCTTGGTCTTCCCCGCGTTAATCTTCAGGTGGTTCCGGTGGCACCAGTCCACAAAATCCTGGTTCAGTTCTCTGTACTCCCTGTCATCATCATCTGTGATGAGACCCACTATTGCAGAGTCGTCAGAATACTTCTGTAGGTAGCAGCTGGATGAGTTGCACCTAAAATCTGCAGTGTACAGTGTGAAGAGGAAAGGGGCGAGAACCGTACCCTGAGGTGCCCCCGTATTACAGATCACGGTACCTGACACACAATCTCGGGCTCTCACGTATTGAGGTCGATTTGTGAGGTAGTCTAGGATCCAGTTGGAGAGGTGGTGGTCCACTCCAGCAAGGCCCAGCTTGTCCCTCAATAACCTGGGCTGTATGGTGTTAAAAGCACTGGAGAAGTCAAAGAACATTATTCTCACTGTGTTCCCTGGTTTCTCCAGGTGAGACAGAGCCCTGTGCAGAAGATGGATGATGGCATCATCTACCCCAATGCCCGGCCGATAAGCAAACTGGAGGGGGTCCATAGCGGGGCTCACTAGAGGGCGGAGATGTGTGAGAACCAATCTCTCCAAGATCTTCATCAGGTGGGATGTCAGTGCTACAGGTCTGTAGTCGTTGAGGTCCATAGGGTGGGGTTTCTTTGGAACTGGTACCACACAAGAAGATTTCCATAATTCAGGGACTATTTCCTGCCTCAGGCTCATATTATACATATATGTAATTATACCACACAGCTGGTCCCCGCAAGTCTTAATTAGCCTTGCACTGATGTCATCTGGCCCTGCGGCTTTCCTCGCCTTGATCTTTTTCATCTCCTTCCTCACCTGGGCCCGTGTGAAGGTCAGACTGTGGCCAGATAAAGACGGATTTCTGGATTTACTGGTCTGTTGGGAAGTGGCCGCATGGGGAGAAGTCATTGTGGTGGGGGAAGCTGAAGGACATACTGGGGTGGGAGGAGCTGGTGTGTGATCAAATCTGTTGAAGAATAGGTTTAGTTCATTAAGCCAATTAACATCTGCCTCAATCTGGCAGACAGACTGTTTATGACCCGAAATTGACTTAAGCCCCTCCCAGACCCCCCTTATGTCTTTCCATTTGCTTTTCCATTTTTTCTTTATAACTGGCTTTTCCCTGCCTGATTTGATGCCTCAGCTCCTTTTGTACTTCCCCCAACCCCTCCTTATCTCTTGTCCTGAATGCCATCTTTTTCTCCTTAAGTAGTGTTTTTATATCAGAGTTAATCCATGGTTTGTTATTGGAGAAGCACCTCACCACTTTTGTGGGTACTGTGTTGTCCACACAAAAATTAATGTAGTCTGTTATGCAGTGTGTGAGTCCTTCTATATCTTCTCCATAAGAATCCTGCAGCACTTCCCATGCGGTTGTGTCAAAACAATCCCTCAGAGCCTCATCACTCTCCTCGGACCATATCCTCACTGTGCGGGTGACAGCTGGTTCTCTACGTACAAGTGGCTTGTACACAGGTCGGAGATGCACTAGGTTGTGATCCGATCTTCCCAGGGGCGGTAGGGCTGATGAGTTATATGCCTCCCTCACGTTGGCAAAGAACAAGTCCAGTGTTTTGTTGTCTCTTGTGTGGCAGGTTACATACTGTGTGAAACTGGGCAGTGTGGATGATGGAGAGGCATGGTTGAAATCACCCGACAGAAGAAAGAGGGCCTGGGGATGTTTTAACTGTAACTGGCTCAGCGTGGCTTGTAGGACCTCGCAGGCAGTGTCAGCTTTCGCAGAGGGGGGGACATATGCAGCTATCACGATGACATGTGATAGTTCCCTTGGTAGGTAGAAAGGTCTCATGCTCACAGCTAATAGTTCAATTCTTGCAGTTATCCATAGCATTGCAATTGTGAATGTTTGTGTAAAATAACTCCAATCAAAACCTGAAAGCTCTGAAGTAACTACAGTTAACTCCAAAACCCACTGCCAATCATTTAATACTCAAAGAAAGATTAAATCTGGAATATTATAGGAGTCCTCCACCCGTAGAACTGATTTAGCTGTCAGTTTCTTTCAGTCGATAAGAAAACAGTATCTCTGTAGCACCCAAAGAATCCACTTTTGTGAAAAGACAGTTTCTTCTTGGTCAGAAAATGAAAATTACCGGTGACCAGTATGATCTGGGGAAGCTGTAAGACAAGTTTGTGGAATTAAAGGCGTTGTCCAGGAATTGGACCAACCTCAGTGGAGGTGTTTTAAAAAAAAAAAAAAAAGAAAAAAGCATACTCACCTACCTCTGGGACCTGGATACCAGAAGTCCTGCGCCCCACATGACCACTGAGACCTCTGAGATCTCTCTCCTGGACAACCCCTTTGTAAGGTGGCTATACATCTGAAATAATCGGTGTCCACACAGTCATTTGGTCGACCGATATTTCTCCCTAATCTACTATTTATTTAATTAGGGAGCATAGAATAATTCATTATTACACCCTCCTAGTTGCCACTTCTCTCCCGTTGGAACAACGGATTTGGCATGTTTGAACCTAATCAGTCACAACTTGAGCCAGTTTGAGCACTGCCTAGCAAGCCCTCATATGGATATGTTGGCAGAATGAAAACGTGTTGACTATGAATATAATGTAGAAAAATGTATTAAATTTTTCCATAAAATAATATGTTTTCATTGTTGAAAGGTACTAAAACACAAAAAAATAGGTCATCAATATTAGATCAGTGGGAATCTGACTCCTGGCACCCCTACAAATCAACTGATTAAAGGGCCATGGCAGTGTTAGAAACAGCACAACTCTATACACTGTGCAGTGGCTTGGAATGGTATGACTCTCCCATTAGTGTGAGTTGAAAGTTGGACCCTCACCTATTGCAACACTGGAGGAGTACGACCGCCAGCATACTGCCTCTCCTGCGCTCCACTGCCATGCACATGGTTTCCCATATGGTCCATGTGCTCCCTTGCTGTGCACACGTAAATCCTTCCCTGGCCAATCCTTGCCTACCCATATCTTGTTTAGGTGTCTTCACTGGTCACAGCCTAAACAATAAGTTTCTTAGCTTGCTAGTACAAAGGTGTTCCTGAAACTGTTGTTTCTATTCTGCTTTGATGTTGGCTGGTTATCTGACTTTGCACTTTCTATTGTCCTCTACTTTAATATTCACCTGTTATTGACCTAATCCCATCTCTAAAATTCAAACCTGTGCTACCAGCCCATTTGCCTGCCCACTGAATCTGCATGTATGCTGTTTTGGCCCATTTTCTGACACCCCTACTGCCTGACCCCTTGATGCTCTGCATCAGTGTCTCTGACTCGCAAGGTCAACTGTCACCAAGACTTGGACAAAGTCCAGATCTCTTTATGGTGCTACACTTAAAGAAGTTGTCAAGGATAAACCTGGAGGCCGGGATAGGTAAAAGAAAAAAAACCCATACTCACCTGTCTCCGATGCCTCCCACCGCAAATCTGGTAATTGACATTTTGTAAATTGCAGCATTTACTCTGCAGATATTTTTCTGCAATGTTTGGATGAGATTAGCCAGAATCCCATCCACTTTGCAGGTACTGTAAAATGCTGCGTTTTCGTAACATGGGGCCCCAGCCTTAGTCACTCTTGTTTGGTGACACACCTATCTGATGTTCATGACCTATGGAAAGTAAAGGTCACTGATAAAAGCCCTGCAAAGCTGGTGCCCCACAATGCGAAAATGCAGCGTTTTGGCCACGCCTAATCCAATCTACACATTGCAGTGCCTTTTTTGTAAATCGCAGCATGTCAATTATACCTACAGAAATGCTGGCTTTTTCCATATAGGTATAATAGACGCAGAAAGTCAGCAGAAGAAAACTGCAGAATTTCTGTGAAAAGCGGTGTGGAAAAAAATGCAATGTGTTTTCGCCACAGCCTTAACCAAACCTGTTTTTTTGTTGCAGATTTAGCTGTGGTTCTTTGAGCCAAAGTTAGAAGTGGATTTAACAGAAGGGAGAAGTAAAAGAGTTTCCTTTATATTTCCCATTCCTTTTCAAGCCACTCTTGACTTTGGCTCAAAAACCGTAACAAAATCTGCAACAAGAAAAAAAAAAAAACTGTGTTAATTTATAACATAAATGGCATAAAAGTTGCACAAACAATGGCAGAATTTTTTCCATTCTTCTCTCAATAAATAAATTAAAGTTAGTCAACAAATTATAAGTATCCCAAAATAGTGGCGATAAGAATTACAACTCATTCTGCAAAACACAGGCTACTTTCATGGGGAAATAAAAAACTGCCGTTCCAGCGAATCCCATCCACACATTGCAAAAAAATACGTGCAGCAGAAACACTGCGATTTCAAAAACCGCCTTAGAAAATCTTGGGAAAATCCCTCTCATTTTCTGTGAAAGAAGTTTCTTCTATGATACACTGAATTCCGCACGTCTGTGTTACCAGTGCTCAGACAATGCAAAGTATCTGGCTGCACATAATGCTAGATGCATTGTTTCTTCGCCTGGAGCTGCTTTATGTAATTCATGTAATGTTTGCTTTCACTGCACATAATGTAGATTTTACCAGCCCATTCTTATAAGTTCTGCACTACATTTTCTTGCCACAGTTTACAGAGAACAGTGCACATTACGCAGCAGGGAAACACTATGTTAGCTTACGTACACTAATCTTGAGAACATCTATCTTTTCCTAAGGTTAACCGTTACGTGACAGGCTTCTGGAAACCATATACACTGTTTATCTTACAGCAATTCCATTCATGGTCTACATTATTAGGAGATTACAGCTACACAGTTCTTTTATAGAAGCCAGTTCTTGTAGAGGCTCCATTCACCTGTTTCTCTACTTTCACCACTCTTCCCATCATGCTCATCTCATCAGCTGCATCTGCTTCAGATCCAATAGGAGGCGGTTTCTCCCCTTTTTCCCGTGGCTTCTTCTCCACAGGAATAGGACCCCGACCTACAATTTGGTCCACACTACAAAAAAAAGTCATTAAATCATTAATATACTGGTTATTTGTAAAGATTTTATAAATGGGAAACTTGGAAACTGGGTTTCCAAGATGAGGTATGTAAACTATAGCTATGCTTGGCAATACAGTTTTATGACAGTACAGCATAAAGATGTGTATAGAAGAACCCAAGATGTCTTAAATCATTACACAACATACCCCAGATCTTCAATGACAATATGTACCACTGACCGACACTGCAAACTCTTTATTCGTCCAAGCATGTCTAGATGACCAGCAGAGTACTGCTCAATGACATCCTTCACATCGTATGGACGGAGAGTCTCCTTGAACTTTCTCTTTGCTACAAGGAACTTCAGGATCCTACATAAAAAAGAAGGTACATACAAACGTAATATGTTTCGACCATATTAAATCATGACTATTATCAGTTTCCATGATAAAATATCCTTTGTTGGTAAATACAATCATCAGAATGTAAAATAATAATTTCTTACTTTGCTCATTTTATATTTCTTTATGCACTGGATCCCACTCTTGTCAGAGGGAATTTCTTCTGTTATTGTTCTCTACACACCGGCATCAATGGTGGTATACATAAATTCCTAAAATATCTGATTACAGTATATGATGGTATAGCTGGAGGGTGCTAGAAACTATCTCATAACAATGTGGTGGTTTTTCATATATGAAACATAACATGCGACCACGTATTTGTTTGACAGCGCTAAAGTAGGGTCATGGACATAAAAATGTAGGGTTGTGATTTTTTAGTGTTTGACATGAAACCAGTATGCAATGGGTGGTGCACCAGCACAATAAGTAATACATAATCTCTTATGTTTAGAGAGTTTCAGTGATTCAAGAAAAAGGCTGCATTATACAAAAATGCACAGAGGGCTGTCTATGAGGCAGTCACAGAGAGGTTTTAGCTTCATAGTGAAATAAAATAAAAGTGACATTTCATAAAGCTTGCTAACAACCAGTAACGCTTTTTAGCTCCAAACTTTCAATTCACCTCTGGATCTCCTGGGTGGGCTCAAGAGTTGGTTCATCTTTGATAAACCTACACTTCTATATTAGAGAACAGAATATTAGATCAGAGGGGTCTGTTAGTATCTGAATGAATCTGAACTAAGCTGCAAAAATTACACAGTGGATGGACCAGTGATGTTGTTAAACACTACATTGTGCAACTTCCAGTGCTGTGGTTCCTGCTATCAGTTGATCGTGGGGTTCTGGATGTCAGACCCTACCAATCTGATATTAATGACCTGTCCTAAGAAAGTTCATCAATATCTAAATTTTCCCATCATACCACATTAACTGTAACTTCACCCACCTCCTGCAATGTGCCCTCATTTCCAAGATCGCCATCCCTATAGCTCCTTTACATTTTCAGCCCGCAGTGGCCAGAAGTGGCAGTACTTACTATCCAGCATATGACTGTATGCTATTCATCCTAAAAGAAATGATGCATGTACAGCACATGCTTTGTCTCTTAGGATGGCACATGCATGGCTATGTAGCACTGATCTAATAAATAGCTATGGGGAAGAAAAAGAGAAACTAAGCATGCTTGACATGGATGAATATGGACTACAGTACATATCCAGTGTAAACAGTGCTGAAACAGAGGTAGAAAACTGGGCTTATCTAGTAACATACATAGCATTCGTTAACATGACATTTAACTCTTGAAATATAGTTAAATATTGTGCCAGCAATGCAGGCTGATTCATAGCGTGGCTACCGCCAGCAATAGCGTGGGCAGCTCCACTATGTTTTTCTTTTCCACCACTGCCACCATTGGCAAGTCATTTTATATGAAATGTGATTGCTGTTGTGGGAATATTATATGAAATTACATAGCATAATCTGCTGTTGCTATAGCTTGTATAAGTTATTGGCTATGCTTTGAAACTAACATGTCATACTCTTAATATACAGCAAATATTATTCCACAATGTAAATACAATGTGTTGGGTATATGCATGCTTAACAATTTCTAACATCTTTCAGTACAAGACAATCACCTAAAGGCTCTGATCAATGTTTTTACAGTTGGCATGATGTCTTCCATGGTGAGATCACTGGGAAGTCTCTTCTCATCATTACTGTCATCTGCAGCGCCCTCTGCTGGGAGAAAGCATTTTGCATACATTTCTTTAAAAATGTTTTTTAATTGACATAGGTTTTAATAATAAAAACAAATAAATGACGTGCTGTCAATATAAACCTTTGTGAGAAGATTTGTCTACTACAATTTAAATGCTCTATAGAGACTTTTGGTTACACAATGATCACTGTACCTAAACTCTAATGTTCTCCTACAACAAAATGTCAGAGGTTTTGCAATAACCATGTTAGAATTTATGTGAGTTTCCCCACTGGAAAACATTGAAGTTGTTTTGAAGCAGGATGGCTGTACAACCAAAAGTGCATATGGACCCCAAGTCTAAATAATGACAACAAATATTACAATAAATAATACAGATTAATGTGATATTTATGTTAAAACGCCAAAAAAAAAATACTAACTTTACTAACAGTGAACATCTTGTATGTCAAGATTTCTGTATGTGATTTTGGATCATGAATCATGTATTTTCATGGAATTTGTCTTAGTAAGTAGAACAATATTTTAAGAGCGGTCCAAAAGACCTTCAAATAGTGTTGTAACTTCGGTTTTGCTATTGCATTAGTGGGTGAAGGTGGAATACAAGGTTGTATCTGAGAATTTCTAAGGATTACATTTTGGTAACACATCATGTGTTTCCCTTAATATCACTGTTCATTTTCGTTTATCAATTTTACATAGGTTCAGAAACATTTTTGTTTGTCTGATAGAGCCTATCAATTTTGCAATTTACAAAATTCACCTTCTTCGTTGTCATTATTCTAGATGGTCTGCCATATGTGGAGGTCTCTGACAGATGGGGATGGTGTTTGGATTTGTCTTCAGCTCTGGTTTAAGGATCTGTTTTTCCTCTTTCTATATGGAATGCTGTGAGTTCAAGTGCTGTTCAAGTGTTATCATTTCTATCTAGTTTAAAGTTACTGCATGGTTTTGGTATCCTTAACTCAGATAATGCTCATCTGAAAGTCCCTCAACAGCAGCAAAGAATGTTAAAAGGGGGGCATGTCCTGAACATGGCCATGTGAAGCTGCACATCTCCGAAGCTCCAGCCAGCCGAGCCTTCACGGGACATCTACTCAGCCGACCAAACTACCCTATGTACCGAGCAATGCCTCTCCTCACTGCAGAACCGCTGTGCCACAAGCACGTAGCTCAGTCAGCTTACCAGGGTAAGCCCTGCTTTCAGTCAACGGAAAGCCAAGCAGACTGATGTATGGAATGCCTAAACCCCGCAGATACCAGCATCCACCACCATAAAGTGGAGAGACTGTCTATCTCCCAGCCTGCACATCTGGCCTCCTCACTGGTGACCAGCACAGGGGCCGCCATTTCTCCCAGAGTGATGGATCCAATGCTGCTAAACCAAAAAACAGCAGAGGTACCGATCCACCGCACTATCCTCTCTGTCTCTGTCGCTCCATTGGGTTCCGGTACAATCGTGCTTCCTCAAACCCCAGCCAAACTTCTCAACCTTTCCTGGGGGTCTCCACGCAAAACACAATGATGCACAGACTGCCCTGAGCCTTGACCTGCCCTTGAGGATGGTGGAGAACATGCATGCTCAGAGAGGCACCCTACTAGAGCCCTGCCAACCTTCAGTCTCTGAGATGTATACACCATTTCAGTCAACAGCTGCTGACCCACCAGTCTGAAACACCTAAACACGCAACTGGAGGCGAACTCTCCACTCCTCTGGCTTCTGAGGACCTCCATTCTACTGTGGCCACATACACGGTCTGATTCTTCTTTTTCCAGATCTTCGCCAACAGGAGGTTAAAGTCAACGCTCTAGGCTGTCTGACATTTGGTCCATCCTTTGGTACATTGCCGACAAGAAAATATTTTGAATTGATGATACACAGAGTTGAGGTTTAACAGACACAAGTTATAATAGAGATTTCTTTCTCCACTCAGCTTTCTCTTCAGGAACAAAAAAACACAGACCTGGACGCTTGACTAACTATGGTTGAAAACTCTTTAAACTCACAACCCTTCCTTCATAAAGCTCTTGTACTACAAATGGACTATCTAGAAAATAGGGGCCACAAAAACAATGTTAAGCTCCGGGTAAGGCTGGGCGATTAATCGAAAAATCGAACATCAACCAGGATAACCAACGTGATTTTGTTCATGTCAGTTAGGTTCGGTTATGACAATATTTGCAGTTTCAGCCAACTCGTCCTGAAACTGTTATTATTATACTCCGGGGTCTCTTTAGCAGAGGCCCCAGGGAGGTGATCAAACATAAAAAAACAGCGTTACTCACCTCTACTGGGCTCAGACACGACTCCTTGCTGTCTTTGGCACTTCTGCCTGTCGTCAGGGACTGCTGAGGTCTGTGATTGTGCCTCAGTGGTTACGCGGCGTTGCAACAATTGTGTCTATGCATCACAACGCCACATAATGTATAGACACAGGCCTCAGCGGTCCCTGAAGTCAGATAGAAGTTCTGAAAACAGCAGAGATTCACACTGGAGCCCAAGAGATGTGAGTAACACTTTTTTATGTTTGATCACCTCCCCTGTGCCTCCACTTATTACATTCTGGGGTCTGAAGAGCAACCAATCTCAGGGGGAGGAGGTAGCCCTTGCCCTTCAGCTGATGCAGTCCAATAAAGCACCAGGGCCCAGGTGGCCTACCATCCTCTTATTATAAAGTGAAATCAGAAGTCTTAATTGGCCCATATGGTTTGTGCCTTGAATTTCGTTGAGTGTGAGCACAACCCAATTCCCCCCCCACCGGACATGTCTGAGGCCTTCATTTTGGTGATTCACAAGGATCCCACGCTTTACGCGAGCTTCCAGCCCATCTCCCTGCTAAATGTTGACCTCAAACTGTTTGTAAAAGTCCTTGTGATGTGCTTGACGCTGTTGCTTCCTAGCTTAATTCATTTGTTATGTCGCTTGAGGGTAGAGACCATACCATAAAGGTCACTAATGCTATCCACCATGCCAAAAATAAATGCCTCCCCCTCTGCCTTCACTCCATAGACGCTAAAAAGGCATTTGATGGGTGGGCTGGCCTCTTCTATGCCTCCCCTTCGGTCTCAGTAAGGGTCAGCAGGTCTCCTGATCAGCAATGTGACGTGCCAAGGCTGTCCCTTGTTTCCCTTCATCTTTGTCCTGATGCATGAACGCATCAGTTAGTGTCTGTTTTTATACTGTCTGTTTTTTACATTTTTTGTTTCTGCTTTCTGAGCATGCGCAGGAAAAAAAATGGACAGTATAACGAACAACCGTCCGTTACCCATAGGCTTTAATGTTAAAAAATAATGGATGCTTGACGTCCATCATGAATCCATTATTTTTCACGGTCACAAAAGTCCTGCATGCAGGATTTTTTGTTTGTGAAAAATAATGGACATGTGACGGATTTGGTATAAACGGTCACTAACAAATAAAATCCTATTGAAATCACATCTCAAAAAGCTGGAAAAGTAAGAAGTACTAATTTAAAACAGCTGGAGGGTCAATTTTCAAGTAAGTTACATGACTGTGTATAAAACGAGCATGTTAGAAAGCATGTTACTGCTCTTCTATTATAACCTGCCTGTAATAGGTGACAAACCTAAGGCCGTTTGATACACTGTGGCTGACAACCAACTGATGCCTCCTCATAACGTTACAGGAGCTGAAATCTCTTCCAAGATGGCAATGCCAATGTGCTCTGATGGCTTAGATGCCTGGGTCGCAAATGAGCATGGATTCTCAGTGGTTAGCAGCCACAATTGGTGTTGGCACCATTCATAGCTGTTAATGGTGGGTGCCTGCTGTAATAATTCAGTTTGTACCTGCCATATGTATGTAGTTTCTGAGCCGTCTCCATATACCCCACCTGACATTATGACATGACTGTATGTAATATGTTAGGAAGGGGGGGTTTAAAACTGATGGCCATCAATATGGTGGGGATCCAACCAGAGGTGTAACTTGCAGCTCCTGTGCCCTAACGCAAAATCTGTAATGAGAACACCTACCTACCTTGTGCAATTGAGAATTCTGGTATATTTTATGGGGCAGTGGCCTGGTAGTGACTGCTATCTCTGCACCCCTTATAGCTATGCCCATGGATCCAACGTTCTGGTACAGTTCTGTTCATTTATCAGCAACATTCAAATGCTAATGTGGGGGTGTACCATCCTGCTGATAGACTACATTTGGCAGATCTTCTTCTATCTGTGGCATAAGCCATTCATTTACAGTGGGGAAAAAAAGTATTTAGTCAGCCACCCACTTAAAAAGATGAGAGAGGCCTGTAATTGACATCATAGGTAGACCTCAACTATAAGAGACAAAATGAGAAAACAAATCCAGAAAATCACATTGTCTGATTTTTTAAGAATTTATTTGCAAATTATGGTGGAAAATAAGTATTTGGTCACCTACAAACAAGCAAGATT
Organism: Leptodactylus fallax; assembly: GCA_947044405.1. NCBI lineage: Eukaryota > Metazoa > Chordata > Amphibia > Anura > Leptodactylidae > Leptodactylus > Leptodactylus fallax. The sequence goes on from CAMRHE010000097.1 coordinate 2,463,722, forward strand.
TCTGGCTCTCACAGACCTGTAACTTCTTCTTTAAGAGGCTCCTCTGTCCTCCACTCATTACCTGTAGTAATGGCACCTGTTTGACATTGTTATCAGTATAAAAGACACCTGTCCACAACCTCAAACAGTCACACTCCAAACTCCACTATGGTGAAGACCAAAGAGCTGTGGAAGGACACCAGAAACAAAATTGTAGACCTGCACCAGGCTGGGAAGACTGACTCTGCAATAGGCAAGCAGTTTGGTGTGAAGAAATCAATTGTGGGAGCAATAATTAGAAAATGGAAGACATACAAGACCACTGATAATCTCCCTCGATCAGGGCCTCCAAGCAAGATCTCACCCCGTGGAGTCAAAATGATCACAAGAACGGTTAGCAAAAATCCCAGAACCACACAGGGAGACCTAGTGAATGACCTTCAGAAAGCTGGGTTAACGTAACAAAGGCTACCGTCAGTAACACAATACGCTGCCAGGGACCCAGATCCTGCAGTGCCAGACGTGTCCCTCTGCTTAAGCCAGTACATATCCGGGCCCATCTGAAGTTTGCTAGAGAGCAAACATTTGGATGTTCCAGAAGAGTATTGGGAGAATGTCATGTGGTCAGATGAAACCAAAGTAGAACTGTTTGGTAAAAACACAACTTGTCGTGTTTGGAGTAGAGTGAATGCTGAGTTGCATCCAAAGAACACCATACCTACTGTGAAGCATGGGGGTGGCAACATCATGCTTTGGAGCTGTTTCTTTGCAAAGGGACCAGGATGACTGATCCGTGTACATGACAGAATGAATGGGGCCATGTATCGTGAGATTTTGTGTGCAAACCTCCTTCCATCAGCAAGGGCATTGAAGCTGAAACGTGGCTGTTCTTTCAGCATGACAATGATCCCAAGCACACCGCCAGGGCAATGAAGGAGTGGCTTCGTAAGAAGCATTTCAAGGTCATGGAGTGGCCTAGCCAGTCTCCAGATCTCAACCCCATAGAAAACCTTTGGAGGGAGTTGAAAGTCCGTGCTGCCCAGCGACAGCCCCAAAACATCACTGCTCTAGAGGAGATCTGCATGGAGGAATGGGCCAACATACCAGCAACAGTGTGTGCCAACCTTGTGAAGACTTACAGAAAACGTTTGACCTCTGTCATGGCCAACAAAGGATATATAACAAAGTATTGAGATGAACTTTTGTTATTGACCAAATACTTATTTTTTCCACCATAATTTGCAAATAAATTCTTAAAAAATCAGACAATGATTTTCTGGATTTGTTTTCTCATTTTGTCTCTCATAGTTGAGGTCTACCTATGATGTCAATTACAAGCCTCTCATCTTTTTAAGTAGGAGAACTTGCACAATTGGTGGCTGACTAAATACTTTTTTTTCCCCACTGTAACATGTCCAGGTAGTAGTGGTCAGTGACAGTACCCTCAGCATAAAAAACAGAAGGCAATGTAAACTTTGTGCCTGCTCATTGCACAAAACACGTTTACTTTGGGTGAATCGATTAAGTCCTCAATAAAGGCATGTAGTTTTTCTGAGCCTCATAGTGGGAGTTGACCTTCCCTACAAGGTTTTTCTTGCTTTGATATCACAATCTTGTCTCTCATCATCCCATTTAATCAGTTGTTTGAAGGGCTGTAACACTTGTGCCAGCATTGCACCCGCTTCATTACAGTACGCAGGACCCTGCTAATACTGATGAACACCATATTTAATAATGCTTTGCAGGGTACTTCAACTGTGTGCGGTACACATGACTTCTGTTGTAGGTATCACCAACTAAAAGTATTGTCTATGACAGTATGAGCAAGGCCGGGGCTCCACGTGGCATAAACGGCACGGTAAAAATCGCAGCGTTTTACAGTCCCTGCAAAGTGTATCTAGCGAATTACATCCACACATTGTGGAAAAATACACACAGTGGACACGCTGTGATTTCCAAAACCGTTGTGGTATTGGAAATCGCTGCATGTCATTTATACCTACGGAAATTTCAGCGGTTTCCCTATAGATATAATGGAAGCAAAAAGTTTCTGTGAAAAGCGCTGCAGGAAAAACCATGATGCATTGCAGCCGTGGTTTTTCCCGCACTGTTTTTTTGCTGCGGACTGCTATGTGGGGCCTTAGCCTAAAGACCAAAGTGAACAATCAAGGGGCTGCATCACCCTAACAAGCGGAGCCCCACCTATCTGATATCGATAGTCTATCCAAAGGATAAGTCATCAGTTTTAAAGTGCTGGCTAACCCCTTTAAGAACTTTGGTTCGGAAAGGTAAATTGGATCTACTAAATGCACTGAACCACTGAAGACATATTGATGGAAGTGATTTATCAGGTAGACCGAACCATACAAACTGCTGACAAAAACGTTATGCATGTCCATCTCTGTACTACTCAGTCATTAACAGTAAAATGCTATTAAAAGACACTAAACATATAGGGAAAAATTATTAAGGGTTTTGTGATAGTTTTCTGCCATAAAAGTTTCAATATTTAGCATACCCCATTTTTGTGCAAATATTTGCAACTTTTTGCCCTTATAGTGTCAGGCTTGTTGATTGACATGATTCAACAGATTTACTACAATTTATGCCAGATATTGTTGTAAATTAGAATGCATAGTTGGTTGAAATTGTATTTAGTGGTGCAGAAACAGCCAAAGAATCCAAAGTAGTTTGTGCCACTTGATAAATTTGACACTTCTTACTCCAGTGGAAATTAATTCTGGTGTATATTGTACTCACCATCTGCTTGGGGTTTTGGTTTAAGTCGCAATGATGCTCGAAATCTTGTGCGATCGTTAAAGCTCCAACTTTTCTGCACTTTGGTAGGACTGGGAGTTTCTGCAGTTAGGTCTGGCCCAGGAGATGTCTGTTCTGGAGGAGCCAAGTACTGTTTGCTCCGTGTGCTCTGTCTTGGCGCAGCATTTCCTCGTATGCGATCTTTTAATCCTGCCTTGTTACTAGAAAGGACAGGATTGGAGAACACAGTCCATGAGACCAAAGAAGTGAAAAACTAACAACAAAGAAGGCAAGGGGATGGTAGGTGTGAGACGACAGAAAAGTTTAAGAGGGTAAACAAAGCAAGTGAATGGGGTGAGAGGAAGACAAGGTAAAGGGACAAAGTTATATTCTCTATTCTATCTGTGAAGATGCTACTTCTTTATTAAGGGAATTATTTATTAGGTTATTACAAAAAACTGGATGAACATCCTGCCTCTAGCAAATAAATCATCCCCAACTAGAAGAAACTGCTGATGACTGATCGGGAGTCCATGCATTATTGAACTACATGAAATAAAACCAATCATTCAACATGGTGAAAAAAAGTTCCAGGAGTCATGCAATAAAATGCTACTTCCTATTTCATAGAATGGACTGATGCTAATGTAAAATATGTATAGTAGACTATAATAATATAAAAACATTTTTTTCTCACCATGTTGAGTATTCATGCTAAGAGCGGTCTAATAAACCATTAGACGTCTCCATTCCATTTCATCCAAAACCCCAAGACAGATTTGACACTTCAGATTCAATTGTAAAGCACCTGGAATACGGCACCCATTTCTCTTGGAGTAATCCTCTCGGAGTTTGCGTTACAACACAGTTCAGTACCACATGCTGCTAAGACAGGCGATCCTACACACCTCATTCCTCTACTGCGGGCCTTCACACCTCATTCCTCTACTGCGATCCTTGGAAATCATCTGCATGCAAACACATCTTAGCGACACTCTTAAGTCCTTGTCTGCCATGTGAGTGTTCTATGTTCTCATGGCAGTGAAGGGGTTTAAGAAACGTATCAGTTCTTCACTAGTTTAAATCCTTGAGGGACCAGCAAATGTGTTTCTGTGATAAACTAGTCATTTTCACAGCTACTCTTGTAAGGAAGGCTTCTGCTGGCCCTCAAAGAGTTAAATGAAGAAATGACAACATTTAAGGTAATACCATTAACTGTAACATAAATTCAGTAAAGTCTGCTGTGTATTAGGATAAATGGATGGACAGCTCCTGAGAAACAGATGACTCTCAATTCACTTTTACATACCCAGCTCTGCACAGGAGTGAACAAAATCAATAACCAAGAGCCCAGGTAGAATACTATGGATACAAAGGATGTTTCTGCATATTTTAGACAAGTGCACTTTTCTTCAGTGTCGGTCTTGTCCAAACACTGGAAGAATCTCTCCAGCAGCTGGGAATATGTAAATGTCTATGAGCCTCTGTCATGATGGTTCATGCAGTCTTATTATCTTAACACACAGAGACTCTCAAGGTATTTCTTTTACTAGACTAGGCTTATGAAGAATGTATTTTTGGTAAAGCAGGCTGGACTACTGTCTGCACAATCCAGACACACGCATGCAGATCATCCCATTCCAATAGGTAAATACCTGGGCTTCCAGCCAGCGTACAGGCGAAAGAAACTCCGCTTATTACTGTAAAGAGGCCATGGGTTACTGTTACACATAGTCCAGTCTGACAAATGAAGACAATTGTGGACAATGATTTATACTCAATGCACCAGTTCTGATCATAAAACATTTACTTTTGGGGGTACAGGAGACAGAAGGCAAACATCATGTGCCAGTGCAAAACCACGACATTATGACATTGTTATCCCAGCACTGATGTTTTCCTCTACCTACAAGCCTTATAGAAACATGGAGTAAAGGAAGAATCCTGCTGATACAAGTCAAAAGATGGTCGCACCAATACTAAAAAAAGAAAAGCAGCCTAGGAAAAACGCAAAGCCCTGTCCAGAGATTCCATATGTCTATAGAAGTCGAAGGTGAAAAAACAGGGGTTGCAAAGTGAAATTAGTGATGACAGATTGGGAGAAAATATAAGTGACATTCACAATAATGATACTGACAGGTACAAACAAACACAGAGGACACTAAACACTCCAGAGTCAGAGGGGCTGGCAAGGATGTATGCAGGTATAAGCAATGCCCGTCACATACTCTTCACAATGGATAATGGCCTATCCACATTCTGACTGACCCGTACAATAATACACAGTGCAATGTGTATAAAGATGGAACACCTAGATGTATCCTACATGTGGACAAGATAAGTCACCACTATCACAGTATAGTATTGCCATTCTATGCATATTGAAAGAATAGCTAAAGATTGCGTTGAGTTGTCCACACCAGCTTTTATTTTGCATAGAGTACAATTAAATACTGAGCTTGGATTACATGATATGATATTAAATACAATTTAATTGAACTATAATGTGCAAGTATAATTTAACAGGACTAAAAATTGAGCCAGCAGTCATAGAACACTCATACTTCACAAACACACGCATTGCCCTGCTCTATTGCAGGCCCCTCTGCCCTGATCAACACTTTGACAAACATTGGGCTTGGTAACACTAGCAGGGACCCCTACCTTTCCCCAGCACAGAAAGGGGGTGCTGCAGATTTCAGAGCGGGGGAGACTGGGTGATATCGAGGAGACCCCTGACAGTGCCTAACCCCTCCATTTCGGCTACGGGTTCGATGCCAGGTATCAAACAAAAGAAGCAGCTCTCTGAAGGGGTCAAATATACAATAGCAGATTACATCTCTGAAGGGAGTAAGGTGTTGAGGAACACAGACATTATCTTATCAATAGTGCCTCTGTATTTCATTCTAGACTAGAAATGTACAGCCTGTGAGTCCTGGAGAAAAATCTTGTTTAGGAGTCTTTATCAGATATACACTGTACAGTGTATTATGTTTTTGTCTTTTGGGGGGGGGGGGGTGTCTTACATTATTTAGGTATCCATGGCAATGCCATGTAAATGGCAAACATTAGTGAGTAAAGCACTTTACCATGAACAAAGACTGTCAAGTATTTGTTGCAGATTTTATACAGAATTAAGATGCAGCATTCTCCTGTGTAGTGATATGCAGCGCTAAAACAGCATTTTAGGCACCAGATTATAAAATGCATCTGACGATGCATTTTATAGTCCCAGTTTAGACCAAAGGAGATAAAGAAAAAAAGATGTAAGATTTCTTTGGTGGTCTAGGATAGTGGATGAGTTGAGATTTGATTCTGTTGTGGTCTATGGTAATCCCCTGTTCCTTGGCGGTCTAGGGTAGAACATGGATTAATAATTTATTCCTTGATGGTCTAAGGCTAGATTCACACTACAGTTTTACATTCTGTTGGATTTTAGTTTTTTTAGTAGGAAGAAAAAGCACAACATGTTCCCTTTTCCTTCTGTCTAAAAAACTTCAGTCAATCACATGAAGGTGAGTTGCAAAATATGCTAAATTTTGGCTGCCGCCGAAATGCCACGGCAAAAAAATGCTGCATTTTACATTACCTGCAAAGTGGATGGGATTCTGGCTATTCCCATCCACACACTGCAAAAAAAATCTGCAGCGGCAATGTTGCAATTTAAAAAATGCTGACATTTTTGTAAATCGCAGCATGTCAATTATACCTACGGAAATGCTGGCATATAGGTATAATAGAGGTAGAAAGTTCGCAGAGGAAAACTCTGCGGACTTTTTGTGAAAAACACTGTGGAAAAAAACGTGCTTCGTTTCCACCACGGTCTTTTCCGTAGCGTTTTTTGGCTGCGGCTCGCTACGTGAGGCCTTAGCCTTATGCTGTTCTGATCCTCTGACAGATCAAAACAACATACTGTATAACTACAGTATGAACCTAGCCTAAGGTAGTAGATGGTTCGCTAAATGGTCTCTCCATAATTAGGTAGAACACTTTATCGGTCAGAGGGTCTGGCACTGGTCCCCCAACCTGACTGAACTGAGCACTAAGCTGCAGATACAATTTAGCAAGATTTTTTTCTTAGGGGTTGTTCACACTACTGCTGGTGACCGTCAGTAGTGTCTGTTGCTATTGTCCGTTACAAGACTTTAGCAACGGACACTAGTTGAACTGTCACAAATCCGTTAAAATTTCCATTCATTTCAATGGGATTTTATCTTGTGTCCATTAGTGACTGTTATTGTCCGTTTTACACCTAATCCATCACATGTCTGTTGTTTTTCGCAGACAAAAAACCGACATGCAGGACTTTTGTGTTCGTGAAAAAAAAAAAAACGGTTTCATGACGGACATCAAGTGTCCGTTATTTTTTAACATTAATGTCTATAGGTAACGGAGTGTCCGTTATTACTGTCCGCTTTTCTTCTGCGCATGCTCAGAAAGCAGAAACAAACAAAAAAAAAAAAAAAAAAAGCAAAATAACGGACAGTATAAAAACAGACATTAATTGATGCAAATGTTTCTATTAAATGGATCAGTTACAAAACAGACACATGAACATCAGTTAGTGTCCATTATTGGCTGTTATGATAGGTGTCCGTTTTTGTTTTTTTTAACGGACACTATCATAACGGAATCCAACGGTAGTGTGAACCCACCCTTATCCTGCAATACATGGTACATTTAAAATGACAGAATCTTCATGTTGCATACAGCAAATGTTATCATTGTGTGTGTTTTACCTGCAGTAGACAATACTGCTGTGGAAAGTTAATTATAATGATAAAAATCACATGTAAGACAGTATTGATCCTTCTACTTCATTTTCTATTATTATGTATTACTATAATTATTATTGTCTTTTATACACTTTCTGCACTAAAGATGTCATTGCAGTCTCTATCCACAGAGTTTCAGCCTGTAAAAAATGTGTTAATAGAAAGCAACAACAAAAGAAAACATGAACAGTTCTAGAAACTGTGGGGCAGGTTTGTTGCCACTGACTTAAACAGAGATAGCCTAAACTTAGGAGATTTAGGCTGAAAAGGCACCAGATATAATACTGAGGTGTATGCTGTTAGACAGATTGAACTCATTTTATTTCATGATGAACTCTTTTCTGTCCTTTATACAATTTCATAATAACCCAGATGCTGGTAACAAAACCACCAGTATTTACAATATCACTTGGTGGGGAACAGAGTACATAAATATCAAAGAAGAGTTGGGCCAACCCCTAAAAATCTAACCTTTATTAAAGAATCAATTTAAAACTGCCTTCCAATGTGAATTAAAATAAATGTATTGATCAATGTATGATGTATTGAGATGATACATCGCTCACAGTGCTATCTGCCCCCAATATGGTGGTATTCACTCCATATGATGAGGCATCCACAAATGCTTCTTTAAAGAGGACCTTCCATTTCCTCATCAATGTGCGGTATTATATACCACTAGAAAGCCGACAATGCACTGAATTCAGCACACTGTCAGCTTTCCCAGTATTTGCCCCGGTGTTGGAGATATTGGTGTCGTTAATTCTTGCATCGGCATCTCCCCACTGTCAGAAGGGCGGGCCTTACAGCCTAGCGTCATTGCTGAGCTGGGAGGAACACCCCTCCTGAATATACTGTAACATAGCCTTGTACTGTCAGAGGGGGCATTCCTCACAGCTCAGTGCCATTGCTGGCCACACTGTCGGTTTTCTAGCGGTATATAATACGGCACATAGATGAGGACATGAAAGGTCCTCTTTAACACCTAAAGGAAGTGTCCTAAAATCACAGCCCCATTTTTCAAAACTGAGGTGTCACTTTTTGTGGTAATAACTTTGAGGCGTTTTAACTTACCCAAGAGATTTGTTTTTTCATAACACACTGTACTTCATGTTGGTGGTAAATTTTGGTTCCTATTTTTTGGGTTTATTTATGAAAAAATAGGAAATTGGGAAAAATTTTTAAAATGTGAGATTCTCTGCTTTTCAGACAGTCATACCATCCAAATTCATTAATAAATATTATCTACCGTATCTCTGCTTTATGTTAATATGATCTTTTAATCGGTCATCAATTTATTTTGGGCGTTAGAATTCTTAGAAGTCTTAGGCAAAGGCCACCACGTAGCGAGCCGTAGCCAAAAAACACAGCAGAAAAAAACGCGGCGGAAACGCATTGCGTTTTTTTCCGCCACGTTCTTTACCTCTGTGGACTTTCTGCCTCTATTATACCTCTACGGAAAACACCAACGTTTCCGTAAGCATAATTGACATGCTGCTATTTACAAAAATGTGAGTGTTTTTGAAATCGCAGCATTTCTCTTTTTCTGCAATGAGTGGATGGGGTTCACCTATGGGATTGCTTTGAACGTAATGTAAAATGCAGCGGTTTTTTTTTGCCACGGGGGGCCCCATCAATTTTCTAAATTTACAAGATTTCCCAAATCCATTTTTTAGGAGGAGATTTTATAGGCCTACATATTAAATATTCCCCAAAACTATACCTCTCAAATAATTCAAAACAGCATTTGGGAACTTTTTATCCCATTAAGAGTATCATGAGAATTCAAACAATATTAAGGTGAAATTTAAACATTTCATTTATTTCAGTGATATGTTCATTCAGCCCTAAAATGTACACATTCATAAGGGGTAAAGGAGAAAATGCTTTACACAAACAATTATGCAACTTCTCCGGAGCATGGCTATAAGCCATATGTTGTAAACCGCTGTTTGAGCTAACGGTACGGCACAAAAGTGAAGGAGAACCATTGGGCGTTTGAAGAGCAGATATTTCTGGAATAGTTTTCAGGTTCCCCTAAAGTATCATTATAGTGGAAACCCCCCAAAAGTAAACCCATTTAGGAAACTACACTCCTCAAGGAATTTATCAAGGAGTGTAGTAAGCATTTTAATTAATATTGGGAAGCTTTTGGAGGGCAGAATTATTTTCAATTATCACAACACATTTGCAGTGCCAGTGTAATTGAAAGTACCAAGAAGCATCCTCATTTTGGAAATTACACGTGCCAAAAAATTTATCAAATGGTATAGTGATCATTTTGACCCCAGAGATGCTTTCCAAAAAGCAATGCACAGCCGATGTGCAAAATGAAAATTTAAATTTTCCCAGATATTTGCTATTTCAGTGTCCGATATGTCAGGCCCAACTTTTTGCACTGTGAAAAGTCAGCTCTCCAGTTAATACTTCATTTTGGAAACACCCTACATGCGGCTTTAATTTTCTGCCTGGAAATACTACAGTGTTCAGAAGTGAAAGAGCACTATGCACATTTGAGGCCGAACTTTGTTATTTAGGCTAAGGCCCCACGTAGCGGGCCGCAGCACAAAAGCGCTGCAGGAAAAACCGTGGCATCAACACATCGGGGCTTTTCTCGGAGCACTTTTCACAGAAAGTCTGCAGAGGTTTCCTGCTTCAATTATATCTATAGGGAAACTGCCGGCGTTTCCGTAGGTATAATTGACATGCTGTGATTTCCAAAACGTCAGTGTTTTAGAAATAGCAGCATGTCCACTGTGTGTCCTTTCCCGCAATGTGTGGATGAGATTCGACACGTTTTTTTTCGACGCGGCCGAACCACAGCATTTACGCTATGTGACGCCCCAGCCTTACACTGCATTAGCAGGCAAATGCAGAGGCTCTGAGGTGAAATTAAACTGACCCCCAAAATATTACCCTATTTTGTAAACTAAACCCCTCAAGGAATTTATCAAGGGGTACGGGGAGCATTTTCAGCCCAAGAGTGCAAAGTGAAAATTGAAATTTGGAAAGGAAATATGCCATTTTAGTGTCCTATATGTTGTTTCTACTTTGTGCCAATGGAGATACATATATTTTAAGCAGGTTATTCGGGGTACAAAAAAGATGTATATGTGGGAGTAAACTACTGTTTGGGCGCACAGCAGGGCTCAGAAGAGGAGTGCCATGCTTTTGGAAAGTAGCTTGAATCTGAAGCCCCACACTGCGAAAACGCACTGTTTTACAGTACCTGTAAAGTGAATGGGATTTCAGCTAATCCCATCCACACATTGCAGATAAAAAATGAGCAGCAGAAAAGCTGCTTTTCAAAAATGCAGCATGTCAATGGAAATGGAATAGGAAATGCTGGAGTTTTCCATATAGGTATAATAAAGGCAGTAAGTCCGCAGATAAAAACTCTGCGAAAATGCAAAACGAAAACGGGAGCTTTTTTAAAATGACAACATATCCGCTTTGCAGGTACTGTAAAACACTGCGGTATTGTCAAATTGCGACAAAAATGCTGCGGAAAAAAACATGATACATTTCTGCTACGGTTTTTTTTTTTTTTGCTGCATTTTGCTACATGGGGCTTTTTGGATGCCATGTTGCTTTTGCAGAGCCCCAAAATGCTGCGGAAAAAAACGTGATACATTTCTGCTACGGTTTTTACGGGTTTTTTTGCTGCATTTTGCTACATGGGGCTTTTTGGATGCCATGTCGCTTTTGCAGAGCCCCAGAGCTGACAGTAAAGTGGAATTCCCAAAGAACTAACCCCATTGACTTCAAGGAATATATCAAGGGTTGTAGTAGTGTAAATGCCGCGATTCGACAATACCACAGTGTTTTACAGTACCTGCAAAGCGGATATGTTGTAATTTTAAAAACGCTCCCTTTTTCGTAAATTGCAATATGGCAATTATGCCTACTGAAACACTGGCATTTTCCATATAGGTATAATAGAAGCAGAAAGTCCGCAGCGGAAAACTCTGCAGACTTTCTGTGAAAACCATGCAGGAAAAACTGCAATGCATTTCTGTTGCAGTTTTTCCCACAGCGCTTTTTGGCTGTGGCTCGCTGCGTGGGGCCTTAGCCTTAGCCGAGAACAGCGCTATTGGAGCGTTTGTCTCTGACATTAGCTGGGCACAACATATTGCACACTGAAATGACGTATTTCTGGAAAATAAATTAATCCAACACTTGGGGGATAAAAATGCCCATCTACATGCCTGCATAAATTCCTTCAGTGGTATAGTCTCCAAAATAGGGTCATGTATTAGGGGATTCCACTTTACTGGCATTTCTGTCAATTCTGATGTATTTTCCAATGTAATCGCTAAATGTGGGGTGTACCCTGATGTACACTTGCACTTATACATTCCCTTCAGCAGCCATGGGTCGGTACTATTACGGTGATACCTGATTTAGGCCAGGGTCACATATGGCGTAAACGCAGCATTGTACAGTCCCTGCATTGCGGGAATCGTTGTGGTTTTGGAAATCGCAGCATTTCAATTACACCCACGGAAACGCTGGCGGTTTCCCTATAGGTATAATTGAAGCAGAATTAAAGTAAACCTCTGCGGATTTTCTGTGAAAAGCGCTGTGGCAAAAACCGTGATGCCCTTCCCCCTAAATTGGGCCTTAGCCTCATATTGTTTTTTTGTGTTTATTTTGTACGCGTAACCAATACTAACGGCAAACCTTTTTCATTCTTATCGATTTTTTAAAAATAATGCATTAATTTATTTTTTAGATATAATCCCATTTTTGTCTTTTTGATGCTGGATTTTACCCTATTTTGTTTATTAAAGGGATTATCCAGTTTCAGCAAATAAATGTTATTGTTTATATAAAACAATAAAAAGTTATGCAATTTTCCAGTATGCTTTCTGTATCAATTCCTCCTGGTTTTCTAGATCTCTTTACTTTTAGAAGATAAAAAAAAATGTCCATGACCATGTGATGTACAGTTCATGGTCATGTGATGAACACACAGGTGCACAGTGCTTTACAGTCACAGTGTCAGGGATGTTACATCTGTTGTTGCTGCTTTAAAGTTGTCAGGTCAACATAAAGAAGGATTGGTGGTTGCAGCTTTAAGGTTGCCATGACAAAATAGGGAAGCTTCGTGAGCAGGCCTTTTTAAACCACTCCATCCTCACTCAGCTTTGCTAGCTATCAGTTTCCTAAACTCCTGCTAAGCGCCTGACTTTGATTTGACTGCTCCTATACCTGACCTTTGGCTGTGTACCTGGATTCCTCTTTTGTCTTGCAATTTTGTTCTGGCATTTCTGATCGGTTCTGACTATTGGCTTTGTTTCCCGGATTTGTCTTTGTCTCGTGATTTGGATCTGTGTTGCCCTCCTCAGCTGCTGACCCGTGATTGTCGACCATTCTGTTTTCTCTGTCCCTGTGAGTAGTGTGTGGATTTGGTGCAGGCTTCTGCTGCAGTGCATTTATTTGTGATACACTTTCTGTTCTGGTGACAATTCCGGTCTTCAGATTCAGCGAAAATCCATCTCTTCTTGCGAGGAGCTCTGGTGAAGGCGTCTGAGGCCGGTCTTGGCTCGCAGTAGTGTATTGCCTTTAAGTAGCACTTTCTACTGCTCGCAGTTGTCAGCCCATTTCTGCTGCTGCTCTCCTGTAGACCAATACATTCCTTACCTTGCATCTGAATCATAACACACAGCTCAGTAATCAGGGCCTTGTCTTGTAACGAGCTGTGCACCTGTGTGCCCATCACATAACCATGGACTGATTTTTATCCACTGGAAGTAAACATAGAATAACAGCAAGCAGAGATCTAGAAAACCATAAGAAATAGATATAGAAAGTATATTGGAAAACTGTATAACTTTTCATTATACAAACAATAACATTTATCTGCTGAAACTGGACAACCCCTTTAACCTTATACTTTATCTTGCATCTTTGGTGATGCATATGGTGTGTGTTATTTAGTACTTATATTCCATCTAGGTAAAACTGTAGCGTCTTCATAGAAGGATCTCCAACATGATTGGTTGGATGCCTTTTTTTGTATCCCGTGATTACATATTTAACATAACTATATGGGGAGTTTAGCCAGCATTTTTTATGCACTAATGTATGGAATTAATGGATGTGAACTTGCACACATCGATTATTTCAATTATTTTGCATCCATGCCATCCTGTCTCTCATTGTCATTGGCTATAGGATATGTCACTATCTGAACGCTATCCAATCAGGATTGCTGATGCATGAATAACCAAAACAAGTGGCATGTCAAGTAAAAAGGGGAGTTTCCTAAAATAATTTTATATTAATCCTAATTGAGGTAAAAGGTTTGTGATTTTGATTTGGGTCATAATCGCCCAGCCCTAAGGAGACACTTTGACAAAAAGGGTGATTGGCTCTTACCTATCATAGTGTTGTCTCTTTTTTATTATTTCCATCCCACATAGTGTTTCTGTATGTTTTAGAGGGTAACATGTCAGTTTTTTTGACTTATGAACTACTTTATTTTGTTGGTATAATGGGCTCAATGGATTGCTGAAGTACATACTATATGCTCCTAATAGGAATTCCATGTAATCCTTTTTTTATCAGTAATGGTTTGTATGATGTATTTATATTCACTTTTATGAAATTTTAGATTTTAGGGGTTGGTACATCTTTTCTGTGTTATCTTTTTTCAGTTTATCAGAGGTATACTTTAGACCAGTGTTTAGTGACAAAAACGTGATACACGTCATTAATACTATGTAATTTAGGATCCAAAAAAGTCATCCCCCTTTTCTAGGCACTTTTGAATAGTATCTAGCAAGGCACAAAAAGAGTCTAAAACAAACACTAAATGTGGCACAAGGCATTTGAACCTAGTGCATTATGACCAAGAACATAATAAAAAGGCAATACTCAATTCATAAGAACTTAGAAATTAGTCTTAATTTACCTATTGTCCTAGTTTAGTTCCTATTTGGGCTTCAGACAGGGGCGAGACTTCCATGAGGGCAGAATTCTTTTTCTAATCAGCCGCTACTCATTGTATTATTGCAATAAGTAGCAGCTGATAATTTTCACTTACCCATGCACGCTCCTTTGCAGGCCGGCTCTGCTGGCACCTCTAGGTGGTGCTGTACTTGCGTCATGATGCTTAAAGGAGTTCTTCAACGTTAGCTACAGTGCACCCTAGAGACGGCAGTGGAGCCGGTCTGAACAGAAGCAAGCATGGATGGGTGAGTAAAAAGTAATAATACATTGCAATAATAAAATAAGTGGCGGACGATTAAAAAAAGAATGCCACATCCCCCAGTTATATGGCGGAGCGGCATATAAAAGGGGTCATATACTATCGGGGGCCATAAAAAAGGAGGCCATATACTCTGAGTGGGCCAAGAAAAGAGTGCTACTGCATAGTATCTCCAAAATCTATTAAAAAACAAAACAAAACTATCGACCTTCAAATGTACAATACATTAGGAGCCCACAAAAGGTCATGAAACTATTTCTAAGTTTAATTGTCAACAAAGCACAGCATACCTTTCATTTCTTACAGCGCTTTTAAGAATGAAAGTTGTGCTAAAGTTGGTTGCTAAGAGCAAAGTTTTTCTTTCAGACAATTTCATAAATCTGCCCCTTGCGTTACATAGTGTTAGCTGACTGCAGTCCTTATGGCGGTTCTTCTAGTCTGAGGGCTGGTTCACATCTGCATTCGGTTTCCGTACAGGGGAGTCCGCTTGGGGACCCCCCGAACAGAAACCTATACGCAGAGAGAAGCTGGTTTACATAAGGAAACTGCGGACCCCATAGACACGAAACATGCGGAGAGGAAAGTGCTGCTCTATGGGCCCTGAGTACCATAGAAATACTCAGCTCAAATCACTGAGAGCTTCAATAAATGTACTATAAAAATGAAGTACATGTACTAAATATCTATCTATCTAGTGAAGCTATGATTTTTTTGACTTATCTGATGAATTATATAATTCATTATTTTTATTTTTTATAATTCAGTCAGATTGCACTCACCACTACACCACAAGTGGGAGTCAACTGCTGTAGGTTGCCACTATGACAATACCATGCAAGAGGTTCAGTCCAGGGCCTTCTACAACCACAGCCAGTAAGCAATCTTGTGCTTTACCTCTATTTTACATCCATCACAGCTACTATTTTATATCTGTGACATTGGATACTGCTTGTCTTGAGATTATAATCTGCTTGTAACAAAGAATATACCATCAATATAAGCCACTCATTAAAGTAAGTGAAGGTTTCATGGCTTAGGCTATTGCAAGTAATCTGTGTAGGCAGAGCCGTTTACATTACAAGCAAAGCAGATAAACTTGTTGGCTGATATATAAATGTTGGAAGCACATTCACATCAATAGATGGGCTTCACTAACAAGTTTACTGTTGCCTGAGGCTCAATTTACAGTATTTAGCATAACAAACTGCTAAAGTGGTGAGGTATGTAAGGTATGTGAGCTAGTAATCTTATCTCATCTATTTCACATCTAATACACTGTAGAGGCAACAAAACTGGAAAATGTAAAGGAATACTAAAACTAAAAATAAATATAGGTAAAGAAGGAACAGAGCACTGCCCTCATTTTCTGCATGATTCTGACCCAAACAGTATTGTAGAAATCCTGCAGAAAACACAGGGTTAACCTCATGCTGATCTGTTCCATCTCTCAAAAGCTTACTATCAAGTATACTCAGTTAAGCCTCTAAAAGGTATCGCCTGATTTCTTCACTCTTCCACTACTTTCTATGGCTAACACAGTACAACATTATACTACACCTGAAATTGGGATAGGGACTTAGTTTAGGAGACACTTAACAGTCTCTTTCTCCTACTGTACATAAGACACAACAGGAAAGGCTCTTGCCACAGCCAGTTACAACCTGTCGCAGGACAGTGAGGATGAGAAAGAGGACATGACTGAACACCTGAGAAACCTAGTGAAGATTCTTTACATACTTTTCAGTTTCAGTTTTATCTCATATTCAGTAATATGAGATAAAATGGAACCAAAGGATAAAAAGAGGATTACTAAAGGGAGCATTTAAATATAAATTTTTTTTATTTTGTAATGCATTAAGAATGTGTCTAAAGAATGTGTTCTTGGAGATTACATCCAAATAAGTATACAAGTTACTAAAATCACTACTTCCAAGATCCACATTTCCATAGCAGTACTTTGAAAGTAGTCTTAGCACATTGGCACTGGCTACATACAGTGGGTACGGAAAGTATTCAGACCCCTTTAAATTTTTCACTTTGTTTCATTGCAGCAATTTGCTAAAAGTAAAAAAGTTCATTTTATTTCCCATTAATGTACACTCAGCACCCCATCTTGACAGAAAAAAACTGAAATGTAGATATTTTTGCAAATTTATTAAAAAAGAAAAACTGAAATATCACATGGTCATAAGTATTCAGACCCTTTGCTCAGTATTGAGTAGAAGCACCCTTTTGAGCTAGTACAGCCATGAGTCTTCTTGGGCATGATGCAACAAGTTTTTCACATCTGGATTTGGGGATCCTCTGCCATTCTTCCTTGCAGATCCTCTCCAGTTCCATCAGGTTGGATGGTGAACGTTGGTGGACAGCCAGTTTTAGGTCTCTCCAGAGATGCTCAATTGGGTTGAGGTCAGGGCTCTGGCTGGGCCAGTCAAGAATGGTCACAGAGTTGTTCCGAAGCCACTCCTTTGTTATTTTAGCTGTGTGCTTAGGGTCATTGTCTTGTTGGAAGGTGAACCTTCGGCCCAGTCTGAGGTCCAGAGCACTCTGGAAGAGGTTTTCTTCCAGGATATCTCTGTACTTGGCCGCATTCATCTTTCCTTCAATTGCAACCAGTTGTCCTGTCCCTGCAGCTGAAAAACACCCCCATAGCATGATGCTGCCACCACCATGTTTCACTGTTGGGATTGTATTGGGCAGGTGATGGGAAGTGCCTGGTTTTCTCCACACATACCGCTTAGAATTAACGCCATAAAGTTCAATCTTCGTCTCATCAGACCAGAGAATCTAATTTCTCATAGTCTGGGAGTCCTTCATGTGTTTTTTGGCAAACTCTATGCAGGCTTTCATATGTCTTGCTCTGAGGAGAGGCTTCCTTCGGGCCACTCTGCCATAAAGCCCCGACTGGTGGAGGGCTGCAGTGATAGTTGACTTTGTGGAACTTTCTCCCATCTCCCTACTGCATCTCTGGAGCTCAGCCACAGTGATCTTTGGGTTCTTCACCAAGGCTCTTCTCCCACGATTGCTCAGTTTGGCTGGACGGCCAGGTCTAGGAAGAGTTCTGGTCGTCCCAGACTTCTTCCATTTAAGGATTATGGAGGTAACTGTGCTCTTAGGAATCTTGAGTGCTGCAGAAATTCTTTTGTAACCTTGGCCAGATCTATGCCTTGCCACAATTCTGTCTCTGAACTCCTTGGGCAGTTCCTTTGACCTCATGATTCTCATTTGCTTTGACATGCACTGTGAGCTGTGAGGTCTTATATAGACAGGTGTGTGCCTTTCCTAATCAAGTCCAATCAGTTTAATTAAACACAGCTGGACCCCAATGAAGGAGTAGAACCATCTCAAGGAGGATCAGAAGGAAATGGACAGTATGTGAGTTAAATATGAGTGTCACAGCAAAGGGTCTGAATACTTATGACCATGTGATATTTCAGTTTTTCTTTTTTAATAAATTTGCAAAAATATCTAAATTTCTGGGTTTTTTCTCTCAAGATGGGGTGCTGAGTGTACATTAATGAGAAATAAAATGATATTTTTTGCTTTTAGTAAATGGTTGCAATGAAACAAAGAGTGAAAAATTTAAAGGGGTCTGAATATTTTCCGTATCCACTATAGGCTTACACTATATGACTTGAATATTCAATATAACCAGTAGTGATAATCAAACTGTTTGGCCAGCACATAGAATATAACTCAGTTCACATATGTCTGGAATACATTACAGAAATGTAACTGAACATTATTGGGTGACTAATCTTGGTTCTGTGTGTTCTGACAGACTTTCTTTACACATTTAGGATCTTTTCACATTTCTATTTTATGCTTATTTTTCAGGGGTTTCAGTGTCTTTGACAGAAATAATAACAGCATTATTCCTTCTGTCAAAAACAGAGCAATCTCATAAACCCCAATACAAGTTAAAGAGATCATTTGTGATTCATTTGCAACTAAATTCGGCATAGCTGGAATGGCTATAGCTGTTACGAATGTAAAGCAAGTAATTTTCCCTACAGATCACCATCTGAACGTTACATTCTTTTTCCTTTTTTTATTTACCGGAAATAATTGTTTTGACACACATCCTAAAGCAGCATGCAGTTTACATAGTCCTGTAAACAGTTTAGAAAACAACGTGCAGTGCTGTGATATAGAAGAGGAAGGGTTGGATTTTCTTCCTGTGAAACATCCTGTTCAAGTAATTGTTAAAGACAACTGAACCTCTTCAATTTGTGTAAAAACAAACTTCTGTACCTGGATTATAGATGTCCAAATATACCATAAATAAATATACGTAATGCTGACATTTCACAGTGTGGTCTAGCACAACTCACCTGAAAGATGGCAAGATACTGTCATAGTAATACCATGTAGCTGTGAGGTAGGAACGACTCACATCTGTCGAGTATAGACGCCAAGCAGCCTTAAAGAGAAAAGAGGGGGTTCAAAGTATGGCAGTGTCACTACTAATATTATATAGAGATCACACACAGTAAAGGTCATGCAAATGGCATAAAAGTCATGGATTGCTATTTTTTTAACCACAAAATCACAGAAAAGCCACATAATTGAAAAACTACCATGGCAGAATTCCTGTGCATTGATAATGTTAATACTTCATGACTACTTGTCCATTATTATATTACATTAACGGATGACGAAATACGGTTCTGTCTCTTCCTGATAAATGAACACTCTTCATGTAACATACCTATACGGACTATATCATAATAATATAATGTGAATGGTTGAAGTGAAGAATACTAAAACATCTGCTAAATGTATGTGATATTATGAGGGCGAAGGGTGTTGAACACTGTTGTGACAAATTACTTTTGATAATGCTGAAGCTGCATATAGTTCAATGGAATTGTGACTTACAATTTTTGGTCTTGATACTGAAATACAATATGACAGAAAGAGAATCAATCATTTTCCCTGTTCAGCACTTCTAATAGTCTAGGGATTTTTCCCCTAAAATGGTGAGACTGGCTTTTAAAATGAATCTAGTTCCAGAAAGCAAGGCAGCTTAATCTACAGACTTGTCTCTCACATATTTGGCTGTGATCGCAGTTATTTTCAATAGAAGTGTCATAAGGGAAATAAATACTGGAAAGATGGCTCGATGTAGGGGCATATGCCTAAAATCCAACTTGTATATCTTTAAGTGTTTAAAAAGAGACTTGCCATTTATACAAGCACTGCCTAAATTAGCATTGTCGCCAACTGTGCGTAAATTTAGTAATCCTCAAGCTCCTGGGTTTTGGGAAGTGAAAGAAATGTGTTTCCCACGTTGGCATTTTTGAAATTTTAGTGACCATGAGAATAGATACACACTCAGAGATTTAGTATCACGCTATTCTATGTATACTGTAGGTTGCACAGACTTTTAGAAACCCACTGTTAACTTTATTGAGTGTTTACACTGGAATAAAATGCTGCAATAGAAAATCTGCAGTTTATCTGCTGAAAATGTGTCGCTGAAAGAAAGTACAAATTGTGCGTTTTTTTTTAGTTGCTGATTTGTGCCACATTTTACCATTTGTATGGATTTAAAGAGGACCATTCACGTCCTCATGTATAATATGCGGTTTTACATACCGCTAGAAAGCCGACAGCGCACTGAATTCAGCGCACTGCCAGCTTTCCTGTTATATGCCCCGGGGCTAGAGATATTGGGGGTCTAAATTTCACCGTTCACTGTCAGAAGGGCATTCCTGACAGTCTAGCTTGGCTGTGAGGAACGCCCTCCCTGACAGTACCCGTCCATAGACTTGTACTGGGGGGGCCGTTCCTTACCGCCCAGTGATGACGCTGAACTGTGAGGAACGCCCCCCAGTACAGCGCTATGGACGAGCACAGTCAGGGAGGGCGTTCCTCACAGCGCAGCTAGACTGTCAGGAACGCCCTTCTGACAGTGAATGGTGAAATTTAGACCCCCGATATCTCCAGCCCTGGGGCATGTAACGGGAAATCCGGAAGTGCGCTGAATTCAGCGCGCTGTCGGCTCTCTAGCGGTATGTAAAACCGCATATACATGAGGACGTGAAAGGTATATATATACTGTATATTTTGTGAGGATATTTGAGGATTTTATCTTAAATTCGCAACCATTTTAATGCTACTGTAAAATGTTGCATGGAAGTTCTGCACAATTTTAGCCCAATGTGAATACACCCTTAGGCTAAGGCCCCAAGTAGCGGGCCGCAGCAAAAAAGAGCTACGGGAAAAAAACGCAGCAGCAATGCATCACGGTTTTTCCCGCAGTGCTTTTCACAGAAAGTCCATAAATGTATCCTCTGCAGACTTTCTGCTTCCATTATACCTATAGGGAAATCGCCAGCATTTCCGTAGGTATAATTGACATGCTGCAATTTGCAAAACCGCAACAGTTGTAGAAATGGCAGCGTCTCCGCTGCGTGCAATTTTCTGAAATGTATGGATGGGATTCGCTGTAAAATGCAGTGGTTTTTGCCAAAATAACGTCGCGTGGAGCCCCGACATAAGAAAGAAAATAGTTTTTGTTTATTTGGTTTGAAGATGGTAAAAAAAGGGGATTGCTCAGGAAAGAAAAAATGGAAAAGATCTCAGAAAGCTGTACAAAATTAAAAAAGCATACTCAGCTTATTCCCATACTTCCTGGTCCCATGCTGGTTTTTACACTTCCTGCCACAGTGTTGATATTCCAACTCAGGAACATGTGACATGAGCCACTACAGCTATTACAGTTGCACCAGGAAGTAAAGATCAGAAGAGAATCAGGCAGAATCCAAACAGGAGTGGCACGGGTCAGTATGCCTTCTTCATTTTTGCACTCCATTGCAAGCTGAATTAAAAATATTTTCTCTTTGCTGAGGCCCCACATTGCGGAAATGCAGCGTTTTTTGTTGCAGATTTTGCTGCATTTTTTTGAGCCAGGAGTGAGGAGTGGCTACAAAAGGAATGGAAAATATAAAGGAAACTCTTAGACGTTTCGCTTCTGTTAGTCCCACTCCTGACTTTGGCTCAAAAAAACGTAGCAAAATCTGCAACAAAAAGCGCTGTTTTTCTGCAACACGGGGCCTTAGCCTTAAAGTATACCTCCAATTATAAGACCTTTTTCGAAATCAATAGTGCCGATGAATATAGGAAAAAAATGAGAGTCCTGCTCGAGTATATATGAAATCTGTCACTCAGCATTTATACTCGAGCAGCAGTCCCATTTCTACAATATCTATGAAGAAGAAAAAGGTGATTTTTGGGATTAGGATACATCCCAAAGAGAACAGTGTATGGAACAAAGGTCACAAATTTGTACTGCTACTTTGAGATACTGTTTATGTGTGGATTGCTATCGGCCAGGGTGCTATCGCATAAATCACAGATCATATTGTTTCACTACATCTGCAGCTGGGACCAACTCTCTTAAGTGTTACCATTGGATTGACAAGAGAGGCAGACAGGTACATCAGGGACATGTTAGTCACGCATCCTTGTTCCAGTATTTTCTGTGATACCGGTGGTTCGTAATTATTCCTGTTATTTTAGGGGGACTACTTGATGGCGTTGATATGATCCGTGGTGCTATGTATGAGGGATACTGGTGCTTTGTGGTTTTTGTTAATGTCTATTTCAGCTTTTGAAGTGTATAATATGAGTCTGCCTCTTGAAGTATCAGCGATGCACGGCAGTTGTTTTCCTTTTATATTACTATTATTTTCCCTTATACTATTGATTTGTGGGAAAAAAATGGAAATGGAAGTTACTCCTGTAAGAGGACTACATGTATTCAGTTACTTTGTGTTTGATAACTTTAAAGAGTATTGATCATTTTTACTTTGACCTTAACCCCATCATGGTAACCTGTGAATGCCTTCGCCTACTTTGCCCTTAGTGTATAATGCCAGAAATGTATGTATATGTCCAATTGGCAGCAACTTTCTGCTCTACTCTGCATTGCATCCTATGAGTGACATAAATCTTCTATACAGGAATAAAAAGTACTGTAGGGAAGAGCAGAGGGAGATGCACATGGAACACATCTCCCACAACCCAGTGTTTACACTGAATTAATGCTGTCTTTTAACATTACATTTTTACATTTTAAGGCTAAGGCCCCACATAGCAAGCCGCAGCCAAAAAGTTTTCCTCTGCGAACTTTCTGGCTCAATTGTACCTATACAGAAAACAGCATCGTTTCCATAGCTACAATTGACATGCTGCAATTAAAAAAAAAAACACAACTGTATTTCAAATTGCAACATTTCCACTGCAGATAAATTTCTGCAAAGTGTGGATGGGATTAGCCAGAATCCCATCCACTTTGCAGGTACTGTACGGTTTTCGCAATGTGGGGCCCCAGGCCTAAGGCTTCATGCATATGACCATGTGGTCAGTGACTGTGGGTCTTCAATTTGGCCCAGAAACACGGCCGCAAAAACTACCGCTGTATGTATGGACTCATTGAAATATAATAATCCATACTTTTATCCACAATTGCTGACCCGTGGATAAAAATACGTTTGTGTGCATGAGGCCTAACTGGGACTACCATTGCAGCACCAGCTACTGTAATTGTGACAACTATCAGCAAGTATAGCTAAAATGGGTCAGGTGACACAGCTAGAGACAAATAAAGAAAGTGGCACTGCTGTTTACTCTATTGTAGGCACAGTGCTCTTTGAATGGGAGCCGACAGAAACCGAGCAAACATTTGCATACTGTTCAGGGGTGGATTAATATTACCATGGGCCCTGTATTAAGATTGTGGCCCCACCAGGATAAATTTTTCAGTTCCTTTTATATGGGCTCATCGGCTATATGAGCATTCATAGGAATGTTCATTCACAATCAGTTCCCAGTATTAGGTTGGTTTATATGCCACGCACAGGGGAGTAGCTAAAAGGGGTACAGCGATAGTAATCGCTACTGGGCCTTGGATCCTGGGGGCTCCCAAAGGTCCCTCTGACACATAAAATATATCAATATTCTAAATGATACAAGATAGGTAGGGTCCCCAGGTGGCTGCCGTAATCTGCTACTGATACTGTTCTGTGTGTTTGACGCGCGCTTACATTATCATTATCATTTATTCTACAGTTTTTTGTTGATAGTGGCAAAATCTAGAATCGTAACATTTAGTTTGCTGGCTCCTGACAAAAAGAAAAAAATCGGAATGGTTGTTTTGTCATATCAAAACTCTTTCTCATTACAACAATGAAGACTGCAAACTTTCTAGAGCGTTGTCATACATCCATTACTCATCATATCACATTATTTTCCACTAATAGGTGAGAATCTGTTTTGTGTTACTGTCAGGATCCTAACTTCCCTTTCTCTTCTCTCTCTGAGTTTGACAGTTTCCAGCCTCAACAGAGCTCCCCCACCTTAAAGTATAACACCCTTCATACACAGAGAGCTTAACTTTTATAAACCAGCTGCTGCCAGGGATTGGGGAGAGGGAAGACCTGGCCCTTTTATTTTGATAGGAAAATAAATACCTTCCATAGCAACACTCTACTCTCCCCCAAATATTATGGCAGAGGAAAGAAAATTCTCTTACAAGTACAAAGACATATGCATCCAGAGCAGAGACACATTTAATAACATACACAAAGCAGTAAATAAATATAAAATCTGTTAGTTTACGGCAGTAACACATACACCTGAACACTGGTGAACTGAGCTTTCTCATACAGAACAATGCATTTCTTTTCCTATGCTGACAAAACAAATCTGCCGTGCTATTCCTCTTACTTCAGAGAAAGCAACAGAGGAGGAGTCAACTATATTATACTGAATAAAAGGGGTTTAGTATATCACTTTTACATCCAAGCTATGCTGGATCTTGCAGT
Source organism: Leptodactylus fallax (assembly GCA_947044405.1). NCBI lineage: Eukaryota > Metazoa > Chordata > Amphibia > Anura > Leptodactylidae > Leptodactylus > Leptodactylus fallax. The sequence goes on from CAMRHE010000097.1 coordinate 2,488,282, forward strand.
TTGTTGAAATGTAAGCAGGTGGACATGGAAGTGCGATAAGCAAGCCCCCATAGAGTTGACTCACAACACATTTACTGTATTTTCGAGATTATAACGTGCTCTGGATGTAAATGATTATTTGGAAAGAGGTACAGTAGTTATTTTCCTACCTTCTATGGTCCTGATTGACAGTTTATGGTGATTTTGGATTCCTACCCTCCCCCTCTCATTCCACCATATCTGATACCTGTATAAGGTTGGCTGCTGGAGTCCGACGCTTCTCAAAATGTTTCTGTCTATGTTGTTCTTGAACTTTTAGGGCAAAACCAGATCCAAGAATACCCTGTAAAAGAATAAAATACAGTTATTTTACCACTCACAGAAAAAAAGATGATTAAGGCTAAGGCCCCACGTATCAACCTACAGCCAAAATGCACTGTGGGAAACACATTGCGTTTTTTCCCGCATCGTTTTTCACAGAAAGTCTGCAGAGTTTTCCTCTGTGGACTTTCTGCTTCAATTATACCTATAGGGAAAATGCCAGCATTTCCATAGATATAATTGACATGCTGAGATTTACAAAAACTCAATGGTTTTGAAAATCGCAGAATTGTATGCTGCGGATATTTTTCTGCAATGTGTGGATGGGATTAGCCAGAATCTCATTCACTTTGCAGGGACTGTAAAACGCTGTGGCAGGGACCGGAAAAATTATGCGGACTTTTTTGTGAAAAGCGCTGTGGGAAAAACAAAATGCGTTTCCACCGCAGTTTTCCCACAATGCTTTTTGGCACGCTACATGGGGCCTTAGCCTAAATCTGGTTAGATTAATTTAAGAAACTTACCGCAGGAAGTGCAAAAAAAGAGATGCCAAGAAGAGCAAACCCTGCTGCCAGGACTCTTCCAAGCCATGTACGAGGTGTCTTATCACCGTAACCAATGGTAGTAAGTGTAATCTGTCAATATATGGAGACATAAATACATTTAATAAAGAGAAAAAGTTAAGCACCTTTGAATCATGCCATCTAAAGAAAATATCCCCTTTCATCTGCCCTTTTAGGACATTTTGAGCTAATACTCCCTAGTACAGAAATTCACTGAGGATCTCCACTTTGATGGACTGGAGGTGCCCAATTACACCCACTGATTAGACTTTAATACATACTATACAGATGTATTTCACAGGTATATGGGACCACAGAAAACTAAAATATAATTTTTAATGATACATTATTAAAAGATAGGCTCTTAGCCGTGACACATAAAAAATTGTAAAACAGTGTATGTGTATATAATAACACCCTAATAAGTGACAAACGCCCACTTGATACCCTAATGGTATTCCACAATTACACTTAAGGAGTTAATCGTAAATGCATGTATGAGACCAGCTCAAAGGTGATAACTGCATGATGTATATCACCAAATGATAAGGATTCCATAACATGCATTATCAAAGCTCAAACGGGATAAGAAGTCTGCTTATAAATGATTAGGCTCAGATTAATTACATGAAGCCATATCAGGCTTCAAGCCTCCATACAAATATGATTCCAGATGGAACAGCTAGTTGATATATGTAGGAAAGCAATCTATCAGCCAGCAAGGCTCTCCTTGAAGAATCACTGTGTGGCACCACATAAACAGAGGATAGACATTCTGTGAGTCTATCCTCTGTTTATCTTCTGGGTTTCTTTAAAAAAAAAAAAAAGCTACCACACCTCAGAATATTTTGAAGCAAGATGAAAGGCAAGGAAGGACATATCTGTAGGAATGAATTGTGGGGTTCTTGCCAGTGGGATCTTTGATGATCGAGCTATCTCAGGGACAGCAAGAAATTAGTTCAAACACTCAAAATAATATTTAAGGCAAAGGTCCTAGGCAGTGAATCGCTGCAAAAAAAAAAAAAAACGCTGAGGAAACACATCGTGTTTTTTCCCACAGCATTTTTCATTTTTACTCTGTGGACTTTCTGCCTCTATTATACCTATACAGGAAACACCAGCATTTCCGTAGGTATAATTGACATGCTACGATTTACAAAAACACAAGCGTTTTTGAAATTGCAGCATTTCCGTTGTGGATATTTTTCTGCAATATGTGGATGGGATTAGCTAGAAACCCGCTTGGCGACCCCATGAACGGAAACCTAATCTGCTTTAAAAAAGTGATTATCTGCGGAAACCCTTGGACCTTATAGACTATAATGGGGTCCGCTGAGTTTCCGCCCAAAAAAGGATCTTGCAGGACTTTTCTCTCCGCATATTTTAAGTGGATTCAGGAATGAAACCCTGAAGGTAGACCGGGCACAGGTGTCAATCCAGCATTAGGTGTCTGTCATTTTAAAACAGAGACTGGTGGAGGAAAAAGTCCAACAGAGACTCTGGAACAGATGTGAACGGAGCCTAAGTTAGTCACGGTACTTGGTGGCCCTTTCCTCTTGTAGTTAGTGTAGGTTTAATTGCTGAGGATATGTTATCCACCTTATGAATCAGAAATCAACTTTAACAATTCAAAAAAAGTGTATAAAAGGAGCTGAATTCTTTTATAACAGATGTGTTTTGTTGGTAATTTATTGTGACTGCATTTTGGGAACACGTCCTATCAGCAGCTCTGCACCTGCATTTCATCTGGGACAGAGAGGGCTGTTCCATTTAGCCTTGCAAGTACACCTTCAAATAACAATTTAGGGTCTTGTTTTAGCAGTTCCAAATATATAAACTAATTTCCATGACCTACTACAGTCATGGCCAAAAGTTTTGAGAATGATACAAATATTAATTTTTACAGTCTACTGCTTCAGTTTTTCTAATGGCAATTTGCATATACTCCAGAATGTTATAAAGAGTGATCAGCTTAACAGCAATTACTTGCAAAGTCAATATTTGCCTAGAAAATGAACTTTATCCCCCAAAACACATTTCAACATCATTGCAGCCCTGCCTTAAAAGGACCACCTAACATCGTTTCAGTGATTGCTCCATTAACACAGGTGTGGGTGTTGATGAGGACAGGGCTGGAGATCAATCTGTCATGATTAAGTAAGAATGACACCACTGGACACTTTAAAAGGAGGCTGGTGCTTGCCATCATTGTTTCTCTTCTGTTAACCATGGTTATCTCTAAAGAAACACGTGCAGTCATCATTGCACTGCACAAAAATGGCCTAACTGGGAAGAGTATTGCAGCTAGAAAGATTGCACCTCAGTCAACAATCTATCGCATCATCAAGAACTTCAAGGAGAGAGGTTCCATTGGTGCCAAAAAGGCTCCAGGGCGCCCAAGAAACACCAGCAAGCAGCAGGACCGTCTCTTAATAGTGTTTCAGCTGCGGGATCGGGCTACCAGCAGTGCAGAGCTTGCTGAGGAATGGCAGCAGGCAGGTGTGAGTGCATCTGCACGCACTGTGAGGCGGAGACTCTTGGAGCAAGGCCTGGTCTCAAGGAGGGCAGCAAAGAAGCCACTTCTCTCCAGAAAAAACATCAGGGACAGACTGATATTCTGCAAAAGGTACAGGGAGTAGACTGCTGAGGACTGGGGTAAAGTCATTTTCTCTGATGAATCCCCTTTTCGATTGTTTGGAACATCTGGAAAACAGCTTATTCGGAGAAGAAGAGGTGAGCACTACCACCAGTCTTGTCTCATGCCAACTGTAAAGCATCCTGAAACCATTCATGTGTGGGGTTGCTTCTCAGCCAAGGGAATTGGCTCTCTCACAGTCTTGCCTAAAAACACAGCCATGAATAAAGAATGGTACCAGAATGTCCTCCAAGAGCAACTTCTCCCAACCGTCCAAGAGCAGTTTGGCGCTCAACAATGCCTTTTCCAGCATGATGGAGCACCTTGCCATAAAGCAAAGGTGATAACTAAATGGCTCAGGGAACAAAACATAGAGATTTTGGGTCCATGGCCTGGAAACTCCCCAGATCTTAATCCCATTGAGAACTTGTGGTCAATCATCAAGAGACGGGTGGACAAACAAAAACCAACAAATTCAGACAAAATTAAAGCATTGATTCTGCAAGAATGGACTGCTATCAGTCAGGATTTGGTCCAGAAGTTGATTGAGAGCATGCCAGGGAGAATTGCAGAGGTCCTGAAGAAGAAGGGTCAACACTGCAAATATTGACTTGCTGCATTAACTCATTCTAACTGTCAATATAAGCTTCTGTTACTCATAATATGAATGCAATTATATTTCTGTATGTGATAAAAACATCTGACAAACACACATAAAAACCAGAGGGCAGCAGATCATGTGAAAATATAATATTTGTGTCATTCTCAAAACTTTTGCCCATGACTGTATACTCCTTTTAGTACTTTTTTATTTACTAACCATGGTTTGGCCGGATTTGCCAATTACATTCAAGTATGATTTTATAGTACATTTCAAAACATGGGAAAAACAGGCCCATCATATTTAAAGAACAAGTTATTTATTGCTGTAGAAGAAATTTGCTATATTTAAATTAGTGAGCTGTGGAGGTTTTGGCTTATTCATATATTGTATCATAGATGTTTCTTAGTGATTCAGACTTGAATTTAAAGGGTAAATGTAATGTTTTTCACAAATTCATACAAAGGTAACACATATGTACATATGTGGATTTCTCATACTACATAAACCTAGACACATTGTACAACTGATCTGACTTGTAGTAGGCAGTTGGACAGTTTTCTGACATAAAAAATCTTAGGCCGGGGCCCCATGTGGCGCAAACGTGGTGTCTTACAATCCATTGAAGTGGATGGGATTCTAGCAAATCCCATCCCCACATTGCGGGAAAATACAGCAGTGCAGCATGTGAATTATACCTATGGAAATGCCGGCAGTTTCCCTATAGGTATAATTGAAGCAGAAAGTCCGCAGGGAGGGAAAAAAAAAAAGAAGCTTTTTAAGGCTAAGGCCCCACGTAGCGCCCCACAGCAAAAAAGCGCTGTGGGAAAAACTACGATGCATTGCCACTGCAGGTTTTTCCTGCAATAAACAAAAGCATATACAGTATATATTTAAGCATATATACTGTACAGTGCTGCTTGAAACTTTGTAAACCTGTCACAATCTTCTATAGTTGTGCATCAGATTTTCACACAAGTTCTATATCTAGATAAAGTGATCCACATTAAACGAATGAGTCAAATATATTACACTTTGTCCTTTACTTAAGAAGAAAATGACCCAATATCATATATACACACGTGGACAAAATTGTTGGTACCCCTCGTTTAATGAAAGAAAAGCCCACAATGGTCACAGAAATAACTTAAAAAAGCCAGACTGGAATTTGCCAAACTTCATGTTGACAAGCCACAAAGCTTCTGGGAGAATGTCCTATGGACAGATGAGACAAAAATCGAAATTTTTGGCAAGGCACATCAGCTCTTTGTTCACAGACGGAAAAATGGAGCATATCTTGAAAAGAACACTGTCCCTACTGTGAAACATGGAGGAGGCTCTATTATGTTCTGGGGCTGCTTTGCTGCATCTAGCACAGGGTGTCTTGTATCTGTGCAGGGTACAATGAAATCTCAAGACTATCAAGGGATTCTAGAGAGAAATGTGCTGCCCAGTGTCAGAAAGTTTGGTCTCAGTTGCAGGTCATGGGTCTTGCAAAAGGATAATGACCCAAAACACACAGCTAAAAACACCCAAGAATGGCTAAGAGGAAAACATTAGACTATTCTGAAGTGAGCTTCTATGAGCCCTGACCTAAATCCTATTGAGCATCTTTGGAAGGAGCTGAAACATGCCTTCTGGAAAAGGCACCCTTCAAACATGAGACAACTGGAGCAGTTTGCTCATGAGGAGTGGGCCAAAATACCTGTTGAGAGGTGCAGAAGTTTCATTGACACAGGAATCGTTTGATTGCAGTGATTGCAAAAGGTTGTTCAACAAAATATTAAATTAAGGGTACCATCATTTCTGTCCAGGCCTGTTTCATGAGTTCTTTTTTTAAAAATTCTGTTGAAGCATGGTTGAAAAGCAAAGTCTGACTTTCATTTGTTCATTTTCATAGAATTTTTATATATTATTACTTTTGTCAGATTCAAGTTATTTCAGTGACCATTGTGGGTTTTTCTTTCATTAAATGAGAGGTACCAACAATTTTGTCCACGTGTGTATGTGAGTGCTATCTTCAGTATCTGGTGTAATCCCCTTGTGCAGCAATAACTGAATCTAAACGTGTCCGGTAATTGTTCATTAGTCCTACCTATCAGCTTGAAGGAATTTAAACTCATTCCCCATACAAAAAAAATGCTGCGGAAAAGACTGCAGTGGAAATACATCGCGTTTTTTTCCGCATCGTTTTTCACAGATAGGAAAATTCTGTGGACTTTCTGCCTCTATTATACCTATACGGAGAATACAAGCTTTTCTGTAGATATAATTGACATGCTGTGATTTAGAAAAGAGTCATTCCATATCAAGTGGACCAGGGGACCCCACCTCACCATCTCAGATTTTGATGAAATTTGGTACATAGTTTCTCTATGATATAAAACTAAACTGTGCAAAATTTTAGTTCAAAAGACTAAAAATTGGAGGTTCTAGGGGACCTCAAGTAAAGGGTTGCAAAACGGCACCTGAGCAAAAATGACAATTTGAGCCAACTTCCAGAAGCTGTAAACATGGAAGTTTTAGTACAGTCATGGCCAAAAGTTTTGAGAATGACACAAATATTATATTTTCACATGATCTGCTGCCCTCTGGTTTTTATGTGTGTTTGTCAGATGTTTTTATCACATACAGAAATATAATTGCATTCATATTATGAGTAACAGAAGCTTATATTGACAGTTAGAATGAGTTAATGCAGCAAGTCAATATTTGCAGTGTTGACCCTTCTTCTTCAGGACCTCTGCAATTCTCCCTGGCATGCTCTCAATCAACTTATGGACCAAATCCTGACTGATAGCAGTCCATTCTTGCAGAATCAATGCTTTAATTTTGTCTGAATTTGTTGGTTTTTGTTTGTCCACCCGTCTCTTGATGATTGACCACAAGTTCTCAATGGGATTAAGATCTGGGGAGTTTCCAGGCCATGGACCCAAAATCTCTATGTTTTGTTCCCTGAGCCATTTAGTTATCACCTTTGCTTTATGGCAAGGTGCTCCATCATGCTGGAAAAGGCATTGTTGAGCACCAAACTGCTCTTGGACGGTTGGGAGAAGTTGCTCTTGGAGGACATTCTGGTACCATTCTTTATTCATGGCTGTGTTTTTAGGCAAGACTGTGAGAGAGCCGATTCCCTTGGCTGAGAAGCAACCCCACACATGAATGGTTTCAGGATGCTTTACAGTTGGCATGAGACAAGACTGGTGGTAGCGCTCACCTCTTCTTCTCCGAATAAGCTGTTTTCCAGATGTTCCAAACAATCGAAAAGGGGATTCATCAGAGAAAATGACTTTACCCCAGTCCTCAGCAGTCCACTCCTTGTACCTTTTGCAGAATATCAGTCTGTCCCTGATGTTTTTTCTGGAGAGAAGTGGCTTCTTTGCTGCCCTCCTTGAGACCAGGCCTTGCTCCAAGAGTCTCCGCCTCACAGTGCGTGCAGATGCACTCACACCTGCCTGCTGCCATTCCTCAGCAAGCTCTGCACTGCTGGTAGCCCGATCCCTCAGCTGAAACACTTTTAAGAGACGTCCTGCCACTTGCTGGTCTTTCTTGGGCGCCCTGGAGCCTTTTTGGCACCAATGGAACCTCTCTCCTTGAAGTTCTTGATGATGCGATAGATTGTTGACTGAGGTGCAATCTTTCTAGCTGCAATACTCTTCCCAGTTAGGCCATTTTTGTGCAGTGAAATGATGACTGCACGTGTTTCTTTAGAGATAACCATGGTTAACAGAAGAGAAACAATGATGGCAAGCACCAACCTCCTTTTAAAGTGTCCAGTGGTGTCATTCTTACTTAATCATGACAGATTGATCTCCAGCCCTGTCCTCATCAACACCCACACCTGTGTTAATGGAGCAATCACTGAAACAATGTTAGGTGGTCCTTTTAAGGCAGGGCTGCAATGATGTTGAAATGTGTTTTGGGGGATAAAGTTCATTTTCTAGGCAAATATTGACTTTGCAAGTAATTGCTGTTAAGCTGATCACTCTTTATAACATTCTGGAGTATATGCAAATTGCCATTAGAAAAACTGAAGCAGTAGACTTTGTAAAAATTAATATTTGTATCATTCTCAAAACTTTTGGCCATGACTGTAGTATAAGGGGGATATTTGGAGAACCTGCACAACTTTTAGGGCTTAATGAACTGACAAAACCCCATGTTCCTAGTCCTCTTACTTTTTGTATGGTTTAGGCTCAAAAAACTGCAAAAATGAATTTACAGCGATGTTGAGACTTCTGTAGTGTCAAAACTAGTTGGCCTTTCAGATTGATTTTTGGTAGGTGTACTAAATACACTTTCCTTCAAGTGGTTGAAAAAATATAAGCGTTCAAAGTTAGTATAAAAAGCATTTTTGCCTAATTTTGGCTATCTTTGATGCCCTATATCTATCTCTAGTGGGACAGCTTCAATTTTCTTTCTTTTAGTACCATTAGAAAGAGCAGATTTCCTTCAGAATATGTTTTCATTTTGGAGTCTCTTCATATAAGGATTGAAAAAAATGCCCTCAAATTTTTTCGGGCAGTAGCCTGTGATTTCTTCACTACACCCTTGATACAAGTGCAGTAAAAGTGATTCTTCTTTCAATAAACACCAATTTTTTAAATAAAGAACACATTAAGTTATAAAACTGTATTCAAGAAAACAAAAAAACAGGAATGTTTTTTGGATGTGGAAGGATGAGGCCTGATTTCTTAACAGGTTTAAAGAAAACTGCAGTCAGTTAGGATGACCGACTTGGCCAATTATGATTGGTGGACCCAGTTGCAAGGCGGAATTGTTTGTTTCATTGCCCAATTGCACGCTTCTGGTACCTCCTGGCTCCTGACTGTCTGTTGCTGTGTTTCGTCACTGCACCCTTGCTACAGTTTGACCTCTTAGTGAACTGTAGGCATCAAAGTAAGCCTTGCAAGACACTCAGGAGGCAGGAGGTACCAGAGGCAATGCTCTGATACACCTCCTGCATAGAGTGTATACTCACCTTGATGGCAAGGGATTATTTGTTCACATTATAGTCTTTAGATTCACCTGCGCCTTCACCACCATCCAACCTAGGCTGCTGCCTAAAAAAACTAAAAAAAAGATGGCCGTTGCTGAATCCTTAGTGTGCTTCGAGTACTACCTCACGAACAGACCTCAACTGGTCAGACTAAGGAAGTGCTTTTCTGATCGAACAAGGAAGGGACCATGCTATCTCCTTTCCTATTTAACATATACAGTCATGGCCAAAAGTTTTGAGAATGATACAAATATTAATTTTTACAAAGTCTACTGCTTCAGTTTTTCTAATGGCAATTTGCATATACTCCAGAATGTTATAAAGAGTGATCAGCTTAACAGCAATTACTTGCAAAGTCAATATTTGCCTAGAAAATGAACTTTATCCCCCAAAACACATTTCAACATCATTGCAGCCCTGCCTTAAAAGGACCACCTAACATCGTTTCAGTGATTGCTCCATTAACACAGGTGTGGGTGTTGATGAGGACAGGGCTGGAGATCAATCTGTCATGATTAAGTAAGAATGACACCACTGGACACTTTAAAAGGAGGCTGGTGCTTGCCATCATTGTTTCTCTTCTGTTAACCATGGTTATCTCTAAAGAAACACGTGCAGTCATCATTGCACTGCACAAAAATGGCCTAACTGGGAAGAGTATTGCAGCTAGAAAGATTGCACCTCAGTCAACAATCTATTGCATCATCAAGAACTTCAAGGAGAGAGGTTCCATTGGTGCCAAAAAGGCTCCAGGGCGCCCAAGAAAGACCAGCAAGCGTCAGGACCGTCTCTTAAAAGTGTTTCAGCTGCGGGATCGGGCTACCAGCAGTGCAGAGCTTGCTGAGGAATGGCAGCAGGCAGGTGTGAGTGCATCTGCATGCACTTTGAGGCGGAGACTCTTGGAGCAAGGCCTGGTCTCAAGGAGGGCAGCAAAGAAGCCACTTCTCTCCAGAAAAAACATCAGGGACAGACTGATATTCTGCAAAAGGTACAGGGAGTGGACTGCTGAGGACTGGGGTAAAGTCATTTTCTCTGATGAATCCCCTTTTCGATTGTTTGGAACATCTGGAAAACAGCTTATTTGGAGAAGAAGAGGTGAGCGCTACCACCAGTCTTGTCTCATGCCAACTGTAAAGCATCCTGAAACCATTCATGTGTGGGGTTGCTTCTCAGCCAAGGGAATCGGCTCTCTCACAGTCTTGCCTAAAAACACAGCCATGAATAAAGAATGGTACCAGAATGTCCTCCAAGAGCAACTTCTCCCAACCGTCCAAGAGCAGTTTGGCACTCAACAATGCCTTTTCCAGCATGATGGAGCACCTTGCCATAAAGCAAAGGTGATAACTAAATGGCTCAGGGAACAAAACATAGAGATTTTGGGTCCATGGCCTGGAAACGCCCCAGATCTTAATCCCATTGAGAACTTGTGGTCAATCATCAAGAGACGGGTGGACAAACAAAAACCAACAAATTCAGACAAAATTAAAGCATTGATTCTGCAAGAATGGACTGCTATCAGTCAGGATTTGGTCCAGAAGTTGATTGAGAGCATGCCAGGGAGAATTGCAGAGGTCCTGAAGAAGAAGGGTCAACACTGCAAATATTGACTTGCTGCATTAACTCATTCTAACTGTCAATATAAGCTTCTGTTACTCATAATATGAATGCAATTATATTTCTGTATGTGATAAAAACATCTGACAAACACACATAAAAACCAGAGGGCAGCAGATCATGTGAAAATATAATATTTGTGTCATTCTCAAAACTTTTGGCCATGACTGTACACTGATGAGCAAAAGGATAACAATGTTTTGAACTTTTGACTTTTATGCTCCATATCTCACCATCCACTACAGCTTCGAATGTGAGACAACCATCATTTTATAGACAATAATCTTGGCTATCTTATACATACAGTTGAAACCAAAAGTTTACGAACACTATATAAAAAGGCACATACGCATGTTTTTCTCACTATCTGACATGAAATCAGAATAAACCTTTCCCGTTTTAGATCAATTATGATTACCAAAATTATTTATAATGAGAATAATGAGAGAGAGAGAATTTTTAAGGCATTTTTATTAGTTTCTGCAAAGTCAAAAGATTACATACACTAAGATTACTTTGCCTTTAAACAATTTGGGACAGCCCATATGATGATGTCATGTCTTTGGAACCTTCTCATAGGTTTATGGGCAACATCTGAGTTAATTAGAGACACACCTGTGGATGTATTTTAAGGCACACCTGAAACACACTGCTTCTTTGTGTAACATCATGGGAAAGTCTAAAGAAATCAGCCAAGATATTCGGAAGAGAATTGTGGACTTGCACAAGTCTGGTTCATCCTTGGGTGCAATTTCCAGATACCTGAAGGTGCCTCGTTTATCTGTACAAAACAATTATACACAAGTACAAACAAGATGGGAATGACCAGCCATCATACTGCTCAGGAAGGAGATGGGTTCTGTGTCCCAGAGATGAAAGTGCTTTGGTACGAAATGTGCATATCAACCCAAGGACAAAAACAAAAGACGTTGTGAAGATGCTGGCTGAAGCTGGTAAGAGTGTGTCATTATCCACAGTGAAACGAGTACTGTCATGGGCTGACATGGGCTGAAAGGTCACTCTGCCAGGAAGAAGCCATTACTCCAAAAGAAACATAAAAAAGCCAGATTAATGTTTGAAAATGCACACAGGAACAAAGACATGTCCTGTGGTCTGACGAAACTAAACTTGAACTGTTTAGCCATAATGACCATCGTTACGTTTGGAGGAAAAAGGGAGAAGCTTGCAAGCCTAATAACACCATCCTAACTGTGAAACACAGGGGTGGCAGCATCATGTTGTGGGGTTGATTTGCTGCAGGAGGGACTAGTGCACATCACAAAATAGATGGCATCATGAGGAAAAAACATTATGTGGCAATACTGAAGCAACATCTCAAGACATCAGCCAGGAAGTTAAAGCTTGGGCGCAAATGGGTCTTCCAAATGGACAAAGACTCGAAGCATGCTGCCAAACTGGTTACAAAGTGGCTTAAGGATAACAAAGTCAATGTTTTGGAGTGGCCATCACAAAGCCCTGATCTCAATCCTATTGAAAATTTATGGGTGCAATCCAGGAGGCCTACAAACATGGCTCAGTTACACCAGTTCTGTCAGGAGGAATGGGCCCAAGTTCCTACCAACTATTATGAGAAGCTTGTGGAAGGATATTTAAAATGCTTGACCCAAGTCATATAGTTTAAGGGCAATGGTACCAAATACTGATACTTTTACATACGTATGTACAGTATGTAAACGTATGTATGTAAACTTTTGACTTTGCTGAAAGTAATAAAAATGCCTTAAAAAATTCTCTCTCTCTCATTATTCTGGCATTTGGCAAATATAAATAATTTTGGTAATCCTAATTGACCTAAAATGGGAAAGGTTTATTCTGATTTCATGTCAGATAGTGAGAAAAACATGCATATGTGTCTTTTTATATAATGTATGTAAACTTCTGGTTTCAAATGTACATTTGACTTGCAACTATTTAGCATATGATTAGTGATGAAGATTCTTGTCATGTAACTGCATTGTTACTGTTTTGCTCCTGGTGGCGGAAAAACAGAAGATTCTCCCTTTGATCTCGTTTCTCACATACACTCGCCGTCTTAGGTTGACCTACTGCACTGTAAGCCCAGCTGCCCTACCCACACGTATCATTTAGCTCCCGTGTCTCATCGTTCCTACTGTTACCAATTGTTATAATGCTAATATACGTATGTGTATATGGGCTATGTTCCCCTCCCTGGTTGTTATATTATACTTTGGAACTGCTCAATACTGAAGTTCCTGATGGGGACTAAAAAAAATATTATTCTATTCTATTTTATTCTTTTCAGAGATGTCCCTGGCCCTTTTTTTCTATCACCCAGCAAATAACCACATATAACAATGGATTCTTCTTTCTAGTTAACAAAAGCAGTCCTAAATATACTTTATAAACCAATATGTGGGGTCCTGAGTCACAGCTCCACAGTGCCGCATTAAATGTGTTGAGTCCCTTTGTCACAGATTATTGGGTAAGTTCAGGTCTTACAGATAAGGTGTTATAGTGCACGGAACCCTTGAGGAGGGGGGATTCAAAGGTCTTGGGAATGCGCTCAATGTTACAATATGCAATAGAGGTTTATATTTCTATGATAACAGTGAAGGGGGAGAAGAGGAGGGTCAGAGGGCAACCAATATGGAACCAATGTTTATTATGATAGGTTGGCAATATTGACCATTAGTCCATAGATGTGGCCATCACATACGCACCCAGACCTCCTTGCCTTTGGCATCTTCCTATAACAGAAACCAGTGACTCCAGTGAAGGGTTGGGAGATGAAGTCCCAGAGAGCTTTGAGGGGGACACTTGAGAGTTCTGATCCATCAAGGCTGATTCAGCTAACTGTGGATTGGTAATGGTATGAGTAGTTCCATCGGGATATGAGACTCAGAGAATTGTTGGGTATTGGAGCTGAAATATCCATTTGTGGCAATAAAGGACGGAGCACACCTTAGTAAACTTCTAGCGTTTCTTGGAAAGCTCGGTTGTAGTCAGAAAATAAAAAGATTGGTGCTTCTAAGTACAGTGGAGTTGCCAGGCATCGATATGCTCTTAAGGATGGCTTATTTTTTTGGAACAGTCGAGGTATTTGTCTATCACTTGTCTTGGTCTGGGAGTGCTGTCATTACACTGAGATGCAATGTGAGGGGCCTGTAGTCTTTCAGATCTAAGATGGTGGGCACTCTCAACTTTATAAGGTCCCTCTAGCCCCAGTAGAAGCTGTAACTGGACCGAACAGATATGACATAAAGCGATTGTCGACATTAATTTCAGTAAATCAACTAAACTAATTGCTTCTCCTCAAGCGGTTCTAAGTCATCTTTTCAGATTCTGTAAGATCATCCTCCAAGGATTTGTGTTGAGATAGTGGTTGCAACTGTCTTCTGAACGCTGGGACCTATAATGCGAGCAACATCGCTGGCTAACCTTTTACAATTGATCCGGACGCACTGGGAGCCTGCATCAGATACCTTCAGCTCTCTGTCCAAGAGTGCATGGCTCAATCACATCTCATCATTTGGTTGGAGACTGCACAGGAGTAAGCGGGATGTAAGTTTCTCCTCTACCAATGTCGTGCTTAGGTGTTGGGAGCTCATTGGGGTACACCAGGCATTGTTTCTGGAAAATAGTGAGGTTTAAATTAGCAGCGGTACTTCCGTGTCTCTACATATTGGAAATGGAACCAAAACTCTCGCTTATTTGGACCCTGTTATTCTTCTGCTGTTGTTTTGGATTCTTCTGTGCTCTCCTGGTTTTGACCATGCTTTTATGTTATACCCTGCTGTAGGTTAGCTGTTTTAGTCTTAAAATCCAAAAGTGCATCTATTCTCTGACAACAATTTTAACAGTTTTGGGGTGTAACCTGGGTCCTGATCTGCCAAGTCCTGATGAAAAACTTGAGGGTGCCTTAGGCTCTACTAACCAGAATGGTGTGGGATTCTAGGTAGATTTTTTCTTGCTGTTTTTGATCTGCCAGTTGCCTGCACCATAGTGCCAATGGCTAAAACAGCAATTCCATCACTTGGGAATTGCTTAAGCGGTAATTCCGTTACATAAAGAAACAGAAGATCAGTCATACAGTCATGAGAAAAAACAAAGTAGATCCTCTTGGAATTCTACGGTTTTGCGTATCAGGACATAAGAAAAAACTTCTGGCCCTTAGAAGGTCTTTAAATTAGTAAATACAACCTCAGATAAACGACAACACAGATGATTCTCTTTTCATTATTTATTTATTTGAGGTTTGTGGCCATTTGTTTATGCACAGTTCTATGCCACAGCAATATAATGAGGTTGAGGACTGGACATCGACAGGGCTATTGCAACACCTTGATTCTTTTCTTTTACAGCCATTCTGTAGATTTGCTGGTATGCTTTAATTCATTGTCCTGTTATATGATCCAGTTTTGGCTAAGCTTTAGCCGATAGATGGCCTTGCATTTGACTCTAGAATACATTGGTATACAGAGGAGTTGATGGTCGACTCAATGATGTGGCAAAACAGGACCAAATCATCACCCCCTGCTTGATAGGTGGTATGAGGTGTTTTTGCTGATAACCTGTGTTTGGTTTTCGCCAAACATGGTATTATGAGCAAACATCTCCACTTTGGTCTTGTCTATCTTGTCTGTCCAAAGGACATTGTTCAAGAAGTATTTTGGTTTGTTCAGATGAAACTATGCAGACTTAGGCTAGGTTCACACTAGCGCTTGGTCTCCGCTCAGGGATTCCATTCCCCATTCTGCTTTAAAAATGTGTAGAGAAAAGTCCTGCAAGCCTGGCGGACCTTATTATAGTCTATAGGGTCCGGGGGTTTCCGAGGGTAACCTCTTTTTTAAGCAGATTAGGTTTCCGTTTGGGGGGTCCCCAAACACCCCCCCCCCCCCCCGAATGGAAACCCGAACACTAGTGTGAACCTAGTGTCAAGTCATGCTGCCTGTTCTTTTGAGAGAGAAGATGCTTCTTTTAAAGCAATGGTACTCAAAATTTCTGAAAGTAGACTTCCTTTTCAGGCAAAACTTTTGTTTGGGAATCCCCACTACCAAACTTTGTCTCATTTGAAAAAAAAAAGTTTGCTACATTCAATCTCTATTCTGCTTTTCAGCTGTATGCTGCTTCTGTTCTGCTCTGCTACATCTGCAATCCCCCACACACTCAGTCTGCTACATCTACTTTCAACTAGGTCTACAGTTCCTACTAGTTAGACAGTGTTAACTTAACAGATTTATCACAGTACCTGATGTTGGATGATAAATCTGGTGAAGCTTTATACTGCCTAGTCAAAGTATATAGCTATTATATTTATAATAATTAGATGTTTACTTATGCTAGGTTTATACTAGCACTGCATCCCCATAGTTTGGGTCAGGGGATCCAAACAATGGAGAGGCGACCTCTAAAACTGTGGTTACACACGAAACCTGGCAGACCCCATTGTCGTTTTTAAACTGAAATGGCAGAAAAAGTTCACTGTGCAGGACTTTTTCCTTTGCCAATTTTCAGGCACAGACTCCAGCACAGTTGTGAAGGTAGCCTTAAAGCCAGAATCTTTGGCACAGTTGTGGCACACACTGTTGCATGATGAATGTCAAACTAGCCTCTAAAAATGGGTTTAAAACTAGATGTGTCTAAAATGTGCTTATTTAAAAAAAAAAAAAAAAATAGAATACAGATGCAGCCAGTAAATTTCTCTCATAATCTTTGTATTTTTGGTGCTTGTAAAAAAACAAAAAAACATGAAATTCATGAATATTCTACAAGCAATATTTGTGATGTTTTTATTTCAAATCTTTTGACATGCATTTTTTGAGATATTTTTTTTCCCTAAAGAGAAGGCCATGTCTGAACAAAATGCCATACCCTAAGCATGCTGGGATTTGCAAAAAATACTGGAAACAAAAAAGCCCGACAAAAAAGTATAAAAACAATCACAAAAAACTATATCACTTTTTGCAAGATTTTAAAATTCCCTATTGACAAACACGTACTGATGTTTTCATCCGCAACTTAGCTCTAATTTATTTAAGGATTCCAAATTCTCAAGAAACCAATTCAAATCATGAAATACAATACAACAAATCCAATTTAGGCTAAGGCCCCACATAGCGTCCCGCAGCACTTTTTTGTAAAAACGGCAGCAGCGACACATCATGGTTTTTTCCACAGCGCTTTTCACAGAAAGTCTGCAGAGGTTTCCTCTGAGGACTTTCTGATTCCATTATACCTATAGGGAAACCGCCGGCGTTTCCATAGGTATAATTGACATACTTGGTATAACTGACGTCTCCACTGCGCGCTTTTTTCCGGACTGTGGGGATGGGAGTTGCTAGAATCTCATCCACTTTGCAGTGACTGAAAAACGCTGCGTTTTTTTCCACGATGTTTCCGCTGCATGGAAACCACGGCGTTTATGTCTCGTGGGGCCCGGCCTTAAAGTTCAGTCCCAATGGAGGTTTTGCATTCAATTGGAATATCCAGAAGGCTTCACAAATGTTTAAGTCAGTCTGCTGACTTTTTCAATTGCATATAAAGAAAATAACGCAACATCACCACAAGACAAAATGCTTAGAGGCTCCTGACAAATTCATTTTATTACCACCAGAAATGCTGCATATATGCTCAGAAATGCAAGTTTTAAGATTACATATGGTACAACCAACATATTGTATATAACATACAAGTGGGTGAAATAAGTATTGAACGCCACCAATTTTCTAAGTAAATATATTTCTAAAGGTGCTATTGAAATGAAATTCTCACTTGTCAGTAACAACCCATCCAATCCACACAAGCAAAGTAATCAAACCATAAATGTTCATAAATTAAGTTGTGTAAAATAACAATGAATCTCCCCCAATGTTTTTTACTACATAAAACACACCCATATAACGTGGGGAAAAAAGTATTTAGTCAGCCACCAATTGTGCAAGTTCTCCCTCTTAAAAAGATGAGAGAGGCCTGTAATTGACATCATAGGTAGACCTCAACTATGAGAGACAAAATGAGAAAACAAATCCAGAAAATCACATTGTCTCATCTTTTAAGAATTTATTTGCAAATTATGGTGGAAAATAAGTATTTGGTCACCTACAAACAAGCAAGATTTCTGGCTCTCGCAGACCTGTAACTTCTTCTTTAAGAGGCTCCTCTGTCTTCCACTCATTACCTGTAGTAATGGCTCCTGTTTGACATTGTTATCAGTATAAAAGAGAACTGTCCACAACCTCAAACAGTCACACTCCAAACTCCACTATGGTGAAGACCAAAGAGCTGTGGAAGGACACCAGAAACAAAATTGTAGACCTGCACCAGGCTGGGAAGACTGAATCTGCAATAGGCAAGCAGCTTGGTGTGAAGAAATCAACTGTGGGAGCAATAATTAGAAAATGGAAGACATACAAGACCATTGATAATGTCCCTCGATCAGGGGCTCCACGCAAGATCTCACCTCGTGGGGTCAAAATGATCACAAGAACGGTGAGCAAAAGTCCCAGAACCACCCGGGGGGACCTAGTGAATGACCTGCAGAAAGCTGGGACTAACGTAACAAAGGCTACCATCAGTTACACACTACGCCGCCAGGGACTCAGATCCTGCAGTGCCAGACATGTCTCCCTGCTTAAGCCAGTACATATCCAGGCCCGTCTGAAGTTTGCTAGAGAGCATTTGGATGTTCCAGAAGAGTATTGGGAGAATGTCATATGATCAGATAAAACCAAAGTAGAACTGTTTGGTAGAAACACAACTCGTCGTGTTTGGAGGAGAGTGAATTCTGAGTTGCATCCAAAGAACACCATACCTACTGTGAAGCATAGGGGTGGCAACATCATGCTTTGGGGCTTTTTCTCTGCAAAGGGACCAGGACGGCTGATCCGTGTACATGAAAAAATGAATGGGGCCATGTATCGTGAGATTTTGAGTACAAACCTCCTTCCATCAGCAAGGGCATTGAAGATGAAACGTGGCTGGGTCTTTCAGCATGACAATGATCCCAAGCACACCGCCAGGGCAACGAAGGAGTGGCTTCGTAAGAAGCATTTCAAGGTCCTGGAGTGGCCTAGCCAGTCTCCAGATGTCAACCCCATAGAAAACCTTTGGAGGGAGTTGAAAGTATGTGTTGCCCAGCGACAGCCCCAAAACATCACTGCTCTAGAGGAGATCTGCATGGAGGAATGGGCCAACATACCAGCAACAGTGTGTGCCAACCTTATGAAGACTTACAGAAAACGTTTGACCTCTGTCATTGCCAACAAAGGATATATAACAAAGTATTAAGATGAACTTTTGTTATTAACCAAATACTTATTTTCCACCATAATTTGCAAATAAATTCTTTAAAAATCAGACAATGTGATTTTCTGCATTTGTTTTCTCATTTTGTCTCTCATAGTTGAGGTCTACCTATGATGTCAATTACAGGCCTCTCTCATCTTTTTAAGTGGGAGAACTTGCACAACTGGTGGCTGACTAAATACTTTTTTCCCCACTGTAGCCTGATCAAGGAAAGAAAGAAAAAGCACTGCATTATGGCATAAAAAACAATACTGATTTCACACATTATTGTAATTTTGTTTTTGAAACCAAAGCAAGGAGTGAATTAAAATATAAGAGAGAAATAAAACCTTTACTATATAATTCCCCTTCATTTACTATTCATTTCTTGTTGTGGATCTATTTTCATAATCAAAATAAAAAACTACTGCAGGTCAAGGCCCCACGTTGCAAAAATGCTGTGTTTTTGGCTGGAAGACGGCCATGAAAAACTGACATTTTTCAAATCCGTTTTGCACCTCGTTCGTGTGAATGTAGCCTCACCTGCGGAAATGCTTGCATTTTCTCTATAGATTTAATAATGGAAATAAAACTTAATAAGGTTAATAAACCGCAGAGAAAAACACATCAAAAACACATTGAAAAATGCTTAGGAATAAAATGTGATGCTGTGTTTTTTAGATGCAGTTTGCTACATGGGGCCTTAACCTTCACATGACATATGTGAAAATACCTTAAAGGGATTGTCCTTGATAAATTGATCTCTCTAATCTAAGCTAAACACGCCCTTACCCAACCTACCTTCTAAATTACTCAGTGTACCAAAAAAAAAATCTATATTGACCTAGATTGCCGGGGTGGTCATATGACCGCCCCAGGCACATTTTCTGATATTACGGTGACGTTCCATTTTCCCATCACCTATACTAACCCACCCAGCCCATTTCATCACATTTACCTGTATTCCAGGCAGGTTATTCTGGACACAGGACATCACTTCATTCTGGGCACCTGTGCAATACAGCCGGAGAGCATTGATGTCCCGTGCCCAGAAGGTCCTGCCCAGAAGACAGGTAAGTGTGATGAGGTGGGGGGGTTTCAGTTAGTTAGGAAGGGCTAGTAGTAGGTGGGCTAGCTAGGGAAACAGGGAGGGGGGTGTGAGTGAAAAAGGGACGGGGAGGGAGTGAGAGAAGGAGGTGGTGTGTGTCAGCTCTGAGTGGCCCAAGGCATAATGGTAGTTGTAGGAAAACAGAACAGGAAGATACTAATGTAGACAAAGGCAGAAGATTCCAGGAGCTCACAGAGAAACCCAGAAATCACTCAAAACACTACTAAAAATATTAACCTATTAATAGCACTAACAGACCTTTTTTGAAAAATGATTTATTGCCTGGAAAACCCCTTTAAGACTGGAACCTTAATAGTGGGTAGCCCACTGTAATCTACAATAGCAGAATAGTGGATGAGATTTAAATAAATTTCATCCACATGCTGCGATTAAAGGGAGTCTATCATTAGAAAAACACCTTTTTAACTAATGACTAATGGCACGTTGGAATAGCCTTTAAAAAGGCGATTCTACTCCTACCTTCCATTCTTTTCTTCTCCCCGCTGTTTCTGATCTAATCCGTTTCTTCCGTTATGCTAATTACGATGACGGGCCCCGTGGGCGTTCCCCCTGTGCCCTGAGCAACCCCCGCGTCATAACTTTCCATGGCCCCTTAGATCATTGTGTTCACTCCCCTCTTCCTCTTCTCCGTCTCTTCTGCCTTTCGCAGGCATGCGACTGCGCATGTGCATGCTCGGGCCGCCATTTTATCAGAAATGGTGGGGAGAAGAAAAGAATGGAAGGTAGGAGTAGAATAGCCATTTTAAAGGCTATTCCAACATGCCATTAGTTAAAAATGTGTTTTTCTAATGATAGACTCCCCTTAAAACCTGCATAGCAAATATCTTGCACAGGTTTTAAACCTGCAAAAATAATTAACATGTACCAGTAATTCAAAGGCTGAATTCTTTAGGGGCCCTTACAGAAATCAGCAGTTACGCCTGGGTGGTTTGTGGAGGAACGCATTACAGAATTTTCCTGATGAAAATTCAGCAGTGTGTTCATTTCATATGACCCCGAACTATGGCTCAATTCATGTATGTGCTCTACCCAAACCCAGGAGTAAATCATAATAGAAAGGGGCAAAGCATAAATGTTAGATTAATCCATCATATTTTATGCATCCTTTGTTCTGTTTGGACTGTGTAATCTTTCCTCTTTTATAATCTCTGCTATGATCTAAGAGACCATAAGTATATAGCCAGGGAAGCTGAACAGTCAACTTCTTCATTATAACTGTATGACAGGAGTTGTATAATCATCATTAGTAACTGTCATAGAAATTTCTATCCCTCCTGAGGAGAACTTGTGTAAAACAGTCCATACAATTGCATCATATGGTGACTATGATGGTGACCGTTGGAGAGAACAGAAAGACATGTAATTTCCAGGGGGGGGGGGGGTCACCATAAGATTAGATGAATCAATAGAAGCAAAAAGTCCCATTAATTTTCAGATAGGAAAAAGAATAACTAAGTAAGGTAATATTAGCTGAATTATATACATTGGTGGAATAGTTACATAATTAAAAAAAAAAATTGCCAGTCCTGCTTAAAGAATAAAATTGTCTTCCCTTAGACAAGGGACAATATGCGGGCTACGAAACTACAGTCACCAGTAATCCAAACCTGGAGCACTGGAGACAGTCGTGTCAAGACAACTTGAAAGTAAATGTTTTTGCCTTGCAACTTTCATTTCTTGCAATGCAACATGCATTGCAGTGATGGACACATGTAGGAGTAACCTTAGTCTGCACAGTAGAGAAAGTTTTTACTTACCGTTCCCCCACCAAAGTGAGTCCGCATAGGTTGAAAATTCATTATTTGCATCTTTCTCTGCCAGGTATACCAGGAAGGAGGCAAAAATTAGCACCAGAAAACCAATGTACCATGCAGTGATGAGCTCCTGCAGTGCAAGGACATATACAAGAAAAATGTTTGACAAGTGTTTCCAAAGGTCATATAAGAATTAATTAATTTATTAAATAAAAATAACAAAAATATAAAAAAATATATATATATATCTATATATATATATTCTGTTGAATTCATCTGGAAATGTACAGGACAAGAAAAATCACACAATTCCTTTTGTGACATTTGCAGAATTAGGGAATGGCACAGCAATAAGTACTCTCCAATACAGAAGATTTTCTGGCTTAGGCTAAGGTACCATGTAGCGAACTACCTCTAAAAAACGTTGTGGAAAAAATCCAGCGAAAAAGCATTGTGTTTTTTTCCCCACAGTTGTTTTTTCTTCCCTTATAAAATTTATAGGGAAAATGCTCACTTTTCCGAAGTTTTTTTTCCACAATGGGTGGAAGGGATTAGCCAGAATCTCATTCACTTTGCTGGTACTGTAAAACGCAGTGTTTTTTTTCTGCTGCATTTCCATAGCAACCAAAAATGCTGCGTTTCCGCAATGTGAGACCTTGCTCTTAACCAGTTTTCTTCCACAGGTTGCATACGGTGTCACAGAAAACAAAACCATATACTCAAAGTCCTAGCCATGTTCAGGAACTAAAAAAGATCAGTTGCTGGCTACTTGGACAAGGCTGAGCTTAGGGCTAAGGCCCAACGTTACAGAAATACTGCTTTTTTTGTTGCAGATTTTACAGCGTTTTTTTTGCGTCAAAACTAGTAGTGGCTACAGAAGGAATAGGAAATATCTAGGAAGCACTTCTGCTCAATCCACTCAAAAACACACCAGAATCTGCAACAAAAAAAACAGCTCTCCACAACGTGGGGTCTTAGCTTAACACAGACCAGTCAAACAAAACCAGATTCCTCTTCTGACCTCCTGGCTGATGTCATGCTTAGACACAAGCATCATGGCATTGGAAAGTCCCATGTAACCTCAGCCAGGAGAGGATGCCAAGGTTCATTGGACACCGCAAGGATACTCAGGAGAGGTGAGGCAAGGTGAGTATAACAGTTTATTATGTTTCCACACCTCCCCTGGGACTTACTTATTAGACTCTGGGTCAGTAATACCTAGCATGTGTTACTATGCATTTCACATAAAAGATAATGGACATTTTTTTCTCTGCTTTTTTGGTAGTGGATATTTATTAAGTAGATGCAGTCCCTTGAAAAATGTTGAACATATGTTAGTCATTTTAGGTGTGCCTTCTTTTAGCAATGTGCACTTTGCACCCACTTTTCTAAAATTATGCACCTGCGTAATAAATTTTGCACAAAATGTACCACATGCAATTGTCATTCCAATGCTGTGTCACATGACAGGCTTTTTAACGCTGCCCATGTACTGGAATGTGCCTTTTTTTGCACCTTTTTAAATAGGCATAAGTTATAAATACGGCGAGAAAAGAAATGCCATTTTGGCCATGCCTTGTTTCCTCACCAAAAAGCATAAGTTTTGAGGAAAGAAAAACATCTGGAATTAAAAGCACAAATGTGTCATAAATAAAGCTCAACCAGCAAACAAGCCCACAAAAAGGCGCAATTTAAGTAAAATAAAAGCACAAATTGCTTAATAATTGTGCCCAAGCGTGTTTTTTGATATGTTTACAGATGCATGAAAAAGGGCACCCGTCTTACCTTTTTAGTCTATGACAAAAAATTAAAAAAATTATTGCCCTTTTAAAAAAACTCATGTGTTTCACATACATTTTCAAATGCGTTTCTTATGCCTTTTAAAACTTACCTGAAAAGAGAGTTGTGTCAGATTATAATAAAATTAATATTTATATACCTAATAAAATATTTTTTTTAAAACCAGGGTTTTGGCCATGCAACATTTAGATTGCACAGTTGTGTTGCCATTTGAAACTAATGAATGTAGTCACTATTCTGGAGCATGGGTCCTCCTGAGTTGTGCCAGAATTATTAAGACACCACAGCCTCTAATAATTATTGTGCTCTCATGTCATCTGTCTTCCAAAAGCCATAGCTTTTTTTTTTACCTTTCCATTTACACAGTTGAATGACAGCTTATTTTTTGTGGGACAGATTGTACTTCATAGTGCTACCATTAAATATACTGTACAATGTACTGGAAAGCTGCAAAAAAAATTCAGAATGTGGTCGATTTGGAAAAAAAATGCATTTGCACCATTTCCTTATGAGTTTTGATTTTACGGGGTTCACTGTAAGGCCAAAATGACACTTTACCTGTGTTCTGCGGGTTGTTACAATTACGGCGATATCAAAATGTATATAGTTTTTTTTAGTTTTAAAAAGCTCAGCTCGTCCCACAAAAAATAAGCCCTCAACCAGTTCCATCAATAGAAAAATAAATTTGTCATGCAAAATTGACTTTTTCCCCCAAATAGATTGTTATTCTGCAAAATTCATAAAGCATTCAAAAACTATATAAATTAGGTATCGCTGTAATATCCTACCGACCCATAGAATAAAGCTAAGACATTATTTATGTTGTATGGAGAAGACCAAAAAATTAAAGCAATGACAGAATTTATGTTTTTTTTTTTTTTTGGTTTTTTTTTAAACCCACCCAGAAAGTTAATTACCATATTTTTCGGACTATAAGACACATCAGACCATAAGACACACCTAGGTTTTAGAGGAGGAAAACAGGTGAAAAAAATTGTGAAGCAAAAAATGTTGTAAAATATTTAATAACATATGGGAGTTGTAGTTTTGCAACAGTTGCAAGGCCACACTGACAGGTGGCCCTGCAACTGTACGATTTTGTATAAGGCATATTTTTTTGCGGTGTCAGTTGTACTTTTTAGTTATACCATTTTGGGGAATGTCTATTGCTTTGATCACTTTTTATTCAATTCAGAGGCAAAACAGCGAAAAAAACGGCAGTTTGGCACTTTGGATTTTTTTTTTTACCACTATGACGTTCACTCTACAGGAAAAATATTATAAGTATTATAATATATTATAAGTTTGTAGACCAGCATTTTCGGTCACAGGGATACCTAATGTGAATGTGTTTCACAGTAATTTTCTACTTTTATATGTGTTGTAAAGAAAGGGGGTGATTTAGAACTTTTCGTTTATTTATTTATTTTTTATATATATATATATATATATATATATATATATATATATATATATATATATACACACAGTGGGGGAAAAAAGTATTTAGTCAGCCACCAATTGTGCAAGTTCTCTCATTTAAAAAGATGAGAGAGGCCTGTAATTGACATCATAGGTAGACCTCAACTATGAGAGACAAAATGAGGAAACAAATCCAGAAAATCACATTGTCTGATTTTAAAGAATTTATTTACAAATTATGGTGGAAAATAAGTATTTGGTCAATAACAAAAGTTCATCTCAATACTTTGTTATATATCCTTTGTTTGGCAATAAGTCTTCACAAGGTTGGCACACACTGTTGCTGGTATGTTGGCCCATTCCTCCATGCAGATCTCCTCTAGAGCAGTGATGTTTTGGGGCTGTCGCTGGGCAACACGGACTTTCAACTCCCTCCAAAGGTTTTCTATGGGGTTGACATCTGGAGACTGGCTAGGCCACTCCAGGACCTTGAAATGCTTCTTACGAAGCCACTCCTTCATTGCCCTGGCAGTGAGCTTGGGATCATTGTCATGCTGAAAGACCCAGCCATGTTTCATCTTCAATGCCCTTGCTGATGGAAGGAGGCTTGCACTCAAAATCTCACAATACATGGCCCCATTCATTCTTTTATGTACACGGATCAGTCGTCCGGGTCCCTTTGCAGAGAAACAGCCCCAAAGCATGATGTTGCCACCCTCATGCTTCACAGTAGGTATGGTGTTCTTTGGATGCAACTCAGTATTCACTCTCCTCCAAACACGACGAGTTGTGTTTCTACCAAACAGTTCTACTTTGGTTTCATCTGACCATATGACATTCTCCCAATACTCTTCTGGAACATCCAAATGCTCTCTAGCGAACTTCAGATAGGCTCGGATATGTACTGGCTTAAGCAGGGGGACATGTCTGGCACTGCAGGATCTGAGTCCCTGGCGGCGTAGTGTGTTACTGACGGTAGACTTTTTTACGTTAGTGCCAGCTTTCTGCAGGTCATTCACTAGGTCCCCCCATGTGGTTCTGGGATTTTTGCTCACTGTTCCTGTGATCATTTTGATCCCACGGGGTGAGATCTTGCGTGAAGCCCCTGATCGAGGGAGATTATCAGTGGTCTTGTATGTCTTCCATTTTCTAATTATTGCTCCCACAGTTGATTTCTTCACATCAAGCTGCTTGCCTATTGCAGATTCAGTCTTCCCAGCCTGGTGCAGGTCTACAATTTTGTTTCTGGTGTCCTTCCACAGCTCTTTGGTCTTCACTATAGTGGAGTTTGGAGTGTGACTGTTTGAGGTTGTGGACAGGTGTCTTTTATACTGATAACAATGTCAAACAGGTGCCATTACTACAGGTAATGAGTGGAGGACAGAGGAGCCTCTTAATGAAGAAGTTACAGATCTGTGAGAGCCAGAAATCTTGCTTGTTTGTAGGTGACCAAATACTTATTTTCCACCATAATGTGCAAATAAATTCTTAAAAAATCAGACAATGTGATTTTCTAGATATGTTTTCTAATTTTGTCTCTCATAGTTGAGGTCTACCTATGATGTCAATTACAGGCCTCTCTCATCTTTTAAGTGGGAGAACTTGCACAATTGGTGGCTGACTAAATACTTTTTTCCCCACTGTATATTTTTTTAACTATTTTATTAGACCCCCTTGGGGGCTTGAACCTGCAATCATTTGATTGCAAGCCCCATAGACTGCAATACAACTGTATTGCAGTTTATAGGAGATTCTGTACATTACTATTGCGGCTGGTCGTAGACCAGCCGCAATAGTAATATTACTATGACAAGCCTGGGAGCCTTCAGAAGTCTCCTGGCTGTCACAGGAACAGGTCGGCTCCTGCGGATCTCACCGCGTAGGAGCCAGCCTGCAACAAAAAAGGGTAGCCACAGGCCCCAGGGGTTATTTTAATATCTTTGGGGGGCTTACAGGTAGTAATGGTCACGATCAGAGTGGACTCTACATTATAGCGGAGACCCGGTAGCTATGGCGGCCGCCATCATCTTTACAGACCCGGCATCCATCGTAACAGCGCGGCGCATGCCGGGATGAGTTGGCACCGCTGGGACACCCTCTCCTCCAAGCCCAAGGACCACAGAATCGCTCCTCTCAGCGGAAGTCGGCGGTGGCAGGAGTGAGGCAATGCTGCAACCATGCTCCTCCGCCCCCAAACCCACACATTCAGACTATAAGACGCACCCCTCATTTTACTTCCAAATTTGGGGGGGGGGAAAAGTGTGTCTTACAGTCTGAAAAATACAGTACATTTTGTCAATAATTTATAGACACCCCAAAATGGTTTAATTACAAAATGCATGTCATCCCTACAAAAACATGCAATGTGCTTACAAGCATACGGCTACCTCAGCAGAAAAATAGAAAAAAAAATATAGCTTGTACAATACGACAACCCCAAAATCGCCAAATCTTTAGGACAAAACTGACGCTGGATGGCAGTGTAAAAGCTGTGCAAGCGTACATCTGGGTACACCCCAGATTTGGAGCTTACAAAGGAAAAGACACTAGAAGTGACTCCTAGAGTGACCCTTCCCAATCATAGGTGCTAATAGCAAAATAATAGGGAATTCGGTGTACCCAATGTACTCCAAACAGCTTACATATTAATTTGTCACCATCTGTACATTCAGATTACGAAAAAAATGCTCACTATGACATTTACTTGTCAAGGGGGCCACTGGGGGACATTATAACTTGCCTGGGGCCACTGGGGAATGTTATTACTTGTCTAGGGGCGTGTCTCTGTTGACACAAAAAAGGCATAACATATTGGGCACTGAAATGGCAAATTACTTTAAAAATTTTAATTCTAACTTTGCATATTATTTTTTTGGAGGCACTCTTGGGCTCAAAATGAAAATAATACCCCTTGGGAAATTCCTTGAGGGGTGTAGTTTCTAAAATGGGGTCATAATTTGAGAGGGAATGATTTACTTTATGTCAGGGCCTCTGCAAATGTCTGGCAATACACTGTAAATGTCCAAATTAGGCCTCAAGTCACAAGGTGCTATTTTACTTCTGAGCCCTGTTGTATTTGCCAAAAGATTAGGGCCCTATGTAGGGCATTTCCAAAACAGGAAACAGAGCATAATAACAGAAGAGCTGACTTTTCACAGTGCCACAAGCTGTGCATGACAGATCGAGCACTGAAATAACATATATCTGATAACATTTAAATTTTCATTTTGCATCATCCACTGCACTTTTTTTTTTTTTTTTTTTTGAAACCATCTTTTGGGTCAAACTGCTCATTATACCCCTTGTTAAATTCTGTGAGGGGTGTACTTTCTAAAGTGGGGTCACTGTTGTACTGGTACTTTAGGGGATCTGCAAATGAGACAAGGCACCCGAAAATATTCCATCAAAATCTGCCCTCCAATAGCCAAATAGCACTCTTTCCATTCTGTGCCCCGCCATGTAACCAATACATTGGTTTATGACCACATATGGATATTGCTGTGTTCAGGAGAAGTTGTGTAACGAACTGTGGGTGCTTTTTCTCCTTTAACACCTTGTTAAAATGAAATAATTGGGGCTAAATTGACGGGTTTCTTAGAAAAAATATTTTTTTCACTTGGGTAAGTTAAAGCTTCTCAAAGTTATTGCCACATAAAGTGACAAATGTCTGTTTTGAAAAATGGGACTAAGGCTGAGACCCCACGTTGCGCAAATGCAGTTTTTTTTTTCCGTTGTTGCAGATTTTGCTGCAGTTTTTTGAGCCAAAGCCAGTAGCTAAGGCCCCACGCAGCGAATTGCTGCAAAAAAATGCTGCCGAAAAGACCGCAGCGTAAATGTATCGCATTTTTTTCCGCAGCATTTTTCACAGGAAGTTCACAGAGTTTTTCTCTGCGGACTTTCTGCTACTATTATACTTATATGGAAAACGCCAGCATTTCTGTAAGTATAATTGACATGCCACGATTTGCAAAAATGCAAGCATTTTTGAAATCGTGGAATTTCTGCTGCAGATTTTTTTCTCCAATGTGTGGAAGGGATTTTGCAGCTAAAGAAAAAACGCAGTGTTTTTTGCCGTGGTGTTTCCGCCACAGCCAAAACACTGTGTTTGCAACATATGATAAAATTAGCTGAGCATTAATGTATAAACTACCCTGCATAGTCAAACCTTTTGAGGGACACTTAAGAGTTTACTGTGTGAAGTTTTTATAAAATATTAGCAAAAATAATATCTAAATATAGACATTTAAGATATACATGTACCATATATGACATTTACACATTGGGAACTAATATACAGCTAGGAACCAGATGGTTTCTTGGATAATATAGTACATTTTATTAATGCACATCTTTTTCCTATATTAAAATGTGGATAGTTTAGGTGCAAATAGGAACAGACAAACTTGGGTCCCTTGGTAGGGACGGCTTTAATTTTGTAAACCTAGAAAACTACTGCAATACTCTATGGGCCTTATGTTTAATAAAATAGAAGCAAATCATATGGTTGTTTTCACCTTCCAACCTGCACTGAAAACCAAAAGTAGAATCTAGATACTGTGAGTGAAACACACTTTGTTAAAGGGGTTGTTCAGCCTATTGATACTGGTGACCTCTTTAGGATAGGTCATTAGTATCAAAAGGCTGGACAACCCCTTTAAGGCCAGGGCCCCACTAGGCGTAAACACCGCAAAAAAAACACGGTATTTTACAATCACTGCAAGTTTGATGGGATTCTAGCGTATTCCATCCACACATTGTGGTAAAAAGATACGCAGCAGACACGTTGCAATTTCCAACACTGTCACTTTTTTTGGAAATCGCAGCATGTCAATTATACCTATGGAAACGCCAGCGGTTTCCTTATAGGTATAATGGAAGCAGAAAGTCCACAGAGGAAACCTCTGCAGACTTTCTGTGAGAAGCACTATGGGAAAGACTGTGATTTGTTGCTGTTGCAGTTTTTCCCGCAATGCTTTTTTGCTGCGGCCCACTACGTGGGGCTTTAGCCTAAGGGGGTTTTCCAAGACTTGCATATTGATGGTCTGTGGCCTCTTTCCTGTACTGATGATGTTGAAGCAGCAGCTAATTCTCATTAAAGTGAATGGGGTTGAGCTGCAATGCCACGCACAGCTCCAACCTAATGTACGTTGCTGTGCTTTGTATTCAGTAAAGAGGCTGAAATGTTCACCAGAATGCTGTGGCCTCTTCAACCAGCTGTTCTGTGGGAGTCCTGGATGTCAGATCCTTACTGATCACATAATGATGTCCGAAGGACAGGTCTTCAACATACAAATCCCAGAAATCCCCTTTAATACAAGTTATTATACTGTACATAAAGTCTTCTTTAATTTCTACTTTATATTTGGTTAACTGTAATATATTATAGAAATACAGCATATTACTGTACATGTGCCAGCTCCTTACCTTACTGTGAGCATACACCACCGAGCCCAACAATTTCCAGGTTCCTCCCCTTCGGTCCATACGCACCATACGCAAGATCTGCAGAAATCTCATGCTGCGTAAGGCTGAAGTTGCAAAGATGTTACCTTGTGTCCCAGCAGCGATGACTGCTAGCGATGCTATTAAGACTATGAAATCTACAACATAAGAATAATAAATTAGTTAATCGATATTACTTCATCTGAGAAAACACTTGCTGTTTCATATGTAATAATAAATTTAGGAATAGCTAATGACAGTGTCTGGAAAAAGAGTTGAGAAATATCACCTAAACAGCTGCTAAAGATAATAATAATAATAATTAATTTTATTTATATAGCGCCAACATATTCCGCAGCACTGTACAATTTGTAGGGTTCAAGTACTGACAAAAAGGAAACATTACAAAGAAATATTCAATTCACACACTGGGACTGAGGGCCCTGCTCGCAAGAGCTTACAATCTATGAGGTAGAGGGGGTGACACAAGAGGTAGCAGGGGCGGCAACAGACGTAGCATTGTTTGTACAATGGTCAGGCAATTGAGTAATAGAGGTTACTGTCATTACACATATATAAGCTGTTTGAGCCGTCACCAGTCGTGTCCTTTAACGTGCAGATGGTGCCTGGACATATAAAGTTAGTCTGATACGGCATCATATCCTGTGAGGTAATGTGGGAGCGTGAACAGAGGAGGGTATGTTTTAGGGATTCTAACTACAGAAGGGTTTACATTAGGAGTTGTGATAGGCCTGTCTGAAAAGATATGTCTTTAGTTTACGCTTGAATCTGTGGAAATTGTGGGTTAATCTAATAGTCCGGGATAGAGCATTCCAGAGAAGTGGTGCAACTCGGGAGAAGTCTTGTATACGAGCGTGGGAGGTTCTGATAATAGAGGATGTTAGTCTTAGGTCATTGAGTGAACGGAGAGTACGGTTTGGGCGATAGACAGAGATGAGTGAGGAAATGTAAGAAGGTGCAGCATTATGGAGAGCCTTGTGAATGAGGGTGATAAGTTTATATTGTATTCTGTATTGAATAGGCAGCCAATGTAGTGACCGGCACAGACCAGAGGCATCGCTGTAGCGTCTAGACTGATAGATGAGCCTGGCCGCCGCATTCAGAATAGATTGTAGAGGGGAGAGTTTAGTAAGGGGAAGACTGATTAGTAAGGCGTTACAGTAGTCAAGGCGAGAGTGAATCAGGGCAACAATAAGTGTCTTTAGTGTATTTGTGTATTTTCATAGATTGTAAGCCCTTGCGGGCAGGGCCCTCTATCCCACTGTGCCAGTTGGTCACTGTTTGTATTATCTGTTTTGTATATCTGGTGTACTGTATGTAAATCCGCAAATGTAAAGCACCATGGAATTAATGATGCTATATAAATAAACAATAATATTTGTGGTAAGGAAAGGGCGTTTTCTGGAGATATTTTTGAGGTGGAGATGACATGAGCGTGCGAGTGATTGGATATGGGGGGTGAAGGAAATGTTTGAGTCAAACAAAACCCCGAGGCAGCGGGCATACTGTCTAGGAGTTATGGTAAGGCCAGAGACTGCAGTGGAGATATCAGGGACAGATCTATTAGATGGTGGAAACAGCAGTAGTTCAGTCTTTGAGAGATTCAGTTTCAGATAAAGCGAAGACATGATATTTGAGACAGCAGAGAGACAGTCACTGGTAAAGATAAAGAAAAAGAATTAGGTTTCATTTAAATAGCGCTTTTTAGCTGAAAGAACAACATGCCATTTTTAATAACTAACACATTTCTACTATGCCAGTACACCAGAGGTTTTCAGTTTAAAGGGGTTGTTCCAGGATCCGCTGAAAATGGATCCGGGGGTTCCAGACCATGTCACAATCCCCGGGTCATGTGATCTGAAGCCAGCCCCCCCCATAGCACAGGTAATTAATTGCCTGTGAGATTGGGGGAGGACAAGGCAGAGCAACCTGGGGGCGGAAATCTGATTTGCATCACGTGAACATGCGGTCGTGATATGGCCAGAACCCACGGATCCATTATCAGCAATCCCCGGACCAGGCCAAGTCAATTACGACTCCCCGGACAACTCCTTTAATGACCATTGCCACACAGGTGAGATGCATAGTAACATGTCTTATTCATGTTAAAAACTGCTCCCAGTTCATACATATGTATGACTTGTTCGGAGATTTTCTTAATTGTGCACAACTGCTTGTTGAACGGGACAATAACCAAAAAAGCCCAACACTGCTGATCAACTTTTCTACAGATACCTGCCTTCAGTAGGCAGCTGTCAGACATGTTCATATTACAAAAAGGCACAGACAAGAGGAATAACTGTGAAACAGAAAAAGAAAAAGACCTAAGAAAAGGTGTTTCAGCATTGTTATTTTTTTGGAAATGCAGATATTCCAAGGCTAGGGCCACATGGTGACTCTGCCCGCAACTCCTGTTGCGTAACCAAAGATATACATGTCGCTCTGCGACTCCTTCACTCATGTTAGTGAATGGAGTTCTAACACTGTTTTTCGATGGTTGCGGCAATCTCAGGGTTCCAATGCGACTCCATTCACTAACATGTATGAAGGAGTAGCAGAGCGTCACAGCAATCTTTAATATCGTGACATATCTCGCCTTCTGGCCCTAGCCTAAAATACAGTAGAACCAACGAGCCATCTTTATAGGGAACCTGTCACCAAGATATTCACCACTAAAACTACAGCACTGTCAATTAGTGTATGAAATATTCCTTTTAGCATCATCCCGCAAATTATGGCCAGGGAAAAGAAAACTGACCCTAGATCTCTAATCACTCCAGGAAAGGCTCTTACCCATTTCATCCGGGATTCCCGGGGCTTCTCTCCAACTGCAGTGCACTCCAACACTATCCTCAGCTTCAGCTCTGGGGTCACATGTGCCTGTACCTGCTTGCAAGCTGAGTGCCTGTACTCTTCTCCTCTTTGGACAACACAGAGACTCTGGTCACCTCCCAGTCAGGTGCACCCCCGGCTATTGTAGTCCCCACTCCTGTCAGAACTCAGGGACATGCTCTGTGTGCTCTCTACTTGGGCACACCTAGAAGCTCACATTGCCAGATTGCAGGAGCTCCAGTCTTCACTATTATAATCACAGTTTGCAAGGTGCAGCAGTGCACAGCTCATCTGTATCTAACAGTGACCATCCATTTGACCATGACAAAAATCTCCACAATTAAGGTAGGAGCTCACCCTACATTTGGACGATATTGAGAACTGCAGGAGGAGAAATAATATCAAGATACATGGCTTGCCGGAGTCAGTTACTAGTGAGGCTCCGAGTCAGATGGTTTCTTCTCTCTTCAACTACCTCATAAACAAACTCTCACCTAGAAATAAACAGGGAGCAGCGGGTAAATGTCCAGCAGTCCTCAAACCATATGGGCTCCTGAGATGTACTGTGCAGAGTGGAGAATGACAATCTGGCCCCATTGCCTATGACAGTTTCTCAATCATCCTTCTACCAAACATTTCATGAGGAAAGAGCTAACATCTCTTCCGCATAGCTCAAGTGAGATGGGCTAGTCTTATTGGTGGGTTCACCCCTTCCATGTTCTAATACATAAGAAGGGCGTCGACTTTGCTATTCATACCCCTGTAGATCTGTTCCTGGGCACTGTTCACTGACTCCATCCAAGACTGGACTCTGCTTTCCAGGCTGACCAGAAAATTGCCCTTGGTCCGGCGTGACTCTTGTTCACCTACACTAAGGATGATCCTGTTAGTGGGGATGAGTTATAAAGACTGGCATATTGAACGCCAGCCTTCATGTCACTAATGCCAGGGGAAAATGCATCTTAAAGCTGCCATAGATTTTAGGTGTCATTTACTTTGGCATACAAGGCAAGGCAATGGATCTCCAAGGTATGGCAATGGATCTCCGGCCGGATCTAGTTCCGGGCGCTGGCGATCCTCCCCAAAATGGCACAGCCAGGAAAATGACGTGATGAGGCACTGATCATGGGCATTGCCAGATCTGTGCTGTACAATACAGCAAAGACTTGGCAGCTATGGTGCCCTATTTAACCTCTTCAGGACCGAGCCAATTTTAGTTTTTTGCATTTCAATTTTTCCCTCCCCACATTCCAAGAGCCATAATGGCTTATTGTTTGCAAAAAAATTGTACTATGAAATGTCACCATTCAATATCCTGTGTAATGTACTGGGAAGCTAGAAAAAAATTCAGAATGAGGTGGAATGGGAAAAAAAAAAAGGCATTTGCGCCAATTTCTTGTACGATCATGGCGATACTAAATTTATATAGTATTTGTAATGCTTTGATACCTTTTAACCCCTTCCCCCCAGGAGAAATTTTTCAATTTTAGTTTTTCGATTTTGACTCCCCCCACTTCCAAACCCCATAACTTTTTTATTTTTCCATTCTCATAGCCATATGAGGGCTTAATGTTTGTGGCACAAATTGTTCTTCATGATGCTACCATTTATTATTCTGTACAAAGTACTGGGAAACTGGAAAAAAAATCAGAATGGGGTGGATCTGGCGAAAAAGTGCATATGTGCAACTTTCTTACGGACTTCGTTTTTACGGCATTCACTCTGTAGCCAAAATCACATGTCATCTGTATTCTATGTTTCGGTACGATTCTGAGGATACCAAATTTATATGGTGCTATTTACATTTTAACCCCTTAACAAAAATGTAAAACTGTGCAAAAATTTTTTTTTTTCTAAAAGTCACCATATTCTGACATAGGGTGTCTTTTTTTGCGGGGCCAGGTGTACTTTTTAGTTATACTATTTTGGGGAATTGCTATTTCTTTGATCACTTGGATTGATTTGGCATTTTTGATTTTTTTTTTTCCCGCTACGGCATTTACCGTACAGGAAAAATATTTTTATAGATTTGTAGACTGGGTGTTTTCAGACACAGGGATACCTAATGTGTATGTGTTTCACAGTATTTAAGTACTTTTATATGTGTTCTAGGGAAAGGAGGGTGATTTGAATTTTTAATATTTTTTTTTTATATATTTTTTATTTTTGCATTTATTAGACCTCCTAGGGGTCTTGAACCCAGGGAATCTGATCACTTATGCAATGCATTACAATGCTAATGCACTGCAATGCATGGCAAATTACCATGAAGCCCGCAATAGAAAGAAATTACAGACAGGCCTGGGAGCCTTCAAAAGGCTCCCGGTTGTCATGGTAACGGGACACTGATCGATCCCTGTTAAAATGTCGGCGCCTTCACGCCGCTGGCAAAATGGCACCTCGGTCAGCTTTGATTAATGGGGTTAATGCCCGCGATCAGTGCAGGCACTGATCGCGGGCATTAGCGCCGGGTGTCTGCTGTATAATACAGCAGACACCCGGGGGCTATGGTGGCCACTCAGCTCCCGAGTGGCCGCCATATTAAAATACCCGACATCTGCCGTATTATTACGGCAGATATCGGGAAGGGGTTAAAAAACGTAAAAACTTTGCAAAATAGAAAAAAATGTATGTGTAGCCATATTGTTACACCTGTAACTTTTTCATATTTATGTGTATGGAACTGAGTATGATGTCTGTTTATGCGGGAAAAGATGATGTTTTTTAAATATACCATTTGGGGGAAGGTCTGATGGTTTCATCTATTTTATTACATTTTTTATAGGAGGCAAAGTGTTGAAAAAACAGTCATTTGGCCATTTTGATTTTTTCCTTGCTACGATGTTCACCGTATGGGATAAATATTTTTATATTATAATAGTTCGTGCATTTTTGAGCACAGGGATCCCTAAAGTGTTTATGTTTATTTTTATATATATATATATACAGTACAGACCAAAAGTTTGGACACACCTTCTCATTCCAAGACTTTCTGTATTTTCATGACTATAAAAATTGTATTCACACTGATGGCATCAAAACTATGAATTAACACATGTGGAATTATATACTTAACAAAAAAGTGTGAAACAACTGAAAATATGTCTTATATTCTAGGTTCTTCAAAGTAGCCACCTTTTGCTTTGATTACTGCTTTGCACACTCTTGGCATTCTCTTGATGAGTTTCAAGAGGTAGTCACCTGAAATGGTCTTCCAACAGTCTTGAAGGAGTTCCCAGAGATGCTTAGCACTTGTTGGCCCTTTTGCCTTCACTCTGCAGTCCAGCTCACCCCAAACCATCTCGATTGGGTTCAGGTCTGGTGACTGTGGAGGCCAGGTCATCTGGAGTAGCACCCCATCACTCTCCTTCTTGGTCAAATAGCCCTTACACAGTCTGGAGGTGTGTTTGGGGTCACTGTCCTGTTGAAAAATAAATGATGGTCCAACTAAACGCAAACCAGATGGAATAGCATGCCACTGCAAGATGCTGTGGTAACCATGCTGGTTCAGTATTCCTTCAATTTTGAATAAATCCCCAACAGTGTCACCAGCAAAGCACCCCCACACCATCACACCTCCTCTTTCATGCTTCACGGTGGGAACCAGGCATGTAGAGTCCATTCGTTCACCTTTTCTGCGTCGCACAAAGACACGGTGGTTGGAACCAAAGATCTCAAATTTGGACTCATCAGACCAAAGCACAGATTTCCACAGGTCTAATGTCCATTCCTTGTGTTCTTTAGCCCAAACAAGTCTCTTCTGCTTGTTGCCTGTCCTTAGCAGTGGTTTCCTAGCAGCTATTTTACCATGAAGGCCTGCTGCACACAGTCTCCTCTTAACAGTTGTAGAGATGTGTCTGCTGCTAGAACTCTGTGTGGCATTGACCTGGTCTCTAATCTGAGCTGCTGTTAACCTGCGATTTCTGAGGCTGGTGACTCAGATGAACTTATCCTCCGCAGCAGAGGTGACTCTTGGTCTTCCTTTACTGCGGCGGCCCTCATGTGAGCCAGTTTCTTTGTAGCGCTTGATGGTTTTGGCCACTGTACTTGGCGACACTTTCAAAGTTTTCCCAATTTTTCGGACTGACTGACCTTCATTTCTTAAAGTAATGATGGCCACTCGTTTTTCTTTACTTAGCTGCTTTTTTCTTGCCATAATACAAATTCTAACACTCCATTCAGTAGGACTATCAGCTGTGTATCCACCTGACTTCTGAACAACACAACTGATGGTCCCAACCCCATTTATAAGGCAAGAAATCCCACTTATTAAACCTGACAGGGCACACCTGTGAAGTGAAAACCATTTCAGGTGACTACCTCTTGAAGCTCATCAAGAGAATGCCAAGAGTGTGCAAAGCAGTAATCAAAGCAAAAGATGGCTACTTTGAAGAACCTAGAATATAAGACATATATTTTCAGTTGTTTCACACTTTTTTGTAAAGTATATAATTCCACATGTGTTAATTCATAGTTTTGATGCCTTCAGTGTGAATCTACAATTTTTTATAGTCATGAAAATACAGAAAACTCTTGGAATGAGAAGGTGTATCCAAACTTTTGATCTGTACTGTATGTTGAGAGCAATACTTTTAGAGAGATTGACTTTATAATTGCTGAAGTAGCTTTATGTGGCGATTCCACAGAGAAGTAAGGGGAGTGTAGTCAATGGTTGTGTGACAAAGAGCAAGACGTCGTCTGCGAATACCGATATATTAAGATGTAAGGTCCCTACTCTCAAGCCCTGGATATCTGGATTAAGTCTAATGGCTACTAACAGATGCTTCATTACCAGGGCATAAAGGAGAGGTGAGAGGAGTCATCCTTGGCGGGTACCATTATGAATTATTAGTGGAGAGGAGAAGGAGCCGTTAACTCAGATTTGAGCCTGGTGAGATAAGTATAAGGCTCAGATACGAGAGAGCATAGTGGGTCCTAAACTTAATTGGGCCAAGATAGCTTCAAGGAATTTCCAGTCCACTCTGTCAAAGGACTTCTCCGCTTCCAGGGATAGCAGCATCATAGGGATCTGAGAACGTTCTGCATGGTGAATAGATGACAAGCCCTTCAGATTATTGTCCTAGGCCTCCCTCTGATTAATGAATCCCATTTGGTCAGGATGTATCCTATATCCCATATGACGACTAAGTGTTTTGGCTATTAATTTAGCATATATTTTAGCATCCATATTGATCAGAGAGATGGTCCTGTAGCTAGGGCATAGTTGAGGGTCCTTACCTTCCTTAGGAAGTAGTATAATGTTGTACCGTGTTAGCCATAGAAAGTAGTGGAAGAGTGAAGAAATCGGGCAATACCTTTTAGAGACTGAGTATATTTGATAAGTAAGCTTTCGGAAGTACTAGCTCCCTTCATCAGTATTACACCATGTCTGATGAAGGGAGCTAGTACTTCTGAAAGCTTATTTATCAAATATACTCAGTTAGCCTCTAAAAGGTATCACCTGATTTCTTCACTCTTCCACTTCCTTAGGAAGGATAGTGACATGTGTGCGGAGGAAGGATGAAGGGAAGAGTGTGTCCGGCATGACTACATTAAAGACTTTCAACATATGGGGGAGAGTTCGACTTGTAAGGATTTAAAAAAATAGGTTGTATAGCCACCTGGACCTGGGCTTTTACCCGCCGGTAAATTGGAGAACACAGTGTCTAGCTCCTGCGGAGTGAATGACATGTCTAAATGCGATGCATCGTCAGTTGTAAGGTGAGGCAGGGCTGTGTCAGCGATATATTGGGCGAGGGAGAGTGGGGGGTCTGGTCTTCATTTAGAGGTATGGGGTGGGGGTAAGTTATAGAGGTTATCATAGTACTCAGGGAAGGCTGTGGATATGTCGGGGGTAAGATGGGATGTAGCTTGTTTGATTGACATAACAAGGGAGGCTCAGGTCAGATGACGGCCCGCCTTGTTGCCCCACTCATAGAACAAGCATTGGCCGAGTTGACAAAGTCTCTGTTGCCTGTGCTGAAGGAGGGTCCTGATTTCTTGGCAAGTTGCCGTCAAAGTGGCAAACCTGGAGCATTGGATTGTTTGTTTATATTGGACCTCCAGGGTGGTAAGGGAAAGCAGGGATTTCAGTTTCAGACCCACTTCCCTCTTAAGTCTAGTTCTGTGTTTGATCAAAACCCCTCTCAGGACACACTTTAAGGCCTCCCATTGGGTAGGTAAGGGC
Organism: Leptodactylus fallax; assembly: GCA_947044405.1. NCBI lineage: Eukaryota > Metazoa > Chordata > Amphibia > Anura > Leptodactylidae > Leptodactylus > Leptodactylus fallax. The sequence goes on from CAMRHE010000097.1 coordinate 2,527,846, forward strand.
GTGGTATCTCGGGAGTGGTCTAGCTCAAAGTTGAGGATGGATTGCTTGAGGTCAGTCTGGCATTGAGCATCAAGCAGGAGGGACTCATTAAGTCTCCAGGTGTTAGGACAGGGAGAGGGGGGTTAAGAGTTTTTGGAGCATGTGACTGGGGAGTGATCAGAGAGGAGGGTGTTGCCTATCCTGGCTGCAGTTACTTGAGGCAAGAGGGCGTGGGGGAGGAAAATGTAGTCCAGTCTGCTGTACAAATCGTGAGCATGAGAATAGAAGGAGAAATCTCTTTTGTCTGGGTTAAGAATGCGCCAGGTGTCACACAGCAGCATGGGGTATAGGAGTTTTTGTAGTTTGTTGAGAGTGCTATAGGAAATTTGGGTCTTACCCAAGGAGGAGTCAAGCAGGGGGTTGATAGCGAATGAGGTGACCCCGTGTGAAGGATTGGAGTTTGGATAGGGTGGAGAGGTGGAAGGGGACCTGTCCAGGGTTGGATGAGTAAATATTAGCCACCGTATAAGTGACACCATAATGTTTTCACAGACTCTACACTCGCATCCTAAGGGATGCGGGTATAGAGATTTTCCACATCAATGGTGGCCAGCTGGCAGAGTGACCCTTATGTTAAGGGGAATGAAACAATGATTTCTTAGTGGGGGAGCTCAACCTCCAGTGAGAGTCCCTCGGGTGGGTCGCATCGAGGGTCCCAGGGTGGTTATGGGACAAGGGGGATGTAGAGGTGTGAGGAAGCTGTTTGTTGGAGCCGCCGCAGTGGGGCCCTTCTGGTAAGCAAGTGTGGTGCTGGTGCCATCATTGGTGCGGAGGAAGCTAGGGAAGGTGGCTGCTGCCTTCCCGTTCTCGGCAGCAAAGAGGAGGAGAAGAGAGCAGCAGGGTGCCGGGTACTGACCGGAGTGTCTCGCTGGCTGTGTGCAGCCTCTGGGCAGTGATATTGGAGGAGGTGAAGAGAGAGCCAGAACAGCCTGTAGAGGAGCCGGTTGAGGTGAGTCGCCAGCATATGAAATGGAGAAAGCTGCATCTGAGGTCGCATCACTGTCGGCAGAGTTGGAGATGAGCACTTCAGGTGTCTGGAGAGTAGATGTCCCCCTGTGACCTTTTTGGTTCTGGTCTTGCCCATAATTGCGCTCTAAGTCTCCTGTTTGCAGGAGGTCTTTTAAAGAGTGGCCAGTCTCAGGCTTGTCAGGCTACGCCCCCCATGTGACATTGGGTTGAACCAGAATGGACCTCCTTACATTTTTTTTTTTTTTTAAAGACATATAAACAGATATTGATCACATAAACATATTGATGAAAAATCATGGACACACAGACAGCAAATTGCCATTATCATGGATAAATAGAGGACTATATTTTCCTAGATGTGTGAATTTTCATGGACAAAAACAAACATAGCCTCAGTTTAGGTTGGGATAGATTTCAACATTTTGTTGCATTATCCTAGACAATTCTAAGATTGCACAATTATCACCATACATGAGGATGAATGAGATCACTGGAGAATCACTATATGAAAGTAGTTTGCAGGCATATCACTTTTTGAATTGCTACATGCTGGGTTTTGGCCACAAATTTGAGAAATTGTCCCATGATAGATCATAAGTCAGCACAGAAATCATTGTTTCAAGCCTGTAACCGCAATTTCCATGAGATTTTGTAGTATGCCATGAAACAGGAATGCTGTGCAGACAAGAGATACAACTGGTAAACTTTTTGAGATCTGTTTACATGGTGTGGTGTTGCATGATGTCTGCCATTCCTGTGGTGCTGTGCATGTGAGTGGTGTGGCCCGGGCTTGGGGGCGGCTTAGTCTGGCAGCAGGGTTGTTGCTGGTCTGCTGGGTCGTTCCCCCTGTGGGCACTCCATTGTGGTGGTCGCTGTGCAGCACCACCCCCAGTAGAATAGGGACCCACTATACAAAGGTCGCCTTGAAGTGGCTAGTGGGCTTATACACCTTGATCAATATGTATACTAAGAACCTTATGTTCATTTTTGTAGATTTTGCTGAGAAACATAAGGTCAACATATAATATTGTGCGTATGTGCATCCATGTCTGTTTTTCTTCTCCAAAATGTTACAACTGGTGCTTTAGTGTGCAAGCATCCTTGTGCCTCAACAATCTCCTCTGTGTGCTAGACCCAGGCTGTGTTTGAGCGATTTATTGCTAGAAATAAATTGTGGTAAAATTGCTTGCAGTGATCCATTAAAGTCTAGAGGTAAGATTTATCAAGACAGGTATGTCCTGCGCCAGTCCTAGTCTTCCATGTGCCAGAATAAGAAGCACCTTATTTATTAAGAAACTTCTAGCATAAATTATAGTAAATCTTCTGGGCTGTAGGAGGCTATGCCTTCTCCCATTAAGCTCCTCTCTGTGCTATGTCCAGAAGTGCTGGAGTGATTTATCACTCTCTCCCAGTAAGACCTGCCCACTTTTAAGAAAATAAAAATGTTTTTGTGCCAAAATTTGCAACGATTATCATTCACTTCATACCACAAACTGGTGTAAAATGTATGATAAACTTCTCCCCTAGGTATAGCCTAGCTTAAATTAAGTTTTTGTTATCAATTCATAAATGAATGAAAATAAACAAACCAGCATTCTACAATGGAGACCTGCAGGGCTGCAAGGTATCATATACAAGTGCATCTGAAGAAATTTGAATATCTTTGAAATGTTCATTCATTTCAGTAATACAATTCATAATCAGCGTCTTCCATGATTGTATGTCCTACTGAACCAGACTTAGGGACCATTTCAAGGCTTAGGAAACCTTGGCAGGTGACACACTGAATTACAATGCTGAACTTTTTTACAATATTCTAATTTTCTTAGATTTGGGTTTTCATTACCTGTAATCCATAATCAACATTTACAGAAATAAAACACTTGAAATAGAACACTCTGTGTGTAAAGAATATAGAAAATATAGGAGGATATTCTAATTTATTGAGATGCACCTGTATTAGTGCCGATTCACATCTGTGTTCGGGTTCCATTCAGGGAGTCCGCTTGGGGACCCCCCAAACGGAAACCTATACGCATAGAAAAGTGATTTACCTAAGGAAACCTGCGGACCCCCATAGACTATAATGGGGTCCGTGTGGTTGCTGCTCAGTTTCTGCACGAAACATGCGGAAACATGTTGAGAAAAAAGTGCTGATGTTAAGAGTATTGATGTTACACGCTTAGCTATTCTGGAGACCTCAAAAACAAAACACAGGCAGGCACATAAATACCACATCAAACAGTACAGTTCACAAGACTGGCACCTGTACGGTGCATTTTACCTTCATGCATCATATATGAAAATCTCAACTGTGACTTTTCATGAAATATGCATGTCCTGACTAACACCTGCAGATTAAAATAGGTCACACACACATTTAAAATATAGTATTCCCAGTTGGCTTCTCTGCAGATTTGCTGCATTAGCCACATAGCTGGTCACAAACTTCTCAGGGATATTATGTTTGCCTATGCTTAGATCAACAAAATGATGTAGTTGCTAATACTACAAAATCACTATCAAGGATTTATTACATTCTGTACAATTTTGAGACTACTTTACATGTCATACATGAAGAAGTTCAATGTTACAATACTGTGTAATGATATTAGCAACACTTTATATACACTATAGGTTAAGGCAAACCTCCAGACTGGAGTTAAAAAATATGTAAGTGCCTACAGGGGATGATAACCTGTTATTCAATTTCCTAAGATCATGTATCTTAGCTGCTCTTTAGCTCCGCTCCACTAGGGCAGTGTGATCTGTGGCTACAGTTTAGCTATAGTGTCTGCAAGAAGTATGATGTAGTCTGAGACACGCCCCATATCAAATCATTGGTTCTGGCTGCTGTTCTCTTACAAAAGAGCTGAAAAAAAATTATGTATAATTTTGTGATAGAAGATTGAGTATAACTTTGTAATTTGTTCATTGAAATGTCTGCTTTTTTCTATGTTGAGTGTGGAGGTGGTCCTATAAGTGACTGATAGCCTCCCCTCTATGCACACAGAGGTAGCTTGTCAATCAGTGTTGGATTTGGGTATGTGTACTATATATAACAGGGGCACATGTGATCATTGTCACAGCATACACAAACACAGACCGTGCTGGCAATTCTAATATCTAGGAAGAAATTGTAACCATGAAGGTAATATATAAATGTAGAACGTTTGTCTACACTATTTATCAAAGCCATAAAATTGTAGAATGCAGCAAGTTAAGTCTATTCATGCCATACAAATATTGACTATACGCTTTATAAAAGGACAAAGTCAATGAATGTGAAAATATTTCAGTTGTTCAGTTCACCACACAGCTTACTAAGCCAAACGCAATAAACTAAAAATGCTACTTTCAGCATATTTAACGTGTTGTGTGAGATCGTGTGAATAGCCCCTTGGGGACAAATGATCCCTATTTCATCTTATATGTCACTTCTAAGGTAAAGGACTAAACACAGTGCACCTTTGTGACCTGAAGAAAACGCGTTTTTGTGCCAAGCTTTTTATTGATTACGCATGTCAGTTCAAGCAAGAAATATGAGTATATAGAAATATATATATATATATATGTGTGTGTGTGTGTGTGTGTGTGTGTGTGCGTGTATTTTTTTGATTATAAAACATGTTTTTTCTTTTTCTAGCAAGGAAGACCTTGTTAAAAGTGTTTGCATCTCTTAGTCCAAAGTCAGAAGGGTCCAGCAGAGCCAGACCCGCCCCCTCCCCAAATGCTTCCTTAATGATCAGAAGTGCTGATAACGTTTTTCCTGATCTGTTAGAAAGGTGTGCGCTGCAAACTGTCTGATCAGTGCAGGCCAGGAAAGAGGAATCTGCCCTCTCCAAAATGTAGTTGGTGGACCACAGTATGAATGTGGACTGAGGCACCCTGCTGTCCAGACCCCTGCCTCATTTGATAAGGACAAACAATGGCACCAACAGAGAATTATATTGTGTGGGGGGCTGTAATCGTTATTACACAAGGCGATATGCTGCCTGCAAATGATTTTTTTGTATCAGCAAAAGCAAGCAATCATTTGATGAACGAGCTAGCACTCTTGCATCCGTTAATTGTGGGCACTTTTAGGTTACATTCACACGACCGAGGTGTAAAATTACCATGAAAAATAGCCCTTTTTCACGGATCCCTCAGACATTTCAGTGTATGGAGGGATCCATGAAAATGGCCAAAAATGGAACATGACCTATACTATCAAAATACCAATCATGTGAATAGGCCACAGTCACATGAAGGAATTTTAATGCAGCCGTGTGACAACCATTGAAAAAAACAGCCGTCACATGGCTAATTATGATGTTCATGTGAATATAAGGTTAGATAAGACTATTATCGGGAACAAGTGTTCCTAGTCTTGAATATCTGTGTGTCTTATAAGGCCCATAAAAAGCATAAAATTTGCACATGACAGCTACTTCACTGATTTCTATCAGTAAAATGTCTACCTCTAAAGTCTATAGACTTTTAAAAATGCCTACTACAAATCCCATTTGAACTCTGATGCCAGACAAGGGCACAAAACTCCAAAGTTCTCCTACTTTAAATGCTTGTTTGACAATTATCTAATGGGTTTGTGCTCAGCAATATTAAATGGGTTTTCTTCACAAAAAAATAAGCTGAGAGCAGAAAAGGAGTTAAAATCAGGGCTGTGGAGTCGGTACGCCAAAGCCCCGACTCCGACTCCTCAATTTCCCCTGACTCCGACTCCACCAAAATAGGCACCGACTCCGACTCCACAACTCCGACTCCACAGCCCTGAAAAGCAGTCACTCTGTGTCCTCGGGCTGTGGGTGGGTCTCCAGCACAATTACAGATAAAGTCAAGCTTTTCAGTCCTCACAATCACAACACTTGTATCTTTTGCTTACTCCAGATAATGGTGCTAAACCTTATAGGTTCACTCAGAACTCAGTCCCATTATTATATGAGGAATAGAACAGACCTTTACAGGACATTTCATCATTTTCAACATTTCATCATTTTCCCAAATTCTTATGAAAATATATTCAGCACATACTGCATTGTACTAACTGTACCAATTTATTATATATTTTGGGAGTCGGAGTCGATCCATTTTATACCGACTCCGACTCCACCAAAATAGACACCGACTCCGACTCTACGATTCCGACTCCACAGCCCTGGTTAAAATAACAAAATTATGCCCTCCTGTTATTTGCTCTGCTATTGGATTATATGCAAAAGTGGTATATCTGACTAGCACTTTTAACCACTGAGGCCAATGACTGGCTACAGCAGCCACATGGGGGCCAGTGACATTATGTCAGAGCTAGAGATAGATGAAAAGGACCAGGGCCCAACTTTTGAAACAAAGAACATGGGTGTATAACCTTTCTTAGCTATTTTTTTTAAAGAACACATTCATTTTAATGGGTCTAATCACATGGCACTATCTATGTTTTCACAAACAAAAACAATGCATGTTAGTTTTTTTAACGGCCAAGAAAAACTGGCTGTCAAAAATATGGTCATGTGAATATACACACTGAATTCAATGTGTTGTCAAAACGGCCATCTGACGGACGATACAAAAAACAACCATCACACCGTTTTTTCACGGTTGTGTATATAAGCCCTTAGACTGAGCTTACGCTACTAACAAAACTCAAAGTCAATGAATAAAACAGAAATGATTATACTGTTACAATTAAAAATGAATGTAAATAATAATACACATACACATTTATATGAATAAAAATGCACACAATAGTATACATAATACTGAAAACAAAGCATCTTCCCTTCGTTGTTGGTTAGATAAAAAGGGATAAAAGGGACTGGAGTAAATAAAGTTTTTGAACTATAATGTATGCACCTTTTATCAGATACCTTTAGAGCTATGCAAAAAAATAACTGGCTACACCACTTTGAGCAGTTATAACTGTAAGCAAACTACTGCTATATTATAATACAATCTAACTGTCTGAAATGGGTTTGAAAGCCATTTCTAATGTTCTGGGAGCAGAGCAAGACCCATTACGTCCAAATAGTGACAGCTTGTAACTGCAGCAAATACTTCTAGGAGTAGATGGTCTTGCCAAATTAGGCTTTGTGCACACTGCATCTGAGCATTTCACTGGTGGCATACGTCAGGAAATCTTCCTGAGGCATACCTCCAACAGAAGACTTCAACATATGCAACTGTACAGGCATACAGTGGCATACGCTGCCCATAGGGTCCCATTGTAAAAAACTGCATATATATATATATATATATATATATATATATATATATATATATATATATACCTATATATACAGGAGCATCTCAATAAATTAGAATATCTTTGAAACGTTTATTTCTTTCAGTAATTGAATTAAAAAAAAGTGCCCTCCTATATTTTCTAGATTCTTTACACACAGAGTGTTCTATTTCAAGTGTTTTATTTCTGTAAATGTTGATTATGGATTACAGCTATCAGCCCAGGACAGGTATCGCGTAGCTTTGTTTTTTTTTTTTTTAAGCGGCCTGTCCTGGGCTGGTTTACATTACATAGACAATATAAAATGCCGCGGGCCAGATAAGTGCCGGGCCGGATAACAGAAGGCAGCGGGCCGGATTCGGCCCGCGGGCCTTGTGTTTGACACCTGTGCTTTAAATGGTCCCTCAGTCTGGTTCAGTAGGACACACAATCATGGAAGACGCTGATTATGGATTGTATTACTGAATAACTGAAATGAGAGAACGTTTCAAAGATATTCTAATTTATTGAGATGCACCTGTATATATATATTTTTTTTTTTTTATACAGTGGCTCTTTTGTATAGGAAACAGAATTGTTCTCCTCTTTTCTATATAGTTAACAGCAGTCAAAATGATAAACTTTTGGTGTCCATCTTGTGAATGGAGTCCAATGAATATGTCTAACACATACACCTCTCCCAGACTGGCTGCCGATGCGAGTGAACATATACACTTTTGCATGCTGCCAGTACTGTAAGTATTTGTAATTCTTTGACTCCACCCCTTCCACTCTGACAGGTGGGCTTTTCTGATATTCACATTAAGCGTTTTTTAATGGCACCATTTTAGTTTTTTAAATGTATGTCATATACTATGTTCCATGTACTGTTCTGTAATGGATTGATAAAGGGGAGTGCGTACCCTGAAAAACGTTCCTATTGAGACTATAAAATAAATCAAGATTATTACAACACTGATACCAGACAACATCATTACGTGGCTTCCACCACATTAGTTTTGCACCTTCAGTGGGACTATGGGATTTATTCCATTTGTTTCTAGTTATAACGTATACACCAGGAGCTTTTCCAGTTGTATACATTAATCATACAGCTCTGATGAAGTGTACACAGAGGCTACTGATACTCATCCAGGAAGGATGTTTAACCTATTTCATATTTTATGTGTTTAATCTATTGTACATTTTTCATGCTATTCAGCATGAAAAATATGTAATAAATACCACAAACAACTGTACAAAGCTCACTCTGTCCTATGAAAAAATACTGTAGAAATCAGAGAAGCACAAGTAATTCTCACAATTAAATAATTAATATCTATTGTCCCTAGCTGTAAAATATCTCTTTTCTAGGTTTTACCACATTCATGGATTAATGGTCTTGTAGTAACTGAACGGTAAAGAGAAATGTATTAGACATTAGCTGAAACATTCAGGAGTCTGAGAAAGCTGGGTGGCAATACTGGCTGCACCCAGCTTTACAAGAAATTAGTATCAGAATTTTTATGTCTGACTTTCGCAATATTTACAGGTGGGACAGAGGATAAGGACACTGCTTTCTGGTACTGTGTTCTCCTCGTAAAAAGACGTTGTGACGCGTATTGTTTAAAACTTGCTGAACAGCCCTTTTCTCTTTACACAGTCCATCTATTAGCCATGACAATGCTGCCGCTGCAATATCTTCCCTAGCCCACCTCTCCATGTTCTCCAGCACTACTACAATGGGAGACAAAACCCCATTCTGCAGCTGTTCTGCTGACGGGGAAGATGGAGAGAGGAAAAAGTCTTTGTCCCTTAGGAATTATAACATCTGGAGACATACAAAAAGAGGAATGGAAATACAGAGGAAAGGTACAGACTGGTAAATTGAGAAACAATATCATAGAGAAATGAAGAATGTATAATACTGAGGAAGACAGGCCAGTGTCATATGAGATGCAGTACACTGAATGAAGAAGAGGTAACCAGAGATAATCTGATTCCCATAGGTAACTGGTAATATTGAACTTCTTACCGATAACACAGAAAGGTTTCCTTGCAAATCTCAGACGTCCCTTCCATCCTCTGTAACGACAGCAACACCCCGCAGACCAAATTCGGATCACATACTCCATGCCAAACACCACAATCATCACAAATTCCTGATGAGAACAGAGGACATAATGTAAATGTTAAGTAAAAGTACTATAACTGCATTCTTACACTTTATTACTTACATATAGGATAGGCAGAACATACAGTTTGTCAGAACAGGATGTGACTAGCAGCTTTGAGACTCCCCACTTATCTAAGCATCAAATTGTTGGATTCTTGTTCCGCCTGAAAGCAGCACTAAACCAATGGTCTTTCAGGTCTCAGAGAAGTTGAAATATCAGAGGGTCCTGCCAAAAGAAGCAGGCTCTGCTAACAAGAATACATTTTTTACGAGCTGCTAACACAATGATAACATAACATAACAGTGTTTAAGTGGGTACTTAAGTGGATAAGCAGACCAACGTTTTTTGGATCGTGTAGCAATAACCAACTGTTACATAAAAATGACAACTTTTTCATAACTGTAGAAAAGATTCTGAACATGCTGAATTATTGATGAACAGGTTTCATGAATGTGTCCAGCGAAGCAAACAACATTACCAAACCCCAAATAGATGTGATGATTACACGAAAACCGCAACGAACAAGCAAAATAATAGCAAGTACCAAACAATGCAAGGCTTTTCATTATTACTGATCAAGATGAATGATCACCATTTACTCTGGGAGTTTTAGAAAAGAAGTTACAGGTCTCCAGGAAGCCTTACTTTCAGAAGACAATATAATACAAGTAATGTGATCTTTTGGGATTTAAAAAGTAAGTACAAAAAGTCCTTTACTAAAGATCTAAAGCCATCCTACTCCTCAGAATACTTTAAAAGTATCTCATGTTGTCAATCCTTTGTGTAAGCCATCACTACCTCCTTGAGGATCACTTCCTCAACATAAGCCCCACCACCAAAGACCTAATGAAGGAGAAACAATCTCTGGTGAAAACAAGCATTTCCTTTGTGAAATGTTGCCTGTACTGTTTCCTTACATACCACTGCTTTTGTTTTAATAGTTCTTATTTTACCATAATATTCCTTTCAGTACCCGAAGGGAGATGTTATGTACTTAAGCTGTCACACGACAAGCTTGGGCCTTTTGAAAACTGCAGAGAGAGTGAACACTATAATGACCTGCAGGGGTGTAGCTATAGGGGTGAAGCGGTAGCAGTAGTTACCAGGCCTTGTCCCTGAGGAGGCCTAAAGGTCCCTCTGCTATATAAAACATTACATTATTCTAAACAAGGTAGGTAGAGGTGCCATAAGAGATTTTGCATTGGGGCCCAGGGACTTCAAATTCGCCTCTGATGACATATCACCACTACTTTCCCCACAGCAGGAAACAGTGACTGTCTGAGTATTAAATTAAAGCTGAAAATATGAATTAGTTATAAAATAGTGACAAAAAACTTACTGAGAATCTACTATAACTAGGCATATTATTACTAGAGAATGTTTAACTTACCTTCAAAGCTTCAACTCACCCCAGAAGATACAATGGGTCAAATTTACTAATCTTAACGCACTTGAGTAAGTGAAAACTTAAGCTTTAGACACTTTAGGTATCTATTGACCATACTCGCCATTTTCAATGGGTTTGTACAACCATCTAATGTGTATGAGGGACCCTTGACTTCTCCCTGATGGCAGATGGGGCATATGAACTTCAACTGTTCAAGTCTTTGGTTCTCAGGGAGATAAGCTACTTCCCTCTCCCAGTTCAGTACACATGTACTGTTTAGATAAGCCAAGTGTGCATGTGTATGATGGAGTCCGGTAAGATAGCTATCAGCCAAAAGAATATTCAGTCCTACCGCTATCTTAAGGATGGCGCCAGCTTTAGACTACACAGTTTTTTTCACTATAGCCTGTCCTGGATGATAAATCTGGTGCATCTTTAAATTGTCCAGTCACGTTAATATCGCTTATTAGATGGTTTACTTTGCAACATAATTTTGCTGCACATTTTTGCATCAGTTTCTATCCTACTTTTGTGTCCTGAAGAAATTGATCCATTAGCAAGTACAGTGCAAGCAAGTGAGTATATTAGCAAGCAAGTACAGTTAGGAAGTAAATACAATAGCAAGTACAGGAGTAGCCTGGCAATTAGCGGTCATATGCATTTATCGCTTACTGTGGGCTGCGTCTGTACTTGCCATTGCTTCAGATAGAAAAGTACTGGCGTGTCCTGGCAATTAGAAGTATATGCAAGTGGCTGGGAGCACTGTGTAACAGAACCCTAAGGCTATATTCACATGACAGTGAATATCGGCAATTTGTCAATATTACTTTCAATGATGACTGTGAATGCGGATACTCACATGGACAATATTCTGACAGTCCACTGTAACATTGTATAACTCCATACATGGCCATATTTAAATACCAAACATCTGCCATACTATTACTGGGAAGCGGTTAATGAATGGAATAGCATTGCGACCCCCTAGGGTTCCATGACTGTGACTTCTAATTGCATAAACATTGAACATTGCTCCATTTTTTGTGACTAGAAGTCTCAGTCACAGAACCCTAACAGTCGCAAAGCAACTTCATTCACTAGTATTAGTGAAGGAGTCACAGGGCGACACAGCGACATAAGTCGCGACCTAAATGTGGGTTTACATGGTGCTTTTTTTTCCACAAAACTGCATTTAAATATGCATATTTTTATGATATAAACACATGTTTTTCAAAACCATGAAGCCAGTAATGAGGAAAAGCCACTATCTATCAGTGCGTTCACTTACACTACTGGTCAAAAGTTTGAGAACACCTCAGTTTTTCCAGTCTTTATTGACATACACAGTTTAATGTCATAAATGTACTTTGAAATGAAAGCATAGAAGAAATAAACAAGTTAAGATGAATAAAAATAATGGATTTACTTTGTGTCAACAAATGAATTCTAGATTTTTGGCTGTTCAAAATAGCCAACTTTAGCTGATATAACATAATGGAGGCACTGTGGCAATTACATTCACAAAATGATTAGAATGTGTTGCAGAAGTTCCCACAAATATGCTGCACCTGTAGGTTTCCTTGCTTTCATCCTTCTGTCGAGTACATTCCAAACAGACTTAAGGGCTCCATGTAGCGTAAACACCGCAATTTTTACAGTCGAAAACGGCAGCGTTTTACAGTACCTGCAAAGTGGATGGGATTCTGGCTAATCCCATCCACACATTGCAGAAAAATATCCATAACAGAAATGCTGAGAGTTACAAAAAAACATTTTTGTAAATCGCAGCATGTCAATTATACCTACGGAAACACTGGCATTTTCCCTAAAGGAATAATTGAAGCAGGAAAACTCTGCAGAATTTCTGTGAAAATCACTGCAGGAAAAACCGTAATGCGTTTCCGCTGTGGTTTTTACCACAGCGCTTTTTCGCTGCGGTTCACTATGTGGGGCCTTAGCCTAATGGGGTTTAAATCTGGAGACTGTGCAGGCTATTTCACTCTTTGAAGCCTACCAACATGGCATATATTCAAAATACATTAAAATGCTGTGGTAATCCTGTACAAATTAACAACTTTGAATCCAGAAAAAGAGCCACATGTTTCCTCCTCCATATTTGACAGTTGGTGTCACGTACTGAGGAACCATCATTTCCCCTAGTCAACAATGTACAAAACTGTCCAAACCCTGCCCTAGAGGGTTTATTTTTTTCAAGATGGCAAGTATTGTGTTAATGACAAAAATAAGTAGAAAGTGCATCAGTGGCCACATCCTGCAGCGCAACTACACCACTTCATGGTACATCGTATGGAAACACTCTCACTGGTTACCAATCCTTTAACCCTTTCCCAACATCCATTGTTATAGTACGACAGATGTTGGTATTTTAAATATGTTGGCCGATTAGGAGCTGAATAATACAGCGGAGGAGCAGGAGGATCTCTATAATACAGCGGAGACCTGGCGGCAATGCCCGCAATCAGTGCCCTGCACTGATCGTGGGCATGAACACCCCCAGTGCCTTGGTCAAAGCTGACCAAGTCGCCATTTTCCCGGCGGCACTGCCATTTTGGGGTGGTCACCATCACCCGGAACATGACAGCTAGGCTTGTCTCTCATTGCAATGCAATGTACAGTTGTGCTAAAAAGTTTACATATCCCGACAGATTTATTGGGTTTTTTGGCCTTTTTTCAGAGAATATGAATGATAACACAAAAACATTTTGATGTTTTTTGTTGTCATTATGATTTAAAAAGAGAGAACACAGAAGTTTGACAATAAATGGCTTCAACCAACCACTAACCATGAGTGGAGAAAAAGTTTTTGTGTTATGATTCATATTCTCTGAAAAAAGGCCAAAAAAACAAAAAAATCTGCCGGGGTATGTAAACTTTTTAGCACAACTGTATTTTGTAATGCATTGTAATGCGATGCATTAGTAATGAGACCCCCGGGGTTCAAAACCCAAAAAGGTTAAAAATATATTTTTAAAAAAATTAAAATCATCCCCCCTTTTCCCTAGAACACATATACAAATATTTAATATTAATTAACATACATATTCGGTATACAGGTTCCTGTGTACAAAAATGCCCAGTCTACAAACTAAAAATATTTCTCCCATACCCTGAATGCTGTAGCAGGAAAAATATCAAGAGTCAAACAGCCATTGTTTCGCCTCCCATAAAAATATGGATTTTTATTTTGCAATGTTTTGGATTATTTAAGGGGTTAAAACATAAATAAAACTATATAAATTTGATATCCCCAGAGTCATTCTGGCCCATAGAATACAGGTGACATGTCATTTTGGCTGCAGAGTCAATGCAGTAAAAACAAAGGCTACAGGAAAGTTGCACAAATGCAGTTTTTCTCCAGTTCCAACCCATTCTGAATTTATTTCTAGCTTCTCAGTACATTGTATGGAATATTAAATGGTACCATTATAAGTACAATTTGTCCCGCTAACATTAAGCCCTTACATGCAAAAAACTGATGCAAACAAATGGCTATCCATTTACATTGAGATCAATACAGTAATACCTCGTACACTCGCATTTCCGAATTTGCGAATTCACAGATTCGCGATATTTTTTTGGCAACTAACATATATAGATTTTGCTCTTTTTTTTCAGATCTGTGAAATTTAATTAAAAAAAACACCTTTGCTATTGGGTAGTAGTGTCCTGTTCGTTATGTACCCGGTAATTAGTTTCATTTTACTGTGAGTGTATAAGAAAAATGAATGAATGTATTAATATACAGTACAGTACAGTATACTTTAGTATACTGTACAGTACTGTAGGGTAAAGTTTATTGATATTTAGGTGTTAAACATTAGAAATCGGCATTGTAAGCGCTTCTAAGCGCTTGTACCAAACATTCGCGATTCCTCGCAATCCGCAACCCGCTCTCTAACCTAACCTCGCGAATGTACGAGGTATTACTGTATATGCTACATTTTTGTGTCCTTGGTTTTTGTTCCTGTTTTTTGCATCCATTAAACAGATATGCTAGATGGATGTTAAAAAAATGCTATTTGAATGGAGCCTTAGTTGTCCACACCATTATGTATAGGGGGAACAGACAGACTAAAGGATTGTAACCTGTCTGACCTCTACTGTATATATTGAAAAAACACAGATGATGGACATATTAAAGCAATTTATCCATAACATCCACCCAATAGATAAAGTGCACAAGGTTAAATGTCACAAACAAGGCACATAATGTATGAAATATATATACCAATATTCTACATCATCATGTCATAGATATTGTAAAGAAAATATATCAGGTACCTATAAAATAGAGTGGGGGAAAAAAGTATTTAGTCAGCCACAAATTGAGCAAGTTCTCCCACTTAAAAAGATGAGAGAGGCCTGTAATTGTCACAATAGGTAGACCTCAACTATGAGAGACAAAATGAGAAAACAAATCCAGAAAATCACATTGTCTGATTTTTTAAGAATTTATTTGCAAATTATGGTGGAAAATAAGTATTTGGTCACCTACAAACAAGCAAGATTTCTGGCTCTCACAGACCTGTAACTTCACCATTATGGTGAAGACCAAAGAGCTGTGGAAGGACATCAGAAACAAAATTGTAGACCTGCACCAAGCTGGGAAGACGGAATCTGCAATAGGCAAGCAGCTTGGTGTGAAGAAATCAACTGTGGGAGCAATAATTAGAAAATGGAAGACATACAAGACCACTGATAATCTCCCTCGATCAGGGGCTTCACGCAAGATCTCACCCCGTGAGGTCAAAATGATCACAAGAACGGTGAGAAAAAAATCCCAGAACCACACGGGGGGGACCTAGTGAATGACCTGCAGAAAGCTGGGACTAACGTAACAAAGGCTACCGTCAGTAACACACTACATCGCCAGGGACTCAGATCCTGCAGTGCCAGACGTGTCCCCCTGCTTAAGCCAGTACATATCCGGGCACGTCTGAAGTTTGCTAGAGAGCATTTGGATGTTCCAGAAGAGTATTGGGATAATGTCCTATGGTCAGATGAGTTGTACCCAAAGAATACCATATCTACTGTGAAGCATGGGGATGGCAACATCATGCTTTGGGGCTGTTTCTCTGCAAAACCAGGACGACTGATGAGCGTACATGAAAGAATGAATGGGGCCATGTATCGTGAGATTTTGAGTGCAAACATCCTTCCATCAGCAACGGCATTGAATATGAAACGTGGCTGAGTCTTTCAGCATGACAATGATCCCAAGCACACCGCCAGGGCAACGAAGGAGTGGCTTCGTAAGAAGCATTTCAACGTCCTGGAGTGGCCTAGCCAGTCTCCAGATGTCAACCCCATAGAAAACTTTTGGAGGGAGTTGAAAGTTGCCCCAAAACATCACTGCTTTGGAGGAGATCTGCATGGAGGAATGGGCCAACATACCAGCAACAGTGTGTGCCAACCTTGTGTAGACTTACAGAAAACGTTTCACCTCTATCATGTATAACAAAGTATTGAGATGAACTTTTGTTATTGACCAAATACTTAATTTTACACCATAATTTGCAAATAAATTCTTTAAAAATCAGACAATGTGATTTTCTAGATATGTTTTCTCATTTTGTCTCTCATAGTTGAGGTCTACCTATGATGTCAATTACAGGCCTCTCTCATCTTTTTAAGTGGGAGAATTTGCACAATTGGTGGCTGACTAAATACTTTTTTTTCCCCACTGTACATAAATATAAGACCGCAGAGATCAATACACATGACAAATGAAGCAACAGATACGTAGCAGGTTGTAGGATTCAGTGAAATCACCATGCATAGGTCACTCAGAAATGGAGCCCTTGATAACCGGGATCCCCACACGAAGTATAGACATCGAACAGATGTATAGATATTGAAATCTGATGTTATTGAGACATTTGTTTTGGTTTTATTTCAACCCAAATATTATTTTACATTACGTTATAATGTAATACAGTTATGTGTACGGTTATGCCCCTGATGAACTCTAAGCAACAGAGAGAAATGCTTTGTGTTTTTTTGTGTATATATTCTATGTGTTAACCCCTTCACGCATTCTCACGTACATGTACGTGGGAGAATGTGGTTAGTTACCGCATCCCCACATACAGGTACGTGACGGTGATCGAGCGGGCTCAGAAGCAGAGCCCGTGCGATCACCGTGGGAGCCCGGCTGTATTTGACAGCCAGGCTCCAGCTGCAACAGCGGGGACCAGTGATAACACCGATTCCCGCTGTTTAACCCTTAAGATGCCGCAGTCAATAGCGACCGCGGCATTTTAAGTGTTTGTAACTGACAGCTAACACCCTGCTCCTTAACCTCCGATCGGGGATTTTAACCCCTTGTTTGACCGCGGCATCTAAGGGATTCCTCCATGTTGCTGCCCCGGCGAGATTGGGGGGTGTCGATATCTATAATATGCAGCCCGGGGTCTGGCCAGTGACCCCAGGCTGCCTGAAGCCCCCAGTACCTGGTTGATCCTGCCGGGTCCTCTGGAAATCAGCCTATGTCTACATAGGCTGAATTCCTGTATAGACTGCAATACACGTGTATTACAGTCTATAGTGCTGAATCAGCGATTAGACTATCGTTGGTTCAGGTGTCCTAGTGGGACATATAAAAAAAGATAATATTTATTAACTTATTTGGGTGGTATGACTATCTGTTTGAAAAGCAGAGCATTTCACATTTTGAAAATTGCGATTTTTTTTTTCCAAATTTCCATCAAATTGCCTATTTTTTTATAAATAAATACAAAAATATTGATCAATGTTTACCACTAACATGAAGTACAATGTCTCACGAAAAAACAGTCTCAAAATCACTTGTGCAAGTTAAAGCGTCTTAAAGTTATTGCCATATAAAGTGACATAAGTCAGTTTTGAAAAATGAGGCCTGGTCTTTAACGCACTTTTGGGCTCAGACCTGAAGGGGTGGAGGCTCTAGAAGTAAGGAGTTGACCCTTCCCATAATGCTTCCTGTTGGGGGAAGACACGCTGTGTGCCAGGGCCTGTGGGAGCGTGAACCACATAACCCACTGTTATGTGCCACCACCCCCAGGAGAACCGTGCAGGAAGCTGGACTGTCACGGTGACCTTATAGGCACCAGAACTCCCAGGAGAGGTGCACAGGGTAATAGGGAGAGTCAGTTAGATGTGACGCCAGTTGGAGTAAGGAGACACCTGCAGGTCCCTGGGCTGAGATTGTGAGTGGGTGTCAGTACTCCTCTCCAACTAGGAGCTGGAGCCCAGGAAATAGCTGCAAGGAAGGCAATGTCCAGGCCAGGATCAGTTGAACTACTCGCTGCTTTATTGGAACAGGCATGTGCTGGTTCACTTTTCCTGTAGCGGTGAACGATGGCAAAGCGGCTTGTAGCTGGCTAAAACCTCCCCATGAATTTTAGCAGAGATTCTTAAATGTCTACAAGTCCAGTTTCTGCTCTACTGCAGAAGTTCAGGTAACTTGTAGAGGTAGGTGCAGGCTGCCAGGGTTGTAGTTCTGCTCAGCCTGATATAATGCTGTCCTCTATCTGATAGTAATGCAGGGCGCTGTAACACAGCTTCTCTCCCCTGCTGCTGCTATTGTGGCACTTCCTCACACCATAGTGTCTAAACCACAAAATGGCTACTGCCACACAACTACTTGCTCCTTCTTACCTGGTTGTATGCTACAGAATACTACTTCCTTTCTCTGCTATGACAATTTCCTGTTCCAGCTACAGATCCGCCCACTATACTGTATGGTGCTATATTTAACCTTATAGGGACCACAACTCACCAGGACAAGTGATACCAGAGAACAATAGCTTGAAAACATTTCACAACTGAATACAGTATGAACATGACAACATACAGTTACAGTGCTGGCCAAAAGTATTGGCACCCCTGCAATTCTGTCAGATAATACTCAATTTCTTCCAGAAAATGATTTCAATCACAAATGCTTTGGTAATAATATCTTCATTTATTTTGCTTGCAATGAAAAAACACAAAAGAGAATGAAAAAAAAAAGTCAAATCATTGATCATTTTACACAAAACTCCAAAAATGGGCCGGACAAAAGTATTGGCACCCTCAGCCTAATACTTGGTAGCACAACCTTTAGACAAAATAACTGCGAACAGCCGCTTCCGGTAACCATCAATGAGTTTCTTACAATGCTCTGCTGGAATTTTAGACCATTCTTCTTTGGCAAATTTCTCCAGGTCCCTGAGATTTGAAGGGTGCCTTCTCCAAACTGCCATTTTGAGATCTCTCCACAGGTGTTCTATGGGATTCAGGTCTGGACTCATTGCTGGCCACTTTAGAAGTCTCCAGTGCTTTCTCTCAAACCATTTTCTAGTGCTTTTTGAAGTGTGTTTTGGGTCATTGTCCTGCTGGAAGACCCATGACCTCTGAGGGAGCCCCAGCTTTCTCACACTGGGCCCTACATTATGCTGCAAAATTTGTTGGTAGTCTTCAGACTTCATAATGCCATGCACACGGTCAAGCAGTCCAGTGCCAGAGGCAGCAAAGCAACCCCAAAACATCAGGGAACCTCCGCCATGTTTGACTGTAGGGACCGTGTTCTTTTCTTTGAAGGCCTCTTTTTTTTCCCTGTAAACTCTATGTTGATGCCTTTTCCCAAAAAGCTCTACTTTTGTCTCATCTGACCAGAGAACATTCTTCCAAAAAGTTTTTGGCTTTCTCAGGTAAGTTTTGGCAAACTCCAGCCTGGCTTTTTTATGTCTCTGGGTCAGAAGTGGGGTCTTCCTGGGTATCCTACCATAGAGTCCCTTTTCATTCAGACGCCGACGGATAGTACGGGTTGACACTGTTGTACCCTCGGACTGCAGGGCAGCTAGAACTTGTTTGGATTTTATTCGAGGTTCTTTAGCCACCATCCGCACAATCTTTCGTTGTAATCTCTCGTCAATTTTTCTTTTCCGTCCACATCTAGGGAAGTTAGCCACAGTGCCATGGGCTTTAAACTTCTTGATAACACTGCGCACGGTAGACACAGGAACATTCAGGTCTTTGGAGATGGACTTGTAGCCTTGAGATTGCTCATGCTTCCTCACAATTTTGCTTCTCAAGTCCTCAGAGAGTTCTTTGGTCTTCTTTCTTTTCTCCATGCTCAATGTGGTACACACAAGGACACAGGACAGAGGTTGAGTCAACTTTAATCCATTTCAACTGGCTGCAAGTGTGATTTAGTTATTGCCACCACCTGTTATGTGCCACAGGTAAGTAACAGGTGCTGTTAATTACACAAATTAGAGAAGCATCACATGATTTTTCAAAGGGTGCCAATACTTTTGTCCACCCCCTTTTTTATGTTTGGTGTGGAATTATATCCAATTTGGCTTTTTGACAATTCTTTTTGTGGTTTTCCATTGACGACAAATTAAATGAAGATATTATTACCAAAGCATTTGTGATTGCAATCATTTTCTGGAAGAAATTGAGTATTATCTGACAGAATTGCAGGGGTGCCAATACTTTTGGCCAGCACTGTAGGTCCATATATATTTGGACACTGACACAAATTTTTTTTTTTTTTTTACCTGTTTACTGAAACATATTAAAGTTATAGTTATATCATGGACATAGACATAAAGTCCAGACTTTCAGCTTTAATTTGAGGGTATCCACATTAAAATTGGATGAAGGGTTTAGTTTCAGCTCCTTAACATGTGCCACCCTGTTTTTAAAGGGACCAAAAGTAATTGGACAATTGACTCAAAGGCTGTTTCATGGTCAGGTATGGGCAATTCCTTTGTTCTATCATTCTCCATTAAGCAGATAAATGGACTGGAGTTGATTTGAGGTGTGGTGCTTGCATTTGGAAGATTTTGCTCTAAAGAAAACATGCGGTCAAAGGAGCTTTCCATGCAGGTGAAGAGGCCATCCTTAAGCTGTGAAAACAGAAAAAACCCATCCGAGAAATTGCTACAATATTAGAAGTGGCAAAATCTACAGTTTGATACATCCTGAGAAAGAAAGAAAGAAAGCACTGGTGAACTCATCAATGCAAAAAGACCTGGACGCCCACAGAAGACAAGAGTGGTGGATGATCGTAGAATTTGATGTACATGTTGCTTGCTGTGAAAACAAAAGAATAAGGCTGGCTGTGGTCAGTTTTGAACAGAATTCACTGTGCTTGGGTGACAATTTATTGGAAATTTCTAATGTGCCAACCATCTTGGCGATCCCTTGAGCTAAACTAACCCCAGAGTTATCACAATACTCACCATGTTTTTTTTTTTATTATATCATATTCAAAAACTATGCAGGTTCTGTCTGGGGGTTATTTTGATGTGTGAGGTTAAGCCGTCCAGTCATTGGAATTGATGAATTGCTATTAGTTTGTGAGAAGCATTGGGGTTTTAATATAATGATTAAAGATTATGTTATGGTTATCAATCTACTTGCACAAATAGGCTAAAAAATCTCAGTGACAAGTAGTCTATATTTTACCCTTGTGTTCACTCTTAATTTTCTCATTGAATTATCTTCATTACATGTCAATGCCAAACTCCAGAGTGCTGTAACTGAAGACAAATTTGACTTATTTTCAGATTTATCCAGTTTATGTGGTATAGCAGAGTAACTTGACAGACACTGATGCTGGCTATAGAACAACTACAGTATAAACAATATAAAACATATTCATTGGACACTACTGTAGAAAATATATAAAAAAACAAACAAACTATGCAATCCTTTGCATGCAGTCCAATATATCATACCCAAAGCAAACTTTGAGCTCTCATTGATGTGGCTTTCCATTATATAGTCATACCTGTGAATCTCATAAAATTCCTTTTCTATCTTATTTTTTGCCGCACTCCCTGTACAAGCCGAGACATTGCATAATGCTCTGCAGGATCCACTTGAGTCAGCGACATCTAAGCTCTGACAACTGATATACCTTACATTTCTTTGGTATATTCAGCCCCAACATTCAACTGGAATGCTCCTTTGTGTGATTTTCTTTTTTTATTCAACTTTTAAAAACCTCCGGAGCTATTTCCCATCTACAAATACCTTGTCTCAGCACAATCTCCTGCAGCTTTTTAACATAATTACAGTTTGCAAAAAGTATTTTCCCAAGACTTTACTCCAGGTTTTTAGAACATAGGCACATTTTTTAGTCTAAAGATACTAAAACTCAGGGAGATAAAACTTTGTTACTGTCCCAAGTGAATACAAAAAATAAAAATTTAAATGGTCATCACCTTATTAGCGAATCGCATCCACACAAAGCAGGAAAAAATGCGCAGCAAACATGCTGCAATTTCCAAAACTGTTGCAATTATACCTACGGAAACTCCGGCGGTTTCCCTATAGGTATAATTAAAGCAGAAAGTCTGCAGAGGAAACTTTTCCTGACTTTCTGTGAACAACTGCGATGCATTGCCGCCACGGTTTTTCCCACAGCGCTTTTTTTGATGCGGCCTACGTGGGGTTTTTTTTGATGCGGCTAAGGCCTACGTGGGGCCTTAGCCTTAGTCTATCGGGTCCGCGGGTTTCTGCGGCTAGCCATCTAAGAGGATAGAGTTTCCATTTTTTGGGTCCCCAAACGGACCTGAAGAACAGAAACCCGAACGCAAGTGTGAATCTAGCGTAATACAGACAGAGAACAGATTGCCCAGGAAGACCCTACAGATATTTCACGAGAGCTCAGGTACCCTTTAAATTCTTTAGTGCATATTCAGATGACAGGGCCATGTACTTGATTGTGAAAAAAAAAGTACTTTTTCACAGCCGAGTGTATATCCGAATCGTAATCAGTTTTCACGGATGCCTCATAATAATAATAACAATAATATATTTTATTTATATAGTGCCAACATATTCCACAGCACTTTACAAAATGTAGGGTTCAAGTACAGACAAAAAGATACATTACAGAGATAATAAGTCAATTCACAAAATGGGATTGAGGGCCCTGTTCGCAAGAGCTTACAATCTATGAGGTAGAGGGGGTGACACAAGAGGTAGCAGGGGAGGCATAGGAGGTAGCATTGCTTATACAATGGTCAGACAATTTTGTGATAGAGGTTACTTTCCTTACATATAAATAAAGCTGTATGAGCTGTCACCAGTCGGTGCCCTTTAATGTGAATATGATGCCAGGACATATAAAGTTACAGTCTGATACAGCATCATATCCTGTGGGGTAATGCAGGAGCGTGAACAGAGGAGGGTACGTTTTAGGGTTTCTAACTGCGAAAGGGTTTACATTAGGAATTGTGATAGGCCTGTCTGAAAAGATGTGTCTTTACTTTGCGCTTGAAGCTGTAGAAAATGGGAGTTAATCTAATAGTCCAGGGCATTCCAGAGAAGTGGTGCAACTCGGGAGAAGTCTTGGATATGGGAGTGGGAGGTTCTGATAATAGAGGTTGTTAGTCTTAGGTCATTGAGTGAATGGAGAGCACGGGTTGGCGATAGACAGAGATGAGGGAGGAAATGTAGGGAGGTGCAGCATTATGGAGAGCCTTGTGAGTGAGGGTGATAAGTTTATATTGTATTCTGTATTTAATAGGCAGCCAGTGTAAGTGACTGTCACAGACTGGAGGCATCACTGTAGTGTCTAGACTGATAGATGTGCCTGGCTGCTGTATTCAGAATAAATTGTAGAGGGGAGAGTTTAGTAAGGGGAAGACCGATTAGTGAGTAGTTACAGTAGTCAAAGAGAGAGTCAATCAGGGCGAAAATAAGGGTCTTTAATGTCTCTGTGGTAAGGAAAGGGCGGATTCTGGAGATGTTTTTGAGGTGGAGATGACATGCGAGTGATTGGATATGGGGGGTGAAGGAAAGGTCTGAGTCAAACATAACCCCGAGGCAGCGGGCATACTGCCTAGGAGTTATGGTAAGGCTGGAGACTGCAAAGGAGGTATCAGGAATAGGTCTATTAGATGGTGGAAACAGCAGTAGTTCCGTCTTTGAGAGATTTGGTTTCAGATAAAGCAAAGACAAGATATTTGAAACAGAAGAGAGTCAGTCACTGGTGTTCTGTATTAGTGCAGGGGTGATGTCACAGGATGACGCATATAATTGGGTGTCATCAGCATAAAGATGGTACCATCTGGTGATGGTTTGTCCAATAGGGTCTGTGTAGAGAGAGAAGAGCAGGGGACCTAGGACCGAGCCCTGGGGAACCCCAACGGCTAGGGAAAGAGAGGAGACAGAGCCTGCAAATGATACACTGAAAGTGTGGGCTGAGAGGTAAGAGGAGAACCAAGAGAGCGCAGTGTCCATGAGGCCGACAGAGTGGGGTATAGTAAGGAGGAGTTGATGGTCAACAGAGTCAAATGCTGCTGAGAGATCCAGAAGAACAAGAAGAGAAAGGTCACCATTAGATTTAGCCATCAGGAGATCATTGGAGACTTTTGTGAGGGTCGTTTCAGTAGAGTGCAGAGTGCGGAGCCAGATTGTAAGGGGTCTTGAACAGAGTTAGCGGAAAGATAGTGAATTAAACGAGAATAGACTAAGCGTTCAATGATTTTGGAGATGAAGGGGAGGTTAGAGACAGGTCGATAGTTAGCAGCATGGGTAAAGGGAAGATTTCGTCAATAGCGGGGTTATGACAACATGTTTGAAAGAGGATGGAAAAATTCCAGAAGAGAGAGAGAGGTTAAATATTTTAGTAAGGTAAGTCGTGCCAGCAAGCAACAGAGACTGGAGAAGGTGTGAGGGGAAAGGATCACTACTGTAGGTCGTAGGGCGAGAAGAAGAAAGGAGCTGAGAGACTTCTTCTGTAACTGGTTCAAAAGATGAGAATGAACAGGATGAAGTGAGGTAGGTAAGGGGATCAATTCTGTCTGGGGATTGGGCAGCTATTTCCTGACGGATCTTATCAATTTTGTCATGGAAATAGGTGACCAGGTCCTCTGCACTGAGGTCTGTGAAAGGCACCTGCACCTTGGGAGTGAGTAAGGAGTGAAAAGTTTCAAAGAGCATTTTAGAGTTACAGGAGAGAGTAGAGATGAGAGCAGTGAAATAGGCTTGTTTGGCGAGGTGAAGGGCAGAGCTATAGGTTTTGAGCATAAACTTGTACAGGAAGAAATCTGCAGGTGTACGTGATTTTCTCCACAGACATTCAGCTAGAGCACCACTGAAGAAAACGTGTTTGTGGCATGTGCCAGGTTGCTGCTTCCTGCATCAACATTTTCGAGTGGAGGGAGGAGCTGCCTCATCCAGTGCACTTTTAAGGGTTTCATTTTAGTGACTGGTGGCCAGATTGGGACAAGAGATTGAAGAGACGGGGGACAGTGAGGACTGTATAGTATCTGAGAGGTGCTGGATGTTACTAGCACATAAATTCCTATAAATATGATGGGTAGGTGTGTCCTGTGAAGGAGAAAAAGTACTGATGGTGAGAGACAGAAGGTTATGATCAGAGAGGGGCAGAGAAGAGTTAGTAAATTTAGAAACTGTGAGGAGTTGGCAGAAGACAAGATCGATCATGTTGCCATTTACTTATGTGGCAGAAGAGGAAAGTTGTGAAAAACCAATAGAAGTGGTTATTGAGAGAAACTGAGGCAGCTGGGGAGACAGTGGTGTTAATGGGGATGTTAAAGTCACCCATGATGAGGGTAGGAATTTCACTGGATAAAAAGAGGGGAAGCAAAGTGGTCCAGAAATTGGCAGGGTCAGCGAGGTGGACAGTAGATCACGTCTATGCATAAGGAGAGTAGGCGGAAAATTCTGATGGCATGAACCTTAAATGAGGGGAATGTGAGTGAGGGTACTGTGGGAATGACCTGAAAAGTTGAGTCTATTGAGGGATCCGTGAAAACAGCCTGAGAAATGACATCCATTTTATTTAATGGATTGGTCACATGTTGTATGAATTAGATTATTTTCTATGGGACTGTGTGTTGTTAAAAAATGGCCATGGTCGTGAAAGTCTATCATGAGGGTAAGCTCTTAGGCTGAGGCTAAATCTTGCAGTACAGCTGTACTTTTATTGCAGATTTTGCTGTGTTTTCTTGAGCCAAAGTAAGAGTGGCTTCAAATGGAATAGGAAATATGAAGGAAGAACTTCTACTTCTCCCTTGTAAATTCACTCCAGACTTTGGCTTAAAAAATGAAAAAACAAAAAAGGGTTTTCTGGCAAGTTTAATTTTTATTTTTATGTATAAACAGTTTAGAATGGATGAAAAAACAGGACCAGCATCTCAGCTCATCAATCACCCTCTGGTTTTGTTCTGACACTGCCCAGGTCCCCCATTGGTTTATATTCCCTGGTCATTTTCAAAACAAAGAAACTGCGACACACACTGCAGCAGGTCACCATATTTCCTGTGTGTCCTGAGGGAGACTGGTCCAGGATCTGGACGATGTAAGAAATGTAGAAGAGGGGGTTGCTGGGACCCAGTTAGTGTTGGAATGGGAGCATCAGGGCAATGATGATGTAAGTATTACCCCTTATATTTATTTAACCTGTTGTTGTCAAAATACAGAATTTTTCCTGTCTGGAAAAATAAATGTCATGGTTCAGTTGTTCATGTGTTTTCTGTTTCACTAGCACATAGCGTGTGAACATCCCTTATACAAACAAAATACAGCAACTTTATTAAGGGTAACATTGATAACGTTACAGTATAATGTCATGTCCTCCTTTAACAATAAAATAACTATATGTGGGAATATTAGGACAGTCTGTGTTATGACGGACAAGTAGGTGATACTGATCCATTCTCTCAATCTATTGATCTGACAGTTCAGGGTGGGTCTGGTTTCCTAAACATCAGCAATGTGTCCAATGCTATCTCTAGCACCTTTCCACAAACAAAGACAACTGTGCTTAATCAAAGGAGAGACACAAGGACTTCTTAATTTAGACTTTGCCTCCGGAGTAAGTACTCCTGACGTCAGCTGTTTGGGACAGAGAGAAAGGGGACCGGAAGCATAATGCAAACCATACAAAAGGGGCTTATGCAGACAAGTAGAGATGAATAAATATCAAAGGTTTATAATTCTTTAGATAAAGTCATATAAAGTAGGACGGACGGTAACATACAACCAATAGGTTCATGAAAGTTCACTTTTTTTGTTACATTTTTGTGGCTTATAACAATACCACATTTATATCTCTCCCAAATTGGAATTTGTTGTTGAAATGTTCACAGGTCATTACTCTAAAACCCAATGCTCACATCACTTTTCCTATTAAAAAGGGGCTGCACTATGTTTTAAACTTACAAAACATCTACAGGATAAGTGTTAAGTATGTGACTGATGGGAGTCCCACAGCCCATAAAAATGGATCAATGGTCAAGCTGACCTGCTGCTCTCCACTTACCTCTATAAAACTGCCAAAAATTGCCTAGTTCTGTATTCAGCTTCTCTTTGGCAGTCCCATAGAGATGAATGGAGCAACACTGCACATATTCAACTACTGCTCCGTTCATACAGTTACACAGCACCGATCAGACACTTATGACCTACCCTGTGGTTCGGTGATAAGTTGATAAGTTTAAAACTTGGTACAGCCCATTTAAGAGGTAATACTTTAAGAAGTATGCTGCCTAAATATTTCATTAAGTCTTCACAACTAACATATGTCATTCCCTTTCATACATTTAAAGGGGTTTCTGGTTTCATGAAATAAGGTGTACATAAAAGGCACTCCATTTTGTTATACCGTTTGTATTAATTCCATATGGTTTGAAGATCTCTACTGTATGAACCTTCAATGTTTACTCCCATCTTGTAAAATTCTTGTGATGATAATTGTTGCAAAAGAATAGAAAACTGTGAATTATTTCATTATTAAATATACATGCTTCATGCAAATAGGGTATGGGACTCAGGTGTCAAGTGGGCTTACAGTAGGGCTGGGCGATTATGACCTAAATCAAAATCATGTGTCTTCACTGTTTGCTCACTTCCCCTGGGCTTCCACTAATTATACAGTGATGTCTGAAAAGACCCCAGAGTATAATAGCAGTACCGGTTCGAATGTTTTCAGTCCGAATGAAACTACAGGTAAAAACTCACGAATACTGTAATAACCAAGGTGCACAAAATCACATTGGTTATCATTGGTTTCAGTTAGTTTTCGATAAATTGCCCAGCCCTAGTTTACAGTATTCGACTTCTCGCCATACACAAGCTGAAGTAGAAACAGCTCAGGATTGGTGGGGGTGTCAGTGGAAAGGCACCCATCTATCAGCTGTTCATCTTCTATCTTATGGAAAAAGAATAAAAATGCTTTATAGCATAACCCCTTTAACTTTTTTTAGCATTTGTTCTACAATAATTATTCTGCATGTACTGTCCATAAAATCTAACCTTTGCTTCCCGCACCTTGAGAGCCAGTTAACTTTTCTTCCTTGGAACACTTTTCAGTAGGCATACCAGGGTTAAACCATAATACTTGCAGTTTTGGAGGTTCACTGACCCAGGCATATGGCCATCATTGCCCTTGTCAAAAACACTCAGATACTTACACCTGCACATTTTTCCTGATGCTTCAAGAACTGACTACTGACTTGCTGCCTCATATATCCCACATCTTTACAGATACCATTATCACTTAGTAATGGCTCATCAGAGACAACCCCTTTTGGATTGCAGCCAGAGTGCAATCCGTGGGTCAGCATAGGCCTACTCCCAGCACCCGTGGCAAACATTGTATTTTTTGCAGGAAAAGCTGCACCCAGCTAGCAAAAGGTCGTATTACATGGCAGCCAATCTACTTGGTAAGTGGTTATTAAGGGCTGCCATACATGTCTCTAACATGTTTACATGTAAATTGTGATGTGATCATCATTATACCATTAAGAGATCTACAATCTTGTTTTTGGCGCAGTTTCTTAATTTTATAGGCAAAATGCATTTATTTCACATTTCACCTGTAAAATTAAGAAGCTACAACAAACTAGTGCAGAGTTAACTGCACCTATCTGAACCATCTAGAAGCACCTAAAGCCAAAACCAGGGGCACATTTATTAACCCCTTCCCGCCGGAGGAATTTTTCGATTTTCGGTTTTGACACCCCACCCCCCCCTTCCAAACCTCATAACTTTTTTATTTTTCCACTCTCAGAGCCATATGAGGTCTTAATGTTTGCAGGACAAATTTTTCTTCATGATGCTGTCATTAATTATTCTGTACAATGTACTGGGAAGGTGGAAAAAAACGATGGGGTGATTTGAAGAAAAAGTGCATTTGAGCGACTTTCTTATGGGCTTTGCTTTTACGGTGTTCCCACTGCTGCAAAAATGACATGTCACCTGTATTCTATGTTTCGGTACAATTCCGGGGATACCAAATTTATATGGTTTTATTTACATTTTAACCCCTTAACAAAAATTCAAATCTGTGCACAAAATTTCTTTTTCTAAAAGTCGCCATATTCTGACACCCATAACTTTTTTGTACTTCCGTGTGCGGGGATGCATAGGGCGTCTTTTTTTGCGCTACATAGAGAAGCCTGCAATAGAAACAAATGAAAGACAGGCCTGGGAGCCTTCAGACTTCCGAGCGGCCACCATCTTTAAACACCCAGCATCCACCGTACTATTATGGCGGATGTCGGGAAAGGGTTAAGCTACTTGCACCTTTTTGAGGTGTTTTTATAGACAAGCTTCATGAATCATTTGCGCCTCTTTTTCCGGATATTATGCTGCTCTCACCACTTTTGCTTTTCACGTCAGGTCAGAAAGCACTAAAAAGGGGCAACTGTGCAATTTTTTAGCAACTGCTCCTTTTTGAACAAAAAAGGGTAAAGTGCACATGGCCTAAAAAGGCCCATCTAAACTAACTAACATGTGCAAAACATTTAACAAGGAGGTGCGTCTACATCAAAATAAGCACCACAGTAAAGAAAAAAAAAAAAAAAAAGTGCACCTGCGAAAAATATGGCCAAAAAAAGGGGCAGATAATAACTCCCATTAGGTGCAAATCTTTCCAATATACCTTATCTCTGTGTAGTCTCCACTCCTGGTTTTGGCTCACAATGACTGATGCAAATCACCGACTAAAACATTGATGTGTAAATAAGACCTAAGGCTTCTATCAGACCTTTGTGTGGTTGTGGGGTTTTTTGATACATGGAATAGCACAATAAAATTGCAGTTGCATCAAGTTAAAAAAAATATACTGTGCAGTGTATATTTTTTAACATGGCCTCTCATGGGAGTTTAACCCATCCACTAGTAGCTTTTCATGTGCACACGTAAAACTGATTACAATAACACAATGTGAATGAAGCCTAAACCTACATTCACACAGATGATGGGGCAAACTGCTGCAAAAAAATGTTCATTTTTCAAGGTCGTTTTACACCTGAGGGGTGCCTGATTTCACAGATCCCTCATACGTTGCACAAAAATAGTGCATGGTCTACAGTATATTTTATCCGTCCATTACATTACTGCCAAAATATCAATTTTGTGAATAGCCCCCATTCACACAGTGAAATTAATGTGGCCGTGTGACAACCGTTAAAAAAAAAAAAGATAGCTGATTTTCACTCTTGTGTGAATATGGGGTAACAACTTATATAAAGCCTGATCCTGAGTCTCACTAGGAATCAGAGAAGGAGTCGGGCCCAGCGCAGAGGACTGTATTTTTTTATCCATGTGATAACCTTTATTACAAATCTATAATAATGTTTTTGTTTGTGTGCTATTCGTTATTACAGATCCATAATAACAGATAGCATACAAACTCATTTATTTCTTTGGCCCCATTAAAACAACCAATTTTTTTACAGACCTGTGTGGGGGCCGTAGGCTCAACATGCAAAAGACGCAGCAGGTACTATCCCTGTCTGTTTTTGCCGCTTGGTCTTGTCTATTCTATTGATGGAGCCATGGAAAACACAGACTACATATGGATGCCATCCTTGTGCTGTCCATTCCATTTTCCACGGACCCACACTATGGTCATGTGCATTGGCCATAAGAACAGAGAGACAGTGTATAATTTGTGTAAAATAATGAAAAGGTGGATATGGTACATTTATAAAGACTCAAAAATGACACATGTACATGAGATCCACAAAGAAAAAAAAGATCTCTCACCAGTATGAACAGGCCCTTGTTGGCTAAGGTTTGATATTCAGGAATTGTGGAGAATACAGAGAGCACCAGACAGCTGAACACGAGCAGGAATCTGTAAAGAGAAGAGGGAGTGAGCTTAAACATGCCAATGCACTACATAGATCCTTGTGTGACATTCCTGAGAACACATTTTTTCTACTATGGTAGAGTTGGATCTTAGAACAGACAATTCAGAGTGTTCAAATGGAGAAAACTAGTTCCATTGTTTCATTTTTGGGATGTGTTTGAGCACACCTTTTTATTTTTTATTTTCAAGCACACTTCAAACACCTTTAGATACCTAATATATTAAGGAGGTGGTTTTAAAGCAAAGAGTTAGCTATGTGCCCTTTAAGAATAACTACAAAAAACACTCACATACAGTAGCAGCTATGTGACCGGACATTTCTAATGCTGGTGTGTGCTTTCAAAATCATCTGGCCAGTAAGTACTGAGTGTAAACTATTAATCTACTGAGCCTGCATTACACATCAATGATCAATAGAGGGAGCACAGAGCGTGATCTATGTCATGACACCTTGTGGTGGTGCTACCGGTATAAAAATATTCCCCCCAAAGCAAACAAGTTACTACTCTCAGCTGACTAATTCATAGACTTTAAATAAAATAGTCTCTGTACACATATTATGTGCTACATTGCATTAATAGGGCCTTATTCACCAAATGGATGCCAAAAAATTGTCTTACTGGCATTTGTCAGGCAAGTTTACATGGATCTACCTAATTTTATTGAGCAGAAAAGCTTTTCTATTTAGAGGTACCCCATAACAACATGTTTAACACACGGTATATATTTTTATTAACATGGGAGCTTACATATACAGTGAGATACATTAGAGCCTTCTGCCAGAAGTATACATCAGGAAAACCACTTGACATATACCTTCGACAGAAGGTTTAAACATAATGTGAACTAGGCCTACATTATGTTCAGGATACATTCAGGCATACCACCTAATGTTGGTGGAAACTGTAGAATCTAAAAAGTTGCATCTAAAATTGGGCCAACATTATGCTAAATTTGCGTTCTCACAAATACTGAAAATGTACAGCTGCTCAAAGCAGGTGTACAAAGAAATAAAAACAGACAAGTCCAGATGCACCAGATTTTTCAAGAAGCATTAGTCTTTTAAGAAGTTAGTGTCTATTCGCACAACCTGCTCTCGCCACTTTCTGTGGTGCAAATTAAGCTATTATTAAGTAATAAACTAAAGGTACAGGGCCATATGCTCGTGGGGGCCCCTTTAGCCAACCTGAATTAAGCAGGACAGTCCAGCATTTTGGGTGCTGTTCCACCAATCCAGACGGCAGTTCCCAATTTCTACTTTATCTGCGTTCTCTGGTCACAGGTAAAGTTGAATACAATGGTGGAGCAGAGATCTATCAGCTTTGTGCTCCACCATTCAGGCTTCACAGATGCTTTCTGTGGCTGGGAGATACTTTGAGATCTGAGATGGAGACTGCACTACAGTTCGGGCCCACAGCCATTCTCCCTGGGAGCGGGACTGGGTGAGTTAGGCTAAGACCCCATGTTGCGGAAACGCAGCTTGATTTTGTTGCGATTTTGTCAGCTGTGGTTTGAACAAAAGGTAGAAGTATAGATTGTAAGCCCTTTGTAACCATTCTTGGTTTTGGCTACAAAAAAAAAAAAAAATACAAAAATTTGCAGCAAAAAAAGCTGTGTTTGCAAAAATGTGAGGCCTTAGCCTAAAATGTATTTATTTTTTTCAGTTTGTATGTATTACAATGATTAAACAGGCATTGAAGGAACAGGCTGCATGTGGGGGCCACTATATGTGTGGGGTGCCCACTTATGAAACTTTTGCGCTGAGCTCATCAATGTGTTAAAATGAAAACAGCAGCACTAATATACTAAATGCAAAAAATACCAGAAAATAAAGAGTGAACAGTGCCCTGAAAGGGAGGGTCAACTTTTATTTATTGTTAGAAATAATCTAAATTAAGTAATGAACAAATAGTTTTATATAAATTTTTTTTTATGATTTTGATTGTACAGTAACAGGCTACAAGCAAACAATATGCGGTTTAATAATACTTCCTTCCATGTACACCCTAATATACAATTGATAAATTAATCCCTGATACAGTTGATAGGCTAGTTCCCCTGATAACATGTAGCCTGATCTACATACTTACTTGGGACTGTCCTGCGCTGGTTCTAACATCAGATGTGCCTGTGTTGTTTTTATTCTTGTAAAAGTCTGTTCATAAACCTACTTACCTAAAGGGACATGTATTGGTGTTTTATCAGTTTAATGAGTTTTGGCGCAACCGAGCTATTCCTCGGCATTGGCCTTGCAGGTGTGTATACTTGGGGCATATTGCCATTAGTGTTGACCTCAGTGTGCAGTTAATAACCCAGCATTATATTCAAAATAAACTTAAGTACACTTATTGACAAAATAAATAATGCACCAAGGAGTGGTTGGAATTAAGTGAAACGTTCTATGTGTGAATGATTGATATATATAAGTGATTACAATATGAGAGCGAGAGGATAAGTTTAATGGGGAAAACTATACAACTCAAAGCCCTGTTGGGTATTTTCTAGCCAGGATACAAGAAAAGATACTGTTGGCGTGGTCTGGTGGACCTGTAGATCTTGCACACTTGTTGGTTGCTGAAGCTGGTGTCCCACCTGGTCCCATAAATGTTCGATTGGTGACAAATCTGGTGAACAGACAGGCCAAGCAAGTGTTGCAATTTGGTGTAGACATTACTGGAAAATCTTGAAAAATGCCAACTGGAAGCCCTGCAAGGAGGGCAGGGGAGAGTGAACAGAAGGCAATAAGAGACGGCGAGCATAATTTGCATATCAGAATAAACGCTTTTTTTACAGAAACGGCGGGTACCACAAGACAATGAGAGGTAGGAGTAGAATAGCCTTTTTAAAGGCTATTCCAACATGCCATAACTTCAAAACGCCATTTTCTAATGATAAACTCCCATTAAGAATTTTCAGTGATGATGTTTTTATCTGTCTGTTGTTCTTTTGTTTGTTATTATCTATTTTTTTTATTAATCTTAAAAATATTGCCTTTTTGTATTCTTGACTCTAAGCCTAAAATAGTTTGTTACTTCCTGTCTCCTGGAGATGGACAATGAGCCATAGACACAATGGTCTGGAGCAGACTATTGACTTCTATGGCAGAGTTTTCTAGCCATATTCTGTGACCTCTGCAGACAATAAAAGCTGTGAAATCCTCAAATTGTGACTGCCGGATTCTGTATATTATCTACATGATAGCTGTGATCATCAGTGTAGTGAGAAGTCAGGCGGCAGCTACAAAGAAATCTCCTACAGAAAAAAGTAAGTCTCTGCATATTATTGGCTTAGAGGCCAGAGTCAGAACTGCAGGATTTTTAGGATTAAAAAAAAAATTATATATATATATATATATATGAGAGAGAGAGAGAGATAATAACATGGATTTAAAAAAAAAAAAAAAAACAGTACCAGTGAAATGGATGAGACTTAAAGAAATCCAATCTACACCCTACTGATAAAATCTGCAGCACAAAACATTTTATATTTGTTTTAAACACATAGCTGGTTAATTCCTTTCTGTGGGTTCAAAGCAGTTTTTAACCTCTGCAATGCAAAGGCTGAAAACCAGCCCAGAACAGTTATAAAAAATATATGGCATGGCAGTGAGTTATTCACAGAGTTAAAACAGAACAAGCCATGTACAGTATACAATATAGGATACATAGGTGCAATTAGTCAAGTCCTAAAATAGCACACAACAGTATCTCCCCCAGGGGTACATGCTGAGGCTCTGAAGGTATCAGTTGGGGGGTGGGGTGTCCCTGCACAGTCTAAGGCTAGGCTCATATATCAACTTTTTTTTTTTTTTTTTTAATTCAATGGTCACTAACTTTTCATACCACTTAATCTTATTTTATATAGCATGTGATACTGGACCAAAATGTAATGCATTTTAATTAAAAAATGTTGCTGTTTTCTGTCTGCCACTAGGTTTCTAATTTGCTGTTCATTCCCTGTTACTAGAGAGTGCATAGATACAGGCTTAAAGGGGTTGTGCAGGCTAAATTTTTACAGTTTAAATACGTTGGGGGCAGTAAAAAAAAAAAAAATACATACTCACCTGTCCTAGTTGCTCCGTTGTCGTCCCTCGCCTCCAGGTTCGTTTGTTCTCCCGTTTCTCATCTGGCGTTGTGCTGAAGCTGTTGATTGGCGTCAGCGGTCACGTGACCGGTGAGGCCAATCAGCGGCCTCAGGAAGAGGACCCGTGATGACACAGGTAGTGACATTCAGGCCCTTTGCTGATTGGCCTCAGGGGTCATGCAGATGACACGGGAGGAAAGGGGAGAGGTGAGTATACTTTTTTTTTTTTTTCACTGCCCCCAGCTTATTTAAACTTTAAAAGGGTTGTCCATTTTGGCTTGGACAACCCCTTTAAGACAACTTCACAGTGAGTAGAAGAAGGAGGAACTGCTCTGTTCTTCACAGTTTTTTCTCACAGCAGCTCTTCAAACTGCTGTCTCTCTGCAGTGGACTGAACATTCAACAGCATCTCACAGCTTGCAAGGTAAGAAAAAAAAGTCTACTTATGTACTTGTATCTACTTTTGGCTGCTTGTGTGGTTACAAATGGGATATTATTCACAGACAGCAAGCAACTCTATTGACTATGCTGGTCATAGATTGCTCTTGTCTTGTGTCAGGGATCTTTTTAGCTGCATCATGCCTGCAGGTATTTGCCCTGTATTTGCAGTACAGTGTCTCTGGATCTCCGATATTATGTTCTCTTGGGTTATTTGTTTCGTATTTTACAGTTACCCCTGGTAGAACTACATGTTAAACCAGTAGTAATGGATAGGGGAGGGGGGCAGACTGCTCCTTATACACCACCTGCCTAAGAGAAATGTAAAATGTGCTGCAGCCATAATGTGATTATTAGCAATAGAAAAACTGATAGGAAACCATGTATGGAGGTTTATACAGGCAGAACTCAAAGGCTAAAAAAACCCACAGGACATATATACAGACATGGTATGCAGTCAGAAACAAGAATAATCATCTTCATTTCAATGTGGTTACTTTAGAACTTCTCCAGAACTTTCACACTGTGGCCAACATTAGCGTGAAACAAGCGCTTTTCCTATTCCTCCCACTCTTCTGATGTTTGCAATTTCCTTATTAAAGATTGTAGAAGAGAAACATTTGGTATAATTAGCCAGAATTATTAAATGGAAGTCTTTATCTCAGTGGGTCCCCAAAAACTACTTTCTGCAATAAAATTTAATTAAATCTTTCCTTCTACCCTTAAAAGACATTGCAAATCGCTTGATTCAGCTTAAATCTGTGATCCACTTGTCACGCGAATGGATATCATGGTCTCTTAGCAAGCTATATTCAGTGGGCTGAGCCTTGCACGAGGTGGGGTGAGGGGAAGGTAGCAGCTCTGCAGACGTTGCAGCTCACAACTGCTGAGCATTAACAGAAATTAAGACGGACATTTATTTGCCGGCTCTTGAAATGTTTAAACTGGGGTTTTAAATATTTAATAAGGAGCGAGCCTGCCGCAGAGAGCAAGACAGAGAGACAGAGAGAATCACGCTGAGAGAAAGGATGGGATGATGCTGTAGGCAAGAGGGAGACTGCGCATTGTGTGTTAACCCCTTACAAGGAAGTCATTACAACTGCCAGGGTCTATTAATAATGTATATTTCATTTATATTGTTGGTTTACTCTTACTGTTTCTGTACATCTATAGGGTTTGAGGGATTGAATTATCACATAGCTACTGTCTTTATTTGCTGTTTACTTACCATTCTCGGGGAATGAACCCCTGGTAACAAACAAGTGTACCCCCACCCCAATGCGCATGTACATCTGGCCTATGCCATCCCAGGGCTTGAGCTGGTGAACATGGCAACATTTAAAACCACTAACTATACTAGTCCAAGCCTACAGTGAAGTTATGTTTTAGGCCTCATGCATACATCTGAGTGTGCCATCCAAGGGGTGTCTGAGGATCCGTTCCTTTCTGTTGAAAATAGCAACAAGACCTTCCAAAACCTGGGAGTATGTATTGAAATTTACACAGTATCTTGGTATTGAATATTGTAATTAATTATATTACTATACTATCTATATATTCTTGCATCACTTCAACGCTTGCTTGAGAAAGGTTTGTATAGGGACTAAAACATCACTAATTTAATAAATATCCACTTTGCACTTTATTTTTTTTGGAGTGCTATCCATCCATCCATCCATCCATCTGATCCTCAACCCATCACTTTCCAAAGCTTAAAGGGAGTCATCACTTCCCCCAAGCATACTCAATTGCTACCATCATGTTACAGAGCACATTACAGTGATAGGCAACATATCTTTATGTTATTTATGTCATTTTTGTAGCTTTGGAAAAAACAACTTGAAATGATATGCAAATGAGGCAGTTGGTGCACTGGGGGAGGGCCTTTAGCTCTGAGAGCACTATTCTTAATGCTCAAGTAGGTTGGGTGATGTCATAGCAGCAGGAGAATCAACCCCACTGCACAGGATGGCACATTCAGGAAGTGGTGGAGGTCTAAGCAGCAAGAGAAGTTCTGCAGAGAGCTGAAGTCCTGTCTCCGATGCACCAACTGCCTCATTTTTCATTAAGTTATTTTTCTCCAAATCTACAAAAGTGACTTAGATAAAAAGAGGGTTGCTGTATATCAAAGTAATGTGCTCTATAGCATGATGGCACCAGTTTGCTTGGGGGAAGTGCAGACTCCCTTTAATGGGGTTGGCCACTTTCAGACCAATATTGAGAGACAAATGTTATTATTTGTATAATAAAAAAGATATACAATTTTCCAATATACTTTCTGTATCAATTCATCACAGTTTTCTAGATCTCTTTTGCTGTTGTTCAATCTGTTACTTCTAGTGGATGAAATTCTGACTATGGTCATGTGATATACAGTCCATGGTCATGTGATGAACACACAGGTGCACCGCTCGTTACAGTCACAGCACATTAATCAAATATCTGCCTGGTAACGAGCTGTGCACCTGTGAAAACCGTGATGAATTGATACAGAAAGTATATGGGAAAATTGGTATAACATTTTATTATACAAACAATAACATTTGTCTCTTAACACAGATCTGAAAGTGACCAATCCCTTTAATCTGCAATTGTACAGAGTATGTTTTCAGTTAAATCCTATATTTTCCACTGACCATATGAACCAAAATAGTGGCAGTATTATGCACCAGGACTTTTGATAATAAAATAACTGCCTAATTATTAGTAAAGTAATTGATAAGCCAGGAAACTAACTTGTATATCTATAATAAATGTATATTTGGAAAGCTGAATATACACAATTGCTAGAATAAAGTCAAACAGGAAGTATAAAGGTACAAACTTCCGAGCCTACTCCGATCAGCACAATGTTAAGCAGCTGCCTGGAGGGATGAATTTGACTTACACCTCCTCTCATTCTGATATCACTTACCCTCAAGAGATGTCTTACACACCCCTGTCTTGCTTACTTTGCACTAGTGTGGTACATGTGTGCTCAGCCCTTCTACTTATTTAAAGCAGAAGATTTGGGGTTAACATAAATTTGATCGCAATACAGTGGAAAATCCCCAAACATAATACAAATATTATTGTATGAGCCATCAAAGACTATAGCTTTGAAGACTGCAGATGTCTTTCCATTCTACTATAAGTGTCTTATTCAATGAATGAGTGAAAATATTGCCTGTGTGAAAAAAACTGAACTTGTTTAACACATCCCTATTTATTCTTCTAGCAGCCAATAAGTTAATATAGTCTTCAGGCAGCATCTGTTCTCAAACACTATGTAATACAATCCAGGTACAAAGCAGTTAAGTGCTTAGAACAATGAGAGGAGGGGTTGGTGGGATCACGCTACAAACTCCAAATTTGTGTTTTTTAGACATTTTCCCTTAACCAGCGTTTCTAAATGTAGAAAGCTCTGAAAGCAGTCATGTGATCTCTAGATTATACACCAGTGCCTGCACAGGAATCGAGAAGACACACCAGCATAGTGCTTACAGGAGGGCACCAGAGAACAAGACTACCATTCTATACAATATACTCTCAAACTCAAGAACACAATTTATCAATAGATACAGTAAGGTTCGGTGCAATTCTGGTGCAAGCTAGTTTTCTTTTAAAGTGCTTGGATTTTACAGGAATGTCATCTCATGCATTGCTTACCCTGGAAAGAAGCATTAGAAAATTATCCACAAAACTCTAATCTAGGCACTATAATTCTTTCCCTAGAATAGATGGTATGGATGTTTACAAGCTCCATAGACATAAGATGATCTGTGGAAACCTTAAAGCGAATGTGTCACCAAACAATGGCCTACTTTTGATGTTAAAACATATTTTTGAAGAAATTTTCAATTTGTTTTTACATTTTGCATGTGACTATATATATTGAAAAAAGTACTATATCCTGCAATTTTCACTCTGGCCTCTAAGCCTAATAATAGACTTACATTTGACTATTCAGAATGGGTTTTCTTTGCAGTGGACTCCTCATTTACATCACAGACAAAATAGACAGGATTACAATAGAAGATAACATCTCTCTAGATAACATCATATAACACCCATTATTGCTTCTACTTCTGATAATAGTTGATGTCACCTCGTATTTACTCCCCTCCCTATGCAGAACACGTCAACAAAATTCTCCCATTGGCTTCAATGAGTCGGCTGTACATGGTCATGACTATGCTGTAATACATTACTAAATGTTGTTAACAGTGCAGAAGAAAAGCTCCGGCAATGGCAACACCCATAATCTTGCAAAGAAAATAGAAAAATAATCTACAATCTGAAAATAAAAACAGATCAGGAAAAACTAATATTTTTACTGGTTTTATTTATTTTTTTTAAATTGCAATATACTGTATTTCTTTATAAAAACAAACAAACAAAAAAAACTACAACCTCACTACGCAAACTTCTGGAGGCACAGTCAGCTGCAACAACTATTACGCTAGGTTCATACTAGTGTTCGAGTTTCCGTGCTTCGGGTCTGCATGGGGAACCGAAAGACGGAACCCCTGTCTGCTTAAAAAGCGGTTATAGACTATAATGGAGTCCGCCCGGTTTCCACCAATTTTATACTGAAACTGGCGGGAAGAAAGGTCCTGTGTGCTAGTGTAAATCCAGCCTTAAGCTGGTTGCACAAGACTGTGTGCTATCCGGCTCCCGTGAATGAACAGCACGGGCGGCGCATGGGGGACACGCGGATATCACCCGTGTGCCACCCGTGCACCGACCGTGCTTCCGTGGCCGCTATCATTAAATGAATAGGAGCCACGGAAGCAGGGCCACAAAATCGGACAATAATAGGACCTGTTCCATATTTTGTGGCACGGACTGTCGGCCCGCACGCGTGACATAGAAATGAATGGGTCACTGTACTATCCGGGAAAAACCCAGATAGTACTGTACACTGACCAGACATACGGTTGTCTGCAAGGGGCCTTACTAAGCAGTGATTAAGGAATTATTTATTGAATGATGGTCAAGTTTTGTGCAAATAATGCTAAGCACAACTAAAATTTATATTAAGTAAAGGAGTAGGTCATCAATATCTGAACAGTAAGGGTCTGACAACCAGCAGACCCACACATCAGCTGTATCATAGAATACTTCAAGTTAAGTTTGATGCTGATACGTTTGGCTGACAACTATCTGGCCTCATACATTTTATCAGCTATATGAACAGGACCTGATCAGGACGGAATTCAAAATAAATAGGCATATATCAAAGGGGTTGTCCTTGAATAAGAGCAGGGCTACAGTAGAACAGCGGCAACTTCTGCTACAGCAAATGTAAATATTCTGGTGCTGGGGCTGACCAGCAGGCCATCAGTATAAAAAATGTGACAGAGTCCAGACACCTTTAAAACACCTCGTCCCTTCCTTGCCAAGCTTTCTCACTTAGTTCCTTAAATTCCTACCTCTTAGCTCCTTTTCAATTCCTACGTCTTAATTTATGTAAAATGTCTATCTGCCTCTCAGATTACCCTATGCACACTGTTTTGGTAGTTTATGAAATTCTCTTCTACTCTTTGCTCTGGGCTGATCCATCGAAGAACAGTGTGAATAGAGTGTTCTGAGAAATCAGTGGACATTTTACAGGAGAGAGGACTGAGAATAAGAGGAACTGCACCAGAAAGATTAAAAAGGGGGCTTCAGTTATTTTAAGTATCTAGTACACATTTATGTAAATGTTTTATTATTAACAGAGAGCCATTTTAAGCTTTATTGACATATTGTTGTATACCTTGCCCGTTAGAAGGCATTATGGGAAAAGGAGCTGGGAAGCTCATGCACCCTCTGTTGGATATAACAGATCCTCAATTTGCTTTTGACCCACTGAGTCTTGAGACAGCAAAAAGGATTGTAGCCAAGCCAATTTCACTCATCTGCATACAGCGCTGTTTCGGGATTTTTGTCCCTCATCAGTGCAGAGCAGAGTGAATTGGCTGGCTTTGGAAGCATTGAATTCATTGATTCAAGGCGAGAACCTACGTCCGATTATATGGTACCTGGTGGTACTTTTTTAATAAAAATACAGTTCATTTTGATTTCAACAATACAATTCTCATGTTACATGAGAAGTAACATTATTTATGGTAATTATATGACTTACATTCTGCAATTTTTAGCAGTTTCCCCCTCTGCAGGCTAAATCTGTAGTTTGCATTCCTCTCTGAGATGGGTGGAAACTAGTTGCCCTAAACTGAAGACAGTGAGAACAGGAGAATCTTCTCTATAATTGTCTCTCGCTCTCTCTCTCAATGAGCCCCAGGACCATACACAACATATATATTGAAGAGTACTGAGTCAGACCTGTACTGATATAAATAATGCACTTTGGTTGTAATTGAAAGCTTCTATTTAGCTCCAGAATCACATTAAACATTTGTTTCTGCTGCTATCGCTCTCTTCCTCCTGCCTCCTTCCCTCACCATAGACTTCTCAAGTCAGATATAGCAGGGATTTTCAAAGTGAAACTCAGTTTTTCAGAGAAGAGGAGCAGAGAAACAGGTTGACAAGGGCAGAAAGAAGCATATTCCTCAGATAAGATAATTAAGTTTCTTTTTATCACTTCTACTGTTTATTTATGCAAAGCTTGACATTAGTGACCATTCAAGCTTGTGTAATAACAGTAACAAAATACAGCTAAGGAGCCTCTCCCCTGAGGATATGCACAAGAGCATTTTTCTCTGCAAACACAATTTTTCTATACAACACGATCAATTTGTGCCAAAAATCTATTGCATTCAATGACCTCACCTTTCAACCCTATTTTTCTGAAAAGTTTAAAAAAAAATTAAGAGCATGCCACTTCACTTTTTTGCTACTATATTGAATTCTGGCCTCTGTCGTTTAGCTAAACTTCCACAATGTACAGCGCTAATTCTATATAAACTTCAATGTAGCTTGACTTCCTGTACATTCAAGCTTATCGTCAGTAAATGCTGAATCTGAATAAATTAAGGTGCAGCCATACTAAGGGGTCCCTTGGGACAAACATTTTCATTTGGGTGTAGTCCATCTATGCTGTAGAGCCCAATATCAAATGTATGATCTGCTCTAATGTCGTACCCTTGTGAATGGATAAACTGCTCTACTGGATCCCAAAGTAATCATTTGGCTGCTGAATGCATCTACATGTATTGTGTATTATTTTGAGTAAATACTTAATGTTTTGTGGAGTCTGAAATGTTGTATAACAAGTCCTGTTTCAGTATGATGTTTGCCGAAATATATGTGCCTGTACAGTATGCACATACACTATATCCGTGGTGGAGAACCTAAGGCACGTGTGCCAGAAGGGGGCACTCAGAGCCTCATCCAGGCTTCCTGATCGCTCACTAAAGGGCAATCTGGTACAGGATTCCCCATTTGTGAACGAGCGCTTCTTTCAGCTTTATGTGCAAATGTCTTACACTGACAGAAGAGTGACAAAATACTGTGTGGGGGCTCACTGTGCAGTGTATAATACTGTGTGTGGGCCCACTGTGCAGAGTATAATACTGTGTGGGGGTCCACTGTGGAGCATATAATACTGTGTGGGGGTCCACTGTGGAGCATATAATACTGTGTGGGGCCACTGTGCAGCATATAATACTGTGTTGGGGGCCCACTGTGCAGCATATAATACTGTGTTGGGGGCCCACTGTGTAGCATATAATACTGTGAGGGCCACTGTGGAGCATATAATTCTGTGTGGTGGCATACTGTGCAGCATATAACACTGTATGGGGGCCCACTGTGGAACATATAACACTGTGTGGGGGTTCACTGTGGAACATATAATATTGTGTGAGGGCTACTGTGAAGCATATTATACTGTGTGGGGGCCCACAGTAAAGTATATAATACTGTGTGGGGGCCCACTGTGCAGCACTGTGGAGCATATTATACTGTGTGGGGGCCAGTGTGGAGCATATTTTACTGTGTGGGGGCCACTGCGGTTTATATCATTGAAAGCTCTGTAACTTCCCATTCACACAACCGTATTTTGCAGGTCTATAGCTGTCCGCAATTGTGGATCTGCAATTGCGGACAGTTACAGACACATTCATTTCAAT
This sequence comes from Leptodactylus fallax, assembly GCA_947044405.1. Classification (NCBI taxonomy): domain Eukaryota; kingdom Metazoa; phylum Chordata; class Amphibia; order Anura; family Leptodactylidae; genus Leptodactylus; species Leptodactylus fallax. The sequence goes on from CAMRHE010000097.1 coordinate 2,571,350, forward strand.
GGGACTGTGCACACGATCAGTTTTTTTTGGATATGTCATTATATGGACCATATTTGCAGACCCACAATTGTGGCCCACAGACATGGTTATGGTCGTGTGAATAGGGCCTTATTGTGATTTTGTTTGAAGACAAAAGATGTTAATGTATGAGTTGTTTTTTTTCTAAAATAAAACCTTGGTATTAAGGATAAATTGCCGTGTTGGCACTTTGAGATAAATTAGTGGGTTTTAGGTTGAGGTTTGGACACTCGGTCTCTAAAAGGTTTGCCATCTTTGCACTATATGAAGAAAAGAATTCACACACACAGCTCTAAAACATTGAATTCAGGTGTTTCATTCAGTGCCAATGCACAGGTGTATAAAATCCATCACCTAGCCATGCAGTCTATGTTTAGGTTAAGGCCTAATGCACATGACGAGTGTGCAGGTAAAGGCTTTTCTGATGGGAGATCCAATACTCCATTCCATTGAAGTCAAAGGAAGATACAGTGCTGGCCAAAAGTATTGGCACCCCTGCAATTCTGTCAGATAATACTCAATTTCTTCCAGAAAATGATTGCAATCACAAATGCTTTGGTAATAATATCTTCATTTAATTTGTCTTCAATGGAAAACCACAAAAAGAATTGTCAAAAAGCCAAATTGGATATAATTCCACACCAAACATAAAAAAGGGGGTGGACAAAAGTATTGGCACCCTTTGAAAAATCATGTGATGCTTCTCTAATTTGTGTAATTAACAGCACCTGTTACTTACCTGTGGCACATAACAGGTGGTGGCAATAACTAAATCACACTTGCAGCCAGTTGAAATGGATTAAAGTTGACTCAACCTCTGTCCTGTGTCCTTGTGTGTACCACATTGAGCATGGAGAAAAGAAAGAAGACCAAAGAACTGTCTGAGAACTTGAGAAGCAAAATTGTGAGGAAGCATGAGCAATCTCAAGGCTACAAGTCCATCTCCAAAGACCTGAATGTTCCTGTGTCTACCGTGCGCAGTGTCATCAAGAAGTTTAAAGCCCATGGCACTGTGGCTAACCTCCCTAGATGTGGACGGAAAAGAAAAATTGACGAGAGATTTCAACGAAAGATTGTGCAGATGGTGGCTAAAGAACCTCGACTAACATCCAAACAAGTTCTAGTTGCCCTGCAGTCCGAGGGTACAACAGTGCCAAAACTTACCTGAGAAAGCCAAAAACTTTTTGGAAGAATGTTCTCTGGTCAGATGAGACAAAAGTAGAGCTTTTTGGGAAAAGGCATCAACATAGATTTTACAGGAAAAAAAAAGAGGCCTTCAAAGAAAAGAACACGGTCCCTACAGTCAAACATGGCGGAGGTTCCCTGATGTTTTGGGGTTGCTTTGCTGCCTCAGGCACTGGACTGCTTGACCGTGTGCATGGCATTATGAAGTCTGAAGACTACCAACAAATTTTACAGCATAATGTAGGGCCCAGTGTGAGAAAGCTGGGTCTCTTTCAGAGGTCATGGGTCTTCCAGCAGGACAATGACCCAAAACACACTTCAAAAAGCACTAGAAAATGGTTTGAGAGAAAGCACTGGAGACTTCTAAAGTGGCCAGCAATGAGTCTAGACCTGAATCCCATAGAACACCTGTGGAGAGATCTCAAAATGGCAGTTTGGAGAAGGCAACCTTCAAATCTCAGGGACCTGGAGAAATTTGCCAAAGAAGAATGGTCTAAAATTCCAGCAGAGCGTTGTAAGAAACTCATTGGTGGTTACCGGAAGCGGTTGTTCGCAGTTATTTTGTCTAAAGGTTGTGCTACCAAGTATTAGGCTGAGGGTGCCAATACTTTTGTCCGGCCCATTTTTGGAGTTTTGTGTAAAATGATCAATGATTTGACTTTTTTTTCATTCTCTTTTGTGTTTTTTCATTGCAAGCAAAATAAATGAAGATATTATTACCAAAGCATTTGTGATTGCAATCATTTTCTGGAAGAAATTGAGTATTATCTGACAGAATTGCAGGGGTGCCAATACTTTTGGCCAGCACTGTAGAAGACTCTCAGATGTCACCCGAGTGCATTCTGCTATAAAAACAAAATGCCCATCCACCATTCCCCCCGCTCCCCCGACACAGGTTGTGTGCATGAGGCCTAAGGCCCCACACTGGGGAAATGCAGTGGAAAAAAACGCTGCATTTTACAGTACTAGCAAAGTTAATGAGGTTTTGGTTAATCTCATCCTAAAGACCTGCAGAAAAGATCCTTTTTGAAAAATGCAGCATGTTAATTTTATCTGCAGAATCACAAGCATTTGCCCTAAAAATTTAATAGGGGAAGGAAAAAAGCAGAGAAAAACACAGCAAAAACTCAATGAAAACACTGTGTGGGGGGGGGGGGGCATGTTTTTGCAATGTTTTTTTCTGCAGCATTTTTAACTTTGTTTTGCTATGTGGGGCCTTAGCCTTAGGCACTTATTTTACTAATTATAGTAACGCTTATTACTATAGTAAAATAGTAATGCACATGTTACTATGCAGGTCACCTGTATGATAACCGCCAGCAGAAATGTCACAGCACTTCACAGGGTGATTCGCTAATCACATTTTGTGGCAAAAGTAGGAGTGGCCTTTTCAAGGGGCCTGGCTTTTATAAAAGGGCACAACTAAATATACTCATAGCTCATATAATAATATTGGACCCCTCATTATTAGTGGTTATTTGCACCATTTAGTGATCATATTAAATATTGCATTAATTTTATTGCTGAAGATAAGGCAATACTGAATTTTAACAAAATAGATATATATATTTATTTATTATGTGTATATATACACAGAGTATGTATATATATATATATATATCTATATCTATATAGATATAGATATATATATCTCTATATATATATCTATAGAGATATATATTTAACCCTTTAATGACGCAGGGAAGTTTGTACGTTAATGCTCAGTGACTTTTTCCATATTTTCCCTCCCCGTCTTCCAAATTCATAATTTTTTTATTTTTCTGTTCACATAGCTATGTAAGAGCTTATTCTTTGTGTGATGAGTTGTACTTTAATTTGCCACCATTTTGGGGTACGTATAATGTTTTCATTAACTTTTATTTACGTTTTTGGGGATCCATGTGAAATAACACACAATTCTGTCATAATTTTTTGCATTTTGTTTTTACGGCGTTCACTCTGCATTAAAAATGACATGGCAGCTTTGTCTTGCGGGTCACTACGATTACAGCAACACTGCTTTTACAAACAAAACGTTTTTGTTTTTTTTAAATGAACAATTTTGCTGGGGTCACCATATTCTGACGCCTATAACTTTTTTAATGTACTGTTGACGGAGATATGTCAGGGCTCTTTATTTGCGGGATAAGTTGTACTTTTTATTGGTACCGATGTTTGGTATGTATGACTTTTTGATCACCTTTTATTGTTATTTTTTGGGGAAAGTAAAGTGACCAAAATACGTCAATTTACGCATTGCGGTATATATTTTTCTTTTTACGGTGTTCACCATATGGGATAAATAACACTATTTTTGGATAGTGGGCGCTTATATGCACATGGGGATACCTAACACGTTTGTTTATTTATTTTTGTTTACGTTATAAATTTTTTTAATATAAAGGTGGGTTTTTTAACTTATTATTTGTTTATTTTTGTGTGTTTTTACTGTGTGTTTGTGAGTTTTTTCACTTTTTACATGTCCCACAAGGGTACTACAAGCTGGGATCTCAGATCCTCCATGCAATGTCCTGCAATACATAGTATTGCAGAACATCGCACATTAGTTCCTATGGGAACTGTGCATAGACAGTCAGGTACAGCTTCTGTGCCCACGGCATTACAGCGCCATAATACTACTGAGCTGAGTGTGAACTATATACATGCCGCGACATAGTATTACAGCACGGAGTGGGAAGGGATTAAAAAAGATTACTACAACTTAAAGGAAATTACAGAGGATAGCCTACCATCTATTTAACCCATTAATAACGTAGGGTAGTTTGTACGTTAATGCTCAGTGACTTTTTTTTCATATTTTCCCTCCCCGTCTTCCAAAATTCATAACTTTTTTTATTTTTCTGTCTACATAGCTATGTGAGGGCTTATTCTTTGCATGATGAGTTTTACTTTCATTTGCCACCATTTTAGGGTACATATAATGTTTTGATTAGCTTTTATTTACATTTTTTTGGGTCCATGTGAAATAACACACAATTCTTTATGGAGTTCACTGTGCATTAAAAATGACATTACAGCTTTGTCTGCCAGGTCATCACGATTACGGGGATACCATATTTATATTGGTTTTTATTAAGCTTTACCACTTTTACAAATAAAACATCATTTTTTTGAAAATGAATGATTTTCCTAGGGTCACTGTATTCTGACGCCTATAACACTTTTTGACTGAGATATGTCAGGGCTCTTTATTTACGGGACAAGTTGTACTTTTTATTGGTACCAATGTTTGGTATGTATGACTCTGATCACTTTTTATTGTTATTTTTTGGGGAAAACAAAGTGACCAAAAGATGTTAATTTGTGCATTGTGATATATATATTTTTTTGCCCTTGGACCCCCTGGATGCCATGATCGCTATTGATCACGGCATCCAGGGGGTTAATTAGTTGGAGTCCAAGCATCTTCTGATTCTAGTGGCTGGTCCCGGCCCTCGGCTGTGTAACACAGCCAAGAGCAGAATGTAATGCCGCAGGTACAGATTCTGTACCCACGGCATTACAGCACCGTACTATTACTGAGCTGAGTGTTAACTATACGCTCAGTTCGACATAATAGTACGGCGCAGATTGGAAAGGGGTTAAATACTTATCCTGTGTATTTTTTCATTAGCTGTGATGTGAGTTTTCAACCCAGGATCTTACCTAATACCTAATTTACTGGCCGTCAGCATAAAGGTAACATGCATAGCAAAACGTGCTACCCATTACTTCTAGAATGGAGACTGTGAGTTAAGCCTTCCCATCCATCATCAGCGTCTAACTTTAGTGTCTAATGTCCTTTTGGACGAAATGGGCAAAGATTCCAACATACACACTCTAAATCTTGTAGACCAAGTCCATTTCAATGGCTATAGACTTTAGCTCCTGTAGGTGTGTCCCAATACTTTTATCCATATAGGGTATCTAAGCAAACAATGTTTAGAAAAAGATAAGCTGTGGCCCTTCTTGTAAAAAATTGGAAGAAAAACCTCAAAGTGTCAGCTGATAGACAATGCAACTTTCACATTCAGGACACATGGACCCATGCAGTACCTGTGCATTACTCACACTAAGATGTCTTGCACAAGGGTTGGGCAAATAATTGCAAAATAACCAAAGTCAGCTCAATTAATCGATATAAATCTGCTCACATCAATTACTTCAATTGTTTTGCATCCATGCCATCCTGACTCACACTGCCATTGCCTAAAGGATATGTCACTAACTGTATACTGTCCAATCAAGATGGCTGATATGTGAATAAGAGAAACCAAAATTCAGTGGCATAAAAATAGGGGGCATAACATGTAAAAAGGCGAGTGTCCTAAAATATTGATTATTAATCGAGGTAAAACGTTTGATTAATCATGATCACCCATGCCTATCTGCCACACATACAATTATGACGCATATAATTCAAGCAGTATACACACCACATAAATGCTTGATACAAAGTCATATGCCTGATACATCCAGTCATTTCGTTCATACATCACTGTAGCCAATTACTATGTACAAGCATCCTTGCACCACCTTAAAGTGGTTGTCCAACTTTTTATTCATGACAAATTGATTGATCAATAAGAGATTAGTCTGACACTCAGGATCCCCACTATCAACGGGGCCATTAACTCGTATGTGTATTGTGACCTCTCACCTGTTTGCACCGATGCTATAAAACAGATAGTTTGCAATGTAATGTTATTTACAGGCTCTCCCCATAGAAGAGAATCACACAGTCCTGTCTGTTAGACCTCCACTGATCTCTTATTATTGTCCTATCCTGAAGATAGATCATAACTAAAAAGAAGGTGGGCAGTCCCTTTAAAGAAAGAAAATTTCCTACATCAATAATTATTAATAGCTTCATATAGGATCTCTAGGTGCCTGGGACACAATGAAAGATAAAGAGGCCATCTCCTTTCCATCCCAATGGTACATACATCTCTCATAAACATTAAAGAATTATGCTGATATACACAGTGAACATATATTTAAAGAGGACCTTTCACCAACTTAAACAAGTCCAGCTCTTTACATCAATTAATAGGCACAGTTTCCATCCCCGAACCCGTTTAAAAAGTGCGGAGAGAAAAGCGCTGCATGCATGCTTTTTAAGCGGATTAGGTTTCCATTCCGGGGGTCCCCAAGCGGACCCCCAAATGGAAACCCGAACGCAGGTGTGAACCTAGCGTCAAATAGCACATCAGGCACCCAAACTAACTGCACTAGTTCTTCGGGAATGGTGGGGGCTAGAGAAAAGATTCCAACTGCGCTGGAATCAGTGGCGTAGCAACAGATGCTAACAACTTGAATTGGTAGATGTCGTGAAAGGTCCTCTTTAAATACACTGTAGCGCATAGGTTTGTATGTCCATAACACTTCTAGACTCAATTTAAAATGTGCAACTTGTCTCTTGAAAAGAAAAGACTCATACATCTGTCCAAAAATGGCCTGACCCTTATTTTTTTGTTGTTGTTGTTGTGTGGTGCTTTGGGTGTTAATTCAAATGTTTTTTTTATGTTTGTTGAGTTCTTTTGCTTTTTAAGTTTTCTGATTTAATAAAAAACTATATTAACAAAAAATGCATTTATTTCTCTTTTGACCCCTTCTTTAAATTGTTGTAAAAAATGTACAGTAGTATACTTTTTTGTCCCACTGCAGGTTTTTTTTTTTTTTTTGTAACTATAAAGAACTGATCTGAATTTTAGTTATAGGAATGCTCCAATTAAAAATTTTAAATCAGCCAACATTTGAAGTTCATACTATATATGTTCCCTTAAAGCGTACTAAACTTTCAGATAATTATTGATTTTCTGGCAGTATTTGTGTCATTAATAAATTGTGTAATATACTTTATTAACAAATATTGGATCCTTTGTGTGAAAACCTACATTTGTTACTGTATTGAGAGCTGTTCCTGCCTCTCATTAAATGTTACTGTGTATTGAATACAGGCTTGGCGTATGGGGCTGTTTAAAATGTACAGAAAATTAGGGTAGGGGAGGGTCACGTCAAGCAGTTATATCTCAGACATTATAAAACGTACAAACATGGCATCATATGAAACAGGAGATTCTCTTTTTTTCATATGACACTAAGGTTGCAGCGCTGTCTAAATTATTTCCATAGATATCACTGGTTGAAAACACAGTCGGAATTGGGGTTTTTATGTTTCTACGTTTTATAATGTCCAAGATATAACTGTTTGAAGTGACCCTCTCCTACCCTCATTTTACTCTGAGTACCAGATTCTACCATTTAGAAGCTGGGAAATGCAGTTTTTACTGCAAATTCCTATTAGGGATTCCTGCTTATAGGGCATTTTTCTAATACCTCCTCCTGATGATCCTCTTTTTAAGGAGAATGTTGAGGATTTTGATACCTTACATGTAGATAGTACTGCTCATTTCTATGCACTGAAATTGCTACTTGTGAGGGCTAGCACAGCTGATTCAGTCAGTGTATCTTGGTCAGAAAACTAGAAGGATCTGTGACTTATATTTACAGATACAGTTATACCAATTGAAGGTGTTATTGCAGCATCCCAGAGTGCTACTGCTTTTGTGTGTTTGTCATTGTGCCTCTGGGTTTAATGTTTGTATGTTCTGTTCCATGTTAAGTGTCATTGTTGTGCAGCTTACCTTGTATTTTCCCCCTGCAGTGTTCAAAACCTAGCCTTGGTTCAGCCCTGGCCTATCACAGGTCACTGGTCGGGGTTGTAGGGAGATATTATCTCCCCGGCGATGGTTGGTCTTCTCAGTTCAGTGTATGCAGCAGATTAGTCTTGGTGTGCAGAGCTGACCTGCCACCAGCCTCTGGACTGAAGGCCAACCGCCGTTTTTACAGCCCCAGGAGGGATATCATCAGCCCCAGGCTCACCTGAAGACAGCCCAGAGCAACGGAGTAAAGATTTCCAAGTGGCTGGATTAATTCGGTGCCATGCCAGGAGGAGCAGGAGAGGACCCTGACAGGAGAGTCGTACTCGGGCCTAGTCTACAGGTAACCAGATCCCTGTCAGGGCTCCCTGTAACTCCATCTCCAGTGTACCTAGCTGGGAGAGGCACAGAGGAGGATTAGAGAAAGCCATCCTGTGGAGCCTATACCATCTTTGGGCGCCCTCCTAGAACCAAGGCTGGGGGTTGGACACTGTAGGACTACTACCCCCATCTGGAAGCTGCTGTTGACCCTCTGTTCCAGTTGCCTTAGTATTGGCTGTTTGGTTTACCTGCATCGCTGAATCCTGAGTCGTGCCTGCTTTACCATCAGGGCTCTTCCGACCAACACCACACAGGCTCAGGTAGGAGAGGTTCCCTCTTCAACTGGAAGTGCCCCGGGGGGAAAGAACTACTACCACCACCATCCGCTAGTGCTGCAGGACCCCCCTCGACTTTGTCCGGCCTAGGAGTGGGACTGGAGCTGTTTGAGAGCGTGCTCGGCCTGCTAGGTGGCACAGCATCCGCCACTACTACTCCCATCCTCCGATCTCATCCGAGTGGGTTGCGGCATTACTGAATCCTCTGATTTATCTTAAATGGAACAATTGTTATTATAGTTGCTATATATTTTTCTGACCTGTTATCATACACTCCACAGCTCTCCTATCTACTTATATTGTGCTATACCAGTGCAATACATTTGTATTAGTGTCATCTATCTATACATCCTGTATATACATTAGTGTACTATCTGCAGATATTGATTATAGTTTGCTTTTTGCCCATACCAGACATCAATTGTGTGTGAACTATTTATCTGAACATACATTTTTTGGATGTGTATTTGGGAATTTAGTTTATTATAAGTGTCCTACATTATTGCCATCCATTTTATACTTGGATGCCAATCAATCCCTTATTAGTGACTATCTAGACCAAAAAATATTATCGTCAAGTAATGGCACTAGTCACTATTGTCTTATTTTAGGCTTATTCATTTTGGGTTCCCTAATTTTAATAATAAATACTTAAATAAAGATTAAGTTTTACTGTATAGTCACTTCCTGCTTTTTCAGTGAATTATACTTTAGGAAGTTTTCCCTCAGTGACCCACAGTAACATTTAGGGAGAGGAAGAAACAGCTCTCTATACAGAAACAAGGGAAAGATTGAAAAAATGCAGGATTTCACACAAATGATCCAAAATTTGTTACTAAAGTATAAAACAAAATTTATTTATGACACAAATACTGCCAGAAAATCAAAAGTTGTCTAAAAGTTTAATTATGCTTTAACCTTACATATTAAAGATCTGTTATCTGCATGATTAAATTTTAACTTGCATAGATGGAAACGACTAGTCTCCTTGGGCTGATCTAACATAAAACCATCTCAACAATTATCAACCACACTACATTTACTACACAAGTCAAGCCAAAACAAATTGAGTGTCACCATAGAATGAATCATAACCAATAATTACAAAAATCTAATATTTTATTTGCAATAAACAAATCTAATAGAAAGTATATGGACAATACAAAAACCATTTACAAAACAGGCCAGATGGAAAGGCGCATAAGACAGAGAACATGTCCCTCAAGACACCAAAGTGGGAAACTCTCAATATAACACACAGTGGCATATATAGAAAGTACACACAGCACTTATCATAGATATCTGCATAGATATAATATACGCTAAAATAGCAAATTGTAATATCCAGAACTAATAAGTCCAGTATCCACTAATTGCTGTATCTGTATCGGGATTCTGTATAACAAATTATGGTACATAGATATACACACTAAAGCTCAAAGAGCTCAAATAGTACTTATAATTTCCTCAATCAGTGCTAGAAAAAACACAACCAAAACTTAGCAGATAGATTGAACATTAGTATATGTGTATACCTGCTGCAATAATAACAACAGGGTCCCCAAGATCCAAGCGGAGTGTTGAGGAACCGCCTCAACGCATTTCACCGTCAGGCTTCATCAGGAGGTGAAAAAAATAAAACCCATTGGGGCAATATATAGGGCACTAGACCTAAATAAGAAGACCCACTTCCTCTTATTTAGGTCTAGTGCCCTATATATTGCCCCTCTGGGGGCCTTAGCTTTAACAACACTGCGGCCATGTTACAGGTTATTCAATAATATATTTTGAATGGGCTTCCATACATGGCATCTTTTTACTTTTACATTTTTTATTTTTTGCCTCTTTTTTCATTTTTCCCAAAACACAGTATGGTCATGGTATTGTGTTTTTATTTTCAGATGTTTTCCTATTGATTTCATTATAGGAAGAAAAACACCACAGAAAAAACAGCAAAAATGCTGTGTGAATAAGAACTAAAATAATTCCATAAAAAACCATTACAGGCATTTTTTAGGGCTTTTTATGGGAAAGGAAAAAAAAAACACAACATGGAAAAATTATGGGGGAATTTGTAAACCTTAAAAATCTCCATAATGGAAATTTACGCCACTTGGGAACTAGCATAGATTTGGCTATATACGGTTTTTCCGACAGAGCTTTTCACAGAAAGTCCACAGAGTTTTCCTCTGAGGACTTTCTGCTTTCAATTATACCTATAGGGAAACCGACAGCATTTCCATAGGTAAACTGACATGCTGCAATTTCCAAAAACGGAATGGTTTTGGAAATCGCAGTATTTCCACTGCACGTATTTCTCTGCAATGTGTGGATGGGATTTGCTAGAATCGGCACAGTGGCTCAGTGGTTAGCACTGCAGCCTTGCAGCACTGGAGTCCTGGGTTCAAATATTGTCAAGGACATCTGCAAGGAGTTTGTACATTTTGCGTGGGTTTCCTCCCACACTCCAAAGACATACTGATAGGGAATGTAGATTGTGAGCCCTATATGAGACAGTGACTGTCAATGTCTGTAAAGCGCTGCGGAATATGATGGCGCTATACAAGTAAGCAAAATAAATAATCCCATCCACTTTGCAGGGACAGTAAAATGCAGCAGCCAAACTGTGGCGTTTATGCCACAAGGGGCCCCAGCCTAACTCTCATTATTATTTATTTATATAGCACCATTAATTCCATGGTGCTTTACATTTGAGGGTTTACATACAGTACACAAAATATACAAAACAAACACAGTGTTAACAGTGACCAACTGGCACAGTGGGATAGAGGGCCCTGATGTGAGTTATAATAAATGTGTCAGGTGAAGGTGTCCCACCCGCTCTCCACTGATTCGATACTGTACAGTTAGTTACATATCCGTTAGCCAATGGCAGTGTGAGACAGGATGGCCTGGATGCAAAATAATTGAAATAATAGATATGAGCAAATTCAAATTGATTAAGTTAACTTTCGATTATTTTTCTATTAAGTTCCCAGCTCTACCTTAGTGCTTTTTAATCTCTATTTCTGTATGGTTGTTTTTATAAGGATTTAAATACAGTCCTCATTGAAAATATAGTCCAATCAGCAGCGGCTGAATCAGTCCAGGGCAGGGGGAGCTGAGCAGACTGATATATAACTTTGTGGGAAAAGATTCAGTATAACTTATTATTCATTTGAATCTCCTTTCTCTCAGGGCTTAAAAGTCCAGTGAGCAGTTCTGCTCAGAAATTGACAGCTTTCTCTGTGTACACCCTGAGACTGAAAACACTGTCAATCACAGTGACAGTGAGTGATACCGCCCATATGACTGCTAATCCTAGAACAGAATACACTTTCAGTGTAACAGGTTTGCTTTAAAATCTTAGGCCTCCATACTACACTGAAAATGATATCATTTCTGTTGTCATTAGTTTAAAAATAAAGTCAGAAAATTGTGTCATATCTTTTTGCATCCTGTCTGGAAAAGAAAAAGTACCATTGTTCTCCCTAACCTCTACTGGGCTGTGCAGACCAGTGTAATAGTGAGGCAGTACTTGGAGAGTTCTAATGCACTCATGGCTGATGTATGAAGTGTGACTATAACAATATATTATCAGTGATAAAGAAAAAACATTTTTAATCGCTCGCTGTCTTTTAATGGCATCCGGTGCAGGTGCCGAGTTTGCAGCAGTGTCTTTTGGTGTCACTGCAGTTTACTATGCAATTAGCAAGAGCAGTTCGGGTCTCCTGCTGTCAGAGATAGCAAGAGACCCAGGGGAGAAGATAGAAGCAGGTTATAACAGCTTCTGTGTTCTCCTTTCCACACTATATAACACTTAATGAACGCTATGTAGTCAACAGAGCCAACATTGCCACTGTCTCTATTGGAACCGACGTGTGATAACCGGGAGCCTTCCAGAGTATCAGGGCTGCTAAGTCTTAGCAGACCCAGATCAGCTCTGCCAGTGACTAATAGAGGTTGTTTTCACTTGGGGATTCCATGGATAAAAAAAAAAAAAAAAAAAAAAAGTAAAGTGTTAATGTCCCCCAGGGGTCTTTTATGACCTCATGGGGGGCATACTAGACAAAAAACATATATATCCTGTGGCAGTCAAACTTCCTAAGGGAAGCTTTCTAGTGAACAATGTGAAAATAAGAGTGAGAGTGTTTTCATAAAGAAGGTGACTTTTTCCACTATGTGTAAAACCTGGAAAATGGCTGGTGTGTGATATGGAGAGGAACCTTTTCTTTTCCTCCCATTCCGGCAGGGCAGTCCAAGGTTTGGGTTGCTTAATAACCCTCATTAGGTGTCAGCTGAGGAGACTCCTGAATAAAGGCGTTCAAGACTCTAAGCCTGGGAAGGAGAGAATACTGACTATTTCTGGAAAGTTGTAAGTAGAACAGGTTGCTGGTCACAGTATGACTGTTTGACTGACCTGAGATAAGCTCAGTTTAAGGTCAGAAGTCATTAGACAGGAGGAGATCTGCATGGAGGAATGGGCCAACATACCAGCAACAGTGTGCGCCAACCTTGTGAAGACTTACAGAAAACGTTTGACCTCTGTCATTGCCAACAAAAGATATATAACAAAGTATTGAGATGAACTTATCTTATTGACCAAATACTTATTTTCCACCATAATTTGCAAATAAATTCTTTAAAAATCAGACAATGTGATTTTCTGGATTTGTTTTCTCATTTTGTCTCTCATAGTTGAGGTCTACCTATGATGTCAATTACAGGCCGGCCTCATCTTTTTAAGTGGGAGAACTTGCACAATTGGTGGCTGACTAAATCCTTTTTTCCCCTACTGTATAAGTGGTGTTATTTGAATGTATCTAATTTCCAAGCTTGTTTTTGCACTTGAAAAAGGGGTGTGTCAACCCGAAATGCCCTTGAGGTGTCGTGTTTTTACTTTCTGGATTGGAAATAAAGGCGTGCGGATTTTGTATAATATTTGGTGAGCGCTGTGCCTCCCTTCTGGATCCATATTCCATCTCCCATTTGGATTCGGGTTTGGATTTGGTCTCCTGCTGTCATAATTGTGGAAGTCAAGTCAGCACACTATTGCTGAATTATTGTTTCTGGTGTGGCAAATCGAACATTCTAGATTTTCATTCAGCTATAAACAAACATTCAGATGGAAATGTGGAGGTGTACCATCCTGCTGATACTAAGTTTGACAGACCCTACTCTATCTGTGGTATAAGCCATTCATTTAACATGTTCAGGTAAGAGTGGTCAGTGACAGTTTCCTTGGCAAAATAGAAATGACACTGCACCTGCTCAGAACATGTTTATTCTGGGTTAGTCATTCATATGCTCAATAAAGGCACATGGTTTTTCTGAAACCCAAATTCTTATGTTGTGGTAATTGAACTTTCTATTGAGGTGAAAGGTAGCAGAACAACAGCCCATCCACAAAATCGTCCTCTTCCAATCAGCCCTGCAAGTTAATGCAAAAGTCACAGCATTTCAGCTTGTTGACTGCCTCCAAATCCTGAAGATGATGTAATCTGTATGCCTTACAATTCAAACTTTTTTGTAAGATATGTCACACTGTAGTATGTGGCACCTGTAGTTCCATATTGGTCAGCCTGGTTGACTTTCTAGGACTACACTCGTACATAGGTTGAATGTTGTTCACTGTATTTTCAGAAGCCTTTAGGGAGGCCAAAGTTTTCCCATGACATAAACACCCGGTGGCTCAAAACTTCTTTACCAAATGCGAAATGCAGTTTTCATGTGGAGCACATATACCAAATTTATTCTGAAAGTTTTGCTGTTTTGTCACCAGAGTCCACATTCTTGCAAATGCCAAAACTGAGGCTAAGGCCCCACGGTGTGGAAAAGCTGCTTTTTCTTTGTGTTACAGCTTTTAGAGCCAAAGTCAGCAGAAGGTAGAAGTACAAGGCTGAGGCCCCACATTGCGGAAATGCAATATTTTTTTGTTGCAGATTTTGCATTGCATTTTTTTTTTTTTTTTGAGCCAAAGTCAGGAGTGGATTTAACATAAGGGAAATTTCTAACAGCTTCCTATATATTTTCCATTCCAACTATAGCCACTCCTGGGTTTGGCTCATAAAAATAAAAACTCCTTAGCCTTAAAAAGCTTATTCTTGCTTTGATGTCAGGATCTTATTTCACCCTTGGCTCCTGAAAATCAAAAGCTGTGCTGTGATTTGGTTGCTATCGGGAGATAAGGCAGTTTTGCTTTGCTTTTTCAGTCACTGGCCATTTACTACTGTTAATTTACCTACAGGCTGCTGCTTTTGTCATCCTTTTTGAATTGACCTGTACGAGTATTTGCTTAAAATGTTACTACCTTGGGGTGATCCCACAAGATGCACTGTAGCTGCTCTTTAGGAAAGAGCCATCGATGCTTTCACTTAAGTACGTGAAAGTGGATAAGTGACTCTTCCTCCGGTTTTACAAGTTATCATATGGCCATTAAAGGCGGACAGCTCATAATCAATTAGCACCATTAGTCTATGGGTCTGTTAAAATTTTTCATGGACCCAGAGACACTGTAAAGTATAGTAAATAAATTGATACAATTTTCACAGCAGTAAAAAACAAATCAACCGCATACAGCACATGACCCAAAAATGAGCATCATTTTGTGCTGTCAGTGAGCTAGGACTCCTTGTTCTATTTGGGTCTTCTGACATTAGTGACCGCTTGGGCCTGTGATTGAGCCTCAGTAACCATGTGGTGTCACGACGCACAAACACAAGCATTGCAACACTGAGTGACCAATGTGACTGCTAAGGCTGAATCACAGGCCTCAGCAGTCTTTAACATCAATCAGGAGAACAGGGAATAGACCCGGAGCCCGGGAGAGGTGAGTAACTCTGCTCCCTTTTTTTTTTTTTTAAATGTTTTATCACCTCCCCAGGCCTCTGCTAATCTGAAGAGTCCCTAGAATAGCAGTTTTGGTTTGGACAGATGGAACCTTGGATGGAATATTGTAATAACTGATGTACAAAATCTGGGTTGACATTCGGTCTTGGTTATTTTTCGATTGTTTGCCCAGCCCTAGGTACAGCATAAAAAAATCCCTACAGTTTTCTGACACACTGTATGAACTGGATTTTTCCCATCCTGTGACATTTGATTAAAGTGCTCATTTACTGCAGCTGCAGGAATATATTAAAGAATGAAAAGGTGCGATTCTTCTCTCACTGCAGTTACTGCAAATGTGCCATTGGTGATAACGTTTTGAATACACTAAAGGCCTTTTAGACAGGGCAATTTTACAGGCAATTATTGGGAACAAATGCTCATACCAACATTTGTTCCCGATAATTAATGTGTCTAATACGGCCAACAATGGAGCTGAGCAATTAATCGCAAAATAACCAAAAGTCATCTCAATTAATCGATTTGAACTTGCTCACATTGATTACTGGTTAAAGGATCATTATTATACAGGTTAACAATTATTGGTTAAAGGATATGTCTCTAACTGTACTGTCAGGATTGCTGATACCGCAAACCACGCTATCTCTGTATTGGTTACCTGTGGTGTTTTAGTCACTGCAAAATGGATTGAATATTAGGGAATCCCATCCATACATTGCAGAAAAATACACTGTTCCCCTATAGTTATAATGAAAGCAGAAAGTCCACAGAGGTCTCTTTCTCTGAAAAGCACTGCGGGAAAAACCGCAATACGTTGCCACCGTGGTTTTCCCCACAGTAAGTTTTTGCTGTGGCCCGCTATATGGGGCCTTAGCCTTAATGTGGCCATCTGACTTTAAGAAAAAGAGACTGTTGACACTTATCCTTTTAGTTGCAATCCAGGGGCAAATGAACTGGGTTGCCTTAATGTGGTAATTAGAACTAGGTGTGAGCTTGCCAAGATCTCAGTAAGGTTAACTTGTCTTTCTTGAGATTTGTTATCTATTTGAGAGTGACAAAAGCAGGAACCTTGGACAGACATCTAAGGGGTTCTAGTGGAGTGTCTTTCTCCTAGTTCTACTCTTGGCAAAGGAACTGCCATTTCTTTAAGAGGCTCAGAGTAATCCTAAGCAGGTGACGCCGGATTTAAATATTTCTCACACTATTGGGTTATGAGAATGTGCTATAGCAAGTCTCAGTGTCTCCTTTACTAATCCAACATTGCTTTTGATGATAGTCCTTGGAACTCAGTGCAGATGGTCCTTGGCACATAATAAAGTTCTGCAATGCATGAAAATGGCATTTAGCAAAGGTGTCAATTTAAAAACCTAGCAAAGCTACAACTATTGTATCATATAATGAAAGCTATAGACAACTTGACTATATTTATACATTTCCTACAGCTTATTTCACTGTATAGCAGCATTCCTGGCCAACAGGTTGAGCAGGGAACTATAGCTGCCCCATCCACCTAAATAGAGCTGTGATGCAGCTCCCTGCAACATGCAGACAGCCAGTAGCTCTGTTGTGCAGGATAAGACCGCAAAGGGGATGCAGCAGTGAGTTAGCTTTGCAGCCCCTTCATTCTCATAATCAGTAGAGGGCCCAGAGATCAGACACCAACTGATGAGATAGTAATACTTCTGTAGGCAAACGGGTATATGTCTATAGTCGGCTAACTCTAAAATATACCAGAATATGATAAAATAATAGGTGTTTAATAAATAAATGAAAAGAGAGAATACTTGGCTATGGTTACAAATAATGCAATAGTTCACAGGATATATACCCATCATTTGATGACTTCCAAAGGTTTTGCTGAGTATCCTATCATCTCAACTGAAGCTAACTAAGACGATGGTCAACTTATAACATGACCATTTGAAGGAATGTTTAGCAGCTGATCAGTAACAGAATAGTATACAGAAATACAGGGTGATTAAATTATCCTATAGATGGACAGCAAGAAATACATAGACTGATTAGTAAGGCAGGGTTCACACTACCATTGATGTCCGTTCTGATAGTGTACGTTAAAAAAAAAAAAAAAATAAAAAAATAAAAAAACGTACATCTATCATAACAGACATTAACAGACACTAACTGATGTTAATGTGTCCGTTTTTTTAACTGATCCAATTAATGGATTAGTTAAAAAAAACGGACACATTAGCATCAGTTAGTGTCCGTTTTTTAACACTGTCCGTTTTTTTTTTTTTTGTGCTTTCTGAGCATGCGCAGGAAAAAAACGGACAGAAAATAACGGACAGCTACTGTCCGTTATAAGTCCGTTACTCATAGACTTCAATGTTAAAAAAATAACGGACACTTGCTGTCCGTCAAGAATCCGTTTTTTTCAAACGGACAAAAAGTCCTGCATGTAGGATTTTTTTGTCCGCGAAAAAAATAACGGACTTCTGACGGATTTGGTGTAAACGGACACAATATAAAAACCCATTGAAATTAATGGAAATTTTAACGGATTTCGGACGGTTCAGCTAGTGTTCGATGCTAAAATCTTGTAACGGACAATAGCAACGGACACTACTGACGTTCACCAACGGTAGTGTGAACGCCCCTTAAGACATTAAGCCGGGTTGCACGCGTGTACTAGCCGCAAGCCTTGAATGAACGGCACGGCCGGCGCATGGGCGACACACGGAAGTGATCTGTTACCAGCCATGCTTCCGTGGCTCCATTCATTCAATGAATAGGAGCCGCAGAAGTACGGCTGCAAAATCTGACAGGAATAGGACCTGTTCCATATTTTGTGTCCCAGACTGTGGGCCCGCACACAAGACTGTGTAATTCACAGTCATGTGCATGGGCCCACAGAAGTGAATGGGTCAGTGTGCTATCCAGGTTTATCCTGACCTAGCACATGGTCGTCTGCAAGGGGCTTAACCCTGTAATATCACAACAATAAGTCTGATTTTGTGGGAAAAACATGTCCTATTACAACTTCTTTAATAGTTTTCTTGGAAATTGAGACAGTCAAGATGATTGTCTATAAAATGATGGCATTCTCATACATTCATTTGACTTGCAACTATTTAGCATATGATTAGTTATGAAGATTCTTGCCATGTAACTGCAGTGTTACTGTTTTGCGCCTGGGGGAGGAAAAAAATCTTTTAATTCTTGTATACTACAAAGTACAACCTGTTGTCACATTCCCTAATATCTCAGTGTTCTTATTAGGTTGATTGCTAAGCGAAAGGTCAAATCGAGGATTAGCCATGAAGAATTTTTCCTAAGAAAAGAAGCCGCATCATCCAACTCATCAATACTGGTCTCTCGGTCAAAAAAATTCCCAAACTGCATCAGGTGATTGCCATGATGATTGTCTATAAAATTAAGGTAGTCTCACATTCAAAGATGTAGTGGATGGTGATATATGGAGCCCAAGGCCAGGGCCCCCACTTAAAATCTCAATAAAATACATTTAAGTTTGTGGTTGACAAAATGTGAAAAAGTTCAAGGAGACTGAATACTTTTGCAAGGCACTGTATGCTATTTCAGTGCTCGATATGTTGCACCCATCTTGTGTCAGCAAAGACACTCATTGCAAAAACTGTTAGCGTTATCCCGGGGGTGAAGGATCTCACTTTGCCAAGCCTCTTGGCCTACCTGCGATCACCCTTCTTAACCTTCCACTCACGCCCGTTAGTGGACTGGGTTCATAGGATATTATGAAACAAGCTTTATAAGTTTTATATATTTATTAACCCAAGTGGGTCAGTACTAGCCACTAACATATACAGAAATACACATCAATTGATGGTCAAGCAAATACAGGTAAAAGCACAATACAGTACAGAAAATAAATGGAAATAAAAGATAGGAAAATACCAGAATAAGTTTGAAGTCTCTAGGCCTCAGCAGGTTTTGGGTCTAGGGCGCTTTATTCAGTAGTAGAGCCTGTCTGCTCACATGGCTTACAGCATAAGGTCTCTAAGGCCGCACTGCTTGGCCTCAAGGCACTCACTTCAGTCCACAGCACAACATGCCCTCACATCTTTCCAGGAAGAGAACTCAGGGGAGACATATAACTATCCCATTCTCCTCCCTGATTGATGTCACTCGGAGGGGAAGTCCCGCCTCCATCCTGAAATCCCAATAATTATCATTCGTCGTATTTTCTTGCCTGATGACCGCAGTGTCAGGCAAGGGGTGTGATGGGGTTCGTGGTGAGACCCCCATCGTGTAGACACCAAGAATGACACCCCAATCTCCTTTGAGTAATGAGTTCAGTGTCTGGACCTTTTCCCAGCTTTCAGCAGTAAGGTATCTGGATTGAAAACGTGCACCTTTGCCTCGCGCACTTGAGGAATTTATCGGGGTGACTGTGGGGTCTTCCCCTGGGGAAATATTGCCATAAAACCACATTTCCTTTGTTCTGTGGCTTGAGACATAGAGGCTGCTTTCTGTTTGCTTAGAGGTCTCCCAATCCACATAGTCCAGGCGACCTCCCGTTGTGATAACGAGTTTAGCACTTGTGTGCAAACAAAGGTCTGTGTAACTGACTCTCTGGGGATCAAAGGGTTTGGCTACAAAGGGTTTGATAGCAGTGATAAACACCACAATATGAGCAAGTAATAATACAAGAAATACATAACTGGAGCTCTCATCATCACACCGGGCACAACAACTTTTGGAGTGTTTGTCTATGACACAAGGTGGGCACAAGATATTGCGCACTAAAATTACATATTTCTCAAAAAAATTGCCGTTTTGACTTTTCACCATCAGCTGCACATTCATATCTGGAAAATAAATTATTGCAATGATTGAGGGTTAAAATGTTCACTGCACCATGTATAAATTTCTTCAGTGGTGTAGTTTCCAAAATGGGGTCATGTGTCTGCAAATTCCCCTTTACTACCAATTCAGGGGCACTGCAAAAGTGGCATGACGTCCAAAAACCAAACCGTCGAAATCTGTGCTCCAAAAACCAAACAGCACTCTTTCCCTTCTGAACTCAGCTGTGTGCCCAAACAGCAGTTTATACACACATATGACATAAAGTTAGTTATTCTGGGTACAACAGTGTCATAAATGTGGGTATAAACTGCTGGTTGCAGGACACAGAAGGGAAGGAGTGCTATGTGGCTTATGGAGTGCAGATTTAATGTTTGGTATCTGAACGCAATGTCATGTTTGCAGAGCCCCTGAGGCGCCAATAGAGTGGAAGCCCCTATTTTGAAGATTGCACCTCTCAAAGAATTTATCAAGGGGTATAGTGAGCGTTACTTTTCCCAGATGTGAATGCAAATCAGATGGTGCAAAGTGAGTATGTAAACTGTGTGGAATACATTGGGTACATGAAATTCCCTACTATTTTTCCAGTAGCTCCTATGATTGGGGGGGGGGGTTCTCTCTGGGGGTCACTTCTGGTTTCTTTTCCCTCATAAGCTCTAAATCCGGGGTGTACCCAGATATACAGTGGGGAAAAAAGTGTTTAGTCAGCCACCAATTGTGCAAGTTCTCCCACTTAAAAAAATGAAAGAGGCCTGTAATTGACATCATAGGTAGACCTCAACTATGAGAAACAAAATGAGAAAACATATCTAGAAAATCACATTGTCTGATTTTTTTAAAGAATTTATTTGTAAATTATGGTGGAAAATAAGTATTTGGTCACCTACAAACAAGCAAGATTTATGGCTCTCACAGACCTGTAACTTCTTCTTTTAGAGGCTCCTCTGTCCTCCACTCATTACCTGTAGTAATGGCACCTGTTTGACATTGTTATCAGTATAAAATACACCTGTCCACAACCTCAAACAGTCACACTCCAAACTCCATTATGGTGAAGACCAAAGAGCTGTGGAAAGACATCAGAAACAAAATTGTAGACCTGCACCAAGCTGGGAAGACTGAATCTGCAATAGGCAAGCAGCTTGGTGTGAAGAAATCAACTGTGGGAGCAATAATTAGAAAATGGAAGATATACAAGACCACTGATAATCTCCCTCTATCAGGGGCTCCATGCAAGATCTCACCCCGTGGGGTCAAAATGATCACAAGAACGGTGAGCAAAAATTCCAGAACCACACGGGGGGACCTAGTGAATGACCTGCAGAAAGCTGGGACTAATGTAACAAAGGCTACCATCAATAACACACTACACTGCCAGGGACTCAGAGCCTGCAGTGCCAGACGTGTCCCCCTGCTTAAGTCAGTACATATCCGGGCCCATCTGAAGTTTGCTAGAGGCATTTGGATGTTCCAGAAGAGTATTGGGAGAAAGTTATATAGTCAGATGAAACCAAAGTAGAACTGTTTGGTAGAAACACAACTCATCATGTTTAGAGGAGAGTGAATGCTGAGTTGCATCCAAAGAACACCATACCTACTGTGAAGCATGGGGGTGGCAACATCATGCTTTGGGGCTGTTTCTCTGCAAAGGGACCAGGACCAGGACGACTGAAAGAATGAATGGGGCCATGTATCGTGAGATTTTGAGTGCAAACCTCCTTCCATCAGCAAGGGCATTAAAGATGAAACGTGGCTGGGTCTTTCAGCATGACAATGATCCCAAGCACACCGCCAGGGCAACGAAGGAGTGGCTTCGTGAGAAGCATTTCAAGGTCCTGGAGTGGTCTAGCTAGTCTCCAGATCTCAACCCCATAGAAAACTTTTGGAGGGAGTTGAAAGTTGCCCCAAAACATCACTGCTTTAGAGGAGATCTGCATGGAGGAATGGGCCAACATACCAGCAACAGTGTGTGCCAACCTTGTGAAGACTTACAGAAAACGTTTGACCTCTGTTATATATCCTTTGCTGGCAGTGACAAAGTATTGAGATGAACTTTTGTTATTGACCAAATACTTATTTTCCACCATAATTTGCAAATAAATTCTTTAAAAATCAGACAATGTGATTTTCTGGATTTGTTTTCTCATTTTGTCTCTCATAGTTGAGGTCTACCTATGATGTCAATTACAGGCCTCTCTCATCTTTTGAAGTGGGAGAACTTGCACAATTGGTGGCTGACTAAATACTTTTTTTTTCCCCACTGTATGCTCGCACAGTTTATACATTCCCTTCCTGATGCAGCCAGTTTTTTCCTAAAGATTTGGAAATTTTTGTGATTATCTATCTCTAATAAATTTTTTTTTTTTTTTGTTAAATTCTTTATTTCGTTTTACAAAAAAGGAAAAATTACAATCGCAAAATTAAACTAAGGGCTCTAACCACGTTGGAACCAGTAACTTACAGCAGTGAAAGTATGAGTGATAATAAACATAAGTAACTGCTCCATAAACCAGAATAACAGTCAGGTCCCATCAGAATCTTCCAAAATTACCAAAGCAGCTACACAACAATGTCCCCGGGAGACCAGGGGAGGGATCATGTGTGGGGGATGGTTGTTAGAGAGAGAGCGTCAGAGGGAGATCAGAGTAGGAGAAGGGAAAGAGCAGGAGGGGAGAAAGGGAAAAGAAAGAAGAAGAAAAATAAAAGGGAGGGGAGATAGAATCTTTCTCAGCTGATCATCCAGTGTCTCTCAAGTTCTCATGAGATCCTGGTACTCAGCGTACCCTTAAACATGATCCAGGAGGAGGTAAAGGAGTCATGCGTGTTTGTCATAGAGGCCGTGAGGTTGTCCATCCTCTGAACGTCTTCCACTTTATGTACCCAGTGTGTGAGTGTAGGTGGCAAGGGGGACTTCCAAAGTGCTGGGATACAGGTTCTTGCTGACTTTATAAAATGTTTCAGAGGATAGTGCCTTCTTAGGCCCCACATCTCTAGCAGAGAGAGGAAGTATTTGGAAACCTTTTGCACAACTTGGAGGTGACATGGTACCAATGTGTTAAAGAGTTTGTAACCCACCTCCTGATATTTTCTGGCAATAGTTATGCGTGAATTCTATTACATTGGGAGGCTGAGAAGGACATT
The DNA here is from genome assembly GCA_947044405.1 of Leptodactylus fallax. Lineage (NCBI taxonomy): Eukaryota > Metazoa > Chordata > Amphibia > Anura > Leptodactylidae > Leptodactylus > Leptodactylus fallax. The sequence goes on from CAMRHE010000097.1 coordinate 2,594,661, forward strand.
CTCAGGTCTTCTCCCCACAAAAACAATATCCCATTACAAATCTTCTGCATGCCTTTCTGCATGACATGTGGAATAGCATTATAAACTGAGCTGTTGCATGTAAAGGCATTCAGTAAGGAATTTTATACTGTGCTGCAAATTTATTTTACAATGGGATTCTATGACTTCATGCACACAACTGCGTGCAGTCTGTGAGTAAGTGAAAATTGCACGGATGACACTCTGATTTGATATTCGTGTGTCATCTGTGGTTTTCATTGATCCATACACTCAAATGAATTGACAGAGCCACAATTGTGTACAGGTATAGGACTTGCTCCATAATTTGCAGCTCTTCAATTTGGTCCCAACACCTAGCCACAAAAACTACGGCTGTGTGTATGGGCCCATTGAAATATAAGGGTCCCATTATAATCCAACCTCCTCTTCAACTGTATCAGCATCCGCTAATCCCCAGTCATGGTAGTCTACTGCTTCTTCTGCCCTGCTGTTTTTCCTCAAGCAATGGGCCATTTTAGGTCTGTAACCTGCAAGTAAGCAGGATCAGTGGCATGAGGAAAGGAAGTGAAGTATTTATTGGGTGAACCTTACAAGATTTGCCTTGCGAATATTTGTAAGGTTTGGCTGGCAGTTTCTTTTGGACCATATGCATCTCTTCAGACCCCAGAGTACAGTAAGTGGAGGCCAAGGGGAGTGGAGTAAATATAACAGTCTTATTCACCTGTCCTGAGCTCGGGTTTGGAGTGATGGAAATGTGAGGAACATGGAACAAGACCGCATGATAGCCTAGGAGCACTACACATACTCTTGGTATCCCCAAATCTGTGAGCACCACTCATACTCCCCCCCCCCAATTTACAATCTAAACAAAGGTTTACAAACCAAGCCATGGTTAATGGTTAATTTTGTATGCAATATCTTATAGAGGGTAACAGGAAAGGGGACATTATATACATGGATATAGAGGTGAAAGGTTCATTATATGCAGATACAGAGACTACCAGAAGCAGAAAGGAACATTGTACACAGGATATAAAAGAGGAGGGGACACACAAGGGATTGTCCAGGTTCAGCAGATAAATGATACTGTTACACAATTTTTCCATTAAACTTCTTGCATCAATTCCTCGCTGTTTTCTAGATCTCTGCTTGCTGTCATTCTTTGTTTACTTCTGGTGGATAAAATCAGTCCATGGTCATGTGATGGACACAGGTGCACAGCTCGTTACAGTACAGTAGACAATGGACTAATTTTCAACAAGCAGAGCTATAGAAAACCATTTATTATGCTTATTTTATTATCCTTACTTATATAGCACCATCATATTCCGCAGCACTTTACAGACCTTGTGGTCACTGTACTATATAGGGCTCACAATCTACATTCCCTATCAGTATGTCTTTGGAGTATGGGAGGAAACCAGAGTACCCGGAGGAAACTCACGCAAACATGGGGAGAACATTGCTGAAAATGGGCAATTGCCAGTACAGTGCAGCTCTTTCCCCTGCCCTGACTTGTTTTTTTTTTTTTAACTGAGATTATACACTTCATTTGGATGATCCTCCAGACTCCAGTGGCCGCCATCCAGTCCCTCAAGGTCTTTAGTTGGAGTTGGCAACTGCTGAGTAGGTCACTTCTTCTGACAACTAAAGGAGAAGGAGCAGGCGCACTTCTGGGATCTAAGATGGGGCACCAGAATACATCACTGCACTGTGACTTGATACCTTTCCTGCACTGGTGCAAGGATCTTAAAAAGTCCATAGGTGACACAAACTTGATTTTCTGGAAGCATTTGTGACATTTATAAATATCTGAATATACTTCATTAACAGATTTTGGCTCCTTTCTGTGAAATCATGAGCTGAAATTCACTCTGCCCCCTATGTATTCTTTGCCTTGTTTCTCTCACTGATGTAAGGGTGTACAGTTATATAACCATTATAAAAGTAGAACTGTGCTTTTGGTGCCATATGAAGGGTTCTCAGGTGGGATTGGGAGTAGCTGAAGTTGCATATACAGATGTGGCTGAGTTTAACCAACTGCAGAAGTGTTGGTTATCTGCTGCATCGTGAAATCTTGTCACAGAAGACCACAAAAAAAACAATGCAAAGTGATTGAAAAATGTTTTTCTAATGACTTTTCATTGGTTTTTGTTGTCTTCTGTGATAAGATTTCACGCTGTAGAAATTTAACCAACTGCAGAAGTTTCATTCTGCCACATCTGTATATATGCCAACCTCGACGGTTTTTCAAATGGAGATCTCTGTTAATTATACAGGGGAGGGGGGGAGCAATTTTTGTGTCATGAAAGTTGAATTTCTTCATATGAAATCAAATGGGTCCCCCCCAGGTTCAGTTTCTCTGCTTTATTAGAGTCTCTACACCCGTACTTCAGTGCGTAGGCAGGGAGAGAAACGAGGCAAAGAATACTAAAGGGGCATAAGTGAATTTCAGCGCAGAATTTATTAATGTTGCAAATGCTGCCAAACAAAATCATTGTTGTTCAAAAGGGAGACTTAAACTAGGAACTCTGGGGAGGGCATACAGGACTTACAGGACCACTGCTGACATATATGCTCCCCTGCATTCAGGGTGGAGCATCCATCTGCACAGCCCTACAACTGGCAAGCTATGATAATACATGGTTGAGTAGCTTGAAGGGCTTTTACTCCCCCAGTGGGTTTATATTTTGGAAATCCCCTTAGGATTGCCCCTCCATCTGGTTGGGACATGAAACGCGTTGGAAAATGGATCTAATTTGATAGGGAGATACAGGGAGAGTTTTGGGACTGTCCTTGTTAGGACAGGAGTCATTGTGGGACATAGGTGAGAGAAAGGGTATAATTATACCAGCCCTTCATCTGTAAATTCCGTTGAGTCCCCAACGTCTCTCAGTAAGTCCGGGTAAGACCGTTCCCTTTTTTATCTAGAGCACGGTTTGTTTTGTGCACATTAATTGGTGATATTCTCTGACCGTCTTAAATATTTATTATTATAATTAATATTAAAGGTTAAGTTTTATGGTTTCTTGGATCCTGTGCTTGTGACAATTAATTGTTGTATCATCAAGTTTGTTTGATAACGTCATTGTATGCTTTGGCGAGGCTTCAGCCCAGGTGTAATGAGGTCTTGGCCTACTGGGCCATAAAAGGCCTCAGAGTCTGCCCTTCAGGGCAGATCCTGTGAGTGAGAGGAGGAGTATGGATCTGTCCTGCTATACTGAGTCTGGTGAGACTATATTGTGCTGATTTGTTTGTTCGTGTGGCTGTTGGTAAGCCACATGTATAGTTAGTTTTTGTTACTGTTTAGTTTAGAGCTCAAGCAAGCAGGGTTTTTGTTTTATGTTTTACCTGAAGTTAAGGCTGTATTTTATTTTGCTCCTTTTGAGCCTGACGTGAAGGTTTATTTATTTTACTGTTTTTTTGTTTTGTTTTTTTTAAATAAACCTGTTTTGCCACAGGTTTGTGTCCCTGTCTCTTACTGGTTGGGTCCGTACCATTGCTGCTACTGAGCTACCTTCCCCACAATATATATAGATATAGATATATATATAATCGCGTTTTATTTCTTTAGGTTAGAGAATATTTCGACCAGATTAGAAGAGCCCTTGTTGCTTGACTGTGCCTGAACAGTTTTTCCCTGGCAGTGCTATTTTTCTTTATCTTGATTGCCTTATATTTTGGTTTAAAAATTAGTTTGGTTCCTAATGGGTTGGTCTCCTGACTAATTACTATTTTTCTTGTAGAGATCATCCTCTACATCTGGTGGCGGTGAAGAATACTTCTAAGAGGAAACATCTGTCTTACAAAGACTGCGATATTCAGATGGATACAGCTATAATAGATGTCGCCAGTGTCGTGGGAATCCATCAGAGGAACCCTGTATACAAGACTTGGTTATTTGGCTAAAGGAATGTGTGGCAGATTCCATGAAAGAGATCAGGGAATCTATCTCCGAGTGCAAAAAAAAAAAAAAAAAAGAGGCAATCAAAGTTGGTTATTCTTTTGGAGGAGGAGTTCCGCATTTTGGATGAGACTAATTCATCATATTAAAAAGACCAATCAGAGGTGGTTTTGCACGCCCTTTTTCCACAGGAAAAAATACAAAAGTTGCTAAAGTCCATCCAGTCCGGCGATCGCGATATTGCCGCAGGGGAAGCATCAAGTTCCACTTCTAGTGGGCCTAGGGCCTTCCAAGTAGACAGTACGCTTGAAAAAGCGATGATGACTGAATTAAAGCATTCTGAGAAGGCCTTCATTCTATCCAGGAGGTTCAAGACTCTCTACACCATTGAAAATCAGTATGATCGTTGGGGTCCACCACCCTGGGTCGACATGGCGGTAGCCAAGTTAACCCGACTATCTTTTTCCCTCCTGTAGGAAGACGTCTGTCCTCCCCCCCTTTTTTTTTTTTTTTTCTACCAGCTTGGTTTGAGCCTATTCCAGACCCCTGGGTTCTACAAGTAATCCAGGTAAGGTGCAGCATCAATTACAGTCATCCACCTAGAGACCGATTTATACACACTCGGCAGCTTCCTGTACGAAAGCAAGAAGTTCTGAACTCTGTTGCAGAATATGTTCGAAAACAGGTTTTGGAGGAGGTACCTTTTCCTGAACAGGGTCTAGGCATTTATTCTTCGGTATTCCCTATGCCAAAACCATCAGGGGACTGAAGAATGATAATAGAAATAAGGTAGCTTTATTCTCAAGAAACCTTTCCAGATGGAAACCATAAGATCTGTCACCACCTTCATGCGGCCAGGCAATTTCCTAGCCACTTTGATTAAAAGAAAGCACATCTCTATCTACCTTATATATCTTCCGCACAGGAAATTCCTCAGGATTTCTGTGTTTATTTCTGGACACAGAAAACACCTGCAGTTCACAGCCTTACCATTTGGCATCTCTTCCACCCCCCACACCTTCACCAAGGCTGCTGTGGCTGCTGCCCTTAGAGGCTCTTCATCATCCCCTATCTCGATGACTGGTTCATAAAGGCTCAGTCGGAAGAGGCTCTGCAAAGTCATCTTCAGATAGCTGTGGCCTTTCTCCAGCGTTTAGGTTGGCTAATAAATTTGGAGAAGTCAGACATCATGCCTTCTAATCCCCTTTACTCTGGGATGCATTCAACTTCACACAATCTTTAGTCACACAGAGTGCTGCATGAGCTACTACTGTACATGCTGCAGTGAGCGTCTTACACACCACCATCTGTCCTGGTATGAGCACAGCTTCTCAGATTTCAGAGGCACACCTACCCCTACTGTTCATCGGGAATACAGAGCCAAAGAGGGAGAGTCAAGTGGCGCACAGCAGTGTCTCCTTAGTGATCTCCTCTTCACCATTTACCACGTAGCTAACCACCACAGCGCCTCCTGCATGTAAATAATTGCAGATATCCCTAATTATTTCCCCGCAGCTGGCGCTGTAATGGAAGTAACACCAGTGATTCTGGCCAGCACAGGAAAAACACCAATCTGAAGCAAGCAATCCAATAAAGTATTGAGTAAAATAAAAGCCTGTTGTGTTATCATCATCTGTTGATGACAATAGATGATTTCAACCACCGCGAACATTCACTGGGTGAATTTTAGCAACCAACATTGTAGTAAACAACATCATCATCTGAAAAAAAGACAGCTGTTTCAGATCTTCATATGATAGTTGGACACAAGATTTTTCGGCTGCAAATGAGATCTTTCTTTGAAAGATGGTCCCAAAAGATCATTTATCCTTTGCTTGGTGTCATTGAACATGTTTGGCCAATTTGTAACCGTCAATATGGACTAAAATTGGTATGGCTGTGTCTATGTCTATGAAACAACTGGTTGACATTTGCTCTTACAACAACTTTTCATCAAACTGCTTCTGTCTAATTTGTTGTGTGTGGCCACCTTAACTATACCTTTCTGGTCATAATGGCAATAAAGGAAGCCTGAGTACATCTACTTTCATCTTCACTTCCAAAGACATGAAATGATTGTATAGTCAAGTAAATACACATTATGTGCTTTGAATGTAGGGATAAGAAGGTTAAAAAGATACCTTTTCCAAAAATATCTAAAATGTGTAACAAGTCACCACTGGTTACATGTATAGCTGTGCTGAGATATGTAATAAGATACAACAGTAATACAGGAAGGAAAAGAGAGCTTTTACACATCCGTTTATGGTGTCAGTTTACCTACATGAATTAATTAAAATGTACCTAAATGTATATACTCAAGAAGAAAAATAACTTATGAGAAATGAGTATTAAAGGGGTTTTCCAACAAATTAAATTATTCTCTAACAACAGGATAGGAAATAACTTTGCAATCAGTGGGGGGTCCAACTATTCAGGCCCATACTGATCAAGAGAACGGAAGCGGCGGTCGGGCAGCATGCAACCTGCTCCATTCAATAGGGGCATCAAAAATAGCCAAGCGCTGTATCTCACTCTCCAAAAATGGAGCAGTGCACTCTCTGCCCTTCCACTGCTCCATTCAGAATGGGGGATTAAAACTCTCCAGAGCGATTGGCCCACCACTGATCTGTAAGTTATCTCCTATCCTATGGATAAATTCTATAATACACCATGGGATTAGTTTTACACTGATGAAAATGAACACAAAGAAATGAGAGAAACTTGGAGGTATATGTGCCTCCATCAGCCAAAGGGCATAGTTATACAGTTCTACACATGGACCCTGCAACCAATAGGATCACTTACTTATTTACTGTGGATGAAGTAAGGCTGAGTTCATACTGTGCTTTTCTTTGCTGAAAATGACATGCAGTTTTTAATTGCAGTTGTGCCTAAGTGTATTACTACACATTTCCCCTGTATGCTAATGGTCATAAAATTGAAAACCTCAGTCTTTAGTATACAGGTGAAATACATAGTAACATGTGCTTTTTATTAATGGAATTAAAATCTGTAGTTCTTAAGTAAAAACGCACAGTGTAAACCCAGCCTAAAGTTGTACTTATTTTTTCACATACTGCTTCTGTATTTTGGCCTAGTTTTTGTTCACTAAATAATGACACTTTAATTTGTTGACTGTTTTTTTCAATATTGGTCTGAAATTGGACAACCCCTTTAAGACCTTCTAAGTACCAATTGTTGTTTTCATTATGTCCTGCATTGTAAAACCATCAAATTCAAAGAGGATGTACTTTGTCTTGTGGCTGTATATTTACACTGCTCTCATCTTTCTTCTATATAGTACCATATATGAGTGGACAAAACTACTGACAACTTCCTTTAACCCTTTCGCTGCCCAGAGCAATTTTCACAGCTTTGAGATAGACAAATAAAACCTAAATTGCAACGTTAGTATGATTTTTTTTTTAAACTACCCTTACCTATATGTCAAAATGCCACTTGGTACTGTAAATCAAAATTGCATAAAGGTGCCTGTTTATATAAAGTGTATGTTTCATTAAAAAAAATGCAAATGAATGTATATTAGTTGCTAAAAGTGGAAAAGAAAAAAAAAAGTTATATGCACCAAACCTCCTTTAAAAAAAAAAAAAAAAGTTCAACCTGTGAAAAGTTAATTCATATCACTAAGGCCTACACCTGCATGCACATATCTTCATAAAATCACCAGAACTGGAAGGAACAAAAATCTTCTTTGAAGCTGGAAATGTTAAAAAAAAAAAAAAGTATCATCCTTCATGTAACTTTGTGACCAAAAAAAATATTTTTTTTAAAAACAAAATGCACTAAAACATATATTTGCACCTAAAACTCCTATTCAATTGCACATTCACACACAAAACACATATAAAATAATAGACCAAGGTGTATCCAATTTATATATACCGCAAACATCATCTACAACAAGAGCTCGTACTCCCAAAAACTCTGATACAGAAGACAAGCAATATGTTGCTGTTATTCACTAATACAGTGGGGAAAAAAAGTATTTTCTGTGATTTTCTGGATTTGTGTTTTCATTTTGTCTCTTATAGTTGAGGTCTACCTATGATGTCAATTACAGGCCACTCTCATCTTTTTAAGTGGAAGAACTTGCACAATTGGTGGCTGACTAAATACTTTTTTCCCCCACTGTATGTTAAAAATCGATACTGCACATAGCAGATTATCATACCAAAATCTAACTTTTTTGAGATTGCACAGCATACCGTATAGAAAAACACAATTTAATATTTAATATACAACCACCTTCATGCAACTTTGCATCGAACAGAGATTATAACCAAAAATAGCACAAAAACTCAAATTTGCCAATAAGGTGCATACTTAAATAGCCCCCTTCAGCAAACGAAATGTAATTTCCAAAAAACTGCAAGATGTGAGGAATTCATACATGCCATACATATATATATTTACTGTGCAGGTGTTAAAGAAACATGGCAGAAATGCGGCAACCAATTGTGTGCATGCAAATTAAATAGGCGCTTACAGAAGAATAGAATTTTCTATCCCCCTATAAAAATTGTAACTCTAATGAATAATTATATCTATACCTTACTAATGTGATAACTAGGGTCGGTTTCAGATTGATGTAACATGGTGTGATGATTCTGCTTGAATATGGCTATAATTCAGAGCGGTATCTTGGTCTCTGGGTAGCGTATTTCTCTCTAGTTCCATTTATTCATACTGTGCGCAGCTATAAGCCTAGGTGCATATTGGCAGTAGTGGCCAGGCTGGAACAATAGGGCTTTGTTCAATCACAGCAGGGCTCCATTGTATTCTACACAGCCCTTTGTGATCAAACAAAAACATGCATTGTGCAGGGAGATAAGATATGGCTAATAACATTGTATTCTTTCACTTGGATCGGCCATATACAAAGGATCTGGACTTGATTGCATTAACTCATCAGACGTGCTGCCGCCGATGACCTCATTCTGGGAGGTGGCATAAAGGGTATAAAAGATGAGGTACGAGGTCTGTGGAGAGAGATGATGCTAAAGAGATTATGCTACAAAGTTGTTACAGACAGACTTCCACTGAGAGAGACTTTGACTGAGATGCTACTATGAGCAGGCAGGTTGGAATGCTGCTGCTGACGATGATGAGCCTACAAGAGACTGTGATGAGACTATTGGACTAATGCTGAGAGACTGTGTAAAGAGCATGCAGGCTGGATTACTGTTGTTGATGCCACATGCTGAAAAGCCTCCACTGGTGATCTCCACATGCTATGTGTGAGTGTTGGACTATAGAGCCACATTAAGGACATGTGTGGTAAAGTAATTATTTCACCTTTTATCCATTTTATTTTATTTGTACTGTATCTTGTAACTAGTAACTGTTAATGCTTGCATATATCTGCATATCTGTTCTGAACTGTATGTGTTAGATTTTAATACCGACCCATTTAGGGGTTAATAAATATATAAAATTTAGAAGGCTTGTCTTGTATTTATCTTGTGAACCCGGCACTCACTGGCGGTGAGTGTGGTTTTTATATGAAAGAGGACTCAGGTGGGGCCACAGCGGTGTTGGCGCACTGAGGATCTTTCACACATGGCCGCTTTATTGCTCACATATTATGGACGCAACCTCCTGAAGTGCTTGTGGTTCATAATTACTGGTGTTAGAGAGCCATAATTCTAGATCTGATAACCTACTGGAAGTCCAGGTGTTTCATTTGTACTGTGGGTGCAAAAAAAAAAAACACACCCGCTATTATACCCATCTGAAAGCTGCCAAAAACTGGGATTTTATATGGTGACATTCAATGGTAAAAATGTGTTATCTGACTGACAGAACTTTTGCGCCTGTCAGAAGCGTTATATACATTCTTCTCTAGTGATAATCATTATTGCTATTATTTTAGCGTGTAACGAATATCGCTAGAGAGGCGGTCAGCATATTTCAATCTATAAAGATCAGGTATGGACAGGATAGGGACAGGGTCAAATGTAAACTTTATTGATGACTTTGTGTATGTGTTGTGTAAGTGTTTGGTGCAACTCTTTTGGCACTGCGATCTGGACAATGGTAAACATCTGGGTCACAGCACCAATAACTTCCTAGTTATGTTCAGAGGGGTATTACATAAAAATTCCCCTCTGATTAGACTCAGAGGGGTATTACATTATCCCTCTATGTGAAATCAGAGAGCAAAAGTATAGTATGCTCTCTGATTGATAGGAGAGGGGATAACATGGACAGAAGTCCATGTCACCCCTCCTCCTGTAGATTGAAATATGCTGACCGCCTCTCTAGCGATATTCGTTACACGCTAAAATAATAGCAATAACATACAAGTTATGCACAGACAAGGATGATTTATCATTGTCTCTGCAGTCTGCAGCTCTGCTCCTTCCCTCCCCTTCCTCCTTCAGCAGCTCTAAGATGCTGCCTTAGGCTGGAGGGGGAGGACACTTTAGAACACCATATCTCAGGATCTGTTAGGGCCATGAAGATGCAAATTCCATCTTTAAAATGATACCAAGATCATCATGATAGCCCTTACAGATTCAGAGCAATTTGCTGTTAAAAACCTGTCGGAAACTGAGATCTGCATTGGGATCTCAATGCTAAATAATGCTTTCAACAGCAAATCGCTCCAGATCTGTAAGGGCCATCAAGCATTTACGGCAGACATTCGAAGTGTAAACCTGTATTAATTAGTGCAGACTAATAGAGATGTAGTGTGAACCAAATGCGGAACAGACAACATGGAGGAGTGGACACACCTGGGTAATCAAGAACAGTCTTTCTACTAGAACAACTGCAGAACACAAGTTATGGCCGCAAATGGAGATAAGCGCAGTCTTCTCACATATTCTTTAATGTTACAAATGCCAAAATGTTCAGTCCAGAAATGGACTCTGAATAGATGTCTCTGGCAATTGGCGACAGACTAGACATTTCCGCACCAGTGTCTGCTCCCTCACACTCCGCTAATGCATAGGGCTTCAGTCTAGCAATAGCCGGAACTCACTAACCAGGATGTCTGGGGCCAAATTTTCTCAGCACAACCAGCATGATATTTTAAAGCATTTATAAGAAAAAGACTCTCCCTTTACGAAAGGAAAATATCTTATAGGCAATAGAGTAGGGGTAGGCAACCTTTTTTGTTCGTTGTGCCAATTAAAAAATCTAAGATGAGGTACTCGGAGTGCCGGTCAATAATTGTAAGGCTGACGACCCCTACACTAAAGTCATATACCACAAACCATAACACAGAAGTGTTGCCACCAGGTGCTTTAGGACGCATGCGTTTACTGCTATTTCCTGGGACGCACCTGTACTTTCCGATTAGAAGCAATGAAAGTCCATGTAGAGCCCCCAATTAGTTGTAAATGTATGTGTCCAGGAGCACTGTATGGCAGCAGCCTTATGGTGGAAACACACTATGTATCTGGATGCAGATATAGTCTTAGGCCACTGGAACTTTTACTTCAATGTAAAACTGCGTTCACATGGTGCATTTTTGCACAAAAAAAAAATTCATGAGTTTTCTGTGCAAAAACACATCCTTAATACAGAAAACACACCGTTATACAGAATAATGTCCCATAGCGGCCCCTGCACACAGTATTATGTCCAATAGTGGCCCCTGCACACGGTATTATGTCCCATAGCGGCCTCTGCACACGGTATTATGTCCCATAGCGGCTCCTGCACACGGTATTATGTCCCATAGTGGCCTATGCACACGGTATTATGTCCCATAGTGGTCCCTGCACACAGTATAATATTCTAACTTTTATAATATTCCAATTTTTGCCACTCACTAGCTATTATTATTCTGTGAGGTCTCTTCAAACCCCACAGTATAATAAGTGGAGGGCCAAGAGAGGAGGCAAACATAAAGTGTTGGGGAGGTAAATGGTTAAATACGATAATTTATTCTATCTATATGGCATACTTTGTCTGTTATATAATGTTACATGAAATAGAGCCACATTGTTGGTTACTGCAGCCCCCCTCCCCTCACCAGTTTGGACAAGGCTTGGCAGAGCAGGGATGGCATTGAGCTACAATCAGGGCTGTGGAGTCGGTACGCCAAAGCCCCGACTCCGACTCCTCAATTTCCCCTGACTCCGACTCCGACATACATGGCGCATGTTTAAGAGATAACTTAATTTAAGCTTTTTATCATCCTTATGATACAATAATCAAGCTATTTAGGTAGAACATAAAATATATTTATTGGATACAACTTTAGAACACAAAAAACTTTAATAAATTGCAAATATGCAAAACGCTGCAGTAAATGGTAAAAAAACAGTTTTCAACAAAAACGTCCTGAATAACATTTGTGGAGTCTATGAATTTGTTCTGAGAAAAAGTATCGCCTCCATCAGATCCTCCTTCAAAGATGACCTCAAATCGGATCGAATTATTTTAAGGCTAGAGAACAGCCTCTCTACACTAACTTGGGTTGGTGGCAAAGCGGTGACCACATGGGCAAGATCTCTAACAATCTCGGGGTATAAAGGAATTGCCTCCTGCACAGTCAGTTTTGATGATCGGTTGAACTCTTCTACTTCTTTGAGAGCAAGTGAAAAATTTTGCTGAAATACAGTCAGTTTGTTTGCTATGGGAATGGAATCTTTTTCTCTGCGGCAACGCTTTGCCTGATCCATGTCATCCAAATACTTTTCAAAGTTAAACTCTTCATCTGATGAGGCTGAAGATATGGTGGCAGTAGCACTGGCAAGACCCAATTCCTCTTGCTCTTGGCAGTCCTGTAGCCCACTCATCCTAATTGCTACCTCAGTCAGAGCTTCTTTTCCTTTAGTAATCTGTTGATCATTCAGCAATATACGATGACTTGGGTCCACAGAAACAGCTGCCAGAAGAATTTTGTTATCTAATAACAGTGTCTCTCTCCTTTTTATTGAAGCAGCAATGCCCTCTGCGATTAAGCCTTGTCTTTGGGACATGCAAAACAGCAAGTTCTTCCACTCCTTTAAGAAAGTTCCAGGAGTTAAATCCTCAGCTTGTAATTTTTTTGTTACTGTGAATGGGTGATGAAGCAGTTCCATTAATTCAGCCACTTGTGTCCATTGACCTTCTGTTAATGTTACCTGAGGGTTGGCCATGTCCACAAGAAAGGGCTTCAGCTCAACTAATCGCTCAATCATTAAATAGGTGCTGCCCCACCGAGTGGCTTGATCTACGATTGCTCCTTTCCCAGCACGTCTCTTCAAGATGGAATCAATTTTAGGGGTTCGGGCAGCAATAGCCAATTTCCTCACCTTGCCAATCAGAGTTCCAGCATGTCCCTCTTGCAGACTGTCTCTTATTGCCAGCTGCAGTGTGTGCACAGCACAGCGCATGTGATAAATATGAGAGAATTTTGAAGCAGCTTCAGCAAGATCTAATTCTAAAGTATAATTTTGCTGTTGTTCTGTAGTAATATCTGTTTGTTCCTCAGTTACAGGAACAGGACTGTGGGCTTCCATCTCAGACATACTGAATCCAAAGTTTTCTTCTAACTGTTCTTCACCTTCCTTATTCTCATTCATCAGTTTAATTGTACTTATCATGTTTGAAGCATTGTCCGTTACAATAGCAAGAACCTGTTCTTTTTTGAGTTCATAATCTTCCAGAACATTTTCCACTAAGGCCTGGAGAAACTTACTGGTGTGTTGAGCTTTAGTATCCTTTACTGCCAGTGTCTTGGTAACAAATTTTTTGTTGTCACAAACAAATCTTACATTTATAGCAAAATAGTTCACTCTGTGACGCGTGCAGGCATCCATTTTAAGATATATTAAGCGTCTCTTGAGAATCTTTTTAAGATGTTCTTTTTGGTTAAGGGCTTCTTCAATCACTAATTTTCTAATACTTTGTCTTTCCAGAGAAACACCAAGTTTGCGGACCATTTCTCCATTAAGAGCTTTAAAACTTGGTCGAGCAAATAATGATAATGGTACACCGTCCTTCACAACAAGCTCTATGAGCTGTCTTTTAAACACATCTGCTGTCATTGTTACAGTAATTTTGTCACTTAGAAAATATCTTGTTACTGATGTTTGAGACAATCTTTCATCCTCCGTTGCCTGGCGGGAAGTGCTGGGCACTGGTTTCTTGGTGTCACTCTGATCCTTCTCAGTCACAGATTTGAAAATTTCTGGGTGGAAGCGGCTTAAATGTCTTTTTAGATTGGAAGCTCTCGTAGGAGCGTTTTTCTCGCTTCCGGAGTATGCACTGATTTTGACATCACAGCATTTGTTCTCATCTGGGTCACTTATCTTACACTGACACACAAAATATTTTTTATCTTCAGTTAGTGTGAAATGCTCAAATACAGCTGACTTCATAGGAAGCTTATTAGACATTTTATAATGATATAAATTTGTTTTTAAAATAATTTTGTCCTATTAAAAAAAGGTATACTGTAATATCTGAAAGAATAGCGAGTATAACTTTGGATAGAAATAAAACAAACTATGCATAAATCAACAGTACAGCTATCGATATGTCATGATAAATAAAAAGTTTGTAATATATGTTTTATTAGGTCTCTTTACTCTGAACTTTCAGTATCACACTTTTCTCTGGATACAGCTCACTAAGGGCCTGATGTGTGAAAACTGTCTTGGTCTAAGACTTTCTTTGTTACCCATAGCAACCAGTCAGAGCTCACAGCAACCAATCAGAGCTCTGCTTTCATTTCTCCAGAGCACTACATGAAAGGGGAGCTCTGATTGGTTGCTATGGGCAACAAAGAAACTTCTACACCTAGACAGTTTCATACATCAGGCCCTGGGTGTTTTACATCATACTGCTTCACAATCTACAAAGTGAAACTACTAGCAGTGCTAGATAACAAAGCCTTGGCAAGTGGCAACAGCTTCTACACCTATAGTACTTTCTCACATGTGTGTTTCTGTATTTCTAAGTTTGAGATGTTAGAAAACAGTTTCGCCCCTTATATTCTATGTATAGCATATATAAGCCATCTGAGCAGAGCAGCTAACCTCTCCAAACATGAGCTCAGAGGAGAAGCAAACTAACACAAAGCATACAGAGAGAACATACACTGGACAATTGATTTATGCAGTTTATTGAAAGTTTAGATATACTAAGAAGAAGTACTTGCCTTAAAGGAGTTCTCAGTCTCTGCACAATGATTCACTTGCTGACAAGCAGTCACTCTGTGTCCTCGGGCTGTGGGTGGGTCTCCAGCACAATTACAGATAAAGTCAAGCTTTTCAGTCCTCACAATCACAACACTTGTATCTTTTGCTTACTCCAGATAATGGTGCTAAACCTTATAGGTTCACTCAGAACTCAGTCCCATCATTATATGAGGAATAGAACAGACCTTTACAGGACATTTCATCATTTTCCCAAATTCTTATGAAAATATATTCAGCACATACTGCATTGTACTACTAACTGTACCAATTTATTATATATTTTGGGAATCGGAGTCGGTCCATTTTATACCGACTCCGACTCCACCAAAATAGGCACCGACTCCGACTCCACAGCCCTGGCTACAATACACAATGTAGGATGCTGTGCTTGGTATACAGTGAAGAGGTAACAGCCTCATCCTTAAAGAAAAAACTACCTTAGTAAAGTCAGAAAAGTGTATTTGCTTGTAAGGTCAGCCCAGTTAAAGAGGACCTTTCATGTCCTCATGAATTTGCGGTTTTATATACAGTACCGCTAGAAATCCGACAATGCGCTGAATTCAGCACAATGTTGGCTTTCCCAGTAGGTGCCCCGGAGCTGGAGATATTGGTGCCGTTAATTTCGGCACCGATATCTCCCCACTGTCAGAAGGGCAATCCTTATAGCTCAGCATCATCGCTGGGCAGTAAGGAACGCCCCCTCTGACAGTACAAAGCTATGTTACAGTAATGTCAGAGAGGGGCGTTTCTCACACTCCAGCGATTACGCTAGGCTCTGAGGAATGCGCTTCTGACAGTTGGGAGATATCGGTGCCGAAACTAACAGCACAGATATCTCCACCACCAGGGCACATACCAGGAAAGCTGACAGCGCGCTGAATTCAGCGCACTGTCAGCGTTCTAGCGGTATATAAAACCACAAACTCATGAGAACATGAAAGGTCCTCTTTAATAGAGTTTACAAGTCATATTAGAAAGCACTGAGTTTGCATTCATTTATAGTTACACTGAAAAGCAAAGAAATACAATATAATCCTCTTTAAAGCTGCCATCACAGGAGGAACAACTGTGTGATGGCTCATTTTCCCTGCAAAAACAAATTAGGAATTCAATGAACATTAATGGTCCTCTACAGCTGAGGCATTCACTCGCTGTGGTCTCAGCACTGGCTAATAGACTGGGAGCCCTGCTCAGTCAGCTTATATCACCATACAGCACAGTAGGAGGAGTTTGGTAACCAGGTGATAGCATTTTTTGTTTAAGTGGCATAGCAGGCATTTATGGTGAGGCTAATTATCTCAATGATATAGAGCGCATCCTCAATCTTATGTGGTCAATAAAGGTGGTGACAAAGAAAAACACTGTTAATAATGGAACAAAGGGGAGAAAGTAGAGTCCACACAGAAAAAAAAAAAACAAAGATTGTGGGATCAAAAAAGCAGATACACATTATCAGATTAAAAGATAAGACCAACAGAGTGTGAGTAACCCAAGGGCCCATCTGGGTCTGGCATCAACCCTCCTATATCTGATGAACTGTGGCATAAACATCCCATTGGGACCAAAGCTTTTAGAAAACATCATTTGATTCTGGGCTGTAGCTGTAAGGTGTTCCAGGGTTCTAAATTCTTTCATTCTAGAGTACAAGTCCAGGACTTAGGGGGAGAAGGCTTGTTTCCAGTGACAGGCAATGAGGCATTTTTTGGCTGTAAGGATCTGAAGTTTCAGCTTCAAATATTTCTTCCCCACTGGGTGGGACGGGACATTCAACAAATACATTTGGTGATCTAGCGGGAGGGTCAGGTGTAATACCCACTCAATCAGGGCACTAACCTCTGTCTAAACAACTGGATGAGTGGACAGGTCCAAAATATATAGAACATTGTGCCCAACGATAAATCACATCTTTATCATGTGGCAGGGATGGCTGGATTGAGGTGGTGAAGTAGTTTTGGGGTGTGGTACCAATGGAGGATGGATTTATATTGATTCTCTCTGTATGTTAAGCATAGGGAGGACTTTGTTGCCCTACTCCAAATAATTTTCCACAATCCATCAGGAATAGGTATGCCCAGATACTCCTCCCATCGGGCCATGTAGGGGTGCCTGGGAATTTGCTCCAGTAAGGGATTATTAAGGATATGGTAGATGGCAGATGTAAAACCACTGGTTGACATACCATACCTGCCTAGGTAATCAAAGGGAGTGGGAATAGATACTGTGGATCCCTGAAAAATGGCCTGAGTGCAATAGCAAATGAAGAGGTATTACATTCTGCTAGTGGGGGGCACAAAGAACCTTTCCCAAAGTTCCTCTAAGTAGTGAAAACAGGGGGTTTTCACTACTTAGTCAGATAGACCTCTCTTAGACCAGCGTTGGACCAACATTGAAGTATGACCCTCCATGAAGTGCAGGTGAAGAGAGAGAGAACATTTTTGGGCACAGAGCTACCATAAGTCCCAGGTAAATGCTATGGTGCCCAGTAGCTCATGGGAGGTTGGATGGTATGGGGTATTCCAGAGGTGGGAGATAGACTGTGCAGGGGCAAGCCATAACTTCTCAATCCCCATCCATTTTGCATAAACTGAGAGGTGGACCAGGCAGGAAGAGGTATAATAACGTTTTATTACCACCCCGATACACATATGCAACATGATCATTATCCAGAATATACAGTAGATCAGTGTCTCCCAAAATTTCTAAGCTATATATACTGTAATGAAGGAAATTTCAACCAAGTAACCCCAAGTATATACTCCCTCCATAGCAATCAGCCACCTCACATAACACACTGGGGCAGATTTACTAATGCAGGGGCTCACATGTGCAAAATAAGTTATTGTCACAGTGACTTTATTGTAGCTACTCTACAAAAAAGGAAGTCAGAAAACTTGATCAAAAATTTAGTGCAGGAGGCATGCCCTGGCATGGGAGCTGAGTAGAAGAGCTGTTCCAGAGCTCTGGTTCTAGCTCTATTTTGGGGGTTTCACTGTAAACCATGGGCAAATTACGTACCTGCAAGACACAGGGGAGAACTCCGATGTCTCAGACACCTTATGTGCCAATCTCTAACTTTTTCCTCCCACTGGGGGACTCACGACCATCATCAGATAGTGAGGCGGGCTCAGACATAACAACTGTGTTATTCTCCACTGCGGCTACTTCACTGCCACCTCCCAGTCCTCTGGCTGAATCTGCTAGGCAGCAGCAGGCTTCATAGAAATCCTCTCACGAGGCTCCGGGACCTCTGAATCGGGTCAGTTCCGGGGTTAGTGATATGACTTCCGACCAGTCTCCCCGCCTCTCCCCTCTAAGCGCAGGAAATCAGTGGCCATCTTGATCCCCAGTCCTACCCCCCAGCACGGGGGCCATCTTCCCAGGCACCTGCACCCCCACGACAGCTACACAGACAGCAGAGGAGTGTCCCATGACACCCACTCACCCCACCCAGCCTGGAACTACAAGTCAAAAGGGGTACAGAGGCCTGGAGTGGAGTGTCAGCCCACCCACTAAGAAGCTGCACTTTACCCCTAAGGGCCGTGATGTCAGACCCCATTCTCCTTCCCAACACTCTGCTTCATCCTCTGAGGAAGATGTTGCTCCCTCTCTTACTTGCTACAAGCAATTGTCTGTTGTCCCTGCTTCTGCAACCCTCCATCCTGCCAGCCCTTCTCTTATCACCCATTTACCACCGCCTGAAGAGGCCATCCATGCATTGCAAGGTCACCCTGAACTACAGGCACTACTTGCCCTCATCCCTACCAAACGTGACATGGACGACCTAACATCTGACCTGAAAAATCCTGCCACAAGGATCTCAAGGTGGTGAAGACTGATGTTACTAATCTACAACAGCGAGTGGACGATTTAGAACGGTTTAGGAAATTAATATCTGCCTAGGTGCAGTCCCTGCAGCAAGCCTACTGATCTGCCTCTCTGCCTATTACAGAAATCTGTGGTCGCTTGTGGATAATATAAAGAACCGTAAATGCCACAATAATTTTCGTATCCGTGCTACTCCTTCATCAGAATTTCTGACCACACTGACAGGTACTGTATCTTCAACACACTCCTGGGCTGCATGGCGGACACTCACATTGAAATTGACTGGGCCCATCGGGCTCTCAGACCGCGTAACTCTGACCATGCCAAACCCCGGGATGTGATTTGCAGAATACATTATTATGCTCTTAAAGAAGAGATCATGCTGAAGGACAGAGGGCTTAAAACTTTGATGGAGCTCAACTGTTCCATTCCCTGACCTATCACGACATACACTGCAGCAAAGATCTGCCCTGAAGCCTCTTCTATCCATTCTACAGGAACTCGGTATTCCATACCGCTAGGGCTTCCTGTTCGCCCTTCAAGTCTGGATGAGGGATAGATTGTTGATCCTCTTGACCCCTGATGACCTACCTGCCTTCTTGCAAGCTCTAAACCTGCCTCAGATGAAGCTCTCAGATTGGGAGCAACTATTTAATGACGCTGTTCCTCCTCTGCAGCGCCAGGTTGTTGGGGCCTCCACTTCTGACTCTTGTCCACGCTCTCCCAGACCTCCGGGATCCTGTCACAGGAACCGCATAACCTCAGACAGAGACCAGCACACCTGATCTGGGTAGTACCAGGTGATATCCACCCACTGGGCTTCTTTGCCCTGGTTCACTAGAATGATTCCCATATGCGCTCTTACCCCCCCCCCCCCCCCCTTTCATTCTGGGCTTGGACTGGCGCAGGTGCTCCTTATACTATCTGTTGTTCCTGGAACTCTTCCTGTGCCTGCCAAAACCCCACATAGGTACAGTTCCTTGCGAAAGTATTCGGCCCCCTTGAACTTTTCAACCTTTTGCCACAGGCTTCAAACATAAAGATATAAAATTTAAATTTTTTGGTGAAGAATCAACAACAAGTGGGACGCAATTGTGAAGTGGAACGAAATTTATTGGTTATTTTAAACTTTTGTAAAAAATAAAAAACTGAAAAGTGGGGCGTGCAATATTATTCAGCCCCCTTAAGTTAATACTTTGTAGCACCACCTTTTGCTGCGATTACAGCTGCAAGTTGCTTGGGGTATGTCTCTATCAGTTTTGCACATCGAGAGACTGAAATTCTTGCCCATTCTTCCTTGGAAAACAGCTCGAGCTCAGTGAGGTTGGATGGAGAGTGTTTGTGAACAGCAGTTTTCAGCTCTTTCCACAGATTCTCGATTGGATTCAGGTCTGGACTTTGACTTGGCCATTCTAACACCTGGATACGTTTATTTGTGAACCATTCCATTGTAGATTTTGCTTTATGTTTGGGATCATTGTCTTGTTGGAAGATAAATCTCCGTCCCAGTCTCAGGTCTTTTGCAGACCCCAACAGGTTTTCTTTCAGAATGGTCCTGTATTTGGCTTCATCCATCTTCCCATCAATTTTAACCATCTTCCCTATCCCTGCTGAAGAAAAGCAGGCCCAAACCATGATGCTGCCACCACCATGTTTGACAGTGGGGATGGTGTGTTCAGGGTGATGAGCTGTGTTGCTTTTACACCAAACATATCATTTTGCATTGTGGCCAAAAAGTTCGATTTTGGTTTCATCTGACCAGAGCACCTTCTTCCACATGTTTGGTGTGTCTTCCAGGTGGCTTGTGGCAAACTTTAAACAAGACTTTTTATGGATATCTTTGAGAAATGGCTTTCTTCTTGCCACTCTTCCATAAAGGCCAGATTTGTGCAGTGTACGACTGATTGTTGTCCTATGGACAAACTCTCCCACCTCAGCTGTAGATCTCTGCAGAGTGATCATGGGCCTCTTGGCTGCATCTCTGATCAGTCTTCTCCTTGTTTGAGATGAAAGTTTAGAGGGACGGCCGGGTCTTGGTAGATTTGCAGTGGTCTGATACTCCATCCATTTCAATATGATCGTTTGCACAGTGCTCCTTGGGATGTTTAAAGTTTGGGAAATCTTTTTGTATCCAAATCCGGCTATAAACTTCTCCACAACAGTATCACGGACCTGCCTGGTGTGTTCCTTGGTCTTCATGATGCTCTCTGCGCTTTAAACAGAATCCTGAGACTATCACAGAGGAGGTGCATTTATACAGAGACTTGATTACACACAGGTGGATTATATTTATCAACATCAGTCATTTAGGACAACATTGGATCATTCAGAGATCCTCACTGAACTTCTGGAGTGAGTTTGCTGCACTGAAAGTAAAGGGGTCGAATAATATTGCACACCCCACTTTTCAGTTTTTTATTTTTTACAAAAGTTTAAAATAACCAATAAATTTCTTTCCACTTCACAATTGTGTCCCACTTGTTGATTCTTCACCAAAAAATTAAAATTTTATATCCTTATGTTTGAAGCCTGAAATGTGGCAAAAGGTTGAAAAGTTAAAGGGGCCGAATACTTTCGCAAGGCACTGTACGTGGATGTTTATATGAGTCCACTTTGAGAAGTGTGCTCCATCGTTTAGTCCCCCTGAGGGCAGCTATACTGCTCTTTACTCTTGTATCTGTTCACTTTCCTAGCCTTTTTCTTCTCTCCCTCACCTTTTCTAGTTCATTTTACAGCTCCCCCACCTTTTTCCTGACTCCTGATGGCTGAGATCACTGTATCATCCTTCAATGTGAAAGGTCTGAATACCCCCGAGAAACGTTCCCAGGTACTGCATGACTCTCACAAATGTACAGCTCACATATTATGAATGCAGGAAACCCATTTTCTTTCCTCTCACATGCCGGTAAATAAAAATTGCTACTACCCAGAGTGGCTCCATAGCAGTATCTCTCAGGGCAAAACCAAGGGGTAGCGATTTTATTTCACAAGAACCTCCAACTCAAAGTCCTTGACTCTTTCTCTCTGACCCTGAAGACCCCTACCTCTTTGTCCGGTGCAAAATTTATGGTGCTACATACACTATTGGTAATATTTACTCACCTAACACTGGTCAGGTACCCTTTCTCCTCTCTACTCTCTCCACCCTCCAGTCCTTTGCTATAGGTCATCTTATTCTTTGCGGAGTCTTTAACCTGACACTTAATCCCCTCACAGATTCCTCCATGAGTAAATCCCAGGTCCCCTATGTTGCCCTTAACAAATTTCACGAATAGGTACACTCCTTGCTACTGTGTGACGTATGGTGCATTCTGCACCCAGAAAACAATGATTATTCTGTCTTCTTCCATGCGCATAATTCATACAGTAGACTGGACTATATTTTCCTATCCCATTCACTGCTCCCCCAGGTGACTTTGGCTGCTAATGGTAATGGTAATTCCCTCCTATCAGATCACTCCCCGGTCGCCTGCTCTCTTAAACTTCTTCTCCCCACTCGGTATTCTAACACTTGGCAGCTTAATGAGTCCTTGCTTCGTGATGCTCAATGCCTGGCTGATCTCAGACTATCACTGACTTTGCCAGGACCATGTATATGATGACATCTCCCCCCACTAAACAGTGAGAAACTTTGAAATGCGTTCTGAGGGGAGTCCTGATGAAACACGGTGCTAGAATTAAGCGTGATTCCAGAGTGAAGCTTAAGTCTCTTCTGCAAACCCTAAGCTCTCTTGAAGCACAGCATAAGCAAACCCTTCAGCACTATACTCTCACCACCTTGATGGCGACGCGCCATGAAATCAGACCCCTCCTTGAACACAAGCAGCTCAGCCAGAAATCCTTTTACGATTGGGGCAACAAGGACGGTTGCCTTCTTGCTTGCGCAGTCCAAGAACGACAAACAGCATCTCATATTATGTTCATCAAAACTCCAGCGGGCCGCACCTCTCATCTCACTTCTGACATAGCCTCCACATTTAAAGAATGCTGTGAAGCTCTTTATACTCCAACTCCTTCCCATACTTCTGCTCTAAGACCTGACCCCCACGCAGCCTGTTCCAATATATTCATGACACAGGTCTCCTGTCCAAATTGAGTTGGAATGGGGGTCTCAGGTCTCCCGGTTGGTAAAAATCCCAGTCCCATACAGCCTGTTTTTATAAAACTCTTCTCCAGGATCTGTTGTCCAAATTCGAGATTCTCTCCTGCGCATTGGCTCTCCTCTCCTATATGCTCTTGTCATGGAGCACCTGCTGGTGGCCATTCAATGTAACCCAAACATTGAAGGCCTGAGGTTGGGGCATTTACATCTCAAGATCTCAGCCTTTCCAGACGACGACTTTTTATTACTCACCCAGTAATGACTCTCCCCTCCTTACTAAAATAAATTGACACCTATAGCTATTATAGTAACTATAAAATTAACTTGTCCAAAGGCACTGCACTTAATGTCTCCCTCCCTGACTCTCTGGTTCGCTTGCTTCGCTGCTCCTTCCCTTTCTCCTGGTCGGCCAAGGCAATTAAGTACCTGGGGGTACTCCTTCCCAGCTCTCCATCTGATATATACATGCTCAATTTCCTCCCAATCTTGTGTATGGTTCAGTCTGACCTGTCTAAATGGGACACCAAGGGACTCTCATGATTGGGTTGTATCAACCTGCTGAAAATGAATATCCTCCCCAGATTACTCTATCTTTTCCAGACGGTTCTTACGGTGCATCCAAGGGTATTTTTCTCCTCCATCCAGAAAGCCTTCAATAAATTTTTCTGGGCATCTAAATCACCGAGAATTGCCAGACGTGTTCTCACCAAACTCAAATGATTAGGTGACCTAGCGGTCCCTGATTGCACCCAATACTATCTCAACTCGCATTTTAGATTGACACCACTCTACTACTTCCAAGCTCTGGGTTGCCCTGGATAGCTCTTTAATTCTCTTGCCTCTCACATCCCTTCCGTGGCTCCATAAACGTCACTGGTCAGGTAGGACTGCCTCAGACCTTCCATATATTGCTCAGCAAGTTGTCTGTGTGTCGCACATAC
Source organism: Leptodactylus fallax (assembly GCA_947044405.1). Taxonomy (NCBI): domain Eukaryota; kingdom Metazoa; phylum Chordata; class Amphibia; order Anura; family Leptodactylidae; genus Leptodactylus; species Leptodactylus fallax. Next base: position 2,618,598 of record CAMRHE010000097.1, read on the forward strand.
CGCACTGTAGCTCGTCTCTTCACCAACGATGACCCACTGACTCCTGTCTCGGGCAACCCACACTTTCCTGTACCCTTGCACTCTCCTCTCGCCCCACTAGCCAATCGCCCCTTACGTTTCTCGAGGTCATGTCCCCTTCCTCCTTACTGTCTTACTCTGAGCTAGTACCCCAAGAGCACAAAGTCCAAGCAACACACTGTAAATACCTTCAGCTGCACTATTTTTATTCCTTCCTGAAGACATCTCCATTCATTTTGGCATGAGGTCTATAGAGTTATTAGGGACGTTACTGATGTTGCATTGGAGGACGATCCCCTTTCCTTCTGTAAATTTTCCCACGCAAGATACAGAAGCTGGTTGGTTTTATGATGATAGCGGCCAGGTCCGTCATTCCCCAGTTCTGGAAAGCCACCTCTTCCCCGTCCATGTTGGATTGGCTTCAGGAGATCTTGCATATTCGACGAATGGAGGATATGATCGCGGCACTTCGGCAGGATGATAGTATAGCCCATCAGAAAGTATGGCTACTGTGGCATACTTTCTACTATTCTTCCACCTTCCATTCCTCATTCTATGCTCCTTCTCTCCAGCCTCAGTGAGTTCATCTTGTTCCTATGTCTCTTTTTGTATCAATTTTGTTCTGACTCCATTCTTCATATATCAGCTGCTGGAACGTCACTCCACTGCAGTTGGGTGCTAGAGTAGGTTCCACCGCATTGTCCAATTTAAAAAAAAAAAACCTAAAACTGGGCAACCCAGGGTATCTTTGCAATTTCTAAAAATTTTATTCAGTGAGATAACAATCCCAAGTCATCATAAATTACGTTTCGGTCTGTAACATAGACCTTCATCAGACAAATGACAATCTGAGGCACAGTTCCAGTATATCAGATGGTGCAAGTTATGCAGGATCATCTGGTGTGCTGGAACTCTGCCTCAGATTGTCATGTGACAAGTTTTTTTTTGTATATTTTATCCTAAGGATAGGTGTAAGGGAGCGATTCTCCAGTAGCTGCTGGAGAACTCTAGGGGGAGGGGCACAACAAGACAGTGGACCCTAAGCTGAACCCCCCCCCCCACTGTCCCTGGCTAACTTGCCCGATCTGTCCTAGGCGACAGCCAGCAACTGGTCGACAGTCCCTGCTTATAAGTGAAAACACAGAACGCAGACAGGACGAACAACAACAAAGGCAGGTCAGCTAGCCAAGGGGTCGGTAACAATCGAGCAATGCAGTACAAAATCACAATCCAAGAGAAAAGTCAAAGGTAAGACAGTGGTCAGGAAATAAGAAGAACAGGTAACAAAGAACAAGGAGTATAGCCAGTACGCGTAATGCAATAGCAGGCGCCAATGGGAAAGTGAGCAAACAATAAATAGGGAGGAAGAACCCGTCCCAGGCTTGATAGGAGGATAAGCTGTCAATCACACATCACACAGGTAAGACTAAAGTTAACTCTTAGTGAAGCAGGGGGAAAGCAAGGTGAAGGAGAAGGGTGTGGTGGAAAATCAATTAAGGAGGTGAAGGAATAGGACAGTGTTCAGACAATACAAGCAAAACCCAAAGGAAGGAGTCACAACCGGACACGCCTCCTGCACCGCAGCGTACGCCCGGAGGATGGTACCAAAGCCCGGACAGGCAAGGATGTTACAATAGGTCATAAATATATTTGCCCAGAAAAACTCCTTTAAGAATATTTTAGATACAGCAAGGCAGCCCTGATACTAAAACACAATATATGAAAAATCGACAGCAGATAATAGATAGTTCTGTTATTCACTGCAGAAGCAACTTTAAAGATCTGAGCCGTTCAGAACATAAGAACAATAGTAGTGAGAGGAATGGACCGAGTGCCAAAAACTATTATGCTATATGATAGTTCCACTGTTGTGCCAATATAACATGGCAGAAAACTGTGTTATTCAAGGACGTGTAGAACCAATTCTGTCATGGGACAGATCTGTGTGACGAAAAGAGACCGGCAGAGAACATTCTGCATTGTAGCCCAGCTTTCTCTATTACATTTCTTTTATTCTTCCCTCATAAATTTTGCCAGCTAGGCCTTTTCTTGTATCTTTTAATAGCTAATTAATGCCTCCATAGAACTCAAGGACAATTAGCAAAGCTGGAAATACTCAATTCAATTAGAAGATACTCAAAGAATGTTGGGAGATTCCTTTTTCTCCTGAAGGACTATTAACCCGCTTATACTTTGGCACTGAACTGTGGAAGTTTCTGGCATAATTCTCAACTTTGCTCTATGGTCATAACCTTTTAAGGGTTAACAGATTTAAGGCATATTAAAGTCCATGGCTTAAGGCTTACCCATGTACACTTACAATTAGCCAGCATAATTAGTCATTTTCAAGAAGGAAGCCTTTGAGATCCTGTTCTGAAACGCTCTATGGACTTAATTACCTGTCAGCGGAAAACCAGGGGAAGTCAACGCAGAAATACACAGTGGAATGATCCCTTTTAGGGTTAGTTCGCATGGCTGATTTTACTGCAGGAATAATTGCTCTTTTTTTAAAGTCAACAGTATGGCAGACAGTTGCTGTGGCTGCTCTCACTACAAAAATAAACCTTCATGGATCTTGGAAGAGACAGGTTACTTGACTTTTTCGCTACAGTTTATTTTACATTTAACCAAAAGTAGAAAAACACATAACCACATGTCATAATGACACACAATAGCATTTAATGTAAATCTACTCTTTAAGGTGTGGTGATAAGTAAACAGCAATGGTAAATACACTTGAACAATGCAAACAACATGTTTGAAGCCTATATACTGTTATATATATATATATATATATATATATATATATATTTATCGGTTATTCAACTTTGAAAAAATGCTGCAAATGTGATAAAAGATAAATTTATAGAACATTCCACCTGCAATCCAGAATCCAGCACAGGCACTCTGATAGCCCTCCTGGTTTTTGTCTACAAGCGGACAGCATGTGAGTTATGCAGGCAACCAGTGGTGGTAGCCGTCACAAGCTGTACTATTGGATGGCTAGTGATAGTTATAGCCATTGATTAATGGCAGTGGTCACATGCTGTCCGCCTGTAAACAAAGACTGGGAGGACCAAAGAAATTACAGCAAAATATTGCCAGGTAAGTACAGCTTTTTGTTTTTGTTTTGTTTTATCACATTTTCTGAGTTTTTTTATGTTGGATAACCTCTTTGAAGGGAAGTGGATGGCTGCAGCTACACACTGCTGATACCTGCTGATACTGTTTCAGTCCTATTTCATAAATGTATTCATAGATGAAAAGCATATTTCACTATTATAAACAAAGATAAGGAGGACTGAAGGAAGATCAGCATAGTATCGCTCGGAAGAAGCAAGAACAGTTTTTTTTGTTTTTTTTTTTAATCACATTTCTTGAGGTTTTTAAGTTGAATAACCCCATTAGGCTAAGGCCCCACGTAGCGAGCTGCAGCCAAAAAACTCTGCAGACGAGACGTTTTTCACAGAAAGTCCGTAGAGTTTTCCTCTGCGGACTATCTGTTCCTATTGTACCTATAAAGAAAATGCCAGCATTTACAAAGGTATAATTGACATGCTGCGATTTACAAAAAAAGGTTTTCCGATGCAGATTTTTTTTTTTGCAATGTCTGGATGGGATTAACCAGAATCCCATCCACTTTGCAGGCAATGTAAAACGTTTAAAGTGCAGGGGATGACTGCATTTACTTTTACATAAAGGGTCCATGAAGTACTCATTTACACATTTATAATAGCTGCTGATACTGTTCCACTCCTGTTTTAGGCTAAGGCCCCACATTGCAAAAATGCAGCTTTTTTTATGCAGATTTTGTTGAGGCTTTTTGAGCCAAAGCCAAGAGTGGCAATAAAAGGAATGGGAAATATATATGAAGCTCTTTTACTTCTCCTTTCTGCTTAATACACTACTGACTGGCTGAAAAAAACGCAACAAAATCTGCAGCACAAAAGGCTGCATTTCCACATATGGGGCCTCAGCCTTATAATGTATTCATAGACAAAAAGCACATTTCGCTAGAAAATTATTAGATAACGTATTACATACAGAGAGATCTCCTTATGAAAGATAATTGGCCCCCATGTGGTTACATAGCACATCCCTAAAGATAATGTCAGATGATTTGGCAAATTTTCAAGCAACATGTCCCGACTGACTCTTGTAATGGAAAATTTAGATATGACTATTATCTATATGTTTGTTACCATTAAAGGACTTTTCTGAGGTTTGAAACACAAACAGCTGGTTGCATATACGATAACATAACGAACAAAATGTACTAGTCACCTTTTAAATCTTGCCAAAGGCATCTGTTTACCTTGCTAAAGTGAAGACATGGCAGCATGTGATTGCTCTAGCCTATTGCATCATCACTTGAGATTTAAAGCTTTTTCCTTAAGTTATTGAATATGGTTTGTTTTTTTTTAAAGCCCTTGAAACATTATCAATGCCCAAGAAATAGGAAACACTAAATGTACACTAACAATGCTTATCTGCTCTCCACGGATAGGTAATAAGTGTTTGATCACTGAGGTACTTTAACATAACGCTGGCCATATATCAGTGAATTTAAAGTGATAACCAGAATTTGGTGATTATGTTTTTTTTTTTTTTTTTTAGACATAGCTGCTATAGAATTGTGTGTAAAAAGAAATCTCTAATATAATACTAGGTTCACACTAGCGCTGCATTTCTGTTATTCAGGTCTGTTGGTGACACAGAGCCCGGCATACCCCATTGACTATAATAGGGTCTGTTGGGTGCCCATCGTTTTTAAGCTGAAACCGGCGGAGGAAAATGTTCTTCGTGGAGGACTTTTTCCGCTGCCAATTTTCGGTGGAATCTGTAACAGAGACTCTGGCACAAATGTGAATGTAGTCTTAGGCTAATTTTTTTTTATCACAAATCTGTCAACACTGCAAATTAGTACATGTGGTTTTATAACATTTACATTTTTTTTTAAAAGAAATGGTTCTAACAAAGAACCCTTGAACAGCTCAAATACAAAACAGCATTGCTGTACATCTAAAACCCTCTTCTACAGGATTTGTTTTACATATAATTGTCAATTCTGAAAATTTTTTTCTTCACAGCAATAAAAGAAAAAACAAGGGTAAACCTGAACAGAATAGGGCAAGTTATAACAATCATAAAAAGCCATGCGGTTTGTAAATGTAAAATATAAATGACATGTTGCTAAAGTTTAACAATAATAATGTAATATAGTTATGGAGCTAAATGCAACAAAATGTAGCAAGTTGTCGAATTTCAACTTGGACCTACTAGTACTTATCAAGGTCTGTAATAATACACACAATCTTTAAATGTTATTAAATGGCCTCTTCTGTTCCCTCATATTCACATAATAATAAACAGATGGATTCAACAAACCACCATTTATACTCCGTCCCTGCAGTCAGATTTATAGGCACAGAAGGAAATTCTTACACAGGCAGCTCTGAAATATATCTGACCTCACATATGCACAACCTCTCTAAGTGCTTATGAGTTTAAAGTCTTTGCCCTGGTATTATACGTCAAACTGTTGTTACTCTAGACCTGACTGTCCCCTAACCCTAGCACATAGTGCAAAATAAGGACATAGTAAAACAGATGGACATGTTGCTCTTTAGTGAGAGCAATGATCTATGCTCTTTTATGTGTCTGCCAGCACAAAGGGCACAACATGATTATCTCCATGAATCCTGTAAGATTCCTGAGAAGTGAGTATGGGGATCAGGATTACCAAGAGCTTTCTGCCAGGAATCCTTCACAGCTACAACTGTCCCTATGAATGTAAACAGCCTGTCAGACAGACATGTATGCAGTTGTCTACATGGTTAAGACATGGGTCCTCAGAATATTAGTTGACTATTCGTGTAAGAATCACTGAGAAGCCAACAAAAATTAGTTGCAAACTTTTAATAGCTATTTAAGGGAAAACTGATACTTCTCAAGACTGAAGTGGCCAAGAAATGACAAAAAAGTGAACGCACCATGGAAGACTTCCAGACACAAACTACAATAGGGCACAACATCCTATATATAGCCCAAAATACCATCAATCACTAACACTTAGTGAAATATTGTGGAATTCACCTTTGAGGTTATATACACATGTATGGAACACCACAAATATGGTTGAATTGAATTCTGTCAACATTCAGATACAGTACAGTGAAGCCTCTCCAAAAGACCACGTTTTGAGAAGACCATTCTCTTAGGGCCGGTTCACATCTGCTGCAAGCAGCACTTTCCTCTCTGCATGTTTCTGCATGAAACATGCGGAAAACGAGTAGAAACCACACGGACCCCATTATAGTCTATGGCCGTGATGGCGAACCTATGGCACGCATGCCAGAGTTGGCACGCGCGCCGTCGCCATGATCGCTCACTAATGGGGAATCCGGTACAGGATTCCCCGCTGGTGAGCGATCGCTTCTTTCAGCTGTATTTGCAATTGCACATACAGCTGAAAGCTATAAGTGTAGGCCGCGGTCCGCGGCCTACACTGACTGCAGAGTGTGACCTCTGCCCCGACGCAGGTGTGATGACGTAAATCATCAGCGCCTGCGATCAGAAGAAGAAGGAGGCCGCGCTCCATGGGACTGCAGCTCTTCGTGGGACTAGGTAAGTAACATAAACTACTGTGTGGGGGCCTTCTGTGGAGCATATACTACTGTATGGGGGACACTGAAGCATCTAATACTGTATGGGGGACACTGAAGCATCTAATACCGTATGGGGGACACTGAAGCATCTAATACTGTATGGGGGACACTGAAGCATCTAATACTGTATGGGGGACATTGTGAAGCATCTAATACTGCATGGGGGACACTGAAGCATCTAATACCGTATGGGGGACACTGAAGCATCTAATACTGTATGGAGGACACTGAAGCATCTAATACTGTATGGGGGACATTGTGAAGCATCTAATACTGCATGGGGGACACTGAAGCATCTAATACTGTGTGAGGGACACTGAAGCATCTAATACTGTGTGGGGGACACTGAAGCATCTAATACTGTGTGGGGGACACTGAAGCATCTAATACTGCATGGGGGACACTGAAGCATATACTACTGTATGGGGGACACGGTGAAGCATAAACTACTGTGTGGGGGACACTGTGAAGCATCTAATACTGTGTGGGGCCCCACTGCGAAGCATATACTACTGTATGGGGGGGCTTATTGAGAAGTATATAATGTGGGTGGGGGCCCAAAGTAGAGCATATAATACTGTGCGGGGGCCACTGTAGAGCATATAATACTGTGCGGTGGCCACTCTGGAGCATATACTACTGTGTGAGGGGGCTTATTGTGAAGCATATAATGTGGGTGGGGGCCCAAAGTGGAGCATATAATACTGTGCGGTGGCCTCTGTGGAGCATATAATACTGTGCGGGGGCCTCTGTGGAGCATATAATACTGAGTGGGGCCCACTCTGGAGCATATAATAATGTGTGGGGGCCATTCCGGAGAATATAATATTGTCTGGAGGCCACTTCATAGCGAAATGTACTGTCTGGGGGCCACTTCGGAGCACATTGTACTGTCTGGGGCCCTTCATTATTTATATCACACAGTATCTGTTTTATAGCAGACGTAATACTATTACAGGCTGTAATAACATTGCATGGGCACTATAAAACAGATCCTGGTTAATTTAAGGTTAAATTGCCGTGTTGGTACTTTGCGATAATTTAGTGGGTTTTGAGTTGCAGTTTGGGCACTCGGTCTCTAAAAAGTTCGCCATCACTGGTCTATGGGGTTCACAGGTTTCCTTATGTAAACTGCTTCTCTCTGTGTATAGGTTTCCATTCGGGGGAGGGGGGTCCCCAAGCGGACTCCCCTGTACGGAAAGCGAATGCAGATGTGAACCTTACTTAGACCAGATTTCCTGTGACAGATTTTCAGTTCCATTATATACATTATACATTCTGGCTACCTTATTTGAGAAGACCAATCCCCCCTTAGATCACTTTTTAATTCAAGTATGGAGGGGTGAGATTTCACTATATAGTGACATGTAATAGGGACCCATAGTAGTGAAAAACAACTTGGGAAACTGATAAATCAGTAGCACAAAATCTACAATAAAAAGACTTCCGTTATTCTAAGTTTTCTAAAAGATGTTGATCTTTATCTCTTTTTAGACATACTCATATTAATGTCCTTCTGAAACACTCATGTTGATTTGATACTGACACAGTTGTAGCCAAATTCGTTTAGCTTGTTTTTAGCTAAACTATTCTCTTGCTTTAACCTGCCTCTTTTTAAGATGCTGGACAACACTCACATCCATGGACAGAAAGGGTCAGCATGTTGATTTTCAGGAGAAAAACTACAGCTAGAGGTGCTGCTAGAGCTTATTTCCGTCTTTCCATTGAAAACATAACTATGCACAACCAGCCCAAGCATGCATGTCCATGGGGGGTCACAAGGAATAGCTGTCAGCCAAATGAGTGTTTATATACTGAAGCCACTTCCAGACTTTTTTTCTCTAGCGTACATCAAATTCATGCTTAGAGTATGCGTGCACAAAAATTTTGCAACCTTTTAAAGTCACCTATAGTGAAATAGGCATATACAGTGGGGGAAAAAGTATTTAGTCAGCCAACAATTGTGCAAGTTCTCCCACTTAAAAAGATGAGAGAGGCCTGTAATTGACATCATAGGTAGACCTCAACTATGAGAGACAAAATGAAAAAACATATCTAGAAAATCACATTGTCTGATTTTTTAAGAATGTATTTGCAAATTATGGTGGAAAATAAGTATTTGATCACCTACAAACAAGCAAGATTTCTGGCTCTCACAGACCTGTAACTTCTTCTTTAAGAGGCTCCTCTGTCCTCCACTCATTACCTGTAGTAATGGCGCCTGTTTGAAATTGTTATCAGTATAAAAGACACCTGTCCACAACCTCAAACAGTCACACTCCAAACTCCACTATGGTGAAGACCAAAGAGCTGTGGAAGGACACCAGAAACAAAATTGTAGACCTGCACCAGGCTGGGAAGACTGAATCTGCAATAGGCAAGCAGCTTGGTGTGAAGAAATCAACTGTGGGAGCAATAATTAGAAAATGGAAGACATACAAGACCACTGATAATCTCCCTCTATCAGGGGCTCCACGCAAGATCTCACCCCGTGGGGTCAAAATGATCACAAGAACGGTGAGCAATAACCCCAGAACCACACGGGGGGAACCTAGTGAATGACCTGCAGAAAGCTGGGACTAACGTAACAAAGGCTACCGTCAGTAACACACTACGCCGCCAGATCCTGCAGTGCCAGACGTGTCCCCCTGCTTAAGCCAGTACATATCCGGGCCTGTCTGGAGTTTGTCTAGAGAGCATTTGGATGTTCCAGAAGAGTATTGGGAGAATGCCATATGGTCAGATGAAACCAAAGTAGAACTGTTTGGTAGAAACACAACTCGTCGTGTTTGGAGGAGAGTGAATGCTGAGTGGCATCCAAAGAACACCATACCTACTGTGAAGCATGGGGGTGGCAACATCATGCTTTGGGGCTGTTTCTCTGCAAAGGGACCAGGACGACTGATCTGTGTACGTGAAATAATGAATGGGGCCATGTATCGTGAGATTTTGAGTGCAAACCTCCTTCCATCAGCAAGGGCATTGAAGATGAAACGTAGCTGGGTCTTTCAGCATGACAGTGATCCCAAGCACACTGCCAGGGCAACGAAGGAGTGGCTTCGTAAGAACCATTTCAAGGTCCTGGAGTGGCCTAGCCAGTCTCCAGATCTCAACCCCATAGCAAACCTTTGGAGGGAGTTGAAAGTCCGTGTTGCCCAGCGTCAGCCCCAAAACATCACTGCTCTAGAGAAGATCTGCATGGAGGAATGGGCCAACATACCAGCAACAGTGTGTGCCAACCTTGTGAAGACTTACAGAAAACGTTTGACCTCTGTTATTGCCAACAAAGGATATATAACAAAGTATTGAGATGAACTTTTGTTATTGACCAAATACTTATTTTCCACCATAATTTGCAAATACATTCTTTAAAAATCAGACAATGTGATTTTCTGGATTTATTTTCTCATTTTGTCTCTCATAGTTGAGGTCTACCTATGATGTCAATTACAGGCCTCTCTCATCTTTTGAAGTGGGAGAACTTGCACAATTGGTGGCTGACTAAATACTTTTTTTTTCCCCACTGTACCTATGGAGTCTACGTTTCAAGTCACTTTTGAAAAAAGGCTTATTAGGCGCAAAACATTAATACATGGAGCAAGTGATTAATAAACTAGGCACATACAAGAAAAAAGCACAAAATAGGAAAAAACACATAGAATTCTGGGGCAAAAGCAATCATAAATTGGCACTCTACAATTTTTAAGATAGCATAGCTAAATTCTGGATTGTGAGCATTTGTAAGTATTTAAAGGGGTTGTCCAGGCAAAAATGGACAACCCATTTAAGTTTTAAATGGGCCGGGGGCAGTGAAAAAAAAAAAAAAAAAAAAAAATCATACTCTTCTTTCCATAGTGGTCCAGTCTTCTCGGTCCCGTTCTCTGGCAGAAGTCTGTTCTGTGTGGCAGAAGTCCCAACCACACGTGACCGCTGAGGCCAATCATCGGCCCCAGCGAAGGGCATGTAATGTCACTACCTGTGACATCACCTGTCTCTTCCTGAGGCTGCTCATTGGCCTCAGCTCCCACATGACCGCTGAGGCCAATCAGCGGCTTCAGTGGAACTCAGGAAGAGACCCATGAGAAGACGCCGGAGCAGAAGTACTGGACCGCGCTGGGACGACACTGGAACATCGGGAACAGGTGTGATTTTTTTTTTTTTTACCTCCCCCCTCCCCACCTTTTTTTAATGCCTGGACAATCTCTAAGTATGGAAGCACATAAGCTTAGACAATAATTGTCTTAACTGGTGAAATGTTATAGAGGTTCCATCTAAATAATTTTCTTCTTACTACTAATTATGCACAAGCTCGAGCTGGGCGATTATGTCTAAAATAAAGATTAATTGAATATTTTACCTCGATTCTGATTAATGAACGATTATTTTAGGACACACCCCTTTCACATGCAAAACTCCTATTTATATGTCAAGCCATGCCACTGAATTTTGGTTTCAGCTACTCACACATCATTAATCCAGACTGGAAAGCATACAGTTAGTGACATATCCTTTAGCCAATGGCAGTGTGAGACAGGATGGCAGGATGTGAGCAAGTTCATTTCAATTAATTGAGCTGAATTTAAGTTTTGGTTATTTTGCTATTAATTGCTCAACCATAACCGTAACTATGCCAGACTGCAGTGGGGAGGAAATGGAAACTAGAATAAAGAACTAACAGGAAACATTTTCTTCAATCCTGTAAAGAAGCATTTCTACAAAAAGAATAAAGAAGCAATAAGAACAGCAACTGTTTAAGGCTAAGGCCCCACGTAGCAGGCCACAGAAAAAATAAAGTGCAATGGGAAAAACCACGTCGGAAACGCATTACGGTTCTTCCCGCAACGCTTTTTGCAGAAAATCCGTAGAGGTTTCCTCTGCGGACTTTCTGATTCCATTAATAACTATAGGGAAACCACCAGTGTTTGTGTAGGTATAATTAACATGCTGCAATTTCCAAAAACGCGGTTTTGGAAATCACAGCATTTCCGCTGTACGTATTTTCCGGCAATGTGTGGATCGGATTCACCGTGGATTTTTCATGTTCTTATCATATGTTAATAGGCGTCACCCCACTGATCGCAGGGTACTGTTGGAATTTTCTTTCTAGCCCATACCATTCCCGAGCAACAAGCACAGGTAGTTTTTGTGCCTGATGTGCCATTTAAGCTCTGTAATGTCAAAAGGGCGGTATCAGGCAGAGTGGCGTGATTCATAGCTCCAACCAGAGGCAGCCAATGTCAGAGCTCAGAATCACACTCCTTGCCTGCTCCTACCTGACACTGCCCTCCTGACAGTACAGGGTCTAAATAGCATATCAAGCACTAAAACTAACAGCAAAAAATTTCCAACTGTGCCAGAATTAATGAAGCAACACCTATTCAGGCTAGGTTCACACCTGCGCCTGATCTCTGCTCGGGAATTCCGTTCCCCATTCCACTTTAAAAATGCAGAGAGAACAGTCCTGCAAGCAGGACATTTCTCTCCGCTTTTTTCCACCCTTTTTGGGCGGAAACCGAGCGGAAATCCAGCGGACCCCATTTCTGTGGCCGGAGAAGATATAGAAGGACTCACACACTGCATAACAGACTACATTAATTTTTGTGTGGACAACACAGTACCCACAAAAGTGGTGAGGTGCTTCTCCAATAACAAACCATGGATTAACTCTGATATAAAAACACTACTTAAGGAGAAAAAGATGGCATTCAGGACAAGAGATAAGGAGGGGTTGAGGGAAGTACAAAAGGAGCTGAGGCATCAAATCAGGCAGGGAAAAGCCAGTTATAAAGAAAAAATGGAAAAGCAAATGGAAAGAAAAGACATAAGGGGGGTCTGGGAGGGGCTTAAGTCAATTTCGGGTCATAAACAGTCTGTCTGCCAGATTGAGGCAGATGTTAATTGGCTTAATGAACTAAACCTATTCTTCAACAGATTTGATCACACACCAGCTCCTCCCACCCCAGTATGTCCTTCAGCTCCCCCCACCACAATGACTTCTCCCCATGCGGCCACTTCCCAACAGACCAGTAAATCCAGAAATCCGTCTTTATCTGGCCACAGTCTGACCTTCACACGGGCCCAGGTGAGGAAGGAGATGAAAAAGATCAAGGCGAGGAAAGCCGCAGGGCCAGATGACATCAGTGCAAGGCTAATTAAGACTTGCGGGGACCAGCTGTGTGGTATAATTACATATATGTATAATATGAGCCTGAGGCAGGAAATAGTCCCTGAATTATGGAAATCTTCTTGTGTGGTACCAGTTCCAAAGAAACCCCACCCTATGGACCTCAACGACTACAGACCTGTAGCACTGACATCCCACCTGATGAAGATCTTGGAGAGATTGGTTCTCACACATCTCCGCCCTCTAGTGAGCCCCGCTATAGACCCCCTCCAGTTTGCTTATCGGCCGGGCATTGGGGTAGATGATGCCATCATCCATCTTCTGCACAGGGCTCTGTCTCACCTGGAGAAACCAGGGAACACAGTGAGAATAATGTTCTTTGACTTCTCCAGTGCTTTTAACACCATACAGCCCAGGTTATTGAGGGACAAGCTGGGCCTTGCTGGAGTGGACCACCACCTCTCCAACTGGATCCTAGACTACCTCACAAATCGACCTCAATACGTGAGAGCCCGAGACTGTGTGTCAGGTACCGTGATCTGTAATACGGGGGCACCTCAGGGTACGGTTCTCGCCCCTTTCCTCTTCACACTGTACACTGCAGATTTTAGGTGCAACTCATCCAGCTGCTACCTACAGAAGTATTCTGACGACTCTGCAATAGTGGGTCTCATCACAGATGATGATGACAGGGAGTACAGAGAACTGAACCAGGATTTTGTGGACTGGTGCCACCGGAACCACCTGAAGATTAACGCGGGGAAGACCAAGGAGATGGTGGTGGACATCCGCAAAGGCAGAAGCCCTCCTAAACCAGTGGACATGTCCTGAGGAGCCCACTGGACCCAGTGCAGGTGGTGGGTGACAGAAGGATACTGTCCGTGGTGAGCTCCATGCAGAAGAAGAAGTCCCATCCCATGCATGAGACTGTGATCGCGCTGAGTAGTACTGTCAGTGACCGACTGCTCCACCCTAGGTGTGAGAAGGAGCGCTATCGGAAGTCTTTCCTCCCCACCGCGGTTAGGCTGTACAACCAACACCGACCTAAGCGGAGATCATTACACACAGGGAACTGAAATATCTCTCTGCCTGTTAAATCCCCCCCCCCTCCTCTGCTACGTCCTATCTGTCTGTCTGCTATTAATGTAATGCCTCTCACCTTGGAACATTCCTGTACATGTTGTATTTGTACTTGTATCTGCTTATCTTTGCTGCTGTAACACACTGAATTTCCCCATTGTGGGACTATTAAAGGACTATTATTATTATTATTATTATTATAGTCTATGGGGTCCATGGGTTTCTGCAGGTAACCACTTTTTTAAGGAAACCCAAACACAGGTGTGAACCTAGCGTAAGTAATGTAAAGAGCTGGACTTGTTGGAGTAGTGAAAGGTTCTCTAAGATACAGAAAATCAGACTTACTGTATGCTAACTTGTCGACTTGCTTGTATACCTTTATTGAGTATTTTCAGATTGAATTTTTCTAAATCGTATTTAGAAGATGAAAAAAAAATTTAGACACAATGGAATATTTCGAAACCACTGCGTGCCCATTTGTCACCAATCTCTTCAGGAAAGGAGGGGTTCTTGACTCAGAAATAGAATGACAAAACTTGAGTGGAGAAAAATTTTACTGCTATGAGAGCCACCATATTAGCAATACTTCTGCTGTGCATTCTCTAAAAAGATTACAGAGGGCCTATCAGCACTGCTGACATGTCCATTTAAGATAATATATTGGGGTGTCTTTTCTTAAAACACTGTTTTGAGCCATTCATCTGTCAAAGGGGACACATTCTGACACAGGCAGTACTGAGTGTGGAGAGATACCTCCCAACTAGCTGTAAGTTAGGAGTAACAAAGCAACCATGCAAGTAGACTTCTAGACAAGACGCTCCAGCATTGTTATACTGTATTATGGGGAATGCAATTATTTACTAAAAGAAATTGCAGTGTAAGAAGCAGCACTGTAAAGCTAAATAACCCAAAGGGATGAAAAGTGCCTGCTACCCCAACTCAGAGGTCACAAATCACATACATCCAAAAAAAGAAGAAGCAGTATACCAATTTGTCTTAAAAAGGCAGTGTTTTATATGCTTATTATAGTACAACAAAACTTCAGCTCCTCCTCAGAATCAAGGAGAGGCTGACATGTCGCTGCATTTTAATGGGTGAATAAAATTTGGATGCTGTTTTTTCTCTTTTGGATGTATAAACTGAAACAGATATGTCAAGAGAGCTGATAGGTTCTCTTTAACTGCAGAAATTCAGCATCTAAATCTGAATGCAAAGCCGCATGTATATTAAACAAGGCACAAGTGGATTTAATAGGCATTTTCTGTTTTTTTTTCCCCTACATATGTAGATTTACATTGTGAATTTCAGTGTTCTTTTAGTTTTTTTTATACTAGAAGGAGGTTTTCCAGACCCACCCAGTGTTTTTCATACTTATGAACCTCCACAGGATAGGTCATCAGTATCTGGTCGTGGGGGTTCAACACCCAGATCCTACACCAATCAGCTGATCTGGTTCCCTCCAACTGCCAGAAGCTATAGAGACAGATGAAGCCAGAAGCCCTGTCGGCCACCACTATAAAGTGAACAGGGCTGCAGCCCTACGCCTATTATTTGAATGGCAGCATAGCTACTTCTGACTTCATCTGTCTCTACAGATAGTCTGATCAGCTGCACTGTGTGGGGTTTAGGTCTCACACTCCACCAATATACATCCCATTCTAAAAAGGTGGACCTTCATAATAAATCATTTCAGTACTACATTTTCCACAATTCTAAATGTACTGGCAAATTGGTTAAGAAAAATCAGCCCTTGTACCTCATACCAATACCTGGTACCAAAATTCTAAAAAAAAAAATAATAATTATTGTACATACAGCATAATACATGAAGACATAGGATGCATACCAACACTCTAGCTTGATCCAAATGGGATGCTTACCCTTCTTACTACCCATTTGAATGAAAAGATCTATCTGACTGCATTTGGTCAGCATTATACTCTCTAAAGTGGAATATTACCATACAGATATCAGTAAATCTAGACAACTATGTAATCTAAAAAGTGGTAGAAGACTTAAATCAGAGAAGTGTCATCAGATAGCACTTCAAGACACCTGCTGTACTCCGACTTCAAAGCTTCAATCAGAATTTCTTATCAACGTTGCTTCAAAAATCATATCTGGCCTTTACAGTCATCACAAGAGACGGAATCAATTTTCCCTGAATACATAAACCCATCTCTCAGTAACATCTGCAGTAGAAGCTTATAGATTTTTGGTACAGTACAGGATGTGCATGTAATATACATCAGCATCTTTACTATTTGTAAGGTGGTCATAGAAAGACAATCATTCCAATACAGGACCACATACATTCAAAGATATTTTTGCAGAAGGGAAAATAGTATAAAAAAAACACTGCAATTCAATCCTTCTTCCAACTATATCACAAAGCTAGGACAGTAGCAGCCAGTATTTGTAACTGAAAACTTTTTTTTTAAAGAAGACCTGCCACCTCTTGTTTTAGTAAGTATTTCTGTGCCCTATAAAATGACAATGCAGGATCATCTTTTCTTACAACTCTGCTAGAAATGTATTTATGGATGAATTGAGAACTGGGTGCTACATTCCATTTGCCAAAGGGTCTCTCTCCACACAGTCTACAACTGATTGGTCAATGCCAGATTGAGTCGGGACATACTCACAAGGGGTAACACCCAGCTGTCAGTTTTTTCATAAAATTCTAGGATGAATAACAGAGAAAATGAACAATGTAGAGTTATTAGAAGAGATGTTCCAGAATTGTTATATTACAAGGAATATAATTCTTATTTAACTAGCTATGTCTTAACTACCATGTATTGGTCAAGACAGATTAATGTTATAGGTTAATGAGCTAAGATTGATGGCAATTTTATCATTTGATATATTGCCCTACTTATCGCTAAAGATAGAAATACATATCAAACAGTAGGTCTTTGAGCATATTCCATTCCATAAAATGTTGCTGAACCACGTACTTTAGGATATGAGGACAAAGACGAGATTGACAGTTCTTGGTAGGGAAGGCTAATTAATTATTGATCACTTACTATCTGAATCTGTCTATTCTTCAGGACGCCAATAAGTCACCAAATGTACAAAAAAAATGTAAAGAGGATATGTCAACACTCCTGACGAGCCTGTTTCAGTAAGCACTTGTATTCCCCATAGAACAACAATTCTGTAGCATTGTTTCTTACAAATTTGTGCTGTACCACGCTGTAATTCCTTCTAGAAATCTATGACTACATTGACAACTTGGTTTTACCATTCCCCTTCCCAAAAGAGTGTGCCCATATACTGCCTGATATTGTCAACACTGACAGGACAGTGTGAAAATAGGTAAAACCCATTTGCCAATAAATTTGTTGTAGGAGTAACATAGAGTTATAAAACAATGATGATCCAGAATTGTTATATGATGGTAAAAGAATTTGTTTTCTATAAGAGACATGCCAGGAAAGGTGACTGGACTTCTTTAGGGCATGTGCACATAGCAACATAGCAAATTTTCCTGACTTAAAAATCCAGAGCTCATTTAGGCTAAGGTCCCATGTAGCGAGAGACAGCGAAAAATCGCTGCAGGAAAAACCGTTGCAGAAATGCATTGCGGCTTTTCACAGAAAGTCCACAGAGTTTTCCTCTGCGGACTTTCTGCTTGAATTATACCTATAGGGGAACCACTGCATTTCCGTAGGTATAATTGACATGTTGTGATTTCCAGTTGCGTTTTTGGAAATCACAGCATTTCCACTGCGCGTATTTTTCTGCAATGTGTGGATGGGATTCACTAGAATCCCATCCACTTTGCAGTGACTGTAAAACGCCATGGTTTTTGCCGCAGTGTTTCCAACTCAGCCAAATCGCGGCGTTTGCACCACGTGGGTCTGGGCCTAAAAAAAACCTTCAAAAAATAACATGTCACTTTTTTTTTCAACTGCGTAAAACAATGCCCTATATGATATTATATCTATAAGCTTTGAAACATTTTATTAAAATATTTTATCATACAAATCTGAAAAAACTATCAATCTTAAAAGGTTATTGTGGCCACAACAAGTTACCCCACATCCACTGCAACAAACAGCCAAAGTACAGTGTTTGGCTATCTTCGCCAGCCCCAATGAAGTGAACAAAGCAGAGGTGCGCACTTCCAACCACCATCTCTGTTCAAACTGGGGTGCAAAACAGAATCCGAATCGAACTGATCAGCATGTTACCACCTATCACTGTGGATAGGGGGCAACTTGTTTTGTCTGGAATACCCCTTTAATGAGAAACCCTGACACTCCTGCAAGTATGGGACATGGTCCAACTCTCTATGATGAAGCAATATAACCAAGTAGACAAATACATTTCTCTGATGCTAGGTTCACTTTCTTTGGGTCCGTTTGGGACCTTAAAAACAGAAACCCAATCTGCTTAAAAAGCAGTTACCCATGGAAACCCGTGTACCCCACAGACTATAATGGGGTCCTCTGGGTTTCCACCTGAAATCCGGAGGAAGTCCGTATATTTCAAGTGAAATCGGGGGAAGGAGTCCCCAAATGGTCACCCAATGCAGGTGTGACTGAAGCCTTATCTGTAGAATAACAGTTATATAAAACATGCTCAGGGTATGGACACATGTTCGGGTTTTGTTGATGGAGTTTTTTAAGACAAAACCAGGTGTGGATCATATATGGTGAGAACCTATAAATGACAGTTTGTAATACTCTTTATTCAATCCACCCCTGATTTTGACTTAAAAAACAGCATTAACCTGCTGAGCCAGGCATTTATCTCCACTGTGTGTGGTTGTGTTACAAGATATTCCACTTTTGGTCGGAGGAAGAGACATTTCTCCATGATCAGTTTGACTTCCTTTCAATTCTTACTGCCCAGATTTATCTCCTGGGTATTATTAAGGATGTGGTGCAAGGCTATTAAGATATTTTCTCGCTTTACTCTTTTCTATACAAGAAAAATTATTATTATGGTCTGGGAGGCATCTGAAAAACCCTCTCTGGAGAATTGGCTTCAACTTATTAATAAGTATGTCCCCCAGTGTTGTACATACTCCTATGTTGTACCATATATTTACATACTGTGATATATATGGTTTCTCTAATAGCTTACTACCACAGCATCTGTTTTGTAGTATCTGTTCTTTCAAAATACATAAATAAAAGTCTTTTTTTAAAAACAAAAAACGTGTGTCAACAATGTGATTTCATTCACTAACATAAGTGAAAAAGTTGTAGGGCGACACTGTGATCGTTGGTTGCGCAATGAGAGTTGCGGTCAAAGTCTCCATGCGGCCCTAGCCTAAGGCTAGATTCAAACGACAGAGTTTCACTCATGCATTTGCCAGATTTACAGACTTGAACTTCATGTCGGGACTGGGACTCCTAGTATATATAGTTATTTATGATGCTAGGAGTCCCTGCCTCCCAGCAACATACTGTCTTGTACTGTAATTGGCATAGGATAGCTGGGAGGCAGGGACTCCTAGCAGCATAGATAACTATGATGCTATAAGTCCCGCACCCGGCATGAAGTTCAGGCGGTAAATCCAGCACACACATGGATGAAACTCGGTCGTGTGAATCTAGACTAAGTCTGTGCAATATTTGAAGATACAAACTTTGAATAGCTCTACTATGTAATTCCTTAGTGGTGGGCAGCTGCTCATATTAAACTCGCATTAATAAGACTTCCTACATGGAAAAGGATGGCTTTAGACGCTGCGTCTCGGTCACATCTGCCATGTGTTAATTGGCAGGTTGCACCTCTACTCACCCTTTTAAAGCAAAAGCCATAATACAGGTGCAGCGCATGCGGCCACTAACTTACAGGCTGCACCTGTACTGTTGCTACAGCTTCAGATGGGACAGTACAGGTAACATGTGTTTACCACTAACTGCTGGTCTGCACCTGTACTGTTGGTATTGCGTCAAAGAGTACAGGGGCATGCCGGCAACTAGCACATAACCGATGCGACAGAGACACAGTAGGGCAAACTGGTATATTGTACACCAGTCTTAATAAAGGGAACTAGAGATCTATGAAGAGGCTGCGGTCTCTTAATTAAAGGGTGTCTGTCAGCAGGAAAATCAGTATCAAACTAATAACAGTACCTTGTAGAGCGGCTTCTACACTTTTCAAAGATATATTTCTTATTCTGCAAAGCAGCTTAATTTTCACAAAAATCTGCATTTTATTCTTATGCAAATTAGCTGAAAAGGGGCTTTAGGGGTGTGTCTTCTCCTGCTGGGGCTTCACTCTTTGCTTTAGATAACCGCCCCAAACTGCCCCCAGCTCTGCACCTCCATTGCTTGAGTGACATCTTCTACTTTGTCACACTTTGTCTACAGTTAGAGCGGAGAGCAAAGCCTTTGCAGAAGAATAAAATGCTGATTTTAATGAAAATGGCGCAGCAATGCAGAATAAGAAAGGCATCTTTGGAAAGTGAAAAAGCCGCCCTACAAGGTACTGTCATTAGTTTGATACCGATTTTCCTGCTGATGGACTCTCTTTAACCCTTTCCCGACATCCGCCCTAATAGTACGACGGATGTCGGGTGTTTAAATATGGCTCCCAGGCCTGTCTTTCATGAGTTTCTATTGCAGGCTACTCTATGTAGCCTGCAATAGAAGACCCTTTTTTTTTTGCAATGCATTAGCATTGTAACGCATTGCATTAGTAATTAGACCCCCTAGGGTTCAAGACCCCTAGGGGGTCTAATAAATGCAAAAAAAAAGTTTAAAAAAAGTTAAAAAAATATAAAAAAAAATAAAAAATATTAAAAGTTCAAATCACCCAACTTTCCCTAGAACACATATAAAAGTATTTAAATACTGTGAAACACATACACATTAGGTATCCCTGTCTCCGAAAACAACCGGTCTACAAATCTATAAAAATATTTTTCCCCGTACAGTAAACACCGTAGCGGGGAAAAAAATCAAAAGTGCCAAACCGCTGTTTTTTCACTGTTTTGCCTCTGATAAAAATTTGAATAAAAAGTGATCAAAGCAATATCAATTCCCCAAAATGCTATAACTAAAAAGTACACCTGGTCCTGCAAAAAAAGACGCCCTAGCATCCCTGTACACGGAAGTATAAAAAAGTTACGGATGTCAGAATATAGCGACTTTTAGAAACAAAAATTTTTTTCAGTTTTGGATTTTTGTTAAGGGGTTAAAATGTAAATAAAACTATATAAATTTGGTATCCCTGGAATCGTACCGAAACATAGAATACAGGTGGCATGTCATTTTGGCTGCACAGCGAATGCCATAAAAACGAAGCCCATAAGAAATTCGCACAATGCACTTTTTCTTCAAATCCACATTCTGAATTTTTTTCCAGCTTCCCAGTACATTGCACAGAATAATAAATGGTAGCAACATGAAGAAAAATTTGTTCCACAAGCATTAAGACCTTATATGACTCTGAGAGCAATAAAATAAAAAGGTTATGGGGTTTAGAAGGGGGGGGGGGGGAGTCAAAAACGAAAAACGAAGGCAAAGGGGTTAATCTGTCGGCCATACTGCTGCCAGAATGGAAATCTACACCAAACTCGCGATGAATTTGCCCCAGTTTCTCAGGGTACCTTAATACAACACTAGGATTTTGTAAAGTAGACAGTCCTGGAGATCTGTATCACCTCTACTCCAATGACAGTAAGAATACATATGAGGTATAGAAAGTGGCAGACCTTACAAATTTTTGGAAAATGCTTGACTGCTGTACAATGCTAAGTCTGGAGTTCTTTGAAGTTTAACACTATTATCTCAGTGTTCTGCAAATTCTACGCCATGCAGGTAGGTACAGATGTAATTGGACTTATTATGGCATGTTCAAGTAGTGCTTTTTTCACATGAATTTTGCCATCTCATATGAAATGTGTTTCTGATTGATTTCAATGGATATCTGTACCATAGTTTGTAGAGGATAGCCTTATATACCACAATATAAGGTCACTATAATATAAGGTCTTTACAAAGATATCCTCAATAACATAAGGACAGCAGTTATAAAGGTTTAATACAGGTCAAAACAGGTCATTCCCATAGGTATCCTCGTGATTAATCTTCCTTTAAGGTTACTAATCTCACGAATGATCTCAACTGAATGCACTGGCTGTATGGCCAGAGTTATTATGAACAAGTACATCAAATCAAGGGAAAGACAGATGCATTTTCGATCTGGCTGTCAGAGTTAATGGGACGAACCCGTAGCATGTTTTCCCTTGAGATCTGATTCAAGGAGTCTATGTCCACCTGCTTGTGTGCACTTTTCTACTCTACAGACTCCAGTGCACAGACTTCTGGCCTTTTCTGATCTACTGACGGGAAATTGTAAAGGGGAGGTGGGAGGGGCAGCTGAACTCTTCCAGACTTATTTGACAGCACTTCATGGGTTAACAGCTTATTCCATTCCGTGAGCCAGGGGAATAGAGATGAAAGCTTGCTGTTCATTCAGATCTGGTAACAGAGCCCTCTCTGTACCCATTTAATACTGAGAGGCCTCCGGATGAGACGACACAGGCACAGCAGCTATTCAGATGTTTGTGGGGACTCCTGGAGTAATCCTAACACTGTGATTTGTGGAACAGTGAAAGTAACAACGTTCTAGGCATCTAACAAGCTATTGCTATTAAGTTGTAAGAAAGGACTACAACTTCTGTTGGAGAAACTAGCCAAGGTAGCACAATGTGAAAAGGAGGGGAAAAGGCAGCAATACTTTGATGGATGAATTATTGAAGGGAGTTTCTGGAATCTCCATTTCAATGTGATAAATATTTCATAGAAATATTGCCTTCCATGCGTCTGGATATAAAGCCAACTTAGTTGTATCCCTTAAAAGGCAAAGTCTGGTGCCATGCTGTCACTACATGCCTCATCCTTTGAAGCCCTGGACATCAAAAATGGCCAAATGACGTAGAATGCAAACAGAACGGCTATGTCTCTAGTTATAGTATGCAACAAAAGGTATAAAACAAAAAACACAACCATATAGTTATAGTCATAACAATGAAAATGCCTTACAAATAATTACATGAAGACAATATACATTGATCAAGAAACATTACAGTCAGCATTCCAAAGCCAGTTTGTACAGGGTGTTTATGCTGCAGTTTGGTCACTTCAGTTTTTTACAACAGTAGTCAGATTTATGAAAATAATAAATTCAGAGAATTTATGAAATTAAAATGCATGTAATAAATTGTCTACCACTGAGATTCTGGAGCGTGCTTTTTGAGCATTTGGTTAAACTGCAGCATGCTTTAGGTGCATCATCTTCACACTTACAGTTTTTTTTTTCTGCTTCTGTGTGAACCTAGGCAATTGTAAAAATATTATACTACTGTGTATACAAACCTATTGTCTCTACTGTTGCAGACCACAACTATGGAGACACATTTGAGTTTCAAATCCAAATAAAAGGATGTTTTAAAGGGATTCTGTCAGGAAGAAATGATAATAAAATTAATCCGAGTACCTTGTAGTGTTCTTCACACAGTTTCCACATATACCTTTTTATTCAGCATTGCAGTTCCATTATCAAGAAAATTGCTGTTTTATTCATATGCAAATCACGTGAAAAGGGCTTTTGGGGAATTTCTTATCTTTTTCCGGCTTCCCTCTGTACTGTAGATAACCTCTGCTAACTGCTGCCCAGCTCATCCCATCTTCCTTACAGTGACCGCTCTACCCCGAAAAGAGCAGGGAAGTAGTTAGGGGCAGTCATTTACAGTGCAGAGTAAAGGTGAAGATAAGAAACACCCCAAAAGTCCTTTTTACCTAATTTGCATATTAATAATACAGTGATTCTCTCAATATTGGAGCTGTGATGCTGAATAACAAAAGTGTATTTGGAAAGAATATAAAGAACACTATAGGGTACTTTGATTCAGATTTTCCTGCTGACAGACTCCCTTTAAGCAACACCCAGGGAAACCTCAAATGGTCTAAAAACATATATGTTATACTTCTTGAAGGCTAAAGCCCCAAGTTGCGGAAACGCAGCTTTTTTTGCTGCAGATTTTGTTGCATTTTTTTTTTAGCCAAAGCCAGGAGTGGATTGAGCACATGGTAGAAGTATAAGAACTTCCTATATATTTCCCATTTTTTTTTGCAGCCACTCCTGGCTTTGGCTCAAGAAACCGCAACAAAATCTGCAACAAAAAAAGCTGCGTTTCCGCAACGTGGGGCCTTAGCCGAAGTCTGGTTTGAAGGATAAGCAGGGGACTATTGGCCACTGGTAGTAGTTTGTATGCTGAAAGAATGTAGCATGCTAAAATCCATCACACCTCATGCTTTTGTTCCATCCATAATCTGCCATTTGAAAAAATGTTAGGCCGCCTCCTTAAACATCAGCTTGTTGGCTGAGTTTAACAAAATCTAGTACTTCTAACAACTTTAACCATATATTTTTGGCCAATCGTATACCTATATCCTTTACCCCACCTTCCACCTTCTTGAAAACCTACAGATAGTAAAAGTGTGAGCAGAGTAAAAGGAGTACCAGATACCTAAAGGATCAGACAATGCACATGGTGCACCATTTCCTTGAATAAGCCGTTTTTAGAAATATGCAATTGAGGATTAAATGCTATGGGGCAGGTCAGAGCCTCCAAGGGCTATGTATTCAGGACTGGAAATCTGAGGCTGCAACATGCCCACATTCCACTTGAGCCTGATTTGAATATTTCTAAAAACAGCTTAGATAATGAATACATCTAAATGTATGATGTCCCCTACAATGCACAATGGCTGGTTTGATATTGAGTTTCCTGGTAACAGACTCTGTTCAACACCATGAAAAGTGTGCCTTCCTTTTCATTTCATTTTTATTGGCTACTGACTTTATAGAAGCAATTTTAGAAGTATTTTTTTACAATTAGGACTTATAAAGAGTGGGGGAGATTTCCTAAGGATAATAAACATGCCCATTAATTTCTATAGACCCATACACATATCTGTAGTTTTGCAGCTGTGTGTCTGGGCCATAGAAAAGAGCTGAAAAATATAGAACAGGTTCTGTACCTGTTCGTTTTTTAGGCTCTGCCCATTCATTCAAGTGTATAGGTCAGTGAAAATCACGGACAGCATACGAATACCAATCCATCTGCCATCTGTTCTGTTTTCACTGACCTGTATGCTGCACATCATCGTGTGCTTGGGGCATTTCTTATTGGTGCAGCAAAATACAGATGCTCTCAATCTTTAGCAATCTTCATTCAATAATCTATTATCCACTACACTGACATAAAAATGAAGAACTATAATAACACACCAAACATCAGTATAGCCCCGAGTATTTCCTTAACAAGATTTTATCGTCATTTGGAAGATATATTTGTTTTTGGTTTTTTTTTTACAGCTACATAGAGCCAGACACAATTTCGAGTTTTCCTCCCCACTAGGTCTTGCATTTCTTTTAGGCAACACATTTGCAGCTGCTTTTCCTTCTTGCATTATGAGGTAACTGGAAAGTTAGTCTTTAAATACCTGTCTAGAAAATAAGACAATACACAGAGGTGCTGTCCTAACGCGATTTAGAGGATACACAAGTGTTAATATGTTCAGTCCTTGCCAACACAGAAATGGAAGCTAAATATAGGAGGATCATATTATAACAATTCTTGTTCTTGTTTAATATTAAAAGTACAGTCTGTGTAAAAGTCTAATTATTTACCACAAGTCACTCCAAAGAGAAGCAGATAAAGAGCTCTGGCTCACCATTCGTGCTGTACCTTCCACTGTAGTATGGCCAATGGAAGAATTAGGAGCAGAGTTCTGCCTCACTTCGTGATGAAGCCAAGCCTAGGAAGTTATAGAAGTCGATTTAGTCCCAACCCTTAGTGCTGAGAATGATCAACAACATAACAAAAAGGGAATAGTTTCAGCATGGATGAATAAGAACTAAGCTCTTATATCTAGTAATATACACTTTACAGCTACAGCATTTCTTTCATATTAAGGGCCTTAAAGGGGTTGTCCGGGATAAATGAAAATCCCTACACTAATCTACACACCCTCCTACTTTCTAAATGACATAATTAATCAAAAATTTATATTTATCCATATCCCTGGACATTTGCTGGTTATTCAGTGACAATCCGTTTCCCTGTTTCCGGAAACAGAACGTCACTACTACTCACCCCCCCATCCACTCCATCATACTTACCTCACTTCCTTCTTCCTGAGGGGACAGCTCCTCCCTCTTTTCTGACTGCCAGCGCTGCTCTGCGCACTGCTGCCGATAATCCACCTCTACTGCGTAGCTCCCACGCCTGCGCAGTAAAGGTGGATCGTCGTTGCAGAGCACAGACCAGCACTGGGAATACAGCGCGAACCCCACAGTCAGAAAGTAAGGATGGGCCGTCCCACAGGAAGAAGGAAGAGAGGTAAGTATATAATGGGGTCGGGGTTGGGCTGAGTAGGTAGAGAAGGGCTAGTAGTGGATGAGATAGCTAGAGAGACAGGGAGGGGGTGTATGGGACGGAGGGAGAGAGGAAGTTGGGAGGGAGGTGAGAGGGAGTTAGTGAGGAAGTTACATAGCAGGAAGCTGAACCATGTAAACAAATACAGAAGATACCAGGAGCTCCCAGAGACACCCAGAAATCACTCAAAACATTGCTAAAGGTATATGGGTGCATTTATTAACCCATTAATAGCACTAACAGACCTTTTTTAAAAAAAAAAAACATTTTTTGCCCAGAAAACCCCTTTAACCACTTCCATACCATATGCTTTACCCCCCTTCCAGTCCAGACTCATTTTCAGGTTTTTTTGTATGTGCGGTTTTGAGGGCTGTAACATTTTTATCATATGCGTTATTCAACTAATTTCTTCGTCTTTTTTCAGTGACACATAAGGCTTTATTTTTATGATGTTTTTATTTTTGCATGTGTTTTAATTTTTTTTTTATATTCGGGAAAACAAACAAAAGAGGAGGGAAAACATATCTGTCTTTCACTTTTCATATTTTTTTTATTTAATAACACAAAGTGCTACTAAAAAACTGTATAACATAGTTTTTCCTCTCCATTACGGTAATTTTTATCTTTTATTGTGTAGTCGGTGGTGGGACTATAACCTTTAATAAGGGTGTTTTATTGGCGTATTATTTTATTAATTTTTTTTTACCTTTCCATTAATTTTTTTTTTTTTACGTTGTGTCCCCATAAGGTCATAATAGACCTTTGGGGACATCTGATTACCTTTTTTTTTTTTTTTTTTGTGGAGGAGGCTGATTTCCCCTGTAACTGGGGCTGGTACATTTAGCCCCAGTTGCAGGAGGAATACAGCCTCCTGAACGTTACTTGCACAATACTATAGAGCTGATCTGGGTCCTGTGACCGCCGAGTTAGAGGGGAGCCACAAGATGGCGGCGTCCATAGCTCTGTTTACACAGAGATCAGGAAGGCAGGGAAGGTAATAAACCTTCTAAACCTTCCCTGTGTTCTCTCTGGGAGCTCCGGCTGAAGTTACAGCCGGCAACCCGTTTCAGTAGCTGCACAATTTCGTGCAGCTGCTGAGTTCTGCTTGGACGTACCGGTACGTCCTTGCAGAACTAGTCAACCACCTTTCGGACGTATATACAGTGCTGGCCAAAAGTATTGGCACCCCTGCAATTCTGTCAGATAATACTCAATTTCTTCCAGAAAATTATTGCAAACACCAATGCTTTGGTAATAATATCTTCATTTAATTTGTCTTCAATGGAAAACCACAAAAAGAATTGTCAAAAAGCCAAATTGGATATAATTCCACACCAAACATAAAAAAGGGGGTGGACAAAAGTATTGGCACCCTTTGAAAAATCATGTGATACTTCTCTAATTTGTGTAATTAACAGCACCTGTTACTTACCTGTGGCACATAACAGGTGGTGGCAATAACTAAATCACACTTGCAGCCAGTTGAAATGGATTAAAGTTGACTCAACCTCTGTCCTGTGTCCTTGTGTGTACCACATTGAGCATGGAGAAAAGAAAGAAGACCAAAGAACTGTCTGAGGACTTGAGAAGCAAAATTGTGAGGAAGCATGAGCAATCTCAAGGCTACAAGTCCATCTCCAAAGACCTGAATGTTCCTGTGTCTACCGTGCGCAGTGTCATCAAGAAGTTTAAAGCCCATGGCACTGTGGCTAACCTCCCTAGATGTGGACGGAAAAGATAAATTGACGAGAGATTTCAACGAAAGATTGTGCGGATGGTGGCTAAAGAACCTCGACTAACATCCAAACAAGTTCTAGTTGCCCTGCAGTCCGAGGGTACAACAGTGTCAACCCGTACTATCCGTCGGCGTCTGACTGAAAAGGGACTCTATGGTAGGATACCCAGGAAGACCCCACTTCTGACCCAGAGACATAAAAAAGCCAGGCTGGAGTTTGCCAAAACTTACCTGAGAAAACCAAAAACTTTTTGGAAGAATGTTCTCTGGTCAGATGAGACAAAAGTAGAGCTTTTTGGGAAAAGGCATCAACTTAGAGTTTACAGGAAAAAAAAAGAGGCCTTCAAAGAAAAGAACACGGTCCCTACAGTCAAACATGGCGGAGGTTCCCTGATGTTTTGGGGTTGCTTTGCTGCCTCTGGCACTGGACTGCTTGACCGTGTGCATGGCATTATGAAGTCTGAAGACTACCAACAAATTTTGCAGCATAATGTAGGGCCCAGTGTGAGAAAGCTGGGTCTCCCTCAGAGGTCATGGGTCTTCCAGCAGGACAATGACCCAAAACACACTTCAAAAAGCACTAGAAAATGGTTTGAAAGAAAGCACTGGAGACTTCTAAAGTGGCCAGCAATGAGTCCAGACCTGAATCCCATAGAACACCTGTGGAGAGATCTCAAAATGGCAGTTTGGAGAAGGCACCCTTCAAATCTCAGGGACCTGGAGAAATTTGCCAAAGAAGAATGCTCTAAAATTCCAGCAGAGCATTGTAAGAAACTCATTGATGGTTACCGGAAGCGGTTGTTCGCAGTTATTTTGTCTAAAGGTTGTGCTACCAAGTATTAGGCTGAGGGTGCCAATACTTTTGTCCGGCCCATTTTTGGAGTTTTGTGTAAAATGATCAATGATTTGACTTTTTTTTCATTCTCTTTTGTGTTTTTTCATTGCAAGCAAAATAAATGAAGATATTATTACCAAAGCATTTGTGATTGCAATCATTTTCTGGAAGAAATTGAGTATTATCTGACAGAATTGCAGGGGTGCCAATACTTTTGGCCAGCACTGTATATACCCAATGGGCGGTCCGAAAGTGGTTAAGCTATAACTGAGGACTTCCCTCCACTGATAACATAACTAGTTAGGTACCTATTATT
This sequence comes from Leptodactylus fallax, assembly GCA_947044405.1. Taxonomy (NCBI): domain Eukaryota; kingdom Metazoa; phylum Chordata; class Amphibia; order Anura; family Leptodactylidae; genus Leptodactylus; species Leptodactylus fallax. The sequence continues at coordinate 2,647,792 of CAMRHE010000097.1, forward strand.
CAAAAGGGCTTTTCCAGAATTTTTTTTTTTTTTTACAGATGGACAAAAAAATGTGCACTGACACTACTAAAACCAGAAAGTGTAAACTTAGTATGAAAATATGAGGAATGGTGAAAATGGTCCAAACACACATAAATGAACTACATAACTATATACACACGTGGACAAAATTGTTGGTACCCTTCGTTTAATGAAAGAAAAACTCACAGAAATAACTTGAATCTGACAAAAGTAATATATAAAAATTCTATGAAAGTGAACAAATGAAAGTCAGACATTGCTTTTCACCCATGAATTTTTTAAAAAAGAAAACTCATGAAACAGGCCTGGACAGAAATGATGGTACCCTTAACTTAATATTTTGTTGCACAACCTTTTGAGACAATCACTGCAATCAAAAGATTCCTGTAACTGTCAATGAGACTTCTGCACCTCTCAACAGGTAAAATTGAACTGTGGGCACGGTACATTGATGATATTTTGGTCTTGTGGAGAGGTAGTGCAGAGTCTTTCTCAGCATTTGTAGGGACTTTAAACGTGAATAAAATTGGTTTATCCTTCACGTTTGAAGTGGGAGGCTCTACCCTCCCATTCCTGGATGTATTGATCTCCAAGGAATGTGGAGGTACACTGAAGCAACAGCTACTAATTCCTTCCTTCAATGGAGTGGTAATCATCCTTATTCAATGAAAAGGGGAATCCCTCGTAGCCAATACCTGAGACTTAGAAGAAATTGTTCGGGGGGACAGGACTTTGTGGACCAAGCTGCTGATTTTAGATCAAGATTTATTAGACGTGGCTATCCTGACAGAATTTTGAGAGAAGCATATAGGTCTTCCCTGAATTGTGATCGCACTCAATTATTGAGAGCTAAAAAAATAGAACAAACTAGCTCAGAAAAAAACTGTCCGTTTGGAACTTTTGACAATGGGGCATCACAAGTACGAGAGGTCTTACAGCGCCATTGGGACATTTTAACTATGGACCCTGAAATTAAGGCAGTTGTAAGTGAAAGACCTCAGATCACATTCAGGAGAGGAAGATCTTTGAAAGATCGCCTAGTTCATAGCCATTTAGATGTACAAAAAACTACATCATGGCTATCTCCACCAAAAGGTTGTTTTAAGTGTAGTGGCTGTTCTTCATGTCCATTTCTACTGGCAGGACGGCAATTTTTTTCAGAAAATTTAAAAGCTACTTTTGAAATAAAACACTTTATCTCTTGCCGTTAGAGGGGAGTGATCTATAAGATCACATGCCAGTGCAAGCTGGAATATGTTGGAAAAACCAATCGAGAGTTGAGGAAAAGAATTGGTGAGCATCTTGGGGATATACGGAATGAACGGGATACCCCAGTGGCGAGACATGTTAACTCTTGCCACGGGAGTAATGTAAACTGCCTGCGTTTTACCGGTATTGATTTGGTAAAACCTCATACAAGAGGGGGTGATTGGCATAAGATGGCACTACAGTGCAAGACAAAATGGATATTTAAATTAAAAACTGAGATTCCAAATGGGCTTAATGAGCGGATTAATTTTTGCTGTTTCATTTGATCCTCCCTCTTGATTCCCCTTTCTCCCTTCTTTCCTCCTTTCTCTTCCCACTTAATAAGATAGATCATACCGTGTGGGATTTTTTTGAAAGGGTATATTTTGACAGTACAATAAAAAAATATTCCTGTGTAAAACCTTTTTTATTTAATAAATTTTTTTGAGTAATTTTTTTGAGCGATCTTTCAGTATATACACCTCGGGGTCATTTTTGTTATCATAGCAGTATTTTTTGTTTGCTGTATATGTTTGTTGTTTCCTTTTAACCTGTTGCCCTTTGAACTTTGGGCATTTTTTGCTCTTGGTCATTATTTTTTCTGATTCAATTGAGCCTTCAATGTTCTGGGGCTGTTGGACCTGGATGGTAGGCTGATTGGGCCTCTCCAGGCTCTCTTCCCGTCTTATACCTGTGAGATTTATTGTTGCCTAGCAACCGGGTGGCTGTCGGGTAACTGTAGTATGTCTTTGGGCCTTAGTTAAGTGATAGTGCTAAGTAGATGGTAATTTAACCTCCCCCATAGCTGACGCGCATTGAAGGGCGTATTTAGAAGCTTGTCTCACTGCGCATGCTCGTTTTCGGTGCAATATGATTGGCCAGAGATCGGGAGGATATGCGCATGCGCGATGTTTTTATTTTGCGAATGCGCAGTTTTATTTGCTTTGCTTTACCACTGTAGGCAGCATTTATTTATTTATTTGTTCATATGTATCTTTGGTCATCTTTGACCAAGAATTTTGGAATCTATGAGTAGTCTAGTAAGTCCCCTGATGATTGGTGCGTCACTGTACCAGGAAACGCGTAGGGCCTAGGTATATATAGGGTCATTTTAATGACAGCTTGGTACTGCCCTTGTTTGGGCGGGAGTCAATTTGGGTGCAAGGGAAAGTGTCTTAGGTGGAGGAATAGGGACTGCAATTTCTTCCTCCTGTGATGCACCCTCACCTGCTGGGTTACTCCCATTTTCAGATATTGGTAAGATCGTTTCATTATTTTATTGTATGGCTGTCAGGATATACAACTGTATATGGTGGTGATTTCATATGTATTTGCTATAACATTGGACTCTATAGAGTGGCAAATTTATTTATGATGGTTGATCTATTTTCTTTGGGACCATTTTAATATTTAATATTAAATGTTAAGTTTTATTAGTATTTGCATCAGTGCCTTCTATTTATAATTTATTTTCTGTTGCAATTGGTGTATTGCCTTGTCAAATGACATAATACTCTACACCTCTGCTCCTTTTTGCTTTTGTGTTGCTTTCTGACACTGGGCAGCACATTTCTCTCTAGAATCCCTTGATAGTCTTGAGATTTCATTGTACCCTGCACAGATTCAAGACTGCCAGATGCAGCAAAGCAGCCCCAGAACATAACAGAGCCTCCTCCATGTTTCACAGTAGGGACAGTGTTCTTTTCAAGATATGCTTCATTTTTCCGTCTGTAAACATAGAGCTGATGTGCCTTGCCAAAAATTTTGATTTTTGTCTCATCTGTCCATAGGACATTCTCCCAGAAGCTTTGTGACTTGTCAACATGTAGTTTGGAAAATTCCAGTCTGGCTTTTTTATGATTTGTTTTCAACAATAGTGTCCTCCTTGGTCGTCTCCCATGAAGTCCACTTTGGCTCAAACAACAACGGATGGTGCGATCTAACACTGATGTTCCTTGAGCTTGAAGTTCACCTTTAATCTCTTTAGAAGTTTTTCTGGACTCTTTTGTTACCATTCGTATTATCCTTTTTTTGATTTGTCATCAATTTTCCTCCTGCGGCCATGTCGAGGGAGGTTGGCTACAGTCCGGTGGATCTTAAATTTCTGAATAATATGTGCAACTGTAGTCACAGGAACATCAAGCTGCTTGGAGATGGTCTTATAACTTTTAACTTTAACATGCTTGTCTATAATTTTCTTTCTAAGCTCCTGAGACAACTCTTTCCTTCGCTTCCTCTGGTCCATGTTGAGTGTGGTACTCATCATGTCACCAAACAGCACAGTGAGTATCTGTAGCCCTATATACAGGCCCACTTACTGATTACAAGATTGTAGACACCTGTGATGCTAATTAGTGGACACACCTTGATTTAACATGTCCCTTTGGTCACATTATTTTCAGGGGTACCATCATTTCTGTCCAGGCCTGATTCATGAGTTTTCTTTTTAAAAAAAATTCTGTTGAAGCATGGTTGAAAAGCAATGTCTGACTTTCATTTGTTCATTTTCATAGAATCTTTATATATTATTACTTTTGTCAGATTCAAGTTATTTCTGTGACCATTGTGGGTTTTTCTTTTATTAAATGAGGGGTACCAACAATTTTGTCCATGTGTATAAATGTCAGTTAAATATCCCATAAATAACAAACATTAAAACCACCTGCCTAATATTTTGTCTCATATGTACTGACAAAACAGTCCTAGCCCACAAGATGTCTAGAGGTATCCTGTAACATCTGATACTAAGATGTTATCAGATCTTTAAAGTTCTATAAGCTTTGAGGTAGAGCCTCCACATTTGTTTTGTTTTTCCAGCACATCCCACAGATGCCCGATCAGAGTGAGATCTGGGAATTTCCCTTGGAAAATCATAGCATTTCTTAGTGGCACAAGCTTTATGCCTCTCATTCCTACAGACAAAATTCTGTATGAAAGACACTTATAAATGCATTACAGCATTGTAATTGTCAGAGTTTATGCCATCATCCACTAAAGTCTATTTGAAAAAACAAATTGAAAATGGTCTTTGACATTGCAACCTGTTAATGCATGAGAGGATACATGTGCACATCAAGGCTCCTTTCACCTGCCTATAATACAGGTTCACTTTTAGTAGATGTACTATGAGAGTATCATCATGAGTTCAGTTCAGCTGAACAGGAGGTTCTTTTCGTACAGCTGTAATATGGATAGTAATATGGGTTGTAATATGGCTGCTTGAAATTGGCCTTAGTTTTAACCATCAAAGGGTCCACTCATATTATGGTTTAGTTAATATTTTAGGACAGGCGTAAAGTGATGCATGGAAGATAAGTTTGTCGTGAGTTTCCAGTTTGGGTGTAAAATAAAGCAAAGATCCTCTCATTTTGTAAATATGTCTCTTACGTAATATACACACGTGGAAAAAATTGTTGGTACCCCTTGTTTAATGAAAGAAAAACCCACAATGGTCACAGAAATAACTTGAATCTGACAAAAGTAATAATATATAAAAATTCTATGAAAATGAACAAATGAAAGTCAGACATTGCTTTTCAACCATGCTTCCACAGAATTTTTTTTAAAAAGAAAACTCATGAAACAGGCCTGGACAGAAATGATGGTACCCTTAACTTAATATTTTGTTGCACAACCTTTTGAGGCAATCACTGCAATCAAACGATTCCTGTAACTGTCAATGAGACTTCTGCACCTCTCAACAGGTATTTTGGCCCACTCCTCATGAGCAAACTGCTCCTGCTGTCTCGGCTTTGAAGGGTGCCTTTTCCGAACGGCATGTTTCAGCTCCTTCCAAAGATGCTCAATAGGATTTAGGTCAGGACTCATAGAAGGCCACTTCAGAATAGTCCAATGTTTTCCTCTTAGCCATTCTTGGGTGTTTTTAGCTGTGTGTTTTGGGTCATTATCCTGTTGCAAGACCCATGACCTGCGACTGAAACCAAGCTTTCTGACACTGGGCAGCACATTTCTCTCTAGAATCCCTTGATAGTTTTGAGATTTCATTGTACCCTGCACAGATTCAAGACACCCTGTGCCAGATGCAGCCTCCTCCATGTTTCACAGTAGGGACAGTGTTCTTTTCAAGATATGCCTCATTTTTCCGTCTGTGAACATAAAGCTGATGTGCCTTGCCAAAAATTTTGATTTTTGTCTCATCTGTCCATAGGACATTCTCGCAGAAGCTTTGTGGCTTGTCACATGTAGTTTGGCAAATTCCAGTCTGTCAGATTCAAGTTATTTCTGTGACCATTGTGGGTTTTTCTTTCATTAAACGAGGGGTACCAACAATTTTGTCCACATGTGTATGTATTAGTCAGGTGAATAGAACAGTACATAGGAAAAACAGAATCTGAAGAAAAGAGCAAAACAGAATGTCAGTGTCTTCAGCTTTTGATGGTAGATTGTTGATAGTAGAAAACTAATTCTGAACTCCAGAATACTGTAAACCTCCAGTGCTAATTTATAGTAAATGGAATTATAGTACACTACACTGTGAAGCTTTGGTGACTAAAGGTTTAAAATGCTTTGGTCGGGAATAAGTGGGAGGTGAACAGATCTGTATGCTTTTTGGAAAAAAAAAATTGCTAGCCATCAAGTCTCTAATGACTATAGTATAACTTTAGCTGCTGGTTACTATTAACATGCCAAATTTCCAAACCAAGGTACAGAGCAAAAAAGCAAACATTTCTCTTTTAAAAATCAGCATATAGCTGGTCTCCAGTTCTACTTTTACATACTATTTTCTACCCACTTTCTAAAACTTGCATATTGCTATTAAGAAGAGACTTATTCAATCTAAAAACCTCAGAGCCGACTTGTTCAATGTCACAGAGGAAACTGTTGCTGCCGCTTCCTCCTTACTGATGTGAGCACAAACAAAACAGAAGTTGTCTTCTACATGCAAGTGATGTTCTTCACTGTTATTCTCCACTGATCAGCATATGTGAAACAAAGAAGTGAAAGATATAAAACACTGTAAATACTGTCCTTTCTGGGGACATGGTCCTTTAGTTACAAAATAATTTGAACCAAATATGTCTGTATTGTGAAACCATTTCCCACTCTTCTCTGATATTACTCTTTCAGGATCCAAGAGGAGAGATAGGATTTTAAAGAGCACAAAACCTACCTGTAGAAAAGCTGTGTTCGACTACGGCCCCACGTTGCGGAAACGCAGCTTTTTTTGTTGCAGATTTTGCTGCGGTTTTTTGAGCCAAAGCCAAGAATGGCTACAAAAGGAATGGAAAATATATAGGAAGCTCTTATAATTCTACCTGCTGCTAAATCCACTCTTGGCTTTGACTCAAAAATCCGCAGCAAAATCTGCAACAAAAAAAGCTGCGTTTCCGCAACGTGGGGCCGTAGCCTTCAGGAAATTTTCTCTTGTAAGCAGAATCACAGAATGGGCACTTATGTACTGTAGAAACTATTACACTATTTACAAAGGTTATAATTGTTGATTATAATGTTAATCTGTTTTCCCTTAATCCCAACAGCAGCACAATATGGGGGTATTTCTGCCCCTGTGTGCTGGTAGGACAGGCAGAACTTTTAATTAGCATAAATTATGCATGACTATGTTACCCTATAAGAGGGCAAAGAGACCTCCCCCCCTTGTGTAAGTTATAAAGTAAAAAATTTCCAAATTTAGGGAGGGAAGCTTGTGGTGCTGTTGGGACTAAGGGAAAACAGATTAACATTATAATCAACGATTCTCTTACGTCCCACAGCAGCACAATATGGGGATATAGCAAGTAATTCCCTTATCGAGGGTTTCCCTGCTCTATAACACGTAGAACTGACTGACCAAAGGCAGTCGCCACAGAACTCCGAACATCTAGATGATAATGTTTTATAAAGGTTAGGTGAGATGACCAAGAAGCAGCCGCACAGATCTGATCCAGAAGTAAGGCCAGTTCTCAGCCAAAGAGGATGGTACAGCCCTGGTTGAATGGGCTGTACAAAATTCGGGTGGAGCTACTAACCCCTGAGCAAAAAAAGAGACTTTGATCGCCTCCTTGATCCACCTTGACAAGGTAAGCTTGGAAGGCTTGAGACCTTTGTCTCTACCATACATGTTGACAAGGAGATTCTCATTCTCCTAAAGGACCGTGTGCGTAAGAGGTAAATCTGGAGACACCTCACAACATCTAGTGTGTGCAGTTTTTTCTCCTCTTCAGAGGAAGGGGAAGGAAAGAACACAGGAAAAGAAATTAATTGATTAATATTGGTGCGGGAAGGCACCTTAGGGTTAAACCCAGGAAGAAACCTAAGTTGGACCCTATCCGCAAAAAAAAAGGATATATAAGGTTCCTTGGAAAGGAAAGCCTGGAGCATACTCACCCTTTTGGCTGAAGTGATGGCTAATAGAAAAGGTGGTTTTAAAGGCAAGAAATTTAAGATCTACATCCCCAAAGGTTCAAAAGGAGGACCACAAAGACCTGAAAGAACAGTAGAGAAATCCCACTGGGGAACCGGAGCTGAGACCAATGGTCTAAGTCTGGTAACACCCTTAAGGAACCCAACAATAGTGGAATCTTGTGACAAACGTCTGCCTAAACAGGCGGATAAGGCTGAAACCTGTACCCTCAGAGTAGCAGGAGAAAGGCATCTATCCAAGCCGTTTTGAAGAAAATCCAGAATTTCTGCCGTAGTAGGGTTTGAACTATCAGCATCTCTTCTGGAGCACCACTGCTTGAAGATGTTACCTATCCTATGGTAGCCCTTCTTGGTAGACTCTGCTCTGGCACAGGAAAGGGTCTTCAAGACGGCTTCTGACAGTCCACTAAATCTCCCTAGGGACTGGTCAACCTCCAGGCTGTCAGGTTGAATCTCCTCAGATTCTGGTGCTTCTAAGTTCCTTGGGAAACCAGGTTCTGGGTGGGGGGAAGCCTCCAATATGTCCCTCGACTCATGTACATGAGCTGGGCAATACCAAGTCCTTTTTGGCCAGAATGGTATGATGGCTATCACAGAGACTTGGTCCTGTCTGACTTTCATCAATACTTTTAGTATCCTGGAAAGTGGAGGGAAAATGTATGCCAGCCTGGACCTCCAAGGGATGGACAGGGCATCCACTTCCAAGGGATAGTCCTCCTGATACAGTGAGCAGAATGTCTCTACCTTGCTGTTGAGTCTGGTTGCCATGAGGTCTACTTCTCGGAGACCCCACTTCAGGGTAATCTGATGGAATACATCTGGATTGAGAGACCATTCTCCTGATACGACAAGACCCCGACTCAACTGATCCGCTACTATGTTCAGGGAACCTTTGAAGTGAACTGCGGATAAGTGGATCAGATTTTTTTCTGCCCAGGTAAAAATCAGATCAGTCTCTCTGAGGAGAGACAATGACCTGGTTCCTCCCTGTCTGTTCAGGTACATTACGGTCGTCATGCTGTCTGACCAAACCTTGAAGTCTCCCTCCGAGGAAAGGTGAAAAAATGAAGTAGTGCCAGGTACACTGCTCTGAGCTCCTTCCAATTGGAAGATGTTTTTTCTTTTAGACTGCTCCAAACTCCTTGTATGGTCTTCTCATACAGATGGGTTCCCCATCCCGAGAGGGATGCATCGGTAGTCAACAGGGTCCAACGAGGTTGGACCGTGGACATTCCGTCTTTCAGGTGTATCCACCATCTGAGGGAAAGACGGGTACTGGGAGATAGCTTGATCTTCTTGTCGAGACTGAGAGGCGTACGGTTCCAGGCTTTTAGTACATCCATCTGGAGAGGACACAAATGCCATAAACCCCAGGGGACTGCAATGGCTGAGGATGACATCAGGCCTAGGCCTCTCATGGATGTTCTGATGGATACCAGGTGTTAAGGATACCCCAGGAACCTCCTGCAGGTAGAGGGAACTATATCTGACTTCTCCCAATTTATTAGCCAACCCAAACTCTGGAGAAGGGTATGGCTATCAGTAACTGCTGGAGCAAAACAGATTCTGACTGGGCTTTTATTAGCCAGTCGTCCAGGTATGGCACTACAAAAAGGCCCTGAAGCCTGAAAGAGGTGGCTATAGGAGCCACAACTTTGGTGAAGATATGAAGAGCTGAAGTGATGCCAAGGACAGGGCTGCAAACTGAAGATGCTTCCTGTGCGGAGGATATATTGGGACATGCAGATAGGCATTCTTAGATCTAAGGTGACGAAAACTTCGACCTGTTGCAAAGGGATGTAACAGATTTTACGGTCTCCATACGAAAATGTTTTTTCTTTATGAAGTGATTCAGATATCTTAAATCTATAATCATTCTCCAGTTGCCTGATGGTTCTGGCCCCAGAAAATTGGGGAGACACCAAATCCTTCCTCCAAGGGGGAAACTCTTCCAAAGCCCCCTTACGGATGTAATCATGAGTGGAGCATTCCAATATATCCTACTGAGTCGCAGGAAGGGAGCAGGTTATGACGAATCGATCCTGAGGCGACTGAAGAAACTCGATCACATAACCTCGCTGAACAATCTGCAAGACCCAAGGGTCCTGAATTTTTTTCCTGCCAGACAGTGTAAAAGTGAAAAAACTGACCTCCGACAGGAGTCTCGGCCACAGGAAGAAGGCAGCCGATGTTAAGCTAGGCTTCTTTTTGTCCTCATCCTTGGGGACCCTTCGTCCAGAACCCCTAGGTTGTTCTCTAGGACTTCTCTGAAACTGAGGTCTGGGTTTAGGCTGGTAACCTCTACCAGGTCTTGACCTGCCTCTAGAGGCCTGAGGCAGAGTCTTACTCTTTAAGGACTTCCATCATCTCATACAGGCTTCTTCCAAAGTTTACCCGCCTCAAAGGGTAGAGAACAAATGCTGAATTTGGAGGCATTATCCGCTCTCCAGGGTTTTAACCATAGCGGCCTTCTAGCTGCCGTAGAAAGGGCCAAAGATCTGGCCGCCAGCCTTAAATGATGTTGGGAGGCTTCGGCTAAATAATCTACTGACAAGGAAATCGAACTTAAAAAAAGGCTAGGTGATTGTCTCTGGAGACTCCAGAGTCGATGTCAGCACATAATTTGCTTGAGACTTCATTAGAGGCAATAGCCATGGAAGTCTGACTGGAGGCCAGAGAATAAACCTTCCTAAAGGTACTCTCTATGTGTCTATCCATGGGGTCGTGGAGGTTAGAACCATCATCCACTGGGACCATGTCACTGCTGTGTCCACTTTAGGTGGGAGGCCCCACTGATCCTGCTAAGCCTCCGGAATAAAGAACAAGGTTCTAAATCTTCTGGAATATATGGGAGCTCTGTCTGGATGATTCCATTCCACAAGCATGAGTCTTTCCTTTCCAGTGACTTGTTCCACTTGGAGGGCCCTAGACCCCCTAGAAGCAGAACAGGAGGCTTCCCTGTCAACATCACAGTCCCTAGACTGGATGGACTTTAGCAGCCTGTTTATCTTCTCAGGATGAAAGAGAGGTCTGCTGGAATCTTCCAAGGTATCATCAGATGAAAGTGTTTCAATCACCTGGAAATCTTCAATAGTTTCACACTGCATACAAACTAGATCCTTTTTTTTTTTTTTTTTTTTTTAAACTCCTTGCAGGGTTTGAACCCAGAACACTAGCATTGTAAGGCTGAAGTGCTAACCACTAAGCCACTTTGCTGCCCAGAGCGGCAACAGCGCGAACAGTAATCCAAGTGGACTAATGAGGCCTTCCTCACTAAGAGACAAGCCATCTCCTGCACTGAGATGAAGGCTTCTATAGGAGGGGAGGAGGAATGAGCAAGTAGTGCTCACAAAAAACCTTCTCCCCGCAAATTTTGCAAAGCTTAATTCCTTGTACAGAGAATTAAGCTAAAAATATACAGACCAATGCCAGAAAAGAGGCTCAGCAAATATAAACTTGCAAAAGGAGAAAATCCAAGCCGCAAAAAGTCCGACCGAGAATTCAGTCTCCGGAAAACCGGAAGACAAACAAAGGTTCCAGAGGAACAAAGTGACCGATGTCACTTCTGGCAGCCGCGGAGCTTGTAAGGTAAGTGAAACGGTAATGCCCCACATCAAGGCCGCACAAGTGGCCTGCACTACAGGACTTTAAACATGCAGCATGCAACCACCGCTGCATGTACTACTGAAATCAACCTTTTCAGAGCGAAGGTTGAAAGCTTGGCAAGGCACAAAAAAAGCTGTCTAAATAAAACTCCCCTTCTTTTCCACAGAAGAGAGGTGTAAAGATGAGTCCCCAAAGGAAGTTAACAAACTTTAGGGGAAAAACAAAACATGGGAGGAAAAAAAGACCTCCCTCCACCTGTCCCAACACACAGGACAGAAAAAAACACAAGGAGGGGGAGGTCTCTTTGCCCTCTTATAGGGTAACGTAGTTCCGCCTGTCCTACCAGCACACAGGGGCAGGAATACCCCCATATTGTGCTGCTGTGGGACGTAAGAGAAAAGAGGTTTCCTAGAGTAGTTTTCAATTTGTAAAGGCATATATTACTATAGTATATTGCCTAAAACCAATGACAAAGCAAACTTATCAATGACAAGAATTGTGCTCAGACCAGATGTAAACCTACAAGAAGTACAAAGGTGGCATCAACTTCACAGGTGTCTCAGTAACATTAACACTACATTTATAAATTTTACTTACAAGACACAATGCAGTTACATTTATTTAAATGTTCATTTGCTCATATCATGTGTTCGCCAACAAACATACTAGTCATTAATTTACCTAAAATGAAGTTTTGGGCTGAAAAAATGCTTCAAAATGCTACTAGGTCTACCACTAGGTCTAGGTCTCCCTCTTTGTGTAAAGCCGGTTGCACACGACCATGTGCTGACGGCCGTGAATGAACGACACAGGCGGCGCAAGGGTGACACATGGATGTCATCCGTGTGCCACCCGAGCACCGGCCGTGCTTCCAAGGCCCCTTTCATTCGATGAATAGGAGCCGCGAAAGTGAGGCCACAAAAACTGACAGGAATAGGACCTGTTCCATATTTTGTGGCCCGCACACGGGACCCATAGAATTGAATGGGTCAGTGTGTTATCTGGGAAAAACCCGGCTAGCACACTGACCATTCATAGGGTTGTCTGCAAGGGGCTTAAAGACAGGCAACCAGCTTTAGACCTAGACCTACTTCTTCACAACGCTCAGCATTTCACTTATATTAACCCTTTCCTGTTCCTCATTCATTCATTCCTCATAGCTTTTTAACTTTACGTCAGTGTTGTTGTATGAGGTGGTTTGTTAGACAATTTTTATAACATTAACATATAACATTATATATTTAACAATGGAATAAAGTATTTTGTAATACATTATAGTACTGCAATGGTACTATAATGTACCGTTCAATAACACAGATTGCAACATTACATTGTAGATTTATCTGAAATTGAAGGGACTAGAAAAAAAAATATGTCCTGGATTCCTCTATTATGAATAATGTACAGTACATTACACATTGGAAAAAAAAACCTAGTCACAGTATCTAGGTGGAAATAGGAAATATTAATCAAATTTGTGGGACAAAGTTTACTTTTCTTAGACAAAAAGTTGCGTTTACTTTATCTGGATTTATATTTTGATCTTTGTTCTTTTATAGTAAACTTTGTCAGTTTCTTTTATTATTAAATGTCATTTTATGAAAAATATTACTTTCAGCATATGTTTAGCTCTCTTATGGAACCTTTACTTTTTATCTCTCTCTCTATATACAGTCATATGAAAAAGTTTGGGCACCCCTATTAATCTTAATCATTTTTAGTTCTAAATATTTGGGTGTTTGCAACAGCCATTTCAATTTGATATATCTAATAACTGATGGACACAGTAATATTTCAGGATTGAAATGAGGTTTATTGTACTAACAGAAAATGTGCAATATTCATTAAACCAAAATTTGACCGGTGCAAAAATTTGGGTACCCTTATCATTTTATTGATTTGAATACTCCTAACTACTTTTTACTGACATACTGAAGCACAAAATTGGTTTTGTAACCTCACTGAGCTTTGAACTTCATAGCCAGGTGTATCCAATCATGAGAAAAGGTATTTAAGGTGGCCAATTGCAAGTTGTTCTCCTATTTGAATCTCCTCTGAAGAGTGGCATCATGGGCTCCTCAAAACAACTCTCAAATGATCTGAAAACAAAGATTGTTCAACATAGTTGTTCAGGGGATTTAACCTGTCAGTTTCCACTGTGAGGAACATAGTAAGGAAATGGAAGACCACAGGGACAGTTCTTGTTAAGCCCAGAAGTGGCAGGCCAAGAAAAATATCAGAAAGGCAGAGAAGAAGAATGGTGAGAACAGTCAAGGACAATCCACAGACCACCTCCAAAGAGCTGCAGCATCATCTTGCTGCAGATGGTGTCACTGTGCATCGGTCAACAATACAGCACACTTTGCACAAGGAGAAGCTGTATGGGAGAGTGATGCGAAAGAAGCCGTTTCTGAAAGCACGCCACAAACAGAGTCGCCTGAGGTATGCAAAAGCACATTTGGACAAGCCAGCTTCATTTTGGAAGAAGGTCCTGTGGACTGATGAAACAAAGATTTAGTTGTTTGGTCATACAAAAAGGCGTTATGCATGGCGTCAAAAAAACACAGCATTCCAAGAAAAACACTTGCTACCCACTGTAAAATTTGGTGGAGGTTCCATCATGCTTTGGGGCTGTGTGGCCAATGCCGGCACCGGGAATCTTGTTAAAGTTGAGGGTCGCATGGATTCAACTCAGTATCAGCAGATTCTTGAGAATAATGTACAAGAATCAGTGACGAATTTGAAGTTACGCCGGGGATGGATATTTCAGCAAGACAATGATCCAAAACACAGCTCCAAATCTACTCAGGCATTCATGCAGAGGAACAATTACAATGTTCTGGAATGGCCATCCCAGTCCCCAGACCTGAATATCATTGAACATCTGTGGGATAATTTGAAGCGGGCTGTCCATGCTCGGCGACCATCAAACTTAACTGAACTGGAATTGTTTCGTAAAGAGGAATGGTCAAAAATACCTTCATCCAGGATCCAGGAACTGATTAAAAGCTACAGGAAGCGACTAGAGGCTGTTATTTTTGCAAAAGGAGGATCTACTAAATATTAATGTCACTTTTCTGTTAAGGTGCCCATACTTTTGCACCGGTCAAATTTTGGTTTAATGCATATTGCACATTTTCTGTTAGTACAATAAACCTCATTTCAATCCTGAAATATTACTGTGTCCATCAGTTATTAGATATATCAAATTGAAATGGCTGTTGCAAACATCCAAATATTTAGAACTAAAAATGATTAAGATTAATAGGGGTGCCCAAACTTTTTCATATGACTGTATATGCAGTATATGCCAGGACCATTATTACTGTGTATTTCGCATGGACGTCTGTGATAACATAGCACAGGTATGTCCAAACAGACACTATCTAACATACTGTCAATTACTTGCTGCCCTCCCATCGGTGACATCATGGAAACAACTAATATGTCCATGCTATCACCGGGATATGCCATCTATGTTGCAGTGCTAGTAATTACATGTTATGCATGAAGAGTTTAATACGATACTATGGTTATTCTGTAGAGTTTTTCAAGAGTGTGTTTTTCAAGTGGTCCGATTGCATGTGGTATGCTCTAATTGTTGGGTCACACCAGTACTTTCTACTTGAATCTATAGCAGAAACACAGGTACAAACTAGAAAATAGCGGCCGCATGCAATTACAGCTAATTGTTGGACTTCAGCCATTATTGCTGTTGTTTCAAATAGAAAGTAGAGATGCAGCCCGACAGTTAGCGCATATCAGATGTGGTTGGACTGCACCACATAAGGACATGTAAGGGTGTTCTCTGACAGTGCATCCTGGCTGCACCTGCCACGTGTTAGTTGCTGGGACCCACCTGTATTTTCCATTTGAAGCAATAGCAATTACAGCTGCAGCCTGACAATTTGCTGCATGTGGCCGCTAATTTCCAGTGTGCATCTGCATTGCTGTTATTGCTTCAAATAGAAAGTACTGGTCTGGCCCGACAATTAGAGCATGGCAGACCTGGTCCACTTCACTGTATAACCATGAAGCCTGTAAATATGAAGCAATGGTAAGTGCAGGTGCAGCCTGGCAATTACTAGGAGTTGGATACACACATTATTTGTCAAGCTTCACATTTACTATTGCTTTAACCCCTTCCTGGTGCAGTCATTTTTTAATGCATTTTCACTGTTTACTCTTCCTAAATCCATAGGGCTTTTCCATTTACAGGGCCCTATGACAGCTTAATTTTTGTGGGACAAATTGTACCCATAATGGCACCATTTAATATTCTGTGCAATGTACTGGGAAGCTGGAATAACCCAATTGCTCCATTATGTTACTGTTTTCTTTTTACATTGTTTACCTTGCCGTAAAAAAAAGGACAAATTCTTTAAAGGCCAGGGCCCCACGTGGTGAAAAGCACGCAGTTTGTAGTATGTCTTGTAATTGCGGCTAATAAATTACATTGCAGCATTCTACTGTCACAGCAAAGTGGATGGGATTCTAGCGAATCCCATTCCCACTTTGCGGAAAAGAACGCGCAGCGAAAACGCTGCAATTTCCAAAACCATCACAGTTTTGGAAATTACAGCATGTAAATTATACCTATGGAAATGCCGGCGGTTTCCCCATAGGTATAATTGAAACAGAAAGTCTGCAGAGATTTTCTGTGAAAAACACTGCAGGAAAAACCGCAATGCGTTGTCGCCGCATTTTTTCTCACAGTGCTTTTTTGCTGTGGGGCGCTATGTGGGGCCTTAGCCTAAAAGAAACAAAAACGTGCTTGCATTGTGATATTGTGACACCAATAACTTTTTTATATTTCCATGTATGGAGTTGTGTAAGGTGTCCTTTTTTCATTGATGCCATACTCGGGAATGGTTGATATTTAGATAAATTTTATTCTAATTTTTTGGGCGGTGAAATGGCAAAATTGATGGCTATAACACGTTCTGGCAACACCCTCACAGTTTACCTTTATCCCATATATTCAGCACACTTCTAACTTGATATTCACTCGGCTTTACAACCTTCTTTACATGTTGTTTTATTTCATTATGTTTTGAGTATGCACCAAGCAAGATGATACACTGAACTTAACTATAGGGTACCTTTCTAAAACCCTCAACCTGCTCAAAACTGACATACCCTGTGGCTTTCATGTCTCTTGTAATGCCCTCTGCAAAAGATTCAACCTTGAGTGGAAAATTGGGTTTGGAAGAGGGTGCTGCAGAGAACGGTAGACACTTTACTGGTAAAGACATGGCCATCAGACACTTCAGGAGGCATTTGCATATGGAACTGGAGTGAATAAAAGTTCATTTTCTAAGCTATGCTTTATCAGTTATGGCACACATGGGTATTTTTAACAAACTTTGCCTAAATCAATAATTCAAGCATGTATAAGACACTTTGTAATATATCTTATCAGACAAAAATGCTTCTTTTTCCACTTATCCTACAATTCTCCTTTTTCCACCCTGTCTGTTGAATTTTATCCTGCTCTCTTGAGGACAAAAAGTCACATAGCTGTCAAATGACAGCTGAATATACAGTGGGTACGGAAAGTATTCAGACCCCTTTAAATTTTTGACTCTTTGTTTCATTGCAGCCATTTGCTAAAAGCAAAAAAGTTCATTTTATTTCTCATTAATGTACACTCAGCACCCCATCTTGACAGATAAAAAATAGAAATGTAGATATTTTTGCAAATTTATTAAAAAAGACCTCACAGCTCACAGTGCATGTCAGAGCAAATGATAATCATGAGGTCAACGGAACTGCTCAAGGAGCTCAGAGACAGAATTGTGGCAAGGCACAGATCTGGCCAAGGTTACAAAAGAATTTCTGCAACACTCAAGATTCCTAAGAGCACAGTTACCTCCATAATCCTTAAATGAAAGAAGTCTGGGACGACCAGAACTCTACCTAGATCTGGCCGTCCAGCCAAACTGAGCAATCGTGGGAGAAGAGCCTTGGTGAGAGAGGTAAAGAAGAACCCAAAGATCACTGTGGCTGAGCTCCAGAGATGCAGTAGGGAGATGGGAGAAAGTTCCACAAAGTCAACTATCACTGCAGCCCTCCACCAGTCGGGGCTTTATGGCAGAATGGCCCGAAGGAAGCCTCTCCTCAGTGCAAGACATATGAAAGTCCGCATAGGGTTTGCCAAAAAACACATGAAGGACTCCCAGACTATGAGAAATAAGATTCTCTGGTCTGATGAGACCAAAATTGAACTTTTTGGCGTTAATTCTAAGCGGTATGTGTGGAGAAAACCAGGCACTGCTCAATACAATCCCAACAGTGAAACATGGTAGTGGCAGCATCATGCTATGGGGGTGTTTTTCACCTGCAGGGACAGGACAACTGGTTGCAACTGAAGGAAAGATGAATGCGGCCAAGTACAGAGATATCCTGGAAGAAAACCTCTTCCAGAGTGCTCCGGACCTCACACTGGGCCGAAGGTTCACCTTCCAACAAGACAATGACCCTAAGCACACAGCTAAAATAACAAAGGAGTGGCTTCGGAACAACTCTGTGACCATTCTTGACTGGCCCAGCCAGAGCCCTGACCTCAACCCAATTGAGCATCTCTGGAGAGACCTGAAAATGGCTGTCCACCAACGTTCACCATCCAACCTGACGGAACTGGAGAGGATCTGCAAGGAAGAATGGCAGAGAATCCCCAAATCCAGATGTGAAAAACTTGTTACATCATTCCCAAGAAGACTCATGGCTGTAGCAGCTCAAAAGGGTGCTTCTACTCAATACTGAGCAAAGGGTCTGAATACTTATGACCATGATATGATAAACATGATATTTCAGTTTTTCTTTTTTAATAAATTTGCAAAAAAATCTACATTTCTGTCAAGATGGGATGCTGAGTTTACATTAATGAGAAATAAAATGAACTTTTTTGCTTTTAGCAAATGGCTGCAATGAAACAAAGAGTGAAAAATTTAAAGGGGTCTGAATACTTTCCATACTCACTGTACAGGTCAATGTAGAGGAAAGGGCAGAGTAAGCAGAAATCTAGTGAGAGAAAAGGAGAGACACACACACACATAGAGACTGAAACAACTCATAGGAAGCTTCTATCTCACCCCAAGTGCATTCTTCACATTGAAACGCCTAAGAATTAAAGATAGAGCCTGTGGAGGGGTAAACCACTAAAAATTCAAAATATAAGTCATATAATGGTTAGAAATAGTGTTAATCTTTATATGTACACACTGTAATATTTATTTATGCAACGTTTGTTGAAAGGTTAGTGATCATGTAAGACTTAGGCTACGTTCACAACTGTGTCACTGTTTCCCTTCAGAGACTTGGATGAAAAAGACCTGCACACAGAAGTTTTTCGTCTAGCACTTTCAGTTGAAAAACAATGGACACAAAAAAAAAAAAAGCTGCGGAAAAGCTGTGTGCGTTTTTACAAATCACAGCACATTCATTTTAACTGTGGAATCGCAAACGTTTTTCTTATGGATTTAATAGGGGAAGAAAAAAGAAGAAACCACATCAAAAACACAGTAAGAACACTGAAGAAAAAAACACACACACACATTTTGGCTGTGTTTTTAAGCAGCTTTTATTTTAGCCGAATTTCGCTACATGTGGCGTTAGCCTAAGCTATAAAGCAACCAAAAGTCGTACACAAATCAAGATGACAATGCAATTTTAGTAATGTGATATTACAAAAACTATTGCCAAATGACAGACATTGGTACTTTTTTCCCCATTAGTAATAACTGACATTGTATTGACCATGATTCCTGAGAGTCCTTAAGTCGCCATGCAGCCTGAGCCTACATATTATTTTGAATTTCCAAGGCTCATAATAAATGTCTCTAATGTTAACAACTGTTCTAAAATAAGCACGTGCTCAGATCTGTCAGGCAAGTACTCCATTTTTCTAGCACAAAATTTTTTCTTTAGACATAGATAAATATGTCTTGTAATTGCAGCTAAGAAATTATATTAAGGCTGGGTCTCCACATGGAAAAACCAAAGCGTTTTACAGTCACTTGTGGATTCCATCCACACATTGCAGAAAAATATGTGCAATGTATTGCGGTTTTGGAAAACGCAGCATGTCAATTATACCTATAGGAACGATGCTGGTTCCCTATAGGTAGAATGGAAGCAGAAAGTCTGCAGAGGATACCGCTGCAGTTTTTCCCACAGCGTTTTTTTTGCTGCGGCCCGTTACGTGGAGCCTTAGCCTAAAGCACTATTAAAAAATATTTAAAAAGGTTGTCCAGCACAAATCGATTTTTCAATCAATATGTGATCTGTTAGGGTCCGACATCCAGATCCAGCACAGACCACCTGTTTCAGCAGCATCTGGGTGCCAAAAGCTATAGAAGCAGATAGGGAACGCGTGCAGGCTCTCTCTTTTCAAGAAATAGACGTGGTGCTGCAACCCTGTTTATAGCAGTGGTTGAATTGAGTAGGAAAGCCTGCATATGCTCCCCAACCACTGCTGTAATTTTCGATGCTCAGGGGCTGCTGGAACAGCTTATCTCTGTGGGGTCTGGGTGTCGGACCCCCACAGATTACATACTAATGACCTATCTTGTGGATAGGTCATCAGTATGAAAAAAGTGATTTTAACAACCATGTAACACAGGGACTGAAACATTCCCCAAATGAAAAAATAAACACAGTGCTCTGTTTAAGGCTGGACATTGGCCTAGATCTAATTTACAATTATTTGAACATTTTAACTCAATTACAATTAATGAATGATTATTTTAGGATACCTTCCTTTTACAGGCCACACCCCCTATTCATATACCATGAATGTTTGTTTTGGATTTTTCTTAATTAATTGCCCAGTCCTACCCAATGTAATATTCTGCATATGCTTTAACCTATTAAGGACGCAGGGTAGTTTGTACATTAATGCTCAGCAACTTTTTTCATATTTTCCTTCTTCACTTTCCAAAATTCATAACTTTTTTACTTTTCAGTCAACATAGCTAAGGGTCCATGCACACTACCATTGGTGACTGTCAGTAGCGTCCGTAGCTATTGTCCGTTACAAGATTTTAGCATCGGACACTAGCTGAACCGTCAGACATCCGTTAAAATTTCAATTCATTTCAATGGGTTCTTATATTGTGTCCGCTAGTGTCCGTTTACAACCAATCCATCAGAAGTCCGTTTTTTTTTCGGTGGACAAAAAATCCTACATGCAGGACTTTTTTGTCCGTTTGGAAAAACGGATTCTTGACGGACAGCAAGTGTCCTTTATTTTTTTAACATTGAAGTCTATGGGTAACGGACTTATAATGGACAGTAACTGATAGCCATCAGTTACTGTCTGTTATTTTATGTCCATTCTTTTTCTGCGCATGCTCAGAAAGCAAAAACCAAAAAAAAAAAAAAAAAAAACCGACAGTGTTAAAAAACGGACACTAACTGAAGCTAACTGATGCTAATGTGTCCGTTTTTTTAACTGATCCATTAATTAGATCAGTTTAAAAAATGGACACATTAACATCAGTTAGCTTCAGTTAGTGTCCGTTAATGTCTGTTATGATAGGTGTCCGTTTTTTGTTTTTTTTGTTAATGGGACACCTTCATAACAGAATCCAAAAGTAGTGTGAACCCTGCCTAAGTGAGGGCTTATTCTTTGTGTGATGAGTTATACTATAATTTTGCACCATTTTGGGGTACATATAAAGTTTAGATTAGCTTTTATTAACCTTTTTTGGGGGGTCCATGTGAAAAAACCCACAATTCTATCATAATTTTTTGCATTTTGTTTTTATGGCGTTCACTCTGCAGTAAAAATGACATGACAGCTTTGTCCGGTGGGCCATTACAATTATGGCGATACCATATTTATACTGGTTTTATTATGGTTTACCACTTTTACAAATAAAACGTCGCTTTTTGAAAATTAACAATTTTCTTGGAGTCATTGTATTCTGACGCTTATAACTTTTTACTGTTTTGTTGACGGAGATATGTCAGGGCTCTTTACTTGCAAGGCAAGTTGTACTTTTTATTGGTACCAATGTTTGGTACGTATGACTTTTTGATCACTTTTTATTGCTATTTTTTTGGGGAAGCAAGGTGACCAAAATACAGTATTTTGTGCATTACAGTGCCGTACTATTGCAGCGCTAATTGTTAAGTACAGCGTGGGTTAAAGAAAACCTTACACCACCTCTGCCAAGTCCAGCTCTTTGCATCATTTAGTAGATGCTGTTCCACTTCCTTTAGGTCCTACCATTCCTGCACAATACCTGCTGTTAGTTTTGGTGCCTCATATGGTATTTAGGCTCTGTATTGTCAGTTAGTCAGTGTCAGGCAGGGAAGGGGTGTGATTCTGAGCTACAATCAGAAGTGGACAACTTCAGAGCTCAAAATCACATTCCCTGCCTGACACTGCCCCTCTTGACAGTACAGAGCTTAAATACCATATGAGGCACCAAAACTAACAGTAGTTATTGTTCAGGTGAGAGGACATAGGCATGGGTCAGAAGAGGTATTATGTGTCCTTAAAGGGATTGTCCAGTTTCAAACCAATATTGATAAACAAATGTTATTCTTTGTATAATGAAAAGTTCTACAATTTTCCAAAATACTTTCTGTATCAATTCCTCAGTTTTCTAGCTCTCTGCTTGCTGTCATTCATTCTGCTTACTCACAGTGGATAAAAATCAGTCCATGGTCATGTGATGAACACACAGGTGCACAGCTCGTTATAGTCGCAGCACAGTAATCAGATATCTGCTTGATAATAAGCTGCGCACCTGTGTCACCATCACATGACCATGATGGATATCACATGACCATGGACTGATTTTTATCCACTGGAAGTAAGCAGAATGAATGACAGCAAGCAGAGATCTAGAAAACTGTGAGGAATTGATATAGAAAGTATATTGGTAATTTTGATTATACAAACAATAATATAAGTCTCTTGATAATGATCTGAAACTGGGCGACCCCTTTAAAGAGACTGCTCTTGCAGGTTACTTTTTCAGGTGTCCTACAGACCATACCTGCTACAATGCCGGAAAGGAATATGTAGAGAAACTCCAGAAAGCGAAGACCAGTGGGAACATGAGCAAAGTCAAAATCACAATATAATGGTCAGGCTTTAATACAGATCACTCATAATATAGACATATTAGACCTTTAGGTATTCTTAAGGTGCCTTATGGTATAATGAATGCTTAATGCACATGTTACAATATACAGTCATAGCCAAAAGTTTTGACACTTTTCACAAAGTTTGTGGCTTCAGTTAGTCAGTTTATTAGAAGCATTTCAGTTTATGCAAAGACTCAATATGTACAGTGTTGACTCTTATTTTTCAAGACTTCTGCAATTCATCTTGGCATTCTGTATATCACCTTCTCAGCCACATAGTGACCGATGACAACCAATTCTTGCCTGGTTACTGCTTGGAATTTATCACAATTTCTGTGTTTTTGTTTGTCTACTTACATTTTCTGGACTGACGACAGGTTTCTAATGGGATTAAGATCTGGAGAGTTTCTTGGCCATGGATCCAAAATTTCAATGCTTTGCTCACCATGCCACTTACCAACCACTTTTACTTTGTGACGTGGTGCTCCATCATTGTTATCACCAAATTGCTCCTTGATCATTCAGAAAAGTTGCCCTTGGGGGATATTTAGATACCACTGTTTATTCATGGAAGTGTTCTTAGGCAAAATTGTGAATGAGCCCACTCCTACGAATGAAAAGCAACCACACACAAGAATGGTCTCAGGATGCTTTGCTGCTGGCATGGCACAGGACTCATGGCACCACACAGTGCTCACCTTTTCTTCTCCGGACAATCATTCTTCCAGATGTCCCAAGCAGCATGAAGGGGGCTTCATCAGAGAAAATAACTTTACCCCAGTCCTCTGTAGTCCTGTATGCATACCTGTACTTCAGAATGTCAGTTTATCCTTGATGTTTTTCTTGGAGATAAGTGGCTTCTGGAAAAATGCTTGTCCAGAGAAGAAAAGGTGACAGTTACCAGTATCATACCAAAAGTAAAACATCCTGAGACCATTCATGCGTATGGTTTATTTCCATCAAAGGGATTGGCCCACTCACAATTTTGTCTAAGAACACTGCTACATATAAAAAAATTAAAAATAGTATTTCACTTCTAACACACACCAAGGAGCAATTTAGGAATGAAAAATATCTTTTTCCAGCATAATGGAGCATGATGTCACAAGGCAATAGTGATAACTAAGTGGCTAGGTTAACCCTACACTCAAATTTTGGGTCCATGGCCAGTAAACTCCCTAGATCTCATTCCCATTGAGAATCTGTGGTCAATCTTCAAAATGTGGGTGTACACAAAAAAAAAAAAAAACAAAACAAGATTGGTTTCCATCAGTCAGGATTTGGCCCAGATGACATCCCATGCCATGCCAGGGAAAATTGAAGAAGTCTTGAAAAATAAGGGTCAACACTGTAGACACCGTTTTTGTATAAACTTGATGTATTTGTCAACAAAAGTTTGAAAACTTATGAAATGCTTATAATACCTATACCACATATACCACAAGAACACCTGACTAAAAGATCTAAAAAGACTGAAGTAGCAGACTTTGTGAAAACCACAATTTGTGTGAGTCTTAAAAATTTTTGGCCACAACTGTATAGAGCAGTGGTTCTCAACATGTGGTACGTGAACCCCAGGAGATATTCCACGCAGTCTCAGAGGGTACACACCATGGCTGGGAACCACTGCTATGGAAGTGGCAGATTTAGTGAGTACAGGTACCAGAAGATGTCAGGTTAAGGTAAAGGGGGTGGGTGTCCTCTATAGCAGTGGGTAGTCTGTGTTGAATAGACAGATAATTTCTGATCTATGATGTATGATGAGTGAAAAGCTGGTCAGAAGTTAAAAGAACTTTTAGTGTGTGTCTACCACAGGTGCCCCCACAAGCAAAAGGATTTGCTTTGTGCGATATGTGTGCTAGTTTTTCTTTCCCACTCAGGAGCAAGATCTGTCACATGACAAACACTGGACTGATGTTATGTACTGGGCCTCAGATAACCAGATCTGGAACATAGGCATTGTACAAAAGGAAGTGAAAGTGTCTGCATGTATGCGCGAGCTGTCACAGCTGTGCTACGCTTCTCTATGTTCCAATGATGTTCTTTTATTGTGCAAGGGCTTAGAAACAGCCACAACCAGAACAAGATCATTTTAAGGAATATATTATCTATCTTAACTTGCAGAATTTAAGAATTGATGTTTTAGATATGCTATAGAGGAATGTTACAAAAGACTAGTCTGGGTTCACACTCCACAGAGAAACTCTATGTAAATTCTTGGTAATTCTTGCAGTAAATTAGCATCTACAGGTGCATCTCAATAAATTAGAACATCTTTGAAACGTTTATTTCTTTCAGTAATTAAATTTAAAAAGTGACCTCCTATATTTTCTAGATTCTTTACACACAGAGTGTTCTATTTCAAGTGTTTTATTTCTCTAAATATTGATTATGGATTACAGGTAATGAAAACACAAATCTAAGAAAATTAGAATATTGTAAAAAAGTTCAGTATTGTAAATTCAGTGTGTCACCTGCCAAGGTTTCCTAAGCCTTTAAATGGTCCCTCAGTCTGGTTCAGTAGGACACACAATCATGGAAGACGCTGATTATGAATTGTATTACTGAATTAGGGGGCGTTCACACTACCGTTGGTGACTGTCAGTAGTGTCCGTTGCTATTGTCTATTGCAAGATTTTAGCATCGGACACTAGCTGAACCGTCAGAAATCCGTTAAAATTTCCATTAATTTCAATGGGTTTTTATATTGTGTACGTCAGAAGTCCGTTTTTTTTTCCGCAGACCAAAAATCCTACATGCAGGACTTTTTTGTCCGTTTGAAAAAGCAGATTCTTGACGGACAGCAAGTGTCCGTTATCTTTATAACATTGAAGTCTATGGGTAATGTACTTATAACAGACAGTAACTGATAGCCATCAGTTACTGTCCGTTATTTTATGTCCGTTTTTTCCATTAATTGGATCAGTTAAAAAACGGACACATTAACATCAGTTAGTGTCTGTTATGATAGGTGTCTCTTTTTTTTTTTGTTAACGGACACCTTCATGACAGAATCCCACGGTAGTGTGAACCCTGCCTTACTGAAATGAATTAACGTTTCAAAGATATTCTAATTTATTGAGATGCACCTGTATATGGATTGAACTACAGATTCATCAAAGAATTTGTGCCACAGACAACACTGATGTTACTTAAGTGTAAAAAAGAAGAATAATAGTAATGTCAAATCTCCTCTTCTTTATTTCCAGCTAAACAGCTGTCTATTAAAAGAGTATCCCTGTACATATAAACATCATCTGCGTGGGACACCGCTCTATGAACTAGAATGGACACTGTTCTGTATGAGCAGCCCCCATTCTGATGAATATTTTTCTGAATGGCTGCCATGTAATTCAACATTATGGCTGCCAACTGCAGCGACTCACCCTTGAGGACCAATGAGTGGCTTCTTCCCATTAGACAGATTCCCACTGCATCGTATCTCAGTAGTGAGCACTGCTGCCTTGCAGCACTGGAGTCAAGGTCAACATTTGCATGGAATTTGTATGTTCTTCATGTGTTTGCATGTCTTTGTCTGTGTTCACTGGTTTACTATTACACTTAAAAAACATGATAGGTATATTAAATCTCTATGAAATTAGCCCCAAATTGTGCATGTCTGAAAAATGAAAATAAGACTGAGTTCCACCGAGGACAGGGACTGATATGATTGATAACAGTCTCTTCATTATGTCAGGGAATATATTGGAACTATCATGCTTTCCTTATGTATAAATGAGAATTTGCAACTAGTTTGTCATGGAAAGGGTATGATAAAGTTATGTTGGATTTACAGTTTGGAGAATGGCTTTGAACCTTATGCAATGAGCTATTTTGACTACCTGCTACTCTGAAGTACTCCTGTGATATGCTGGATGTCACCCTTGGCTTTAGTCACATAAAGGAGGTCTGAATGAGGGATAACTCAGCATTCACCGATAAGGAATATAACAAGTAACTAGCATGCCTATCTGAAAAAGCCCTTTTAAAAGCCAATAAGGTATCGAGCAAAACAGGAGATGTCAACACACATTACAGAGAAAAATAAGAAAAAGTCTACCAATAATAGCAAAATGCGACTGACTTTCTCTCTCGCTCTTTTCGCTGTGGTCTTATAGTAAAGCAGTAATACTACACATGAATGAGTCTGGACAGCTATTGCTTGCCATTCTTAGTGCAAAATATTAATGTAGTATTCCAACAACTACTACTATTCATGCCATATGCATACGATATGGATCAGATAGTTGGATCCAACATCTGGAATCCCTACCAATGCATAGAAAGAAAATGCTCTAGCAGTCTCTTTAGCTCTTCACCTACATACAGTGGTGCTACTTGGTGCTTTGAAAAAATTGCAACTGGTGTGTTTCAGTATCAGTCATTGGTTGGGAATGGTGATGTGACACCACTACTTAATCCCTTAAGGACGCAGGC
Source organism: Leptodactylus fallax (assembly GCA_947044405.1). Lineage (NCBI taxonomy): Eukaryota > Metazoa > Chordata > Amphibia > Anura > Leptodactylidae > Leptodactylus > Leptodactylus fallax. The sequence goes on from CAMRHE010000097.1 coordinate 2,674,588, forward strand.
TAGTTTGGACGTTAATGCTCGGCAACTTTTTTCATATTTTCCTTCCCCGCTTTCCAAAATGTATAACTTTTTTATTTTTCTGTCAACATAGCTATGTGAGGGCTTATTCTTTGCATGACAATTTGTACTTTTATTTGGCACTATTTTGGGGTACATATAATGTTTTGATTAGCTTGATTTTTTGCATATTGTTCCTATGGCGTTCACTCTGCATTAAAAATGACATGGCAACCCCATGGAGTTACCATATTTATTTTGGTTTTATTACGTTTTACCGCGTTTACTAATAAAACATCATTTTTCGAAAATTTTCTTGGGGTCACCAAATTCTGAAGCCTAGAACATTTTTTACATTTTTTGATGTTTTGAGATATGTAAGGGCTCTCTATTTGCACAGCAAGTTGTAGTTTTCATTGGTACCAATTTTTTATATGTATGACTTTTAATGCTAAGTGAGGTGACCAAAATACATTAATTTGCACAGTGCTGTATTTTTTTTTTTTACGGCGTTCACTGTACGGAATAAATAATGCTATTTTGTGATTGTGCAGACTTATACGCACATGAGGATAGCTAAGGCTAGGTTCATGCATGCGCCTGATCTACTTTCGGGGTTTCCGTCCCCGAATTCGCTTAAAAAATGCAGAAAAAAAAAGTCATGCAATCAGGACTTTTCTAGCCACATTTTTCTGCCCTTTTTGGTCGGAATCCGGGCAGTAACCCGGAGGACACCATTATAGTCTATGGGGTCCACAGGTTTCCGCAGATAACAGCATTTCTAAGTAGATTAGGTTTCCGTTCGTGGAGTCCCCAAGCAGACCCCCCGAACGGAAACCCGAACGCAGGTGTGAACCTAACGTAACATGTTCTTTATTTTAATTTGTTTACATTATGGGTTCTTTGAATTAAAAAGTGGTTTTTTTTTAACTCTGTATTATTTATTTTTTTATACCTTATTTTTAACTTTTTAAACTTTTTTTTTACTTTTTTTCTTGTCCCACAAAGGGACCTGAACTTGGGATCTGCAGATTCCCAATGTAATGTACATTACACATAGGCTCCCTATGTGCAATAGGGAAAGCCAGTCAGTAGGCCGTTACCCACAACCCCTCGACCCCTGCAATCTCATCACGGAAGAGCCAAGGGGTGATGGGGGGGGGGCGATCTTGCTCCCTAACCACCCTGATGCCATGATCGCTATTGATCACGGCATCTGGGGGGTTAAGGAGTCGGAGTACTTTCTGACTCCAGCAGCTAATTACCTGAAAGTAATGTCACAAACACAGCTCCTGTGACCGTGGCATTACAGCACTGTACTATTATTGCGCTATGCGTAATATGTACTGTATATAAGTATATGCTGAAAGCGACATAATAGTATGGTGCTGAGCAGAAAGGGTTTAAAGAGGTTTACACCTCGCCCTTATCCACAGGATAAAGGATAAATGTATGATCAATGATGGTCCAACAGCTGGTACCCCCAAAATCAAGAGAATGGGAACCTGCAAGATCAGTATCGGTGGCCAGGACGCCTTTCACTTCTATTCACCGCCAGAAGTCATCCTTCCCAGCAGTTCCATAGAAGGGACTGGAGTGATGGCCACACAACTCACTTAAATGGAGAATTCATAGGAAATTGCAGATCCCCTTTGTCATAATTGCTGAGGGATAGAAGACAAGTGCAATTGTTGTGGTGCTGTTTCTGTGGTGTGGCCCAAGGGCTTAGCCTGGAAGCAGGGGGGTGGTTAGGCTACTGTGTCCTTCTACTTGAGGGTACTGTACTGTGCTGTGTTGGTTGGGGTTGAAGTGTGGTGCCGCACCCAACAGAGTAAGAAGTCACCATGGAGTAGCTAGTAGGCTTAATGTTGAGAGCTTTGTCTTAATTTTTGTAAATTTTGCTGAGAAATATAGATCCATGCATCATATTTGAATGTGTAGTCCATGTCTTTTTTCCTAAAATGATGCTATATATTATGCCTACTTGTGATTTTTTTTCCACCAGAGGACAATTTTTCAATCCAATTTCTATAGTTGTCTCAAGGAAGTATATTACTATAACACATGCACTACTATGTATATATATTTTATATATATATATATATATATATATATATATACTGCTGCATCTATAGATAGATATATATGTATGTATGTATGTACAAATTACAGAAAAAGAAATTAAACATTGTCACATTTTCCACTGGCAGACAACTACTATATTTTGCCCTTGGTTGCTATGGTAATTCTTAAAGGGAGAGCAAGTCAGAATTGTATCTTATCTCCACGTGTAGTTAAGGAGGTCTTCCAGGCCTATCACGAGGACAAGCTTTCAATAATAGCTCAGTGGGTGTCTGATTTTAGGCACCCTTGCAGATCAGCTCTTTTAAGGGTAGGCTTGTAGTAACAGCTGTGCATGGCACCGCAGTTTAGTCCCATCTAATCAAATGGGTCAAAGCTATAGTAAACTGTAATACCAGTCACAAACCCTATTGAAAATATGGAGCAATGCCTGGGAAATAATACATGGATTAAGCACCCAGCAGCTTAACAGCAAGGATGCCAAGAGCTGGACCTCCACTGATCTGATATATTTGTGACATATCCCATAAATACAATCTATTGTTCTCTGTAAGCAGCCATTTCAGACTGAGAAGAGACTGACTGTAGTGGTCAGTGTACCTATCCAGACAGTTAGTCCAGATATTTCCCTACCCCAAGATCACTACTTCGCACTTCTGCAGTTAGCAGCATATATCTGCGAATGACATGTACCTGTACTTACCACTATAGCCTCTAGAAGTGATATGTGCTGTACAGTATATAAATAGCATATAATGTATGCAGACACGACGATAAATACAAGTGTAGAGGACAGTTCACACGTGGTGTATTATTATAAGCAATGCAATGACCTAATGTATAGTGCCATGGCAAGCATGACAAGATTGCAGTGAGCTGGTACATGCTGTCTATTCCAACGAGTACAGGACCTGGTACTCACATGAAGACGTGGTAGATGAAGGCCCATCCCCGAGGTCTCTCCAGCACGTTGTACAGATAGTTCTGCAGGCGCCGGTATCTCTTGTGAGACGCTGAACTCCGCGGGGGTCCCGGGAGCGGGGTGCCCAGTAGTCCCAAGCGCCGGGGGCTGCCGCTCTCTGTCTGGACAGCTGTGAGGGCCACGAACTCCATTTCTTGGCCAGTGATTGGGGCCAGTGAGAGTGACGGCACCCGGCCATTGTCTGTCTGAGGCTGTGCCCCCACTGCCATGCTCCCTTTGGGACACGAGGTCTCAGCTCATCACAGGGTGTCTGGGCAGTGGCGGGAGGTGAGCAACGGAAGAATGGATGAGGAGAGGTAGCCGCGGTCACGCTGTGTGAAGGCAGGCAAAGTTCTGCAAGGAAGACGGAGCTGACAGGGGAAGCGGTGAGGAAAGTTTAGCTTCCATTACAGAGAAAAGTTTCCTATATACTCCACATAGGCTTAATCCACCCAGACCCGCTGCCACCCGATGCCCAGTCCCGCTGCTCTGGCTGCCTACATAGTACTCTCTCTCTCTCTCGCATAACGTGCCCGCTCTCTATCTTCCCGCTGTCCCGAGTGCGTTCTCTCTTCTACCAACCTCCTCATTATTGAGCCCACCCCCTCTTATTACAGTCTGACAACTTACTCCCAACCCACTAATATCTAGTCCAATGTTACCTGCCTGCCGGGCATTGCCACAACCGCGCCCAGGTCAGAAGATCCTTGTCCTCTCTCTTCTTCATATACATGCGTCCTTTCTAGTACACTGACTGGCACAACCTGGCCGCCTTCTCAGTGTGCCACCTTTCCCATCACTGCTCTGTGTCTTCAAGTGTACCAGATTTGTGCCCGGCATTGCAACTGTATAAAGAAGTCGAAGAATACGGGATAGACGGCTACAGAGCAATCTGCAAACGCTGCCCAGTGGCCATAGTATTCGGGTTTCCCTCAGGTAGACAATTATTGACCAAGCTATTTAGCCTGAGTGAGCTTTCACTGCCCATGCCAACTCCTGTGTGCCAGCTCTGGGAGCAGCTGTCGGCGTCTGTTAATGGGTAGGGAGCAGCATCATAATGGCTTGCTGATGGGTCACTCCTGGTTGCATGGCTGTCATTACACTGAGTGTAGTCTCTGGAAGACTGACATGCCGTTTCTACTACTGCATAGTGTGCCTTGACACCAATAAGGACATTGCTACCTTTTATACATTAAGCATTTCATATAAGCCATTGTCTTATGAGGCAGGTCAAATTCCCCACTAATGTCATAAAAGACTGCAGTCAGCTACTAACAGGCTCCAGGGAAGTCAGAGGTACAACTAGCTTTTACCCACAAAGTATATTCCTGTCCAGAACTGACCTCAGGTGTATGTGGGCCCCCTGTAAACCCCATCCTTAACTTGAAAATTATGAATAATATTTACCTAGATTGCCAAGGCTCAGCTCAGAAACTCGTGAACCCTGGCATTTGCCCAGGTTTGCCTAGTACTGATGCCAATTCTGATCATATCCAGAATATACTGTCTCAGTCTAATAGAAGATGCCATTACATAAAACAGACCCTCACTGTGACAGCCCAGTCCTACTAATGGCAAAATAAAATAATCTGTATCTTACCACCAAAACAAGCACTGGGTTATACATGTGGAAGTAGTCACTTCTACATTTAGGAGATTTCTATGGTCATACATTCTCCTTTGTTATTGAGGGTCATAGCAAGTGCCAGGTACAGTAGGTACAATCAGACAAATGCCATTTTTCATTGTTATCCTTTAATTCTACAGAATATTTAGAAAAGTAAAAACGGTACCCAATTTGAAACTGAGAAAACATTAAAAATCCCATTTGTCCTATAAAATGTAAAAAGGGTTGGTCACAGAATGACTCTAGCATCCAAATTCTTATATAGAATCCGTATAAAATATACAGCAGAATATAGGACAACACTGCTTACACATTTCAGGCCATTAAATGGCCCTTACGCATTGCGGCCATGCTATGACTAAAGGCCATTTCACATAAGCAGTAGTCTTCTATGGGTTTGATATGTTTTCAATAAAACTAAGACCTTTTAATCATCAAAATTTAGATTCTGGAATCACTCCAGCCTGGCACACCCTTGTTTCCCTCTATCATCACAACAGGTGAAGTGAACTCTCGTCTGGAAAAATTATTTGGGTAGACCAGATAAATAAGAAAAATTATTATAAATAATATCACTTTTAAAATACATAATTCCAAACAAAATGCTCATGACATTTAGGTGCCATGGTCAAGAAAAGGTTATTGCAATGTTTATTTTAAACATTTTGACTGTTGTTATTTTGTTCATCCAGTATGCAAACTAGGTGCCAAGTGCCCCTAGGATGGTCCCAATTCTGGTAAGTCCTCCCAAACTTACTTGTAAACTGTGCCTAATGCCTCCTTAACTGTGGGAGCAATAATTAGAAAATGGAAGACATACAAGACCACTGATAATCTCCCTTGATCAGGGTCTCCACGCAAGATCTCACCCCGTGGGGTCAAAATGATTACAAGAACGGTGAGCAAAAATCCCAGAACCACACAGAGGGACCTAGTGAATGACCTGCAGAAAGCTGGGACCAATATAACAAAGGCTACCGTCAGTAATACACTACGCCGCCAGGGACTCAGATCCTGCAGTGCCAGACGTGTCCCCCTGCTTAAGCCAGTACATATCCGGGCCCATCTGAAGTTTGCTAGAGAGCATTTGGATGTTCCAGAAGAGTATTGGGAGAATGTCATATGGTCAGATGAAACCAAAGTGGAACTGTTTGGTAGAAAAACAAGTCGTCATGTTTGGAGGAGAGTGAATGCTGAGTTGCATCCAAAGAACACCATACCTACTGTGAAGCATGGGGGTGGCAACATCATGCTTTGGGGCTGTTTCTCTGCAAAGTGACCAGGACGACTGATCTGTGTACATGAAAGAATGAATGGGGCCATGTATTGTGAAATTTTGAGTGCAAACCTCTTTCCATCAGCAAGGGCATTGAAAATGAAATGTGGCTGGGTCTTTCAGCATGACAATGATCCCAAGCACACCGCCAGGGCAATGAAGGAGTGGCTTCGTAAGAAGCATTTCAAGGTCATGGAGTGGCCTAGCCAGTCTCCAGATCTCAACCCCATAGAAAACCTTTGGAGGGAGTTGAAAGTCTGTGTTGCCCAGTGACAGCCCCAAAACATCACTGCTCTAGAGGAGATCTGCATGGAGGAATGGGCCAACATACCAGCAACAGTGTGTGCCAACCTTGTGAAGACTTACAGAAAACGTTTGACCTCTGTTATTGCCAACAAAGGATATATAACAAAGTATTGAGATGAACTTTTGTTATTGACCAAATACTTATTTTCCACCATAATTTGCAAATAAATTCTTTAAAAGTCAGAAAATGTGATTTTCTGGATTTGTTTTCTCATTTTGTCTCTCATAGTTGAGGTCTACCTATGATGTCAATTACAGGCCTCTCTTATCTTTTTAAGTGGGAGAACTTGCACAATTGGTGGCTGACTAAATACTTTTTTCCCCACTGTATGTGTCCACATTTCTAAGCACTGGGAGTCAATTAGTAGGCATAAATCATTTGACAGACTTGCTTTAAAGAGTACCTTTCACCACCTCCAACAAGTCCAGTGCTTTACATAATTTATTCGGTGCTGCTCCACTGATTCTGGCACAGTTGGAATTTTTTTCTCTAGCCTACACTGTTCCGAAGCAATCAATGCTGTTAGTTTTGGTGTCTAATATGCTATTTAGGCTTTGTATTGTTAGGAGACTACAGAGACTTGAACGCAGATATAAACCTAGCCTTAACTAGCAGATCAGGTATTAAAACTACCTGCGCTTGTTAATTGGGAATGTTGGAGGCTAGAGAGAAAATTCCAAATGTGCTGGAATCAGTGGAGATAAATGCTTCTAGGGAAAAGTTCTACCATAACACAGCCTTCAATGAGGCCTTTTTGTAATACAGGCTCCAATACAGCATGGTCCAATGAAATTAGAAAGAAAATAACTTAGGTATAGCAGAAACCAGACAATTCTGTCTGTATCATATTGTGGCTACATACAACTTGGGGGCTGCGGTAAGAAATTTCAGTGGAAGTCCCAGAGATCAGACCTCTACTGATCATAAAGTGATAGCATGTCCTATAAATACGGCAACTTTTTAAGAGATGGGAAATGCCTTTAATTAACCAGTTTTATTGTAAAAGGGAATGTGCATCAGATAAAATGACCTACTTTTAAAGAGGTCCTTTCACGTCCTCATAGATATGCAGTATTATATACAACTAAAAAACGGCTTTCTGCTATGAGCCCTGGTGCTGGAGATATCAGTGCCGTTAGTTTCAGCACCAATATCTCCCCACTGTCAGAAAGGCGGGCCTTACAGCCTAGCGTCATCGCTAGGAACGCCCCCCCTGATAGTATTCTTCCACAGCCTTATACTGTCAGGGGTGAGGTTTAGCGTTCCTGACACCCGGCACCAATATCTCCATCTATAGGGCTCATACCGGAAAAGAACTGTCTGCTTTCTAGCGGTATATCATACCACATATCTAAGAGGACGTGAAAGGACTAAATCCTACAATGCTTACTTTGGCCACTAAGCCTAATAATATGCTAACACCAGTTCTGTAGGGGTTTTCTTTGCGACAGTCACTTCATTTACATCACAGACAGTATTACTATGGCAGATAAATCCACTATAGATAACACAAATAAGCCATCATTGTATGCACTACTGACAATAGATGATGTCTCAATTTATCTACTTTCATCTCTTCACATACACTACTGTTCAAAAGTTTAGGGTCACTTAGAAATTTCCTTATTTTTTAAAGAAAAGCACAGTTTTTTCAATGAAGATAATATTAAATGAATCAGAAATACACTCTATACATTGTTAATGTGGTAAACTACTATTCTAGCTGCAAACATCTGGTTTTTAATGCAATATCTACGTAGGTGTATAGAGGCCCACTTCCAGCAACCATCACTCCTGTGTTCTAATGGTACATTGTGTTTGCTAACTGTGTAAGAAGGCTAATGGATGTTTAGAAAACCCTTGTGCAAGTATGTTAGCACAGATGAAAACAGTTTTGCTGGTTAAAGAAGCTATAAAACTGACCTTCCTTTGAGCTAGTTGAGAATCTGGAGCATTACATTTGTTGGTTCGATTAAACTCTCAAAATGGCCAGAAAAAGAGAACTTTCATGTGAAACTCGACAGTCTATTCTTGTTCTTAGAAATGATGGCTATTCCATACGAGAAATTGCCAAGAAACTGAAGATTTCCTACAACGGTGTGTACTACTCCCACAAATAGGCTCTAACCAGAGTAGAAAGAGAAGTGGGAGGCCCCGCTGCACAACTGAGCAACAAGACAAGTACATTAGAGTCTCTAGTTTGAGAAATCGACACCTCACAGGTCCTCAACTGGCAGCTTCATTAAATAGTACCCGCAAAACACCAGTGTCAACGTCTACAGTGAAGAGGCGACTCGGATGCTGGCCTTCAGGGCAGAATGGCCAAGAAAAAGCCATATCTGAGATCAGCTAATAAAAGGAAAAGATTAATATGGGCAAAAGAACACAGACATTGGACAGAGGAAGATTGGAAAAAAGTGTTATGGACAGACGAATCGAAGTTTGAGGTGTTTGGATCACACAGAAGAACATTTGTGAGACGCAGAACAATTGAAACGATGCTGGAAGAGTGTCTGACGCCATCTGTCAAGCATGGTGGAGGTAATATCATGGTCTGGGGTTGCTTTGGTGCTGGTAAAGTGGTAGATTTGTACAAGATAAAAGGGATTTTGAATAAGGAAGGCTAACACTCCATTTCGCAACACCATGCCATACCCTGAGGACAGCGCTTGACTGGAGCCAATTTCATCCTACAACAGGACAATGACCCAAAGCACACCTCCAAATTATGCAAGAGCTATTTAGGGAAGAAGCAGACAGCTGGTATTCTATCTGTAATGGAGTGGCCAGAGCAGTCACCAGATCTCAACCCCACTGAGCTGTTCTGGGAGCAGCTTGACCGTATGGTACGCAAAAAAGTGCCCATCAAGCCAATCCAACTTGTGGGAGGGGCTTCTGGAAGCATGGGGTGAAATTTCTCCAGATTACCTCAGCAAATTAACAGCTAGAATGCCAAAGGTCTGCAATGCTGTAATTGCTGCAAATGGAGCATTCTTTGACGAAAGCAAAGTTTGAAGGAGAAAATTATTATTTCAAATAAAAATCATTATTTCTAACCTTGTCAATGTCTTGACTATATTTTCTATTCATTTTGCAACTCATTTGATAAATAAAAGTATGAGTTTTCATGGAAAACACAAAATTGTCTGGGTGACCCCAAACTTTTGAACGATAGTGTAGCTTGTCTAGAAAACTCTTCAGTAGACCACAATGAGCTGACTCCGGTCTATTGCTGCCTATGGCCATGAAAGTGCTCTAAAGCATGTCACTATATGCTGTTAGAGGTAGTCTACCACTCAACATATTCAACTGCTAATACCATGTTACTTAGCTCATTGCAGTGACATACCTTTGTTGTGTATGTTACTTTTGTAGATTTGGAGAAGAACAACTTTGAAGTCTTATGCAAATGAGGCAGATTATGCACTGGGGGACAGCCTTCATCCCTGGAGCACTTGCTTTTGCTGCTCAAGTAGGATGGGTGATGTCATAGCAGTGGGAGGATCACCTCTAACTGCATGGGGTGGCACAGACAGGAGATGGTAGCGGTTTGAGTAGCAAGAGCTGTGGTTAAGGGATCTGAAGGCCCGTCGCCAGTGCACCAACAGCGTCATTTACATAAAACTTCAAAGTAGTTTTTCTCCAAATCTGCAAAAGTGATATACATATCAAAGGTATGTTATTTATCATTGTAATGTGCGCTATAACACAGTGGTGACAATTGAATATGTTTGGGGGAGGTGGCAGACTCCCTTTAACAGAGCAGAGGAGAAGCTCAGGCAACATAGTGGCCCTCATAATCATGTACCCAAAATAGAATTAGAAACTCTACAATCATAAAATAAAAACAAATTAGAATAAAGTGGCATATTTCACCATCTGGTTTTAATAACTACATTTCAAAAATTGGCAATCTATTCCCTTTAAACTGTGAGTAAAGAAGCTATTTCAATAACAATATATATAAGGCAGTGTTTTTTCACACAGGGTTCTCTGGGAATCCAGATGAGGAGTTTCCCTGAACACAGCCTGTCACTTCTACAACACAGAAAGCAAAGTGATCTTTGCCTGCTCAAAGATGCTTTGCAAAGCAGTAATCATATCCAAACTAAATTGTAGTGCTGAAGTTACAGAATGAGAATTCTGAAGAAATCTGGAATGCTATACCTGCCCCTACCACAAGCCTCTTTGGTCGCAGCAATGGCATTAGGAATTCTCCAGTAGTAGAAACATTTTCAGGGGTTCCCTTGTGGTACTAAGTTTGGGAATCTCTAATATAAGAATTTTTGTTCAATACGATTGTTTCTAGCTCAGTGTACTTGAATCTGTCAATTTCCAACAAAATTCCATCTGGCATAGCTAGCTTTCGCAGTATATGAGATTATTATACTATAACTGCCTGCTACTGTTTATACTGACGTAAGTGCCCTTTGATGTGACTGTCTAAGATGTGAACTTGTTATGGAGATACAGTATATCCGTACCCTGCAGATACTGCACCAGGTGAGCTGGAGATTTAATGAAGAGATCCAACTAGATGAAAATCTCTATATTTGCTTGCTGAGAATCTCCAGCCCTCTCTAGACTAATATCTGCAGGCATCTGGGGCCAGAGCTCCCCCTCCCATCTCCTGCTGTTACCTCTGCTCTTTAAATGTGTTTAGTAATGCTAACGGGGCATTTACTAACGAGTAGTATTGCTATTCCCTTGATACCTATAATATGTACTTCTCTTTCCTTCCCCCTCCTCCCATTTCTCTTTCCTACACAACCTTAATGCCTTTCTTCAATTTTGCATTAGTGTATTTCCTTTTAATAAAATCCCAATTTGCACACGCGCGCACACACACACACACATATATATATATATATACACACACAAACACATATATATTTAAAAAAGTATATATTTATAGATAGATATCAGTTATACAAAAGAGCAGCCCAAGAAGCCAAAGTTACAAAATATAGGTGCAACGCGCTCAAGTTTGTTAACAAAAAACAATATAAAAAATAGAAACTAGGACAGCATTTTTTTTTGTGCTAAAAATAAGATATTATTAGCCCACAAGTGCAACGTTTCAGTTCAACAGAACCTTTATCAAGCATTAGAATGAAAACAATTGTGCACATTTATTATGCATCATACAAGAGGCTTAATTAATAATTCCACAAATCATAAAAAAAAATCTAAAGAAAAATCCATACAATGTGAAAACATAACTCTGTGTGTGACTCAAAAATACAAATCTCATCTCATCGCATCTAGTGTAAAATTATTGTACAAAAATAATGTGTATAGCAATCAAAAAGTAAACTATAAGTTAATAGCATCATAAGTTAATAGCATAAAGTTCATACAGGTGTATAGACTGAATTCATCGTTACATAAACAAATATATGTAAGGTTAAGGCCCCACATTGTGGAAAAGCAGCTTTTTTTGTTGCAGATTTTGCTGCGGTTTTTTGAGCCAAAGCATATCCAGCACAATTTATTTACATAATCATACCATTACCATCCCATTTTTCAATATTTTCTTTTGTGTGCTTCCCTAGTTTCTATTTTTTTTAGATAGATTTATAGATAGATAATGCAATATTTAGATTAACTTGGAGCTTTTGGGTCAGTATAATTTTCAATGACCACTCTTGTCCCTGTTATTTTGTATGTTATACTAAAAAAAATATAGTATAGCAGAAACTTCTGGATAAACCCAAGCAAACATGGTGTTTGGGGACAGAAGCGATTGGGGTGTATTCCTAATTTGTGGTCATATGGGCCTATGACTGCAAATTTTACAGGACTCTTCCTGAAAATGAGTGGCCATCCTATCAAATTTGGGAGAGGTGGCAAGTTTGGAAATAAACACATGAATTTTTCCTGTCCAATCCAGAGGTGACAAGCCATTTACACATTATGATGGCCATTCATATTAAATGACTGTCACCCTACAGTAATTTCTCTTGGCCAGGGATGTAGCTACTAGGAAAGGGTAACCAGGGCATATGCCCCAGATGTCATGGAGGTGCCAAAAAGCCACTTTTATATATTTAGGTACAGAGTGAGGGTAGTCAACAGAGCCTTTGTCCATTTAAAGGAAAGCTTATCTACAGCTGGCTCCCCATAAATATGCAATGAACAATAGTATACAGGTGTAAGGCCACAGCTAATAATACCTTGTGGACTCAACTGCTCCCCATAAACATGCATGCTTGGTTCAGCTGAGCATGCATGATTATTTCAGTGGAGAGAGGTGAGAGAATCAGATAGCCCTCAGAAAATTGTAGATTGTAAACCTGCCAAGATCTTGCCGAAATTGGTTGGTTTGTTTGAGTTCAGGCTGACGCATACTTGCACTTTATCTTTGCCACAATCTACTGAAACAACATGTACATACAACCAAATCAAAAATGCTTGTCAGTGTGGGATTCAAGACTGACAACTGTCAACACACAGTTATCATATGTCTATGGCTCATACTAATAAGTATCAAGTGAAGCTTTAAGGATAGATACTTATACAGTGAAACCTCTCCAAAAGACCACCTCTTTCAGAAGACTAACCCTTACCTAGACCACATTTTCTGTGACAAATTTTCAGCTTTCTATAGTAACCATCTTCTTTGACAAGACCAGCCCCTGTAGAAGGCCACTTTTAATGCAATTTTGGGTGGTTGTTTCATTGCATACTTATTTTTGTACACAAAAGTGGGCCATAGAGATTGACAACTTTTGGCAAGTGATGGTAGCATATATTATTATATCAAGTTATTTTTACAATGTAAGTTACCATTGCTAGATTACCACGCTATTGCCTTGAAGTTCTATATCTTATTTCCCAAAATGTATTTAAAAGGATTATCCAGGAGTTAGGAAAAACAAATCAACTTACTTGCAATGAATCTTTAGTAAATACCCTTAGTTAGACAACTTGTTTTGCCTAGGGAGTATCACTTCTATAAATGATCAAATCTGCCACCACCACCCTGTGTGAGAAAACCCTTCTTAGAATGTAAATGTGATGGGATACATGCTGTGAAGGCAGAGTCAAGATCTGCAGGGTTCAGAGTCGAGGTAAGACTTAAAGGGGTTTTCCACTTTCAGACCAATATTGAGAGACAAATGTTGTACAATTTACCAACATACTTTATCAATTCCTCACGGTTTTCTAGATCTCTGTTTGCTGTCATTAATTCCATTTGCTTCCAGTGTATAAAAATCAGTCCACGGTCATGTGACTAACACACAGGTGCACAGCTCATTTCCAGGCAGCTGTCTGATTACTGAGCTGTGACTATAACGAGCTGTTCACCTGTGTGTCCATCACATGACCATGGACTGATTTTTTTCCACTATGAGTAAGCAGAATGAATGACAACAAGAAGATATTTAGAAAACCACGAGGAATTGATACGGAAAGTATATTGGAAAATTGTATAACTTTTTACTATACAAACAATAATATTTGTCTCTTAATATTTGTCTGAAATCGGACACCCCTTTTAATACTGTGTATTTCTGTCCACTGTGACTGCAGTATAAGTAGATGATTGAAGAAAGGTTGTGCTATCATCTACTGATACTGCAGTAATATGCCTATGCCTCAGAAATCCTGTCAGGATGCTTATCAGCTTGACTAGAATCAAACAGTATTAAACCCTCCACTGCCAGTATTAAGACTCCGGACAGGTTTCTCACATAGAACAGTGTAGGCGGTCATTTTAATTTACTGCAGTAATGCCCCTAGGCAAAACACGCTACTGTCTAACTAATGGTATTTTGGAAGTATCATCATTGCAAGTATGGTGACATGTTTTTTTATTTTTTTCCCCCAGTTCCCTGAGAGTCCATTTAAGAACAAGTCTAGAGATTCTTTCAGAAATATAACATTGGTTACCTACTATGTGAATCTGCTGCCTTCCATAAAAATATTAAATGTAGTTAGATCATGAAACCAGACACAAGGCTAAGGCCTTACATATTGAAACAGCGTTAAAAAAAAACACACCAGGAAAAAAACATAGCGTGTCACATTTTTTTCAAGCAGTATTTTTCTTTGAGGTTTAGCTGTGGTTTTCTCTGCATTTTCAATTTTTTTTTCCCCTATGAAATATATCGGGAAAATGCTCTCAATTTTGCTAAAATTAACATGCTGCACTTTTCAAAAATGTACAAGTTTTTGAGAAAAACAGCTTTTTTTTCCGCAATGTGTGGATAAAATTTAAACAAAATCGAATTCACTTTGATGGTACTGTAAAACGCTGCATTTCTGCAACATGGGGCCTTAGCAATAAACCTAGAACAGCAACAATATGGAGATCCCACTCCCAGGAAGCTTCTATTGACTTCAGGGGAAGCAGAGCTGCCGTATCAGTGTTGGGTCACTATACAGAGCAAGGAGGTATCTGCTTCCAGCTCCATGTACTGTATAGTACAGCGATGTACCCTCAAACAGCTGATGTGTTTTTACCCTCAAACAGCTGGTCCGCGTGGGTCCCATGTGTAACCGCTTTTTAAGCAGATAGGGTTTCCATCTTTTGGGTCCCCAAGCAGACCCAAACGCTAGTGTGAACCTAGCAAAAAAATGGATGTTCAGTACTTCTTGGGTTCCTCTTCATTGCATTAAATAATGATTACATACTCTCAACTTTCCTTAACAAGATCTTAAATACCCAGTTGAACCATTTGGTCATGCAAAAACACTGATCCTGCCACATCTAGCAAAAGGATCTCTACAAGGTATTAGGAGGTACGCTTTTAGGCTAAAGCCCCACATTGCAGAAACACCACAGTAAAAAACTATTCTGGTTAATCCCATCCACATATTGCAGGAAAAAACCCATTGTCGAAAAGTAAATGATACCTGAGGAAACGGTAGCGTTTTCCCTATAGGTTTAATAAGGTAAGAAAAGCCGCAGAGAAAAACTCTGTAAAAACGCAATGAAAAATGCGATGCATTTCCTCTCTGTTTTTTTTTGGTACATCTTGCTAGACATGTTAGACACCTTTTTTCTTCCTTATTCCACCCTTTTATACCAATAATTTACACCAACATTATGGGAAAATTGAAAACTGAGAAGTGGGTGTAATAAATATTTAAAACACATAATCTGTCACATGGCACTTACGCTACTTTTATGGCATGAATTGAAGAATTCAATTCAGAATTCTGGCACATTTATCTTAGTAAATTTTCAGTATTGTGGAATGGAAATTTACATTATCCGCTCACTCACAGTTAGCATCTATATGCTGCATTTTCTCAAGTAAATTAAATTAAAAAAATCAAAATGAGTGAACCTAGCCTTGTTTACATTTACTTTTGAGGCTCCTTTAGGTGCCTTCTTTGCAGATTATGTCAAAATAATGCCAAGCCCTACGACAGAAACCAAAAAAACGGCATTATAATCAATTAAGTCCATCTAAAGCTGTTAGTATGCTTTGTGTCAAGGATCCAGCCCTAACTACTATATGGTCATCTCCATTGTAGAAGTAACAGGAATAACCAAAACAAACATGAGCAGAACCTAAGATCTGCTTCTGTATTTATTTATTTTTATTACATGGTCTAGGTGTGCATGAACCTGCAAACACATGTATTCTGACCCAGATTAATTGATTACTAAACCTTGATATTTGGCATTTACTTGGAATATTCAAACATTCACTTTATATTTCTCATACATTATAATCACCTCATTTTACCTGGTATGATCCTTTTATATATATGTTTCCTTATTTGGCTCTCATCCTTGCTAGTCACTGTTTCTTTACCAGTCATTCTGCTCTGCCCCCTTTTACTGCACCACCCCCCACTCTGTTATTTTTGCTTAGTCCCTCAGCATCTATACCAATGCACACACTAGGTACAGCACACACGTCTTAGCCGTATTTGTAACAATAACCCTGTATGCCTGATATTTTTACCTCTGCACATAAACTGCTGACTTTGTATTCTTTGGCTTAAACACTTTTTCACACAGATGGGGGCCACCAGCCTCACTCTTCCCTTCTCTTATTTTTCTTTCCGCAAAATAACATCATTTTAATCATTTCTTGGCTGTGATGCTTTGAGTAAAGCCAATACTAACAATATATAGTATATAAAATAAACTATCCATTTTTGAGTTGCTTTGCTACAATGCATGCAATGTATCTAAGAGCTTGAGACAAATTTATGCCATTTATTCCCTTATGGAACATGCTTTGCCCCGATTTATTCTGTTCTCTGAACTAAAGCATTTTAACAAGCTGGAAAAAGGCTATGAAAACTAACAGGCTCATAATACAATAAACCCACTAGTTATCTTAATTATTATTTTTATAATGTACACCATTCCAATATAGGGTTACTATGATTTATCTGTGTAAATAAACTACAAAAACCTATTAGCATTGCAATTGTGAAGGTGAAATTAAATAAAGAGTTTATTACAGGAGCGGACACAGACAGCTGTGGGACCCTGTGCAAGAAAAGTCATGGACTCCTTGGTTTCCAGTCTCAACACAGAGCCTCCTCTTACATCTTTCTAACAATCCACCAGTAATTGTTAAGCATGAAGTTCATCAGCTTAAGCATTTACTCACAAAGTAATAGATGGAAGAAAGCTGCTGTTGACCTACTGGGCTCCTGAGCAACTGCACAGGTTGCACCAATGGTATGTCCTCCCATGGATCTTTTAGTCTTTTGCTGAGCTCCTTTTCTGGTCTACTCTCAGAAGAGAAGTGATTAAGAGGTATGGAATATGGAGTCCCTGACGCTAGGTTCACACTAGCGTTGGGGCTTCTATTCTTCAGGTCCGCTTGGGGTCCCGAAAAATGGAAACCCAATCTGCTTAAAAAGCAGGTACCTGCAGAACCCCACGGTCCCCATAGACTTTATAGGGGTCTGCCGGGTTTCCATCTGGTTTCCGCCCGAAAAATCTCATTTTTCAAGTGGGATGGGGGACGGAATCCCCTAACGGTCACCAAACGAAGGTGTGACCAAAGCCTGAAGAGATTGTATACATAAAACTTTGTCATGCTATCAGATTTCTATCAGATTTAGCTGTATTAATATTAACATACAGAGATGACTTGGATTTGGTGATAATTATCTAGAAACCTCCTCTTTTGTCATTGTACAGGGAAGTTGGTGTAAATTTCCTGTGTCAGAAATGCAATTTTTTCCTGCCATCTAGAGCTTCCCATACTTGTACAAAGCAAATCATTTTCTGTAAGAATCAACATTTATCAAATTCCCCCTGGTTTCTAAAGTATGGTATATGTACTAAAGCAACTTGGGTTTTAATATTTATGTTGAGTAAGAGAAGGGCAGAACTGGGTGGAACAAGCAACTCAAATCTATCATAACACACTATGCTTTTCTAGAGCCAGGATTTCCCATACCCACCAAACCACAGCATTTATATTTTTAGGTTGTATCCTCCATGCAGACTGTGATTCATTAAAACAAACACTACATTTCAGTACAGCAGAAACTTGCTGAAACTCTCTTTTTGTCAGGAGTATTGGATTTCCTGTCCATTACTGAGAAACAAAAATACAATTTAAATGGAGCTGCTTCAAAGACTTTACTATGGAAATGCAGAAATGAAAATGCCCTAAAAATGTTAGCATTCACTGATTACCCAAGAGAAGCTAGCAGCATAATACAATCACCATTTATGGTGTTTCTAAGTTATGGAAGCCATTCCCTTCCACAAATTGGTCTTGGGTGGGTGACTTTGCCAGGTTCTTGTCCAAGATTGGCATGTGTGTCTGTTTTGTGTAGTTTCTTGAGTTTTGTGTGTTAATTTTAAGATATGTAATATGCTGTTTATTTCTGTGCATATTCTGATGACTTATTGCACTGTATAATGTCATTTCAAGGCTGAAGCCCCACGTGGCGTAAACGGCGCCAAGTGTTTTATTTCTGTAAATGTTGATTATGGATTACAGCTAATGAAAACCCAAATCGAAGAAAATTAGAATATTGTAAAAAAGTTCAGTATTGTAAATTCAGTGTGTCACCTGCCAAGGTTTCCTAAGCCTTTAACCCCTTAAGGACCCAGCCGAAAAGTGCGTTAATGACCAGGTCTTGTTTTTCAAAACTGACATGTGTCACTTTATATGGCAATAACTTTGAGACGCCTTAACTTACACAACTGATTTTGAGACTCTTTTTTCGTGACACGTTGTACTTCATGTTAGTGGTAAACACTAATGAATATTTTTGTATTTATTTTTTAAAAAATAGGAAATTTGATGGAAATTTGGAAAAAAATCGCAATTTTCAAAATGTGAAATGCTCTGCTTTTCAGACAGTCATACCACCCAAATACATTAATACATATTATCTACCATATCTCTGCTTTATATCAGCAACATCTTTTAATTGTCCTTGTGAAAGATCCTCAGTGCGCCAACACCGCGTTGGCTCACACCTGAGTCTTCTTTCATATAAAACCACACTCACCGCCAGTGAGTGCCGGGTTCACAAGATAAATACAAGACAAGCTTTCTAAATTTTATATATTTATTAACCCCTAAATGGGTCGGTATTAACATCTAACATATACAGTTCAGAACAGATATGTAGATATATGCAAGCATTAACAGTTACTAGTTACAATATACAGTACTTAAAATAAAAGGGAATAAAGGTGAAATAATTACTTTACCACGCATCTCCTTTATGTGGCTCTATAATCCAACACTCACACATGCTCTGGTATGTGTGAATAACCCAGTGGAGGCTTCTTGGCATGTTGCATTACAGTATATTCCAGCCTGCATGCTCTCATCACAGTCTCTCAGTAAACTCTTGTAGTCTGTCTGTAAAAATCTGTAGTCTGTGATGGTCTGTATTCTCTTGTAGTCTCAGCTCAATCTCCTCCCATTGCCTCTTACCTCATCTTTTATACCCTTTATGCCACCTCCCAGAATGAGGTCACTGGCGGCAGCAAGTCTGATTGAATAATGCACTCAAGTCCAGATTTTTTGTATAGAGCTGAGACCAAGTGGAATGATACAATGTTATCAACCAGGTCTGATCTATCTGCACAATGCATGTTTCTTTGATCACTCAGGGCTGTATATGAATTCAATGGAGCCCTGCTGGGATGGATACAAAGCCCCATTGTTACAATGTTGCTACTACTGCCAATATACACCTAGGCTTATAGCTGCGCACATTATGAATAAATGCAGGTAAGAAGGGAGATACTATACCCAGAGATCAAAATACATCTCTGAGTTATAGCCATATTTAAGCAGAATCATCACACCTCCCCCTTTAGATGGGGCTTGTAGGAAGTAGGGGCCTGTGCCCCTCTTCTGAAAGCACCTCCACCTCCAGCTTCTCAGGCTCTGGCCCCAAGGCTCCCTCACCTCCCCCCCGGGGTCCCAGCAGACTCGGGCCTTGTCAGACTCCGAGGGTGGTTGAGCGCCACGCGCCTTCAATATGTCCAGACTAGGGTCAGCTTGGACAGCATCTCTGAACTCTTGGCTGGAGTGAGACAAAAGAGAGGTGCATGTTACATAGCTGCCGGACCCTTCTGGCTCTCTAGTCTGACTAGGGACACTTCTAAGGCTCAGGCCCTGATCCACGTACACTTGGCTACCTCCTGCCTGTTCTGGGTCCGCTTTCTGAGTGCTGGCACCCTGTGGAGCCACACTCATAACCCCAAGTCTTTGGGATACCAGTGGTCCCATCCCAGCGGTCTCTCAGGGTCTCTCTCACACTAGCCGCTAGTTGGGAGAGTTTTAGGGGATTCTGCACCTCCCCCTTTACTTCCAAACCTAGGGGCACCTCTGGTTCTGGCACAGGTATGTTTGGACCCTGTTCCTCCTGTACTTGGGTGGGTGATGGTGATACCTTGGGCAAATGACTGAGATCATGCTTCCCCAAACCATCCCCACACAATACATTGACAGGTAATACATTTGACATACCCCCTTCTTGGATCACACCTCCAGTACCCCATGCCATCTGCACTTGGGCCATGGGCACTCTTGGAATAGAACTGGACAGAAGAGACATGTATGCCTCATACCGGCCGGACTCCTCCGGCTTCAGGGGAGTGAGGCTAGTCACGGCGGTCTCAGTACCGACTCCAGGTGGTGTAGGTAACGGTTCAAGGGTCGGAGTGCCCTCCACCCTTGTAGCACTCTGGCTGCGGGCTAACACCACACTACCAGCAGTCCGTCCCTCACCTGGATCGGCCATGAGATCCCCATAGCCTACCTGACTACCTGGCACATGGTCAGCAGTTGGGTGCTTATCGGATGCACTGGGCGAAATAGTAGAAGTCGCTTCCAGTGACTCAGAAGAGCTACCCTGTACACTTTCACAACAAGCATTGGCAGTTACATCGACAGTACATTCATTAGCAATTGTTAATTCACACCGGGCCTCAATGAGATCTGTGGTAGACAGATTAACAAGCTGAGAGGGCGACGCCCCCGCAGATGTGGGTGTGTCTACAGACAAAGTCTCACTGGCTCCTAGCACGGGGGTGAACAAAGCATCAATAACATTTTTGCTGAGCTGGGTTGCAGGAAGCTCAATTGCATCTTCCCTGCTCTCAGCTGAAGGCAACTCATTAGCATTTACATTGACTGCCATGGGAAGTATCTCAGAGGGGGGGTTACGGGCCCCCTCTGCAGATATGACAGACACATTATCAGCATTAATCATAGACAGTTTATCACAGTAAATTGGGGTGCTCCCCACCCCATATTGGGACATCATAGGTCCTAAATCAGTTCGCAACAGTACATTAGCAGGCAAATCAGTCAATAGTCCCACAGTCCGCATTCCTTTTCCTGTACCCCAGTCCAGATACACAGATGGGCCACCTGCTGTGGCTTGGGAAGCAGGGAAGTTCTCAGGGCGGTTGGGGCACTCCTCCTTGAAATGTCCTGTCTGGTTACAGGCATGGCCCTGCCGCACTTCCCCTTGGGGTTTGGGGAAGGTCACTAGGGTGCCCAGAGTTCTTGGAACAGGGAAGGGACCACCCGGGGCATAGTTTGTCTCACCCGACCTGACGACAGACGGCTGTGGTGACCTCCGGCCTGGCTTCTCCTTCCAACTTGAGGGTCTGTGCAGAGTTATTGGAGTTTGCGCCTGCTGGGAGAGCTCCATCCTTTTGAGCTCAAGCCTAGCCCCAAAATCAGGACTCTGCTCGATTCTCTGCATGGCTGTGGCTGCCTCCATTTCAGCCATACGCTCAGGATCTCCAAAAGCCTGGTTCTGCAGTTCTGGGGCTCTGCTTCTGAGCCCACTAGCCATCCACTGGTATTTGCCAAATAAAAGATAGGATAGAATACAAAGAGTAAGGGAGGGGAACAGCACTGTATCAAACTTTCACTGTATCTTAATGCTTGCTTTAATACCGAGCTTGTCTCATAGGATTACTATAATCCCCAGCATGTGAGTGATAAAGGTCACCAACACACGCTGTTTGTCCTAAGATCCCACTCCGCTGCCACCAACGTGAAAGATCCTCAGTGCGCCAACACCGCTTTGGCTCACACCTGAGTCTTCTTTGATATAAAACCACACTCACCACCAGTGAGTGCCGGGTTCACAAGATAAATACAAGACAAGCTTTCTAAATTTTATATATTTATTAACCCCTAAATGGGTCGGTATTAACATCTAACATATACAGTTCAGAACAGATATGTAGATATATGCAAGCATTAACAGTTACTAGTTACAATATACAGTACTTAAAATAAAAGGGAATAAAGGTGAAATAATTACTTTACCACGCATCTCCTTGATGTGGCTCTATAATCCAACACTCACACATGCTCTGGTATGTGTGAATAACCCAGTGGAGGTTTCTTGGCATGTGGCATTACAGTATATTCCAGCCTGCATGCTCTCATCACAGTCTCTCAGTAAACTCTTGTAGTCTGTCTGTAAAAATCTGTAGTCTGTGATGGTCTGTATTCTCTTGTAGTCTCAGCCCAATCTCCTCCCATTGCCTCTTACCTCATCTTTTATACCCTTTATGCCACCTCCCAGAATGAGGTCACCGGCGGCAGCAAGTCTGATTGAATAATGCACTCAAGTCCAGATTTTTTGTATAGAGCTGAGACCAAGTGGAATGATACAGTGTTATCAACCAGGTCTGATCTATCTGCACAATGCATGTTTCTTTGATCACTCAGGGCTGTATATGAATTCAATGGAGCCCTGCTGGGATGGATACAAAGCCCCATTGTTACAACGTTGCTACTACTGCCAATATACACCTAGGCTTATAGCTGCGCACATTATGAATAAATGCAGGTAAGAAGGGAGATACTATACCCAGAGATCAAAATACATCTCTGAGTTATAGCCATATTTAAGCAGAATCATCACAGTCCTGTAATTTATTTTGGACATTATAAAGCTTACAAGTGTAACAGCGATTTTCCAGATTTACAAGAAAATTTCCCAAACTAATTTTTTAGGGACCACTTCAGTTCTGAAAAGGATTATAAAGGCCTATGTATTATAAACCCCCATAAATCACCCCATTTTCAAAAATGCACCCCTCACATAATTCAAAATAGCATTTGGGAAGTTTGTTAACCCTTTAAGCATTTCACTGGAATTAAAACAATATGGAGGTGAAATTTAGGCATTTAATTTTTTTCCACTAATTCCATAATTTAGCCCTAAAATTAACACATTCACAAAGCGTTAAAGGAAAAAATGCATCTCACAGTTTGTTATGCAATTTCTCCCGAGCATGGAAATACCCAACATGTAGGTGTAAACTGATGTTTGGGCGAATGGCAGCTCACAGAAGGGAAGGAGTGACACTGGGCGTCTGAAAAGCAGATTTTGCTGGAATAGTTTTCAGGTGCCATGTCTCATTTGCAAAGCCCCTAGAGTACCAATACAAAGGAAACCCCCCAAAAGTTAGCCCATTTTGGAAAGTACACCCCTCACAGAATTCATCAAGGGGTATAAGTGAGCATTTTGACCCCACAGCCGTTTCACAGATTTTACTAACACTGGAATGTATAAATGAAAAATTACTAAAACGTCACATTATCCCCAAAGTTTTCATTTTCACAAGGGGTTAAAGGAGAAAAAGCACCCCACAGTTTGTAGAACAATTGCTCCTGAACACGGCAATACCCCATATGTGATCGTAATCTGTTGTATGGGTACATGGTGGAGCTCAAAATGGAAAGAGCTCTATTTTGCTTTTGGAGGGCAGATTTTGCTGGAATAGTTTTCAGGTACCATGTCGCATTTGCAGAGCCCCTAAAGTACCAATACATTGGAAACCCCCTAAAAGTGACCCCATTTTGGAAACTACACCCCTCATAGAATTTATCTAGGTGTATAGTGAGCATTTTGACCTCAAAGCTGTTTCACAGTTTTTATTGACTTTGGGACGTAAAAATGAAAAATTACTTTTTTTTCCAATAAACTGACATATTTTTCATTTTTGCAAGTGGTTAAAGAAGAAAAACACCCCACAGTTTGTTACACAATTTCTTCTGAACACAGAAATGCCCCATATGTGGTTGTAATCTACTGTATGAGAACATGGTGGGGCTCAGAATGGAAAGAGTGCTATTTGGCTTTTGGAGGGCAGATGTGGCTGGAATAGTTTTCAGGTGCCATGTCGCATTTGCAGAGCCCCTAAAGTACCAATACAATGGAAACCTCTCAAAAGTGACCCCATTTAAGAAACTACACTCCTCAAGGAATGTATTAAAGGGTATTATCATTTTGAGCCTAAAAATGCTTGCCAAAAATTAATGTACAAAGTGAAAATTAAAGTTTTTAAAGAAACATCCAATTTCAGTGCCTAATAAGTTGCAGCCACTTTGTGGCATCAGAGACATGCACTCCTAAAACTATTAAGTGGGCTATCCCGGGGACAAAAAAATTCTATACACTACCATTCAAAAGTTTAGGGTCACTTAGAAATGTCCTTATTTTTGAAAGAAAGCACAGTTTTTTCCAATGAAGATAACATTAAATGAATCATAAATACACTCTATACATTGTCAATGTGGTAAATGACTATTCTAGCTGCAAACATCTGGTTTTTAATGCAATATCTACATAGGTGTATAGAGGCCCATTTCCAGCAACCATCACTCCAGTGTTCTAATGGTACATTGTGTTTGCTAACTGTGTAAGAAGGCTAATGGATGTTTAGAAAACCCTTGTGCAAGTATGTTAGCACAGCTGAAAACAGTTTTGCTGGTTAGAGAAGCTATAAAACTGACCTTCCTTTGAGCTAGTTGAGCATCTGGAGCATTACATTTGTTGGTTTGATTAAACTCTCAAAATGGCCAGAAAAAGAGAACTTTCATGTGAAACTCGACAGTCTATTCTTGTTTTTAGAAATGAAGGCTATTCCATGCGAGAAATTGCCAAGAAACTGAAGATTTCCTACAATGATGTGTACTACTCCCTTCAGAGGAAAGCACAAACAGACTCTAACCAGAGTAGAAAGAGAAGTGGGAGGCCCCGCTGCACAACTGAGCAACAAGACAAGTACAGGTCCTCAACTGGCAGCTTCATTAAATAGTACCCGCAAAACACCAGTGTCAACGTTTACAGTGAAGAGGCGACTCAGGGATGCTGGCCTTCAGGGCAGAGTGGCCAAGAAAAAGCCATATCTGAGACTGGCTAATAAAAGGAAAAGATTAATATGGGCAGACATTGGACAGAGGAAGATTGGAAAAAAGTGTTATGGACAGACGAATCGAAGTTTGAGGTGTTTGGATCACACAGAAGAACATTTGTGAGATGCAGAACAACTGAAACGATGCTGGAAGAGTGCCTGATGCCATCTGTCAAGCATGGTGGAAGTAATGTGATGGTCTGGGGCTGCTTTGATGCTGGTAAAGTGGTAGATTTGTACAAGGTAAAAGGGATTTTGAATAAGGAAGGCTATCACTCCATTTCGCAACACCATGCCATACCCTGTGGACAGCGCTTGATTGGAGCCAATTTCATCCTACAACAGGACAATGACTCAAAGCACACCTCCAAATTATACAAGAACTATTTAGGGAAGAAGCAGACAGCTGGTATTCTATCTGTAATGGAGTGACCAGCGCAGTCACCAGATCTCAACCCCATTGAGCTGTTGTGGGAGCAGCTTGACCGTATGGTACGCAAAAAGTGCCCATCAAGCCAATCCAACTTGTGGGAGGGGCTTCTGGAAGCATGGGGTGAAATTTCTCCAGATTACCTCAGCAAAATTATTATTTCAAATAAAAATCATTATTTCTAAACTTGTCAATGTCTTGACTATATTTTCTATTCATTTTGCAACTCATTTGATAAATAAAAGTGTGAGTTTTCATGGAAAACACAAAATTGTCTGGGTGACACCAAACTTTTGAACAATAGTGTACATGGGTGTAAACTGCTGCTTGAGCACACAGCAGAGATCAGAAGGGAAGGAGCACTATAAGGTTTTGCAGTATAGATTTAGAGGGACTTTCTGGTCGCCATGTTGTTTTTGCAGAGCTCTGGAGGTGTCAGTAAATTGGAATTCCCCAAGAAGTGACCCCATTTTGTAGGAGCAATTTTAGGGTCTCTGTAAATGTGACGTGGCGTCCAAAAACCAATAATCTAAATATGCACTCGAAAAGCACACAGCGTTCCTTCATATCTGCGCCCTCCTGTGTGCGCAAGTGGCAGTTTATGTCCACATGTATGACACTGGTGTACCCAGGATAACGTACTTAACAACGCCATATGTGGGTATTAACTACTGTTTGGGCACAGCCGGGCACAAAAGGGAAGGAGCGCTATTTTGGTTTTTAGAGCACAGTTTGCTTTTTGGACACCATGCCACTTTTGCAGAGCCCATGAATTGCCAGCAAAGTGGAATCCGCAGACATGTCACCCCATTTTGGAAACTATACCCTTCAAGGGATTTATCAAGTGGGCTAGCGAGCATTATTAACCCTTAAATGTTGCATTCTTTTAATTTCCAGAAATGAATGCGAAGCTGATAATGAAAAGTTCAAAATGAAATTTTTCCATAGATACGCCATTTCAGTGCCCGATATGTTGTGCCCAGCTTATGTCTGCACAGACACACACTCCAAAAACTGTTGAGTGGGGATCCCTGGCACAACAGCTTTGGAGCATTCATCTGTGATACAAGCTGGGTACAACATATTATGCACTGAAATGACGTATTCCTGGAAAAATTGTTATTTTCACCTTTCACCATCAGCTGCGTATTCATTTATGGATAATAAATGATGGCAACACTTGGGGGTTAAAAATGCTCATTGTACCCCTGGATAAATTCCTTCAGGGGTGTAGTTTCCAAAATGGGGTGACATGTCAGGGGATTCCACTTTACTGGCATTTCAGCTATGCAAAAGTGCAATGGCGTCCAAAAACCAAACCGTCCAAGTCTGTTCTACAAAAACCAAATAGTGCTACTTCCCTGCTGTGCCCGACTGTGCCCAAACAGCAGTTTATACCCACATATGACATTAAGTACGTTATCCTGGGTACACCAGTGTCATAAATGTGGACATAAACTGCAGTTTGGGCACCCAGCAGGGCACAAAAGGGAAGGAGTGCTATGTGGCTTTTGGAGTGCAGATTCAGATGTTTGGGATCTGGATGCCATGTCATGTTTGCAGAAACTCTAAAGTACCAGTAAAGTGGAAACCCCTAGGGAATTACCCCATTTTGAAAACTTCACCCCTCAAATAATTTATCGGGGTGCAGTGGGCGTTAGTATCCCAGACGTGACTGCACAGCGGATGGGGAAAAGTGAATATGTAAGCTGTGCAGTGTACATTGGTACACTAAATTCCCTACTATTTCCCCTGTAGCTCCTATTATTGGAGGGGTCACTTCTGATGCCGCCCTCCCAGATAGTGAGCGGGCGGCCGGCTTTGGGCGTAGTATTACGCCCTGGTGCGCGAAGTACCTAGCGCCCAGGACATAATAGTACGTCCAAGTTCGTTAAGGGGTTAAATGGTCCCTCAGTCTGGTTCAGTAGGACACACAATCATGGAAGACTGCTGATTATGTATTGAATTACTGAAATGAATGAACGTTTCAAAGATATTCTAATTTATTGAGATGCCCCTGTATCTTGGAATGTTGCTTTAAGGCTTTGTTCACAGTTTGTTTTACACTCCTGTCAGAAGTATATGTTGATAATATTCCATAATGTATGCCTCGGAAAAAAGCCTCCACCATATACATATTGGCATACAGTGACATATATCATGCATTGCTTTCAACTGCAAAAAAAAAAAAAAATATATATATATACTGCATGGTAAACATCTTTTATTGTGTCCTTCCCTATAAGAAAGTGCAGTAGCCTATTCTGTTCTGTACAGTGTAAAAAGGTATACTGTACTTACTGATCCAGTGTACACCAAAAGGCCACTGGATATGGCCTATGGGTATTTGGCGCATGCACTAGGACCTTTCCAATTGCATATACCAATCGCTGGAAAAAGCAAAATGTGAACTGAGCCCTGATATGTTCAGGTTTAGTATGTTCATCACTCAACTCTTCGTGCCAAGATTCACACTCTGTCTCCTTCTATGGCTGGTCTTCTGCTGAACATTGACTGTTCCATTAGTGCTCACCACACATTGATTTTAGAGAATGGGTAACATTTGTGCAGGATAAAGGAACTTTATAGCAAACCCTCAAACCTGCTGCTGTGCTTTTATATAGTTGCTAATTTCAGTTTTAGTGTGATTGGAAAGCTTTTTACTTGTCACTCAGTTGTACTGTTTGCTCCACTCATCCTTATACACTGTTATTCTTTACACTAGACATTTCAACACCATAGAAGAACAACAGTCATTTAGCCCATGTTCTGCTTCTAAGAATAATTACAACAAAACAAGAGAAAAAAAATTATTTGCATGTTATTTAGATATTATTTCCTGCTGAACTCACTGGACTTGACTAAAAATGCCAGCCACATAAGAATCAGAATCTGGACCTGATTCAAGTTACTCCTACTCAATTGGAATAAACAAGCTGTAGGGAAAGGTGACTACCCTCAGTTATCAACTGTGCCACTTAATGCGTACACAGTTGGGTGAGGGCTTGCTCATACTGTAACTAGTCAACAGTGTGGGAGGGAGTCCAGGTCCAAATAATACTATTTACAACTTTATTCATTCCATTTTGGCATAGCTTATTTTATATGGACTCATTATATTTTTCTTTCTTAAAAGAATTCTGGAAGCAATTTTGACCTTTTAGAACTGCTGTCAGCGCTATATAAGTGAGAGGGAGAGCAGTCTAAACATACCTGGTTGAATGGTCACACAGGTTGCATGGCCGAGAAGTCCAAGATTTACTCTGACAGCTGAGATGATCTTAAGTGCCCAGGAGGCAGTCCCTTTATATGCACTGCCCTGTTGTCTCTGTCCTGAAGGATCCCCAGGGCCCACACAAGTTGTAGTGTCCAGTCTAGAGCCATTACTCAGAGCAGGGAAGAAGGACTGGGAAGCATTCAGTGCAGAGCCCATGGCACAGCTCATGAAAGGTCTGCCTTTCATTCCAGGGGGATTAAAACATATATTTCTCTGTCATGCATCCTCCATGACTATTACCCCAGGTATGTTTACACTGCTCTTACATCACTTGCAGTATATAGTGTTGTCAGCAGATTTGAGGGATCAGAACTGCTGACAAACACCCTTTTATGTACTGCACATGCATACTGTGGACATAAGTAAGATTTCTATACCTGAAGCCTTATTACTATTGCCTGTTAATAATGAATATGTAGTTTTAGATATTAAGATAAATGGATGTATAGCAAATTGCTCCTACATTATTGGATACATCTGTTTATTTTAGGCTGGGTGTAACCAGGATGTTGTTTAAAAGCTTGTATACCCGAGCTATATGCTATCCACCTACATGTAAAAATGGAATCGACATATCCTTTTCCTTTGTATAATGGACTATATAGCTTATAGACCATAATTGACTGTATTGGATCTCAACACTATTGACCCTGCGCTACTAGCGCTTCTGGTCCAAGCTGTCAAGCTGATGGCGATGGAACCTGAAACCGAGCTCTGAATAATAATTTATATAGTGGAAAGATATTTTTTAGCACTTTGCAATTCAGTAGGTCCATGCACAAAGTAAAGAACTAAATAATGATTAAAATAAAAGAAGTGCTGACAATAGGTTACAATATAATGGCCCATGCATACAGCCAAATGAAGGCTGTGTTTTGTACTATGCCTAAATACAGCTTTCATAGCAGTGTATGAGCCTTTTGCTAAACCTCTGTATGCCTCCTATTTCAACAGTTTTCTAGTGTGTATGGCTAGCTTTAGACTTAAAGGGAGTCTGTTCCTATTGAATTATAAGAACAGTCAGCTCCATTGCTGAAATATTCACTTTTTCTCACAGAAGTACCAAGTAGGAAGCAGAGAAAAGTGTGAACACCTACCTGACTGTGCTTATAGTTCAATAGGGACTGTTCTGGTGAGAGACTCCATTTAAAGTTTTCTCTAGTGAACTTTGATCAAATTTGTTTTGGCTTTACTTGTTCCATCAGTTTGCCAATAAATTTTCAGCAGTTTTCATTTTGTGACATGTTTTAAATGCCACTATGGTTCACTGAATTTCAGTGGTAAAAAAAAAGTCTTTCTGTCTCCAAATTTAAATATGCAATAGGACTGCACAGATCTTGCAAATGGCCTGCATTATTAACCATTAAAGGAGGACTACCCCTGTCTGCCATTGTAGGGCTTAAGGCTCATACTGCATCATAATGGTCTCATGACCACTGTATTGCATGGGTGTCATGCAATACTGTATTTCCAGCCTAAAGGATATCCCTGCTTCTTTCACTTAGGATACAGCATTCTACTGGGTATGCATGATTAACAGAATCTCACTACAACAACATGTACAGACTTATAAATATGAATATCGGGGGTACTTTGTATTGCCATTTGTAGTGTATTGGTGCCAGATACTACAGGACACCTTTAGAGGTCTTGTGAAGTTCATGCTTTGACAGATCAGAGTTCTTTTAGTCACATGAAAGATACCTACTCAATATTTTCAAGGTACTCAGATAAAAAAAAACAAAAAAACTTCAAAGTCATTTTTAAGATGACTAAAGTACAGAAAGTACATAAATTGAATATTGTTGTAGAAAGGAAAATTATGAATTTCTTGAGAAATTTCCACTGTTCCAATTACATTAGTCTCTAGAATATGCCTTTTTCTAGACAATCCCTGAAAAGGCATTTGTTCTGCTTTGGTACCATAATAAAAGACATACCTGTTTACTAGAGGTGTAACCTGAAGGAAAGACACATAACTTAAAAAGTAACCATATTACCAAATGACATAAACAACAGATGGGTACATCCTAGTACGCACATCCAAGGGGTCTTTCTTGGCAGTTCACATGACATTATTACATCTTGTTTGGCATTTTATATTTTGTATATTGTTTGGCATGCTGCATCCTGTTTGGCATTTGCTATGTGCATGTTACTTGGCTTATTAAATGTTGTTATGCTTATCACTTGGCATATTATGTCATGTTCTTTATAATACTGGCATGCCTTGTAGAGAATATTTTTATTAGGTTGTGTTGGCATGCACTATGTACTGTGGGCACAGAGCTGTGATTCTAAGCATAGAACTGTATGTGGTAGGCAATTAACTTATTTGCATAGGATTTTCTTCTTTTGCCCCACTATGCATGTTAAGAGCTTTCTATTTTACATGAATTTCCTCTGTCAACTATGTCACTGTATAGCCATATTTAGGTACTTTACATGCAGAGATTTTATAGATATAAATATTGTGCTTTTGGGAATCAAATGCAATTTTAGAAAACTCCTTTAACAATTCTGAAAAATTTAGGGGAGATTTATTAATCCCTCTATGCCAGTTTACATTTGGCGCAAGGCCCTTTTTTGCGTAAAACGTGTGACACAACCCACATTTTACGCCAAGCTTGCCACATTGTGCAAATGTGGGTGGAGCAACACGGCGTGTGGCAGGCAGGGGCATTGACACCATGGACTGACATGTTCATTATAACTCACTCCAGTTTTTTGGCATGAGTTATAATGGAAATCTACGCCAGTTCCTAACTGGCATAAATCTCCATTCTAGCGCAGGGACGTTTGGTTGATTTATGAGAGGCTGGAAGCTTGAGGTCCATTTATTCCTACCTTTATTTTCATTATTTATATCTTCTCCTCTCCCTTTGGCCAGATGGTGTATCTGTCCCGGAGATCTATTCACCGGGGTCAGCAAGTAGCCCTGCTATACATATTATTATATCATGTTATTATGTCATGTACTGGTTATCTCATACATTTTGGACCTATATCCCATCATTATACTATATGTACCATATCATATACAATGCAATATGTTACTTTTTCACAAGACATATATATATATAACTCCTTTTGGGCTATTGTATATATACAATTTTATGTAATCACATAGACTATTTTATGTTTTTCTAATTATGCACTTTGATTTATCTTATAGCGACCCTGGTGTAAGCCAAATATAGGCTGAAGTTACTTGGTCCCAGTTATTGTTGTTACTTTGCTGTCATATTGAATATATTGTAATTGGTCACAGTTAAAGACTTGCACCAGCAACCATATTGAGTGTGCAGTAGTGATTCTTCATATATCTCATCAGTGCAGAGCAGGGTACTGGCTGGCTGTGTGAGAAGTCTCGATGTTGCTCAGAAGCGAGGATGGTACAGGGACTTATAAGTCCATGATGCCCTGCTAAGAATTCTGGGTAAGGAATATGCAATTAAGACCTCATTGGTGAAAATTAGGTTTTTTTACATTTCTTTGAAAACCATGCCTTAATCTATAGCAGTGGTTCTCAACCTTACTAATGCCACGACCCTTTAATACAGTTCCTCATGTTGTGGTGACCCCCAACCATAAAATTATTTTCGTGGCTACTTATTTACATAACTGTAAGGAACTGTTTTTTTGCAGGAGTTGATGATTTTACAGTACATGATTTTACATTTATCCAGTAATTATAATTCATGAGGTGTCGTT
This sequence comes from Leptodactylus fallax, assembly GCA_947044405.1. Lineage (NCBI taxonomy): Eukaryota > Metazoa > Chordata > Amphibia > Anura > Leptodactylidae > Leptodactylus > Leptodactylus fallax. The sequence goes on from CAMRHE010000097.1 coordinate 2,706,896, forward strand.
TTACCTCCAATACTGCTGCTTTCAACACAGGAGATGGTTTTAAAAGAGTAGCTGCTTTAACCACTTCAGTACCTGGCCTATTTCTGGTCCAGAACCAGACACATTTTTGGGTATTTTGTATGTGTGGTTTTGAGGGCTGTAACATTTTTATCATTTGGGTTATTCAACTAATTCCTGCGTCTTATTTAGGTGACACATAGGGCTTTATTTTTATGTTGTTTTTATTTTTGCATGTTTTTTAATTTTTTTTTTTATATCTGGGAAAATATAAACAAAGAAGAGGGAAAATGGGTCTGTTTTTCACTTTTCATTTTTTTTTTTTTAATTTAATAGCGCAAAGTGCTACTAAAAAACTTTTTAAGGCTAAGGCCCCACGTTGCGGAAATGCAGCCTCTTTTGTTGCAGATTTTGTAGCAGTTTTTTGAGCCAAATCCAACAATGGCTACAAAAGGAATGGGAAATATATAGGAAGCTGTTATACTTCTACTGCATCCACTCCTGACTTTGGCTCAAAAAAACGCAACAAAATCTGCAACAAAAAAAGATGCTTTCTCACAACATGGAGCCTTAGCCTAAAATAGTTTTTCCTCTCCATTATGGTAATTTTTATTTTGTATGGTGTCGTTGGGGGGTTTTGACGTATTATTTATTTATTTTTTTAATTATTTTATTTGAATTTTATTTTTACTTTACTATTCATTTTATTTATTTATTTACATTGTGTCCCCATAAGGTCATAATAGACCTTTGCGGACATCTGATCACAATTTTTTTTTTTGGTTAGGGAGGCTGTAACTGGGGCTGGTTCATTTATGACCCAGCAGCTCTAAAACACTCTGATCCCGGCGGTTCACATGACCACCAGGTCAGAGGGCAGTCGCATCATGGTGGCGCCCATAGCTGTGCATACAGCACTCATTGAGAGCTGTGAACACAGCGATCAGGAAGGCAGGGACGGTAATAAACCTTCCCTGCCTTCTCTCTGGGAGACAGAGACGGATAGAGGAGTGGTGTCTCGGTTCCTAAGACCATCGGAAATATGTGTTTCCGATGGTCTTAGGCGACCCCTGTGAGAGGGTCGTTTGACCCCCCACAGGTTGAGAACCGCTGATCTTCCAAAAGGTGACTCTAGGAGCAAGTTCCACTATTTTACCAATGATGTTTTATTTACATATTCCTTACCCAGAATTCTAACCAACATTGAGACCTTTCACACAGCCAATCAGTACTCTGCTCTGCACTGATGAGAGGCAACAACCCCAAACAGCAGTCTGCAGATGGGACCTTCATCCTTTTGGAAGAGGCATTCTGTCTTGGCTGTTATTTCCAGATTATGCCTTTAGATTTTTTTTTTAAAACCATGCATTATTCTATAGGGAGCTACCTTCCAAAAGGTGGCCCTACGAACAAGTTACTCTTTTTCACCACTGAGATCTTATTTGCATTTTCCTTAACATAGGCCATCCCTAGAATCCCATCCACTTTGCTGTGACTGTAAAATGCCACGTTTTTTTCCGTGGCATTTCCACTGTGGCATTTACGCCACATGAAGCCCCGGCATTTGAGTCAGTAGCAGTTATTTTCCTCTAGCTGATTTTTTCAGCTAGAGGAAAAAAAAAGTGATATGACCTATCTTTAGGCGGAATTCGCCTTGAAAAACCCATTGAAATTATTCGGAGGCGGAAAAAACGCGATGCATTTTTTTTTTTTACACGATTTTTGATGCGTATTTGTCATGGTTTTTGCAAAAATCGCATGAAAAGCCACAAGCATTTTTTTAAAGAGAAGTTTCCAGGTCCATACAGTTTGCTGGAGCAAAAAACTGCGGCAAAAACCGTGACGAAAAAAATGACAAAAACCGCATCATGTAAATAAAATTCATCAAAAAAAGTTTCCTAATTCCTGAAGCATATTTTTTCTGCCTGCAAAAAACTCCGTGAACATACCCTTAAAAGGGTTGCCACTTTCTGACCAATATTGAGAGACAAATGTTATTGTTTGTATAATAAAACATTATACAATTTTCGATCAATTCCTCATGGTTTTCTAGATCTTTGCTTGCTGTCATTCATTCTGTTACTTCTAGTGGATAAAATTCTGACAATGGTCATGTGATTTACAGTTCATGGTCAGGTGATGAGCACACAGGTGCACGGTTCGTACAATTCTGGTATTCTGAATTTTTTTTTTATGTCGTTCACCATGCAGGATAACTAATGTAATATTTTAATACCTTGGGCATTTCAAGATGAGATAATATCCATTATATAATTTTTTGTATATAAAATTTTTATTTTATATATATATATATATATATATATATATATATATATAGGAAAAATTGGTACTTTTAATATTTGTGAATTTTTTTTTTTATATTTTAAAAACTCAATTTATTTTTTTTATTCCCCTGCTAGGGGGCTTGACTATGTGAATGCTTGATAGCTTGTACAATACAATACAATGCGATACTTCTTGCAGTATATCATGCCTATGTGTCTTATATCATGCTTGTTGGATGGCCTTAGGGGTCTTCAGAAGACCCTAGCTGCTATGACTATCCCACAGAACCCCATGATTGCATCATGAGGGAATGACCCAGGAACAGTAGTCACTGACTCTGCTTAGCTTCTCAGATGCCACAGTTTGTACACCGCTGCATTTGAGGGGTTGGGTGCCCAGAATCAGTGTTATCCCCGATCCCATGCCCTGCAGACAGATGTTAGCTGTATCACCCCTTCTAGCATGCAAGTCAAATGTCAAAAAGTGGTTGTAATGGAAACCTAACAACAGTACCTTATAGCGGTGATTATGCAGTTTTCTCATTTAGCTTTGCAGCCCTATTTTGCATACATCTCTGTCTTACATATGCAAAGGAGAGGGAAAGTGCTCTGGGGGCGTGCCCTAGCATGCCTGGGCTTTGGTCTCAGCAGATTCCCGGGCAAAGCACTTTTCCCTTCTTCTGCATATGAATAAACCAACAATTTGCATAAAAATGGGGCTCCAAATCTGAATAAGAGAGGCATATTTGGAAACTATCGGAACACCGCTACGAGTTACTGTGATAAGGTTTATTACCAACTTACTTTACTTGCACATTTTCACTTCAGTGTTCTAAGTTTCAACATAATAGTAAATTTTCAACTTTTCTAACTTTTTAAAAGGGAATTATCCTAGCACTGCTGAGCTTGAGGCAACGTTCTTAGCAAATGATTATAAGAAATGTGCAATACACATGTACCTTAGTATAGTACAATTATTAGTAGCTAAGGGATCACTTGCACTTGGAGGCATGGTCTTATTAGTCTGGAGTATTAAGAGTTAAGTGCATTATACAGACACATGCTTGATTCTAGAAAAGTCTATATCCAACCTAGTCTATGCCCACTTATATCAGCGGGGCTGGGGGGGTATAAAAGTTATATTTATTGATTGTCACCATCCTTTGAAGCCACCATAAAAAAAATTGTGTCGGAACAGGTAGGATGGTGGAAAAACTAGGAATGAGGGAGATAGTTGTGAAATTGATTATGAGTCTAATTTGGGAAAATTAGGTTCCATGGCACGGATAAAGGGAATTGCAGTCCACTTAGATATCTTAAAGTATGATTTTTAACGCAGCGCACATAGGTTGGGCAAAAAGTGCACAGGAGTATGACACTCTTTACAGCAGATAGCTGTAGAGTCGTGGCCAAATATATTGATACTGACATAAATTTAGCTTTTTGCAGTTTGCTACCTTAAACCCTTAAGGACACAACCCAAAAGTGCATTAAGGACCAGGCCTCGTTTTTCAAAACTGACATATGTCACTTTATATGGCAAGAACTTTGAGATGCTTTAACTTACACAAGTGATTTTGAGATTGTTTTTTCGTGACACATTGTACTTCATGTTAGTGGTAAATACTATTCAATATTTTTGTATTTATTTATAAAAAAAATAGGAAATTTGATGGAAATTTGGAGGAAAAAACGCAATTTTCAATATGTGAAATGCTTTGCTTTTCAGGCAGTCATAACACCCAAATCGATCTTTAATTTATTTTGGACATTATAAAGCTTACAAGTGTAACAGTGATTTTCCAGATTTATGAGAAAATTTCCCAAACTATTTTTTTAGGGACCACTTCAGTTCTGAAAGGGATTATAAAGGCCTATAAATTAGAAACCCCATAAATCACCTCATTTTCAAAACTGCACCCCTGAAATAATTCAAAACAGCATTTGGGAAGTTTGTTAACCCTTTAAGCATTTCACAAGAAATAAAACGACATTAGACATTTAATTTTTTTCCACTAATCCCTTCATTTAGCCCTCAAATTAACACATTTACAAAGGGTTAAAGGAGAAAATGCATCTCACCTTTTGTTATGCAATTTCTCCAGAGCACAGAAATACCCCACATGTGGGTGTAAATTGATGTTTGGGCGAATGACAGCGCACAGAAGGGAAGGAGCGACACTGGACATTTAAAAAGCAGATTTTTCTGTTGTAGTTTTAGGGTGCCATGTCGCATTTGCAGAGCTCCTAAAGTACCAGTACAATAGAAACCCACAAAAAGTGACCCCATTTTGGAAACTACACCCCTCATAGAATTTATCTAGGGGTATAGTGAGCATTTTGACCTCACAGCTGTTTCACATTGGGACGTAAAAATGAAAAATTACTTTTTTTCCAATAAACTGTCCATTTAGCACCATATTTAAAATTTTTTCAAGTGGTTAAAGAAGAAAAAACACCCCACAGTTTGTTACACAATTTCTTCTGAAAACAGAAATGCCCCATATGTGATTGTAATCTGCTTTGTGGGAACATGACGGGGCTCAGAATGAAAAGAGCGCCATTTGGCTTTAGGAGGGAAGATTTTGCTGGAATAGTTTTCAGATGCCATATCGCATTTGCAGAGCCCCTAAGTACCAATACAATGGAAACCCCTCAAAAGTGACTCCATTTTAGAAACTACACCCCTCAAGGAACGTATCAAGGGATATTATTATTTGAGCCTAAAAATGCTTCCCAAAAATTCATGTACAAAGTGAAAATTGAAGTTTTTGAAGAAATATCCAATTTCACTGCCTAATACGTTGCGGCCACATTGTGGCATCAGAGACATACACTCCTAAAACTATTAAGTGGGCTATCCCCGGGACAAAAAATTTATATATGCGGGTGTAAACTGCTGCTTGGGCACACAGCAGGGCTCAGAAGGGAAGGAGAACTGCGTTTTTTTAGCCTTTGGAATATAGATTTAGAGGGGCTTTCTGGACGCCATGTTGTTTTTGCAGAGCCCTGGAGGTGCCAGTAAATTGGAATTCCCCAAGAAGTGACCCCATTTTGTAGGGGCAATTTTAGGGTCTCTACAAATGTGACATGGCGTCCAAAAGCCAACAATCTAAATCTGCGATCCAAAAGCACATAGCGTTCCTTCACATCTGCGCCCTCCTGTGTGCGCAAGTGGCAGTTTATGCCCACATATATGACACTGGTGTACCCAGGATAATGTACTTAATGCCATATGTGGGTATAAACTACTGTTTGGGCACAAAAGCGCTGTTTGAGTGCTATTTTGGTTTTTGGAGCACAGTTTGGTTTTTGGACACCATGCCACTTTTGCAGAGCCTATGAATTGCCAGTAAAGTGGAATCCGCAGACATGTCACCCCATTTTGGAAACTACACCCTTCAAAGGATTTATCAAGTGGTGTAGCAAACATTATTAACCCTTAAGTGTTGCATTCTTTTAATTTCCAGAAATGAATGTGCAGCTGATAATGAAAAGTTAAAATTGAAATTTTTCCATAGATACTCCATTTCAGTGCCCAATATGTTGTGCCCAGATTATGGCTGCACAGACACACACTCCAGAAACTGTTAAGCAGGTATCCCGGGCACAACAGCTTTTGGAACATTAGTCTCTGATACAAGCCGGGCGCACCATATTATGCAATGAAATGACGTATTCCTGGAAAAATTGTCATTTTCACCTTTCACCATCCGCTACATATTCATTTATGGATAATAAATTATAGCAACACTTGGGGTTAAAAATGCTCACTGTACCCCTGGATAAAACCCTTCAGTGGTGTAGCTTCCAAAATGGGGTGACATGTCAGGGGATTCCACTTTACTGGCATTTCAGCTCTGCAAAAGTGCAATGGCGTCCAAAAACCAAACCGTTCAAGTCTGTGCTCCAAAAACCAAATAGCACTCCTTCCCTTCTGTGCTCGGCTGTGCCCAAAGAGCAGTTTATACCGACATATGACATTAAGTACATTATCCTGGGTACACCAGTGTTATACATGTGGGCATAAACTGCAGTTTGGGCACACAGCAGGGCACAGAAAGGAAAAAGCGATATGTGGCTTTTGGAGTGCAGATTCAGATGTTTGGTATCTGGACGCCATGTCATGTTTGCAAAGCCTCTAAGGTACCATAAAAGTGGATTCCCCAAAGGAGTGACCCCATTTTGAAAAGTGCACCCCTCAAAAAATTTATCAAGGGGTGTAGTGAGCATTAGTATCCCAGGCGTGAATACACAGCGGATGGGGAAAAGTGAATATGTAAGCTGTGCAGAGTAGATTGGGAACACCAAATTCCCTACTATTTCCCCAGTAGTTCCTATTATTGGAGGGGTCACTCTGGGGGTCACTTCTGGCTTATTTTCCCTCATAAGCTCTAAATCTGGGGTGTACCCTAATATACGCTCGCACAGCTTATACATTTCCTTCCTGCCGCAGCCAATTATGTTCTAATGATTTGGCGATTTTTGGGGTTTTTGTCTTCATATTGTACAAGCTATATTTTCTTTAATTTTCTGGTGATGCAGCCATATGAGGGCTTGTTGTTTGCGGTATGAGATGTATTTTGTAATGACATTATTTTTGGGTGCCTATAACTTATTGAATACATTTTATTAACTCTTTCTTGGTGGATTAAAAAAAAACAAAACAAAAAAACATCAATTCTGGCATTGCATTTTACCTTTTAAAGTTTTCACCATGCAGCCTAAAGCATAAGTAACATGTTACCTTTATTTTGCGGGTCGGTACGATTATGGCGATACCTCATATCGCTGAAGCGCACTGTCGGCTTTATAGCGGTATGTAAAACTGCATGTGCCTGAGAACATGAAAGGTCCTCTTTAATAAATCTGTTTTAAGTAGTTCAATGGCATCTATAGATTTCGGTATGCAGAAACTACAGGCAGCCAGAATTTATTTACCTCTAATGCTGTATATTGGGTTTCCGAATCTTTTCTACTCAGGCTTCACTAAATTGAATATGTTCATGCCTGGGCCTCATCATTGGTCAAAGTACATATCAACATTTTTAAAATGACATCAGGGGCGTACACAGATATCTTAGAGCCCCATAGCAAAACTTTGTACAACCTCCCCAACCAGTTTTTTTTTTATCAATGTAAGTCAAGGAAGTTTTATTAATTAAAAGCCTCATACTCCACTTTTCCTGAGTTTTGTGTCAGAAAAAGTAGAACAGTTGCTTTATAAATATGGCGGCTGGAGCTCAATGTATTTATACCAGACAGTTGGCATAAATTGCAAGAAATATTATTATTGACAATATTAATACAAATAATATTGAACAACAACTATATCATCATGTGGGTTCTAGAGGACAGTCAGCAAAGAATGCACACCAATAACATGTATAACCAAGTATATTATAGACAGAATCAATAGATTAGTGAGGAGTTAAGACAACACATAACTTTACTATTACAAATAAGCAAACCATAACCCATAGTGCAATACCCCAGTACCCAACAATAACAACAATTAATACCATAACAAACCCTGACAATAGCAACTTTACAACCCCACATAGAAACAATAACAATCATTCAATACTGCACAGGCATTGATTTATTTTCCAATTAGCCACACAGAGTTTCTTCCTGTTTCTTCAGGCCTCAATCCAGGCCTATAGCCATACCTCACCAGGTCTCTAGGGTTTCCCCAAGGTCCTCTCTCCCCAATTATCCCAACTACAACTTATTTTTATATCATATCTTTCTAAAATATCTCCTACCTAAAACTGTTGTTTCCCCGAGTGATCATGATTTTTGATCTATCCCCTCCCCCTCATTCTACTATCTCCCTCTTTCCCAGGGTATTTGCATCCTGAAGACAAAATCCAACCAAATGGAGGTTTGCTAATTGTTGTCATCCTTCATACTTTCAAGTGAATGGGAGAATCTTGTCAACAGGTATATCTTACAATATGGGTATATCTTACAAAATTATATTTCTCCTCTATGCCGTTATGAATTTCCTGCTTCCCTTAAAGGGAGTCAGTAGTATAATGATCCCTCCGTCACGCCCCACAAGTTTCCAGATTGTTTATTTCTTGACCTGTTGTAAATAACTTCTCTACTTGATTGGCACATAGCAAATGTGGTGCCAATTTTCAAAAAGGGGTCTAAAAATGAGCCTGGAAACTATAGGCCAGTAAGTTTGACTTCTGTGGTGGGTAAGATATTTGAGAGCTTTCTAAGAGATGCTATCCTGGAGTACCTCAATGTAAATAATCTTATAACACCCAATCAGCATGGGTTATAAGGAATCGGTCCTGTCAGACTAATCTGATCAGCTTCTATGAAGAGGTCAGTTCAAGACTGGACATGGGTAATGCAGTAGACATGGTGTATCTGGACTTTTCAAAGGCTTTTGATACTGTACCACATAAAAGGTTGGTATGCAAAATGAGAATGTTGGGACTGGGGGAAAACATATGCATTTGGGTTCGCAACTGGCTTACTGACAGGAAACAGATGGTGCTTATTAATGGTAAATATTCGGACTGGGTCACAGTCACCAGTGGGGTGCCACAGGGGTCAGTATTGGGCCCTCTCCTGTTTAATATCTTTATTAATAACCTGGTAGACGGTTTGTAAAGCAGGGTGTCCATATTTGCAGATGATACTAAACTTTAATTATAAAGACTAGGAGAGTCACCCACCAGTATCCAGACGCATTAAAACATAATTTTATTATAATATAAATATTAAAATACACGAGAAAGACTACAACATAAATAAAGAACTAATAAACTAGCAGCAATTGGAAATTACGATCATGCTTATAACTTGAAAAAGGGGAGTTCTACCTAGCATCAACCATTTAAAGTATCAAACTCCTAATGCCACCTTGGTAACACAGTGGCCATTTCAAACTGTAACATCCCACTAAAACACTATTTGGGCTATTTAAGGTAACCTTTTAGGACTAACAGAAACTCTACCTAGCAACCATACCAACACTTAGCATATCGGCTGGTTTAAGCTATAATGTCCTATTAACACCTTATATCACAGCAGCTACCTTTCACCAAGAAATCCCACTCACACACCTAATAGAGTGTTATAAATAAGATCTCAGGACTAAAAAGCGCTCTGCCCACTATCCACAGTGTTATAGTGTCCAATGCTCTATGCTACCTTCATATCACAGCAACTGATTTTCAGCCATGATATACTACTAACACCTGTATACACCTAATGCATGTTTCCTGTGTCAGAATATACAGCGATACTGACACATTCATCAGAGGTATATATCTTTATCTCAGAGAGCCACTAAAGTAAGTATGTTATAGTATCTTCGGTATATCACCCTTCCTCAACATACACTCCCGCTCCCCCGTTGGCACTAGTGTTTGGCCGCATGGAGCAGCAGAGCAAACGGTCTCAAATACTTTTAGCCACGCCCATCAACATCCCCCCAGCCAATCACTCCATACTCAGCTGAATAGTAAGTAACTCCCACTGACCGAGAATAGTCCAATGAGCATGCATAAAACATAGACCAATAACAGAGGGTCTATCAAAAGAACCTACCCCCTTTAGCCCCGCCCACCTGAACGGAGACCATATACACATTTCTCTATAGGAGAAGTATTCAAAAGGGAATTCACTTATTACAGGCTAGAAATCCCTGGATCTACTATATGATGGCCAGAATAAACACTAGAAGCTTAATTTATCAAATTATGGTATTTTTGAAACATAAATGAACCATTATCCTCACAGACATCAATCTATTCCCAATAATCGCAGAAACAGTAATAAACACTGAAAACTGAATTTAAACAATTCTGTATAATAACTTTCAAGGTGCATTGGCCAGGAATTGAACCCAGGCCTCCCGCATGGCAGGTAAGAATTCTACCACTGAACCACAACATAAATGGACAATTCTCCTCATAAATATCAGGCTGTTGACAATAATCGCAGACGGTGGTGATATATCGGTTGTCTTGTATTGATGGGAGTGTTTTCAGACAGAGATCAAATTTATCTAGTGATGAAAGGGATCTTTTAAGGGGGCTTGAAAAGGATGAATCCATTGTTATTAAACCCTCAGACAAAGGGGGGAATCTTGTGGTTATGGACCGTGCAAACTACATCAAAATGTGCAGGAATATTCTTAATGACCCTGATTGCTATGAAATTCTCTCCCAAGATCCAACACAACATTATTATTTTGAATTAAAAAGGATTTTGACTGAGGCTAGAGACAATCACCTCATTAGTGATGGGGAGTTTAGTTTTCTATTGCCACAATACCCTACACGACCTACTTTTTATGCACTGCCTAAGATCCATAAGGGGTTAACTCCCCTAAAGGGTAGACCTATTGTAGCAGGGATTAATAGTATAACGCAGAATATTTCGCTATATGTGGATGCGATTTTGGAGCAGCTGAGTATGGAGTGATTGGCTGGGGGGGATGTTGATGGGCGTGGCTAAAAGTATTTGAGACCGTTTGCGCTGCTGCTCCATGCGGCCAAACACTAGTGCCAACGGGGGAGCGGGGAGTGTATGTTGAGGAAGGGTGATATACCGAAGATACTATAACATACTTACTTTAGTGGCTCTCTGAGATAAAGATATATACCTCTGATGAATGTGTCAGTATCGCTGTATATTCTGACACAGGAAACATGCGTTAGGTGTATACAGGTGTTAGTAGTATATCATGGCTGAAAATCAGTTGCTGTGATATGAAGGTAGCATAGAGCATTGGACACTATAACACTGTGGATAGTGGGCAAAGCGCTTTTTAGTCCTGAGATCTTATTTATAACACTCTATTAGGTGTGTGAGTGGGATTTCTTGGTGAAAGGTAGCTGCTGTGATATAAGGTGTTAATAGGACATTATAGCTTAAACCAGCCGATATGCTAAGTGTTGGTATGGTTGCTAGGTAGAGTTTCTGTTAGTCCTAAAAGGTTACCTTAAATAGCCCAAATAGTGTTTTAGTGGGATGTTACAGTTTGAAATGGCCGCTGTGTTACCAAGGTGGCATTAGGAGTTTGATACTTTAAATGGTTGATGCTAGGTAGAACTCCCCTTTTTCAAGTTATAAGCATGATCGTAATTTCCAATTGCTGCTAGTTTATTAGTTCTTTATGTTGTAGTCTTTCTCGTGTATTTTAATATTTATATTATAATAAAATTATGTTTTAATGCGTCTGGATACTGGTGGGTGACTCTCCTAGTCTTTATAATTATAATTTATTGGCACGCAATACCTTATTACATTATTATTCATTTGATACTAAACTTTGTAAGGTAATCAAAAATGAGGAGGATAATAGAATATTACAAGGGGATCTAAGGAAGCTGGAAGCATGGGCCGAGACTTGGCAAATTAAGTTTAATATTGACAAATGTAAAGTTATGCATTTTGGACGACAAAATAAAATGTATGATTATGTACTTAATAGTAAATTACTGGGTAAAACTGCCAATGAAAAAGACTTCGGGATTGTGGTGGACAATAAGCTTACCTTTAGTGACCAGCGGCAGGCAGCTGCTGCCAAGGCAAATAAAATTATGGGATGCATCAAAAGAGGTATAGATTCTCATGACAAGAACATAGTTATGCCTCTATACAAATCACTGGTACGGCCACACTTAGACTATTGTGCACAATTCTGGGCCCCAGTATACAAGAAAGACATAATCGAACTAGAAAGAGTGCAAAGAAGGGCAACCAAAATTATTAGGGGAATGGGTGGATTGGAGTACAACGATAGATTAACAAACTTGGGGTTATTCAGTTTAGAGAAAAGATGTCTACGGGGAGATCTAATAACAATGTAGAAATACATGAAGGGACAGCACAAAGAACTTTCTAATGATCTTTTTACCCCTAGGCCAGTGACAGTGACAAGGGGACATCCTCTATGTCTGGAGGAGAGAAAGTTTCACCAGCAACATAGAAGTGGATTCTTTACAGTAAGAACAACAAGGCTATAGAATTCTCTGCCCCAGGAAGTGGTGATGGTGGATTCATTGAACAAGTTCAAAGAGGGCCTGGATGCCTTTCTCGAACAGAACAACATTACGGGTTATGGGTTCTAGATTTTAAGGACACGTTGATCCAGGGTTTTATACTGATTGCCAGATTGGAGTCGGGAAGGAATTTTTTCCCATGAAATGGGGCAGTTGGCATAAGCCTCATGGGTTTTTTTGCCTTCCTCTGGATCAACACTGTAGGGGACTGTAGGGTTTATACAGTAGGTTGGGTTTGATGGACTGATGTCTTCATCCAACCTCATCTACTATGTAACTATATATATATTGCATTTTGTCATTCTAAAATCCTTTGAAGATCCATGTCTTGTGTGTGTATAAAGAGTGTGTGAATTTTCAGTTTCTTGTATAACACAATGTCTAATGAAGGGAGCTAGTACTCTTGAAAGCTCACCATCAAATATACTCAGTTAACCTCTAAAAGGTTTTTTGTATGGGAACCATAAAAGTTAAGTTTTAACTATTTAAACTGGACTCTCCTGGATTGCTGGATCTTTATTTTGCCTGTTTTTCTAAAAGGTATCGCCTGATTTCTTCACTCTTCCATTAAAGGGAGTCAGTCAGCAGTGAAGTAAGTAAAGTCTTGTAGGTCCCAGTTCAAACTTTGACCGGGGCCCTCTATCCCCTTCCTGCAGAGTATTCTTGATTTCAGTGGTTATGGTTGCTGCAGCGATATCTCAAGATACTTGAAAGGGATACAACTACAGTACCCACAACTGCGGTTATCAAGAATATGGTGAGTTAGCAGTGCAGCACCAAGCATGTAAAGACAAAGTGGGAGATGTCACTAAAGCAATTGAGGGACAGAACTTAGCAATAGTTAGGGATGATTATATAGAGCAAAGAGTGAAGCCCCAGCAAGAGAAGAAACATTCCTAAAGGCCTTTTCGGCTAATTTGAATAGGAATAAAATCCTGATTTTCATGAAAATAGAGCTGCAGCATAGAATAAGAAAGGCATCTTTTGTAAGTGTAGAAGTTGTCCTACAAGTTAATGTCATTAGTTTGATACTGATTTTCCTACTGTTAGATTCCCTTTAACATAGTAATCAATAAAACTGTCTGCTTGCAGCCACCACTAGGGGGAGCTCAGTACATAGGGATTAATGCTGCTACCATTAGATTCAATGGAAGCTGTAAACATTTCTTTACTCTGAGATCCCCCTAGTGTGGTTTTAGGACAATATTGTGTATCTACTGTATGTTAGGCAGCAGGAGGAGGAGTTCAGTGCTGGGTCCTCTCTCTCTCACGCACCCCATAGCATCTGTATTGACCATTGAAAGGTAACATATAATCACTTCAGAGTAAACTGTCTCCACAAACTTACTCCGTGACATGAAAACTGTGAAGAGACCCCAGAGTATAATTGGTGGAGGCCCAGGGAAGGTGAAAAAAAAAATAAAAAAAACACTCATACTCATTATTCGTTACCTCTCTTGGACCTCGGCATCAGTGATATCCTGTTTATTTCCGTTGCTCTTCTGGGATGTCATCGGCCCGGTCTCAATGCTGAGGAATGTAATTGCACCTCAGTGGTGACCTGAGCACGGCAAGTGTCATGACATCATGACACTTGGCATGCCCATGTCACCACTGAGGTGCAATCACAGGCCTCAGCCGTGACCCCTGGTCCAATGACGCCAACAGGAGAGTGTTGCACCCCGTGACACCTCCCCTGGGTCTCCAACTATTATACTCTGGGGTCTGAAGGGTTGCTAAGATATTTTCAGAGTTCCCATAGAAGTAAATGAGTGCCTACCGCTCTAGTCACAGAAGCCATGAGATGAAGATAGGGGACTAAAACTTTTGTTTTGTGGATATGCCATATAGGTCCCAGATGAAAATTCACCTGTATGAGACAAAAGAAAAGTGAGTATGTCTCTTGGTTCAAACTGTATTTATTTTTAGTCTGTTGCCATGGATACCCATAGGTCTGCATAGGAGCTATAGGTATGTGCAAAACAATAGAAGACAAGATTATTAGCAAAGTTGCTTCATCTTTAATTAAAGATGACCTGGAACAATGGAAAAAAAGATTGTGAAAGTGTACAATAAGTGAAGAAGGATAATAACTCTGATTTTGGACATTTAACCTCTTGCTGCACCATGACGTAATAGTAAGGCACTGAGCAGTGTAATTTCCTGCACCATGACATATTATTATGTCATGGCTATGCCACCTGCTCAGGAGCTGAGCAGGTGCCATCGGGAAGTGGTGTGAGCTGTAAGATACAGATGATACCCACCTGTTAACCCCTTAGAATTTAACCCCTTCAACTCTAAAGGGTTTTCTGTAATCGCCCTCTTTCCTTCGCAGCGCATTCATGGGGTGCTGATATGTTTCCATGGCAGCCCGATGTCTGATCAGTGACCCCGGACCTGCCATTTCTCCTGGTCGTTATGATCCTGCGCGAGAATTGCAGTGAATTACATTAAAGAGGACCTTTCACGTCCTCATGTATATGTGGTTTTACATACCGCTAGAAAGCTGACAGCGTGCTGAATTCAGCGCACTGTCGGCTTTCCCGGTATGTGCCCCGGGGCTGGAGATGTCGGGGGTCTAAATTTCACCGTTCACTGTCAGAAGGGCATTCCTGACAGTCTAGCTGCGCTGTGAGGAACACCCTCCCTGACTGTGCTCGTCCATAGCACTGTACTGGGGGGCGTTCCTCACAGCTCATCGTCATCACTGGGCTGTAAGGTACGCCCCCTCTGACAGTACTCGACTATGGACGAGGACAGAGAGAGGGGGCATTCCTTACTGCCCAGTGATGACGCTGAGCTGTGAGGAACACCCCCCCAGTACAGTGCTATGGACGAGCACAGTCAGGGAGGGCGGTCCTCATCACGCAGCTAGACTGTCAGTAACACCCTTCTGACAGTGAACGGTGAAATTTCGACCCCCGATATCTCCAGCCCCGGGGCATATAACGGGAAAGCTGACAGTGTGCTGAATTCAGCGTTTTGTCAGCTTTCTAGCGGTATGTACAGTGCTGGCCAAAAGTATTGGCACCCCTGCAATTCTGTCAGATAATACTCAATTTATTCCAGAAAATGATTGCAATCACAAATGCTTTGGTAATAATATCTTCATTTATTTTGCTTGCAATGAAAAAACACAAAAGAGAATGAAAAAAAAGTCAAATCATTGATCATTTTACACAAAACTACAAAAATGGGCCGGACAAAAGTATTGGCACCCTCAGCCTAATACTTGGTAGCACAACCTTTAGACAAAATAACTGCGAACAAACGCTTCCGGTAACCACCAATGAGTTTCTTACAACGCTCTGCTGGAATTTTAGACCATTCTTCTTTGGCAAATTTCTCCAGGTCCCTGAGATTTGAAGGGTGCCTTCTCCAAACTGCCATTTTGAGATCTCTCCACAGGTGTTCTATGGGATTCAGGTCTGGACTTATTGCTGGCCACTTTAGAAGTCTCCAGTGCTTTCTCTCAAACCATTTTCTAGTGCTTTTTGAAGTGTGTTTTGGGTCATTGTACTGCTGGAAGACCCATGACCTCTGAGGGAGACCCAGCTTTCTCACACTGGGCCCTACATTATGCTGCAAAATTTGTTGGTCGTCTTCAGACTTCATAATGCCATGCACACGGTCAAGCAGTCCAGTTCCAGAGGCAGCAAAGCAACCCCAAAACATCAGGGAACCTCCGCCATGTTTGACTGTAGGGACTGTGTTCTTTTCTTTGTAGGCCTCTTTTTTTTTTTTTCCTGTAAACTCTATGTTGATGCCTTTTCCCAAAAAGCTCTACTTTTGTCTCATCTGACCAGAGAACATTCTTCCAAAAAGTTTTTGGCTTTCTCAGGTAAGTTTTGGCAAACTCCAGCCTGGCTTTTTTATGTCTCTGGGTCAGAAGTGGGGTCTTCCTGGGTATCCTACCATAGAGTCCCTTTTCATTCAGACGCCGACGGATAGTACGGGTTGACACTGTTGTACACTCGGACTGCAGGGCAGCTAGAACTTGTTTGGATGTTAGTCTAGGTTCTTTAGCAACCATCCGCACAATCTTTCGTTGAAATCTCTCGTCAATTTTTCTTTTCCGTCCACATCTAGGGAGGTTAGCCACAGTGCCATGGGCTTTAAACTTCTTGATGACACTGCGCACAGTAGACACAGGAACATTCAGGTCTTTGGAGATGGACTTGTAGCCTTGAGATTGCTCATGCTTCCTCACAATTTTGCTTCTCAAGTCCTCAGACAGTTCTTTGGTCTTCTTTCTTTTCTCCATGCTCAATGTGGTACACACAAGGACACAGGACAGAGGTTGAGTCAACTTTAATCCATTTCAACTGGCTGCAAGTATGATTTAGTTATTGCCACCACAGGTAAGTAACATGTGCTGTTAATTACACAAATTAGAGAAGCATCACATGATTTTTCAAAGGGTGCCAATACTTTTGTCCACCCCCTTTTTTATGTTTGGTGTGGAATTATATCCAATTTGACTTTTTGACAATTCTTTTTGTGGTTTTCCATTGAAGACAAATTAAATGAAGATATTACTACCAAAGCATTTGTGATTGCAATCATTTTCTGGAAGAAATTGAGTATTATCTGACAGAATTGCAGGGGTGCCAATACGTTTGGCCATCACTGTAAAACCGCATATACATGAGGACGTGAAAGGTCGTCTTTAAATCAGCAATCAGAAGTTCCCCTAGTGTGAGAAAAATGTTGAAAAAGTTTTTAAAAAATCAGAAATATTGAATAAATAAATAAAACCTCACCAAAGCCTCCATATAAAATGATTTCTAATGTATAAAAAGATTAAAGTAATAATAAAAAGTACAATATGCAAAAAAAACATATTTCATATTATATTTGATACAAAACTAAAACATTATATAATCCACACAGTGAATGTCAGTAAACAAAAATTGGAAAAAAATGCCAGAAGTATTGAATTTTAACGATCTTGCCTTGCCATAAAATATGGAATAAAAAGTGATCAAATAGTCAACAGTGATTCATTGCACCTTAATAGAACTGTGTGATTGTCGGTCACTACCAGAGTACATAAATTAGATCAAAGTCGATTCCCTATATTTAAGACATAATGTTTATTTTGTTATTAAAAGATAACTATGCTGTGATTACACTTAAAAGATAAGGCCATGTGTAACATATTCAAATATACAGTGGGGGAAAAAAAAGTATTTAGTCAGCCACCAATTGTGCAAGTTCTCCCACTTAGAAAGATGAGAGAGGCCTGTAATTGACATCATAGGTAGACCTCAACTATGAGAGACAAAATGAGAAAACAAATCCAGAAAAACACATTGTCTGATTTTTAAAGAATTTATTTGCAATTTATGGTGGAAAATAAGTATTTGGTCAATAATAAAAGTTCATCTCAATACTTTGTTATATATCCTTTTTTGGCAATGACAGAGGTCAAATGTTTTCTGTAAGTCTTCACAAGGTTGGCACACACTGTTGCTGGTATGTTGGCCCATTCCTCCATGCAGATCTCCTCCAGAGCAGTGATGTTTTGGGGCTGTCGCTGGGAAACACGGACTTTCAACTCCCTCCAAAGGTTTTCTATGGGGTTGAGATCTGGAGACTGGCTAGGCCACTCCAGGACCTTGAAATGCTTCTTACAAAGCCACTCCTTCGTTGCCCTGGCAGTGTGCTTGGGATCATTGACATGCTGAAAGACCCAGCCACGTTTCATCTTCAATGCCCTTGCTGATGGAAGGAGGTTTGCACTCAAAATCTCACGATACATGGCCCCATTCATTCTTTCATGTACACGGATCAGTCGTCCTGGTCCCTTTGCAGAGAAACAGCCCCAAAGCATGATGTTGCCACCCCCATCCTTCACAGTAGGTATCGTGTTCTTTAGATGCAACTCAGCATTCACTCTCCTCCAAACACGACGAGTTGTGTTTCTACCAAACAGTTCTACTTTGGTTTCATCTGATCATATGACATTCTCCCAATACTCTTCTGGAACATCCAAATGCTCTCTAGCAAACTTCAGATGGGCCTGGATATGTACTGGTTTAAGCAGGGGGACACATCTGGCACTGCAGGATCTGAGTCTCTGGCGGCGTAGTGTGTTACTGATGGTAGCCTTTGTTACGTTAGTCCCAGCTTTCTGCAGGTCATTCACTAGTCCCCCGTGTGGTTCTGGGATTTTTGCTCACCGTTCTTGTGATTATTTTGACCCCATGGGATGAGATTTTGTGTGGAGCCCCTGATCGAGGGAGATCAGTGGTCTTGTATGTCTTCCATTTTCTAATTATTGCTCCACAGTTGATTTCTTCACACCAAGCTGCTTGCCTATTGCAGATAGCACAGCTAACACGGTACAACATTATACTACTACTATCAACTTGGAAGATACCACAATGTACCGCAAAATAATGGAACTGAAAAACCGGCTTAAGAAACTTGCACAACTCAACAGTGACATCTTCTTTTTAACAAAATGCAAAAAGGAGAGACTCATCCCAAAAGGCTTCAATTTATGTTACCCAACCCGGCACACCTACAACAGCCGATATGCAAAACAACTATGTATTCGGACATCTGAAAGGCTGCGGAACAATATGATAAAAATTTTCTATAACAACAAAAAAAGAACACAGGAGGAGATACAGGCCCTGAAATCATCATTGGATAATGACGCAGAGGTAATGAAGGCCAAACTCCACATATACTACCAGAAACTTCAGGACATGCTTATTAACAACAAAAAGAAAAAGCTCCACAGACTGAGACAAAAAGGCCTTATTACTACAACCACAAATACCAGCCCAGCTCAGCAAAGCTGTGTTGTGAATCTTTCCTCCTATGAACCAAACAAACACGAAATGTCAGTTTTCTCCAAAGGTCTCTGCTTCTGCCCCTCAACACACATTGACCATATCAAACTCTGCAATGATATGGAGGAGTTTTTCAGAAAAATTAGATTGAGGGAATATTTTTATGACAAAGACCTTCCATACAGCAGCGACTCTGAGATGGAACAGCCCATAAGGAATCCTACCAAAAAATCTACCTGGTCCCCACGTCCTGGAACTAACACAGCACTGGATAAATATATTGACTGTTTCAGAAGCAAAGTAAAATCAGAAAACCTGGAGAAACAAAAGAAACAGGTGCATAACCTAACCCTGCAGGAACAGAAGGCTATTACTTCACTGAAAGAAAATCAGGATATAATAATAAAACCAGCTGACAAATGGGGCGCAATAGTCATAATGAACACCTCAGACTATATCCAAGAAGCAAACAGGCAATTGTCAAATCCCATCCATTACGCCAAACTTGGAAGTGATCCCACAAAGGCCTATATGAAAGAACTAAAGAGTATGATTAAGAAGTTTCCAATCCAGATCCAGAATCAGGTAAAAGGGCTTATCCCACAGGATCCCAGGCCAGGCTGCTTCTATATGCTGCCAAAGATTCACAAAGATGGCAACCCTGGCAGGCCTATCATTTCTGGCATTGGGACACTGACAGAAAACATCTCAGGTTGGGTGGAAAATCTCCTAAAACCCCTTGTCAGGGATACTCCAAGCTATATCCAGGACACCACTGACCTTCTTAACAAACTGAATGCCCTGGGCCCACTACCTGAGGGTACCATTTTGGCCACCATGGATGTGGAATCCCTGTATACCAATATTCCCCACAAGGATGGAGTTGCAGCATGTCGGGTACACCAGGAAAAACAAAACCTCCCAACAGAACCAGTAACGCTGCTCATACAATTCAACCTTAGCCACAACCATTTTAACTTTGGAGAGGATCTATATCTACAGCGAATGGGAACTTCAATGGGGACCAGATGTGCACCCCAGTATGCAAATCTCTTTATGGCAGAACTGGATGGAGCATATTTATCAACATGCACCACCAAACCTATGATTTACCTTAGTTATATCGATGATATCCTTGTCATCTGGACTGCAGGTGAGGAGGCCCTACTTCAATTCCATAATGACTTCAATGACTTTCACCATACCATCAACCTTAAACTTAGCTATTCAGGGAGTGAAATTCACTTTCTGGATACCACAATATACATCAAAGACCACCGACTACTCACATCGATATACCACAAACCCACAGACAGAACGGCCTACCTGAGAAATGACAGCTTCCACCCCAAGCACACAAGACAATCTATTATTTACAGCCAGGCTATACGATACAATCGTATTTGCTCTGACAAAGCAGACCTGGACAAGCACCTCCTGGATCTGAGGACAAAATTTCTCAGATTGGGATACAAACCAAAAGTGACGGACAACCAATTAAACAAAGCGGCAGCCATTAACAGAGACAGTCTGCTCACATATAAAGAGACCCAGAATGAAGCCCGAGTGCCCCTAGTTGTCACATACAACCCACAGCTGGAGATCCTATGAAGGATTGCCAAGGAGCTCCAACCTGTGCTACATAGGGACAACAGACTCAAGGACATATTTCCAGTCCCCCCTCTCCTTTCCTTTCGACAACCACCAAACCTGAGGCGTATTATTGTCCGGAGTGCCCTGAAGGCCTCAACTGAAAATGGCACCTTACCTTGCCTACGAAAAAGGTGCATGACCTGCAGGCACATCCACACCGCTGACAGTGTACCTGTCCCACAGTCACAACAGGTGCACAGAATTAGGGTGACATTTTCCTGCAGGTCTTCCAATGTGGTGTACCTCATAATGTGTGTGCAATGTCCCACCATAGGCCTCTATGTGGGGGAAACGGGGCAGAGACTTATTCAGCGAATGAACTCACACAGATTCAACATTAATAACAGCAGAACAGATCTCCCAGTGGCCGCACATTTCTCCGGAGAAAACCACTCTATTGAAGATTTGCGGGTTGTGGTTTTAATGGGACATTTTAAGACGCAGGAGGATAGGAAAGAATGGGAGTGCAAGTTTATGCAAAAATTTGAAACAGATTGTTTATTTTTTGACCGGTTGTAAATAACTTCTCTACTTAGATTGCATTTTGTTGTTTTTTTAAGGACTCTAAAATCCTTTGAAGACCGTGTGTATAGGGTATAAAAAATCTGTAATTTTCAGTTCTTGTATAACACCATGTCTGATGTTATGACTTCCGAAAGCTTACCATCTAATATACTCAGTTAGCCTCTAAAAAGGTATCGCCTGATTTCTTCATTCTTCCACTACTTTCAATGCCTAACACGGTACAACATTATACTACTACTATTGCAGATACAGTCTTCCCAGCCTGGTGTAGGTCTACAATTTTGTTTCTGGTGTCTTTCCAAAGCTCTTTGGTCTTCACCATAGTGGAGTTTGGAGTGTGACTGTTTGAGGGTGTGGACAGGTGTCTTTTATACTGATAACAATGTCAAACAGGTGCCATTACTACAGGTAATGAGTGGAGGACAAGAGGAGCCTCTTAAAGCTCTGTGAGAGCCAGAAATCTTGCTTGTTTGTAGGTGGCCAAATA
The DNA here is from genome assembly GCA_947044405.1 of Leptodactylus fallax. Classification (NCBI taxonomy): domain Eukaryota; kingdom Metazoa; phylum Chordata; class Amphibia; order Anura; family Leptodactylidae; genus Leptodactylus; species Leptodactylus fallax. The sequence continues at coordinate 2,728,689 of CAMRHE010000097.1, forward strand.
CTTATTTTCCGCCATAATCTGCAAATAAATTCTTTAAAAATCAGACAATGTGATTTTCTGGATTTGTTTTCTCATTTTGTCTCTCATAGTTGAGGTCTACCTATGATGTCAATTACAGGCCTCTCTCATCTTTTTAAGTGGGAGAACTTGCACAATTGGTGGCTGACTAAATACTTTTTTTCCCCACTGTATAATCAGTGGGTATGAGGTTACGGCCTATTTATTTACCGATCCCCGCTCCTGCTTTGGCCGCCACCACTTCCCCTTCTGCTATTGGACGCAGAAGGGGAAGTGGATGCCGCTGTGAGCATCGGTAAGAGAGGTCGCGGGCCTCAAATACTACTATTATTGTACTCTGGGGTCTTTTCAGACCCCAGAGTATAATAATCGTAGACCCAGGGGAGGTGAGGGAACATAAAACATCCGATGTTACTCCGAGCAGGCTTGGGCCCTCTGGTGACATCATCAGGTCCCGTCGCCTTCCTGATCACGTGACGTGTGCGCGCAATTAAACAGGGCCGAAAGCTGCAGTGAGTGCACCAGGATAGGTAAGTAACACTGGTTTTTATGTTTGTCACCTCCCCTGGGTCTGCGATCATTATACTCTGGGGTCTGAAAAGACCCCAGAGTATAAAATAGTTCATGGGTGGGCCATTATGGGACATAATACCGTGTGCAGTGGCCACTGTGGGGCATAATACCGTGTGCAGGGGCCACTATGGAACATAATACCGTGTGCAGGGACCGCTGCGAGGCATAATACAGTGTGCAGGGGCCACTATGGAGCACAATACCGTGTGCAGGGGCCGCTGCGAGGCATAATACAGTGTGCAGGGGCCGCTGCAGGCCGTAATACTGTGTGCAAGGGCTGCTGTGGAACATTATAGTGTGTGTAAATGTTGCGCTATAAGCAGGGGCTATGGCGCCTGTTTATATTATACGCTGTCTGTTTATTGTGACCGTGTCATGTAATTACAGCCTTGTCACATAGACGTGTATAGGAAGAGGCTGTAGTTACATTACATGGCCGCTATGAGATGAATGACACTGTATAAACAGAGAAGCGGTCACAGCACTTACACAGGTACCATTCAAACAGCTGATCAGTAGGGGTCCTGGGTTTTTGAGCCCCACTGGTTAGTTTATTAATGACCTGGAAAACCTTTTAATTAGGAAACCTAAAGGGAATTATTAATAAGGGGCACTATTTATACAGGGTACACACGAACATTATTAATATAAAGATGCACTTGGGATTATTATTCTTTATGGGGGGTTATATCATATATTTTATAATTGGGGTAGCAGCAGGATGGGTGTGCGGGTGAGGACAATGTGGGTCGGATGCCTGGAAAAAGTGAGGAGCCAAAGATGTCTGTGTTACAAACTTTACAGAGACAAGTCACAGCTGGAAGAAGTGGCCATGGCAGTCCAAAGGGAAGAGAAGGGAAATGTGACCGATTAGTCAGAGACATCACCTGTAAGTCACAAAATGTATTCACCTAAATGAGGATAAATACCTGATTGCTAGGGTTCTGTCTGCTGAGACCCCCACTGAGCCTGAAAATTGTGTTTTTCCCACCACTGGGTTGGAATTCAGCCTGACCGCAGCCATGTATAAAGGTGTGTCACTTGGTGGATGGACGAACCTGCGGGGCTCTCATTCACTTCAATGGGAGTGTCAAAGATAACCGAAGTCCAGTACTCAGCTATCTGTGGCACTCCTATTATAGAGAATGGGGGCCATGTGGGCTCGTCCATCCACCAAGCAGAAGATGTGGGAACTTACTTTCATTGTTAATGCCGTGTTTTTGATCTGATACTGAAGTAATGCAGTAAGAAGAATTCTTAAAAACTGTTTTATAACTTTTTGTATTTTGTATATTGTGCGACGATAACAGCATGTGAAGCTAGTAGCATGGAAACTCAATTTTTTTTTTTTTGGGGGGGGGGGGCGTCTTTCTATAGTCCGCCTCAGGCAGCAAAGAGGCTAGGTTCACCACTGCCTGGCTGTCATAGCAACTGATCGCTGGCCCTGGATCTTGTTCTGGGCGCCAGTTGTCTACAGAAAAATGGCGGAACCCATGCGCCTCAGGCACTGATTGGAGGCATTAACACTGGGTCTTTGCTGTATAATACATCAGAGACCCGACGTCTATGGCGGCTGCTTTTATCTGGGGCGCCCTACCCCCCTTGCAGCAAATTCTTGATAGTGGTTGCTGCAGCAGTATCTCAGATACTTGAAAGGGATACCGCCTTAGTATCTACAACTGCTGTTATCAAGAATACGGTGAGTGAGCAGCGCAGCACCCAGCATGGAAACAATAGTGGGAGCTGCGTGCTGTGGGAAACAGCTGATCTGCAGGGTGCTAACCGTTTAAGAGATGTAAGAGATCAGTGGGGGTCCAACACCCGGGACCCCTACAGATCAACTGTTTGAAGATACTGTGGTGCTTTTGTAGGCGCTGTGACTCCTTCATTATTTACATTGCACAATATCTGTTTTATAATCTTCATCCAATGTTATTACAGCCTGTAATAATAGTGCACAGCTGCTATAAAACAGATGGTGTGTGATGTGAATAGTGAAGGGGCCCACACAGTATAATATGCTACACAGTGGCCCCCACACAGTATTATATGCTCCACAGTGGCCCCCACACAGTATTATATGCTCCACAGTGGCCCCACACAGTATTATATGCTCCACATTGGCCCCACACAGTATAAAATGCTCCCAAAAGCCCCCATAGCGCCACTTCAGGTGAACCCTATGAAATTCAGCTGATATTCATAGGTTCTTCCCTATGCTTCAGTGCTATTATTATACTCTGGGGTCTTCTCAGACCCCAGAGTATAATAAGTAGAGGCCCAGGGGGTGATTAAAAATAACAAACACTTTTGCTCACCTTGCTTCACTTCTCCTGGGCACCATCACTCCGTCTGGCTCTCTTCAGCATCTTCTTCGGTCCTCTTCTGCCTGCGACTGAGTTGACTCGCCCCAGATGTCACTGATGGGGCCTGTGATTGGGCCTCAGCGGTCACATGAGGCGCGCTGACGTCATTACGTCACATCACCTCAGTCACAGATCAGAAGAGCCCTGGAGAGGATGCTGGAAATCGTCATAAGCCCAGGAGATGTGAATATAAATATTTCATAAATTTTAGTCACCTCCTCTGGGATGGCATCTATTGGACATGTCAGGTCCCTTTTCATGAACAATATGTATAGTGGTCAGGGAACCAGGCTTTCTCGACCACTATCATAGTATATCAGCTGAGACAGACATGAGGCCTAGGAGTCTCATAGCTGTCCTGATGGACACCTGGCATGTTCTGATAAGATACCGAGCTGCTCTGCTTATCTCTTCCTTCCTTAGAAGTGGTAAGGAATTTCTTCCAGGTTGAGGGAACCATGTCTGACTTCTCCCAATTTATAATCCAGCCGAGTTGCTGGAGAAAGGACACTGCTATGTGCAGATGCTGGAGCAGGCAAGCTTCTGACTGGGCCTTTATCAACCAGCCATCGAGATATGGCACTATGAACAGACCTTGGAGTCTTAGTGCGGCTGCCACTAGAGCCACTACCTTGGTGAAGGTGTGGGAGCTGAGGAGATGTCATAAGCAGGGCTGTGGAGTCGGAGTCGGAGTCGTGGAGTCGGAGTCGGTGCCTATTTTGGTGGAGTCGGAGTCGATATAAAATGGACCGACTCCGACTCCCAAAATATATAATAAATTGGTACAGTTAGTAGTACAATGGAGTATGTGCTGAATATATTTTCATAAGAATTTGGGAAAATGATGAAATGTTGAAAATGATGAAATGTCCTGTAAAGGTCTGTTCTATTCCTCATATAATGATGGGACTGAGTTCTGAGTGAACCTATAAGGTTTAGCAGTGCCAGGGCTGTGGAGTCGGAGTCGTGGAGTCGGAGTCGGTGCCTATTTTGGTGGAGTCGGAGTCGGAGTTGGAGTCGGAGTCAGGGGAAATTGAGGAGTCGGAGTCGGGGCTTTGGCGTACCGACTCCACAGCCCTGGTCATAAGGCAGAGACGCAAACTGGAAATGCCTCCTGTGGCCGGCAATTGTAACAGCGATTCTCAGAAATCTTCTGTGAGGTGGATATACTGGAATATGTAGGTAGGCATCCTTTAGATCTAAGGTAACCATGACGTCGCCCTGCTGAAGGAAGGATGTGACTGACTTCACGGTTTCCATCCGGAAATGCTTCTTTTTTATTAAGCAATTCAGATATCTGAGATCTATGATCATCTTCGAGTCGCCAGACGGCTTTGGGACCAGGAAGACTGGGGAATATACTCCAAAACCCTTTTCTCAGGTAGGGACCTTTTCCAGGGCTCCCTTGTTCAGGTAGTCTCGAATGGATTTTTCCAGTATGACCTGTCTCAATGTAGCCAGGGGACAGGTTGAGATGAATCGATCTTGAGGCGGGAAGAGAAAGTCGACCACATAACCTCGCTGTATTACATGTAAGACCCAAGGGTCTTGGATCTTCTCCTGCCAAACGGTAAAAAAAATGGGAGAGGTGTCCTCCAACAGGAGTGCTTGTGGCCACAGGAGGAAAGGAACTGACGTCAAAAGTCGGGACTCTTCTTATCCCCATCCTTGGGGAATTTACGGTCAGAATCTCTAGACTGGTATCTAGCCCGCCTCCTATACTGAGGTCTAGGCTGAGGTGGCTGTTGATAACTCCTAGCCCGACTGGAAGGAACTGACCTTCCTCTGGAGGATTAGGGCAGGCTTTTGCCTTTCTTATCGGAGAGACCCTCCAGGATATCATCCAGGCCCTTAACAAATAGTTTACCTGGTTCAAAAGGCAGGGAGCACAGGTTGTATTTAGAGGCATTATCTGCCCTCCAGGGTCTCAACCATAAAGGCCTTCTAGCCGCAGTGGAAAGGGCCATGGACTTTGAGACCAGCCTAACCTGTTGTAAGGAGGCTTCTGCCAAAAAATCTGCTACCAGGGAGACCGACCCAAAGAAAGATAAGAGCTCATCTCTAGAGACTCCAGAGTCAATGTCCTTCTCTAGCTGAGCCATGTCAGCGCGCAGCTTGTTAGAGACCTCAGTAGAGGCAATGCCTACGGAGGCTTGGGCAGAAGCCGCAGAATAGGCTCTTCTAAGTGTATACTCCATACGCCTATCCAAAGGGTCCTGGAGATTTGAGCCATTATCAGAAGGTACTACTGTACGGCAGGATAACCTGGCTACCGCCATATCTACCTTCGGAGGAGGTCCCCAACGACTCTGTTGGGATTGCTCCACGGGAAATAAGGTCTTAAATCTTTTGGAAATTATAGGAGACTTCTCAGGATATTTCCACTCCATCTCCATAGCCTTATCCATAGACTCATCCACATAGAAAGCCCTAGGCCGCTTATTGGTGGAACAGGCTTCCCCAATCTCAACATTGCGGTCCCTCAACCGGATGGACTTCAGCAGCCGATTCATTTTTTCTAGGGGAAAGAGCGGTCTGCTGGAAACCTCTGAGGTCTCTTCCTCGGATGAATGTGTCTCGTCAAGTACCTGGAACTCTTCCTCAGATGGTACAGAATGCATGTTTTTCTCCATATGGGATCTCTTAGAGATTTGCAAAATAGAATCCCGGATCTCCTTCATGGAGTCCTCCATATACTCCTTGACCCAGATGATATCGTCACGTATGGACGGCTCTTCAGCAGGGGTCCCGCGGCACTGTTGACATCGGGTAAACTCATGCCCATCAGGCAGAGGAATATTACATTCCATGCAAGCAAGATGCTTACGCTTAAACGCTCTCTTCCTAGAGTTGCCGCCGCCATCTGAAGCAGAGGAGGACATCTGAGAAGAAAAAAAGAAGTCCGAACAATCCGTCTGACATTATATTCAAATAAATGGAGAAATATTACCTTAAGAGATGGTAAGCTACCAAAGTGATAACAATGCTAGAAAGTTGGACACCTTAGTATGGCAGCAAGTATAGCAGCAAGTGCAGCAACAAGTACACAGTAATGAGGCTTTCCTCAAAATAGAGACAAGCCGTCTCTAATCCCACAAGAAGGCCTTATATAGGGGAGGAGGAGGAAGAAGCGTGCACGCAAAAAATCCCTCCCCCCCCCCCCCCAAAAAAAAATGAAAGCTTACTTGAATGCTGAATATATACATACAGCGCCAACAACAGGTGAAGAGAACACCCTGGGGGGCAAGAAGAGCAGCCAGCAAATAGAGTCTCCAAAAACATCGGTAGCGAAATTTCGCCGCTACCGGAAGTAGGCCGCGACTTGTGTAACCCCTTCAACCTTCTAGACATGCCTCAACAAGGGAAGTCAAAAGGAGAAAGAACACCCCTATACATAGGGGAGAGGTAAGAACTACAAATAAGGGGGAGGTGACACCTAAGGGAGGCCAAGAGAAACCTCCCTTCACCTGTCCCACCACACAGGACAGAAAAAAACACAGTGGGGGGAGGTCTCTCTCGTCCTCTTATAGGATAATATAATTGCATTAATTATGCTAATTAAAAGTTCCACCTGTCCTACCAACACACAGGGGCAGAAATACCCTATATTTTGCTGCTGTCGGACATAAGGGAAATTATCTGTTTCCTGATATGCAATTTAGTTGTTTGGTGCAACAAGGGTTTTTGACGGCTCAGTCCCTCCATCCCTCACTTCCTTCCTGCTATGATTGACATGTACACTGCCTGACCCTGTCAGTCATAACAGGGAGATAGTTCTTTGGTGCAATGAGAACAATTGTGATGCCCTTGTTGCACAAAACAGCAAGCACAGCCAGCAATTTAGCCATTGCCTTTTTATGCTATAACTTGTGTACCATTCACCATACGGCTTAAAGGGAATCTGTCAGGTCAATCTGGGACACTAAACCACCCACAGGTCCTTATAGACTTGGCGTTTAGTGTCCAAAATAGCCCTGTTGCAATGCAATCCGCAGGCGCATTAAAAATAAAAAAACCTTTATACTTACCTAGAGAAGGGTCCGATCAACACTGTTCGCCGATAACAGTCCGGCTTATTCATGAGCCTCTTCGTTGGAACGCCTCCTGGCGCCTGCGCTGTTCTTCAGTGAAGCCAAAGATGGACACCCGGCTTCGATGCGTAATTGTGGGGAATGCGCACTGAAGCAGAGGTGTACTCCTCTGGCTTCATTGAAGAACTGCTCAGGCGCAGGGAGTACAGCGGCAGGGTGAGTATAAAGCTTTTTTATTTTTAATGTGGCCATGGATTGCGTTATAACAGGGTGATTGATTTGGGACACTAAACCCGAGGTCCATATGGACGTGTGGGTGGTTTAGTGTCCCAAATTGCCCTGACAGATTCCCTTTAAGCCGTATGGTGAATGGTACACAAGTTATAGCATAAAAAGGCAATGGCTAAATTGCTGGCTGTGCTTGCTGCTTTAAATACCCTGTTAAATTATTCTTGGCATTGATATCATTACCAATATATCATTATCAATGCCAGATATGTGTAGTCATCTATAAGTTTAAGGTCACATGTTACAGAAAAACTGCTTTTTATGTTGTAGATGATGATGCAGCTGAGCCAAAGTCAAGAGTGGCTTCAAAAGGAATGGGAAATATAAAGGAAGTGGCTAAAAAAAAAAAGCAGTAAAATCTTCAACAAAAAAAGCAACTTTTCAGCAATGTGTGGCCTCAGCCTTATTACTTTTGTAAAAAGATCCTTTTTCAAATAATAATTTTTTTTTTTTTTGCATTGCTACTTATCAAGACCCATAACTTTACCTATATTCTGCCAATGGAATTGTGTGGGAGCTTTTTTTTTCTACAGGAAGATCTAACATTTTTATTGGTGCCCTTTTGGGGAATGTAACACTTTTTAATCTCTTTCTATAAAATTTTTGTCAGTGGCCAACAGATTATTTTTCAGTTTTTTTTACACTATACATTGTGCAGGAAAAATAACATTGTATTACAGACCCAGAAATACCCAAAATGTATATCTATTTATTTTTATTTATTTACAAAACATTTTGGGATGGGGATTAATGATTTATTATTTTCAATTTTTTTTTCTATAATATTTTTTTTTTCAGAGAAAATGGAATTTCACTGTCAGGAAGGGGTTAATATACAAACTGGTGACACTTACAGTACAGACCAAAAGTTTGGACACACCTTCTCATTCCAAGAGTTTTCTGTATTTTCATGACTATAAAAATTGTAGATTCACACTGAAGGCATCAAAACTATGAATTAACACATGTGGAATTATATACTTAACAAAAAAGTGTGAAACAACTGAAAATATGTCTTATATTCTAGGTTCTTCAAAGTCGCCACCTTTTGCTTTGATTACTGCTTTGCACACTCTTGGCATTCTCTTGATGAGCTTCAAGAGGTAGTCACCTGAAATGGTCTTCCAACAGTCTTGAAGGAGTTCCCAGAGATGCTTAGCACTTGTTGGCCCTTTTGCCTTCACTCTGCGGTCCAGCTCACCCCAAACCATCTCGATTGGGTGCAGGTCTGGTGACTGTGGAGGCCAGGTCATCTGACCAAAGCACAGATTTCCACAGGTCTAATGTCCATTCCTTGTGTTCTTTAGCCCAAACAAGTCTCTTCTGCTTGTTGCCTGTCCTTAGCAGTGGTTTCCTAGCAGCTATTTTACCATGAAGGCCTGCTGCACACAGTCTCCTCTTAACAGTTGTTGTAGGGATGTGTCTGCTGCTAGAACTCTGTGTGACATTGACCTGGTCTCTAATCTGAGCTGCTGTTAACCTGCGATTTCTGAGGCTGGTGAGTCGGATGAACTTCTCAGCAGCAGAGGTGATTCTTGGTCTTCCTTTCCTGGGGCGGTCCTCATGTGAGCCAGTTTCTTTGTAGCGCTTGATGGTTTTGGCCACTGCACTTGGGGACACTTTCAAAGTTTTCCCAATTTTTCGGACTGACTGACCTTCATTTCTTAAAGTAATGACGGTCACTCGTTTTTCTTTACTTAGCAGCTTTTTTCTTGCAATAATACAAATTCTAACACTCCATTCAGTTTGACTATCAGCTGTGTATCCACCTGACTTCTGAACAGCACAACTGATGGTCCCAACCCCATTTATAAGGCAAGAAATCCCACTTATTAAACCTGACAGGGCACACCTGTGAAGTGAAAACCATTTCAGGTGACTACCTCTTGAAGCTCCTCAAGAGAATGCCAAGAGTGTGCAAAGCAGTAATCAAAGCAAAAGGTGGCTACTTTGAAGAACCTAGAATATAAGACATATTTTCAGTTGTTTCACACTTTTTTGTTAAGTATATAATTCCACACGTGTTAATTCATAGTTTTGATGCCTTCAGTGTGAATCTACAATTTTTATAGTCATGAAAATACAGAAAACTCTTGGAATGAGAAGGTGTGTCCAAACTTTTGGTCTGTACTGTATATACGATAAACTGTTTATTCCAGTACAAGCAGGAAGCTAATCATCAGATCTGTTCATAAACCACAGATAAAAAAAAAAACTGAAATATGATTGAAAAAAAACAGAAGGAATATGATTTATATATTGTATCATCAACTGAATTGTGTAAAAACTGGTATGCGTTTAGTCATATAACACCAATCCTTTGGCCTCATTCACACGTCAGCATCCCCAGACATGTGAGGTCCATGCTTTTCACAGACAGTACCCCACCTTGCTCATTTGTGGTTGGTGTTCTGTCGCTGATTGATCCGCTTTTTTTTTTGTTTCATTTTTTATATTTTGTACTGTATGTCTCATAGACTTTCATTGATGTGATGCATCCTTGATGCATCAGCATCAGTAAAAAAAAAAAGTACATGCTTCCATTGTGGTGATATCGGAATAAACACATTGAAATGAATGGATACATGAAATGCGGACATGTGAATAAAGCCTTACTTGTATTACAAGGTACTGTATGGTATTTGGTACTCAGCACCACTCTGAGGTCTCTTGCACACAAAATGTCCAATTTTAGAACTATGAAAATCTATGTACACATTTCCTTTTTTAACAGACTGTGAATAACATCTGTCAAAAAATAAGACGTCCAATTTTTGTCAGCCAGACAGACCCAGTACAAGTCAGGGGGTTTGTTTTTGTAGTTTCAAAGGTATTTATGGAAAAACATAAAAAAAAAAAAACAGAACAGTAACAAGTATAAAGACAGTCATAAAAGCAAGGTAAAAAATGCAGGCATACAAAACATAAATAAACAGTGACAATTCCAAGGGTAGTATGCCTGTATAATAGAAAAGGTATAGAAATCAGTAACCAACTTCTAACACAAAAAAGAAAAAGTCGGGTGGGGAAAAGGAGGATTAGAGCGCTGTAATGGAAAGAGATAGGTAAGAAGTGGAAGGAAGACCCTTCCCAAGGGTAGGAAAATGAGCACCCCACTAGGACCTGTAAGTGGTTACAGTTGGAGATAATATGGCAGACAAGGGACATTGGACCTATGAATCCAAGGCGCCCATACTCTATCAAAGAGTGGGCGAATATCAAAAATGGTGACATTACTTTTTTCATAGAGCATTATGGAGTCGACTCAGTGCACAACATCAGTCAGGGAGTGGTAGGACCTCTCCTAATTAAAGGAGATATGGATATGTGTAGCCATCAAAATAAATTGAAGTAATTTATGTTGCGCAGATTTAAAGCAAGTAGGTTTTAAGGCTTAAAGGGGTTTTCCGGGCAAAAAATGTTTTTTTAAAAAAGGTCTGTTAGTGCTATTAATGGGTTACTAAATGCACCCATATACCTTTAGCAGTGTTTTGAGTGATTTCTGGGTGTCTCTGGGAGCTCCTGGCATCTTCTGCATTTGTTTACATGGTTCAGCTTCCTGCTACGTAACTTCCACGCTAGCTACCTCTCACCTCACTCCCCCTTTCCTCTCTCCCTCCCTCCTCTCTACCTCCCTCCCATAACCCTCTCCCTGTCTTTATTTATCCCGCTCACAACTACTAGCCCTTCCCTACCTACTTAGCTCAACCCCCCGACTCCATTATACACTTACCTATCTTCCTCCTGTGAGACGGCCCATCCTTCTTTTCTGACTGCCGTGTGTGCTATAGACCCTGCTCTGTAACCGACGATCCACCTCTACTGTGCAGGTCTGTGATGCTGCTCCCATGCCTGCGAAGTAGAGGTGGACTATTGGCTGCACAGAGCAGCGCTGGGTTTATGGCACGCACGGCAGTCAGAAAACAGGGAGGAGCCGTCCCGCAGGAAGAAACCTGGAAGGAAAAAGATAGGTAAGTATGATGGAGTGGATGGGGGGGAAGATTAGTAGTAACATTCTATTTCCGGAAACGGAGAAATAATCGTCACCAGTTAACCAGCAAATGTCCCTGAGGCGGTCACATGACCGCCCATGGGATATGGGTAACTATGGGTTTAGATTAGTGTAGGGATTTCAATTTACCATGTACAACCCCTTTAAGAGAAAAATTGGAGCAGATGATGGTAACGTCTGGCCAAAAAGCCGTTGTGCCATTCTATGGATAGCCAACCAGAAGCGACAGGCATGCAAGCAGGACCACCAGATATGGAGGGTAGTGCCTAATGCATGACAACCCCTAAAACAAAGGAGAGATACTGTAGGGTAGAAGCTATGCATCCTATGTGGGATCAAATAGGCCCTATGAAGGATTTTCAAAGAGGGTTCGTTCAGGATGACCTGCCAACTGCCTTTGCTAATGGATGTGCAACAGTCATTCCACTGAGCTCGAGTTAAGGCGGAATCAAGGTCTTCCCAGGCCGCCATAAAGTCTAATTTGGTAAAAGGTGGCGGGGCATTCAACAAACCATAAAATAAAGGAAAGGGAGCCCCTATCCGCTGCTCTATATAGGCATAGACTCTCAAAACAGGTGGAGGAAATTTCTGAACTAAGTGGGGTGAGGGAACGTTAGAAGTGAAGGACCTGTGTAGTCCTAAAGACCTCTGAGGGAGGCAGGGAATACGTATTAACAAAATATTCTTTGGTGAAGACCCGCCGGTCACAGAGGATGTCAAAAGGTTAGAGAGAGAAACCAAGCGTGTCTCGCCCAAACAAACACCTCAGGAGCAGTGGTGAACCTAGCCTCTTTGCTGCCTGAGGCGGACTATAGAAAGATGCCCCCCCCCCCCCAAAAAAAAAAAAAATAAAATTGCGTTTCCATGCTACTAGCTTCACACGCTGCTATTGTCGCACAATATACACAACACACAAAGATATAAAACTGTTTTTAAGAATTCTTCTTCCTGTATTACTTCAGTTTTAGATCAACAACACGGCATTAACAATTAAAGTAACTTCACACATCTTCTGCTTGGTGGATGGACGAGCCCATGTGGCCCCCATTCTCTATAATAGGAGCGCCGCAGAGAGCTGAGTACTGTACTTCAGGTAACTTTGGCACTCCCATTGAAGTGAATGAGAGCCAAGCGGGTTCGTCCATCCACCAAGCTACATGCCTTTATTCAGTCGCAGTCAGGCTGAATTCCCACCCAGTGGGGGGAGGGGGAACCCAATTCTCAGGCTCAGTGGGGGTCTCAGCAGACAGACCCCATCAATCAGGTATTTATCCTCTATCATTTAGGTGAATACAGGGCAGTAACATTTTGTGACTTACAGGTGACGTCTCTGACTAATCCTTCACATTTCCCTTCTCTTCCCTTTGGACCGCCATGGCCACTTCTTCCAGCTGTGACTTGTCTCTGTAAAGTTTGCAACACAGACATCTTTGGCTCCTCACTTTTTCCAGGCATCCAACCCACATTGTCCTCACCTGCACACCCATCCTGCTGCTACCCCAATTATAAAATATATGCTATAACCCCCCATAATAAATAATACCCCCAAGTGCATCTTTATATTAATAATGTCCGTGTGTACCGTGTATAAATAGTGCCCCTTATTAATAATGCCCCAGGTGTTAACTAATTAAAAGTTTTTCCAGGTCATTAATAAATTAATCAGTGGGGGCTCAAAAACCCAGGACCCCCACTGATCAGCTGTTTGAATAGTACCTGTGTAAGCGCCGTGACCACTTCTCTGTTTACATAGTGTCATTCATATCATAGTGGCCATGTAATGTAACTACAGCCTCGTCCTATACATGTCTATGTGACAAGGCTGTAATTACATCACACGGTCACTATAAACAGACAACATGTGATATAAACAGGCACCATAGCCCCTGTTTATAAAGCCCCATTTACACACACTATAATGTTCCACAGCAGCCCCTGCACACAGTATTACACAGTATTATGGCCCGCAGCGTCCCCAGCTTTTAAAGAGTTACAGAGGTTAATGCCCAAATATGGTAGAAATGTATCCCTAATCTGGAAGCCAAAGTTCAGGGTTATTAGTTTTGCAGTGGTTGGAGGGACATTACAATACAATATTCCAGACTTAGTCGTGTTAAGCCTAAGGTCCAACAGTCGTGCGAAGCAGGAGAGAATATTAAACAAGTTTGGGAGCAAAATCAAAGGGTTTGTGATAGTTAACAGCTTGTCATCTGTGAAAAGGTTAGTTTTATATTTGCGGCCTCCATTCCACACACCCGTAATATCAGGGTGAGAGCGAACAGCGATAGTCAGTGGCTCTATAGCTAGAGCAATCAAGGCGGGGGACAGGGGGCATCCCTGCTGGGTACCATGGCAAATATTAATAGAGATTGGAGAGTCAGTGGGGAATTTCAAGTATGCTATAGGGTTACAATAAAGAACTCGGAGGGCCCCCTGGAAGTGACCAGTAATGCCGATAAATATAAGAACATGGGCATGGTAGGTCCAGGATAGACTGTCAAAGGCTTTCTCAATGTCTAGCGCTAAGAGTGAAATGGGTGTACAGTGGCAATTGGCCCAGTTTCCTCACATTATCAGAAGCTTGTCTACCAGGAATAAATCCTACTTGGTCAGAATGGATAAGATAAGATAATCCTTTAATAGTCCCACCATGGGGAAATTCAGTGTGTTACAGCAGCATAGATAATACAAATGCGAAAGCTCCAAGGTAGAGGCATTACAGCAACAGTAGGTACAGATAAAAAGGTAAAGGTAAAAAAGTAGTAGAAGGGATATCACAACTTAAGATCTTTCAGTTCTCTGTATGGAATGATCTCCACTTAGATCAGTGTTGGTTGTCAGCCTAACCGCAGCGGGGAGGAAAGACTTCCGATAGCGCTCCTTCTCACACTTAGGGTGAAGCAGTTGGTCATTGACAGTACTGCCCAGTGCTATCACGGTCTCATGCATGGGATTGGAGCTATTCTCCAGTATGGAGCTCACCACGGACAATATCCTTCTGTCACCCACCACCTGCACTGGGTCCAGGGGTCTCCCCCAGGACAGAGCTGGCTCTTCTAATCAGCTTGTCGAGTGTATTCCTATCCCTGGTTGATATGCTACTCCTCCAGCAGGCCGCTCCAAAGAAGATGGCTGATTCCACTACAGAGTTGAAAAAGGCTCTAAGAAGTGCCCCCTGGACTCCAAAGGCTTTCAGCCTCCTGAGCAGGTAGAGCCTGCTGTGGCCCTTTCTGTACAGTGCATCCAAGTGATCTGCCGAGTCCAGCTTATTATTGAGGAGCACACCCAGGTACTTATAGGTGTTGACTATCTGAATGCCTGTCCCCTGGATGTCCACTGGTATTGGAGGGTATCTGCGCTTGTGAAGGTCCACCACCATCTCCTTGGTCTTCCCAGCATTAATCTTAAGGTGGTTCCGCTGGCACCAATCCACAAAATTCCGGTTCAATTCTCTGTACTCCCTGTCATCTTTGTCTGTGATGAGACCTACTATTGCAGAGTCATCAGAATACTTCTGTAAGTAGCAGCTAGATGAGTTGCACCTAAAATCTGCAGTGTACAGTGTGAAGAGGAAAGGGGCAAGAACTGTACCCTTAGGTGTCCCCGTATTACAGATCACGGTGTCTGACACACAGTCCCGGGCTCTCACATACAGAGGTCGGTTTGTGAGGTAGTCTAGGATCCAGTTGGAGAGGTAGTGGTCCACTCCAACAAGGGCCAGCTTGTCTCTCAGTAGCCCTGGCTTTATGGTGTTAAAAGCACTGGAGAAATCAAAGAACATTATTCTCACAGTGTTCTCTGGTTTCTCCAGGTGAGAAAGAGCTCTGTGTAGAAGGTGGATGATGGTGTTCCCTGGTTTCTCCAGGTGAGAACCAATCTCTCTAAGATCTTCATCAAGTGGGATGTCAATGCTAGAGGTCTGTAGCATCCTGTAGGATGAGAGAAGGTAGGAGACTATTTAAAAGGGTGGGAAGGATGGAGGAAAATAGTTTGATATCCAATTTTAAAAGTGAAATAGGTATGTAATTGCCTGGGATAGTAGCATCCTTGGGGGAATTTACCCCCCTACAGGATGTGGTTAAATATCTGGAGGAGGTGCGGGGAAAGGATATCTTTGAATTTTTTTTAGTACAGGGAGGAAAAACCATTGGGTCCAGGGGCCTTTTTAAGAGCATTGACGGGCTATTTAAGGCAGTAGTCTAGGCAGGAGAAACAGGGGAGGTGGAGGGAACGGAGAAAAGAAACAATCTCCGGGGGAGGGGGGGGGGGGCTGGCCGTGGTGGGTTTCTGGTAGAAACTGATGGAATTGGGCATAAATTGAGTTGGGGATGTAGGTCATAATGCCACCAGAGTCCCACAATTGGTAGATAGAGTTCAGTCTCTGTCGTGTTCTCAATTTACACGCCTGCAGCTCGTTAGATTTAATAACCTATCTATAAAATCTTGCTTGAGTCCTTTCACGTTTCAGTCGAGAAGCTTCTGCTATGAGGGAGCCCCAGACCGTAGCCTTATGGGCTGCCCAATTAATAGCTGGGTCAGTGTCCGTGGCATGATTAAGAGCTAAAAATGATTGATGGCATCTGCAACCCGCTGATCGATACCAGGGTCAGACAGCAGAGATTCATTTAAGCGGCAGTTAGGACGTGGAGCAGCAGAAGGGAGGAAGGCAACATCGACCAGTACTAGGTCATGGTCCAACCAGGCACAGCGTACATGGCGGGTATACATAAGGTCAGGGAGCATTGAGGTAGAAAGAGGAATCAAGCTGACCAAGCAGAGGTGATGACCATAAAGGCAACACTGGAGAATAATATAACAACCTTGGGGGTCTATAATCGAATTATTAACCTGCAGGGGAACGGAAGTCATAAGAAAGACCGCAACTCCTCTACTTTTAGACTGTTTGGCCTATGAGGATATAGCGAGAATGGGAATACTTGGGGAATGAGGTGGGGGTGAAGTGAGATTCCTGAATACAGAGAATGTCAGGTTTCAACTTCTCATATTGGAGAAACACCTTTCGACATTTCTGAGGGGAGTTAAATTAAAAGGGAGCTAGACAGCTTGCAGCGAAGGAGGACATATAGTTCAGGTAGTCAGGAGAGCTCTCAAAGTAAACATATACATGGTCAATCTTATGACAGCGCTGTAGGAGAAAAGGAACAATGACGAAAATCAACAGTAGCAATAAACTCTGAGCCAGGGCGTGCACTCTGGGGTTAAGTGGAGTGCAGCAAACCCTGTAGCACCTAGGGCGCAGGGGAGGCATGGGAACCGCCGTCTCGCCTAGCCTCCAGAAATGTTGTGTAAAACATAATAGGCTTATGCAAAAAAGAGAACTAAGAAGCCAGGGGGCTGCCCTGAGATATAGCAATAAAAATGACAAGCAAAACACCTAGCTAGGAAACAACAAGATTTCAGTGACGGGTCCGAAGCCAACATAAAATTAGCTACCAAATAGAAATATCAAGATCAATTCGGGACCTGGGACTAAAATTATCAACCATAAGTAGAAAGCAAACAAGAGAACAGGTCAGATACTCATTGGGAAGGCACACCAGCCTCCTCCAAGGTTCTTTTGTGTTTTGGCAGCCAGGAACGGGAGGGCCTTGGAGGCAGAGGGTCATCAGGAACTGGTTTCTCCATCTGTAGTCCCTCCCTCACTTCAAAGTATCTAAAGTCCGCCCTTCAGAGACCGAATGAGGTAGTCGTTATTGTTAAGGGTACAAGCCAAATGGAAGAGGAAACCCCAGCAGTAGCATTTCTGGGCCTTCTGGAGAGCCAGTCACCGGGCGCATGGTTCTGCGCCTATCCAGAGCTATGATCTAGGTCTGCGAAAAGCTGTACTGTTGGGGCCATACAAGGCAGAGGTTGTAAATTTTGGGCTACTGAAAGAATTCGGTCAGTGCATTTTAAGGATAATGTCTCTAGGAACATTCAGATTTTTTGGGCGTCCCAGAGTTCAGTGGATACGATCCATACGGAGGAGCATAGGGTCAACTTGGGGAAGTAAGGCAGTAATAATGTTACAATACAGTCATGCAGGGTGGTCACAGATTCCGGTACCTCTCTGACCAAGATATTGGCTCTCCTGGACCTGTTTTCCAAGTCCTCCAGTTTCAAGCTTTTGGGCATGGTCATCGAGTCTGGTCTTGTCCTCCTCAAGGGCACTGGCAACCTCATCCATCCTATCCTCCAACTCAGTGACCCTGGAGCCCCAGTCCCGCATTTGCTTGGTGAAGTCAGTCACCGCTTTAGATAGCTCAGTGGAGAAGAGTTGCTGTAATTTGGTGAAAAGAGCCAAGGGGTTCAAATCAGTGTCTCTGGTGTCCACCATAGGTTCGTGGTCAGAGGCAGCAAGATAAGTAGTATTACCGTGGGGCGAGCCACCACCGGTTGAGCTGGAAGGGCACGGATTTCTGAAAAGTTCGGGCAAAGTATGCAAGTTGCTGAATCTTCCGTGAGTTTTCAGTTTTTGGGACCTGATGGACATGTTAGCGAAGCAGTAGTTGATGGGGTATCCCAGAAATTATTAGTTAGCCTTTGGTGCTGGTGGGGCAGCCATGACAGAGAGCTGAATGGTTATCCAGACATTAGGACTTTGGTCGGCACACACCAGATAGCAATAGTGAGCTTCATGGAAAGCGACAGGATGTCTCGGTCATAGTACAGTTTAGAAAGTTCAGGCTATTAGGACCCAAGGCAATGAAGAGACAGTTCACAGTATAAAATTAAAACAGTCCAAGATGGCTGCCAGTATCAGAGAGCAAATACACAAAGTCCTCCAAAGAGAGTCAAGGCGTTATAGGCCTTTGAAAAAGTCCCGCTAGGTAAAGTATAGAGTAGACCAAAACGGTGAGAATTAGTAGTAAGATTCCACTCACCAAACCGTTATGTGAAGGCTGTGCTGGATATGGTGAGAAGGCAGTTCAGCAGTCCAGGAGTAGGCCAAGGTGTGTGGGGACTGGGTTCAGTGATGGAGATTTCTGTGGGAGACTGCACCTATAGGAGTAGTAGTAGGACAACTGAAGAAGCTGCAGTGCAACAATGACGGCGGCCGCTGCTGAGGTTGGGAGGTAGAGCAGGGTTGGTCAGGTAGGAGGCAGGTGTTAGCGGGCCAACGAACCCCGGCGGGAGCAGCCTGAGGAGCCCGCAGGAGGGATTAGTAAACCAGAGGCCAAGGAGACGCCAGGCGGTATATGAGGACGGGCACAGAAGTACAAGCTGCATCTTGTCCCAGGCACCAGCAGTGGAGAGGTAGGCCGGAGAGAACTTCACAGGAGTGCGAGATGGTGGTGCGGCCTATGCAGGGGCCGCAGCAGGGACCATAAGCACCCGTCCCAACACCAGTAGAGTTGGCAACCCTGCCAGGGATTGCCAAAAGTGGTAGGACAGAGCCCATTAGTAAGATGAAGTGGGGGACCCGGGCAGGGGGCCCCCAAAAATGCCGAAACATAGCTGAAGCACAGGAGCACACAGAGGACATGTCTGGTCTGCTTCAGTGCCAGGCCATGCCCTCAGTGGGTTTGTTTTTAATGTCCATAAAAATAAAATTACATCCAAATGAAGTCTGTTAAAAGCCGATGAGTGGATTAGTAAAAAAAAACAAAAGACTAATGAACCTAATTCAAAAAATTACTTTTTAATGACAATGGCATGAAAAACAGTCAGAATGATGGGAAATGGATGAAAATGTGTGACACACAGATGGAAGACGGACGTTTCACTGCAATTTTTTTTTCTATTTTCATCAAGTACATTTCTACAGAACTTCACTTTAAAACCACTTAATGACCACGTCATTGAATACGTGGTCATTAAGTGGTTTTAAAGTTTTAAAGTGAATACGTTAATGAATATGTATATGTAATGATTCCACTAAGTAGCCTTAAATTATTGTATAGCATTTTGTGCCAGAACTCCACAGCTACCAGTTCTTTGCTCTTTATACTACAGGGACCTGACAGCATTATTCATGATTGGAGACAGCTCTGAGGGGTCAACTGTGACCATGGCATCTGAGAGGTTATTTTCACTTTGTTTTTTGGCTATGGAACATCTCTTTCTGGGAGAGGAGAGATCGAGAAAGCCATTCAGTTGTTATGGCTACTGAGAACCTTTTCAAGGTTCCCAAGCCTGCCCATGTTGTATTACTTTTCAGACCTGCACATGGTAGGGCTGAATAGAAAAATGGGGATTTTACCATAGACTGCAGTGCATTTTATGGTATTAGTGATCTAATGATAAGTAGTTCAAATCCGCTAGTGTGTCTAAAAAACAAAAACAAAAGAACAGAATATAGAAATCCAAATCACTCCTCTTTCCCTTGATCTAATATAAATGTAAATAAAAATAAACATAAACGCATTGGCCCAGATTTATTATGCTTTATACGCAAAGATATTGGTGCAAAAAACTTTTTAATCCTGCGCCACCTTGCCACTTTCCTAAAAAGGGGGTGTGATGAGGGCGTGCAGGGGATGGACTGTGCTCTAACAATAAATAATAATAATAAAAAAATAAATAATAATAATAATATATAAGTATCTGAAAAAATTGAGCAAAGAATGGTCTTATCACAATTGGGAGTGTGCAGTCACAATTCCCTCTAATCCACAGATCATCCTTTCAACAGAAATTATGCACACAGAAGCCTGGAAGTGGAGATAAAAGTATGCCAGGTCCATTGTTGGGGTAAATAAATCACATAAGGGTAGGGCATGCAGATATGTTCACCACAAATGGAAAAAAAGGGGACATGTACTGACCCTAAAATATCCCTACTTGGCCTATAAAACCCTAAAAAGCCTAATTTCAGGCATATATTCCTAATTGTATGTGTCCCTGACCGGAACTTGCCCCCACAATAGTGACCCTATGGGAACCTACCTCAAAAAAATGTCCCAAAAATTACTTCCCAACATGCCATGTTTCGCCCAGGTGTTCCTGGGCTCATCAGAGGATAATGGGATCTGAAAAAAGACTGAAAATGTTACTAAAGTAAAGCAGAATTTGGGCTTAATAACAAAAAACCATGCTGCTGTGCACAGACATTGCAAACAGTGTCAGTGGACTAATCATATGCCATTTACAAAAAGAGGCAGTGAGGATAGGCAAACTCTGCTCACCTTATATGCTATGTATACAAACATATACAAAAACAGCATATACAAAAGGCAAAGGTTGCAAAATAGTCATAATAATATATCAATCCACCAAGAGCCATAATGGATAGATCTTCAGATAAAATAAGAAACATTCAATTACAGAACAAAATGAAACACCGATGAATAAGGTCTATATATGGCTATATATACATTGTGTCAGACCACAAGGGCAAAACAAACCAGAATCTAAATGGCACTCACTTGTTCATTCAGGCCTAATGGTGTATTTATTTTTAGCCTAAAAATCCATTGTTCCACACGTTGTAAAGCTCTAAAATTCCAGTCACCTCCATTTACTGGGAAAGGTACCAAATCTATCCCAATAAATTCGAATGTCTCAGAACAACCATAGTTTCAAATGGGCATGTTTACAATGGGGTATATCTCTAGTGTACTGTTTCACCAAAATGATCCTCAATCCTCTGAATCTCTCTCTCAAAGAATCTACTTGTTTGTGAAATTCTGCTTTAGAGGAACAGTTTCTCCTAAATGGAGATACTGTCCCTTTGGTATACCTTTTCTTCAGAGAGTAGAAATGACAACTATCCCATTTGCAGTGAAGAAGGGGGTATGTTCTCCAAGGTATGGACTGTCGGCGCTCTTGAGAAGGAAGATCTTAGGTCACTCTTATGAATAAAGGTCTCTTTATTAGGGTACGGAAGGCACAACGCGTTTCGGGGAAGGGCTCCCCTTTTTCAAGTGCAAATATAAATAAAAACCTTAAAAATCAAAATATATATACAGTACAGACCAAAAGTTTGGACACACCTTCTCATTCCAAGAGTTTTCTGTATTTTCATGACTATAAAAATTGTAGATTCAACCTGAAGGCATTAAAACTATGAATTAACACATGTGGAATTATATACTTAACAAAAAAGTGTGAAACAACTGAAAATATATCTTATATTCTAGGTTCTTCAAAGTAGCCACCTTTTGCTTTGATTACTGCTTTGCACACTCTTGGCATTCTCTTGATGAGCTTCAAGAGGTAGTCACCTGAAATGGTTTTCACTTCACAGGTGTGCCCTGTCAGATTTCTTGCCTTATAAATGGGGTTGGGACCATCAGTTGTGTTGTTCAGAAGTCAGGTGGATACACAGCTGATAGTCCTACTGAATGGAGTGTTAGAATTTGTATTATGGCAAGAAAAAAGCAGCTAAGTAAAGAAAAACGAGTGGCCATCATTACTTTAAGAAATGAAGGTCAGTCAGTCCAAAAAATTGGGAAAACTTTGAAAGTGTCCCCAAGTGCAGTGGCCAAAACCATCAAGTGCTACAAAGAAACTGGCTCACATGAGGACAGCCCCAGGAAAGGAAGACCAAGAGTCACCTCTGCTGCGAAGGATAAGTTCATCCGAGTCACCAGCCTCAGAAATCGCAGGTGAACTGCAACTCAGATTAGAGACCAGGTCAATGCCACACAGATCTCTACAACAACTGTTAAGAGGAGACTGTGTGCAGCAGGCCTTCATGGTAAAATAGCTGCTAGGAAACCATTGCTAAGGACAGGCAACAAGCAGAAGAGACTTGTTTGGGCTAAAGAACACAAGGAATGGACATTAGACCTGTGGAAATCTGTGCTTTGGTCTGATGAGTCCAAATTTGAGATCTTTGGTTCCAACCACCGTGTCTTTGTGCGACGCAGAAAAGGTGAACGAATGGACTCTACATGCCTGGTTCCCACCGTGAAGCATGGAGGAGGAGGTGTGATGGTTTGGGGGTGCTTTGCTGGTGACACTGTTGGGGATTTATTCAAAATTGAAGGAATACTGAACCAGCATGGTTACCACAGCATCTTGCAGCGGCATGCTTTCCATCCGGTTTGCCTTTAGTTGGACCATCGTTTATTTTTCAACAGGACAATGACCCCAAACACACCTCCAGACTGTGTAAGGGCTATTTGACCAAGAAAGAGAGTGATGGGGTGCTACGCCAGATGACCTGGCCTCCACAGTCACCAGACCTGAACCCAATCGAGATGGTTTGGGGTGAGCTGGACCGCAGAGTGAAGGCAAAAGGGCCAACAAGTGCTAAGCATCTCTGGGAACTCCTTCAAGACTGTTGGAAGACCATTTCATGTGACTACCTCTTGAAGCTCATCAAGAGAATGCCAAAAGTGTGCAAAGCAGTAATCAAAGCAAAAGGTGGCTACTTTGAAGAACCTAGAATATAAGACATATTTTCAGTTGTTTCACACTTTTTTGTTAAGTATATAATTCCACATGTGTTAATTCGTAGTTTTGATGCCTTCAGTGTGAATCTACAATTTTTATAGTCATGAAAATACAGAAAACTCTTGGAATGAGAAGGTGTGTCCAAATTTTTGGTCTGTACTGTATGTCTCTTAGCTCAATCAAATCATAAGAACAGTATGAAGAATTGAAAAACGTTAGGATAGGTATATCCTTTGAATTAAACAGATTTTAAAATTATCTCACAAAATAAATATATATAGAACACATAAAAAGACAATGAGAAAATGTATACATAAATATATAGACAACATGAGTAAAAAGAGTTGAAATTAGCAAATAAGTGTATCCATATAACTTATTTGTGTGTACATACCAAATCTTCTAGGCTAAAGTTATATAAACACCAAAAAATTTTTAAAAAAATCCTCAAAAACCTTGCGCATATTGAAATCTATACTCTATGCAAAATATCATACGGATACACCCACACTTAAGGCTCCCCCCCCCCCGTATCATATTCCCATTAAGATGTGCTCTTAGAATAAAGTTTTCATATACTCATAAAAGATATACTGTTGGATCAGCAAACAATCAAACAAACATTAATCATAACAACTATGGTCAAATAGCTAGTATGCACTTACCACTGGACTGGTTCTTGATTAAGAAAGAGATAGCTAGAAGCGGGGATGAGGCTCTTTAAATACCTATGGGGAGATAGAGAAAATCGTGCACGCTCAATTTGATTCATTGCGCAGGCACACTATTGGGTACGACCTGCGTGTGTTGAGAATATACTAGCGTCTGGGCCACATTAGTGCGCATACGCGAAGTAAATCGACTCGCGCATGCGCCCCGGCCTACGTTCTAAAAAAAACCAAGTGCGCATGCGCGGAGTTTCTAAACCCACGCATGCGCAATAAACTATAGCTAACGAGCTGATAAAAGTAGTATTGAGCGATGTATTCAATATAGTTGGTATACCGATTACTCCATCATTATGAAGAACTAAGAATAAAAAGATAAAAAAGGCTAAATAGATACAGTGGGGAAAAAAAGTATTTAGTCAGCCACCAATTGTGCAAGTTCTCCCACTTAAAAAGATGAGAGAGGCCTGTAATTGTCATCATAGGTAGACCTCAACTATGAGAGAAAAAATGAGAAAACAAATCCAGAAAATCACATTGTCTGATTTTGAAAGAATTTATTTGCAAATTATGGTGGAAAATAAGTATGTGGTCAATAACAAAAGTTCATCTCAATACTTTGTAATATATCCTTTGTTGGCAATGACAGAGGTCAGACATTTTCTGTAAATCTTCACAAGGTTGGCACACACTGTTGCTGGTATGTTGGCCCATTCCTCCATGCAGTGATGTTTTGGGGCTGTCGCTGGGCAACACGGACTTTCAACTCCCTCCAAAGGTTTTCTATGGGGTTGAGATCTGGAGACTGGCTAGGCCACTCCAGGAACTTGAAATGCTTCTTACGAGGTCACTCCTTCGTTGCCCTGTTGGTGTGCTTGGGATCATTGTCATACTGGAAGACCTAGCCACATTTCATCTTCAATGCCCTTGCTGATGGAAGGAGGTTGGCGCTCAAAATCTCACAATACATGGTCGTCCTGGTCCCTTTGCAGAGAAACAGCCCCAAAGCATGATGTTGCCACCCCCATGCTTCACAGTAGGTATAGTGTTCTTTGGATGCAACTCAGCATTCACTCTCCTCCCAACACAATGAGTTGTGTTTCTACCAAACAGTTCTACTTTGGTTTCATCTGACCATATGACATTCTCCCAATACTCTTCTGGAACATCCAAATGCTCTCTAGCAAACTTCAGACGGGCCCGGATATGTACTGGTCTAAGCAAGGGGACACGTCTGGCACTGCAGGATCTGAGTCCCTGGCGGTGTAGTGTGTTACTGACGGTAGCCTTTGTTACGTTAGTCCCAGCTTTCTGCAGGTCATTCACTAGGTCCCCCCTTGTGGTTCTGGGATTTTTGCTCACCGTTCTTGTTATCATTTTGTCCCCATGGGGTGAGATCTTGCGTGGAGCCCCTGATCGAGGGAGATTATCAGTGGTCTTGTATGTCTTCCATTTTCTAATTATTGCTCCCACAGTTGATTTCTTCACACCAAGCTGCTTGCCTATTGCAGATTCAGTCTTTCCTGCCTGGTGCAGGTCTACAATTTTGTTTCTGGTGTCCTTCCACAGCTCTTTGGTCTTCACCATAGTGGAGTTTGGAGTGTGACTGTTTGAGGTTGTGGACAGGAGTCTTTTATACTGATAACAATGTCAAACAGGTGCCATTACTACAGGTAATGAGTGGAGGACAGAGGAGCCTCTTAAAGAAGAAGTTACAGGTCTGTGAGAGCCAGAAATCTTGCTTGTTTGTAGGTGACCAAATACTTATTTTCCACCATAATTTGCAAATAAATTCTTTAAAAATCAGACAATGTGATTTTCTGGATTTGTTTTCTCATTTTGTCTCTCATAGTTGAGGTCTACCTATGATCTCAATTACAGACCTCTCTCATCTTTTTAAGTGGGAGAACTTGCACAATTGGGGCTGACTAAATACTTTTTTTCCCCACTGTAAAGCATCCCAATGTAAAGTATTAATATTGATAAAGCTACCAAACTGTGTTGGGATGCCTACGAAGTGTACAGTAATAAATATGATAATAAAACCCCTAGTGTTAGATAGACGCTTAATTATAAAGCTAAAATAAAATGAAATTAATATAATTTTTTTTAAATTAAATTATTAAACTTCTCCCGAAATAAAACAGATAGTAATAAAACTAAGGTTCCCTTTGTTGGAAATACAATACTGGGGTAAATGACAACCAAAGTTATTTAGTTCTGTCTTCAAGTGACTCATTCAAACCAGCTGGTATAAGGTTATCCATCTTAAAAATCCAATACATCTCGCATTTGTTAAGAACACCTGAGCGATTGGGTATACCTACTGGGATATGATCAATGGGCATTATCTTAAAGCCTTCGAAATTACAATTATGGTAATTTAAAGCGTGTCTAGAAACACTATGTTTGATATATCCATTTGAGATGTTGGAGCGGTGCTTATTGACACTCTCCCGTAAACTCATTGTTGTCCTGCCTATATATTGCAAACCGCAGGGACACTGTAATAAATAAATTATGAAAGAGGAAGAAATATTTAAAAAATGTTTCATAGTAAATTTCTCGCCTGTGGAATGGCTAAAAAATTCTTGTGATCTATGCATGATTGATTGGCAGCATTTGCATTTAGAATGTCCACACTTGAAGCTACCGTTCAATGCATTTTCCATCAGTCCCGGAACTTGTTTTCGGGTGGGTTTTAATCTGCTAGGAGCTATATAGTTTTTCAGGGTTTTAGCCCACCTGTAGGTGATTGCTGGAACTCGAGGTAATACTTTCTTTAGAAAAGGATCATTTAACAAAATTGGCCGGTGTTTGTTAAGGGTGTCCCTAATGTACCTATTGGAGGAGCTATAAGAAGTAATAAAGTTAAAATGACAAGTGTTGTTCTTTGTGATATTACTGGATTTCAGACAGTCACCCTATGTCAATTTACCCGCTTTTCTTTGGGAATCCAGAATGATATTCTTAGGGTAGTTTTTTTCTTGAAATCTCCCAATTAGAACTTGACTTTGTGTAGTGTAATCTAAATCATTTGTGCAATTCCTCCTGATCCTTCTAAATTGTCCGTATGGGTTGTTTTTCTTCCATTTAATATAATGTGAACTTTTGTAATCAAGTAAACTATTACAATCCACGGACTTGTAAAAAGTTTTAGTATATACCTGCTTGTTCCTCCATACAAGAAGGAGGTCCAGGTACTCAATGGCATCAGGTGAGGACTTCCCTGATAATTCAATCCCAAAAATATTGTTGTTAAGGTATTTAGTAAATTCAACAAATGAAATCTCATCACCATCCCAAATGAATAATAAATCATCAATATAACGCTTATAGTTAATGATGTTCTAGGCCCACAAATGTGTATTATAGATGTAATTATTTTCAAAATTGACCATAAATATATTGGCATCTACTATATATTTGAGTAGAGCTATCATAGCTATAGGTTTGCCATAAATAGAACTGGATAGACTCCCAGACTGTGTTTTCATGATAGAAATTTCAAGAGATGACAGTTTGGAGGGGTGAACTTCAGATGTGAAGTGCAGTCCCATGTGGTTGATGTTAAGTATTCCCAAGCTATTTAAATTGGGACTCACTGCCTTCCCAGATGCTAAAAATATGATCAATGTACCTGGCACACAGACTTGCCTGTCCCCTCATCCCCAAAAACAATGGATCGTTTCCACCTGCCAAGGAACAAGTTGGCATACAATGTTGCAAAAGAGCTGCCTAGTGTCCCTGAGCTGGTGGTAAATAACCTCCCCCCCTCCCATCCCCATTAAAAAGGAAGTAAATACGATGAGGGAAAACTCAAGCAATTTGAGCACAAACGCACTTTGGGCCAGGTACTGTAAACCACAGCTATCCAAGAAGAACTGCACTGCTTCAGACCTGTGCTCATGAGGGATTGAAGTGTACAATGCTTCAACATTGTTGCTTACCAGAACGGAAGACCCAATGACAATACCCTCCAAGCACTTAAGAAGATGAATTTTGTCCCTGCTGTAGGATAGAAGTGATATAATAAATGGAGGCAGAATTTTATCACTATAAATTCCCACATTCTGGCATAGGGATTGTACACCCGACACACTGGGTCTTTCTTTAAGCAGTGTATTCCTTTATGTATTTTGGGGAGGCTATAAAAGGTGGCTATCTTTTGAAATGTGGGAAGAAGAAAGTAATATTCATCCCTATGAATTAGCCTCTCATCTAGGGCTATGTTCAAAATTCCTTTTAGTTCAGAAAGGTACCTATCAGTGGGATTGACAGATAAGATTTCATATTGATCTGATTACGTTTCCAAATATGGCCAAAAACGCTGCATTCCAGTTGTGTGAGGCCTCAGCCTGAGTCTACATGATGCTTTTTTTTGCTGAAGAACTGCATGCAGTTTTTAATTGCAGTATTGAGTCACCTGTATGTAAAGACTTTACCTATATGTTACCAGCCTTTAAACCGCAAACCATTGATTTACTGGTTGTTACCATACAGGTGAAATGTATAGTAACATGCTAGACATTACTGCAGTTATAAGCTGCATGCAGTTCTTCAGTAAAAAAGTACTATGTAAACCCAGCCTTATGCAGTCTCCTGCAAATTAAAATCACCTGGGCAATATGGGTAGAATATACCTGAGGTTATCCATTTGTAATTTTAGAGCAGAATACACATTCAGATTTCTAATAACACACAGCAGATGTGTAGACTATAAAGAAGGTATTAAAACTGAGTATGTACATATATTTATTTACTCTGCTGTCCTTCCTTAGATGTTGCTATTGCAAAGGCCATCAAAAATCATAATCCTGGGGACACTATATCTATAATCTCTAAAGACACTTAGCGCAGCAACATAACCCAAATATTAATTGAGGGCCTAGTTTCCTAATTACTTCATTAGTTGTCAGTGAGATATTGCATTATGCATGCATTCATAATGCTCACTGAACTGTATTGTAAAATGTACCGTCCTGTAAACAAATAAATCATACTGTTGTACCGCAGTAGTCATCAGCAGTCGGAAGCCTGAACAGTCTTCTCAGTCGAAGTCATTAGTCTCCTATAGTTTTATCTACCAAGGAACAGAAGGATGAACAAGTTAATTAGGGAACATTCCCGCCAATGTTTGGCACAAACTAGTAAAAAGTTTGGACAGCGATGGCATCTGTCTAGATTAGCTTTCATCTGCTCTTCTTAGGGTACGCTCATATGGAGGATTGTTTTCAATGGGTGGTAGAGATCGCAGCAGGACGCTGAAAAAATAAGCCCCCTGGCTCGATCTTGCCATGGTTTCCGCGGTTCGAGACTCCCTACTGATTGAGCCTAGTCAGCAGCAGAAATCTGTGATAGAATGCCGATGCCCTGCATCAGCACACTGTCGCGACTAGACCGCGGCTGAATATGGGGCCGGAAAATGAAGAGGAATTCCTCTTCATTTTCCGCCACGTGAACGCACCTTTAGATTAAATAGCGGAGGATTTTTCATTTAAAAGCGGCAGGGATTCCTGAGAACACAGTAAAGAGTGACGAATAGGTGTAAGTAGAAGTAGTGGCCGTATATTAAAAAAAGTGGTTATCCCGGACAACCACTTTAATGCTATTTCTACATCACAGGGTAAACGCAAGACCTACCCAGCCCTTAATATCATTTTTTTGTAATGTATTTTTTTAAGGTGGGTTTTTGGCACTTTACACACATGGAGGCAGTATTTATGGGAAACAGCAAGATAATCATGAGCTTCACGGCAAGGTTTCTTGTCTGTGGAGTGACACAAGTAGCACAGCTCGTCCCTGTTTCAGACAGACTTGGACAACCATGAAGGTTGGTCAGGATGGCCAGTAGTTGCTTCGGGGGAAGTCAGTGGAGATGTGTGTGCATCGCTATCTCCTAGTCTATGGCTGTGCCCCAGCCCATTGAAAGAGGTGCTGCAATCTGTCAGCCTCACACAACTGTATGGTGTTGTCAATAAAGAGCAGCTAACGTCTCAAAAAATTTGCTACAATACTCTTTGGAATGGGTATTTATTCTGTATGAATGGATGTTTAACATGTGTACTCTTTAACATTATCTACAGTGGGGAAAAAAAGTATTTAGTCAGCCACCAATTGTGCAAGTTCTCCCACTTAAAAAGATGAGAGAGGCCTGTAATTGTCATCATAGGTAGACCTCAACTAAGAGAGACAAAATGAGAAAATATATTCAGAGAATTACATTGTCTGATTTTTAAAGAATTTATTTGCAAATTATGGTGGAAAATAAGTATTTGGTCAATAACAAAAGTTCATTTCAATACTTTGTAATATATCCTTTGTTGGCAA
This sequence comes from Leptodactylus fallax, assembly GCA_947044405.1. Taxonomy (NCBI): domain Eukaryota; kingdom Metazoa; phylum Chordata; class Amphibia; order Anura; family Leptodactylidae; genus Leptodactylus; species Leptodactylus fallax. The sequence goes on from CAMRHE010000097.1 coordinate 2,758,318, forward strand.
TGACAGAGGTCAAACGTTTTCTGTAAATCTTCACAAGGTTGGCACACACTGTTGCTGGTATGTTGGCCCATTCCTCCATGCAGATCTTCTCTAGAGCAGTGATGTTTTGGGGCTGTCGCTGGGCAACACGGACTTTCAACTCCCTCCAAAGGTTTTCTATGGGGTTGAGATCTGGAGACTGGCTAGGCCACTCCAGGAACTTGAAATGCTTCTTACGAGGTCACTCCTTCGTTGCCCTGGCGGTGTGCTTGGGATCATTGTCATGCTGGAAGACCTAGCCACATTTCATCTTCAATGCCTCTCCTCCAAACACGACAAGTTTTGTTTCTACCAAACAGTTCTACTTTGGTTTCATCTGACCATATGACATTCTCCCAATACTCTTCTGGAACATCCAAATGCTCTCTAGCAAACTTCAGACGGGCCCGGATATGTACTGGCTTAAGCAGGGGGACACATCTGGCACTGCAGGATTTGAGTCCCTGGCGGCGTAGTGTGTTACTGACGGTAGCCTTTGTTACGTTAGTCCCAGCTTTCTGCAGGTCATTCACTAGGTCCCCCCTTGTGGTTCTGGGATTTTTGCTCACCGTTCTTGTGATCATTTTGTCCCCACGGGGTGAGATCTTGCGTGGAGCTCCTGATCGAGGGAGATTATCAGTGGTCTTGTAGGTCTTCCATTTTCTAATTATTGCTCCCACAGTTTTTTTCTTCACACCAAGCTGCTTGCCTATTGCAGATTCAGTCTTTCCAGCCTGGTGCAGATCTACAATTTTGTTTCTGGTGTCCTTCCACAGCTCTTTGGTCTTCACCATAGTGGAGTTTGGAGTGTGACTGTTTGAGGTTGTGGACAGGAGTCTTTTATACTGATAACAATGTCAAACAGGTGCCATTACTACAGGTAATGAGTGGAGGACAGAGGAGCCTCTTAAAGAAGAAGTTACAGGTCTGTGAGAGCCAGAAATCTTGCTTGTTTGTAGGTGACCAAATACGTATTTTTCACCATAATTTGCAAATAAATTCTTAAAAAATCAGACAATGTGATTTTCTGGATTTGTTTTCTCATTTTGTCTCTCATAGTTGAGGTCTACCTATGATGTCAATTACAGGCCTCTCTCATCTTTTTAAGTGGGAGAACTTGCACAATTGGGGCTGACTAAATACTTTTTTTTCCCCACTGTATGTCTACATGCTCTTGTAACAAACAATAAAGGATCGTTAATAGCTTTCTCACTCCAAGCCAACTAAATCAGGTGTACTTTAAGCTTCAATGCAGAAGTCTCTTTAAGTGTTTGCCCACTGCCTCTTGACTATATATGTCTAGGTAGTAGATAATTAAGGCTATATTCACATGTCCACATTTCATGTACATATGCCATTTTCCGCAGATGGCATATGTCAGGTTCGGACTGGCCCACCGGGGTACACTCACTGCTTTTTAAATAGGCAGTGGGGATCCGGTAATGGTAATTAAATAGTAATTAACGTACCTATCCCTGCTCCTGCTCACTGCTGTCTTCCTCCTCAGCCTCCAGGAGGCCCCCGTGTGTCGCACATTATGTCATCGCAACATAATGTGTGTTGCACAGGACCCATTGAAGGCTGAAGAGGGAAGAGGAGGCTGCAAGCAGAAGTGGGGATCGGTAAGTGAATGCAGCCAGTTATCCCCGGTTCTGCCAATCCGCTTGTTAAAAATACAACCGGATCACAGAACCAGGGAGAAGTGGTGCCCCCACCTGCTACTAGTAGAGCAGGAAGCCACAGGCTTCCTGCTCCAAAACTCTCTGACTTGTAGACCACAGGCCACATTGAGCCTGAGTAGGATAAGGGGTAAGTATCGGTACTTATCTATCTGCTCTCCGGCCTCTCCTGCTTCTTCCTGCTCCAGGCGCACATGACAGTGCACCCAGAGCAAGAAGGAGCAGGACCAGGGAGCAGACCTAAATAATGGTAAGTAATGACCTAATACTGCTATAAGGAGGACCAAATGAAGGAGCCATGGTAAGGCCCATACAATGGCCCCTTCACTCCCCCCCCCCAATACTGTGGCCACTTCCCTGGTCCCCCATAATGTATGGGGACCAGTGATGGGGCATTAGCGATCACATGAGAGGTGGACTGGAAATTGCAGGAGCTGCCGGGTCCCAGGTCAGCTCTGCATCACATGCTAGAAGGCTAATATAACACAGTTAGGCCTTGGAGGGACTTGCCTGTGAGCATAAAAATGGGATCAACATAAAATTGTAATTTCAAGGGGACTGTAAGTAGTACTTACTAAGACAGACTTAAATGGTAACTAACTTATTAGACAACTAATCTCATTTAATAGAGCATATAATGTAGGACCAACATATAATGTGTTTCATTTTAAAATGTTGCTGTTTTTTCTCTGAAAAAGCTCTCTAAAGTTCCTGCCACTAGGTGTCTCCTTCATTCATAATTTGATGTTCACTCCCTGTTACTAGGGAAGTTTCATCTTTAGAAACCAGCAGGCTCAAGATGGGACACCGAAGTGGAGGGAGAATGGGGGGAGGTCTTTCCTTTACACACAGTTTAGCTGCTTTTTGTTTCCTGCCTATACATTGTTCACAAAGGAGTTTGTCTCAGCTCACAGTGAGTGTAAGGAGAGTCTATCTTCTGTCTAGCAGCTTGAGTTATTGCTGGAAACAGGAAATAGCTTTGCTGATTGTGCTTCGAGTTTTTTTTTCTGTCTCAATGATCTTTTTAGCTACATTATAACTTACAGTTGGAATCCAGTGTCCCTGAATCTATTATATTATATTCACTTGGTCTTCTCAGCTAGTTGCTTGCTATTTTACAATTATTTCTGGCAGAATTACATGTAAAGGAATCAGTAGTAATAATAATGGATGAGGGGACAGATTGCTCTGTATTGTACAGAGAATTGAAAAATGTGCAGCCATAATTATGCTACTATCAGCAGAAAAACTGATAGGATATAACATATGAAGGTTTATGCAACCACAGAACAGATTGCCCAGCAAGTCCCTTCAGATATTACAACTTTTAATGAAAACTCAGGTAAGTAAGAAGTGCTGATACGTCCTCTTTGAAAAATTTTTCTACTAATGTAATTGATTCTTCTCATATTAATAATTCTAGTTTTTGTTAATATGAAGCACATAGTATTAGGATATAAAAACAGCAAATGAAATGAAGACCACTTGAATTATAGGTAAGGAAAGTTGTATAATATCCCTCTGTATTGCACTACATACTTGCCCATAACACGATAACAGATAATATACATAGAGATGGGTTGCCCTCTTGTGGACACTACTAAAAACAGTACCTATGATTCCAAAGAGGGGGGTGGGCCATGTCAAATGTTTGCCTTTAGGGCCCAGCCATTCCTAGTTACACCCCCGCATTGAAGAAGTGCTTATGTGAAGGTTGACAGCTTGTGCCTGTCTCCATCTTACATTCCTTTCTCAGCGCTGCCCAGAGCTCATCACCTCCTTTGCAGAAAACTGATATCTATAATGGGATGAAACTTCTTTGTGCCTTATCCAGTAGCTATGTGCTAAAACTTATGTTATAACTTTATGTTATATTAATTATACTAATCGCACCTTCTCTTTGTCTATGCAATGTATAACCACACCTACAATGTATAAAAACCTCACCATCCACCATTAAAAACCAGAATCTATATTGGTCACATAATTGCACCTTGTGACTGTGTGTGATTCTCTGAGCTGGCTCATATAACAATTGTACTAATTTGGACTTTCAATATGTTGATACTTAGAGTGGATTTCCCTCACACTTACTACAAAATTAGTACTTATCTGAGTCACGGCAAATAAAAAGTGGAGTCGCATGTCCCATATCAATCACATTTCAGCTTCCTTCGATTCTAGTGATGGAAAACAAAGAAAACATCTCAGGTTGTAATGGATATATCACTAGTGGTGAGTCTCCATTTCAGTAAGAGTTTATATATTATACAATATTTGACAAACACTAATTGTTTATATTTCTTTTGTTAGTTATGTATAATAATCATTGTACCAATATTTCTAACAGAACTCTACAATATATTACAGGGTGCAGTGATACACAAATAATTGATTGGGTATCGTGTTACAATATAAACATAAGGAGAGAGGAGGTACTTGCACATGCATAATCTACAGGACATGTAGGTGATATATTAGGAATTAGAAAAGTAGATATTTTTTACATTACTGAACCAGCCACAATAAGCATTCTGGTATGAGAAAATGTAGGTATGGGAGTGGAAGGTTCACAAGTGGTTAAATAGCCTTCTATGCCCTGCGGTGAGAAAACATTCCCTAGGCTGTTACACAGTGGTAAACCTCAGTAGCATAACTAAAGTCTCCTACCACCACCCTACAGAGTATTCTTGAAAGCAATGGTTATGGATGCTGCAGTGGTATCTCAGATACTTGAATGGATACAACTATAGTACACACAACTGGGATACAACAAGAATAAAGTGAGTGAGCAGTGTGACCCCTTCACTATTTACATTGCACAGTATCTGTTTTTGTGACCATGCAATGTAATTACAAGCTGTAATAACATTGCATGGTGATATAAAACAGATGTCATGCAATGTAAATCGTGAAGGAGCCCCACACAGTATAACATGCTCTTCAGAGCTCCCTTCCCACAGTATAATGCTCCACACAATGGCTCCACACAGTATAAAATGCTTCCAAGCCTAGTTGGAGCAGCTACTCCTTCGGACCCAACCTCTAAAGAGACCGCTCTCTTTTCTTTATTCCAACCTTTTAAGCGAAATGGAAAAGGAACACCCATCCTATATCAGGGCCTGGGAGACAGAACTTGAGTTGTCCCTTTCTCCGGTTGACATATCTATCTTTAAACACTCCATGGGCCCCTTCTGGTGTGTGCACCTACAAGAATCGAACTACAAACTATTGACCAGATGGTATAAAACACCTGTAGTGCTACACAAGTACTCCCCAGATGCTTCGCCTCTGTGTTGGTGCTGTCACAAAGTTACAGGCTCCTTCCTTCATATTTGGTTGGAATGAGAAGAAATAGCCCCTTACTGGTCACGAGTACAGTAGATTCTTGATCTTATTCATAGCCTTTTCCATACCCCTGATCCTGGTTGGAATATTGTTGAATCTATGCACCACTTTCCGTTCTAAGTTCCCTAAACTAATCTGCCTACCCGATATAGTGCACAGCTAAATCCTTGGTCCCTTTTTACTGGGCGTCAGATTCCCCCGATTTCACATTATCTCAGTAAGGTGTCACAAATAGTCCATATGGAAGAACTCGTCCATCTGGAGCTCCGCACATACCCCACATTTAGATCTATATGGGCGCCGTGTTACTCCTTCACCAAAGACCCCACCTGGGCCCACTGGCTGATGAACTCCCCCAATCTACTTGGTTGCCCTAGCTCTTTGCTCCATGACCTTTTGTTCCTCATATTTTATGTTCTGTTATTACTTGTTTGTTTGTTCATTGTCTCGACGTTCCTCCCTTTTAGTAGGATGGATATGTTTGTGTATTTTAAGCAAAACCCAATAAAACATTATTTACCAAAAAAAAAAATTATTCCAAAAAAAAAAAAAATGCTCCCAAGAGCAACCCGCCCCCCCAATCCCCAGTATAATATGCTTTGAAAGCTCAAGCCACTTCAGGAAAACGCCATGAAATTTGGGGTCTCCTCAGACCCCAGAGTATAAGTAAGGCCCAGGGGAAGTGAGTAAAACTAACAAACACATACACTCACCTTACCTCACCACCCCTGGGCATCCTTGCTGCTTTCGGCATTCTCTTTAGGCTTCTTCCAGCCTGTAACTAATGTCATGCGCCCCAGGGTCAGCATTAAGGCTTGTGGTTGGGCCTCAGCATTCACGTGAAATGCTTTCACATCTTGGCGCTGGCATGCCCCACATGACCACTGAGGTCCAATCACAGGCCTCGGCAGTGACCCCCCTGGTGCACGACGTCTGCTTCAGGCTGGAAGAGGCCCTAAGAGGACACCCCGGAGAGATGAGTATACGTGTGTTATTTTCACTCACCTCCCCTAGGCAGGCTTCTGTTGGAAATGGTCTGGCAGCATGTACACATACCATGTGATGCCGGGCTCCTTTTCATTCGTGGCGCTGTCCACAGGTAGCAGAGGTGAGTGCTGATCTCTGCTGCGGGACATGTATAGTGATATACAGATATATATAAATGTACAGCTGGAGATGGCAGGGGCCCAGAAGCAGAATGATAGCAGTCAGAAAAAGCCTGATTCCCCGATTGCTATCATGTTGCTGCAGGCTCCCAGCCACCTCCTGCTGGTTGCAAGCTCCTATCCCTCCATACCTGGTCACACCACCTGCAATCGCGATTGTTACAGTACACCACTGCTAAATCTATACCTGGGGCAGAGACTATAGTCCTATTCAGGATCTTGTTAATTTTCCTTCCAAGGATAGCAGTTGACTAGCACCCTGAAACTTTATATTCTATGGCTTCATACACACACCCATGTAAGTAATTAGTGTGGCATTGATCGTGGCATTGCTACCAGGTTTTCGCTGTATAATATAGCGGAGACCCAGCGGCTATGGTGGCAAGTCAGCTTCTGAGCAGCCGCCATGTTTAAAGACCTAACATCTGTATGTACATAGTATGGCAGATGTCAGGAAAGGGTTAAAGAACCACATATTTGTTTATAGAATCTAGATAATTTATAGATTACTAGCAGAAGGTCCTGGCTTCGCACTGGTATATTTCATTTTTTGTTTGTGTAGTGGCCCCATAAGAATTGGCCAGTTTTGCAATTGACATCCAGTATGGCAGTCCAGTATATGTACAGTCTATTTATGGCTGTGTTGTTATGGAAACCTGGTAAATTAAATGTGAACTTATATTGGCTGATACACGTGATATGACTGAATATTTAAGGACCTGCGAACTGCTATTGACTAATACAGGTCATAAACAGTTTGGTTGCTATGGAAATCTGGTGTACAGCTATGTGCCTGTGGAGACTAAGCATCTGCGAGTTTTTTTTGGCTGATAAGGGACATGTGACCGTGTGTATGGCAGTTGGAATATATGTGAAAGACTTGCAGGCTTGTATTGGCTAATGCAGGTCATTTTTTGTGAATACTGTATCTCAGGAATGGTAAGTCCTAGAGAGCTGAGACCCGGTCTAAAATCTTCCCGGACACCTGATGTACCTGTGTGTCAGATCTGGTGAGGATCGGTCCAGTCGTTTGGTCGCGCATAAAGAACAGACAGAAACTCATTTTTATATATATAAGAGACTAGAGGAAGGACCCGGCTTCGCACAGGTATATTTCATTTTTTGTTTGTGTAGTGACCCCATAAGAATTGGCCAGTTTTGCACTTGACATCCAGTATGGCAGTCCAGTATAGGTATAGTCTATTTATGGCTGTGTTGCTATGGAAACCTGGTAAATGAAATGTGAACTTACATTGGCTAATACACGTCATATGACTGAATATTTAAGGACCTGCGAACTGCTATTGACTCATACAGGACATAAATAGCTTGGTTGCTATGGAAACCTGGTGTAAAGCTGTGTGTATGTCAAGACTGAACCTGCGATTTTCCATTGGTCCATAAGTGTCATGTGATCATGTGCATCTAAGTTTGGATATCAGTGAAAAACCTGCCATCGGTTGTTATGGAAAACCTGGAGTAAAGCTGTGTGTATGTGACCTTGTGTAACAGTGTCATCCACAGCGCCCTGCCCCTTTAAAGCTGACCTACAGCAGTGAAGAAAAATGGCTGGGTTGTTATTGAAACCTGGAGTGCAGCTGTGTGCATGTGGCTGACAATGCTTTGTCAGATTGAAGATGGGCTTGGGTCTGCTGGGGAGTTTCAGCAGATCGCTGTTGTCTGTAACATACCTTATCAGATTGGAGACAGGCTTGGGTCTGCTGAGAGTTTTCATTAGCTTGAGCAGCAGCCATGCGTTGTGCTGCAGGGGACATGAGTAGTTTAAAAAACATTTCAATTTATAAGAATGCTGAAATCCAGTATGGCAGTCCAGTCAGTGGCGTAAATACAGGTTTAGCAGTGGTAGCAGCTGCCACAGGGCCCGGGACATTAGGGGACCCGGCGGGCCTCTGATGTTTTTTTTTTAACACCAGCAGGTAACGGGCCCTATTTACTTACCGATCCCCACTCCTGCTCACAGCCGCCTGCACTTCACCTTCTGCAGAGGCGGCTGTGAGCAGGAGCGGGGATTGGTAAGTAAGGCCTGTGGGCCGTGAACCCCACAAACACTGCTATCATTATACTCTGGGGTCTTTTCAGCAGACTTCGGGCCTCCTTGGTGGCATCCCAGATGTCGGTGGGCCAGTCCGACGTCATTATGCGTTGCGATACATGCCTGGCTCACGTGACATCTGGTCCAACATTGAAGAAGTAGCGGGAAGTGCGCATAATACTATATGAAGGAGCCACTATGATACTGTGTGCAGGGGCCACTATGGGGCAGAATACTGTGTGCAAGGGCCACTATGGGGCCTAATAGTGTATGCAGGGGCCACTATGGGGCATAATAGTGTGTGCAGAAATGCAGTTTGTGTGCGTGGGGGGTTGCCGGGGGGGGGGTCCCATGTCAAATGTTCGCCTTGGGGCCCTGCCATTGCTAGTTACGCCACTGAGTCCAGTATAGGTACAGTCTATTTATGGCTGTGTTATTATGGAAACCAGGTAAATTAAATGTGAACTTATATTGGCTGATACACGTGATATGACTGAATATTTAAGGTCCTGTGAACTGCTATTCACTAAGGGTGGGTTCACACCTGCGCTTCAGTCCGTCCGTTGCCAATCCGAGTGAAAATCTCGGCGAACGGGATTGGCATCGGATACAGACAGGTCAGCGACGCATTGGTTAAAAATGCATTCATTTGAATGGGTTTTTAAAGCAATGCGAGGGTGTCCGATTGCACCTTCTGCGCTGCGAATCCTTTTTTTTTCGTCGGAAACAAAGTCAGACATGCAGGACTTCGTGTCCGAGGAAAAAAAAACGGTTTCGCAGCGCAGAGGGTGCAATCGGACACCCTCGCATTGCTTTAAAAACCCATTCAAATGAATGGGTTTTTAACCAATGCGTCGCTGACCTGTCTGTATCCGATGCCAATCCCGTTCGCCGAGATTTTCTCTCGGATTGGCAACGGACGGACTGAAGCGCAGGTGTGAACCCACCCTAATACAGGTCATACATAGCTTGGGGGGGGGGGGGGGGGGGCGCTCCTGCTCACGTCCGCCTTCACCTTCTGCAGAGGCGGCTGTGAGCAGGAGCGGGGATTGGTAAGTAAGGCCTGTGGGCCATGAACCCCACAAACACTGCTATCATTATACTCTGGGATCTTTTCAGCAGGCTTCGGGCCTCCTTGGTGGCGTCCCAGATGTTGGTGGGCCAGTCCGACGTCATTATGCATTGCGATACATGCCTGGCTCACGTGACATCTGGTCCAACATTGAAAAAGTAGCGGGAAGTGCACATAATACTATATGAAGGAGCCACTATGATACTGTGTGCAGGGGCCACTATGGGGCAGAATACTGTGTGCAAGGGCCACTATGGGGCCTAATAGTGTATGCAGGGGCCACTATGGGGCATAATAGTGTGTGCAGGAATGCAGTTTGTGCGGGGGGGGGTCCCATGTCAAATGTTCGCCTTGGGGCCCTGCCATTGCTAATTACGCCACTGAGTCCAGTATAGGTACAGTCTATTTATGGCTGTGTTGTTATGGAAACCTGGTAAATTAAATGTGAACTTATATTGGCTGATACACGTGATATGACTGAATATTTAAGGTCCTGTGAAATGCTATTCACTAATACAGGTCATACATAGCTTGGTTGCTATGGAAACCTGTGTGCCTGAGGAGAGTAAGCGCCTGCGAGCTGTTATTGGCTGATAAGGGACATGTGACCGTGTGTATGGCAGTTGGAATATGAGTGAAAGACTTGCAGGCTTGTATAGACTAATGCTGGTCATTTTTTGGGAATACTGTACCTCAGGAACGGTACGTCCAAGAGAGCTGAGACCCAGTCTATAATATTTCCGGACACCTGATGTACATGTGTGCCAAATTTGGTGAGGATCGGTCCAGTCGTTTGGTCGCGTATAAAGAACAGACAGACAGACAGACAGGAACTCATTTTTATATATATAAGAGATATAATCTAAACACTTGTAGCCCTATTTGGGGGGGGGGGGGGTATGAGTATTATCCCTCCCGCAACAGACTCTGGCGCTGACCTGTGTGTATAATGGGACCTGAAGCCTTCGCTGAAGGGAAGAGTGGGAACATATATGAAATATATCAGTGCCTCCACCCAGGATAGAGCCTCTGTATTACTGGGAGGATCTCTTCCTGGGACTTACCCATGAAGTACAGTTAGTAGCCTTAACACGGATCACTGTACTAATCTCACAGTCTGAAGAATACATACAGATACCACATAAGGTTATAACAGTAGCTTTATAAGAATCAAGAGGGTAATAATACATACATAAAATATACTCAGAACGCAGCAATACTACAACAACCAGCAAGTCCTCAACCGTCTTAGGTTATATACCCGGGTATATATATAGATATATAGCAAGAGTCCAGTGCACAATACCTCCAGGCAACAGAAGAGATGCAGGGGCCCCTGTGGATGACTGTGGATCCTCGGATTCTTCCAGGAGATAACAGACAGCCGATCAGGAGATGATGATGATGGTGAGATTCTTCACAGGCAGCAAGCAGGGCGACGGTGACGGCAGTAGATGCAGGCCTGACTACCCTAACACTGAGTCCTTAACCTGCCAGCTAAACTACTAGTGCCACCGGGCCTCTAACTAGCTAATTGGCCTTCGGAAGCCTAACCTATCACTGCCCTGAACTATATATATATATGGATCCCTAACTACGGTTACTAGCTAGGTCCTGTGAGTATATAGGGGGTAACACATACCTAACTATATACTGTGAAGTAAAGAGGAACAAGTGGCTCTTAGACTCCCCCAGACATAACATGTCTGTCTCAGCAGCTCTGCTCACATCTCTCCCCCCAGCAGCTCTGCCTCACATGTGTCTGACTCACTGTATTTACAAAACAAAACTTGCACTGAATGCCTGGGGTCTCTGAAGCCGAACTGCAGGGGCAAAGAAGCCAGATACATTATATACTAGTAGAAATGGCAGTTCCCTACACACTATAGCTGTAATTGTTACATTGAAACTCAAGATAAATATTGCATACAATGACAAGATAAATTCGGGCCCTGTGTACACACTATATTGACTCCTCGGTCCTTTGTTATATTGAAAGAGCATAATTCTATCAATATTCTTGGGTGAAGAGGACCTGTCAAGTCTCCTGACATATCTATTTTAGTAAACAATTATATTCTCTCTCACATAGCAGTGACCACCAACTATCATTCTGAAGTAACTCATATCACATTTCCGTTGCCTAGTAACACACACTCACTCACTATGTAAGATTATGAGACTATGAGATTATGACATGTCAGGAGAACCTCTTTAAGAGGTCAGCAGCACCAATTTATTTATTTATTTATTAAGCTTACTTATATAGTGCCATCATATTCCGCAGCGCTTTACAGACATTGTCAGTCACTGTCCCATATAGGGCTCACAATCTACATTCCCTATCAGTATGTCTTTGGAGTGTGGGAGGAAACCCACACCATCACAGGGAGATCATACAAACTCCTTGCAGATGTTGTCCTTGGCAGGATTCGAAGCCAGGACTCCTGCGCTGCAATCTCAGTGGTCTAAGGTAGTTTAGGACTTAATAGCAGTCTAAGAAAAAGATAACATCAGTTATTCCGATGGTGTATAGTGAATAGTGTTTGGGGTGCAGATAGGAGCATAACTTGGGGGGTGCAGAGGTTGTATTTGGTCTCAGGCCCGGGAACCTTAGGGGGCCCATAAGCAGTGAGATAAATATAGGGGCAGCAGTAATCATAGAAGCCAGGGGCGCCCTCACTACACTTGGGCTGGATAAACTTCTTTTATCTTCTTTCTGATTTCCTTTGATGGCTGGCAGTATGTGCATCAACACACAATTGGGTACAACAACAGGGGATGGGAATGATGGGACGCTTGTGTGCATAGACATGTTGTGAGCAATTCTTCATAGTGGTCTGGGCCCAGATAGAGAAGTAAAGGGAAATGTAAATGCTGCTAAAATGTATAGCTGGGATGGGCTGATGGTTGTGAGTATGGAGTTGCACAGAGGGCTCAAGCTAAGCAATAGGAAGAACTGTACAACTATGACTGAGCTACCAGTGTTCCTTTAGATAAGGCAGAGAACATCATGAGCTATCTGTTTAATCGCTAAGTGGGGGGCTCAGGAAATCCTGTGTGATATGGGGATCCAGCAGATACTTCAAGTATGCATGTGATTTAAGTCAATTGTTAAACCTACCATTCTCATAGCGAAATTGTTATCATGGTTCCTCTGATCAGGTAAAATTTCTCTAGCTTTAAGGAGCCTATAGCCTCAGTTTTTGCTTTACAGAAGTGGAAGCTGCCATGGTCTTCAGCTACTGTAGTCCGTCCATTTCAAGACTCAGTGTGCTGTGTATTCACATAAACTACTTTTTATACCAACTCTTGTAACACAGGGAGCTGTCTATTAACCTTAAAGGGCTTGTGCAGACAGTAGGACACTGAAAAAATAGCAGCAGAGGATGAATGGACTTACCTTCATGAAAAACATGAAAAGATGCTGTGGTCATGCCTTAAAATGGTTGTCCAGGACCCAGACGTTTTCTATTTACTGCACCAATTAAATATTCATTCCATCTGAATCAATTTTGTAATATGTTATTATCAGAATTGCCCCCTTCCTCCTGTTCTTTCTATATATGGAGAGCAGGGATTGGGCGCATACACTCACAGGAGATGGGTGGGTGAAGGCAGAGCAAGACCAGCCCACGCTAGGGAAAGCTTTGCTGTACCAGGAGCGCGAGGCACAGAATGTGAGAAGATATATGTGACATCATGTGAGAAGATATATGTGATCAAGTGACCGAATTAGGAACGGGAAAGCCATTGTGGTAATAACAATATATTACAGATGGTATGAATATTTAAATGATCCAGTAAATAGAAAACGTCTGGGTTCTTGACAACCCCTTTAAAAGTATATTCAAACATATCTAAATAAACTAAAGCCGTACAAATTAGTTTTTGATGGCCTTCATACAGCCATTTAATCATCATCATTATTAACTAAATTTCCCGATCAGGGGAGTAGTTTAGGTGAAAAAATAAAAGTGCAGTGGCCATAAGAGAAAATTGGCTGCTGATAGGCTGTGTTAGATATTTGTAGTAGGCAATTAATATCAAGTGGCCAAATGGACGTTCGCTGCATTTTCATGGGCAACAAAAGGTGCCAGCTTTACACCTCCAGTTCGCCACCAACAATTATTCTGAAGTAATTCATATCATATTTTCTCACTTGTCTGTTGTTTGATATGAATAACATGGGCAGCTGGAACTCTTCATCTACATGAAATTAAATATTTTACACGCAGGGGAAAAAAAAAAAAAAACAATGTAAAAGCAAGCATCATTGTCCAACTAAGTATTCAAAGAATGAATACATTCACTGCTCCCCGCTCCTCCATTTTCAGCAGCCGGGTCTTCTGTTCACAGCTCCCCCCAGACTGATGTCAGCTGTGATGCCCTAATTATTTATTTTGCTTACTTGTATAGCGCCATCATATTCAGCAGCGCTAAGTGACCGCTGCAAAGCAGGCCTCAGCAGTGACATCTTCACAAATAGCATGTCACAGCAGTTACATGTTATTTATGAACAGGTCACTATTGAGACTGTAGAGAGGCGACTTATGTTTTTCTATATTATTGCCCGCATCAGCTGCACTATTATATCTTAAAAAAAGATACAGACAAACCTTTTATTACACCATATGAAGAAATTCTTACAATTCATAATACATACATGTGGTCAAAATACTTTAAAACCATGCGTGTGACAATGAAATATTATTGAGGGGGAGGAGAAATAAATTTATGCATGTGACAATGATATATTACAGAAGGGGGAGGGGAGAGAAAGGGAAATGTGTACTGTATATTGCAAAAAAAAAAAAAAAAAAAAAAACTACACTCATAGGATCATCTTTGTTGGAAGCTCTTGTGGAATGGTACATTGTCTTGCAGTACCTAACCTCTAACATTTTACAAAACATAATGCAGAAAACTATGGTAAAATCTTGTATCTTGACCATGCTTTTATAGGATGATATTCTTTGACATCCATGGCTATGTAGTACTATTTACCAAGATTGTAAGAACTTGAAAATGGGTTACAATTGCACTATTGCTTCCACTTTTCTCCAAGGCTTTGCTAGTTTATGGTCTGTTAGACATCAAAGTGTGTCATGCATTATTAGGGGGCGTTCACACTACCGTTGGTGACCGTCAGTAGTGTCCGTTGCTATTGTCCATTACAAGATTTTAGCATCGGACACTAGCTGAACCGTCAGAAATCCATTAAAATTTCCATTCATTTCAATGGGTTTTTATATTGGGTCCGTTAGTGTCTGTTTACACCAAATCCGTCAGAAGTCTATTTTTTTTCGCGGACAATAAATCCTACATGCAGGACTTTTTGTCCGTTTGAAAAAAACGGATTCTTGACGGACAGCAAGTGTCAGTTATTTTTTTAACATTGAAGTCTATGGGTAACGGACTTATAACGGACAGTAACTGATAGCCATCAGTAACTGTCCGTTATTTTATGTCCGTTTTTTTCCTGCGCATGCTCAGAAAGGAGAAACAAAAAAAAAAAAAAAAAAAAGACAGTGTTAAAAAACGGACACTAACTGATGCTAATGTGTCCATTTTTTTTTTTTTAACTGAACCATTAATTGGATCAGTTAGTGTCTGTTATGATAGGTGTCCGTGTTTTTTCTTTTTTTAAAGGACACCTTCATAACGGACTCCCAACGGTAGTGTGAACCCTGCCTTACAGTGTACCTCCAATTATATATGAATAGTACAGTGGAATATAAGATATCTCATTAACCCCTTAATGACATGGCCAAAAAACACATTAAGGACACGGCCCCATTTTTCAAAACTGACATGTGTCACTTTATGTGGCAATAACTTTGAGACACTTTAACTTACACAAATGATTTTGAAACTGCTTTTCGTAACACATTGTACTTCATGGTAGTGGTAAACATTGATCAATATTTTTTTACATTTTTTTAATAAAAAAAAAAAATTGGAAATTTGGAGAAAAAAAAAAATCGCAATTTTCAAAACGTGAAATGCTCTGCTTTTCAAATGGTCATACAACAAAAGTACATTAATATTACATTTAGTCAATACATTTTAATTGTCCTTCAATTTATAGTGGACATTATAAAGCTCACAAGTGATTTTCCAATTTACAAGAAAATTTCCCAAACCCATTTGTTAGGGACCACTTTGATTCTGAAGGGGGTTTTAAAAGCCTATATATTAGGAACCATCCTAAATCACCCCATTTTCAAAACTGCACCCTTAAATAATTCAAAACCACATTTGGGAGGTTTGTTAACCTTTTAAGCATTTCACGGGAATTAAAACAATATGGCGATGAAATTTAGACATTTAATTTTTTTCCATTAATACGTTCATTTAGCCCTAAAATTTACACAAAGGGGTAAAAGAGAGAATGCATCTATCGATTTGTTACGCAATTTCTCCTGAGCACAGAAATACCGCACATGTGGATGTAAACTGCTGCTTCCCTTTGGCAAGGTGCCATGTCTCATTGGCAAACCTTCCAAACTACCAATACAGTAGATATCCTTGAAAAGTGACCCCATTTTGGAAACTACACCATCACAGAATTTATCAGAGGTGTAGCAAGCATTTTGACCCCACAGCTGGGACATGAAAATGGAAAATTACTTAAATGTCACTTTCTCTCGAAAATGTTCATTTTCACAAGGGGTTACAGGAGAAATTTTTTTTTTTTTAAAGAAATGCACCATTTTAGTGCCCAATATGTTGTGCCTACTTTGTGTCAACAGACACACACTCTTAAAAGTGGGTTATCCTAGGTACAAAAAAAAATTGTAAATGTGGATGTAAACTGCTGTTTGGGCACACAGCAGGGTTCACAATCTGTTATACCCAGGATAACGTACTAAGGCTAAGTTCACACTTCGCCAGGCTCTCAGTCGTTCAGCTTCTGAGTTGGTGACATTACCATTACGTAAAAGTATGTCATGGTGCCTTAAGGCACACATTCCCATGACATACTATTATGCCATGGTGAGAGTAGGGGTTAAAGGCAGTATGTCAACCAAAAATTCTGTATCATACTAATGACAGTACCTTGTAGGGTGGCTTCTACACTTTCCAAAGATGCCTTTCTTATTCTGAATTGCAGCTCCGTTTCTTCTCATGCTGGGGCTTCACTCTCTGCTCTAGATAATCACCCTTAGGGGGCGTTCACACTACTGTTAGTGACTGTGAGTAGTGTCCATTACAAGATTTTAGCAACGGACACTAGCTGAACCGTCACAAATCCGTTAAAATTTCCATTAATTTCAATGGGATTTTATCTTGTGTCCGTTAGTGACTGTCCGTTAAAAAAAAAAAAAAGCTTCATAATGGACGTCAAGCGTCTGTTATTTCTTTTAACATTAAAGTCTATGGGTAACTGACAGTAGCAGATGGGTGTCCATTACTCTCCATTTTTTTCTGAGCAGAAACACAAAAAAAAAAAAAAAAAAAAAAAGAGATACTAATGTCCATTTTTTTTTTTTTTTTTTTAACTGATCCATTAAATGAATCAGTTAAAAAAAAAAAAAAGACAGACACATTAACTTCAGTTAGTGCCCGTTATTGTCTATTATGATAGGTGTCCGTTTTTTTTGTTTTTTTTTATAACAGCCAGCCAACAGTATTGTGAACCCTGCCTTAACTGCCACCCAGTTCCTCTCCTAATAGCTTAAGTGACAGCTCGCACTTTGTTTGCAGTTAGGGGCAGTTATCTGGAGCGGAAAGCAAAGCCCCATCAGGGAAAAAAATGCCCCTAAAGCCCTTTTCAACTTATTTGCATACAGATACAACACTGATTTTCATGAAAATGGCGCTGCAATGCAGAAAAAGCAAGGCATGTTTGAAAAGTGTAGAAGCCGCCCTACAAGGTACTGTCATTTGATTAATACTGATCTCCTGGCGACAGACTCCCTTTTAAGTAATATGTTTCCTTCTCCATTTATCAAGAGGAGTTACTTTTCACATATTAGTCTGTATTAGATGAAAGGAGGAGACTGCTTGAAAAGATACCTATACCCATGTTAAGGCTGGAAAAAAAAAACAAAAACAAAAAAAATTCAGAATGGAGCAGAAGTAGAGAAAAAAAATGTGTTTGTTTATAGGCTTCGTTTTCACTGTGCAGAACAATGATTACCTGTATTCTATGGGTCAGTACCATTACACTTCTTCATATAGATCTGACTCTTCCCACATTTTACTGCTGTCTCTCAATTTACATGTATATGGCCCTGAATGACTGTCTGTGGTCTCTATATATCCAATGTTCTACATTATATGGCCTGTAATGCCACTTCCATGCTAATACTTGCACTCTCTCATTTTGCATTCATTTTTCTTTTATATATACCCTGTGTATATATTTACATACCTTACAGCATTATATGTTTTTACATATTCATGGTTTACTAACTGCTGTCTCATTCCTATATTGAGAACATATATTTCTCTATATCATACTTGACTAGTACTATTTTTCCTATATCCTACCCATAGATTTGTTCCATGTTACTGTTTGTTGATGATATCTACTGCAAATATATCTATTATACCCGGGATGAGATGAACTGCATGACCATGCGAGTCTCCATTTCCATACATTGATTTGCGACCTACGTGCTCAAAACTGTGTATATCTATTTGCACATTTTGTATTATATTGTGCAATTTTCAGTTTTTTGTGAGGTTTTCATGTATATATTTTTGTAGAGTCTGACGAAGGTCAGGATTGTGACAAAATCATTCTGTATAATACTCTACTATTGGTGAATAAACCACATTTTCATCACAACATTTTATTAGTTACAAAGTCTGTTACATATTGAATGACACCATTATAGTACGGTTTGTCCTGCAAACATTAAGCCCTCATAAGGCTTGAGAATGGGGGGAGGGGTTTGGAAGACAGTCAAAAATGAAAAAATTCCTACAACGGGAAGGAGGTAAACGGCAAGGCATGCAAAGGGTGCCATGACATGTTTTCTTCTGCTAAATGCCTGAAAATGGTATGGTCAAAGACTGGAGTGAGTAATGAAAATGCCACCTGGAGGGTGGACTAGAAAACGGTGGGAGATGCTCATGCTTGTTAATGGATCAGATGATCCCCTCTAAAGGCTGTATGCCATATGCCCTCACATAACCACTGCTCCCAACATCTCCTAAGTCAGAATGGGCTAGACTGTGGTTTGTTGGAGCAACTACCCTGCTTCTCCTCTCAAAGTCCGTTAATTAGGCAAAATGTCTGCGTGCACCAGAGACATGTCTAGCATTCAGTCAATGATCTCTCACCAAGAGGTACACTAGCCAAAAATAGAGAGCTCTTTTTATAGGACAGGGGTGGAGTGGGGCACTTTTATGATCTCCTGTAGGGCAAGACCAAGTTCCTAATAACACACCTGTAATGAAACTTCTGGAATCCTGCATCCATCACTAGATGGACCTTGAAGACCAATTTATACTACTCTGAGCTTAACGATATTTGCTTCCAAGCGATCTAGATTTTAGTTGAGAGTGTGAGCTTGTCTATCAATTCAGACAATAGCCATCAAATAAAGCTTACTGCTAGAGTAGTCTTCCCTACATGACCAAATGCCTTATGCAGACAGATTTATCATAGCTTATAATGAAGTATAATAAAACCTTATTGCTAGAATTGTATTATAATAGCATAACTGTTTTATACTTTGTGGAATGAACTCAAAATAACTGTAGGTTCGAGTTGCAATGGGATGTGAAAGGGATAAATGTTGTTGATGGGTATGAGAATGCAATATGTTTAAAGAGTTAATTTAAAAGTTTATTCCATCTCAGCAAAGAACGGTGAAGATGGAAAAACTACACAAACTACACAGAGGTCCTGACCACCAGGTCAGTACTGATCTATGCAGTTTCTGGCTACCATAGAGGCGAAAGTCTTTGCACATTTAGCAGTGCAGTTTCTTTTTAAAGTTTTTTTTATTTTATTTATTTATTTACAAACTTGGTTAATATGGAAAAAAATGTTTCTCAACTACAAGTAATTCAAAATGTTGCAGAGTTTAAGATATTTTCTAACTATCTTAGTGGGGAGAGTCACTTGTCCCAAGTTGCCAATAGATACAACCATGAACGCAGGAACTTTTTAGGTTTTGGGACTTGTCAGAAGCCCAGCCGTGATTTCCTTATTGTGTCTGAGTTATCTTCTCATGCATGTAGTGCGTCTCAGCCATGATAACCTGTCCACAAGAGGGAGATCACTTTCTGCATTCATAGCCGTATCAATTGTGGAGCTAGAAGAACAGTGCAGATCACAGTTTCTATGCAATTCTCCATAGCTTTCATTCACCTCTGTGGGAGTTCTGGAAACAGTGTAGAGAAGCACTGCCCATGTTCAATCCATCCTGCCCTAGTGGTTGGGATTTAAGAGTTCTTCCCATTTTGGTAGAGATTACGCAGATTATATCATGAAAAACTTGTAAAATGCCAAAAGTTAAAATCTCTTAAAGATTAAAAGGGAGCTTGCCAACAACAAAGTCTCTTCTAAATCACTTGTATGCTGTTGGTGGGGGTAGTCCATGACCTGGTGAACATACCTTTTAATTTGTATGCAAACAAAATGAGTGCACCAAGGTGTGGCCACTTCTGGCAGAGTACCCACTTTCTCCTGTTCCCATCAAGAGTCCTTACACAGACTCTTGTTTTATGGGTATGAGATTGACATGTAAACCTAGACTAAAAAAAAAAAAAAAAAAAAAAAAAAAAAAAAAAACACAACGTATCTAAAGAAACTTTATTGCTGTCTGTGCAAAGATTCCACATGCATTCAATTCAGACTAGCACAATACTTAAAATAAAATAAAAAAGAAAAAACAAAAATAGACATTTATAACATTCAACCCCCTGTTCACATTTACCAATTTCAATCACAAACAACTGAACAGGATAGGAAGCCACAGGGGTTAAATAATTTGCCCTTCCTTCCATTAAATCTTTACAAAAAAAAGGCAGGATTGTGGAAAAGAAAAACCTATGAAAGGGTAGAAATGAGATGCAGGGGCATATTCTGTTAATATACTTTGCAGAGGCAGATAAACACACTAGCCCTTCCAGGTGGGGTGCTATGTGGAACCCCAATGGCATTTAGAAAGTGTGTTTATTGTACAGTGTGAACAAGACAAGTTAAAAATACACAATGCAAACAAGTGCATTGGGCTTCAGAAGTTCTTTGCAGGGCTGCTGGTTACAACTGTCCACCTTCATGCATACTACAGTAATCTTCAGATCTCAGTATTATGCACAGATATCCTGCAGGAATGGACCGTAAATGGCAGACTTCTCAGTTTTATGCGCTGAAGTCAGAGAAAGCACCAGTCTATCCATTTGTTTGTGAATGCCTGTGCTCTAGCTTCTCCTGCCCCTTCATTCCCCAGTCATTTCATCAGTCTCCAGTGACCTGTGTAGCTTGTCCATCAGCCGCCTGACCGCTTGACTGGATGAACAATGGCTGTGTGATATCCTGTCCAGCAGGCATGGTAACTTGCTGGATTTGATATAATTGCTGTAAGACAGTAAACTGGTATTACATGAAGCCATAAATGTGCAAGGTTTGTTTAATAGCCTTATAATCCCGCTGCTGGCATTACCTGTCCATCGGTGAACTGGCTAAATTGCTGTTGACCTTGCTGTACTTCTGCTTGTGCTATCTAAAATGAAGAAGCATCTTTATGAGCAAAGATATACATCCAAGATGCATATGACATTTCAGACAAAGGGCACGTTTTAATACATAATCGGGAAGACCTCTGGGCACACATGAAATGCCAGCCTTGATAGATCAAGTTTGGCATATGACACGGATGTTGATTAAGGGTGGAGTTTGGAGTGTAAGATACAGTTCTTATAATTGCGCTTGCTCAGTATCTCCTCTGACAAGCAGTGAAGCGTCGGCTTCACTGCTTCTTTCTCTTCTTTCTCCATCGTGTGTCTACCTCAGCACATTTACTAAAGGTGGACACCATAAAGGCTATTTAACAAAGAGCAGACTGCACTATTCTAACATTATTCCTAGCATACAGTTGTGCTAAAAAGTTTACATACCCCAGCAGATTTTTTGGCCTTTTTTCAGAGAATATGAACAACAACACAAAAATCTTTTTCTCCACTCATGGTTAGTGGTTGGTTGAAGCCATTTATTGTCAAACTTCTGTGTTTTCTCTTTTTAAATCATAATGACAACCAAAAACATCAAAATGACCCTGTTCATAAGTTCACATACACTGGTGATTTTGGCCTGATAACATGCTCAGAAACCAAACCACGGGCAGGTAGACCAACCAAAATTTCAGCCACGACTGCCCGGAAAATTGTTCGGGATGCAAAGAAAAACCCACACAACATCAGCTGAAATATAGGACTCTCTGAAAACTATCGGTGTGGCTGTTTCAAGATGCACAATAAGGAGGCACTTGAAGAAAAATGGGCTGCATGGTCGAGTTGCCAGAAGAAAGCAATTACTGTGCAAATGCCACAAAAACTTGCCTTCAATACGCCAAACAGCACAAAGACAGGCCTCAAAACTTCTGGAACAAGGTAATTTGGAGCGATGAGACAAAAATCAAACTTTTTGGCCACAACCATAAACGTTACATTTGGAGAGGTGTCAACAAGGCCTATGATGAAAGGAACACCATTCCTACTGTAAAGCGCGGAGGTGGATCACTGATGATGTGGGGATGTGTGAGCTTCAAAGGCACAGGAAACTTGGTCAAAGTTGAAGGAAAGATGAATGCAGCACATTATCAGCAAATACTGGAGGCAAATTTGCACTCAGCCAGGAAGCTGCGCAAGGGATGTACTTGGACATTCCAACATGACAACGATCCAAAACACAAGGCCAAGTCGATCTGTCATTGGCTACAACAGAAGAAAGTGAAGGCTCTGGAGTGGCCATCTCAGTCTCCTGACCTCAATATCATTGAGCCACTCTGGGGAGATCTCAAGCGCTCAGTACATGCAAGACAGCCCAGGAATTTATAGGAAGTGGAGACTTTTTGCCAAAAAGAATGGGCAGTTTTACCATCTGAGAAAATAGAGAGCCTCATCCACAATTACCATAAAAGACTCCAAGCTGCCAATGATGTTAGAGGGGGCAATACATGGTATTAAGAACTGGGGTATGTGAACTTTTGATGTTTTTGGTTGTCATTATGATTTAAAAAGAGAAAACACAGAAGTTTGACAATAAATGGCTTCAACCAACCACTAACCATGAGTGGAGAAAAAGTGTGAGTTATTCATATTCTCTGAAAAAAGGCCAAAAAAAAATAAAAAATCTGCCGGGGTATGTAAATTTTTAGCACAACTGTATTTGGTGATCTAAGCATTGTTAATAACTGCTAATACAAGAATGTTTATAGTTATGGACTGGATTTAACTTGTAGGATAATACAAGTGAATTTTGTATTTTGCATCTTTTAGCTTTATTTTACTGTAACTATTTCTGTAAATGAGGCATAAAATGAGAAATGTATAAACCATGTCCAGCGCATTAGTGTTACATTTTTTATGCCCAATGTATAGCCAAATTTTCATTTGTGTAGCCTACTTACAAGGTAAAATAAAACTCAATGTGATGCATCAGATCTGACTAATGTGCTCTATAATATCAAACTATAGCAACTTGAAGTCAACCTAACATTTCACTAGATTATGCATTTATATGAACACAGATTCAAATGACATAAGTTTGCCTTTCCCACCACAAGTCCAACATAAAAGGAAATGTCAGACAGTGGTCTGTATTTTAGGTCATGCAAAGAGGACAGTGTACACTTCTGTCATGAGTTGGCGCACGTGAAGACTCTGGACTCACTTAAAATTGACCACTGCCAAAAGGTACCCTTCACATAACTGTGGTAGAACAGGTTAATCTGGATAAAATGTCAGCTTTAACTACTAAAGTTAAAAAAAAAAAAAAAAAAAAAAAAAGGATTATACTGCAGCAATTTAACCAATTGCAGAGTTCAGATTATAGAATCATGCCATGCAGTTCAGAGACTACACAAGAGATGGTATGAATAGCAACAGAGATACACACGTGGACAAAATGGTTGGTACCCTCGTTTAATGAAAGAAAAACCCACAATGGTCACAGAAATAAATTGAATCTGACAAAAGTAATATATAAAAATTCTATGAAAATGAACAAATGAAAGTCAGATATTGCTTTTCAACCATGCTTCAACAGAATTTTTTTTTTAAAAAGAAAACTCATGAAACAGGCCTGGACAGAAATGATGGTACCCTTAACTTAATATTTTGTTGCACAACCTTTTGAGGCAATCACTGCAATCAAACAATTCCTGTAACTGTCAATGAGACTTCTGCACCTCTCAACAGGTATTTGGCCCACTCCTCATGAGCAAACTGCTCCAGTTGTCTCAGGTTTGAAGGGTGCCTCTTCCAGATGGCATGTTTCAGCTCCTTCCAAAGATGCTCAATAGGATTTAGTTCGGAGCTCATAGAAGGCCACTTCAGAATAGTCCAATGTTTTCCTCTTAGCCATTCTTGGGTGTTTTTAGCTATGTGTTTTGGGTCATTATCCTGTTGCAAGTCCCATGACCTGCAACTGAGACCAAGCTTTCTGACACTGGGCAGCACATTTCTCTCTAGAATCCCTTGATAGTCTTGAGATTTCATTGTACCCTGCACAAATTCAAGACACCCTGTGCCAGATGCCACAAAGCAACCCCAGAACATAACAGAGCCTCCTCCATGTTTCACAGTAGGGACAGTGCTCCTTTCAGGATATGCTTCATTTTTCCATCTGTGAACACAGAGCTGATGTGCCTTGCCAAAAATTTCGATTTTTGTCTCATCTGTCCATAGGACATTCTTCCAGAAGCTTTGTGGCTTGTCAACATGTAGTTTGGCAAATTCCAGTCTGTCAGATTCAAGTTATTTCTGTGACCATTGGGGGTTTTTCTTTAATTAAACGAGGGGTACCAACAATTTTGTCCATGTGTGTAAGTTGTGCCACACAAATGGCCTACTGAGGTGCACTACCATCGCAAACTAGTTCCTCTGTAGTGAATATGCATGCACTATTAAACCGACTGCAAGTAATGAACCCATTTGTATACTGTACTGAAATCTTACATTTCTAAGGGTTCATGCTATGCAATGGGTTTAATGGTGTATGCACTACAGAAGAACTACTTTGCGATGGGAGTGCACCTCTGTACCTACATTATAGTTTATGAAGTATGTGCAGCAGTACTTCTCTCTGGTGCTATCCCTACCATTTTTGTGAAGGGCATCATTCCCATTCATTCTATACAACCCTCATTTTTAAGAGCGTCCCCATATATAATGAACATTATTTTTTTAGCCAGTAATTAAAGCTTACATTTTATCTATTTTTCAAATAAAACATGTCCTATCACTAGGTCATTTAATAAAAGACAATATACAATGTTATGGCCTCCTATAAAGGCACAAATTGTATCCTAAGAGGTAAAAAGAACAGATAAATCCCTGATTCCAGGAAGACATTTTTCAATGACCAAAAAAAAACAAAAACAAAACAAAACAAAACAAAACAACCAACCACTACATATTTTACTGCAAAACCTTACACAGCCTCATACTGAAGAAAAAAAAAAAAAAAAATCTGCAAAACAAAAAAAAAAACCTTACCTGTTGTGCATTGGCTGTTAAGGTCTGAATCTGTCCCTGCACAACCTGCGTTCCAGACACTGGCTGAGCAAGACGTATGTACTGGAGCTGACCAGTGTTCAGCTGCACCTAGCAGAAACAGTACATGAAATCAGAAGCAACCAATAGGCAGTATGCTGCATCAACTGTAATGCACATTCTTTGTATGGTTTGATGGTTGTAGTATAATGTTGTACCGTTTTAGTCATAGAAAGTAGTGGAAGAGTGAAGAAATCAGGTGATACCTTTTAGAGGCTGAGTATATTTGATAGTAAGTTTGAGAGTCTAGCTCTCTTCTTCAGACAGTGTTATACAAGAAACTGAAAATTCACAGTCTACACACAAGACAGACCATGGTTTGATGGTCTGAAAGCAACAGTTTCGAAAAGTTTGGTAAATGAACACACACACTATATATATATATATATATATATATATATATATATATATATATATATATATACATCACACACACACACACAACTTTGTAATACATCTTAGAATTTTTTTTTTCTCTATCTTCTGTTATCAGTTCCAATCTGCTCAATTGACTGTTTAGAACAATCTTGATAGACAATGAGCTAGAGCTCACATAGTTCAGGTTAAATAGAGGTCTATGGAGATGAATGGGCCATTGAGTGGGAAACAGGGAAAAACTGCCCAACATAAAAGTAAACCTATAGCACATTCACCAACATGACCAGTTGCTCCATAAAGGTGTTGTGCAGGATTTAAAGTCCATCGGTCACGTGGCAATGTCACATCTCCATTCCATTAAAATGAATGTGACTGCTGAGCTGCAGCATGGCAATGTGACCAATGGAATTTTTTTTTTTTTTTTTTTTTTTTTTAAGTCCTGCACAACCCCTTTAAAAGGGAGTCGGTCACAAAAACGAAGCATATTAAACCACTACCACAGATTGGGAGGCATTATTCAGGTGAGCCTGCCCTATCAGAGTCTTGCCTGCACAACCATCACTCCCCGCCAGACACTAAACAGTCAGGTCAAGCAAGAATAGTTCAGCTGACAGACTGCGGCCACCAGCTGTCCAGAGCCCTGCCTGGATAATGACAGCAGCTGGGATAAACTACTCTCCTCCAGGGCGCTGCCCTCTAGCATTAATAAATTACTATAGCAGCAGTAGAGAAGGGTTCAACTTATGTGAAGGCAGCAGGGACAATTAGCATCAATATGTTGGGGTTCCCTGTTCTGATCGCTGGGGGACCTGGGGGTTGGGCCTCTAGCGATCACACACTTGGCCCCTGTCCTCTGGATAGGGAGCAAGTGTCTTTAAT
This sequence comes from Leptodactylus fallax, assembly GCA_947044405.1. Classification (NCBI taxonomy): domain Eukaryota; kingdom Metazoa; phylum Chordata; class Amphibia; order Anura; family Leptodactylidae; genus Leptodactylus; species Leptodactylus fallax. The sequence goes on from CAMRHE010000097.1 coordinate 2,784,652, forward strand.
GTCCCAATCTCTGTCAGCAATTACAATCTTCCCTAAAACACCAGTTGGTGACATTGACAGTCTCCTCCAAATGGCCATCGCGCAAGTTTAAAATATGTTTCCGCCCCCTAGTTTCTTGCTAAAACCTGGGGCGAGTTCTACTCTGACGTGTCTTATTGGCCAAAAAAACACAGTAATGCTTTTTCTAATGAAATTTCTATTCTGATGCATATACAGTGCCTTGCGAAAGTATTCGGCCCCCTTGAACTTTTCAACCTTTTGCCACATTTCAGGCTTCAAACACAAGGATATAAAATTTTAATTTTTTGGTGAAGAATCAACAAGTGGGACACAATCGTGAAGTAGAACGAAATTTATTGGATATTTTAAACTTTTGTAAAAAATAAAAAACTGAAAAGTGGGGCGTGCCAAATTATTCGGCCCCCTTAAGTTAATACTTTGTAGCGCCACCTTTTCCTGCGATTACAGCTGTAATTCGCTTGGGGTATGTCTCTATCAGTTTTGCACATCAAGAGACTGAAATTCTGGCTCATTCTTCCTTGGAAAACAGCTCGAGCTCAGTGAGGTTGGATGGAGAGTGTTTGTGAACAGCAGATTTCAGCTCTTTCCACAGATTCTCGATTGGATTCAGGTCTGGACTTTGACTTGGCCATTCTAACACCTGGATACGTTTATTTGTGAACCATTCCATTGTAGATTTTGCTTTATGTTTGGGATCATTGTCTTGTTGGATGATAAATCTCCGTCCCAGTCTCAGGTCTTTTGCAGACTCCAACAGGTTTTCTTCCAGAATGGTCCTGTATTTGGCTCCATCTATCTTCCCATCAATTTTAACCATCTTCCCTGTCCCTGCTGAAGAAAAGCAGGCCCAAACCATGATGCTGCCACCACCATGTTTGACAGTTGGGGATGGTGTGTTCAGGGTGGTGAGCTGTGTTGCTTTTACGCCAAACATATCGTTTTGCATTGCGGTCAAAAAGTTCGATTTTGGTTTTATCTGACCACCTTCTTCCACATGTGTGGTGTGTCTCCCAGGTGGCTTGTGGCAAACTTTAAACGAGACTTTTTATGGATATCTTTGAGAAATTGCTTTCTTCTTGCCACTCTTCCATAAAGGCCACATTTGTGCAGTGTATGATCAATTGTTGTCCTATGGACAGACTCTCCCACCTCAGCTGTAGATCTCTGCAGTTCCTCCAGAGTGATCATGGGCCTCTTGGCTGCATCTCTGATCAGTCTTCTCCTTGTTTGAGATGAAAGTTTAGAGGGAGGGACGGCCGGGTCTTGGTAGATTTGCAGTGGTCTGATACTCTTTCCATTTCAATATGATCGCTTGCACAGTGCTCCTTGGGATGTTTAAAGTTTGGGAAATCTTTTTGTATCCAAATCCGGCTTTAAACTTCTCCACAACAGTATCACGGACCTGCCTGGTGTGTTTCTTGGTCTTCATGATGCTTTCTGCACTTTAAACAGAGCAGGTGCATTTATACGGAGACTTTATTACACACAGGTGGACAACATTGGATCATTCAGAGATCCTCACTGAACTTCTGGAGTGAGTTTGCTGCACTGAAAGTAAAGGGGCCGAATAATATTGCACACCCCACTTTTCAGTTTTTTTATTTTTTACAAAAGTTTAAAATAACCAATAAATTTCATTCCACTTCACAATTGTGTCCCACTTGTTGATTCTTCACCAAAAAATAAAAATTTTACATCCTTATGTTTGAAGCCTGAAATGTGGCAAAAGGTTGAAAAGTTCAAGGGGGCCGAATAGTTTCGCAAGGCACTGTATATCTAACTCCTTTGCACCACCAGGGCTGAGGATTCTTTAAATCCCCCCCCCAAAAAAAAAAAAAAAGTGAATATACAGCACCCCTAACTGAATTCTTATGAGAGTAAATATCCATCTAAATTATACAATCACTAACCTTTTAATGAATTAAAAAAGCTAAAATAATAGCAATAATGATTATCACTAGAGACGAACGTATAAATAAATTGCTACATTTTTTTTTATAGGGGGATAGAAAATTATATTTTATGTAAACTAATTTGCATGCACAAAATTAGTTGGTGCATTTCTGCAATTTTGGCTTTTATATGTGGTATGTATGAATTTCTCACATATTGCCGTTTTTTGGAAAGTACATTTTGCTTAAGAAAGGGACTGCTTGAGTCTGCACTTTAGTGGCAAATTTGAATTTTTGTGCAATTTCTGCTTACAATCTGTTTGGTGCAAAGTTGCATGAAGGTGGTTGTATATATGAAATATTAAGTTGTGTTTATATATACTGTATGCTGTGCAATCTCAAAAAAGTTAGATTCTGGTATCACAGTCAGTTTGCTAGGTGCAGTATAGATTTTTAACATATTAGTGAGTAACAGCTCACTAATCTTGCTTGTCTTCTGTATCAGTGTTTTTGAGAGTACAAGCTTTTGTTGTAGTTGATGTTTGCGGTATATATAAATTATACATAAATTGTGTACACCTTGATCTTTTATTTTAAGTGTATTGTGTGTGTGAATGTAAGATTGAATAGGAGTTTTAAGTGCAAATACAGTCATATGAAAAAGTTTGGGCACCCCTATTAATCTTAATCATTTTTAGTTCTAAATATTTGGGTGTTTGCAATAGCCATTTCAATTTGATATATCTAATAACTGATGGACACAGTAATATTTCAGGATTGAAATGAGGTTTATTGTACTAACAGAAAATGTGCAATATGCATTAAACCAAAATTTGACCGGTGCAAAAGTATGGGCACCTCAACAGAAAAGTGACATTAATATTTAGTAGATCCTCCTTTTGCAAAAATAACAGCCTCTAGTCGCTTCCTGTAGCTTTTAATCAGTTCCTGGATCCTGGATGAAGGTATTTTTGACCATTCCTCTTTACAAAACAATTCCAGTTCAGTTAAGTTTGATGGTCGCCGAGCATGGACAGCCCGCTTCAAATTATCCCACAGATGTTCAATGATATTCAGGTCTGCGGACTGGGATGGCCATTCCAGAACATTGTAATTGTTCCTCTGCATGAATACCTGAGTAGATTTGGAGCTGTGTTTTGGATCATTGTCTTGCTGAAATATCCATCCCCGGCGTAACTTCAAATTCGTCACTGATTCTTGTACATTATTCTCAAGAATCTGCTGATACTGAGTTGAATCCATGCGACCCTCAACTTTAACAAGATTCCCGGTGCCGGCATTGGCCACACAGCCCCAAAGCATGATGGAACCTCCACCAAATTTTACAGTGGGTAGCAAGTGTTTTTCTTGGAATGCTATGTTTTTTTGACGCCATGCATAACGCCTTTTTGTATGACCAAACAACTCAATCTTTGTTTCATCAGTCCACAGGACCTTCTTCCAAAATGAAGCTGGCTTGTCCAAATGTGCTTTTGCATACCTCAGGTGACTCTGTTTGTGGCGTGCTTTCAGAAACGGCTTCTTTCGCATCACTCTCCTATACAGCTTCTCCTTGTGCAAAGTGTGCTGTATTGTTGACCGATGCACAGTGACACCATCTGCAGCAAGATGATGCTGCAGCTCTTTGGAGGTGGTCTGTGGATTGTCCTTGACTGTTCTCACCATTCTTCTTCTCTGCCTTTCTGATATTTTTCTTGGCCTGCCACTTCTGGGCTTAACAAGAACTGTCCCTGTGGTCTTCCATTTCCTTACTATGTTCCTCACAGTGGAAACTGACAGGTTAAATCTCTGAGACAACTTTTTGTATCCTTCCCCTGAACAACTATGTTGAACAATCTTTGTTTTCAGATCATTTGAGAGTTGTTTTGAGGAGCCCATGATGCCACTCTTCAGAGGAGATTCAAATAGGAGAACAACTTGCAATTGGCCACCTTAAATACCTTTTCTCATGATTGGATACACCTGGCTATGAAGTTCAAAGCTCAGTGAGGTTACAAAACCAATTTTGTGCTTCAGTAAGTCAGTAAAAAGTAGTTAGGAGTATTCAAATCAATAAAATGATAAGGGTACCCAAATTTTTGCACCGGTCAAATTTTGGTTTAATGCATATTGCACATTTTCTGTTAGTACAATAAACCTCATTTCAATCCTGAAATATTACTGTGTCCATCAGTTATTAGATATATCAAATTGAAATGGCTGTTGCAAACACCCAAATATTTAGAACTAAAAATGATTAAGATTAATAGGGGTGCCCAAACTTTTTCATATGACTGTATATGTTTTAGTGCATTTTTTCAAAAAATTATTTGTGTGTCGTCACAAAGTTACATGAAGGTGGATGTGGCTATTGATAACCCATTGAGACATGTAATCTTCAGGTTGTCTACTTTCAAAAAATATATAGGTTTTAGTGGTGCACTTGCTTTCAACAGTGTGTAATCCCTACATTTTATAGGTTGATACTTTTTTAACATTTCCAACTTCAAAGCAGATTTTTGCTCATTCCAGTTCTAGTGATTTTCTGAAGATATGTGCATGCAGGTTTAGGCCTTAGTGATATGAATATACTCTGCACATGTTGATCTCTTATTTTTAGGAGGTTTGGTGCATATAACTTTGTTTGGTTTCCACTTTTAGCAACTAATATACATTTGCATTTTTATTTTTTTATAAATTATGCAATTTTGATTTAAAGTGAATATAAGTGCTTGTTCGCATACAGTACCAAGTGGCATTTTGACAATGCTGCAGGTGTCTACTTTAAGAAAATATATAGGTATGGGGGGGGGGGGGGGGTTTGAATGATTTTTTAATGTTGCAATTTAGGTTTGATTTGTCCATCTCAAAACTGAAAATTGCTCTGGCTACCAGAGGTGCAAAGTTTCTGGAGACCCCTGAGTGTGAAATGGTTAACAGCAGGACCAGTCAGCTGCCTGTGACACAGTGACACTAATTGTAGGAGGAGAATACTTGTGCAAATGCAGCAAGCATCCGCCGCTTAGGACACGAGCTCTCGTTCTGTGTTGGCAACAGGTTAATGCACACCATATGGTATAACCCTTAGATCAGTCCTATGTAATGCAGCTACAGTTTAACTGGACAAACATTACAAGTTACAGATTTAAAGCTGTGCTTTATAAATCCACAGTTGTATTGTCAGTATGTAGAGCTGTAGCATTTGCCAAGGCAGCTGCAATCCTGGCAGCTGTATAAAACCAGAAATACAGCCATTTGACATGCCCATCCCACGTTTGGCAAATCCTACAGCTCTACATACTGCATTGAGTACGGGTGAACAGAACAAACTTCTTTGGGCAATATTACTGGGAACTTTATAGCCAGTTTTCCATTAAAAGTTAGATAGGTTAAGTACATTACAAAACCTATTTAGTCACTGTAAGTATGATATGTAACTGTTGCTAACTGAATGCTAGGTGTCATATGAAGTGTAGGGTGTTGAAGGACTGACCCCATACTCTGTCCTATTACCTAAGCCAAATGGGATGTATCATTTTATAGTGAAGATGGGGCAGGGGCTGGGTTTTAGCAAGTAAGACAGGGAGACTGGTCAGAGTGGAATGAAAACTGAATGGAGCAAAGTACAGAGATATTCTTAATGAAAACCTGAACCAGAGTGTTTTGGACCTCAGATTGTCTCTATGGAAGGTGGCCTTTGGCCCAATGACCCTAGGCACACAGACGAGAGTATACAGGAGTGGCATAGGTACAACTCAATGTCCCAGCCAGAGCTCAGACATCTCAAGAGTCCTGAAAATGGCTGTCCATTGACTGTAGATCCCTCAGTTTCCTTTAGTGCATCCTATGTTACATGTATGACAGCCATGAATTTGATAATCTGGGCGGCCCATTTCTAATTATTTTTAGGTGGAAGTGTGAACAGATAGTGAGCATTATCTGTTGTGTAATGTCAAATCCTGCCAAGGACAATATCTGCAAGGAGTTTGTATATTCTCCCTGTGTTTGCGTGGGTTTCCTCCGGGTACTCCGGTTTCCTCCCACACTCCAAAGACATACTGATAGGGAATGTAGATTGTGAGCCCTGAACCGGACAGTGACTGACCATGTCTGTAAAGCACTGCAGAATATGATGGCTCTATAAGCATAATAAGAAATAAATGTTCTTTGGGATTACAATGGGGTTATAGATACACCATAAACCCCTTTCTTTCCTCTCCTCCACCATTGTTATGTGCTGCCATAATATAATCAGCACCTCAAGTAGAGTCCTGGCTTTATAATATTAGCTAGATGTTGAATTAATTGACATGGGATCCTAAACACACAGTCTACTTTTCACAATTCATATAGATCTTTCAAGTTATTGCATCTAATTTCTGCAGTTGTTATTTTTCATTATGTACTACGTGATTATTTTTTCCTGAATTTTATAAATTTTTATATATCAATTTTGCACTCTATATATATATATACACACACATAAAAAAAAAAAAAAAACAAACAAACACACACACACCCCAATTCACTTTACACACTTCCCACATAATGATGCATTTAGTTTGTGTCTCATTGTTTCACTGTGTTTTCTCCTTGTATTGTGCGGTTGCTATGCCACTTGGCACCAGATTTCACCTGTGCACCTTTTATGTCTTATGGTGGTCTCTTGGGTCCTGATCACTGTATGGGTGCCTGTTATCAGCACGAGTATGACAGATGGTATATGGTAGGGAATTGGTATAGTGCGAATTTTGGAAAACAGATTGAGACAAAGTGATCCTATTCCAATATAGATGTCGCAACATCTGACCTTTACGGCATATGCGCACCCAGGGATGCAAGTCATTGTGAAGTGTATGCCTGTGGTCTATACTGATGCAACATTTGATCTATAAAGGCACATGTGCACCCACTCATGTATGCTATTGTGACATGTGCGCATGCCCTCAAGTCAACTGAGGCCAAATTTACCATCAAGGGAAGGCAACTCACTTTGCATTCATTAACCTGAAGCAATTATGACTGAATGCAGCTGTGTCTCTCCATTTACAGCAGCACACCCCTCCATCCTTTAGCCCACAAAAGAAGCCAAAGGGTGAAATGCGTGTTGGACTGAAGGTTATGGCTTGGTATGACTGAATCACCAAGTTTTACTTACCCCATTCTTATATTGTATTGCTTTGTGTATGATCTGTACTGTTACTAGGGTCTATTCCGCAAGGTAATATTTTTGATGTGGACCTGACATTTCATTTAATAGGCCATTTATTATACATCTTCCTCATTAAGAGTATTTAACAGGTCTTGATAACTATTGTATTCATTCTGGTGCTGGAAAAGCTGTGACTAACAAGGCAGTGAGGCTACAAGCAGTTAGTTGCCATACATACCGGAATCTGCTGGATCTCTCCTGTATTGGTAATTATTTGTTGCATGACTTGCATGGTTTGTCCGGTTCCACTCTGACCTTGCTGGTTCTGGCCTTGTGGTTGGGCCTGGACAATTTGCACTTGCTGACCTTCTCCAACCTGCATAGTCACTGGTGCACTCTGTAGAGAGAATACACAAATGGTATATGAGCTTAAACCTTACAATTCAACCCTGTATGTGCCTACAAAGCCTTAGTGCAAGAGGAAAGAAGGACTGGCAACAACCTGAAGAGTCTCTTTATAAAAAGGGGAGGGGAAAAAAAAAAAAAAAAATCAATTTCTGGCATAGAACTTGTAATAAAAACACCATTTATTCAATTGATCCATCGTCTCACTTTGTACATCTTAATATACAGATAAGGGTAACAGAAGAAGCGGACATATGCATCCAATTTATCTGACCTGTCCTTGTTGCGGCTGGGCAATAATAATCTGGCCAGGCTGGAGGGTGGTTGTTGAAGTAGTAGTTTGTTGACCAGTCGCCTGACCCTGAACTTGCACAGCAGCTGGTTGTTGGGCTAAAGTAAAGTAGTACTGAACTGGTTCCGCTGGAGTCACTGCTTGTCGGACCTCTTCCTAACCAGGGAGGAGAAGCAATAGATTAATACATTGTTAACGGATTTTATTTTTTTGCTTCTAAGTTTATTTCCATGAAAAGCTTTTAGGGCATCATGTAAATCATACACAGCCATTTAGATTGTGAATTCTACCGTGGATAGAGAGTAATGAATGTCTAAAGCACTGCGGAACAGGTTGGTGCTATGTAACAAATCTTTAAACTCTATAGGAAAATGACCTAGTCTGAGGAATATTCCATGGCAGAGGGGGTAAACACCCTTCTCCCAGCCACATTATATTCACAGCTGAGAGTGTAGGATGTTTACAAACCCTGCACACAGCTCAGAGTAAACCTGTGCTTACTCCAACAGAAGATAGGTAAAGGATGTACTGCATAAAATCTCATTTGCACAGCTGGCAAGCATCCAGTCTATTTGTATAAAGCTCCCCATTGTGTCTGGTTATTCAGAGGCAAGGTGTACAAGATGCTCCCCACCAATAATTATCAAAGTCTCACTGCTGGAAGAATGCCAGCTAAATGAAAGATACAGAAAAGATAGCCATTACCAGGCATGAGAATGGTACAGTAAAGCCACATAGGACCAGCTGTGTAGTCTCACAGTGAAATAGCAATTACAGTTGTTTTAGAGGGAGAATTTAGGCCTTTTGGTCACCAGTCCCTTGGGGGGGGGGGGGGAAGAAGAGAAAAGGGCTCTTTAGACCAGAAAGTTGCTCCTGTACACTGGGTGGTTTCATGTGAACCATAACATACCACCTCTAAAAAGTTATGTCACCAAGGTAGACCTTATTAAGGCTCTGTTCACATCAAGAGCCTGTGACAGATATAAATTTGTAGAATCTCTAGACACTTCTAAGCAAGAAGGCTGAAAGACATACGAGTGATACATCACTAAAGTTACCATTGTAAAATAAAATTAGCACAGTACTTTACAGCATACCTTTGTATATATTAGCATAGTCTACAATGCTATTGCGTACTGTGCAGGATAAAAGTCATACCAGTCTGACGGACTAGTTAGCTTATGCAGATGAGCAAAACTCACCTAACCATCCCAGAGTTCTGATGGCTTCTACTCCCTTACAGCTCATTTAAAGAGCACAGATGTAATGAAAGTTTATACAAAAAAGGTGGTCACAAGACATTTGAGGGCTGAATGCTGCATGTCTGGCATCACTATGTAGTGCAAATCAGTAAATTCACACTTTTTTTTGCCTACAATGCATCTATAAAATAACCATGTAAATAAAGGGCATTAACAACCTACCATTGAGGCTATACCACTTATTCAGAGACATACAACTATGATCACATACTAAAGTACAAACAAGCACAGCATAGCCTGCAAAAGCTGTTACACTCCAATCTGTTACTAGTTGCCAACCAAGAATGGCAAACTTAAAATATGAATTGCCATAGCATTATTGTTTTACATTTCCCCCAATTTCCTGAGGAAACTGTTGAAACATAACATGCGCCATAGTTATGATGGTCTAATTGATCAACGTCAGACACTAGAGTCTAAGATCACACCAACATGACAAGTTCTGACCGATTACCGAAAGAAAAACTATTCAATGGAATACATGGACAACACTGCAGCCAAGGTTTCCAAAATATTCTGAGATAGTATATAATGTTGTGTGAAAAAAAAAACAAAAGAAAAAAAAAAAAAACTCAGAACCAAATTCTAAAACATTGCCATGTGTCAACTTAGTACCAAACAGAATTACCCAGGTTGGTACAATTTACTCAGCGAGTTATCAAGGTGCCCGTTGCATTTCCCCCAGAAACCTTGGCAGAGACGAGCGTAACAGCCAACAGCTGTAAACATCCGACTGAAAGCCTTTTCCATAGAGTCACAGCTTCCAGTCAAGGATGTTTACAGCAGCTGAGACTGCCAACAGATAAAGCAGAACTAAAGCCAGACATGTGGCATAGTTCACAGTACAGAGCAGTGCTAATCCATTTACAGCACCAAGTATTCCATTTTTTCTTTTGTAAAGTGGAACTCCAGTTTTATTTTTTGTTCTTGTGTCAGGGGTTGTTTGGTCAAGTATATTACAAAAAATGTTCAATCCAACTTTTAATACAAAATAGACAAACTCTCCCTAGCAACCCTCTTAGCTGTTGTAAGCTTTGTATTGCCATTAAGTAGAGCTGTAGCATTTACCGGAGGGGAGGATGGTCACTTCAAGTGGCTGCATCTCCAGTTTTATACCAACTAGAAAAATGGTTCTGGTATCACATTCTCAGCTTTCATATTCTGCCAATCCTGGAGTTTTAGAGATTACAAAAAAAAAAAAAAAAAAATGGATAGATAAATCAATTGTTAAAACAGTAGGGGATGTGACTTTATATGTAGCATGGACTGCTACACATAAAGCTCAAATTCCTAACAGTTTTTAACTAGTGATTTCGGTTTCTCTTATGGTTCTAGTATTAAATGAAAATGGAGATTGCAGTTCTAGCTATTTTTTCTAGGTTGCATAAAACCAGAGAGATGCAGCCATTAAAAAGTGACCATCTATATACCACGCTACATACTGCACAGAGCACCAGTCAAGGAAGTTGTACTACTATTATACCAAGTTCACATTAGTGTCAGCGTATTTTACGCTGCTTTGCTGATGCAGGAGGCATCAAGACCAAATGTTGAATTCATGAAGCTGTGCCTCATGAATCAGACATCCTCATTTACACCACTTTTGTGGCATATATGATAATGCTTATGGTACGGGTGGTGGCCCCAGCCATACCCCCTTTTGGAAGAGTGGTGAGGCCTGTGCAATAACTATACTTGTGACCATTTTAGTCACAAGTGTTAAATAGTTGCAAATCAGTGTTGCGTGACTATATGCGCCACTTTCATTGCGTAAGCCTAATTAATTACCTCAGTGACTCTAGTCTCCAAGGAGTTTTGGTCACCAATATCCATGTACAGTGCAAAGTGAATAGCTCCAGTAAAGTATGGCTAGAAACCAGATTTTAGAGAGACTTACTTGGCGTTTTGGAGGCTTTAGCTCATCACGGGGTACAATGTCAATTAGGAAATCAAACTGGTCAAACTTAGTGATTGCCATAGCAATGTCGTTCCTCTAAGAAATATAATAAAAAATAAAATAAATAGAATATATATTGCAATAGCAAATAGAAAAATTAATGGTTGTATGATGCACTTTTTTTTACTAAAGGGTACCTGAGTTTTCATGAAAAGCTGAAGTCTCTGCAGGATCTTACTAGGTAGTCTGTTCTATGACTATAAGCCTTCATACATTTAGTCCCATCAGTTTTTCTACTGCTAATCAAATTATTGCTGCAGCACAGTTTACATTTGCCTCTCAGCAAGAGGGCACATACAATAAGGAGCAGTCTGCTCCCTCCCCTGTCCATTGCTGATTATGTTCTGCCAGAAGTAACTATACAGTTGCAAACAAAGAAAAGGTGACCATAATGTAGGAGAACTAGGAACACTACAGTGTAAATACATGGGAGAGAAAAAAAATAAATAAATAAATAAAAAAAACACACCTACAAGCAAAGTCAGTAAAGCTGTTGGGTGTCTGAACATTCCATCTGTCACCACACAAGCAGCCAGAAGTACATAGACTTTTCTTCTTTTCTTACATAGTAAGATGTGACATTTGCAGAATCCTCATTCTTTGGAACACACAACAGTTTGCAGTCATGTCTCTGCAGGCTGTGAGGAAAGTCAAACCCTCCCCTCTCCATTCACTATTTGAAGAAAGAAAAGGACCACCCTATACATTCATTTTTTCCATCTTGCCTAACATCTATGAATAGACTTCATTGGTAACAAAAGAGTTAACAGGAAATTAGCTAGAAGGGAAACACCACCTAGTGGCAGGAACTTGAGGTTTTTCTATCAGAAAACAGCCACCTTTTTAATTAAAGTGCATTACATTTTGGTGTAGAATATGAAATGAGGCCAAGTTGTCTGAAGAGTTACTGACCAATTAAGTGAACCACAGATAAGACAAAACAGCAAAAATTTCTTGCTTTTTCAACATTAAAATTGAAGATAAGAATTACCATACATAACTGCCGCAACAGGATAGCCACTTAAACATTTGAAGTGTGACAAACACACACACTGGTGATCTGGTTTCTCCCAGCGCGGTCCAGTCCTACAGCTCTGTTTCCTTCAGGAAGACGCCACTGCACATGACCCCTGAGACCAGTCAGCGAAAGAGACATGGGACGTCAGTCAGCAAGGACTTCCGGCAAAAGACAACAGACTAGCAGCAGGTCCGGACCACGCTGGGAGGACCGAGGACAGGAGAGTATGTTTTGTTTTTTTTCACCTCCACGTAGTCTTTAAAAAAAAAGTTGTCCAGTGTAAAAAAAAATTTATTTATTTTTTTTTTTTTTAAAGGATTTTTACAGACCTTGATCCTGACAGCCCATTCTTAGGGTAGGCCAATCAATCTCATATTGGTTGGAGGTGTATCCACACCAATCAGGTAGCCACATGTCCCACAGTGCTGCCTTAAGAGTTTACCAGACAGCTCTGTACACAAAATGAGTTGCAATATAAGGGACAGCTGCACACATATCACTGTACAACAATAAATGGGAATCAGCCTCAAGAGTACAGCAGCCCCTTAAAAAGCAAGTCGTTTCAAATATTTTTTTTTTTTTTTTTTTTTAAGTGAGCAGTTCAGGTGGCTCAGAGGGAAATTCTCCTATCTGCCATCATCAGACCTCTCCTGCCTGGCAAACTGCTCAGTTCAATGGGGGGAAAAAGTGTTCACTGAACACAGGCTACAGTTCATACAAGCCTATTGAGAGATGGAGGAGGAGCAGGAAAAGGAGTGAATGAAAAGCAGGGGTAAACAGACATCCTGGAGCAGATTACAGAAAGACTCACCAGAGCTTTACTCACATCTATAAAATGCAGTCGTGCTGAAAAACTTAAAAAAAATTAAAATAAAAATTATGTCCTCCAGGAGCTTGTTGCCCTCTACTAGCTTCTGCTTCACTGGACTCCTCCTGCTCCCCTTCAACCATGATTTGATGTAGTCTGTGAGAGATAAACCATCTTCACAGTGAAGACACATGATTGTGAAATGAGCAGTTTGCCAGGCAGGAGAGGAACTAATAACAGGAGATATTGCAAAGTTCCTTATATTCACCTGAACTAGTCATTAGCAGGGAAGAAAAAAACTGTAATAGTTTAAGTCAGCTGATCTTTGGAAGTCCTACAGGTGTGATATTGATGGCCTATCCTAGAAAAGTTTGAGGCACTACAGCAAACCAGCATTACCTGCAATGTCCTCCTTTTGTTGTCTTCTGTATGAATCCAAGCTCGAAGGGTCAACTCAGTTATAAAAATCTGGGCAGCTTTAGCAAACAGTACTGGAGCTTCAGCGCTGATCATCTAAATCACAAAATTGGAATAATTTTTCTCTCAAGTTAAACAGGTGTGAACATTGGGCAGTAGTACAACCTGCCACTTGTACAACATCAGCACATAACATACAATGGTTCTGTTCAGACTGGAATACAAATATGCTAGGATGAAGACCGCATACATTGCGAATAATCCACCCATTTCCAGCATTTAAGATAAAGAATTACATTTTAAAACAGTTACACAATGCTATTAAATTAAAGGAACACTAAACATGAAAACCAAGTGTTTGTCTGCAAGACAAGTGGCTGTAGCAGGAAACAACTTCCTCCACTGCTCTGTCTGAAAAGAGAAATTTTTAGGCTACATTCCTTGTCTAAGCCCCATCACTAAGGGCTTATACATGTGAGCGTATTTCATGTCTCAACTGCACGCAGGCAGAACTTTGACAGATTATAGTCTATGGTGCTATTCACACCTGTTTTTTCCCCAACATAGACCGAAGTTCTGTGTGAAAACAAAAGTCACAGCATGCACTACTTTCATCCACTGAATGGTTGATTACAGAACAGAAGCCAAACTTTATAGCTGCAAAAAGGACATGTTTGTCTAAAGAGTGGCCAATTCAGAGAAAGACGTACTGTATTTAGAGTGTGAGCTCTACATGGAACAGTGACCAACACTAATCTGTAAAAGTGATGCAAAATATGTTGGCGCTATAAAATTAAGCAAATAGCAGCTGTATTACACAGTCTGTATCATAGGAGAAAATTCTGTCTCAAGTGTGGGACCAATGACCTGAACCTACAGTATCACATGCGCCCATGATGCTGTTAGTTGGCATCATTAAACCCACCACAATCGGGCAAGATTTGCAGCCATAATACAGATCCTATACAATGGTCTGAATTTTCCATTTTTGGCTGATAAGTGACTAAAGGCTGAGATAGAGAAGACTACCCCCAAGGTCTAAGCTTTGATCAAGACTACCTAGTATGTGAACATATTATATACACTAAGGAAAGCTATGAAAATACTTCACCTGCACTGCCTAACAATAATTCTAAATCTGTGAGCATACCACAAAATAGTGTAGAGGCATGGTCATCCCCAGTTTACTGTGTGTCTTTCTAGGGCACAGGTGTCAAACACAAGGCCCGCGGGCCGAATCCAGCCCGCTGCCTTCTGTTATCCGGTCCGGCACTTATCTGGCCCGCAGGGCCACGGCATTTTTTATTGTCTATGTACATTATGTAATATAAACCAGCCCAGGACAGGCCGCTTAAAAAAAACAAAAAAAACAAAGCTGCTCGATACCTGTCCTGGGCTGGTTTACAAGGCCTCTGCATGTCAGCGCAGGCGGCGATACAATGACGTCATCGCGCCTCCTACGCTGAAACGCAGACAAGAAGAGGAGGAGGCCGCGGCTGCATCAAGGCATCGCAGGTAGGTGAAGATAAGATATATATATATATATATATATATATATATATATATATATATATTATATATATAAAATAGGCCGTTGCCTGCTGGAGTATCCCCGGCACGTAACGGCCCATTTACTTACCGATCCCCGCTGCTGGTCGTGGCCGCCCCCGTTTCCCCTTCTGCTATGGGTCGCAGAAGCTGCCATGTGCAGGAGCGGGGATGGTAAGTGAGGCCGCGGCCGGTGAACCCCATCAAATACTACTATTATTATACTCGGGGGGGGCTTTTCAGACCCTGGAGTATAATAATCAGAGACCCCGGGGAGGTGATAAACATAAAAACCTGTGTGTTACTCACCTCTCCGGCGATCCGATGCTGCTCCCAGCCGGCTTCGGCCTTCTTTGGTGACGTCCCAGGCGTCACGTGAGCCAGGCCGACGTCATTACCTCGCGACGCCGGTCTGTGCGACATTGAAGGCCGAACGCAGGGAGCGCACCGGGGCCCAGGTAAGTAACACTGGTTTTTATGTTTGTCACCACCTGGGTCTCCGATCATTATACTCTGGGGTCTGAAAAGACCCCAGAGTATAATAATAGTTCATGGGTGGGGGGGGTCACTATGGGGCATAATACCATGTGCAGGGGCCACTATGGACTATAATACCGTTTGCAGGGGCCACTATGGGGCATAATACCAATGCAGGGGCCACTAAGGAGCATAATACCGATTGCAGCGGCCACTATGGAGCATAATAACGTGTGCAGGGGCCACTATGGAGCATAATAACGTGTGCAGGGGCAACTATGGAGCATAATACCGTGTGCAGAGGCAACTATAGAGAATAATACCGTGTGCAGGGGTAAACAGTATTTGTATAGTGCTTAATTTTTGATATATTCAGAAAAGGATGAGGATAGTATGTAACATGCCAATGTCTTAGGTTTTAACAATACATTATGTTCTTCCTGGTTGACCTCAAAGGGCTGATTGTAACAGTAGTAATGTACAAATGTAACTACTGCTTAATAGCTCGCTTATCTGTTAAGGAGAAGTTACTTTTATACATGTGTAAAATAATCTTGGCCCTTCAAGGTACCCCGTGAGGCTGAAGTGGCCCCCGGAGAAAATGAGTTTGACACCCCTGTTCTAGGGGGAAAAAATAAAAAAATAAAATTATGGGTTTTATACTGTTCTATTAAACTACTCTCCAACTATTAAACTGAATGTTCTCTTCATATTTGGGGCTATATGCAACCATGTTTTATTGAAGAGTACACTTCCAGCACATCCATTGACTACATAACTACAAACCCCAGTTATAGTGGGCATCTCAAAGTACCACAATACGTATAAGTAGCCCTTAAAAATAGTAACAGCTCTTTCAAATGATGACATTACACTGTCAAAATGTGCCAGTCCACACTTGATCTCAATTCCTGACCGTTTTTAACAGCAAATTGCTCAGAATCTGTAAGGGCTATCAGATTCTCATTAAAATGAACCCAAGGTTGTCTTCATAGCCCTAATGGATCCTGAGATACGGGGCTCTAGAGTGTCCACCTCCCAGCCTCAGGCAGCATCTTAGAGCTGCATAAAGGAGGAAGGAGAGGGATGGAGCAGAGCTGCAGACAATAATAAATCATCATAGTTCTATGCAAAATGTATGTGACCCCAAGTGGAAGGGGTAGCATGAACTTCTGTCCATGTTATCCCCTCTCCTATCAGAGAGCATACTATACTTTTGCCCTCCAATTGTCACAGAGGGATAATGTAATACCTCTCTGATCCTAATCAAAGGGGTATTCTTATGTAATACCACCTCTGAACAGAATTAGGAAGTTTATTAGCGCTGTGACCCAGATGTTTACCATTGTCCAGGTCGCAGGGCTAAAAGAGCTGCACCAAACACTTACACAACACATACAAATTCATCAATAAAGTTAACACTTGACCCTGTCCCTACCTGATCTTTATAGAGTAAAACACACTGATCACCTCTCTAGCGATATCAGTTACACACTAAAAATACAGCAACAACAGTTAAGGAAAAGTTCCATCAGATAACACATTTTCACCCATTGAATGTCACCATATAAAATCTCAGTTTTTGGCAGCTTTTAGCGGGTTTCTTTTTTGTACCCACAGTACAAACGAAACACCTGGACTTCCAAGGGGTCATCAGATCTAGAATTATGACTCTCTAACACCAGTTGATGAACCGCAGGAACTTCAGAGGTTGCATTCACAATATGTAAGCAATAAAGCGACCATGTTATACCAATCTGAAGCCGGCCTTTGTTATCACATTAGTTCGGTATAGAGATTATAATTATCCATTAGTATTACAATATTTATACAGGGATAGGAAATTATATTCTTATGTAAGCCTCTGTTTAATGTTCATGCACAAAATTGGTTGGCGCATTTCTGCGCTTTTGGCGTTTCTTTAACACCTGCAAATATGCGTGTGTCATGTATGAATTCCTCACATCTTGCAGTTTTTTGAAAAGTACATATTGTTTGCAGAAAGGAATTGCTTGAGCATGTACTTTAGTGGCAAATAAAATTTTTTGAGCAATTTTTGCTTGTAATCTGTTTGCTGCTAAGTTACATGAAGGTGGTTGTATATATGAAATATTAACTTGTGTTTTTATATACGTATGCTGTGCAATCTCAAAAAAGTTAGATTTTGGTATCACAGCAACGTTTACTATGTATAGTAAAGATTAACAGTGAACAGCAAAATATTGTTTGCCATCTATTTGTTTTTGAGAGTACAAGCTCTTGTAGTTGATGTTTATGGTATATATAAAATTCAAGGTGTACACAATTTGCGTGAATGTACGACTGAAGAATTTGAGGTGCAAATATATATTTTAGTGCATGGTTTCAAAAATTATTTGTGTTTGTCACAAAGTTTCATGAAGATGGACATGGTCATTGATAACTCAATGAGACATGTAATCCTCAGGTTGTCTACTTTCAAGAAATATATAAGGTTTAAAGGGCACACTTGCTTTTCATGGTGTGTAATCCATATATTTTATAGGATGATACTTTTTTAACATTTCCAGCTTCAAAGGAGGTTTTTGTTCCTTCCAGTTCTGGTGATTTTCTGAAGATATATGTGCATGCAAGTGTAGGCCTTAGTAATATGAATGAACTCTGCACATGTTGCACAACACTGCACTCTTATTCTTAGGAGGTTTGGTGCATATAACTTTCTTTGGGTTCCACTTTTAGCAACGAATATATGCTAATATACTAATATGCCTCACCTTGGCGACAGACTGCCTTTAAGAGTAATAGAAATAGATCTGCACAAGATTATCTAATGTAGCAGAACCCCACTCCATACACTTCCCTTAAATAATGACATTTGACAGTGGAATTCTTGAAAGGATGGGGGGGGGGGGGAACAAAAACAAAAACACACACACAAAAAAAAAAAAAAACATGAACCACTCACTTTAACATCTTCATCAAGCTTCATGATTTTTTTTAATACGAGCAAGTGGAAGTTCCTGGACACGGAAATCTTTCTGTATGGAGAAGAGTAGCGTTAGAAATATGCTGTATGCAAATACTGATTGTGTTCTAAGCAGCAAATTCCATGTCTTATCTGTATTGTAATGCAGATTAGTAGCAGACTTGCTGTGGATTAAAAGGTGAAACCTGCAGCAGATTCACAGCAAAGTTGCATTTAAATGGATGCAACCTGAGAATATTGCAGAGAAAAACAAAATCTGAAAATACAGTATGTAGTTTAAACTGCTGTATTGCATGTGGCAGCAAAGACTATGTACACATATATTATGATGCAATTTAATAATCAATTTATTGCGTCATAAGCTGACTTATGACCAAGTTAATGTTGAACTCTGTTCAGAAATCATCTTTAGGGGGGAGTCTGTCAGGTCCTAAATCTTTCCCATTTCAATAATTGCGGGAAAGGGTGTTTAGACATGTAACTTTGTGTCCAGACACATATGAAGCAAGGCATAGGGTCATCTTTTTATGGGTATACAAATTAACCTGCAAGAGCATAGAGGGCAGGGCCTTATTGACATTTTTCAGCTGCTGTTTGCAGGCAAGTCATGGTTAAAAGGGAAGTCCTTGGGCATATTACAAAAGAGTGTGTTGCAATTCACAAAAAATAAAAAAATAAAAAGCACTCCCAGTTTATTCAGTGATAACAGAAAAAAATCCAAGTGGTAAAAAGTCACTTATTTATAGTACATCAATAAGTTAATCAGAGGACTTGTATATAGAAGTCTTTGATAAGGGTCAATATAGTAATATGCAACGTTTTGAGCCAATAATGCCCTTCATCAGGCAGTGAGACCAAAGCAAATGGAAAAAGGAGGTAACAACCAATAGTAATTGCAACAAGGCTCCACAGCTGGCTAGAAGGCATAGGCTGCATAGGAGTCTGGCCAGCCCTCCACAGAACTGTACACCCCACCCCTGCTACTAGGAGAGCACTGCCTGTCCCTAATCCAATACTACATAGACTAATTTTTATCCACTGGAATTAAAAAGAATGACAGCAAGCAAAGACCTAGAAAACCATAAGAAATTGATACAGAAAGTGTATGATGAAAAGATACAATTTTCTAATATAAACATCGGTCTCTATAAATGTCTGAAAGTGAACAAATGCTTTAATCATTTTGTTTAGAAATCAGTAATTTTTTTCCCAAACTTCAGCCAAAATTAGTCCTGAAGTCAAGATTTAATTTTTTTTTTTTTTAATACAATATTTCTTTAAAGAGGACCTTTCAAGTCCTCATCAATGGGCGGTATTATATACCGCTAGAAAGCTGACAGTGCGCTTAATTTAGCACACAGTCGGCATTCTCAGAATGTGCTCTGGTGCTGAAGATATTGGTGCAGTTAATTTTAGCACCGATATCGCCCCTAAATTTAGCGCCTTGTCGGCTTTCTAGTGGTATATAGTACTGCACATTGATGAGGACATGAAAGGTCCTCTTTAATGCCAGCACCAAGAATATGAAGGATTTCTCTTTGTGGTACAGTAGCAACGTAGGAGTATTATTAACCCCCTTGTCACTAAGTGACATACTATGTTGTCGTGTTGTGCTGAGCGTATAGTCAAAGAGGTTTCCAGGCAAAGTGGTTTTTTTTTTTGTTTTTGTTTTTTTAAGGTCTGTTAGTGCTATTAGTGGGTTCAAAGTACACCCATATACTTTTAGCAGTGTTTTGAGTGATTTCTGGGTGTCTGTGGGAGCTCCTGGCATCTTCTGCATTTGTTTAAATGGTGTTAGCTTCCTGGGATGTAACTTCCTGCGTACCTTCTACTCTACCTCCCTGTCACTGCTCCCCACCTCCCCTCTCACTCCATTACACCCCATTCCCTGTCTGCCTAACTAAGTTACACCAAGTTATCCCGCCCACTGCTAGCCTTTCTCAAGTAACTAACTAAGCCCACCCTCCACCTAATCCTTACCTAGATTCCAATCTGGGAAACTGCTCCTCCTTTCTTCTTCACTGTGCACAGGCTGGAGACGCTGTGCACAGACCAGAAGTACCTGTGAGGCCTGCGCAGTAGAAATGGTGTGCCATCAGTACTGGTGACATTCCATTTCGGAAGCAGTGAAATGGAACGTCACCGGATCATCAGAAAGTGTTTTTTTTAATAGAAGTAAATTAGAAGTTTGGCAGGGGGAGGGGTTTAGTTTAGGGGTTAATTCATAGTTTATCCCAGACAACCCCTTTAAGGCTCTGCACTGCAATGGAATGAGACTTTTATGCCGCAGGCAAAGGAGTTGTGCATGTAACATGACTTTGGGGAGGGGTATGTATATATGTCATACTTTTCCCTAGTACAGGGCCCAGATTTAACAGTTAGGCAATCCAAAACTCTGACATTTTAAACTACATTGCCTTGCGTCGAGGGAGAATTATATGGAAATTTTGCTGCATGATGTTACATTTAAGCCCCAATCATACCCACATGTCTAGCAAGTTGGAAAAAAAAATTAAATAAAAATGAAGCCAAACTTGATGCATCACATAGTGAGCAGATAGTTGTGGTTACTAGCACAATGTGGTGCTGAAATGAAAAAGTACAAAATTTATTTTCCCTTATTTTAGACATTAACCCTTACCACTGTTAGATTTCGGATATCCTCCATAACCCTTGGCCAGAACGACTGTAAACTCTGCTGTGCATCACTGTTTGCTGCACCGAACCCCCCATCAGTAGACATGTTCAAACCTTAAGACAAAAAGGGAAAAATTTAAAAAAAAAAAAAAAAAAAACCACCACACATTTACTCAGAAAATATAACAACCCAACTTTCCAACATACAGAGAATGGCACTGCCAATGTGTACAGTTAATATCCTGCAATGTCCAATTCTGCAGCAGTATGCATCACTGCAGTGTCCTACAAAAAGCCTAAAACAAAGGACTCAAATGAGGCAGGAGCTCCACCTGAAAGATTGAGAAGAGGGGCTAAACAGGTGTGGACCTGGAATACTAGAGGAATAGTCAGAAGAGTACTTCTACCATGTGCCAGTATTCGGAGGCAGACAAAAAAGCAAATGTAAGTGTGGCTTTCCATGGAATGAGTATCTCCATCAATGAATAACCCTACTTTAATGTTCAGTGACAGCTGAAGCTTTATCTGCACTGTAAATACAGAGTACTCCCCCCCTCACTGCATAAGACTGCAATGACTCAGATTTCAATGTTATGCATTAAAATTGAGAATTTTTTTACCCATATTACTCAGGTCTGACTAATTGTGTACAAGATATACACTGGCATAACGTCATGCACACTATATGGCACTCTGTACCTGAGTAACACTGCTCACCGCTGCCTGCATGTGGTCACAAAAAGTGCTCAGATTCTAAAAATATCCCAAATGTTCTCTTTCAAGTATTAACAATGCCTTTAAACAGCTCATGACATATGCCAGTGTACTCTGTTATGAATCAGACAGCATGGAGCTAAATTTGGCTTCACACAAGTAGTTTTGGATTCTGCAGAATGGCAAGGGGTAAATCAAGGACCAAACCATAAGCAGTGCAAAGCCATGACAATTTCTACTGCTGACTACTGGTTAACAAAAAAAAAAAAAAAAATAATTCCCACACACCTCACCTGCAGTAAAGGAGCAGAATGCAAACACCGTAATAGTAAAGATCTTTCCACACTTGCTGCTGTGGTATCAGATGTGCATTCATCCTCCAATGTCTACACACAAATAGCTAAAGGGGTTCCCTAAGCAAAAAATGAATTTTAGTGCTATTACTAGGTTAATAAGTGCACCCAAAAACCTTTAGCAGTGTTTTGAGTGATTTCTGGGTTCTCTGGGAGCTCCTGGAATCTTCTGTATTTGTTTACATCTGCATCTTCCTCTTCCTACAACTCCCATGACTCTTTGGGCTGTACTCAGAGCTAACTCACTTTTCCCATTTCCCTAGCTAGCCCACCCATAACACCCTCAGCAGCCTCTTTAGACTCCTAGTGAGATAGATCTCTCTCATATATATTATACACACACACACACATACCGTACATATCTATATTTCTGTCTATATACACACACAGTGGGTGGGGAGGGGTTATTCATTTATCCTGGACACACTCTTTAAGCCTCACAGGCATTTAGACAAACATGGAAAGAACACTTTCTTCAAGAGAAGTTCCTCTACTGATAGGTCTGCTTCAGTAGATACTTGTATTCCAAGGAGTAAGAAGTCTGGAGCATATTTTACTAGCCCTGCTGTGCTTTTCCTCTTCACAGTAGTTGATAGTACCATTCTCTTGTCAAAGGATAGTGGTCATGCTATATTATAAATTAGTTACATTTACTAAGGTCACATTATTGGTATAGCCTAGAGGACGAAGTGTGTTAACCCACATTCACATATACAAGACCCTGGATATAGGAGTGACAACTAAAGAAAACATCTACTTCTATTTCCTTAAACTGCTGGAAGTAAAACAAGAACTGGAAGATGGCACACAAACAAGGTCTAGATATCACCCACCCTAGGATATGTTATTGACCTTTTTTGTTTCCGATTTCTGAGCATGCAAAGAAATAACGGATAACTGTCCATTAGCCATAGACATTGTTAAAATATAATGGACACTTACCGTCAGTCATAAGTCCATTATTTTGAACAGACACGAGTCCTGCTCCCCACGTTACGTCCGCTAAAAAATAATCAGACGTGTGATTTGGTGAAAACTGACACTAACAGACCAAATCCCATTGAATCAATGGGATTTTTAACGGATTCACGACAGATCTGTTAGTATCTGTTAACATTTTGTAACGGATGGCAGTAAAGGACACTACTAACGGTAGTCTGCGCGCCTCCTTACATGTCATTCTCCTACTCCTGTACATGAGGACCTACATTTTAAATCAGAATGCTCAGTTTTACTGCTGCTGTACTTTGTAAGACAAAATAGTGTGAAAACTGAAATACAGTAATACCTCTTACATTCGCATTTCCGAATTCACAGATTCGCAATATTTTCATTGGAACCTAACAAATAAGCATTTTCCGATTTTTCCACAGATCTGCAAAATTTAAAAAAACAAAAAAAACCCTTCACTATTGGGTAGAAGCGTCCCATTCGTTACTGGTGAATTCTATTATCCCATATAATAAAATAGTATATAAGGGTAGAGGTTGATCTCAAAAATTTCAAAGAGTTTGGGTCTCTTGGTGTGACTCACCTCTAACTCTGTACATGGCCCCATCCTTTCCACATTATCCATTAGGTCTTCCTACGATTATGAGACAGGTGTTGGATTGAAGTATATATTTGTATGAGTTTTTTTTGTATATGCTCTTGCCCTCTACAGGTCAGATTGGAATTTGAGCTACTTTCATCTACCTAGCCTAGACTTTCTACTGGACAACTTTTGCATGATATTTATTTCTACTATGGACTATTCAGCACTGTTTTGGTTCTTTGTTGTATTTTGTCTGGTTCTTTTTTATACCTTTATACAATTTCCAGACCATGTTCTTTTGTTATTTCTTTCGCATTACGTACTCCTATGTACTACAATTTTTCAATAAACAGTTTAAACAAAAAAAAAAAAAAAAAAAAAAACGAACACAAAACACACCACCACATGGTTAGAGAGAGTCTTGTCTTGATCAGTTGATAAAAGATAGGACCATGAATGCAAGGACTTTCTATGGTCCTGGACTTGTCAGAAATCCAGCCACAATTTCCTTTATTGTAGCTGGGTTATAAGGCAGGGGCACTACCCGGATGAGAAGATGCAGAGCTGTAAAGCTGGAGTCAGTTTTGGGTAAAGATGAAAAAAAAAACCACACATTTTTAAAAAAAGGTTTGCTTTCCGTTTTTCAGGTCCCCTAGCGTAACTTTTTTGTAAATTAGAGGAGCTTTGCAGTTTGACCATGGCTGTCAGCTATATATGAAGGAGTTGGTAAGTCTGAACAGGAGTCAAGTCAAGTTGGCGAAAGGAGTCTGGTTTGGCCTACCAAGTCCACAGCCTTGATTTTGAAGCAGGAGTTGGTAAGTTTTTCCAACTCCTTTCCCTGTTTCACAGATCATATCCAACTGACATATTAGGATGCCAGAAGTACTTTTATTTCCCTACTGTGGTTATTCAATAGGTCACTTATAGCCATCCACTTTCCATATGGCCCTTACTGGTGCAGGTAAATCTCAGCTTTGGTCCAAAGGGTGGTGACACACACACACACACACACACACACACACACACACACACACACACACACGCAGTAGGCTGATGGTGAAACAATATGAAAGTTCTACTGTAGCAGCCACCCACATTTTAGTACACAGTGGATGTTACAACGGTCATACATGTTCAGACACTGGGTGATGGATGAATAATCTTTCTATAAAGATCACTGAAGGACAAAAAGGTCCTTCATCAACTGTCAGAAAAACATCAAAACAATGATGGTATATCAAAGGCTGGCTAAACCAAAGTACTTTTCACATTTCACTAGTACATTCACTATGGTTGAAATCATTCACTTTTGTCTAATGTGTATAGTCATCTTAGAGTTCACAGTTAGAATGCAGATATTTGTTAATGAAAAGTTACATATTTTCAAGGACACCACCAATTGTGTCTTTATGGCTGGCTTGGAGATAACTGTTACAAGCACAGCACTATCTATAGTAAGGCATTAAAGGCATTAGCCATTTCCTGTAACATAGATATATAGAATATATATATATATATCTATATATATATATATATCTATATCTATACACATACACACACACACACACAGATCTATCTAACACACTATCCTTATACACCAAGTTCATTGTCAAATAACCAATCTGCAGCCCCCCCAATGTTCATGTCCAACTAGTTGCCCTGTCCGGTATTCAAATTAGCATCTGAAATATCTTAATTAAGGGGTGGGAATGGGGGGCTAAAAATATATATAAATATAGAAGTAAATTTTAGATATAGGAGACCTCCTTATCAGGTTTATCTAAATACTGACACACATTTGAGGCTAAAGATCCTTTCGCACACTTGATGTACTACACAAAAGTTTGTCCTTGATGCTCCCAACTCTAAAGCAGCAGCAATTCAAGGTCATCCCAATTGAAAGAGGCCTGACATGAGAAGAGCAAGAGAATTGCACCAGAAAATACTAATATACTCTAAGCATCATGGTAGTTCCTGCACAAATGACCTAATCCACTGCATCAAAGACAGACAAATCCCTAACCCCAGTGACTGGCAATGCCGTGTCTGGGCTGCACATCACACATTCCAATGACCTTCATACCATATGAGAAAAACTCTAGTATAAAAGCTAAGCTCTAGTAACAACTATGAAGCTCACTTGTCTAGGTTGGAGCTGGGGTTACCATTACACATGTGCAAGAATGTGCCATGTCTAGGGACTGTTATGGATACAAGGTATGCAAACAAACTGCTTACCTGCAAGGTACAAGGGCATATTGGGGGGGGGGGGGGAATAAAATTTCTTGCTGTACACAAATTAAATGTGATTTATTTATCTTGCAGGCAGTGATAAAATAATGCCTTATAGTTGGGTGGAGGTGATACTACTATAAAATAAAAGCTGTGTCAGCTATGCAATTTAATACTAAGTAACAGCTGTTCATAGCAGCGACTAAGCATGAGGAATAAATTCCAGGTAAGGGACAACATACCTCTAACTGAGTTAGATTATGTCAAATGACATTTCTTCTATTGTGCCCTGCTGTATACCTGTGTGTAATGTGGCACTAATGGTGTATCACACATATACTCATCCATAAGACAAGCAGTTTATAGATCTAGTGAATTCTATACTGTCTCTTATCACATCTTATCAATAACACAAGAGGAAAGCGAGGAATCTACACTCCACTGTGCAAGAGGTGCAGCAGAAGGTATGCCTGGAATGTAAGGGGCCATTTTATTAGACAGTACAAACTTGAATTCTTCAAAGAAAAAAAAACAAACAAAAAAAAAAAAAAACTATTTTACCAGGGCACAAGGAAAAAAATAAATAAATAAAAAAAATAGTGAAAACTTACCAGAGCAATCTGCAGCAGTTCAGGAAATTCACATTTCATGAGGCCACAGCAAAGCACTTACATTTTTCCCCCTTCAGCTTCACTCTCACTAGCCCTCCCCCTCTCGGGAAAAAAAGAGCGCAGAAGAAAGGACAAAGGCATGAGGACAAGCAAGGAAGAGACAGTGGCATATCCATCCAAAGGCCAAACACAGTCTGCTCTCCTTGCAAACTCCTCGCCATTTTTCTTTGTCTTTCAGCTGACCCCTGTCTAAAGGAAAAACTCCCAAGTCTCCAATGAAAAATCCTGCAGCCTCCTTCCACTTTAACAGTCAAAGGCATTCAATCTAACTTGCTACATGACACTAACACCCGCCTCTCCTCTGATCCCATTTGCTCCAGCTTGTTATTGCAGGGCACTGCTCTTCGTCTATTGGTGGCTGGCATGATCAATCAGCTCTACTGTAACACTTCCTGTTTAAAGTTACCTTGAGACAAGCAGGGGTCAGACCAAGTGACTTTAAAGAACGGAGTACATTCATTAAAATCTATGTGACATTCAATGCAGCATTGTTCTCTGCCACTCACCATCGGACATTTCTATTGGCAGCTTCCTCCATGTCACAGGGGAACAGTTTAGCATCAACAACTTGATAAAACACTTAAAATATAAAGCCATTTTCTTTACTTATGTTATTGTCATTTTATTTGTCATCTATACCTCAAATATAAAAAAGGTATATATCACACACACACACACACACACACACACACACACAAACTACATTTGAGAGAGAAAACCAAACCACAGAATTTTATAGCTGAAGCAGCACTTCATACAAGGCCAACAAAAGTTTGAGATTCAAAGGAAAATGCTTGAATGAAAAACGGTACCCTAAAAGTAGTAGCAAATCTATTCAAAACAGAAATTAAAAAAAAAATAAAAGTTATATGACATTTGTATGTGATAGAAGGGATGCTGCATGAAGATATTGGGGTGTTGTACAAAGACTGGCATTATGTACACCTGCCTTGATATTCCTGACACTGCTGGAGGAGGCACTAAATTTAAGAAGAGGCGCACCAAACCCATGGTTTACAATTTTAGGCTAGGTTCTCATCTGCACCTGAGTCTTTGTTGGAGACGCTGCTGCAGAAACTGCCAGAAATCGGCAAAGAAAAAAGTCCTATATGAGAACTTCTCTCTGCCGTTTTCAGTATAAAAACGGCAGACACCCAACAAACACCATTAGTCTATGGGGTCCTCCGGTAACTGCTGTTTTAGCAGTCTGGCTCTCTATTGTTTGGGTCCCCAGAGGAGGTGGATGATGAAGAGCCAAGTGCAGATGTGAACCTAGTCTTATATCAGTTTTCTTGCATAAGGGGAGGGAAAAAAAAAAATAAACATCCCCCAGTGTGCTTGTTCCCTATAATTGTATTCACACAGTTTTGAATGCTTTTATTATTAGTGTTGTCCAATAAGAAAAGAAAAGAAAAAAAAAACAAAAAACCACACACACAACACCTGGCTGCGGCTTTATTTTTTCAGAAGCAGTAAAGATCCACTAAGGCTGGGTTCACACCACTAAAACTCCATTCGGTGTTTCCGTCCCCAAACCTGTTTAAAAAAATGCGGAGAGAAAAGCGCTGCATGCAGAACATCTCAGCATTTTTCGCTCCTTTTGGGTGGAAACCCGGCAGACCCCATTATAGTCATATTCCGCGGCTAACTGCTTTTCTAGGCAGATTAGGTTTCCGTTCAGGCGGGGCCTCAAGCAGACCCCCAAACAGAAACCCGAACACAGGTGTGACCCTAGTGCAATTCAATAAACTGAACTCCCATGAAAGTAAATATGCAACAAACTAAGCAATAGTATGCAATATTGATAACTGTATACTATAATTTAAAAACAATTATAATATATATATATATATATATATTTTATTTTGAAGCCAGAGTCAGTCAAAACATGTATGGGGAAGCCTGATAGATTAGACCATGGACAGTGCCTGTCAGCAAATTGTGTCCCTTGTTTATTTGAAATTTCACAGATACTGAGGTGGTAAGAAGGAAGAGTGAAGATCTCTCATACCAGGGGTAGAGATCAAAGTTACTGCAATTTGTACAAGGTTTAAAAATAAGCATTTTAATTTGCATGATCTGATCTCGTGTTATTCTGAAGTCATTTCTGCTACAGAGAAGGAAGAGAAAAAAAAAAAAAAAAAAAAAGCGCCACTCACTGGACTTCTTGACAGACACACTTAGCTGAAAAGTGCATTTGCAATCTACATATGTCTAGGAGAAGGAAGGGCAGACCCAATACACATTAGGCTAGATATACATCTTTAAAGACTACAGTCATCCGTCAGACAATGTTTATTAACCTCTTCATGCAAATTCATGTACATGTACGTGATCGGGTGTGAAGGGGTGTATGGAGAGAGCTGAGCAGACACCAATCGCAGCTGTTAAAGGGAATCTATCATTGCGGATATTCATTTTAAACTAAGCCCACGTGGGTATAGCCTTTAGAAAGGCTATTCTACTCCTACCTTTGGTTCAGTCCTGAACGCCGCCTTTTTTTTTTAAAATAAATTACTTTTTCCATATATGCAAATGCTGCTCAGGGAGTACATGGGCAATCCTATTGTTCTCCAAGCACAGCTTCATCATGCCTTGAATGCCGACTCCTGGGCTGTTGCATCACGTCCCGAGGAGTCCTGGTCCTCCTCTTCGCTGCGAAAGCAGACAACGCTATCTTCAGCGGGATCAAAATCCCGCGCATGCGCTGTACATGAGCACAATATGCTTGTGTAGGAATACACTAAAGATTGCCACTGAGCATGCGCTGTCAGCTCTGCCTTCACCCGAAGTGGTAGAGCAAACAGCACATGTGCGTGATTTCAATCCCACTGAAGATAGCATCAGCTGCTTACGCAGCGAAGAGGATGACCAGGACATCTCAGGGGGATGTGATGCAACAGCCCAGGAGTTGGCATTCAATGCATGACAAAGCTGTGCTCCCTGAACATCATTTGCATATATGGAAAAAGTGATTTATTTAAAAACCGGCAGTGTTCAGGACTGAACCAAAGGGAGTAGAATAGCCTTTCTAAAGGCCATTCCGACGTGTTCTTAGTTTAAAATGCATATCCCCAATGATAGATTCCCTTTAACACTTTAGATACCGCCCTGAGTGCCGCCATTTTTACTCGACCGCCCCCCTCCAGAACGTCAGAGGGCAGCGATCAGTTGTCATGACAGCCGGGAGCCTATTGAAGGCTCCCAGGCTTGTCATTAGAGGCAGTGTGTAATAGAAGTCATGGGATTTTTCTATTCACTACAATACATTAGTATTGCAGTGAATAGTATGAGCAATCAGACCGCCTAGGGTTCTAGGTCCATAGGGGGTCTGAAAATAAAAGAAAAAAAGTTTTTTTTTTAAAGTATTAAAAAAAAATTATATATATAAGTTTAAATTTCCCTAGATCACAAAAAAAACAAAACAAAAAAAATCAAAAAACACTTTAGGTGTCCCCATGCTTCAAAAGGCCTGAACTATTAAAATATTTAACCCGTACGGTGAACAGTGTAGCGGAGGGGGGGGGGAATGGCCAAATAGCTATTTTCTTCAACTTTTTGCCTCCTACAAAAAAAAAAAAAAAAACACACACACACACGGAATAAAAAGTCAAACTATTAAAAACGCCACCTTGTCCTGCATAAAAATACGCCTTACCCCCAGGTCCATACACAAATATATATAAAAAAAAAAAAAAAGTTACAGGTATCAAAATATGGCGACATAATTTTTTCTATTATGTAAAGTTTTTTAAAAATTTTTTAAAAGGTGTCAAAACATTAAATACTATATAAAGTTGGTATCACCGTGATCGGGTTACCTGTATTTTGCAGATCAATATGTCATTTTTACCCCACAGTGAATGCCGTTAAAAATTAAACCCATAAGAAATTGGTGCAAATACATTTTTTTTCCAATTCCACCTCAGATTATTATTATTATTTTTTTTTTAACAGATTCCCACTACATTGTACAAAATTTTGAATGGTGCCATTACAAAGTACAATTTGTTTCGCAAACAATAAGCCATCATGTGATTGAACTGGAAAAATGAAAAAATTATGGCTCTTGAAATAAGGGGGTGGAGGAACCAGAAATGCAAAAATAATTGGCTGTGGCATGAAGGGGTTAATTAAAGGATGTTGAAATACTTCTTTAAGGCAGGGTTCACACTACCGTTGGAGTCCGTTATAAAAAAAAAAACGGACACCTATCATAACGGACACTAACTGATGTTAATGTGTCCATTTTATTTTTTAAAATGATCCAATTAATGGATCAGTTTCTCCTTTCTGAGCATGCGCAGGAAAAAAACAGACATAAAATAACAGACAGTAACTGATGGCTATCAGTTACTGTCCGTTATAAGTCCATTACCCATAGACTTCAATGTTAAAAAAAAAAAAAAAAAAAAAAAAAACGGACACTTGCTGTCCGTCAAGAATCAGTTTTTTTCAAACCTGCATGTAGGATTTTTTTGTCCGGGAAAAAAAAAAACAAAGAAAACCAAACAAACTAACAGACTGACGGATTTGGTGTAAACAGACACTAACTGACACTATATAAAAACCCACTGAAATGAATGGAAATTTTAACAGATTTCTGACGGTTCAGCTAGTGTCCGATGCTAAAATCTTGTAATGGACAATAGCAACGAACAATACTGATGGACACCAACGGTAGTGTGAACGCCCCCTAAGAACTTACCCAATACACAAAATCTTTGGACGATGCCACCAAAACTTGCAGTTTTAGAAACTCAATGCAATCTGATAGTGGAACTCTGAACAAGGGCATGTAATAAGACAATATATCAGGATTAGGCCATAAAGGAAGAGCTTTAACTTAAACTAATGCTTCGTTCACACCTGCGCTTGCTGTCTGTCCGTCGCCAATCCAGTGAAAATCTCGGCGAACTGGATTGGCGTCGGATACAGACCGGTCAGCGGCGCATTGGTTAAAAACCCATTCATTTGAATGGGTTTTTAAAGCTGTGCGCGGGTGTGCGCTTACACCCTCTGCGCTGCGAATCCTTTTTTTTTCGTCGGAAACAAAGGCGGACATGCAGGACTTCGTGTCCGACGAAAAAAAAAAGGATTGGCAGCGCAGAGGGTGTAAGCGCACTGCTTTAAAAACCCATTCAAATGAATGGGTTTTTAACCAATGCGCCGCTGACCGGTCTGTATCCGACGCCAATCCAGTTCGCCGAGATTTTCACTGGATTGGCGACGGACGGACAGCAAGCGCAGGTGTGAACAAAGCATAACTTCCTTTTTATTCTAAAACAGGCTATAACATTTTCCTAGAAACCCTCCAATAGCTATTACTAGGGAATGTCCTTACACATATGTATTGTAAATATGCAGAGCCAAGGGGGATGGCCACTCAAATGGTTTCACGGTTTTATAGCACTTAGAGATTCTCAGCTTTCATATGCTGCCAAGATTAAAGTACCAGCTATAACAGAACCTTGTGATATAACTAGCTAAAAACACAAATGAGAATTTGACCTTAATATGAAGAAGTTCATGCTTCATATAAAATCATGTTCCTGGCCGTTTCTCTCAGGCTCTGTTATAGCTAGTACTTCATTCTTGACAGCATACCATTTTACTAGGTGGTATAAAACCGGACATGCAGCCATTTGAAGTTACCATCCCCCTTTGAGTACAGGTGTACGGACAAATTCTCCCTGGCAATGCTTAGTCAGAGCATTTCTAATAGAAAATGGGCTGTAAATTTCCTATTAAAAGGAAGTTTTTATTA
Organism: Leptodactylus fallax; assembly: GCA_947044405.1. NCBI lineage: Eukaryota > Metazoa > Chordata > Amphibia > Anura > Leptodactylidae > Leptodactylus > Leptodactylus fallax. The sequence continues at coordinate 2,816,774 of CAMRHE010000097.1, forward strand.
AAACCTAAAACAGTGGAACAATGAGGTATATTAGGTTTGTATTCACTTTGACTGGTAATACACAATAGATATCTGAAGTGCCCAGGTAGGCATCTAAAGCACACAATAACCACCCCACACAGCAAGGCAGACTAAGCCAAACTGTAATGGGGTATTTTCAAGTAACTATTGATAGTGAGAGCCCAACCGATCACAATATCAGTCCCTATCTGAGTTCAACAGCAGGAGGGAGTATGAACATTACCACACCATTCTATACGGGACTGACCAGGAAATCCAAAAACTTGTTCAAAGTTCCCTCAACAGTATAGTCAGTCAGATTCACACTGGTATAGGAGTCAGGGGGACTTAAATTTACCGTGGATGAACTAGGTCTTGATACACAGTTTTTCACAATAAAAAAAAAAAAAAAAAAAAATCCAAGCCGCAGCATCCAAACTTGCCCCAGAGATATTAGAGTGGAGAACAAAGCTGATCACAATGGCCACCTGGCTTCTAAGAGCTATCTAGTACTGTAAAATGTGACAGTTCTGTTGAGGTAAATGCCATACTGCGCCTGGTCTCCATTCGGGGATTCCGTTCCCCATTCCGCTTTAAAAATGCAGAGAAGAGTCCTGCAAGCAGCGCTTTTCTCTCTGCATTTTTCTGCCCTTTTGGGCAGAAACCCGGCGGACACCATTATAGTCTATGGAGTCCGTGGGTTTCTGAGGGTAACCGCTTAAGTGGATTAGGTTTCCCCAAGCAGACTCCCCAAATGGAAACCTGAATGCAGGTGTGAATCTAGCGTCAGATGTCAGTACATGATTCCCAGCCATCTGCAGGACCCAAAGCTTTGCCACAAATGACTATGCCAGACCTTCTACTCACTGTCACAATCTCCACCAAGTGTGTAAATTCAGCATGGTAAACAAGTGCTTAAAGATATTAGGGAAGCTATTAAACTGTACAACCAACCATGGTACTCTGTTGGATATGCTTTCTGGCTTTGAAAAAAGCAAAACTGCAATGGTGTTTTTCCCCAACTCGCATTTATCATGCAGTGTGCATCCATTTTGTGGCATTTATATAGCAGATTATCCAGAGTGGAATTCCAACAGGTTCCAGTGCAAATAAAGCACAAACCACAGCAGGCATCCACTGAAAGACGCAATGTCTGGACTTCAGATAAAATGACAGATCCTCATTGTAGCCTTTCATCTTAGAAGTCTTAGCGCCATCCGCTACCTAATGAGCTATTCTTTGTGGGGTAGACAAGGTCAGTGTTGGAAGCAGGATACTAAAGTTGCACTGATAACACAGGTTCATCCTATGTTAATGTATACGAGTTCATGTTAGACTACAACCAATGGACAATACTCCATGTAACAAGTCAAACTGTAAATAAGGACTGCCATTGGCTGGCAGCTCTAGATATAGTACTCTTCTCACGGCTATCATTGTAGACAAAACTCAGCACAACACACTCCATTGCTGTAATGAGAACAAGCCCTAAAGGATAAAGCAGACCAGATATGTACAAATCCAAGCTAGTCCAGCAAAATCTGTGTCATGTAGAAGTGACTCACCAGCTTTCATATCATATCTACGGACTGCAAATCCAACATCACAACCAGTTGAGGTGAAGATTTCAACTCTCGAATACTGGCAATGAAACTGCCACATTCTTTTCTAACCAATTTCCAACAGTATTTAGGAAGCTGGTTCACTTTCAGTGAATTCAAGAGGAATGGGAAATAGCAATTAAGAAGTTCTATTTCCTGTTGGATCAGCTGCAAGCGGACAAAAGAAAAAAAAGGCAGCTAACCCAACAAATACAATTCTTATACAGATCAGAAAGTACCCTAAACAGTTCTCACCACACCAACTAGGTGTTGAGTCCACCAAAGCAGGAGTTACACAGAATAAAATGCTGCTCTGGATAACATGCATATAACATGATATATATTTGATGTAATATATCACAATACAGACCCAAACTAGGTTCACACCAGCACTCAAAAGTCAACTACAGTAATACCTCGTACACTCGCGTTTCCGAATTTACACATTCGCGATATTTTTATTGGAACCTAACATATATAGATTTTGCTGTTTTTCACATATCTGTGAATTTAAAAAAAAAAAAAAACAACAACCTTCGCTATTGGGTAGTAGCGTCCCATTTGTTACGTACCCGGTAATTGGTTTCATTTTACTGTGAGTGTATAAGACAAATGAATGAATGAATGAATTAATGTATTAATATACTGTACAGTATACTTTAGTATACTGTACAGTACTCTAGGGTAAAGTTTTTTGGTATTTAGGGGTTAAACTTTAGAAACCGGCATTGTAAGCGCTTCTAAGCGCTTGTACCAAACATTCGCGATTCCTCGTGATCCGCGACCCTCTCTGGAACCTAACCTCGCGAATGTACGAGGTATTACTGTACATTTACGATACACACTACTACTGCTACAGCAGGGGTGTCAAACTCATTTTGACCGCCTCACAGGGTACCTTGAAGGGCCAAGATTATTTTACACGTGTATAAAAGTAACTTCTCCTTAACAGATAAGCGAGCTATTAAGGAGTAGTTACATTTGTACATTACTACTGTTACAATCAGCCCTTGGAGGGCAACTAGGAAGAACATAATGTATTGTTAAAACCTAAGACATTGGCATGTTACATACTATCCTCATCCTTTTCTGAATATATCAAAAATTAAGCAAAATACAAATACCGCTTACCCCTGCACACGGTATTATGCCCCACAGCGGCCCCTGCACACGGTATTATGCCCCACAGCGGCCCCTGCACACTGTATTACGCTTCGTAGTGGCCCCTGCACATGGTATTATGTCCCATAGTGACCCCCACCCATGAACTATTATACTCTGGGGTCTTTTCAATGATTGGAGACCCAGGTAGTGACAAAAAAACCAGTATTACTTACCTGGGCTCAGGTGCGCTCCCTGCGTTCGGCCTTTTTTCAATGTCGCACAGACCGGCGTCGCGACATAATGACGTCGGCCTGGCTCACGTGATGCCTGGGACTTCACTAAAGAAGGCCGAAGCCTGCTGGAAGTAAAATCTGATCGCCGGAGAGGTGAGTAACTCTGGTTTTTATGTTTATCACCTCCCCTGGGTCTCCGATTATTATACTCCAGGGTCTGAAAAGACCCCAGAGTATAATAATAGTTCATGGGTGGGGGTATTTGATGGGGTTCGCCGGCTGCAGCCTCACTTACCATCCCCGCTCCTGCACACAGCCGCTTCTGCGTCCCATAGCAGAAAGGGAAGTGGGGGCGGCCACGACCAGCCACGGGGATCGATAAGTAAATAGGCGGTTACAAGCTGGGGATACTCCAGCAGGCAACGGCCTAATTACATATATATATTTTTATATATATATATATATATATATATATATATATATATATATCCATCCTCACTTACCTCCGATGCCTTGATGCAGCCACCGCCTCCTCCTTTTCTTGTTCGCGACATCTGTGTGTCAGCGTAGGAGGCGTGATGACGTCATTGTATTGTCGTCTGCCCTGACATGCAGAGGTCTTGTAAACCAGCCCAGGACAGGTATCGCACAGCTTTGGGTTTTTTTTTTTTATTTTTTTTTTATGTGGCCTGTCCTGGGCTGGTTTACATTAAATAGACATTAAAAAATGCCACGCCCCTGCGGGCCAGATAAGTGCCGTGTCGGATAACAGAAGGCAGCGGGCCGAAGTCGGCCCGCGGGCCTTGTATTTGACACCTGTGTGCTACAGGATTGAAACCAAAAAGTAAAGCACTGAAACCAAATATACAAAAGGGGAACAAAACATTACCCTCATGCTATAACACAAGTAACAAAGGAAGAAAACTGAAAAAAGTTATTAATGGAGAAGAATATTTTTTTTTAGCCTGGTGTAATCCTGGCTGCCTTGTAATTCAAAGGACAGGTAAACTCTGGGTGCAGTCATGTGATACTAAACTAGTAACATCAGGACAGGAGTAAATCTTGTTCAAACCCCTACCCAAGGCCAGCTAAGAACATATTGGTTCAAGAAGATCCCAAAAATAAAAAGCCAATTCAGAACTTCAGTTCTTACAAGGTAACCACTGGATATTTCCAAAATATACAGAAGCGGATTCCCTCAGCCTAAAACTTAAGGCACAACCAGAAAAGAGCCCCTTATAAGGTTTTTTTGGGGTTTTTTTTTTTTTTTCAAATAAAGATGGTTTTACCTTTAACCCCTTAACGACCTTGGACGTACTATTACATCCTGGGCGCTAGGTACTTCGCGCACCAGGGTGTAATACTACGCCCGAGGCCGGCCGCCCGCTCACTATCTGAGCGGGCGGTATCGGAACCGGGTGTTAGCTGTATCTGACAGCTAACACCCTGTTCCATAACCCCCGGTCGGCCATAACTTCCGATCGGCGGTTTTAACCCCTTGGATGCCGTGGTGAAACATGACCGTGGCATCCAAGGGGTTCCGCCGTCTTGCCCCCCCCCCCCCCGCGGCGAGATCGGGGGGTGCCGATATCTCTAATCTGCAGCCCGGGGTCTGCCCAGTGACCCCAGGCTGCCTGGAGCCCCCAGTACCTGGTTGATCCTGCCGAGACCTCAGGAAGTCAGCGCTATGTTTCCATAGCGCTGACTTCCTGTATAGGCTGCAAGACACGTGTATGCTCGTGTCTTGCAGTCTATAGTACTGAGCCAGAGATCAAAGCATCTCTGGCTCAGGTGTCCTAATGGGACATAAGAAAAAGTAAAAAAAAAGTAAAAAAAAAAAATAAAGTATGTGAAAAAAATTAATAAAAGAATAAAGCCCCAAAAATTCCCTTTTCCTATATAAAATGAATTATATAAAAAATAAACCTAAAAATTAATAAAAACAATACATATTTGGTATCGTTGCATCCGTAACAACCTGTACAATAAAACTGAAACCATATTTAATGTACACAGTGAAAGTCGGGGAAAAAAAAACGGAAAAAACCCACCAAAAAAAAACGATTTTTCGCCATCTCACCTTACAAAATATGCCATAAAAAGTGATCAAAAAGTCATTTGTACCCCAAAACAGTACCAATAAAAAGCACAGGTTGTCCCGCAAAAAATAAGCCCTAAACCAACTCTCTAAACTGAAAAATAAAAATGCTACGCATCTTAGAAGATGGCGATGCAAAAAAATTGATTTATGTCCCCAAATGGGTTTTTGGTCTGCAAAATTGGTATTGCATAAAAAAACAGTATAAATGAGGTATCGCCGTAATCGTACCGACCCGCAGAATAAAGATAACATGTTACTTACACTCTACGCTGCATGCTGAAAAATTTAAAAGATAAAACACAGTGCCAGAATTGATGGGGTTGTTTTTTAATCCACCAAGAAAGAGTTAATAAAATTTATTTAATAAGTTATAAGCACCTAAAAATGATGTCATTAAAAAATACATCTCACCCTGCAAACAACGAGCCCTCATATGGCTACATCACCAGAGAAATAAAGAAAAAATATAGCTCGTACAATGTGAAGACAAAAAACCCAAAAATCGCCAAATCATTAGAACATAACTGGCTGCGGCAGGAAGGGAATGTATAAGCTGTGCGAGCGTATATTAGGGTACACCCCAGATTTAGAGCTTACAAGGGATAATAAACCAGAAGTGACCCCCAGAGTGACCTCCCCAATAATAGGAACTACTGGGGAAATCGTAGGGAATTTAGTGTACCCAATGTACTACGCACAGATTACATATAAATTCACTTTTCCCCATCCGCTGTGTAGTCACGTCTGGGATACTAATGCTCACTACACCCCTTAATAAATTCTTTGAGGGGTGCAGTTTTCAAAATGGGGTCATTCCCTAGGGGATTCCACTTTACTGGTACTTTAGAGGCTCTGCAAACATGACATGGCATCCAGATCCCAAACATCTGAATCTGTGCTCCAAAAGCCACATAGCGCTCCTTCCCTTCTGCGCCCTACTGTGTGCCCAAACCGCAGTTTGTACCCACATGTATGACACTGGTCGTACCCAGGATAAGGTACTTAATGTCATATGTGGGTATAAACTGTTTGAGCATGGTTGGGCACAGAATGGAAGGAGTGCTATTTGTTTTTTGGAGCACAGACTTGGACGGTTTGGTTTTTGGACGCCATTGCAGCTGATGATGAAAGGTGAAAATGACAATTTTTCCAGGAATACGTCATTTCAGTGCATAATATGTTATGCCCGGCTTGTATCAGAGATGAACGCTCCAAAAGCTGTTGTGCCCGGGATCCCCGCTCACCAGTTTTTGGAGTGTGTGTCTGTGCAGACATAAACTGGGCACAACATATTAGGCACTGAAATGGCGTATCTATGGAAAAATTTCATTTTTAACTTTTCATTATCAGCTGCGCATTCATTTTTGGAAATTAAAAGAATGCAACGCTTAAGGGTTAATAATGCTCGCTACCCCACTTGATAAATCCCTTGAAGGATATAGTTTCCAAAATGGGTGACATGTCTGCGGATTCCACTTTACTGACAATTCATGGGCTCTGCAAAAGTGGCATGGTGTCCAAAAAGCAAACTGTGCTCTAAAAACCAAAATAGCGCTCTTTCCCTTCTGTGCCCGGCTGTGCCCAAACAGCAGTTTATACCCACATATGGCATTGTTAAGTACGTTATCCTGGGTACACCAGTGTCATACATGTGGGCATAAACTGTCATTTGGGCACACAGCAGGGCGCAAATGTGAAGGAGCGCTATGTGCTTTTGGAGCGCATATTTAGATTGTTGTTTTTTTGGACGCCATGTCACATTTGCAGAGACCCTAAAATTGCCCCTACAAAATGGGGGTCACTTCTTGGGGAATTCCAATTTACTGGCACCTCCAGGGCTCTGCAAAAATATCATGGCGACCAGAAAGTCCCTCTAAATCTGTACTCCAAAAGCTAAAAAAAAAAAAAAGTGCTCCTTCCCTTCTGAGCCCTGCTGTTTATACCCACATATATAATTTTTTTGTCCCCAGGATAGCCCACTTAATAGTTTTAGGAGTTCATGTCTCTGATGCCACAAAGTGGCCGCAACGTATTAGGCACTGAAAATTGGATATTTCTTTAAAAACTTTAATTTTCACTTTGTACATTAATTTTTGGGAAGCATTTTTAGGCTCTAAATGATAATACCCCTTGATACATTCCTTGAGGGGTGTAGTTTCTAAAATGGGGTCACTTTTGAGGGGTTTCCATTATATTGGTACTTTAGGGGTTCTGCAAATGCAACATGGCACTCAAAAACTATTCCAGCAAAATCTGCCCTCCTAAAGCTAAATAGCGCTCTTTCCATTCTGAGCCCTGCCATGTACCCATACAGCATATTACGACCACATATGGGGTATGGCTGTGTTTAGGAGCAATTATTTTACAAACTGTGGGGTGCTTTTTCTCCTTTAACCCATTGTGAAAATGAAAACTTTGGGGATAAAGTGACATTTTAGTAATGTTTCATTTATACATCCCAGTGTTAGCAAAATCTGTGAAACGACTAAGGTCAAAATGCTCACTATACCCCAATATGAATTCTGTGAGGGGTGTAGTTTCCAAAATGGGTCACTTTTTGGGGTTTTCCTTTGTATTGGTACTCTAGGGGCTTTGTAAATGAGACATTGCACCTGAAAACTATTCCAGCAAAATCTGCTTTTCAGACGCCCAGTGTCACTCCTTCCCTTCCGTGCGCTGCCATTCGCCCAAACATCAGTTTACACCCACTTGTGGGGTATTTCCGTGCTCGGGAGAAATTGCATAACAAACTGAGATGCATTTTTTCCTTTAACCCTTTGTGAATGTGTTAATTTTAGGGCTAAATTAAGGAATTAGTGGGAAAAAAATTAAATGTCTAAATTTCACCTCCATATTGTTTTAATTCCAGTGAAATTCTTAAAGGGTTAACAAACTTCCCAAATATTATTTTGAATTATTTGAGGGGTGCAGTTTTGAAAATGGGGTGATTTATGGGGGTTTCTAATATATAGGCCATTATAATCCTCTTCAGAACTGAAGTGGTCCCTAAAAAATTAGTTTGGGAAATTTTCTTGTAAATCTGCAAAAATCGCTGTTACACTTGTAAGCCTTCTATCATCCAAAATAAATTACAGGACGATTAAAAGATTATGCCGATATAAGGCAGAGATATGGTAGATAATATGTATTAATGTATTTGGGTGGTATGACTATATCTGAAAAGCAGAGCATTTCACATTTTGAAAATTGCGATTTTTTTTCCAAATTTCCATCAAATTTCCTATTTTTTTTTATAAATAAATACAAAAATATTCATTAGTGTTTACCACTAACATGAAGTACAATGTGTCACGAAAAAACAACCTCAAAATCACTTGTGTAAGTTAAGACGTCTCAAAGTTATTGCCATATAAAGTGACATGTCAGTTTTAAAAAACGAGGCCTGGTCCTTAACGCACTTTTGGGCTGGGTCCTTAAGGAACGCAAAGGAAGAAGAGTACATCTTACCTGAAGACAACCCATTATCCATACAGACAAGGCTTAGAAGGGCTAGAGGACACAGATGGGTTGTGCCTTCTGATTCAGACGTTATGTGGGTTGTAAGCTTAAGTGGCTGGCTGGCTCTCCCCCATAGCCAACTTCTAACAAGTCTGGTCCTCCCGCTATGAGACCCCCATCAAAGTAACTTGCCTGCCTGCCAGGAATAATCCAAACCCAAGAGACGGGACACACCAAAAGGAGTAACAGCACCAACCTCTGTCTCCAAGATGAAACAGCATACCAAGCTGGTGATCTCAGCAATCGGTAGGCCATCCAAGAGGGAAAAAAAAAAAAAAACTCCAGATAGAGGCTGTCTGAACACAGCCACAGCAGAGTGTTCAGACAACTGGGGCTTCATACAAAGACTTAGGCCCCCAAAGGGACAGGAATTCATACAGTTTAGAAGACCCAGTACTTCCCTCAAAGGGTGTGAACAATCCATTATCTTCAGAGGGAGCTCAGAGCTCCCACAGGTACTTCCTATCCAGAGGACAGAAAACCAAGACAGTTGTGAATTTTTTTTTTCACGATCAAACAAAAATAAATAAACAAACAAAGACAGTTACTCACCTCTCCTGGGCTGTGGCACAACTTTGTCTTTGGAGTTTCTGACGGATGTGAGGGACCATTGGAGCCTGTGATTGGACCTCAATGGTCACAGTCTGTGTGTCACAATGCCACGAGACCAGCATGGCCAAAATCACAGGCCTCAGCAGTCCTTTACATCAGTCAGAAACGACGAAGACAGCAGTAAGGCTAAGGGCCCCCGTGTCGGAAAAGCAGCTTTACTGTTGCAAACTTCGCTGTGTTTTTTTTTGAGCCTATGCCAGGAGTGTCTATAATAGGAATGGGAATTATATAGGAAGCTCTTATATTTCGCTATTCTGCTCAATCCACACCTGGCTTTGGCTCAAAAATACCACAGCAAAATCAAGAAAAAAAAAAAAATATAGAAAGTACAATAGCAGTTCCGATTCAGACGTGTTTGATACGAATGAAACTGCAGGTGGAACCTTGCAAATATTGTAATAACTGACGTGAATAAAATCACATTAGTTAATCTGTGGCTTGGGTTATTTTTCGATTAATAGCCCAGCCCTAAGTGTAACTTACATAGAGAAAAAAGTATATTTAGGCTGTGTACACACAGTTTTTTGGCAGCGGATTTTGACGCGGAATCCACCTCAAAAAACCCCTCCTGTTTATTTCAATGGGAGTCAGTGGCGTTTTTTTTCCCCCTCTAGCAGCTTTTTTCCACTTGCGGAAAAAAAAAAAAAAAAGCAACATAACCTATCTTGCCACGGATTCCGCCCGCGGCTCGAGCCGCGCTTCTGATTAGGCCCATTCATTCGGGCTTAGTCAGGAGTGGTTAGCCGCGACGGAATGCTGATGCACGGCATCGGAATCCTGTCACTGCTGACCGCGGCGAAAACTGCGGGGGCGGAAATTTTTCCGCCGTGTGAACACAGCCTTAGAAAGATTAGCACCTCTTCTGTGTTTACACTACACTCCTATGTGGCTTACACATTGAGGTAAAATACTGACAACATGCCAGCACATATTTGGTCTTATTACCACATGGCGATGAGGCACATGCACAGCTACTGTATCAGGAACAAGGGCACATGCACCCCTGTTCTCATATGATGTGGTACCAACAAACAGATATACCATTAACAAGTATTTTGCTGGAATGGTTCTTTTAGAAACAATGTTTGGGGGAAGGAGGGGGGGGGGGGAGGATTGAATCCTTACATTTGTACATCATCCAGTAGAGTGCTGCCAGCATCAAACTGACATTACAGATTGTGGCGACCATTTCTGCAAGCTACAAGCTCTCTATATTCAGATGATGCTAATTCACTGTGACAATTTGCAAGACTACACTGAAGCCCCTCACATGAACCAGACAACATATTCCCAGTTCTCACTACTTCACAAATTGTAGTATTTCGTGTTTTACCATTAACCATTTAACAGCATCTTAGAAGAAAAGAGCAATTGCGCGTTCTCTTCATGAAACAGTTTTTTGACGCTTTTTTTTTATGTGATTTTTGTTTTGTTTTTTCTTCAGAACACTGTATAGATCTGGAAACAAAAAAAAAAACAAAAAAAACAAAACCACAAACGTGGTTTTTGACTTTTTTTCAAAAACCGCAGCACATTTTTCCCTCGCCTCCCATTGATTTCAATGAGTTTTTCAAGGCAGAATCCACCTGAAGAAAGGTCATGTTGCTCAGCCGTCAATAGTATAAAGAATATAACCCAATTAATAGTGTAATTGCGCAATTTTTCTCAAGTGCTGCTAATGAAAGGGACATGTGACCAGCTAGTTTGGAGGATATTTTGGGACTTGTGTTGCCCAAAAAAAAAAAAAAGGAGTGGGACACATCTGTAAATAGTTTCTGCCATGCATGATTTGTGGTTCACTGTTGACATTTTGCCCATAGTCAGGACCTGCCCAGACCACTGAGATGACATCATCATGTGCGACATTACAGTCACTCTCGTGCTAACATAGGTTTTGAAAACTTGTCAATTTGGGGTTTCTTGACACAGTAATTTGGAATCATGAGGAGCCATATAAAAATGAATAACAATGTAATACTTGGTTAATAAAGGGCTCATAGTGACATTCTATTTTGTATAGCGCCAACATATTCCATAGCACTGGCAGCATGTATCGGGGTGAATAATCACGGAAACTCAATCTATATCCCTATAGTAAAACAGGAGTGTCCCAGTTGCCCCCTCCCCCCCAAAACACACACAGGCTTAAAAATAAACACTGTGTACTCACCTTCAGATCCAGCAGAGTGTCTCCATTCAGGTACCCAGTCTTTGCTGACATTCTGCCCAATCATGAGCGTCTCAGCCAGTCAGTGGCTGAGCGGAGATTCTCTTAAACAGAGCATCTCTGTTCAGCCACATTTGGCTTCATTGCACACAACATACTCAACTATTCCCAGTGCCTCCCAGCCTGTTGTCCTTCGGCATAAGTCCCCACCACATGTGACCGCTCAGGCCAATCCACGGAACACAGGACGTTGCAGCCGGCGATAAATTCCACTGCAAGACGACGCTGAGCAGCAGGACTGGACCATGTTGGGATGACACTGGAGCACCAGGGACAGGAGTGTATGGGGTTTTTTTTTTTCACCACCCACACCCCAATTTAAAAAAAAAAAAAAAAAAAAAAAAGCCTGGAGTTGCAGAGGCTGCTGAAAATCATCAGGAAAAGTCCTGCAAGGAGGGCTTTTTTTCTACAAAACAAAGCTGCGAAATGGCAGACACCTGGCGTTCCCAATTATGGTCAACGGGGCCCCTTTCCATAGGCAGCAGAGATGAATGCTGATCTTGGCAATAATGGAAGGGAAATCAGGCTTTCCCCGACCACTATCATGGTGCTACATCCAGGTATATAGTGCATCACCCCCTCAGTAATAAAGTCTGGAATTAATCAGTGTGTCACTTACTTTTCGTAACAGCACCTGTGATCACAGAGCTGAGTAGTTATAACTACTGACCCTACTTAAGGCTGAGGCCCCACATTGCAGAAACGCAGTTTTTTTTGTTGCAAATTTTGCTGTGGTTTATTGAGCCAAAGCCAGAAACGGAATGAGCATAAGTTAGAAGTATAAGAGCTTCCTATACATTTCCCATTCCTTTTTTGGCATTCTTGGCTTTGGCGCAAAAAAAAAAAAAAAAAAAAAAAAAACACAGCAAATTCTGCAACAAAAAACAAACAAACTGCTTTTCCACAACCTGGGTCCTCAGCCTAAAGGGGTTTTCCCATCTCCCTGTTTCAGCAGCTTTGCCTGATGTCTGTTCTCACTTCCTGTATCCCCCCTCCCCAGCCTGCTAAACAGGACACTATGAATATGCACATGCTTCTAAAGAAGGACTGGGTGGTATGTGTGTGGTTACATAGAGATATAACAGACCAGGCTTTATCAGCAAACTGCAATTAGCTGAACTGATTGTCCTACCAGCAGAGCTGTACATAACAGGGAGAGCAGTGAGTGACATCACTTGTCCTATCACAGGTCCGTGGTTATGGAAACGCTGTGTAAACAATGGGAGATATAATTTCACATAGCAGGAAAACAAAGCAGCATTTCTAAAGCAATATAGTTAGGAAAAGTCTTACATAGCAGTATAGATAGGATCCTTGAGATGGGAATACCCTTTAAGGCTAAGGCCCCACGAAGCGGGCAAAAGCAAAAAAGCTTTGCGGAAAAGACTGCTTTCCACAGAAAAGTCTGCAGAGGAAACTTTCTGCTTCCATTATACCTATAGGTAAACTGCCAGCGTTTCCATATTATTCTGCAATGCATCCATCCACTTTGCAGCGACTGTAAAAACACCATGTGGTACCCCGACCAAAAGAATTTTCCAGGACTCATATCGATGACTTAACATGTGACCATTGGAATGTTGACACTTGCGATCCTCACTGATCAGCCGCCTAAAGAGGCCACAGCATTTAGGAGAGTGCTGTATCCACTTCACTAAATAAGTGAAGTAGATTCATCCAACTGGTACTAAGCTACTGTGACACATTATGATGAACGTGATGTCATCAGCTCAGGAAAGAGGCTGCAGGACATGTAAGTGCTGTTGTCTCTTTAAAACTGATAAGAAGCAGAGGTCCTGGGTATCAGTCCCCCAGTTATCACTTATGGATGGCCTATCCCAAGTGCCCCCCCCCCCCCAAAAAAAAAAACAAAAACCCACACACACCATCTTTAAAGCTCTGTTCACAACCGCATCGTAGAGCCCCAATCGAAAATATTCTTATAAGAGCATATTTTTTGGGTTGGAAGCACAAAAGTCAATAGACGCCATCAGGTGACTTCTATCTCCTGTTCCTCTGGTGCACCATACTTCAGAGTACAGATGTTGAACAGTCTTATAGAGCTTACCACAGGAGGCAGACATATATAGTCAGTACTTGTGTATGTTTACATGGGGAAGCAGGTCCAGGACACCTATGGACACATTGGAGTTGTCCATATGTACAGAAGCAGCTACATACAGAAGCCCTGGTTACGACCATACGCTTTCAGTACAGCACTGTTTTGGAGGAGGGGGCCTGGAGCAAGTCACGTCCGCTGCGATACCCCCTACTACACGGCCGTCCTCCGGGATTACCGGTACATTAGATAAGCGGCCGCCGAGCCCTGTTCTTCCCCCTCCTAAACAAGCTGGTTTCCGGACTAAGCGACCAATCACACCGACCAGGCCGCGGCCTCCACCAATGAGCGGGCCCCGAGGCGGGGAGTGAGGCCTGTCACCGATTCGTGCAGTAAAGTTCAGCCTTTGACTTTCTGTAGCTCATAAGACGGTGTCGACCTCCCCCTGGCCCTGAGCACAAAAGACACAACTCACCGTACAGCTCCCTCTACGATACACAGTACTCCTTCAGTCCACTGGAGCTAAGGTCGCTGGTTGGCACTCGGGTCACACCGCGGGATTTGCGCACGTGACTAAAAGAATTTCCTTATCCTCTTGCACGCGCTCCGGGAGACAAGGGGGAGGGGCCGGCGGGAACCGAAACAAGATGGCGGAAACAGAAAGAGGCACACGCACGCCCCTTTAACCCCCCCCTTCGCGCCCTCTGCAATAATTATGCGCACGCGCACGCCACACTAGACACGCCTACCCTGAGTAGACGTAGTGACTAGTAAGAACTAAAGAAAAGGTCATTTACAGATGGGAGCGCTATCTCCATGGTAACCGGCCTGAAGTTGGAAAGTCTGAAAGAACCCCTAAGTCTACTTTATGACCTGCTGCTGTGTCTGTGAATATGTGGTGTCGTATGTATAGCTATTAAGCCGTACAAGCACCAATTTGTGCTGTGTAGATGAATGTCTTTTGTTCATTATCATCAGTAATTTCAGACCAAGAACAGGGTAGCTATTGCTGGTCAGTATGGCTTCTGACTGGAAATGTGGAAAAATGCATGCCACTACCTGTTAACCAGAAAGCTAGCCATACACATAGTTATAGTATCGTTGCCAACATTAAAAAATTGACTTTGAGACGGTAGGTGACAGGGCTGTGGAGTTGGTAGGGCAAACTACAGATTACTGTATTTTTTTACAGCCCAATTCCAGGTCAGACAGAAGCTGCAAAGTCATACTCTCCTACCATACCTATATATTTTCTGAAAGTAGACACCTCAGCAGGCACCTTCATGCAATTTTAATTTAAAGTGTGTTTTATTTAAAAAAATGTATATTAGTTGCTAACAGTGGAAACCAAACAAAGTTATATGCACCAAACCTCTAAAAATAAGAGTTCAACATGTGCAGAGTTCATTCACATCACTTAAGGCCTACACCTGCATGCACATATCTTCAGAAAATCACCAGAACTGGAAGGAACAAAAATCTGCTTTGAAGCTGGAAATGTATAGAAAAAAAAAAAAAAGTATCCTATAAAATGTAGAACTTACACACCATGAAAAGCAAGCGCCCCCTAAACCCTATATATATATATATATATATATATATATATATATATTAAAATATTATAAAAGTAAAGTAGACAACCTGAGGATTACATGTGTTTCAATGGGTTATCAATAGCCATGTGCACCTTCATGTAACTGAAAAATAATAATAAAAAAAAAAAAAAAAGTTCTAAAACATATTTGCACCTTAAACTCATTCAATCGTACACAGTGGTGAAACTAGCCTCTTTGCTGCCTGTGGCGGATTATAGAAAGGTGCCACTCCCCCCTCCCAAAAAAAAAAAAAAAATAATGCGTTTACATGCTACTAGCTTCACACGCTGCTATCGTCGCACAATATACACAAAGTTATAACGCGGTTTTTAAGAATTCTTCTTCCTGTATTACTTCAGTATCAGATCAACAACACAGTATTAACAATGAAAGTAACTTCACACTTCTGCTTGGTGGATGAAAGAGCCCACATGGCCCCCATTCTGTTTAAAGAGGACCTTTCATGTCCTCATGTATATGCAGTTTTACATACCGCTAGAAAGCCGACAGTGCGCTGAATTCAGCGCACTGTTGGCTTTCCTGTTATGTGCCCCGGGGCTGGAGCTATCGGTGGTATTAGTTTCACCGTCAGAAGGGCGTTCCTGACAGTCTAGCTGGGCTGTGAGGAACGCCCCCCCTGACTGTATTCCTCCATAGCCCTATATTCAGCCTGGCTGCAGTCAGACCAAATTCCCACCCAGTGGGGGGGGGGGGGGAATTCTCAGTTTCAGTGGGGGTCTCAGCAGACAGACCCCCATAAATCAGTTATTTATCCTCTATCACTTAGGTGTATACAGTGCAGTAACATTTTGTGACTTACAGGTGACATCTCTGACTAATCCTTCACATTTCCTTTCACTTCCCTTTGGACCGCCATGGCCATTTCTTCCAGCTGTGATTTGTCTCTGTAAAGTTTGCAACAGACATCTTTGGCTCCTTACTTTTCCAGGCATCCAACCCACATTGTCCTCACCTACACAAAGCCCCCATCCTGCTGCTACCCCAATTATAAAATATATGATATAACCCCCCATAATGAATAATACCTCCAAGTGCATCTTTATATTAATGTCAGTGTGTACCCTGTATAAATAGTGTCCCTTATCAATGCCCCAGGTGTTTCCTAATTAATTCCAGGTCTTTAATAAACTAATCAGTGGGGCTCAAAAACCCAGGACCCCTACTGATCAGCTGTTTGAATGAACCGTGGTACCCTGTGTAAGCGCCGCAACCGCTTCTCTGTTTACACAGTGTCATTCATCTCATAGCGGCCATGTAATGTAACTACAGCCTTGTCCTATACACGTCCATGTGACAAGGCTGAAATTACATCACACGGTCACTATAAACAGTGTGTGATATAAACAGGCGCTATAGCCCCTTCATACAGCTGATCAGAAGGGGGGGTCCACTGATCTCTTAGTGATGATCTGTCCTAAGGATAGATCATCAAAAATGAGCTGGAAATCCCCTTTAAAAAAAAGCCCAAGTGCCACCTTAAAGGGGTTGTCCAGGATAACCACTTTTTTTAATATAAGGCTGGGGAAGGTGCTCTGGTGTCTCCCAGCGTGTTCCAGTCCTGCTGCTCCTATGTTTTCTTTCAGCAGAAGTCCCCACAGCACTGTGACGTCCCGTATCAGCCACCTCAGCGGTCATGTGCGGTGGGGAATTCCGCCAGAAGAAAACACCGGAGCAGCAGAACCAGACCGTGGTAGGAGACATCGAAGCACAAGGGATAGGTGAGTAGGTTTTTTTTTTTTTGTTTTTTTTTATAAAAATCACTTTCCCCAGTCTCATATTAAGAAAGTGGTTATCCTGGACAAGCCCTTTAATTAATTGCCCCCTTATATTATACTCCTGATTCCCCCGACAAATACTTCTCCCCTAATGACCCTTTACATAAATGAAGCCCCCTTCTATTCATAATGTCCCCTAATGACCCCTTATATAATTGATGTCCTCTAATGAACGCTTTTATAAATGACCACCCCCTTATAAATGCTCCCTAATGGCCCCTTATGTAAATAACCCCCCTTGTATTAATAATGCCTTTATTCAAATAACACCTCTTAAGTTCATAAAGCCCCCTTATATAATATGCCCCTTCCTAACAAACCCTTATCAGGGGAGTAACTATCAAAGACTGGACCCCCTCCCCCAAAATATAGCACCCCCTTTCCTGGCCCCCACACAGTGTAAAGCCCCATTTACACACACTATAATGTTCCACAGCAGCCCCTGCACACAGTATTACACGGTATTATGGCCCGCAGCGGCCCCTGCACACGGTATAATGCTCCACAGTGACCCCAGACCCTGCACACAGTATTATGCCCCATTTTGGACCACCCATGAATTATACTCTAGGGTCTTTTCAGACCCCAAAGTATAACGATCAGAGACCCAGGTGGTGACAAACATAAAAACCAATGTTACTTACCTATCCTGGGCTCTGGTGCACTCCCTGCAGCTTGTGGCCCTGTTTAATTGCGCACAGTCACATGGGCGAGGCCTGCGGTGCGCTGATGACGTCACCAAAAAGGCAGAAGCCTGCTGGGAGTAACAGCGGATCGCAGGAGAGGTGAGTAACACTGGTTTTTATGTTCCCTCACCTCCCCTGGGCCTCAGATTATTATAATCTGGGGTCTGAAAAGACCCCAGAGTATAATAGTGGTATTTGAGGCCCACGGCATCACTTACCAATCCCCGCTCCTGCTCACAGACGCCTTCCCTTCCCCTTCTGCGTAGCAGAAGGTGAAGCAGAGGCGGCCGTGAGCAGGAGCGGAGATAGTAGGTAAGTAAATAGGCTGTTACCTGCTGGGGTTACTCCAGCAGGTAACAGCCTATTTAAAAAATATAAAAAGTTATCCTCACCTATCTGCGATCCCCCTTGATGGAGCCGCCGCCTCCTCCTCTTGTCTGCGCATAGGACGTCTGCGTCTCAGCGCAGGAGGCTCAATGACGTCATTGTATTTTCAGTTCACAGAGTCATATGATGGATTATTGTTTGCGAAACAAATTGTACTTTGTAATGGCACCAATCAATATGCTGTGCAATGTACTGGGAAGCTGGAAAAAAATTCAGAATGAGGTGCAATTGGAGAAAAAAAAAATGCATTTGCGACAATTTCATATGGGTTTAATTTTTACACCATTCACTGTGTGGTAAAAATGACATGTTAGGGTGGGTTCATACTTGCGTCCGTCCGCTGCCAATCCGAGTGAAAATCTCGGGAAACATGATAGGCATCAGATACAGGTTAGCGGCGCATTGGTTAAAAACCCATTCATTTGAATGGATTTTTAAAGCAATGCGCAGGTGTGCGCTTACACCCTCTGTGCTGCAAATCCAGTTTTTTCGTCGGAAACAAAGTCGGACATGCAGGACTTTGTGTCCGATGAAAAAAAAACGGCATCACAGCGCAAAGGGTGTAAGCGCACACCCAGCGGACGGACTCAAGCGCAAGTGTGAACCCACCCTTACCTGTATTCTGCAGGTCAGTAAGAATACGGTGATACCAAATATATAGTATTTGCAATGTTTTGATACCTTTTAAAAAATTAAGCACTTTGCAAAATAGAAAAAAAAATTTTTTTGTGTCACCATATTGTGACACCCGTAACTTTTTGATATTTACATGTATGGAGCTGGGTATGGCGTCTTTTTATGCAGGACAAGATGGTGTTTTTATTGATACCATTTTGGGGAAGGTCTGATGGTTTGATCACTTTTTATTCAATTTTATAGGAGGCAAAGTGTTGAAAAAAACGCTATTTGGTTATTTTGATTTTTTTTCGCCGCTACGTCGTTCACCATATGGGATAAATATTTTAATATTTTAAAAGTTCGGGCATTTTGGAGCGTGGGGGTACCTAATGTGTTTGTGTTTACTTTTGTTTATTTACTTTTATATCTAATCTAGGGAAAGGGGGGTGATTTGAATTTATGTTTTTTTTTTGTTTTTTTTATACTTTTAAAAACTTTTTTTATTTTTACTTTTATGATCAAACCCCCTAGAGACCTTGAAACCTAGGGGGTCTGATCGCTCATAGTATTCACTGCAATACTACTGTATTGCAGTGAATAGCAAAACGCCTACCTCTCTATTACACGCTCTGGCAGCGTGCAATAGATCTAATGCAATGACAAGCCTGGGAGCCTTCAACAGGCTCCCGGCTGTCATGGCAACCGATTGCTGCCCTCCGATGACGTTCAGGAGGGTGGCGATCGGTGAAAAATGTCGGCGCCTGCGCAGTTTAGACACCACGGTCCCAGTTTGACCGCGGAGTCTAAAGGGTTAACAGCTGCGATCGGTGAAGCCACCGATCGCTGTTAGCGGCAGGTCCTGGCTGTACTATACAGCCGACATCCACCCTGTAAGGAGAGAGCTCAGCTTTTGAGCCCTCTCCATACATCCCCATGTCACCAATGACGTACAGGTATGTCATTGGTCGTTAAGGGGTTAAACGCCAAAATCACAAATGCAACAAGCAATTTTGTGCATGCAAATTAAATAGGGTCTTACATAAGAATAGAATTTTCTATGACCCTATAAAACTAATGTAACTAATGAATAATTATAATCTCTACACCTACAGGTGCATTTCAATAAATAAGATTATTTTAAACGTTTATTTCTTTCAGTAGATTAAAAAAGTGACCTTGTATATTTTCTAGATTCTTTACACACAGAGTGTTCTATTTCTAGTGTTTTATTTCTGTAATTGTTGATTATGGATTACAGGTAATGAAAACCCAAATCTAAGAAAATTTGAGTATTGTAAAAAAGTTCAGTATTGTAAATCCAGTGTGTCACCTGCCAAGGTTTCCTAAGCCTTGAAATGGTCCCTCAGTCTGGTTCAGTAGGACACACAATCATGGAAGACGCTGATTATGAATTGAATTACTGAAATGAATGAATGTTTCAAAGATATTATAATTTATTGAGATGCACCTGTAACTAATGTGATAACTAGGGCCAGTTTCAGATTGGTGTAACATGGGCGCTTTATTGCTTACATATTATGGACGCAACCTCTGAAGTTCCTGCAGTTCATCATTACTGGTGTTAGAGAGAGTCATAATTCTAGATCTGATGACCCCCCAAAAACTGGGATTTTATATGGTGACACTCAATGGGTGAAAATGTATTATCTGATGGAACTTTTCCACCTGTCAAAAGTGTTTCATCTCTAGTAATAATCATTATTGCTATTTTATCGTGTAACGGATATCGCTAGAGGTGCGGTCGCCGTATTTTCTCATATATAAAAAGTTTCTGTCTGTCTGTTCTTTATGCGCCGACCAAATGACTGGACCAATTTTAACCAAATTTGGCACACAGGTACATCAGGTGTCTGGGAAGGTTTTAGACCGGATCTCAGCTCTCTAGGACGTACCGTTCCTGAGATACAGTATTCCCAAAAAATGACCTGCATTAGCCAATACAAGCCTGCAAGTCTGTCACTCATATTCTAACTGCCATATACACGGTCACATGTCCCTTATCGGACAATAGAAGCTCGCAGGTGCTTAGTCTCTACATACACACAGCTTTACACCAGGTTTCCATAACAACCAAGCTATTTATGACCTCTATTAGCCATATCACATGTATTAGCCAACATAAGTTCACATTTAATTTACCAGGTTTCCATAACAACACAGCCATAGACAGACTGTACCTATACTGGATGTCAGCATTCTTATAAATTGAAACGTTTTTAACTACTCATGCCTCCTGCAGCAAAACGCATGGCTGCTGCTCGAGCTAATGAAAACTCTCAGCAGACCCAAACCCAATCTGACAAGGCATTGTCAGCCACATGTACATAGCTGCACTCCATCTTTCCATAACAACCCAGCCATTTTTCTTCACTGCTGTAGATCAGCTTTAAAGGGGCAGGGTGCTGTGCATGACACTGTTACACAAGGTCACATACACACAGCTTTACTCCAGGTTTTCCATAACAACAGATTGCAGGTTTTTTACTGATATCCAAACTGAGATACACGACGCTTATGGACCAATGGAAAATCGCAGGTTCTTCAGTCTTGACATACACACAGCTTTACACCAGTCTTCCATAGCAACCAAGTTATTTATGACCTGTATGTGTCAATAGCAGTTCGCAGGTCCTTAAATATTCAGTCATATGACGTGTATCAGCCAATGTAAGGTCACATTTCATTTACCAGTTTTCCATAAAACAGCCATAAATAGACTGTATCTATACTGGACTGCCATACTAGATGTCAAGTGCAAAACTGGCCAATTCTTATGGGGCCACCACACAAACAAAAAATGAAATATACCCATGCGAAGCGGTGTCCTTCTGCTAGTACTCTATAAAGATCAGGTATGGACAAGACAGGGTCAACTGTAAACTTTATTGATGACTATGTGTTGTGTAAGTGTTTGGTGCAACTCTTTTGGCATGGTGATCTGGACAATGGTAAACAGTGCCAATAAACTTCCTGGTTATGTTCAGTGGGGTATTACATTATCCCTCTATGTAACAAACAGAGACTAAAAGTATAGTATGCTTTCTGATAGGAGAGGGGATAACATGGACAGAACTCCTCGCTAACCAGCCCAGAGTTACATACAGGTTATGCACAGACAATGAAGATTTATCATGGTCTCTGCAGTATGTAGCTCTGCTCCTCTGCCCCATCTCCTCCTCCACGCTGCTTGGAGATGTTGCCTAAGGCAGGAGGGAGAGGACACTTTAGAGCCCCATATCTTAGGATCTGTTAGGGCTATGAAGATGATCTTGGATTAATCTTAAAGATGAAAATCTCATCTCATCCCTTACAAATTTGGAGCGATTTTTTGCTTTTGAAAAAGATGTCGGGAATTGAGATCTCCATTCCGAACAGCATTTTCATCAGCCAATCGCTCCGGATCTGTAAGGGCTATCATGATGATTAGAGATGAGCGAATTTCTCAAAAGTTCGAAGTTCCAAAAAAATTAGCTTTAATCCAAATTAATTCACGACGAATATCGCTAAAAAACACCTACTTCCTAGCTTCATAGAGCCTGCATAGTGGTGTAGAACACTGTGCCTTGCAGTAACACGCAAACGGAGCCTACTTTTCTAGTAGTCAAACAATACTGTGAGTCAGTATGGCACGTACATGACAGGCGTTGCTCTTAGAGCCACTGCACACTTCACTTATTTGGCCAGTTACGGGGCCAAAACTGACCAACTACCTCAAGTGTGAACTCAGCCTTACAGGTCCATGTTAGTGCCAGGTAGAAAGAACCACGCAGAGGCCCAACATCCTACTGTAGCTTGAAAGAGCACACTCCTTTTACATCCTCATCTGCAGATTCCACATAGATGTCTACAGAGTGACAAGGCGATATAATGTGGAGTTGGCAGAAGCATGAGGATGCTATACAGTGACCCAGTGGCAGCGGCATGAGGAGGCCATACAGTGACCCAGTGGCAGCGGCATGAGGAAGACACAGAGTCACGCATTGGAAGCTGCATGAGGCGGGCATATAGTGACCGAGTGGCATGGGGAGGACATACAGTGACCCAGTGGTTGCGACATGAGGGCATACAGTGACCCAGTGGCTGCGGGATGAGGAGGGCATATAGTGATCCAGTGGCAGCAGCATGGGGGAGGATGCATAGTGACCCACTGGAAATGGCATGAGGAGGCCATACAGTGACCCAATGGCTGCGGCATGAGGAGGACATACAGTGACCCAGTTTCTCCGCTGTATGACTTTGTTCACCCAGGCAAACAAGGTGTAGAACAGTGTGACACCGCTGTGCCCTGCACATGTGGTATGTGGAGGCTCAGAAAACAGTGGAGGATGAGGTGGACGTTGCAGGACCAACAGCATGAGAACGTGAAGGCGGAAGCGGCACCACCTGGCCAAGTTGCTGGTGACAATGTGAAGTTGGCAGCAGCATGAGGAGGGCATGCAGTGACCAAGTGACTGCGGCATGAGTAGGCCATACAGTGACCGAGTGGAAACGGCTTGAGGAGGGCATACAGTGGCAGCAACATGAGGAGGGCATACAGTGACCCAGTGGCAGCAACATGAGTCCATACAGTCAGCTAATGGCAGAGTGCGGAGGTGGCAGCAGCATGAGTAGGCCACAGAGTGGCAAGGTGATAGAATGTGTAGGTAGCAACAGCCTTAAGAGGCCATACAGTCACCCAGTGGCAGAGTGTGGTGAGGCAGCATGGATCATTTAATCTGCTGCATCAGGCACTGGTGGGTGGAAATCTTGGCTGATCCATGCCTGATTCATCTTCACAAAAGTCAGTCTCCAAATTTTGGGTGGACAGGCGAGTTCTCCTGGGGTAACTATGGCCCCCACCACACTAAACACCCGCTCTGATGCCACACTATTGGCCAGGCAGGACAGCTTTTCCAGGGCAAACTCTGCTAGTTGCGGCCAACAATCCAGTTTGACTGCCCAGTAGTCCAGCGGATCTTTGATGACGGATGGCAGGGTGCACTCTAAGTATGCCACCACCTGCTGGTTCAACTTCTGCTCAGTGTCTAGCTGCTGATGAGCAGCTTCTTCACTATGCGGCTGAAGAAAGCTGCTCATCAGCGACTCTAGGCTCAGGCTGCTGCTGATGTAGCTGATACTGCTCCTGCCACCCAACACAGCTGCCATGCTAGTGCAAGTTGAGAGCTCAGGGCCCCCCTGGACAGACATGCAAGAGGATAGACGATGGCACAGATAAACAGTGGCCTCTATAGTAGTTCAGTTTGTCCTCCCTCTCAGCGGGTGTAAAAAAGGCCCCCCATTTTTTCACAGTAGCAAGGGTCTAACATGGTGGAGAGCCAGTAGTCATCCCTCTGCCGAATGGGGAAAATTCGTCTGTCACTGCACAAGGAAGTCAGCATGCATCGGGCCATTTGTGCAAGTGACTCAGAGGGACTCCCTGCATTCATCTCCACTGCATACTGTCACGGTGTGTCTGAGTCATCTGCCTCATCCTCCTCTTCTCCCTCTGGCTGTTTTGGTTGCTCCTGCTCCTCCTCTCCACCCATTTGGCTACATATTGTTTGTGCTCCAATGTCCTCCTCATCCTACTCCTCCTCCAGTTCAGCCCTCACAGGGCTCATGTGGCCGTGAGATGTAGACGCCACATCTCCAGTCCCCTGACCAGCCAGATTGAAAAGCATGTTTTCCAGGATGTGAATCAGTGGAATGACGTTCATTCCATAGTCCAGGCGACTGACTAACAATGTGGCCTCCTTAATGGGAGTTAGAAAACGGCAGGTGTCACGCATGAGCTGCCACTGGCTAAGCAAAGTCACCAGGTCTCTACATCTCAGTCTTTTTTCTTTATAATTCCTCGCCCGATGACTATAGAGTCGGGCCGGCGGTATGAGAGGGTTCGTGGCAAGATCCCCAACACGTATACTCCAAGGCTGACACCACAATTCCCTTTGGGTAAGTAGATCACTGCCTGGACCTTTTCCAGGCTTTAAACTGTGACATGTGTGTATTCTGAATGTGTGCCTTGACCTGACACATCTGAGGAATTTATCGGGGCGACTGTAAGATGTCCCCCAGGCCAGATATTGCCATAAAAGCATAATCCCTTTGAAATAAAGCTGGCTCTGGTCTGTCTGTACACGATATGCAGAGCGCTACCCCAGCACATCCTTTCTGCAGGACCCCCCGCCGGGTTAATGAGTGTAGCAGTCTTATGCAAATAAAGGCCTGTGTCAGTGACTCTTTGGGGATCAAAGGGTTGCTGATCCACGAACCACATCCCGCAAGCCTATAACCAAATTGCTGATAACAGACAGGAACAAAACTATATGAGCGACTATTAGTACAATAAATCGATATCTGAGTCTCGTAGCGTAGAGAACCTATAATGAGCATATGGTGGTACTTCTATTTGTTCCATTTACTGCCGATTTTGGCTTCCAAAACCTGCACGTCTGTTCTTAGCCTATACGTGTCCACAAGAAGTTGACAGACAAGCAAGCCTTGGTTTGTTGTTCGAGATGAGCGAATTGAAGCTGCCGCAGTGGAATTCGATCCGAATTTCAGGAAATCTTCAATTTGCCTCAATTCTGGATTTCCTCATGCATCAACACATTTTCCTATAAAATGGCTGCTGCACGTTAGGACAAGGGGCAAGGGACTCTGGGAACACGGGATCACCCACAATGCCAAGCGTGCAGCTAATCAGCCAGCTGGCCCTATGATGTCACAGCCCTATAAAAAACCTCAGCCATTTTAGGTACAGTCATTTCACATTGCTCCTACTGTAGGGACAGACGTCAGCAGGAGCTAGGGAAAGATTTCAAAAACATATAAGTTCAGGGAAAGAGGCTGAGCCTTAGAACTATAGGGAAAGGATAGGGAGGAATTGAAAGAAGAATTTGGGGTGGTTGCAGCATCATTTACAGCAAGAATTTTAATATACATTGCAGCACTCACTGTCATTATATGGCTGCTCATTACTCATACCTGTGTCTTCAAGGTGGAAAACAAGCCTTTTGCAGTGCAGTACAGCAAAAAAAAGTGAATTATCCACTCATATCTGTACTTATCTGTAATAAATGCCTTTTTCAAGGCGTTTATTATAAGGGGCTTATTCACTGTTCTTCCAAAGCATAACATAACAGGCCATTTGTCAGTACTACTGTGCCAAAGAAAACTGAATCATCCACTAATATCTGCAGTTATTTGTTCTAACACATTTTTCAAGGAGTTTTAGTGTGGAAACAAATAAAGGGCATATTCGCCATTTTGTTCAGAGTATAAAATTAGAGGACATTTCTCTATACAGTAGTGGCAAAATTCAATAATACCCACTGATTTGTGCAGTTAACTGTTATCCTAACACTTAAAGGTGTTTATTAGTGGGGAAAGCCATAAGGACCATATTTGCCATTTTGTTCCCAGTATAAAGTTACAGGCTATTTCTCAATATAGTATTGGCAAAAATCAATAATTCTTAACCACAAATCTCTGCCTTTATCACACTTTTTTTTTTTTTTTTTTTATAGGTGTTCATTAGTGGGGAAAGAAATAAGGGGCATATTTGTCGTTCTCTTCAAAGTAGAAAATTACATGCTTTTTTGCCCTGTATTTATTTCCTTTGCAAGTACGTTTTTTCATCGAACAGTATGTCAGACAGAGAAGCAAGAGGCCATGCACAGCGGAGGGCCACAGGCCTAAATGTTTCTGGCACAGGCATAGGTCACAGCAGAGTAAGGAGGCATGGCAGCAGGGGTCACTTACAGAGGCCTGAGCTCTTCGTGTCAAGTAGCAGTTGTGTCTTGACCAGCAACCCAACAGTTGTAGACTGGTTGACTTGGTCATCCACTTCATCCCAAGTCACATCAGACACCCCCAAGAGTTTGTGGGTTTGTCAGACACAGCCCTTAGTTGGCATGGCCCGGCAGCAGGCCCTGTGCTCTCACTTGTGCTCAACCTGTCTCTCCTTTTCTGTTCCCTCAGCTGGAGAACTACTCTATGCTGTGGGCTCAGATCCACTATACAGTGAGGAGGAGTTACTAGAGGACAGTCAGCAGCTACTGCTCAGCCAAGATCTGGAGGAGACATCCGCCGCTTCCTGCGGTAGGCGGGCAAGTAGTGATGAGGAGAGTGGAGTGGGAGCTGGTGTTGAGGAGGACATCAGTGACCTGCAGACAGTAGTGGATGACGATGTAGCTGATTATAATTGGGAGGCGGGTAACAAAGGGGCTTCGTCGTCATCAGAAGAGGGTTGTAGCTTGCGCATGAGGCAGTGGTGGAGTCAGCAGGGTGGCAGCAGTGGGAGGTCGGGAGCTAAACGTATCCGGGGTAGTCCACCCACTTTGCAGAAACCTAACTGCCCGGAAAGCAGCGGTGCAGGGGTTCCCGGAGGCAGTGGTGGTAGCATTCAGTCAGTGCGCAGTGTTGGGGGTAAAATCACCTACTCGGCAGTGTGGCAGTTTTTTGTTAAGCCACCAGGAGAGGTGAACATGGCCATATGTTCAATCTGTGGGCAGAAGGTGAAGCATGGCCAGGGTGAAAATGTTGGCACCACAACCCTGCGTCATTGCATGGACTCCTCACACTGCTGCCAACTCCACATTGTCGCCTTGTCACCAGCAACTTGGCCAGGTGCCGCCGCTTCCACCTCCACGTTCTCACGCCGTTGGTCCTGCAATAATGTCCACCTCATCCTCCACTGTCTCCTCAGCCTCCACTGCAGGAACAATTCACAGTGCTCCTCCAGCATACCACATGTGCAGGGCACAGTGGTGTCACACTGTTCTACACCTCGTTTGCCTGGGTGAACAAAGTCACAAAGGGGAGGAACTGGGTCACTATGTCCTCCTCATGCTGCTGCCATTGGGTCACTGCATGGCCTCCTAATGCTGCTGACACCTCCACAATGTCATTGGGTCAGTAGGTCCTCCTCATGCCGCCTCCACTGGGTCACTCTGTATATTCCTCATTCCACTGCCACTGGGTCACTGTATGTCCTCCTCATGTTGCTGCCACTGGGTCACTGAATGCCCTCCTCATGCTGCTGCCACTTCCACATTATGTCGCCTTGCCACTCTATAGACATCTATGCGGAATCGGCAGATGAGGGTGTAAAAGGAGTGCGCTCTTTCAAGCTACAGTAGGATCTTGGACCTCTGCATGGTTCTTTTCTACCTGGCACTAACATGGACCTGTAAGGCAGAGTTCACACTTGAGGTAGTTGGTCAGTTTTGGAGTTTTGGCCCCGTAACTGGCCAAATAATTGAAGTGTGCAGTGGTTCTAAGAGCGACGCCTGTCATGTGCGTGTCATACTGACTCACAGTATTGTTTGACTACCACAGTAGGCTCCCTATGTGTGTTACTGCAAGGCACACCACTATACAGGCTCTCTGAAGCCAGGAAATAGGTGTTTAACGATATTCAAATCAAACTTTTGAGAAATTCACTCATCTCTATTTGTTGGTTGATTGCATCTTATGTAAATAATTTCTGTCACAGCACTTCTGTGTAAATGAGATGCGCTGGCGACAATAAAACTGTAGATGACTTAAAGGGGTTGTCCAGGCAAAATTAAACAACCCCTTTAACTTTTAAATCAGCGGACTCAGCAGGCCTCAGGAAGAGACCCGTGAAGGCACAGGTAGTGAAACTGCATGGCCTTCACTGATTGCCCTCAGCAGCAATCAGCGCAACTCCGAAAGATACTTGTTGATCAGAAGGACCAGAACGCGCCGGAAGAACACCAGAGCATCGGTGGACAGGTGAGTATGAGTTGTTTTTTTTTCCCTCACTGTCCCCGGCTGATTTAAAAGTTAAAGGGCTTGTCCATTTTTGCCTGGACAACCCCTTAATGATCATACTTTTGATTAGTTTTAACAATTGATAATAATGTCAGTAGACACTAGTTTTGGACTAATATTCTGCCCGTGTAAAAGGCAGTAGCGTAACAATCGCGGTCGTAGGGTGTGCTGGTTGGAGATGGCCAGAGGTCCCAAAACCATGATAGCGGTCAGGGAAAGCCTGATTCCCCAATCGCTATCTCCACTCATCTCTGCTGCCTGTGGGCAGCGCCGCTTATGCCTAGAGCAGCCTGTAATAGAAGTCTATAGCAGACAAATCTAAGAGACTTCACTAGGCCAACGCCTGTTATGGTAATGGATTGCTGCTCTCCAGATGTTTGACTACAGCATCAGGAGGTTTATGTATATGTATAATATAGTGGGGACCAGGTGGATTTTTGTGGCACCCGACATCTGCTGTAATAAGGAAAGGGTTAACATTCACATAATCTTTAGAAAATCTTTAATTTGTCTTATTTACCCCTTGTAGGTGTCTTTTCTTTAACCCCTTAGCGACATGTGACGTTCTATTGCATCCTTGTCGTCTAGTACTTGGCACAAATGGATGTAATAGTATGTCACCGGCCGCCCGCCCACCCACTATCTGAAGGGCGGCATCGGGAGCAGATGTTAGCTGTAACTGACAGCTAACACACACTCCATTTAACCCTGTGTCAGAGCTGCTCCAATCAGGGGTTTTAACCTCTTGGATGTTGCAGTCAAATATGACCGTGGCATACAAGGGGTTCCTCCATGTAGGTGACCCCCTTGGCACCCCCACAGCGAGATCGGGGGGTGCAGATATCTGGTTTCTTCAGCCCCGGGTCTGACCAGTGACCCCGAGCTGCTAGGAGCCAAAAATACCTGGAAAAGAAACCAGAAGTGACCCCCCCACCTAATCATAGGAGCTACTGGGGAAATTGTAGGGAATTTGGTGTTCCCAATGTTCTTCGCACAGCTTACATATTCACTTTTCACCATCCGCTGTGAATTCACACCTGAGATACTAATGCTCACTGCACACCTTGGTAAATTCTATGAGGGGTGCAGTTTTCAAAATGGGGTCACTTCCTAGGGATTCCACTTTACTGGTACCTTAAAGGCTCTGCAAACATGACATGGTGTCCAGATGCAAAACTTCTAAATCTCCACTCCAAAAGTCACATAGCGCTCCTTCCCTTCTGTGCCCAAACAGCAGTTTATACCCACATATGACATTAAGTACATTATCCTGCGTACAACAGTGTCATACATGTGGGCATAAATTGTAGTATGGGCACACAGCAGGACACAGAAGGGATGGTATGTGGAACATAGATTTAGACTTTTTGGTTTTTGGTCATCATGACACTTTTGCAGAGCCCTGAAATGCCAGTAAGGTGGAATCCCCTGACACATGACCCCATTTTGGAAACTACACCTTAAGGAATTTATCCAGGTGTAAAGTGAGCATTTTTAACCCCCAAGTGTTGCATTAAATTTATTTTCCAGAAATGAATATGCAGCTGATGGTGAAAATGTGATATGTTGTGATCAGCTTGTATCAGAGATGAATGCTCCAAAAGCTGTTGTGCCCGGGATACCCACTTAACAGTTTTTGAAGTGTATGTCTCTGCTGACAAGTGTATCTCTGGAAAAATTGCAGAAATTAAATTAATCAAACAAACGCTCAAGGGTTAAAAATGCTTGCTACACCACTTGATAAATTCCTTCAGTGGTGTAGTTCCCAAAATGGGGGTCAAGTCTGCGGATTCCACTTTACTGGAAATTCACGGGCTCTGCAAAAATGGCATGACGTCCATAAACCAAAGTAGTGCTCCTTCCCTTCTGTGCCCGGCTGTACCCAAATAGCAGTTTATACCCGCATATGGCACTGTTAAGTACATTATTCTGGGTACAACAATGTCATACATGGCATAAACTACCATTTGGGCACACAGCATGGTGCAGATGTGAAGGAACGTTATGTGCTTTTAGACGGCAGATTTAGATTGTTAGTTTATGGATGCCAGGTCACATTTGCAGAGACCCTAAAATTGCCCCTACAAAATGGGGTCACTTCTTGGGGAATTCCAGTTTACTTGCAGCTCCAGGGTCCTGCAAAAACATGACGTCCAGAAAGTCTCTCTAAATCTACTGTATACTCCAAAAGTTAAAAGTTAAGCACAGTGCTCCTTCGCTTCTGAGCCCTGATGTATGCCCAAGCAGCAGTTTACACCCACATATTTAACTTTTTTGTACCCAGGATAGCCCACTTAATAGTTTTAGGATTGCATATCTCTGATGACACAAAGTGGGTGCAATGTATTGGGCACTGAAATGGCATATTTCTTTAAAAAAGTCAATTTTCAATTTGTGTAATAATTTTTGGGAAGCACTCAGGCTCAAACTGATAATACCCCTTGATAAATACTTTGAGGGGTGTAGTTTCTAAAATGGGGTCAATTTTGTGGGGTTTCCATTGCACTGGTACTTTAGGGGCTCTGCAAATGCAACATGGCGCCTGAAACTATTCCAGCCACATCTGCCCTCCAAAAGCCAAATAGCGCTCTTTCCATTCTGAGCCTCACCATGTACCCATACAGGAGTTTATGACCACATATGGGGCATTTCTGGGTTCAGGAGAAATTGTGTAAAACTGTGGTGTGTTTTCTCCTTTAATCCCTTGTAAAAGTTAAAAATGGTGCTAAAAATGGACAATTTATTTGGAAAAGTTTTTTTCATTTTTACGTCCCAATGCTAATAGAATCTGTGAAACAGCTGTAGGGTCAAAATGCTCACTGTACCCCTTGAGAAATTCCTTGAGGGGTTTAGTTTCCAAAATGGGGTCACTTTTTGGGGATTTCCATTGTATTGGTACTTTAGGGGCTCTACAAATGCGACATGGCACCCGAAAACTATTCCAGCAAAATCTGCCCTCCAAAAGTCAAATAGCGCTCTTTCCATTCTGAGCCTGGCATATACTCATACAGCAGTTTACAACCACATGGGGGGTATTCCCGTGTTCAGGAGAAATTGTGTAACAAACTTTGGGGAAGTTTTGCTCCTTTATCCTGCTGTGAAAATGAAAAGTTTGGGGCTAAATTGATGGTTTATTGGAAAAAATTTTTTTTTTTTCATTTTCATGTCCCAATGTTAAGAAAATCTGTGAAATGGCTGTGGGGTCAAAATGCTCACTATGGGGGGGGGGGGCGTGGCTTGACGCCGAATGAGATGGCCGCAGCTTAGCTGAGCTCCGTGGCTTCATTCCGCTATCACAGCTCACAGCAACACCACCGCCAGCATACAGCTCCACACGGTCCCTGACAACTTCAGGAATGCAGGGGAACGGCGAAGAGGGGAATGAAAGGCCCCCCTAAACGACTCACGGACTTCTTCCCGGCACCATCCGCATCTCAAGATGGCGCCAAGGTCTTTCCTCTCCTCCCATTACAGCAAGTAGTGTATCACCCACGCAAGGAGAGACCAGGCATCTCAGAGGAGCTGCATAGAAGACTCAGTTCTTCACTACTAGGCATCTCTGGGGACAGTAATGACTTCCAAGGGAGTAACAGTAGCGGCGCTGAAGGCCAGCAGCATGCTCTTAAAAGAGGGCTACAACCATCCTCAGTGGCCATCTTGGAGGGTAGCTGCCAACCTGTGGCTTCTGCTCCAGAAATATCCCAAACGGGCACTAACACTCCAATACTTAGCCCAGTTAAGCAGAGGATGAGATGGGACACTACTTTTTGTTTTGATTCCCGCCCGGGATCAGCAGCAGAGGAACCCCGACTCTGATTCATCTGTGATTCAGATGTGCTACAAGCTATACCTGTAGGTACCCAATCTGCTTCTGAGTCTTTCTTGAAGGATATAATGTTAGCTTTGCATAGATCTATCCAGAAAGATATCACTAAGGCGATCACGTCCGTCTCCTCCACGGTTGACATTCTTGGCGACAGACTTAACCATGTTGAGAATAAAATGGGCGAATTTGCTTCAGCACACAATACCATAGTAGATGCCCGCAATGAGCTAGAGGAAGAATTGGCAGCAGTTAAGCTTGCCGACATGGAAGACAGAAAGGCAAAACAATGTTAAGTTCCGTGGCATTCCAGAGTCAGTCGCCCCTAGGGATCTGATTCCTTTCCTGCAACAACTAATTAAAGCGACCCTGCCACATTGCTCTGAAGCTGACCTGATTATCGACAGAGCCCACCGCCTGCCAAATCCGAAAGGCATGCCTGACCATATTCCCAGAGATACGCTTGCCCACATACACTTCTATCATATCAAAGTGTCTCATGTTCGAATCGAGGAAGAGATCTTCTCTGTCTGAGCCGTTCAAGACAATCCAGCTTTTTGCAGACCCCAGGCCACCATTGCTGCCAGGAAAAAGCTTGCTCCTCTTACAGCGATTCTGCGTCAACATAATGTTCCCTATAAATGGGGATTCCCTACTAAAATCATTGTCTCCAGCATTGGGGTGACCCACACCTTCAACTTCTTTGATACTGGGAAAAATCTTCTTCTGCAATGGAATATGCCACCGCCCGCACCTGATGCCCAAAGACCGGCCGGGAATAAGGACCATAAGCTGGACCCTCTGTGGAAACCTAATACCTCAGCCGGGTGAAAAAACCCTTATTAGACGCACTGTGAGTTTCTGTGGTACGTTATTTGCTTAAACTTTCTGGCAAACTTTCCCCCAAGTTTGTGCAGTAGTACACTGCCCGGTCATGTCAGACTATCCTTCCTATTGTTGAATAGTTCTTTAACGCTGTTCATAACCAGTTTTTTCCTTCTAGGCCTAATAGCTCTACCCTGGGCAACACTGATATTTAAATTTCTCTGCTGCCAACATGTGTTATTGATTCTTGACCGTATTTATGGGTGTTAAGATTCTATCTTTTAATGTAAGGGGCCTGAATAGTCCCTTTAAGCGCTCGTTGTGGAGAGAGGCTCTCAGATCTGCCGCTGATGTACTCTGCCTACAGGAAACGCATTTCTGTGATACTCGCCCACCAAAGTTCTCTCACAAATTGTTCCCTCATATTTTCTGTTCAAATGCTATCAAGAAGGTTGCGGGTGTCCTCATTGCAGTTAAAAATACTGTGTCCTTTCAATTACTGCGTGTCCTCCCAAACCCTAAGGACCACTATGTCACTCATATGCCTGATAGACAATTGCCCTTTTACCATTTTGAATTTGTACTGCCCTAATTCCTCTCAAGTATCTTTTATGAACTCGGTATTGAGGAAGGTTAAGAAGCATTCCCTTGGCCAATTTGTAATATGCGGCGACTTTAATATTACGCACAATGCCGCTGTTGACTCTACTTATTGTGGCAAGCATACGCCCCAACAATTAGGACCCTGGCTCAGGCAGGAGGAGCTTCATGATATGTAGTATAATGTTGTACCGTGTTAGCCATTGAAAGTAGTGGAAGAGTGAAGAAATCAGCCGATACCTTTTAGAGGCTAACTGAGTATATTTATAAGTAAGCTTTCAGAAGTGCTGATGAAGGAAGCTTGCACTTCTGAAAGCTTACTTATAAATATACTCAGTTAGCCTCTAAAAGGTATCGCCTGATTTCTTCACTCTTCCACTTCATGATATGTGGCACTGTTTTCATGCTTCCGAGCGAGATTTTACGTATTACTCTGCCAGGCATCGCTCCTATTCCATACTAGATATGTTTTTGGCCCCAACTGACATGCTCTTGAAAGTACAATGTTGCGAGATAGGAAATATGACATGATCCGACCACGCGCCTATTGCCCTCACAATCCGCTCTGGTGCCACAACTGCCCCTCCTGTGTCTTGGCGTAACAACACATATCTTATTTCCTTGAAATCAGTGACCGAAAAATTGACTACTGATCTCACCAAATTTTTTAATATTAATACCCCCTCAGTAGTTGATAGGTTTTGTCTTTGGAATGCTCACAAAGCCTTCGTCAGCATGCCTCACGCTTTAAGCGTAAAAGATCGCAAATAATGAAGGATCTACTTGATTACATTGCAACCTTAGAGCAGCAACACAAAGCCACGTCTGATCCCACCCTATTCAACGCCCTGAAAAAGGCTAGAGACGATTTAAGTTCTCATATATTGGTGGACTTTGAAAAGCACTCCAAAAGACTAAAAGCCTCCTCTTATCGGTCATACAATAAAGCTAGTAAATTGATGGTATAGCGTGTCAAGGCAGCCAGAATGAAGTCTAAAATCCTGTTTATCCTTTCCAAAGCGGCCAATGCAAAAGTATACATCTGTGGTACGTTATGTGCTGAGGAGTTTAGCAAATATTACCAGGACCTTTATAATTTGAAGGACGACCCGGACACAGTGCAGCCTTCTATTCCGGATATTAATCACTTCCTAAACTCCCTGCAACTTCCTTCCGTTTCTCTAAGCCAGCTCCAATCTCTAAATGCCTCTACATCCACGCAAGAAGTAGCTAAGGCCATTGATGGCCTGAAGCTTAAATCCCCTGGCCCAGACGGGTTTTCAGGGGAATATTACAAGTTGTTTAAACCACTTATCCTTACTCATCTTACAGAGGTCTTCAATTTAGCCACGTTAACCGGTAAGTTTCCCCAAGAAATGTTATCTGCTACGATAGTGACGATACCTAAACCATGGAAAGATCCCTCTCTCCCTTCTAACGACTGCCCATATCCTTATTTAATGCTGATGTCAAGCTATTTGCCAAAGTTATTGCAAATAGACTCCTTGACATCATGCCTATCATGATAGAGCGCGACCAGGTGGGATTCACCAAGGGGAGGCAGGCTCCAGACGGTACAAGGTGTGTGGTCGCGCTGGTAGCGGCAGCCCGGGCCCGGCGGACACCTTCTCTGCTCCTGTACCTGGATGCGGAGAAGGCATTCGATAGGGTACATTGGGGATATCTTTTTGAGGTTTTACACAAATTTGGTTTCCTAGGCCCCATTGCAACTGCTATTTCCGCACTTTATTCCGTTACGTCTGCACGAGTGCTGGTGAATGGAGTGCTGTCCTGTCCTTGTCAATCTCTATTGGTACGAGACAGGGGTGCCCATTGTCCCCTTTAATATTTTCCCTAGTGATGGAGCCCTTAGCTGAAAAAAAAATAGATCACACCCTGATATCACTGGTGTCAGGTTGGGGCAAACTGATCACAGAATTAATTTGTTCGCAATGATGTGATATTGTCCCTCTCTTATACTGACTCAGACTTTGTCTGATTTTAGTGCATTATCATACTAGGGATTAGCCTGACACCAACCAATATTCGCCATATTAAGGACTCCTTGCCCTATCAATGGTGCCCACAGTCAATGCCCTATCTGGGAATTCAGCTGACAGAATCCAAAAGACCTAGTTAAGGCCAACTTTCCGGGTCTGCTGACTTTCCTACAGAAGGAGCTTGATGCCCTCATTAAATTTGAGCATAGTTGGATGGGGAGAATAGTGCTATACAAAATGTTGATTCTTCCTAGAATACTTTACTATTTGAGGACACTGGTGACCCCGATATCCAGGAGTGTTTTCCGAGATTTCCAAAAGCAGATGATGGCTTTTGTATGGAATGGCTGTAAGCCTAGAGTGGCCCTGCACACGCTCTTCAAAGCTAGGGACAATGGTGGTATGGAAATACCAAGTTTGTATCACTACCACTTGGCAACCGCCTTGGGCCAGCTTAAATTCTGATTTACACCAAACCATGATAAAACTATGGCCGGCTGTGGATGCTCAAATGGCCCAGGTTAAGAGCTGGGAGGGTTTCCTGTGGCGTTGGGTCCCTCCATGCGTTTGCCCCCTTCTGCGCCGCTGGCTGTACAAGCTACTGCCAAGGCCTGGCACACCCTTTGAGCTGTTTCAGACAGTATTGTCCCTAGGGTCTTCTTGAACTTGCCTCTTACTACGCTCTCACACATGGTCCCACTTCTGTCCTTAGATGTTTGGAGCGGCTGTGGGATTAGGAATATATCTGACCTGTATAGTGGCAGCAGCATTGTACCTTTCTCCATGTTGGAGGAGAAGTATAGTCTACCTACTCATGAGAAGTTTACTTGTACCAGGTTGGTTTCGTACCTGTTGGAGTCTCCCTCGACCTAGATTCAGGTGCCTCAGGTCAGCCAGCTGCTGACCTGTTGCAGTCGCTAACTTCTTCAGCTGCATATCATACTAAAACTTCGTACCATGCTTTAAGCTTAGATTATACCTTTTCAGAAAACCAAGCACATGTGTCTTTGGGAGGATGACCTGGGCGGTAGATCTCAGGCCGGCTGGTGGCGATCAGGTGGGCAAAAGTCCACGATGTGTGCTTCACATTGGGAGCAATATAGTAAGTTACTCCTGCGCTGGTACTACCCCCCCCCCCCCCCCCTTTGCTTAGCTAAGTTTTTTTCCCACGTGTCCTCCTGTCGGAGAGCGTGTGGGGGAGTTGGCTCTTTATTTCATATTTTTTGGCATTGGTCACTCATTCAGCCATTTTGGTTATCGTTTTTTTCCTTAACTAAAACTAATTGGTGGGGGGGGTGGGTTTTACACCTCAAATGGTGCTGCTCCTGTTGGGCATCCACACTTTACCAGTTCGGCATAGAACTGTCATATGGCAGGTACTTGGGGCTGCTCGCCTACTTATTGAGCGCAGATGGAAGTCGACCTCCTGCCCAGCATTGCCAGAATTGATTTCTATGGTCTCCTTGAATTGCCAATTTGAACAAATTTATGCCTGTAGGGGTGGTGATCCGCACAAGTTCTGGGATCACTGGGAGATTTGGTTAACATCGTTCCCCTCTCTAAATGCTTGTTGATACTCACCTTTTACTATACCTCAACTTTCTGATGCACACCCTCTTTGGTCATTTATGGGGCTTAGTGTGTAGATAGATATATATATATATATATATATATATATATATATATATATATATATATATATATATATATATATATATATATATATATATATATATATATATATATATATATATATATATATATATATATATATATATATATATATATATATATATATATATATATATATATATATATATATATATATATATATATATATATATATATATATATATATATATATAGATATATATATATATATATATATATATATATATATATATGATATATATATATATATATATATATATATATATATATATATATATATATATATATATATATATATATATATATATATATACACATACACACATATACATACACATACACACACACACACACACACACACACACACACAGTACAGACCAAAAGTTTGGACACACCTTCTCATTCCAAGAGTTTTCTGTATTTTCATGACTATAAAAATTGTACATTCACACTGAAGGCATCAAAACTATGAATTAACACATGTGGAATTATATACTTAACAAAAAAGTGTGAAGCAACTGAAAATATGTCTTATATTCTAGGTTCTTCAAAGTAGCCACCTTTTGCTTTGATTACTGCTTTCACACTCTTGGCATTCTCTTGATGAGCTTCAAGAGGTAGTCACCTGAAATGGTTTTCACTTCACAGGTGTGCCCTGTCAGGTTTAATAAGTGGGATTTCTTGCCTTATAAATGGGGTTGGGACCATCAGTTGTGTTGTTCAGAAGTCAGGTGGCTACACAGCTGATAGTCCTACTGAATGGAGTGTTAGAATTTGTATTATGGCAAGAAAAAAGCAGCTAAGTAAAGAAAAACGAGTGACCATCATTACTTTAAGAAATGAAGGTCAGTCAGTCCGAAAAATTGGGAAAACTTTGAAAGTGTCCCCAAGTGCAGTGGCCAAAACCATCAAGCGCTACAAAAACTGGCTCACATGAGGACCGCCCCAGGAAAGGAAGACCAAGAGTCACCTCTGCTGCGGAGGATAAGTTCATCCGAGTCACCAGCCTCAGAAATCGCAGGTTAACAGCAGCTCAGATTAGAGACCAGGTCAATGCCACACAGAGTTCTAGCAGCAGACACATCTCTACAACAACTGTTAAGAGGAGACTGTGTGCAGCAGGCCTTCATGGTAAAATAGCTGCTAGGAAACCATTGCTAAGGACAGGCAACAAGCAGAAGAGACTTGTTTGGGCTAAAGAACACAAGGAATGGACATTAGACCTGTGGAAATCTGTGCTTTGGTCTGATGAGTCCAAATTTGAGATCTTTGGTTCCAACCACCGTGTCTTTGTGCGACGCAGAAAAGGTGAACGAATGGACTGGTTCCCACCGTGAAGCATGGAGGAGGAGGTGTGATGGTGCTTTGCTGGTGACACTGTTGGAGATTTATTCAAAATTGAAGGAATACTGAACCAGCATGGTTACCAAAGCATCTTGCAGCGGCATGCTATTCCATCCGGTTTGCGTTTAGTTGGACCATCATTTATTTTTCAACAGGACAATGACCCCAAAAACACCTCCAGACTGTGTAAGGGCTATTTGACCAAGAAGGAGAGTGATGGGGTGCTACGCCAGATGACCTGGCCTCCACAGTCACCAGACATGAACCCAATCGAGATGGTTTGAGGTGAGCTGGACCGCAGAGTGAAGGCAAAAGGGCCAACAAGTGCTAAGCATCTCTGGGAACTCCTTCAAGACTGTTGGAAGACCATTTTAGGTGACTACCTCTTGAAGCTCATCAAGAGAATGCCAAGAGTGTGCAAAGCAGTAATCGAAGCAAAAGGTGGCTACTTTGAAGAACCTAGAATATAAAACATATTTTCAGTTGTTTCACACTTTTTTGTTAAGTATATAATTCCACATATGTTAATTCATAGTTTTGATGCCTTCAGTGTGAATCTACAATTTTTATAGTCATGAAAATACAGAAAACTCTTGGAATGAGAAGGTGCGCACTCACCCGAGTGCCAGACCAATAAGTCCTATTAGATGTCAGAGTGGCCCGACTCTCCTATGTTCTTTAGGCCTATTTATTTGTCCATTGGCTCTTTTCTGTTTTACCTTCCCCACTTGTTGCGAACTCTTCCCTTCCTTCATGGCCTCAACTTGAAGACTGCATTTATCCTATTTATTGTGCAACTGTAGAATACCTCTAGAATTAAAGGTTACTGGAGCTCATCTTAATGTGTATTCTTCTAAACACTTTGTCCTTCACGATCATTTTGTACTCTGTATACGTGTAGATTGTGTTGCCATGACTGTACCCTATGTTTTTGCTTTACCTTTACCTTTGTATTGTACGTACGTAAAATTTAATAAACTATTGACATTAAAAAAATGCTCACTATAACCCTTGATGTGTTCTATGAATGGTGTAGTTTCCAAAATGGGGTCACTTTTGGGGGTTTCCATTGTATTGGTACTCTAGGGGCTCTGCAAATGTGACATGGCACCTGAAAACTATTCCAGCAAATTCTGCTTTTCAAACACCCAATGTCACTCCTTCCCTTCTGCACGCTGCCGTGTGCCCAAACATTAGTTTACATCCACATGTGTATTTCTATGCTCGGGAGAAAATGTGTAACAAACTATGAGATGCATTTTCTCTTTTAATCCCTTATGAATATGTTATTAGGGATAAATGAATGTATCATTGAAAAAAAAAAAAAATGAAATGTCTAAATTTTACCTCCATATTGTTTTAATTACCGTGAAATGCTTTAAGGGTTAACCTTTCTAAATGCTGTTTTGAAATATATGAAGGGTGCAGTTTTGAAAATGGGGTGATTTATAGGGGGTTTCTAATATATAGGCCTTTATAATCCCCTTCAGAACTGAAGTCCCTAAAAAAAATTAAAAAATAAATAAATAAAAGTTAACTTTCTTGTAAATCTGGAAAATCGCTGTTACACTTGTAAGCCTTCTAACCAGAGGCGTAGCTAGGGGTTCAGCACAGGGGGGACGAACACATCCAAGTGGGCCCCCAACTTGGACATGTTCGTATACCGATACTATCAGTAGATGGTGAGCGTATGGTGGTATATAGCAGGTCTACACAGGGCTCTGCAGACAATTTAGGTGAATACTGTACAGGGCAGTAGCATTTAGTGCCTTACAGGTGACGTCTCTGACTAATCCTTCACATTCCCCATCTCTTTCATCTGGAAGGCCATGACCACTTCAGTCTATAAAGTTTGCAACACAGACATCTTTGGTTCCTCACTTTTCCAGGCACCCGACACACATTGCCCTCACCTACACAAAGCCCCCATCCTGCTGCTACCCCAATTATAAAATATATGATATATCACCCCCCATAATGAATAATACCCCCAAGTGCATTTTTAAATTAATAATTTCCATGTGTACCACTTTAAATAGTGCCCCTTAATAATGCCCGAGGTGTTTCCTAATTAAAAAAAAAAATAATTATTGGGGTTCCAATACCAGAGACCCCTAGGATCAGCTGTTTGAATGAACCGTGGTACCTGTGTAAGCGCCGTGACCGCTTCTCTGTTTACACAGTGTCATTCTTTTCATAGCGGCCATGTCATGTAACTACAGCCTCATCCTAAACACATCTATGTGACAAGGCTGGAATGACATCACACGGTCACTAAACAGACAGCGTGTGATATAAACAGGCTCCATGGCCCCTTCATACAGCTGATCAGAGGATAGATAATCAAAAAAAATGAGCTGGAAAAGGCCTTAAAGGGGTATTCCCATGAATATAATCATATCTATATTTGTAGATAATTAAAAGTTAAACATTTTTGCAAATATAAGTAGTTAAAAATTCTGCAACGTTTTAAAGATTTTCTCTAAGTATCTTAGTGGTGACAGTCTGTTGTCTTGATCAGTTGCCAATGGATACGACCACAAATGCAGAAACTTTATATGTTTTGGATTTGTCAAAAACCCAGCCATGATTTTCTTATTGTAGCTGAGTTATCAGGCAGGGACACTACATGTATGAGAAGATATCCTGGCCACAATAAGAAATCATTGCTGATTTTCTGACCTCAGAAAAGTCCTGCATTTATGGTCGTATCTATTGGCAACCGATCAAGACAACAACTTGTCACCACAAAATATTTACACTAAATATTTAAAACTCTGCAAAATGTTTAATTACTTAAATTTGCAAAAATGTTTAACGTTTAATTATCTACATATTTAAAAATGGTTATGGTCATGGGAATACCCCTTTAAGGCGGCGATGCATCGCAGTTTTTACTGCAGCACTTTGCACAGAAAGTTCGCAGAGGTTTCCTCCGCGGACTTTCTGCTTCAATTATATCTATAGGGAAACCGCTGGTGTTTCCATAGGTATAATTGACATGCTGCGATTTCGAAAACTGCGACATGTTTTGGAAACCGCAGCGCAGCGGCGAAAACCCACAGAAAAAAACCCAGCATTTTACATCTAGCAAATTCCATCCACTTATTGCAGAAAAATATGTGCAGCAGATGCACTGCGGTTTTGGAAATTGCAGCATGTCAATTATACCTACGGAAACACCGGCAGTTTCCATATAGGTGTATTGAAAACAAAAAGTCCACAGAGGAAACCTCTGCGGACCTTCTGTGAAAAGCGCTGCGAGAAAAACCACAATGTTACCGCAGCGGTTTTTCCTGCAGCGCTTTTTTGCTGCGGCCTGTGGGGCCTTAGCCTTAATAAAGCCCAAGTGCCACTTTAAATTAATTGACCCTCATATTATGCCCCTTATTCCCCCTGACAAATACTGCACCTCTAATGACCCCTTATATCAACGACCACCCCCTTATGTTCATAATGCCTCCTAATATAAATGATGCCCCCTAATGGCCCCTTATATAAATAACCTCCCGCCTTGAATTCATAATACCCTGTAATAACCCTTATATAAAT
This sequence comes from Leptodactylus fallax, assembly GCA_947044405.1. Taxonomy (NCBI): domain Eukaryota; kingdom Metazoa; phylum Chordata; class Amphibia; order Anura; family Leptodactylidae; genus Leptodactylus; species Leptodactylus fallax. The sequence continues at coordinate 2,858,929 of CAMRHE010000097.1, forward strand.
GACCCCCCCATCGTCATAATGCCCCCTAATGAATCCTCCCTTTATAATTATATTTCCCCCTCCTAACCACCCCTTACACTATTAATATACCCACAACTGCGCTAAAAAGCAAAAAAAAAAAAAAAAAAAAGTCACTCCCCTACCTGCGATCCTGATGAATGGAGCCACCACTTCCTCCCTGTCCGCATGCAGGACATCTGTGTGAGTGCAGGAGGCGCGTTGTGACGTCATCGCGCCGCCTGTGCTGAAAAGCAGACATCAGTCTGTGGTCTCAGCGTTTTGTAAACCGCAAGCCTGTATTGGCTTGCAGATTACAATACTGTTAAGTTGCAGGATAGGTTGCACGTATGATGACACCGATCTAGTTATCACAAGGCATTATGGGAAAGGAGCTGGGAGCTCATGCGCCCTCTATTGGATGTAACAGATCCTCAATTTGCTTTTGACTCACCGAGTCTTGAGACAGCAAAAGGGATTTTAGCCAAGCCAGTTTCACTTATCTGCATACAGCGCCGTTTCGGGATTTTTGTCCCTCATCAGTGCAGAGCAAAGTGAACTGCTCTCCCTGTCCATAACCGATCTAGTTAGAAATAAAGGATGTATTAATGGCGGTCCAGGGGTGGGCCCCAGGCAGCCGCCCCCTCGCTAGCTACGCCTCTGCTTCTGACATCCAAAATAAGTTAAAGGACGATTAAAAGATGATGCAAATATAAAGTAGAGATGTGATAGATAATATTTATTTGGGTGGTATGACTGTCTGAAAAACAGAGCACTTCACAATTTGAAAATTGCGATTTTTTCCAAATTTCCATCAAATTTATTTTTTTTATCAATACAAAAATATTGCTGAATGTTTACCACTAATATGAAGTACAATTTTCCGGGAAAAATCTCAAAATCACTTGGGTAAGTTAAAGCGTCTCAAAGTTATTGCCATATAAAGTGGCATGTCAGTTTTGAAAAATGAGGCCGTGTCCATAAGGCACTTTTAGGCTGTGTCCTTAAAGGGGTATTCCCATGAAACAAAAAATCCTCTGCATTATGATACAATGCAGTGCTGGTGATTACGTGTCTAATCTGATATACATATATGTGAATGCTTTAATAACCATTTTAGCTCTGTTCACACCGTTTTCCTAGAGAAGTATGTGCCACATGGATCCCAGTTGGCTTTGTGTCCTCATTTAGCCTCCATTGTCCCACATTTTCATTGCTTTGGCAGGTAGAACAGTGTAATTTGCTATACCAAATCCAGCTGGAATTTTTTCTCTAGCTCCCGCCATTCTTGAGCAATCAGTGCTGTTAGTTTTGGGCGATAGTATCGCGACTGTGCTTAATATTGCAGCTCAGTCCATTTACTTGTTCTTCAATCAGGTCATGTGACAGATGAACGTGATGTCACATGGCCCGTGAAATGGTCCACTGTTGCTTCAAACAGATCACGGGAATCCCGGGTGTTGAACCCCTGCTGACATTCGGACAGGTCATCAATCTTACAAGCTCAGGAAAACACTAACAGTTTTATATAAAATATAAATTTAATAGAAGTCCCTTCAGATTTTAGATCAGTCCTTTCTCTCTCCATTTACTGACATTCATATTCCACAGTCGGAGGTCCACGCACAAGGTTAAAATATCCGGCAAGAGCGCCCAGGTCAATGGAGAGCGATCGCTGTCTCCTCAGCAGCTCAGACTCCTCGCTTGTATATAAGGAATAATCTGCAATGTTTTCAGGCAGCTCCAGCTCCTTTTTATGCATTCTTTTCCTTTCGAGCAAAGCCGTGTCCAGGCTCTGGCAGCGGGGCTGGTCCTCGGGTGGGTGGTTCAGCGCCTCATGTTTCAGTAGCTCTGCTGCAGTCGGCCGCTGATTTGGATTCTTATTCAGGACTGAAACCAAAAAGTCTCGCATGATGGGACTGCAATCTTCATCTATGTCCTGGGGGAGCTTGTTTGTATATAATATACAAGTAGGAGGGGTATGCCGATCGAGGGTATCGTTTCACCCAGGGTGGATTTCCTGTCTGCATGTGGATGATCGTAGCGCCCATACTATATATATCAGCTTTAGTCAAATGTCCTCTGCAGAGAACAACTTCTGGACTCATGTAAATCTCCATCACCCTCAGGTCTTTCGGGTGATACAGATCACCAGTCATCTGAATGCTGAGTCCAAAATCCACCAGGACAGCTTTTGTTGACATGAATACAATGTTACTGGGCTTTATGTTGTGGTGGATGACATTCTTAGAGTGAAGGAAATCAAGACCCTTCAATATATGTTTGGTGACCCAAATAATTTCAAACTCCCGCAGAGGTCCACAGCTCTCCAGCCTCTCCAAGACAGATCCGCCTTCTCCAGCTTCCATGTATAAGTGAACCATATTCTCAGATAAGATGACCCCATATAACTCCGCAATATTTTCATGCTGGAACTGAACCTGAAATTCCACGTCTGCTGGTTTGAAATGCTCCACTGGGATCAGTTTACAAGCCATTCTCTTTCTTGTCTCGATATCTTGTGCCAGGTGCACTTTACCAAAGGCACCTCTAGGAATGAATTCTGAACCCATGCTCTTGTACGTCATCTTCCATGGAAACAATAGCACATCAGTGTCCGTCTGATATCGGCCATTTCATATTGTGAGCATCTTGTTCAATATAATTCCACATTCCTGTTCCAAGCATTTATGTAAATGTTTAGTTACATCCGACACTTGATTTGCAAAGTTGAGCAACTCCTTAGTAGTTCTGTATTTGACTGATGATAGGAGAGAAGTTTCTTGTCCACTGAGAAATAGAGAGTCCGTCCTCTCCTCATTGTTATAGGCTTCTTGACCATGTGTGACCGCGTTCTTCCCCCCTGCACCCACTTCCCCGTCTCGGTAGATATTTTCCATTATAGTTACCAGGTCCGTAACATTCAAATAAGTAAGAAGCAACTCGGCTTCATCCTTCTGATCACTGGTGGTGCTCATGAAGTCCATTATGGCACTGCTTTCCAAAGCAACACCTTTACACTCCATATGTGCCAGCATGGCTAGGACACTACGAGCCACTTGCTGTCCATTCTTAGTCCAGGGCTGAGCATGCACACAGTTCCCATGCTCTGTAGTGTGACCTGCTCCCTAGCTTGCCTGCAGCTCAATGCTGGAAAGTCCAGGCATGAAGTTTTTCCTCAAGAAGCAGGCAGTCCCCTTTCAGGAAATGATGAGAACGAAACAGAAGGAGATTTTAACCCCAGAAGCGCCTGAGTGTGGAGAGACACCAAGGAAGATCTTCACTCAGCGCTTCTCTGTTTACACAGTGTCATTCTTTTCATAGCGGCCATGTCATGTAACTACAGCCTCATCCTAAACACATCTATGTGACAAGGCTGGAATGACATCACACGGTCACTAAACAGACAGCGAGTGATATAAACAGGCTCCATGGCCCTTTCATACAGCTGATCAGTGGGGAACCACTTTATTATTGAGGTTTTATTCTGAGGATAGATAAAAAAAAAATGAGCTGGAAAAGGCCTTAAAGGGGTATTCCCATGAACATAATCATATCTATATTTGTAGATAATTAAAAGTTAAACATTTTTACAAATATAAGTAATTTAAAACTCTGCAGAGTTTTAAGGATTTTCTCTAACTATCTTAGTGGTGACAGTCTGTTGTCTTGATTGGTTGCCAATAGATACGACCACAAATGCAGAAACTTTCTATGGTCTGGGACTTGTCAGGAACCCAGCCATGATTTTCTTATTGTAGCTGGGTCATCAGGCAGGGACACTACATGTATCAGAAGATATCCCAGTCACAATAAGGAAATCATAGCTGATTTTTTGACCTTAAAAAAGTTCCTGCATTCATGGTCGTATCCACTGGCAACCGATCAAGACAACAACGTGTGACCACAAGATAGTTAGAGAAAATCTTTAAGACTCTGCAAAATGTTTAATTACTTATATTTGCAAAAATGTTTAACTTTTAATTATCAACAAATTTAAAAATGGTTATGTTTGTGGGAATACCCCTTGAAGGGTTAGAGTGGGTTCACACTTGCGCCAGCACTCCGTCTGCCGCGAATCTGACCTAAATGTCGGAAAACTGGATAGGGAAATGTTTGCGACGCTTTGTTTAAAAACCCATTCACTTGAATGGGTTTTTAAAGCAATGCGAGGGTGTGCACTTACACCCTCTGCGCCGCAAAGCCAGTTTTTTTCGTCGGTCAAAGTCCTACATGTCCGACTTTGTTTGACGAAAAAAAACGTCTTCACAGCACAGAGGGTATAAGCGCACACCCGTTCAAGTGAATGGGTTTTTAAGCAAAGGGTCGCAAACATTTCCTTATCCAGTTTTCCGACATTTAGGTCGGACTCGCGGCGGAAGGAGTGCCGGCACAAGTGTGAACCCACCCTTAAAGGGGTTGTCTAAGATAAGATATTGATGACCTGTAAACATGTAAACAATACTAGGAGCTGTGTGCTGTGGGAAACTGCTGATCTGCAGAGTCCTAACAGTCTAAGAGATGTAAGATCAGTGGGGGCCCCTGCTGATCAACTGTTTGAAGGTACTGTGGTGCTTTTGCAAGCGCTGTGACTCCGTCACTATTTATATTGCACAGTATCTGTTTTATAATCACCATGCGATGATATTACAGTCTGTAATGACAGCACAGCTGCTATGAAACAGATGGCGGGTGATGTGAATAATCTAGGGGCCCCACAGTATAATATACTCCACAATGTTCAGCACACAGTATAATGTGCTACACAGTGGTCCCCACACACTATAATATGCTCCCCACAGTGGCCCTATACAGTATAAAATGCTCCCAAGAGCTCCCATGTTGCCGCTTTGGGTGAATCCCATGAAATTCAACGAATATTCGCGAGGATCGGCCCTCAGCTTCGGTGCTTTTATTATACTCTGGGGTCTCTTCAGACCCCAGAGTATAATACGTAGAGGCCCAAGGGAAGTGACTAAAAATTATTCTCACCTTGCCTCACCTCTCCTGGACATCCGCGCTCCTTCTGACTCTCCAAAATCTTTGGTCCTCTTCTGCCTGCGACTGAGGTCCTGGGGTCTGTGATTGGGCCTCAGCGGTCACACTCAGCATGCTGACATCATTATGCGTGACCTTAGTTACAGGCTGGAAGATCCCTGGAGAAGATGCAGGGAATCGTCAGAAGCCCAGGAGAGGCAAGTATTAGTATTTTTATTTTTAGTCAAATTCCCTGGGTTGGCATCTATTGGATATGCCGGGCCCCTTTCCATTAACAATATGTATAGCGGTCAGGGAACCAGGCTTTCCTTAACCACTATCATGGGGGTCCAGGGTTCTGGCCATATCCAGCTGACCACGGGCCCTGTAACTCCCTCGGTCGCTGTCGCACCCCCTGCGCCATTGAAACAATCTGAATCCATCTACATAAATTTAGAAACTCTCATGGTACACATTTGGAAAGATTTACAAACGAAAATATGCAAGAATTCTGGCACTGTTTTAGCCAAAAAAAACCCAAAAAACTGGTGTGCATTCCTTACACCCAGGGGCTTAACAAGTTACTATGAGGTCCCATAGTAAAACTTGAAATGGAGCCCCACAATAGAGGGCCGGTTCTAGACAATATGTGGCCCTGGGCAAAATTGAAAGTGGGGCCCCAAATATGAAATTATTACACCAAAAAGTGACATTTAGACTGAAGCCCCACATTGCGAAAAAGCATAGTTTTTGCTGCGGATACAGTACCTGCAAAGTGAATGAGATTATTACTAATCCTATCCACACATTGCAAAAAAAAATCTACAGCAGAAAAGCTGCTTTTACAAAAACACAGCATGTCAATTACACCTGCGGAACCATTGGCTTTTTTGTATAAGTAAAATAAGGACAAAGTCCAAGCAGGAAAAATCAGCAAAAATGCAATGAAAAACGCTGTGGAAAAAATGCAATACATTTCCCAATGTAGAGTTTTAGGCTTAGTCAGCCAGGAGGTGGTATACTGAATGCTGCAGTGTTAAGATGGCCAATGGATATGCTCCTCAATGTGAGTCCTTTTGCACTTGCCAAATATCAAGATTCCCTTGTTTCTGAGCAATTGTAATAATAATTGGTCAGTGTTCAGATGCCTGTACACGATGCACACAGTAATCACATGCAGAATACATTGCCTGGCTATACCTCTACCAGCTATGTGAAAAGATGCCACGTGCCAAGTGCAACTACTAATTAGCAGTAATCTGCAGCCTGGGCACATAGTATACAGAAACCCTTATGGTTGAGGAGAACTCTGCCATATTGGGAATGGATACCACCACCATACATTGTCAAAATAACATAAGTATACAGTAACTGGGTAACACCACCATACCATGACTGGGTAATACCATCATACAGCAACTGAATAACAACACTACTCCGTTACTGGATAACACCACCATACACTGAGTGACTAATACCACTATGCACTGACTGAATAATACCACCATACCATGACTGGATAATACCACATCATACAGTGACTGAATAACACCACCATACAGTGACTAGATAATACCTCCACACAGTAAATAAGTAATACCAGCATACCATATGTGATGTTGTTATAAGTATATTCTGTATGTTCTTTGCTGCTTACTCATTTTGCTTTGTCTGCCTAGCAACAGTGAGGTAGTAAGGGAGGAGGAGGAGATGCTAGACAGAGAAGAATGGAGGAAGCATGGAATAAAGAGTTCTGATCCATAAAAGTCATTATCGCATAGTGGACTTATTCCAGATGACCTGCATCTTCACTACAACACTACACCATACAGTGTCTGAATGATACTGTATCTCCATACAGTATCTGGATTATACCCTCACATGTTGACAAATCTTAACCATGTGCTGTGAAAGAAACTTGCTGTGCAAACTGACCTGCCATGATGGTTTTCAAGCCGCAGCATGTCAATTCATGTGGCAGACTCACCAGCAGGTTTCTGTCTGTGCCCCCTGCAAGCTTCATCCTCTTTTATATCCTGCAGCAATAATTAACATGCTGCAGATACGTTTAGGTTCACATCTACATTGGAGTCACCATATGAGACTCCACCACAGATTCCACTTAAAATCGGCAGAGAGAAAAGTCGTGCAAGGAGGACTTTTCTCTCCACCGGTTTCAGTATAAAATCAGCGGAAACCGGGAAGACCCCATTATAGTCTATGGGGTCCACAGGTTTCTGCTTGTAACCGTTTTTTAAGCAGACAGGGTTTCTGTCTTTCGGGTCACCATGTGGACCTGACAGAAGGAAACCCTCAGTGCAAGTCACTTTGTACAGCTGGTTTTAAGTACATCATGTGGATGTGATATTTGTGATGTGAGTAAATTTTACCAACACGCTACTGCTGAAAATTTTGTAATGAGCTAGCCACAAGCAACTTCACAGCTACTATCCAGCTGTGATCAGGGATCATGTGGCTCCGGCCTTAGAAAGAGGCTGAGTTACTGCTATATGGTAGTTCTGCAATTACTATAAATTTGGGTGTACATCTTTACTATGTACCTCTCTAGTCTTTTAGTGTAGTGTCTATGAAAGGAATTACCAGTTGAGCAACAGGACAGGGGATAAGTGTCTGATCGCTTGGGTTCGACCGCCAGGTCCACCTGTGGTCAGGACAACGGTGGACAGAAAGTCCCCCAAAGGCCTCTTTGTGAATTGAGCACCAGTGTGCTTGCATGACCGGCACTTCATTAACTGCTATGAGGCTGCCAGGAATGTCATCTCCAACAGTGTCTGCAGCCCAATAGAAGTGAATTAAGTTTCGGTTACAAATAGGCTTTAAAGAGCATCTTTTATGTCCTCATGCACATGCGGTTTTATATACTGCTAGAAAGCCAACAGTGTGCATAATTCAGTGCACTGTCAGCTTTCCAGTTATGTGCCCCGGGGCTGAAGATATCGGTGCTGCTAGCTTCAGCATCGATCTCTGCCCACTGTCAGAAGGGTGTTCCTGACAGTCTAGATGGGCTGCGAGGAACACCCCCGACTGTACTCAAGTGTAAATTATTTTGCTGCTCTTTACACATAGTGAAAACGCATATAGTGATTTTACTGGGGTAATGCACACAGTGATGTCACAGTACAGGAATGAAAAAAAAAAAAACAGTGATGTCACTGTAGAGATAATATACACAGTGATGTCACAGTACAGTGATACTGGCCACTATGACATCATAGCACAAGGATAATGAACATAGTAAAAAGTTCACTGTATACACTAACATCACAGCATAAGGGGTCATTCACACTACCATTGGTGACTGTCAGCAGTGTTCATTGCTATTGTCCATTACAAAATTTTAGCAATGGACACTAGCAGAAGCATCACAAATCCGTTAAAATTTCCATTCATTTCAATGGGATTTTATCTGGTGTCCGTTATTGACTGTTAGTGTGCGTTTACACCAAATCTGTCACGTCTTATTTTTCACGGACACAAAAATCCAGGGTGCAGGACGTGTCCGTGAAAAATAACGGTTTCACGACGGACGTCAAGCGTCCATTTTTTTTTAACATTAATGTGTATGGGTAACGGATGGGTCCATTATACTGTCCGTTTTTTCTTTGCATACTCAAAAAAAAAAAAAAAAAAGCAAAAAAAACCGGATAGTATAAAAACTGACACTAACACTAAGTGATTCTAATGTGTTCGTTTTTGTAACGGATTCATTAAATGGATCAGTAAAAAAAACAGACACATTAACTGTGTTAGGGTGAACTTTTTTGAGGGCACGGAGTGGTACTGCCCTTGTCAGGGTGGGAGCAAATTGGGGTGTGAGGGACAGTCCAGTCCCTTAGAGGCAGCATAGGGATTATTTCTTCTTTTGACCCCATTGGTCCCTTAATGTTTGTTTTGATAGGTGTCTTTTTAACTGACACTATCATAACGGACATCCAATGGTAGTGTGAACACACCCTTAGAAGTAATTAAGTCACATGCAGACATTATGATGTCCCAGTAAAGTAATGGAGGTGCATTCTTTTTTCCACTTCTCCTTCCATCATCCATAATTGCACACTAGGTCTCAACGGAAATGGGACACCTTAATTGTTGGCCTTCCCTAGCAGCTGCTGTGTCTGCTACTCTTATGTTCCGCGCCTTTTCCGACAAGAAAGTAGAGCTTAGCAGAAAGGGTCAGGGAATTTTGAAAAGGGGGCGAAGCTCAAAAAGAGACTTCATACATCAAAAAGGGTGCCAACACTTTGGCACTTATTTGTTGGAAACTAAGGTACTAGATGGTATAAACCTAGACAGTCTAACAATGAGCCAGATTTAGTATCCAGCATTAGCCACTATGATTAACCTGGGAAATTTTAAAACTGTCTAGTACAAGTTTCAACTAATATATCAGCACTGATGAATACTAATAGAACTTAACATTTAATAATATAAGCCTAAAGAAGAGAGAATAGAAATATGACAATTAATAAAAAGCTAACTTGCACATGCCAGGAAAAGTGTTAGACACCAGAATTATGTGGGGTCAACCGCAAACAAAAGGCAGCAACAATAGACCGATCCCATATAAGAAAAGGATGGATCTTACACAATCAGAAGTCCAAGGGCGGTAGCCATAAAACAGGTAGTCAATGGGGTCCAAAGGAAGACAGTCCCTATGCTGCCCCTAAGGGATTGTCCCTCACACCCCAATTTGCTCCTGCCCTGACACCACTCATACCCAGGTCCCCTGATGAGTGGTGCAGATGCACTGTGAAATGCGTAGGGACTGTTATGGTGGACTTTTTTGAGGGCACAGAGTGGTACTGCCCTTATCAGGGCAGGAGCAAATTGGGGTGTGAGGGACAGTATAGGGACTGTCTTCTTTTGGACCCCATTGACTACCTGTTTTATGGCTAACGTCCTTGGACTTCTGATTGGGTAAGATCCATCCTTTTCTTATATGGGATCGATCTATTGTTGCTGCCTTTTGTCTGTGGTTGACCCCAGATAATTCTGGTGTCTAACACTTTTGCTGGCATGTGCAAGTTAGCTTTTTATTAATTGTGTCATATTTGTATTGTCTTTTTTTAGTTTTATATTATTAAATGTTAAGTTTTATTAGTATTCATCGGTGCTGATATATTTGATTACCTGATGTTTGTGACACTACCCTATCTTCCCATTGGGGTTTTGTGTTTGGTTGGTGGCCAATTGCAGCTGATAGTATTAAGTTTCTACTAACAATTAGACAGAAGTAGGTCAAGTTCACACCACCTTTTTTTTTTTTATGTTTGTTGCTCTCATCTGAAGAAAGTGTCTGTCATGGTTTTTACATTATCAAAGGGGCTCTGTGTCCATCACTCTACTACTGTTAATGTCCTGTGACAGATAAGAGCAACGGACTGTAATAACGGTAGTGTGAACATACCCTAAATAGGCCAGTTCCAATGATTAAAATGAAGTGTAATAACTACGATTATAATGGACGTGTGAACTCCCTGCTTCTTTCTGGCATATTCAAGTTTTTTACTCTGCAGGAAGCAGGACAGATATAGGAAGATCCCCCAATGCCAGCAAATAAATATTAATGATTGTTATTGAACAAGCTTTACTTTGATTTGCTGTCAGCTTGTCCCAGTACTGCTGTGAGGCTCCGTGTCATAAGAGACTAACTAGTTAAGAGTAGTTCTTATTTACAAGTACTGTAAGCTCTGCTGAAGTGTTTTCCATAGGGAGTAAGTGATTGAGAAGCAGCGGACCTATTTCCAAGTTGTTCCTATACTTCTGTAGAGTTTGTTAGCATCTGCAGCTTATGTTTTCTGTTGGGGTGTTCATAACTGTTGAAATCAAGAATAGAGTACAGTGGTCAACTATACATAAATCAATCTGGTCCACCCAGATGCATAGTCTCTGTGGGGCCCATCTGAGCATTGCCATGAACAGATGCCGTACTTTCAACTATATCTATGTCTGAAGGACATTCATACAGTTGAAATGAATGATAAAACAGGAAGGCCTGCTGGCGTACAAGATGCCTGCACCCAGGCAGTCACAGCATTGTTCCTCCTGTGCTGAGATGCAGACATCCTGTCTGTGGTCACAGCACCTTTTTTTTTCCTTTTTTTAGGGCAGTTGGGGCCTTATTATTATTATTATTATTATTATATGTGGGATCAAAAGGGACATTAGTGGGCATTATGAATATAGGGGGGAGATCATTTATATAAGAGGTCATTAGGGGGCTTTATGAATTTAAGGAAGATCATTTATATAAGGGAACATTATGAATATAAGGGGTATTTATATAAGGAGTCATTAGGGGTCATGAATATAGTGGGGGATCATTTATATAATGAGTCATTAGGAAGCACTTGGGCGTTATTAAAGGGATTTTCCAGCACATTTTTATTGAGTCTCCTTAAGATAGTGGGTTTCTGACTCTTAGGACCTCCACTGATCAGCTGTTTGAAGGGGCCATGGCACACATGCAAGACGACTGCCCCATTCACTGTTTACACCACACGATATCTGTTTTAGGCTAAGGCCCCATGTAGTGGACTACAGCAAATAAAGCGCTATGGGGAAAAATCGCGGCGGCAACACATTCAGTTTTTCCCGCATCACTTCCATTATACATATAGGGAATCCGCCGGCGTTTCCATAGTTAAATAACATGCTGAGTTTTCCAAAACTGCAACAGTTTTGGTAATCGCAGCATGTCTGCTGCGCATATTTTTCCACAATGTGTGGATGGGATTCACTAGAATCCCAACCACTTTGCATGGATTGTAAAATGCAGCGGTTTTTGCGTTTACAGTAATACCTCGTACATTCGCGAGGTTAGGTTCCAGAGAGGGTCGCGGATCGCAAGGAATCGCGAATGTTTGGTACAAGCGCTTAGAAGCACTTACAATGCCGGTTTCTAAAGTTTAACCCCCAAATACCAAAAAACTTTACCCTAGAGTACTGTACAGTATACTAAAGTATACTGTACAGTATATTAATACATTAATTAATTCATTTATTCATTCATTTGTCTTATACACTCACAGTAAAATGAAACCAATTACCGGGTACGTAACAAATGGGACACTACTACCCAATAGCGAAGGTTTTTTTTTTTTTTTTAAATTCACAGATGTGTGAAAAACAGCAAAATCTATATATGTTAGGTTCCAATAAAAATATCGCGAATCTGTGAATTCGCAAATTCGGAAACGCGAGTGTACGAGGTATTACTGTACACCAAATGGGATCCCGGCCTTATAGTGACCATGTGATATTATTACATCCTTGTCCCATAGAAGTGTAGAGGAAGAGGCTACTACATCACATGGCCACTAAAACAAAACCATAAAATGTAAACAGAGAAGGGGGTCACAGTGCTTTAGCTGATCAGCAGGGATCGCAGGTATCAGTGAACTGAACTGATTTTTTTCATTGATGTTCTAGAAAAACACTTTAGTTAACACACAGGGGTCATTATTAATAAGGCCAAAGCCAGGAGTGGATTGAGCAGAAGATAGAAGTAGAAGTATTTCCTAGATATTTCCCATTCCATTTGTGGCAACTCTTGGCTTTGACTAAGAAAAAAAAAAAACGCAGCAAAATCTGCAACAAAAAAAAAAGCTGCATTTCTGCAACCTGGGGCCTCAGCCTTAGGGTGTCTAGTCTAGACTGCAAATGTTGGTGCATTTTAAAGACTGTACCTTTGACTAACCCTGCCCTTTTCCCAATAAGTCATGCCCACTTATTGGATAAACTGCAGAAATTGTTAGAAAGGGTTTAAAATTCTTGAACACAGTAAATGAGGTGCAGAGCACGTACTCCAGCTTTTTGGTACAAATTACACCAGAATTCTGGCACTTTTTTTTTAGTTTATCTGCCCCACTGTGCAAGTTGACGTTTCCATATTTTGCTATAGACTCCCAACAAACATGTTCGAGAAATTAGGCATTTGAGCCTTTCAGAAGTGGTATTTGTATAGGAATACAGTAGAATATGTCGCTAATAGGCTTTGTACTCAATTTTGCTTTTCTATACAGTAAAAGAGGTATACTGATGTATGCCCTCCCAGCAGTTTCCACAAGGAGACACTCTTGACTCCATTAGATGAATGGAGGCCTACAGCTATGCTATGCTTGGTGTATGCCAAAAAAGTTCCTGTTGCATATGCCTAATATGTTCATACAAGTGTGTACACAGCCTTTCTGATTTTTTTTTTTGTCCCAACAGAATAAAACCTAATCAGAGAGGAGAGGTTAATGAAAAACTTAAGTAATTAACTTTAAATGTAATCTATTAATTTAAAAATGATTGCACTCAGCTGAAGTACCGGCACTTTCCATCCAGATGCTGGGAAATGCAGACTGGCCACTCTGCTTATTACTATTACTACTTTCTATTCCTTTCTTTTCTCATTAGGCTGGCCACCTAATTTTCTATTTTTCTACTCTTTCTGGTCTTACCATCTGTGAACAATGTACCAAAACTAAGGAAATGTTCTCCAATATGGATTAATAAAGAAGTGTTTTGTTTTTTTTATTACTTACCTGCAGTAGTGGAGCTGTAGTAGGGTGTGTCTGCTCTGACCTTATAAGAGGCAAGTCTGCACAAACTCGTGGTTTATAGAGAAAACTGCATAGGGTTATGGGAAATGTCTATGGTATAAAAGTATTCCATTACCCAGCAAGCTGAGTTAGTGGTGTTTTTTTTTCTTCTTCTCTTCTTTTTCCCTTGTTGGTGGAGTTAACATAGTGGGGAAAAAATCTGTAATACTAAAGTAGCCTGAAATCTAAGGATTTTGTTATACACAGTATAGATATTTTTTGAAAAGTTCATTTTTTTTTTTTTTTTTTAATTAAAATTGGACTTCCTAAAACAAACTCCTTTGGATTTCTTTTCATCAATCAAGGTCTGATGGGTTTTTTTTTTGTTTTTTTTTTTGAAAATCCCATGCTTCACACTTACCATCTGGAGTTTTTTATTTATGCGTTGTCTAGACATGTTTATTTTTATATTAAGTTATATGGTATCCCTACTTTTTGGGATACCTAAGGTTTTACTAACTTCTCCTTTCTGTGACTTTGATTTCTGATTTACTGGACAGGGATAGGGTTGGTTCACACTTGCCCCCGGAGTCAGTCCACCATGAATCCAACCTAATTGTCAGAAAAAAGAATTGGGAAAGGTTTGAAACGGTTTGTTTAAAAACCCATTCATTTCAATGGGTTTTAAAGCAATGCACAGGTGTCCGATTGCAGCCTCTGCACCACAAAGCCGTTTTTTTGGTCGGAAACAAAGTCGGACATGCAGGACTTTGTTTCCGAGCAAAAAAAAAAAAAAAAAACAGCTTTACGGCACAGAGGCTGCAATCGCAACCTGCGCATTGCTTTAAAAACCCATTGAAGTGAATGGGTTTTTAAACAAACAGTTTCAAACCTTTCCCAATCCTTTTTTTCTGACATTTAGGTCGGATTCATGGTGGACAGACTCCGGGCGCAAGTGTGAACCAACCCATAGCACTCTTCTGTGAACAGAATAAACCTGTTTGTCTTTTACTAACTGACTATTCCCTTTACCTAAGTACAGTATCTAGAAACCAATCTCTCTGAAATATGGGTGAGAATATGACAGTGTATCTTATGCAAATCCAGTAGCCTGAACTCTTTAACCAATTTAATGCAATGAACTCTCATAAGGCCACACCTGTTAGTTCTCAGTTACTCATCGCTCCCCCCACTAAAATGAGCACGCAACACTGTAATGGCAAATAAATGCAAATGACACCCTATATTTTGAACAATGGGAAAATTCAGCTTGGGAAAAGGAAACTGACCCCAATCGCGGCACTACACACACCGAGCTATCACTTAAATGCCCTCAGCTCCAATTTAGCCAAGACAGCCATGTTCACCTGCCACAACTGTTCCCCCCTGCTGGGCCATTGTCCAATTTTCATTACTGCCCAGGCTCAAAACTTCCTGGGATCCTGCTGGGTAACTAAGGGTGTTTTTCATACACTGGCACACCATGCGTGCAATGCTGCAACCTGTCCTCACATAGAGCACTCTATGCAGAAAAATAAGGTGGGCTGGATGAGAGTCAGGATTCGGGGTCTTCCCTAGCTGCTCCTTATGAATCCCCCTTCAAATTCTCTTTCTCCTCCCCTATTTTTCCCGCTGTTCCGCCATCCCCCAACACTTGGGTTCTAATAGACAAAAGGCTACATTCCTCCCTTCCAGACTCCTACATGTTCAGTGCCATTTTAACTGCCCTATCCTCCTGAACTGCCCCTCTCATCATCTTATCCCCTATTAGAACATACTAGGGAAACCTGGCACCCATTATGCATCTTCAGGGCTATTCCCCCTTTGTCCCTAAAAAGGCATATATCAGTTACCACCAGGGTCAGAATGGACTATTAGTCCTCATTTTGCCAATGCAGATGCATTGGTCAGGGGCCTGATCGGGAAGGTTAGGGGCCAGGCCCCTCACCATCCCGATCAGGCCCTTGACCAATGCATTTGCATTGGCAAAATGAGGACTATTAACATACCTGCCAACCGTCCCGGATGAGTTGAATACAGCGATGAAGCAGGAGCGGACAGCCTCTGCTTCATCATTGTACTCCTGTGCACTGAAATGCCTAAATGCTGTAAGCACAATGTGATGATGTCACTCATATCGCACCTGTAGCTCCCTCAACAGTCCGGAGAGGCAGACCTCAGACAGAGCATCAGGGATGCGAGGAGAGGTAAGTATCAGTGTTTTATTATGTTAAACCGTGGGTGCAGATGGAGGGGGCATTAAACTGGGGGCAGATGGAGCAGGGCAGATAGAGAATGACATTGAACTGGGGACAAGTTGGAAGGGAACATTAAACTGGGTCAATTCCAAAAACAATAAACAATTGCCAATATCCCAATAAATACCAGAAAGAAACATACCCTCGTATCACATTTGCACAAAAATGAACCCTTAATGTACTTGAATAAAACACAGAAAAAAGAACTTATTGAAGACAAATCAATCAAAATTACAACAACAATACAATCCAAACCAAAACTAAGCAATCACAATATACATATATATATATATATATATATATATATATATAATCTAAATAAACATAACATAAATAAAATCATTAATAATATGGGATTTGAACTTACCCGATATCTGTTCCATCATTACCACGATAACTCTGTTAGCATCCGGAATAACAATGGAAGTATTGCATCACATGACAACAACTTTTACATTAAACTGGGGGCAGAAGTCAGGGAGGACACAGTGAAACATAAAAAAAAAAAAAAAAAAAACATACCTGTCCCCACTGTCTGCCACCACTGACTGGTCCAGTGTAAACCACAGCTTTGCCAGTGGAAGCCCCTTTGCCACACTTGACTGCTGAGGCCAATCAGTGACCACAGAAAAGGAACTGATGATGTCACTTACATACGTCATCGGTTCCTTTCTTGTGGCCATTGATTGGCCTCAGCAGTCAGGAGCAGTGCAGAACTTCTGCCGCCAAAGGAACAGCACATGCTGGACCGGACAGTGGCGGCAGACACTGGTCTCAGGGGAGTATTTTTTATTTTTTTTTAAATGTTTCACCTTCCCTCGGTATCCTCTCTGAAATTCCTGGACATCCCCTTTAAAGAGGTTGTCAAGGCTAAACATAAATTTCTAATTAGGCCAGGGGAGGTGAAAAAAAAAAACAAACAAACAAAAAAAAACATACTCACCTGTCCCGGTGCTCTGGTGTCCTCCCAGGGTGGTTCAGTCCGGAGCTTCGGGGACAGGTGAGTATGTTTTTTTTTTTTTCACCACCACCGACCGATTTAAAAAATATTTGATTCCATTTTTGCCTGGACAACCCCTTTAAGGGGATATGCAGGAGTATTATTATTATTAGGGGAAACACAAGGGGTATTATTAACTGATGGGCACTCTTAATTTAAAGGTTTAAACTTTTAATTCAGACAGCAGGGGAGGGTTATAATGCATCTTCCCCTCCTTACCGGTGCTGGGTTGGCTGTCACCTTGTATGTATACAGAGCAGCTGCAGCAGTGATGTCAACAAGACCATGGGTAGCCAAACAATGTATACTGCTGTACTACTGAGCACAGGGATTGGCTGTAGCGGTCCTGTTAACTTGACGTCACTGTTGCAGCCGCTCCGTATACAGAGCAGTGAAGGTGTCAGGCATCCCAGCACAAGAACAGAGGGGAGGATACAGGTAACTGTTAGCACATTTTTATTTTATAACTCTCCACTGTTGCATACATTAAAATGTCTGATCCTGGACAACCTCTAAGACAGCATACAGGCGGTATTATTAACTGAAGTGGCACACAGCGGCATTCATTTAAAGATACATACAGGGGTATTATTCATTTATAGGGGATTTTTATATTATATATTTTATAATTGTAGTAGCAGCAGGATGGGGGCTTTGTGTAGGTGAGGACAATATGGGTCAGGTGTCTGGAAAAGTGTAGAGCCAAAGATGTCTCTGCTGCAAACTTTACAGAGACAAGTCACAGCTGGAAGAAATGGTCATGGCGGTCCAAAGGGAAGCGAAGGGAAATGTGAAGGATTAGTCAGAGACATCACCTGTAAGTCACTACATGTAATTGCACTGAATTCATCTAAATGGTCTGCAGAGCCCTGTGTAGAGTTGGTATATACAGTGCCTTGCGAAAGTATTCGGCCCCCTTGAACTTTTCAACCTTTTGCCACATTTCAGGCTTCAAACATAAAGATATAAAATTAACATTTTTTTGTGAAGAATCAACAACAAGTGGGACACAATCGTGAAGTGGAACGAAATTTATTGGTTATTTTAAACTTTTGTAAAAAATAAAAACTGAAAAGTGGGGCGTGCAATATTATTCGGCCCCTTTACTTTCAGTGCAGCCAACTCACTCCAGAGGTTCAGTGAGGATCTCTGAATGATCCAATGTTGTCCTAAATGACTGATGATGATAAATATAATCCACCTGTGTGTGATCAAGTCTCCGTATAAATGCACCTGCTCTGTGATAGTCTCAGGGTTCTGTTTAAAGCGCAGAGAGCATCATGGAGACCAAGGAACACACCAGGCAGGTCCGTGATACTGTTGTGGAGAAGTTTAAAGCCGGATTTGGATACAAAAAGATTTCCCAAACTTTAAACATCCCAAGGAGAACTGTGCAAGCGATCATATTGAAATGGAAAGAGTATCAGACCACTGCAAATCTACCAAGACCCGGCCGTCCCTCTAAACTTTCATCTCAAACAAGGAGAAGACTGATCAGAGATGCAGCCAAGAGGCTGATCACTCTGGATGAACTGCAGAGGATCTACAGCTGAGGTGGGAGAGTCTATCCATAGGACAACAATCAGTCGTACACTGCATAAATCTGGCCTTTATGGAAGAGTGGCAAGAAGAAAGCCATTTCTCAAAGATATCCATAAAAAGTCTCGTTTAACGTTTGCCACAAGCCACCTGGGAGACACACCAAACATGTGGAAGAAGGTGCTCTGGTCAGATGAAACCAAAATCGAACTTTTTGGCCACAATGCAAAATGATATGTTTGGTGTAAAAGCAACACAGCTCATCACCCTGAACACACCATCCCCACTGTCAAACATGGTGGTGGCAGCATCAAGGAAGGCCGGAGCTGGGCGGAGCCTGAGTGGAGGCCGCATGACAGGGCCTGGAGGTGAGGCCTACAGTTGCTAGGGGGAGGGATAGCAGCTATGGCGGGAGTAACTACGGGGGGTGGGGGGATATAAATTAACGGCTCGGCTTCCCGCGGTCACTCACCGCTGGGAAGGAGCCATTGAAGACATCCCCTACCTGTGCGATGGCCGACCTTGAGGTAATCCTGGGGCAGCTCCGCGCTGCTGCCGGCTCCGTCGATGCTGCCTGGTTGAGGCAGCAGGTGCTGGGGATCGTTGATGCGGTCCCCGGTGGCGTGGCGCCTGGTTCCCCGCGGCCTGGTCCAGCGCCGGCAGCCTCTCCATCACCTGCTCCTTCCCTAGCTCCGGTGGGCGTGGCCTTGGCCCGGCGGCGGCGTCGGGCAAGGCCTCCAGAGCGTCTCAGCCCTGAAGCAGCACCCAGGTCCCGGCGTCAGCGCAGGAGCCCTTCCAGGGACCCTCCAGGCCAGCGGGAGCGCCCTGCAGCTAAGGGCAGCGGCCCCCGGCCTGGGAGGCATCCATCGCAGCAGCCGGGACCAGCGGAGGGGAGGGGGCGGAGCTCGCGACCCCTCCCCCTTCCCTTCTTGACTCCGCCTCCAACTACAGCCATGGATTCGGTGGCCCTGCCTGGCGATGCTCCGGTCGGAGGGGCCACTAGTCGTCAGGAGAGACAACTGATGCCACCTGGTGCCCGTAGATCGGCGGGGTGCTTCCAGCGGACTGTCTCCGGGCCGGTCCTCATCGGGATTGCTGACGACCTCCAGGCGGGGGTGCCCTTCATGTGCCGGCTGTTCAGGTGCCGCGGCGGCTAGTAGCAGCATCCATGACTATGAAGGCGACGACTTCTTGGAATCTTCCCTGCGAGTGGATTCAGGATCTGCGGTTGGCGGGATCACAGCTTCTGCGCAGCCTGGTGAGTGTATGTCTTTGTCTTGTTCTGTTCCAGTGTTGTTTAGATCTCAGGCGAGTGGGGAGGAACCCGATGTGGCGGCTGGGGTGGGTCCGGCGGCTGCGGGGTCGGCGGGGGGATTTAGGAGAGGAGCTGCGGGAGCTATTGGGAGGTCTTCATGATGTGTTAGCGCGCTCGAGTGGGGTAGGGGGGAGTGGTGGCTCCCCTGTTTCCGCGTGGGTTGGGGGCCCCCCCGGCCCCTCCGGTGATAGTATTGCCGTCTGAGAGTCTGGTCCGTAAGGAGGTGGGTGTGGCGGTGTCCGTGCAGACCGAGAAGGAGGGGGACGGCATCCGTTTAGACGATAGAGCCAGGGGGGAGGTCTACGTCTGTTTTGAAGGTCCCCTGGGTGCCCATTTGAAGAAGGAAGTGAAGGACAAGATTTGGCGTGACGAATACGTCGAAATCTTTTCCCTGCTTCCTCTGGAAAAGTTTAACTTGGATAAGGGCAAGCGGGATGAGATTAAGAAGGAGGAGGAAGAGAAGAGGTGGTGGTGTTTGATCCCGCAGACTTTTACCAACTGGCTGCAGGCGTTCGCCATACTAGCTAGTGTGGTTGGCGAAAAAGCTCCTGAACATTGTTCAGGACTGTTTTGCTACTTGGATGCCATTGGCGAGGCATATAGGGTGTACGGGGGTCAGACTTGGCTGCGCTATGATGAGCAGTTCTGTCAGCGCAGGGCGATCCGCCCGTCTATTCGGTGGGATCAAAAAGACATTGGGCTGTGGCTGAGGGTTATGGCCCCTTCTCGGTTTGGGCAGCCCTTTCGGGGGGGGGGGCCCTCCGGCCTCGCTAGTCAGTCTGGGGTGGGACAGGGAACCGGAGGTAAGACAGGCTTTTGCTGGCAATTTAATGAAGGCCAGTGCAAGTTTGGGGCGACTTGCAAGTTCAAGCACACTTGTTCCGTGTGTGGGGGGAAAAGGACGACAGTCAGGCAGGGCGGCTGGTCATGGGGCTGACGCCGGTGAAGCTGTGCGAGATGGAGCCTTATCTAAATCGGTATCCAGACCGTCTTAAGGCTCGGTTGTTGCTTGAGGGCTTCGGGCAGGGTTTTCGGAACCCGTCTTCCCTCCAGGGGGCCTCCTTGTCCACCCAAAATCTGGTCTCTGCCTATCGGCATCCGCGTGTGGTCGGTGAGAAGTTGGCCAGGGAGGTCTCCTTGGGGCACATGGCGGGCCCCTTTAGTTTCCCGCCGTTTTCGGATTTTATAGTTTCCCCACTAGGGGTAGTTCCAAAAAGAGAGCCCAATAAGTTTAGGTTAATACATCATTTGTCGCACCCCAAAGGGTGGTCAGTTAATGACGGTATTGACCCCGATCTAAGTTCAGTGGTTTATACTTCATTTGATTCAGCGGTTCATTGGGTGCAGAAATACGGGCCCGGGGCACTGATGGCGAAGACAGACGTGGAGTCGGCATTCCGCCTCCTCCCGGCTCTTGGGGTGTTACTGGGACGGGGCTTATTTTGTGGATCGTTGTCTCCCTATGGGGTGCTCGATCTCGTGTGCTTATTTTGAGGCCTTTAGCTCGTTCTTGGAGTGGGTGGTGCGGGACCTGGCAGGTGTTGGGTCCGTCATCCACTACTTGGACGATTTCTTGTGCCTTGGTCCAGCCGGCTACTCTGTTTGCCTTTCCTTGCTCCGGACCCTGGAATGGGTGGCAGCGCGTTTTGGGGTACCCCTAGCCCCAGGTAAGACGGAGGGCCTGTCATCGTGTCTGAGCTTCCTAGGTATCACTATTGATACCGAGCGCATGGAGTGTCGCCTCCCGGTGGATAAATTGCTATTGCTTCGGGAGGAGGTAGGGTGCGCCACTAGGTTGCGGAAGATCACACTCCGGGACTTGCAGTCACTGCTGGGCAAATAAAATTTTGCCTGTAGGATTATGCCCATGGGGCGGGTGTTTTGCAGGATCTTGGCGAGTGCCACGGCTGGGGTGACGTTGCCCAGGTATTTTCTCCGGTTGACCAGGGATCACAGGGACGACTTAGAGGTGTGGGCCAGTTTTTTGTGTAAATATAACGGCCGCTCCTTGGTAATGTCGCCTGTGGTTGACGTTTTTGACTGGGATTTGTACACGGACACGGCGGGGTCGGTCGGTTTTGGGGCTTTTTGTCAAGGACAGTGGTGCGCGGGTCGTTGGCCGTCGGAATGGGTCGAGATGGGGTTGGTTAGGAATTTGTGTTTGCATTGTGGTGGCATTGGAAGTTTGGGGAGATCGTTTTCGGAACAGGAAGGTGCGTTTCCATTGCGACAACCAGTCAGTGGTGAGTGCCATTAACTCGCTGTCGGCCTCTTCTCCTCCGGTCGTTCGGCTGTTATGATGTCTGGTGTTGCGCTGTCTGGCTCTGAATGCTTGGGTAGTGGCTGTTCATGTCCCGGGCGTTAGCAATGTCATTGCTGACTCTCTTTCTCGGTTTCAGTGGGAGCGGTTTCGTCAGGTGGCCCCCCGAGGCGGATGTCATGGGAATCCCTTGTCCGGATCACCTGTGGGGCGTGGTCTTGCCGCAGCCGGGGAACTGATTCGATCATTGCTAGCGGTTGGTACCAGGGCAGCTTATAAGGCGACATGGAGGGAATTCGAGTCAGTGGCGGGTGAGTTAGGGGGTGTTGTTTCAGATAGGGACAGGCGCACGGCAGTATTGGTGTTGGTGGGTCGGGGGTCTTTGGCAGGTTGGTCGGTTTTCAGGATGAATAGGTTAGTGGCGGGGTTAGCTTATGGTTTTCGGTTACGGGGTTGGGTGGACATGACTAAGGATTTTTTGGTCTCACAGGCCCTGCGGGGTTTCAGGAGGGGGGTGGGCTCGCCCAGACGGGCAACGGCCTGTTTCTTTCCAATTATTGGAGCGCCTGGGGGCAGCGCTGTGCAGGGTATGTTCTTCCCCGTTCGAGGTTGCCCTGTTTCGTCTGGCTTTTTCCTGGGCGTTTTTTGGGGCTATGCGGGTGGGGGAACTAGTGTTCCCAAGCAAGTTGGTGGCGGGGGGTATGTTGTTCCAGGATGTTTGTTTGGGAGGGTCTGGGGTTGAGTTTATCATCCGGCGCTCAAAAACGGATCAGTGTGGCAGAGGCCGTAGGGTATGTCTGTTCCCCGTTCCGAAGTCGGCCATGTGCCCCGTGCGGTGCTTCCAAGAATTCGTTGGGCTGCGTCAGGGGCGGGTAGACCCATTATTGTGTCATGCCGATGGCTCCCTTCTGTCTACAGTAGATTTCAGTTCACGTGGGTTTTTAGGAAGTGTTTGGGGGACCTGGGTTTCGACCCGATGGTTTTCGCCCCACACTCTTTCCGCATAGGCACGGCTACAGAGGCCTCAGTGTGGGGGTTGGGACCAGATGTAGTGCGGCGAATTGGCAGATGGGCATCGCGTCGTTTTGTATCGTATGTCCGCCCTCATTTGCTGTGAGTGTCTACCGTTCTCGTCTGGTTCTTTTTGGGTGGTTTGTTTTTTCTGCTGTTGTTTATGTGGGTTATTTGTTTTGCAGGTCACCCCCCCCTGCTTGGTATGGATATTGGGACATTCTTATGTCCACTGGGGGGCGGCGCGAGCAGATATGCGCCCCCACGGACGGCAGCTCGGTTTTCCTAGGTCAGTGGCGATTGTGCGGTGGCTGGGTTTCCGGGGCATGCTGTGGGGACGCATGTTACAAGAGTTTAACAGGTATGCCCACTTGGTCCGCCACTCTGATGTGTTGGTCTTGCATTTAGGCGGGAATGACCTGGGCGCTCGCCCTTTTAGGGAGCTGGTCCGGGATGTGAAACATGATTTACTCCGTTTGTGGGTGGAATGTCCGGGGTTGGTTGTAGTCTGGTCGGATATAGTCCCGCGTCATTCCTGGCGGGGAGCCAGGTCGGTGCCTCGGATCAATCGGGCTCAGTCCAAGGTTAACAGGTAGATTGGGTCGTTCGTGGTGAGAAACGGGGGTATCGTGGTGAGGCACCACGAGCTGGAGGAGCTGGATGGTGGTTTTTGGTTGGCAGATGGGGTACACCTGAACACGGTGGGGATTGACATGTGGGCTTTAGGTTTGCAGAGTGGGGTGGAGCGGGCATTGGCTTTGGGGGGGGGGCGCAGCCTTAAGGTGGTCAAGGTGTGCGCCCTGTGGCGGGGTGGGGGGGTCCTTGGAGTTGGTGGAAATTCGGGGGGTGGGGAAACATGGTGGTTAGTTTCCCCTACAATTAACTATGGTTTTGGGTTGGTCTGGCCGCTTTTGGGCTCCTGCTGGGTGGTGTCCCGGGGAGTGGTTTTGGTATATGTGGTGAGACTGCCATCGGTGTTTATGGTGCCCCTGAGCCTGTGGTTTGCGGCTGGGGGTAACTTGGTGTGATGAACAGTTTGGCGGCCAGATCTATGTAGCTCCAAGGACCTCCCCCTCAGGAAATATATATATATACATGTTTATTTCTGGAAAGTGGGGGTTAATTTGTTATTTGTTAACTTTTGTTATTTTGTTATTTAAGGTGTTATTTATGTATTTATTATACATAGGGGGTTATATTAAGATTAGTTATTTATTTAGGTGGGTTTTGGATAAATACGATTTTTGTATAGATATATATTTGTATCATTTGTAATAAAATGGCTGCTGTGGCCAATTAATCCAACCTCAATTGTGTTTGTCTTTATTCTTAGATAGTAAGGTGGGGACTAGGGGAAGGAAGGTGAGGTCGCAGCATTGGTAAGTACGGGTAAAAGGAAAAGCCAACATCCGCAGTGCCACTGTCATGATTTGGGCCTGCTTTTCTTCAGCAGGGCCAGGGAAGATGGTTAAAATTGATGGGAAGATGGATGGAGCCAAATACAGGACCATTCTGGAAGAAAACCTGTTGGAGTCTGCAAAAGACCTGAGACTGGGATGGAGATTTATCTTTCAACAAGACAATGATCCCAAACATAAAGCAAAATCTACAATGGAATGGTTCACAAATAAACGTATCCAGGTGTTAGAATGGCCAAGTCAAAGTACAGACCTGAATCCAATCAAGAATCTGTGGAAAGAGCTGAAAACTGCTGTTCACAAACGCTCTCCATCCAACCTCACTGAGCTCGAGCTGTTTTCCAAGGAAGAATGGGCAAGAATTTCAGTATCTTGATGTGCAAAACTGTGCAGCTGTAATTACAGCAAAAGGTGGCGCTACAAAGTATTAACTTAAGGGGGCCGAATAATATTGCACGCCCCACTTTTCAGTTTTTAATTTTTTACAAAAGTTTAAAATAACCAATAACTTTCGTTCCACTTCACGATTGTGTCCCACTTGTTGTTGATTCTTCACCAAAAAATTTAAATTTTATATCTTTATGTTTGAAGCCTGAAATGTGGCAAAAGGTTGAAAAGTTCAAGGGGGCCGAATACTTTCGCAAGGCCCTGTACTACTACTACTACTGTATTATACTACTACTTTATAGTGATAATATTGGTATAACTTGGGTTGGGGGCCCACTTGGACATGTTTGTGCCCCCTGTGCCGAACCCCTAGCTACGCCTCTGGTTTGAACTAATCAGGTTGCAGTTTGTTGCTGCATGCGTCACTGACATATTGATGCTGTGCGCGGTGGCGGGTTTCTGCATAGGAGCCCAGACCAGCAGTATGAAAGGTAAGTACAACTTAACCACGCAAACAAAAAACATTTCCCCCTATTTTGCCCCCAAATCTTTCAATTTCACTGACCACTCTGATAACTACAACCCCAGCAGCTCCAGATGCTCTGGGTCTGTTGAAAGTTGGGTCTGAGCATAGGCCATAAAAAATATTAACCCTGGATAGAGATGAGCGAATTGAAGCTGCAGAAGTGGAATTCGATCCGAATTTCAGGAAATATTCGATTCACATGGAATCCGGATTTCCTGATGCTTCGCGGTAACGAATATTTAGTAAGGACCTTTGTAACATCAGACGGTTACATGATATTCTCTAGTGATGTGATTGGGTAGGCGTGTCTTTGTTTGTTAGCAGATCCTTCCACATGAATAAAAGTTGTGAGAGAGAGAGTGAGTGTAAGAGAGACATGGCCGGGGCATCCAAGGGCTTCCGCCATTTTGCTGCCCACCCCGGCTCTCTGCAGACAGTAAATATCTGTTTATTCACCGTGAATTAATTTGGATCGAATAGACTCATATCGCGAAGTTGCCGAACTGAATTTTTGAATACTTCGCTCATCTCTAACCCTGGATAACCCCTTTAATATGCCCCACACAGTTTACTGTCCCTCATTAGTGGGATGTTAGTACCCATCACTGCTCCCACACAATATAATGGCCCCATCACTGTTCCCCATACAGTATGGGGGACCAGTGAAGAAGACATAGAAAAATTTGGCCCAGACAACCCCTTAAAAGAGGTTGTCCATAAATTGGAGCGACCACTGTGGCGGCCACCTGGGAGGTGTAAAAATAAAAAAAATTATAAAAAAAAAAAAAGCATACTCACCTGTCCCCAGCACCCCGTTGTCCCCTGCCTGTGTCTGTTTGGTCTCATGGCGGCGCCTTATTTCTTGAAATCCTGTACCTAATTGGTCTTAGTGGTCACATGAGGTGCAGGACTCTCAGCAAGTAGCACGAGTCTGAATGGACATTGGTAGTGGACAATGGAGCGCCAGAGACAGGTGAGTATGCTTTTTTATTTATTTATTTTACACCTCCTGCACGGCACATGGGATGCTCCAATTCCTGGACAACATCTTTAAAGGATTTATCCATCTTTCTAATATTGATGGCAAATAAAGTTTCATACTGGTGACCTATACACAGGATAAGTCTCAGTATGTGATCTGTGGGGGTCCAACAGCTGATGCAGTAGACAGGGAGTGTGTGCAGACTGCTCCTATTCAAGCCATAGGAGGGGTGTTGCATTTCCCCAGAATCACCACTATACAGTGGATGGGACTGGTGCACCACCCCTATTACTTTTTTTTTTTTCAATTCAAAGTTTATTGATTTTCAAAAAGACATAAAATACAGTGAAAACAGCTGCAACGGCAGCATCAACATTCACTCCTATTACTTGAATAGGAAAAGCCTGCACACGTTCCCCATCCACTGCAGCAGCATTCAACATCTGGAGCCTGCGGGAACAGCAGATCTATGTAGTGTTTAGTTGTCAGACTCAAGTCACATATTGTTGCCCTATCCTATGGAAAGGTTATTACTATGAAACTTTATTTAGGGGCCAGACAAGCCCGTTAAAGAAATATTAATAAAAAATATGCAATTCCTCTGGCAGAACCATTATTTGTCATGTAAAATATAGAATGTCCTCAAGATGGTGCTGCACTGCAGAACTGTCATCTACGCTATGTCACTGTATCAAGTCCTGTATATCTTTCAAATCAGTCTCTCAATTTAGCAAACTAAAGACATCTCTAGGAAAACTCATTATTTTATGACTGTTGTTGGTCCAACTTCTGGGACCCCTACTGATCATAAAGTGATGGCATATCGATATCCCAAGGGACAAAGCAATGTATTTTGGTGCCCTAGCTGGTGTAGGCAAACTGTGCCCCCCACCCCCATCTGTACTTTGTCTTCAGAGGATCAAAAAAATGGAAATAATGTGTCCCATTAATGTTGATACAAGAGAGATACAAGCAGAGAGTCTTCTGTTTATATCTGTCTTGTATGAACATTAGAAGTATAAGCAGAAAGACAGAAGAACAAATGTATAGGCTCTTCAAGGATCGTTAAACCATAAAAATAGTAGCATAGACCCTCAACATATGAAAATTAGAAATAAAACTTAACATTTAATATACTAGTTAAAATGTCAGCAAAAAGTCCTATAAGACACCAAAAATCACACAATAAAACTTCATAAAAAAATGGAACTTAACAATTCCAATGATGGGCTGAATTAATCAACTGGTAGCCCAAAGCGCCACCACACAGCAAAAGGGTCTGTGTCCGACACTTGGGGCAATGGAGTGTATGTCCTAACCTCTCCCTATTATCAGAAAGGTAACAGACTCCCCGCCCTAACAAGGGCGGTCCCAAAACTCGCCCTAATAAACCCATGTATACCTCCTCCCGACACATTTCGCCACCCAATAATGAGTGCTCCTCAGGGGATCTATAGGGAGACATAAAAACAGGGCAAAAAAATCACACATATGCAGGTAGAGTAAATAATTCCACCAGTGGGGATACGGTTATGGAAATTTGTAGGTGTTTTTTTTAGATAAACTGCTGTCTCTAAATTGCCCTGCCTTGTCTTAGTCAACTTCACATCAAGGAAAGAGAGACTTGTATCATGACACTCGCTTCTGAAACGTAAACCTATAGGGTTTAGATTAAAATGATTGACGAACGCGGTGAAGGATGCAGCATCACCCCTCCAGACGACGAACACATCGTCGATGTTCCGCGCCCATAATTCCACTCTATCAATCCCCTCCATAGTCTGATCACCAAAAACAATGGTAGCTTCCCACCATCCCAGGAGCAAATTTTCATTAGATGGTTCACATGAACAGCCCATGTCTGTGCCCCTGAGCTGGTGGTATAGCTTACCATTGAAGGTAAAAATTGTGGGTCAGAACAAAATAAATAAAGGACAAACTTCTTGTGGGCGCAGTACTGGCACTCTCGCATACTGAGATAATACTCAATCGCTTTCATCCCCCACTCAAGGGGGATTGAGGAGTACAGTGCCTCGACATCTATGCTCCCCAAGGTGCAATCTTCCCCCACTACTACTCCCTCTAAACGTGGGAGAAGGTCCGTAGTGTCTGACGTAGGATGGGAGGGCGGTAACAAACTCCCTAAGTATCTTATCAATATAGATCCCAGCCCTTTGACTCACTCATCCAGAGCCGGTTTTAGACAAAGTGGGGCCCTGGGCAAAATTAAAAGCGGGGCCCCAAATGCTGATATGCAAACAACACCATCGTCTTCCAGTGTCAACCCCTATAATAACGCCTCCTTTCTGCCAACAAAAAAGTAATAACAAGCCCCATTTTACCACACACAATTCAAATGAGCACCTTTGTACCGCCTAATAGATTTTTGCATGCAGTCATCAGTTATTATAGCGCCTCCTTATAAATAGTCCCTGCTTATAAATAATATTACACCTTTATCAGTAATAGCGCCCTTATAAATGATAACTAGTGCCCTGTATCAGTAATATTCCCCCTTATCAGTAACAGTCACCCCGTAAAAATAATACTGCTCCCTTATTAATAATAGCCCCCTCATAAATAATAGTTACTCTTATAAATAATAGTCCCCTTAATTATACCCCCCTTATAAACAGTTCCCCTCTTATAAATAATAGCTCCCCCTTATAATGGATGCCTTATATATAACAGTTCCCCCTTTTTATAGGCCTTTTATAAATAGTTTCCCCTTATAAATAATAGCCCGTCTTATAAATAATAGCCCCCCCCTTATAATACCCCCTCATATTTAAGTTTCCCAATTATATATAGTAACCCAACCTTATATACTGTATATATAATAGTTCCTCCCTTATAAATAAGAGCCCCCTTATATATAATAATACTCCGTTATACAATGTCGGACTGAAGGGCCTTAGGCCCACCAGAGAAACTTGTTCTGGGGCCCCACCCAACAGCACCCTGCTAATAGCCTACACCATGGCTCCTTCGCTGAAGTCTTACATATGTGCTGACTATGCGGCATTACTGAGAGTTCCCAGTATAGTCAGCCCCTATAGTACTGTGCAGGCCCCAATAACTCCATGGCCAGTTCATGCACAGTACTGTATGGGGAATGACATGGCCATGCAGCACTACACGTAAGTGCAAGATTATAGTGAGGGAGCTGTGATGCAGACATAGCACACAGGGGTGCCAGCAGAAATTTTGAGCCCCCCACAGTATAATGCTCCACATGGTATATAATGCTCCACAGTATAAAATGCTCCCCTGAGCCCTCCAGTTTCCCCACATGGTATATAATACTCCACAGTGTCCTCACACAGTATAAAATGCTCCCCTCAGCCCCTTGTAGTGGCCCCACATGGTATATAAGGCTCCACACAGTATAATACTCCACAGTGGCCCACACAGTATACTACCCCTTAGTGGCCCAAGACAGTACAATATGCTCCCCAGCAGCTCCACACAATATAATATGCTCCATCTCTTATCTCTTATATATATAAAAATGAGTTCCTGTCTGTCTGTCTGTCTGTTCTTTATGCGCGACCAAACGACTGGACCGATCCTCACCAAATTTGGCACACATGTACATCAGGTGTCCGGGAATATTATAGACTGGGTCTCAGCTCTCTTGGACGTACCGTTCCTGAGGTACAGTATTCCCAAAAAATGACCAGCATTAGTCTATACAAGCCTGCAAGTCTTTCACTCATATTCCAACTGCCATACACACGGTCACATGTCCCTTATCAGCCAATAACAGCTCGCGGGGGCCCACCCCCCCCCGGCCCCCGGGTTCCCCAAGAAACCAGGGGTTTTTTGC
Source organism: Leptodactylus fallax (assembly GCA_947044405.1). Classification (NCBI taxonomy): domain Eukaryota; kingdom Metazoa; phylum Chordata; class Amphibia; order Anura; family Leptodactylidae; genus Leptodactylus; species Leptodactylus fallax. The sequence goes on from CAMRHE010000097.1 coordinate 2,888,977, forward strand.
CCTTTTTTTTTGAAAAAGCAGTTCACAGGACCTTAAATATTCAGTCATATCACGTGTATCAGCCAATATAAGTTCACATTTAATTTACCAGGTTTCCATAACAATGCAGCCATAAATAGACTGTACCTATACTGGACTCAGTGGCGTAACTAGCAATGGCAGGGCCCCAAGGCGAACATTTGACATGGGACCCCCCCCCCCCCCCCGCACAAACTGCATTCCTGCACACACTATTATGCCCCATACTCTCCTCAGGCACACAGGTTTCCATAGCAACCAAGCTATGTATGACCTGTATTAGGGTGGGTTCACACCTGCGCTTCAGTCCGTCCGTTGCCAATCCGAGAGAAAATCTCGGCGAACGGGATTGGCATCGGATACAGACAGGTCAGCGACGCATTGGTTAAAAACCCATTCATTTGAATGGGTTTTTAAAGCAATGCGAGGGTGTCCGATTGCACCCTCTGCGCTGCGAAACCGTTTTTTTTTCCTCGGACACAAAGTCCTGCATGTCCAACTTTGTTTCCGACGAAAAAAAAGGATTCGCAGTGCAGAGGGTGCAATCGGACACCCTCGCATTGCTTTAAAAACCCATTCAAATGAATGGGTTTTTAACCAATGCGTCGCTGACCTGTCTGTATCCGATGCCAATCCCGTTCGCCGAGATTTTCACACGGATTGGCAACGGACGGACTGAAGCGCAGGTGTGAACCCACCCTTAGTGAATAGCAGTTCACAGGACCTTAAATATTCAGTCATATCACGTGTATCAGCCAATATAAGTTCACATTTAATTTACCAGGTTTCCATAACAACACAGCCATAAATAGACTGTACCTATACTGGACTCAGTGGCGTAACTAGCAATGGCAGGGCCCCAAGGTGAACATTTGACATGGGACCCCCCCCCCCGGCAACCCCCCCCACGCACACAAACTGCATTTCTGCACACACTATTATGCCCCATAGTGGCCCCTGCATACACTATTATGCCCCATAGTGGCCCTTGCACACAGTATCATAGTGGCTCCTTCATATAGTATTATGCGCACTTCCCGCTACTTCTTCAATGTTGGACCAGATGTCACGTGAGCCAGGCATGTATCGCAACGCATAATGATGTCGGACTGGCCCACCGACATCTGGGACGCCACCAAGGAGGCCCGAAGTCTGCTGAAAAGACCCCAGAGTATAATGATAGCAGTGTTTGTGGGGTTCACGGCCCACAGGCCTTACTTACCAATCCCCGCAGGAGTGGGGATCGTTAAGTAAATAGGGCCCCTTACCTGCTGGTGTTAAAAAAAACAAAAACATCAGAGGCCCGCCGGGTCCCCTAATGTCCCGGGCCCTGTGGCAGCTGCTACCACTGCTAAACCGGTATTTACACCACTGACTGGACTGCCATACTGGATTTCAGCATTCTTATAAATTGAAATGTTTTTTAAACTACTCATTTCCCCTGCAGCAAAACGCATGGCTGCTGCTCAAGCTAATGAAAACTCTCAGCAGACCCAAGCCTGTCTCCAATCTGATAAGGTATGTTACAGACAACAGCGAGCTGCTGAAACTCCCCAGCAGACCCAAGCCCGTCTCCAATCTGAGAAAGCATTGTCAGCCACATGCACACAGCTGCACTCCAGGTTTCAATAACAACCCAGCCATTTTTCTTCACTGCTGTAGGTCAGCTTTAAAGGGGCAGGGCACTGTGGATGACACTGTTACACAAGGTCACATACACACAGCTTTACTCCAGGTTTTCCATAACAACCGATCGCAGGTTTTTCACTGATATTCAAACTGAGATGCACATGATCACATGACACTTATGACCAATGGAAAATCGCAGGTTCAGTCTTGACATACACACAGCTTTACACCAGGTTTCCATAGCAACCAAGCTATTTATGTCCTGTATGAGTCAATAGCAGTTCGCAGGTCCTTAAATATTCAGTCATATGACGTGTATTAGCCAATGTAAGATCACATTTCATTTAGTAGGTTTCCATAGCAACACATCCATAAATAGACTATACCTATACTGGACTGCCATACTGGATGTCAAGTGCAAAACTGGCCAATTCTTATGGGGTCACTACACAAACAAAAAATGAAATATACCCGTGCGAAGCCGGGTCCTTCCTCTAGTATATATATAAAAATGAGTTCCTGTCTGTCTGTCTGTCTGTTCTTTATGCGCGACCAAACGACTGGACCGATCCTCACCAAATTTGGCACACATGTACATCAGGTGTCCAGGAATATTATAGACTGGGTCTCAGCTCTCTTGGACGTACCGTTACTGAGATACAGTATTCCCAAAAAATGACCAGCATTAGTCTATACAAGCCTGCAATTCTTTCACTCATATTCCAACTGCCATACACACGGTCACATGTCCCTTATCAGCCAATAACAGCTCGCAGGCGCTTACTCTCCTCAGGCACACAGATTTCCATAGCAACCAAGCTATGTATGACCTGTATTAATGAATAGCAGTTCACAGGACCTTAAATATTCAGTCATATCACGTGTATCAGCCAATATAAGTTCACATTTAATTTACCAGGTTTCCATAACAACACAGCCATAAATAGACTGTACCTATACTGGACTCAGTGGCGTAACTAGCAATGGCAGGGCCCCAAGGCGAACATTTGACATGGGACCCCCCCCCCCGCACAAACTGCATTTCTGCACACACTATTATGCCCCATAGTGGCCCTTGCACACAGTATTCTGCCCCATAGTGGCCCCTGCACACAGTATCATAGTGGCTCCTTCATATAGTATTATGTGCACTTCCCGCTACTTCTTCAATGTTGGACCAGATGTCACGTGAGCCAGGCATGTATCGCAACGCATAATGATGTCGGACTGGCCCACCGACATCTGGGACGCCACCAAGGAGGCCCGAAGACTGCTGAAAAGACCCCAGAGTATAATGATAGCAGTGTTTGTGGGGTTCACGGCCCACAGCCCTTACTTACCAATCCCCGCTCCTGCTCACAGCCGCCTCTGCAGAAGGTGAAGGCGGCCGTGAGCAGGAGTGGGGATCGGTAAGTAAATAGGGCCCCTTACCTGCTGGTGTTAAAAAAAAAAAAAAAAACATCAGAGGCCCGACGGGTCCCCTAATGTCCCGGGTCCTGTGGCAGCTGCTACCACTGCTAAACCGGTATTTACGCCACTGACTGGACTGCCATACTGGATTTCAGCATTCTTATAAATTGAAACGTTTTTTAAACTACTCATGTCCCCTGCAGCAAAACGCATGGCTGCTGCTCAAGCTAATGAAAACTCTCAGCAGACCCAAGCCTGTCTCCAATCTGATAAGGTATGTTACAGACAACAGCGAGCTGCTGAAACTCCCCAGCAGACCCAAGCCCGTCTCCAATCTGAGAAAGCATTGTCAGCCACATGCACACAGCTGCACTCCAGGTTTCAATAACAACCCAGCCATTTTTCTTCACTGCTGTAGGTCAGCTTTAAAGGGGCAGGGTGCTGTGGATGACACTGTTACACAAGGTCACATACACACAGCTTTACTCCAGGTTTTCCATAACAACCGATTGCAGGTTTTTCACTGATATCCAAACTGAGATGTACATGACACTTATGGACCAATGGAAAATCGCAGGTTCAGTCTTGACATACACACAGCTTTACACCAGGTTTCCATAGCAACCAAGCTATTTATGTCCTGTATGAGTCAATAGCAGTTCGCAGGTCCTTAAATATTCAGTCATATGATGTGTATTAGCCAATGTAAGTTCACATTTCATTTACCAGGTTTCCATAGCAACACAACCATAAATAGACTAAACCTATACTGGACTGCCATACTGGATGTCAAGTGCAAAACTGGCCAATTCTTATGGGGTCACTACACAAACAAAAAATGAAATATACCCGTTCGAAGCCGGGTCCTTCCTCTAGTACAGTATAATATGCACCCCACAGTGCCCCCCAGTATAATGCTCCAGAGTGACCTAACAGTATAATATGCTCCACAATGGCCTCCACACAGTATAATATACTCCCCAGAGGGGTTCCCCAGTATAATGCTCCACAGTGGTCCCCCACAGTATAATATTCTCCCCACATTCCCCCCGAGTATAATGCTCTACAATGGCCCCACAGAGTATAATATGCTCCTGAGAAGCCCCACACAATATAATACACTCCACAGTGGCCCAACACAGTATAACAGGCTCCCCACACTGTCCCTTCCCCCCAGTATAAAGCTCCACAGTGGCCCATAGTATAATATGCTCCCCAGAGGGCCCCCCCAGTATAATGCTCCACAGTGCCCCCCATAATATATTATGCTCCCCAGAGCGTCCCCCAGTATAATGCACCACAGTAGGCCCCATGTAGTATAATATGCTCCCCAGAGGGCCCCCTAGTTCCTCCCCTGAATAATACCCCACAGTGGCGCCACGCAATATAATATGCTCTGCAGATGCCCCCCCAGAATAATGCTCCACAGTGACCCCACACAGTATAACATGCTCCAGAATTGCCTCCACACAGTATAATATACTGCCCAGAGAGGTTCTCCCACTATAATGCTTCACAGTATAATGTGTTCTCCAGAGCCCCCCCACATTAAAATGCTCCACAGAGGCCCCACAGAATATAACATGCTCTCCAGAGGGCCTCCCCCCCCAATATAATGCGCCACAGTGGCCCCACACAGTATAATATACTTGGGGCCCCTCTGGATAGCATATTATACTGTGTGGGGCCACTGTGACGCATTATACTGGGGGAAGGAGGCCCTCTGGAGAGCATGTTATATTCTGTGGGGTCTCTGTGGAGCATTTTAATGTGGGGGGGGGCTCTGGAGAGCATGTTATATTCTGTGGGGCCTCTGTGGAGCATTTTAATGTGGGGGGGCTCTGGAGAGCATGTTATATTCTGTGAGGCCACTTTGGAACATTATACTGGTGGGCCCTCTGGAGAGCATACTATACTGTGTGGGGCCACCATGGAGCATTATACTGGGGAAGGGGCCCTCTGGATAGCATAATGCTCCACAGTGGGTAGCCTCACACAGTAGAATATGCAATCCAGAGTGCCCCCTCCCCACTATAATGCTCCACAGTGACGCCACACAGTATAATATGCTATCCAGAGGGCCCCCCCCCCCAGTATAATGCTCCCCAGTGGCCCTACAGACTCCCTTAGTGCTATTATTATATTATACTCTGGGCTCTCTTCAGACCCCAGAGTATAATAATCGAAGGCCCGGGACAGGTGAGGGAAAATAAATAGTTTACTCACCTTGCCTTACCTCTAATGAACCTCCTTGCGCTGCTCCGCTATATCTGCCAGCGCTGGATTCCTCTTGTTTGCGGCTGACGTCATGCGTTGTGGATGTCACCGCTGAAGCCCAATCACAGGCCTCAGCGGTGACGTCCGGAACGCCAGAAGATGACGTCGGACGCCTAGGACAGGTGAGTAAAATTGTTTGTTATTTTTTTTACTCACCTCGGAAAGGGGCCCTGCGGCACATGACGCTGGGTCCCTTTCTGTTATTGATATGGCCGGGCCTGACTCCGGGATCCGGAGTCATCAGGCTCCGGGTCCCGGGGGCCCCTTTGGGGACGGGGCCCTAGGCAATTGCCCAGTTTGCCCCCCCCCCCTAACACCGGCCCTGCACACATCCTACGCTAGAGACAATAGGTCTACCCTTGAGTGGGTTTAGACCCTTATGCACCTTGGGGAGGTCATAGAAAGTCGCCAGCACTGCACTCCTCGGTACCAAGAACTCAAATTCTTTTTCATCAATCAAATGTAATCCCCTAGCTTTAAGAAGAATCTCTTTCAATTCCAGTGAATAGTTCATTGTTGGATCTGAAGCAAGTATTTTGTACGAAGACCTATCAGAAAAAAGGCGGACGCACATATCATGATAATCTTTGGTGTCTGTAACTACTGTATTACCGCCTTTGTCTGAGGGCTTAATGGTCAAAAGATCATCTCTCTCCAATGAACATAATGCTTCAATTTCTTTTCTCTTACAGTTATATGAGTTAAGTACCTTAACCCCTTAACGACCTTGGACGTACTATTACGTCCTGGGCGCTAGGTACTTCGCGTACCAGGGCATAATACTACGTCAGAGGCCGGCCACCCACTCACTATCTGAGCGGGCGGCATCAGAACCGGGTGTTAGCTGTAACTGACAGCTAACACCCTGCTCCATAACCTCCTGTCGGAACTGAGTTCCGATTGGAGGTTTTAACCCCTTGGATGCCATGGTCAAACATGACCGCGGCATCCATGGGGTTCCACCATCTTGCCGATATCTATAATCTGCAGCTTGGGGTCTTCCCAGTGACCCCAGGCTGCCTGGAGACCCCACTACCTGGATGATCCTGCCGAGACCTCCGGAAGTCAGCGCTGTGTGTCTCCATAGCGATGACTTCCTGTAAAGACTGCAAGACACATGTATGCTTGTGTCTTGCAGTCTATAGTACTGAGCCAGAGATCACAGCATCTCTGGCTCAGGTGTCCTAATGGGACACATGAAAAAGTAAAAAAAAAGTGAAAAAAAATAAAGTATGTGAAAAAAATTAATAAAAGAATAAAGCCCCAAAAATTCCCTTTTCCTATATAAAATGAATTCTATAAAAAATAAACCTAAAAATTAATAAAAACAATATATATTTGGTATCGCTGCGTCCGTAACAACCTGTACAATAAAACTGAAACCATATTTAACGTACAAGGTGAACGTCGGGAAAAAAAAACGGAAAAAAAACACCGGAAGTAATGATTTTTTGCCATCTCACCTTACAAAATATGCCATAAAAAGTGGTCAAAAAGTCATATGTGCCCCAAAACTGTACCAATAAAAAGCAAAGATTGTCCCGTAAAAACAGCCCTAAACCAACTCTATAAACTGAAAAATAAAAATGCTACGCATCTCAGAAGATGGCAATGCAAAAAAAAAGAATTGATTTATGTCCCCAAATGGGTTTTTGTTCTGCAAAATTAGTATTGCATAAAAAACAGTATAAATGAGGTATCGCTGTAATCGTACCGACCCGCAGAATAAAGTTAGCATGTTACTTACGCTCTATGCTGCATGGTGAAAAATTTAAAAGGTAAAATGCACTGCCAGAATTGATGGGGGATTTTTTTAATCCACCAAGAAAGAGTTAATAAAATTTATTTTAAAAGTTGTAGGTACCTAAGAATGATGTCATTACAAAATACATCTCATACCGCAAACAACAAGCCCTCATATGGCTACATCACCAGAAAAATAAAGAAAATATAGCTCATACAATGTGAAGACAAAACCCCCAAAAATCGCCAAATTATTAGAACAAAACTGGCTGAGTCAGGAAGGCAATTTATAAGCTGTGCGAGCGTATATTAAGGTACAAACCAGAGTTAGAGCTTACGAGGGATAATAAACCAGAAGTGACCCCCAGAGTGACCCCTCCAATAATAGGAGCTACTGGGGAAATAGTAGGGAATTTAGTGTACTGAATGTACTCCGCACAGCTTACATATTCACTTTTCCCCATCCGCTGTGCAGTCACCTCTGGGATACTAATGCTCACTACACCCCTTGATAAATTTTCAAAATGGGGTCATTCCCTAAGGGTTTCCACTTTACTGATACTTTAGAGGCTCTGCAAACATGACATGGCATCCAGATCCCAAACATCTGAATCTGCGCTCCAAAAGCCACATAGCGCTCCTTCCCTTCTGCGCCCTACTGTGTGCCCAAACTGCAGTTTATACCCACATGTATGACACTGGTGTACCCAGGATAATGTACTTAATGTCATATGTGGGTATAAACTGCTGTTTGGGCACAGTCGGGCATAGAAGGGAAGGAGCGCTATTTGTTTTTTGGAGCACAGACTTGGACGGTTTCGTTTTTGGGCACCATGACACTTTTGCAGAGCTGAAATGCCAGTACAGTGGAATCCCCTGACATGTCACCCCATTTTGGAAACTACACCCCTGAAGGAATTTATCCAGGGGTACAGTGAGCATTTTTAACCCCCAAGTGTTGCTATAATTTATTATCCATAAATGAATACGCAGCTGATGGTGTAAGGTGAAAATGACAATTTTTCCAGGAATACATAATAATAAATTTTATTTATATAGCGCCAACATATTCCGCAGCACTGTACAATTTGTAGGGTTCAAGTACTGACAAAAAAAGATACATTATAAAGAAATATTCAATTCACACACTGGGACTGAGGGTCCTGCTCGCAAGAGCTTACAAACTATGAGGTAGAGGGGGTGACACAAGACGTAGCAGGGGCGGCAACAGACGTAGCATTGTTTGTACAATGGTCAGACAATTGTGTAATAGAGGTTACTGTCATTACACATATATAAAGCTGTATGAGCCGTCACCAGTCGTGTCCTTTAACATGCAGATGGTGCCTGGACATATAAAGTTAGTTTGATACGGCATCATATCCTGTGAGGTAATGCGGGAGCGTGAACAGAGGAGGGTATGTTTTAGGGATTTTAACTACAGAAGGGTTTACATTAGGAGTTGTGATAGGCCTGTCTGAAAAGATATGTCTTTAGTTTACGCTTGAAGCTGTGGAACTTGGGGGTTAATCTAATAGTCCGGGATAGAGCATTCCAGAGATGTGGCGCAACTCGGGAGAAGTCTTGTATACGAGCGTGGGAGGTTCTGATAATAGAGGATGTTAGTCTTAGGTCATTGAGTGAACGGAGAGTACGGGTAGGGCGATAGACAGATGAGGGAGGAAATGTAGGGAGGTGCAGCATTATGGACAGCCTTGTGAATGAGGGTGATAAGTTTATATTGTATTCTGTATTGAATAGGCAGCCAATGTAGTGAACGGCACAGTCCGGAGGCATCATTTTAGTGCGTAATATGTTGTGCCTGACTTGTATCAGAGATGAACGCTCCAAAAACTGTTGTGCCCGGGATCCCCGCTCAACAGTTTTTGGAGTGTGTGTCTGTGCAGACATAAGCTGGGCACAACATTTCGAGCACTGAAATGTATCTATGGAAAAATTTCATTTTTAACTTTTCATTATCAGCTGCGCATTCATTTCTGGAAATTAAAAGAATGCAACACTTAAGGGTTAATAATGCTTGGTACCCCACTTGATAAATCCCTTCAAGGGTATAGTTTCCAAAATGGGGAGACATGTCTGCGGATTCCACTTTACTGGCAATTCATGGCCTCTGTAAAAGTGGCATGGTGTCCAAAAAGCAAACTGTGCTCCAAAAACCAAAATAGCGCTCTTTCCCTTTTGTGCCTGGCTGTGCCCAAACAGTAGTTAATGCCCACATATGGCGTTAAGTATGTTGTCCTGGGTACACCAGTGTCATACATGTGGGCATAAACTGCCATTTGGGCACACAGCAGGGCGCAGATGTGAAGGAGCGCTATGTGCTTTTGGAGCGCATATTTAGATTGTTGGGTTTTGGACGCCATGTCACATTTGCAGAGACCCTAAAATTAAAATTGCCCCTACAAAATGGGGGTCACGTCTTGGGGAATTCCAATTTACTGGCACCTCCAGGGCTCTGCAAAAATAACATAGCGACCAGAAAGCCCCTCTAAATCTATACTCCAAAAGCTAAAAAAAACACAGTGCTCCTTCGCTTCTGAGCCCTGCTGTTTGCCCAAGCAGCAGTTTACACCCACATATTTAAATTTTTTTGTCCCGACATAGCCCACTTAATAGTTTTAGGAATGCATGTCTCTGATGCCACAAAGTGGCCGCAACATATTAGGCACTGAAATTAGATATTTCTTTAAAAACTTTAATTTTCACTTTGTACATTAATTTTTGGGAAGCATTTTTAGGCTCAAAATGATAATACCCCTTGATATATTCCTTGAGGGGTATAGTTTCTAAAATGGGATCACTTTTGAGAGGTTTCCGTTGTATTGGTACTTTAGGGGCTCTGCAAATGCGACATGGCACCTGTAAACTATTCCAGCCACATCTGCCCTCCAAAAGCCAGATAGCGCTCTTTCCAATCTGAGCTCCACCATGTACCCAAACAGCAGATTATAATCACATATGGGGCATTTCTGTGTTCCGAAGAAATTGTGTAACAAACTGTTGGTTGTTTTTTCTTCTTTAACCACTTGCAAAAATTAAAAATATGACGCCGTAAGGGAATCACTAGAGGAGCGATTCCCCAGTAGCTGCTGGAGAACTTAGGGGGGGAGGGGCACAACAAAACAGTGGACCCTAAGCTGAATCCCCCCACTGTCCCTGGCTAACTTTCCTGATCTGTCCTAGGTGACAGCCAGCAACTAGTCGATAGTCCCTCCTTATAATAAGTGATAACACAGAACGCAGACAAGACGCACAACAACAAAGGGAGGTCAGCTAGCCAAGGGGTTGGTAACAATCGAGCAATGCAGTACAGAATCAAAATCCAAGAGAATAGTCAAAGGTAAGCCAGTGGTCAGAAAATCAGAAGAGCAGGTAACAGGGAACAAGGAGTATAGCCAGTAAGCGAAATGCAATAGGAGGCGCCAATGGGAAAGTGAAGAAACAATAAATAGGGAGAAAGAACCCGCCCCAGACTTGATAGGAGGACAAGGTGTCAATCACAAAGGCAGGACTAAAGTTAACTCTTAGTGGAGCAGGGGGAGAGCAAGGTGAAGGAGAAGGGCGTGGCGGAAAATCAATTAAGGAGGTGAGGGAATAGGACAGTGTTCAGATAATACAAGAAAAACTCAAAGGAAAGAATCACAACCGGGAACGCCTCCTGCGCCGCAGCATGCGCCCGGAGGACGGCGCCAAAGCCCGGGCAGGCAAGGACGTTACAGTCGCTAAATGGACAGTTTATTGGAAAAAAGTAATTTTTCATCTTTACGTCCCAGAGTCAATAAAATCTGTGAAACAGCTGTGAGGTCAAAATGCTCATTATACACCTAGATAAATTCTATGAGGGGTGTAGTTTTCAAAATGGGGTCACTTTTTGGGGGTTTCCACTGTATTGGTACTTTGAGGGCTCTGCAAATGCGACATGGTACCTGAAAACTATTCCAGCAAAATCTGCTCTCCAAAAGCCAAATAGCGCTCCTTCCATTCCGAACCCCACCATTTACCCATACAGTAGATTACGACCACATATGGGGTATTGCCGTGTTCAGGAGCAATTGTTTTGCTAACTGTGGGGTGTTTTTCTCCTTTAACCCCTTGTGAAAATGAAAACTTTGGGGATAAAGTGACATTTTAGTAATTTTTCATTTATACATCCCAGTGTTAGTAAAATCTGTGAAACGGCTGTAAGGTCAAAATGCTCACTATACCCCTTGATAAATTCTGTGATGGGTGTACTTTCCAAAATGGGGTAACTTTTTGGGGGTTTCCTTTGTATTGGTACTCTAGGGGCTCTGCAAATGAGACATGGCACCTGAAAACTATTCCAGCAAAATCTGCTTTTCAAACGTCCAGTGTCACTCCTTGCGCTGCCATTCGCCCAAACATCAGTTTACACCCACATGTTGGGTATTTCAGTGCTCGGGAGAAATTGCATAACAAACTGTGAGATGCATTTTCTCCTTTAACCCTTTGTGAATGTGTTAATTTTAGGGCTAAATTAAGGAAAAAAAAAGTGTCTAAATTTCACCTCCATATTGTTTTAATTCCAGTGAAATGCTTAAAGGGTTAACAAACTTCCCAAATGCTGTTTTGAATTATTTGAGGGGTGCAGTTTTGAAAATGGGGTGATTTATGGGAGTTTCTAATATATAGGCCTTTATAATCCTCTTCAGAACTGAAGTGGTCCCTAAAAAATTAGTTTGGAAAATTTTCTTGTAAATCTTCAAAATCGCTGTTACACTTGTAAGCCTTCTAACATCCAAAATAAATTACAGGACGATTAAAAGATGATGCCGATATATAGCAGAGATATGGTAGATAATATTTATTAATGTATTTGGGTGGTATATATCTGTCTGAAAAGCAGAACATTTCACATTTTGAAAATTGCGATTTTTTTCCCAAATTTCTATCAAATTTCCTATTTTTTTTTTATAAATAAATACAAAAATATTCATTAGTGTTTACCACTAACATGAAGTACAATGTGTCATGAAAAAACAATCTCAAAATCACTTGTGTAAGTTAAAGTGTCTCAAAGTTATTGCCATATAAAGTGACACATGTCAGTTTTGAAAAACGAGGCCTGGTCCTTAACGCACTTTTGGGCTGGGTCCTTAAGGGGTTAATGTTCCTTAGGTCCCGTGTTACCAACTCCAAAAGACATCAACACAGGAGATATCTCCCTGTGGAGGCATTTTATTACTTTTATTTTGGAGATCCATAAAGGGACCCAGACCTGTATTAGGTACACTGTCTTCAAGGCCATGTAACAACCTGACGTCTTCTAAAAGATCATCAGGAATCCCCAATTCAAGACAAGTATGTTGTTGTTGTTTCAGGAAAATTTTCCGCCATTTCAGCTTTTTAACAAACAAATTCACATCTTTCACCATACCAAAAGGTATTGAAGTCAGATGTAGGAACAAAAGACAAACCTTTACTAAGGATGGCCATCTGGGCTGAGTTTAACAATTTAGAAGAAATATTCACTCTGGTTACCCGAATTGAGGCTGACACTGCTGGAATTGAGGGATGTGGTACCGGGTTCCGGATCCTCAGGTGGTATGTTTGCTCTAAAAAATCCCTCCCTGAAGAATTACCTCCTCGGTCACCCCTCTCCCAGCCTCTACTATGTCCTCTAGTCCTGAATCTAGTGTTTCTAATGGCTGAGTCTGAGTCAGACACGTCCGTGTCATTCGAAGAGGCCCCAGCACCACCTTGTTGTCTCTGTGAGAGAAAAGAATAGACCTTGTTTTCTTTAAAATCTTGTAGGTCTCGATTAAATTGTTTGTTTTTCTCTCCTTCAGGTGGTACTGGAATCTCTCAACCACACTTTGCAATTGTGACTCCTTAACACCAAACTCAGGCTCGAGTTCAAATTTTTTTGTAACTTCAATTTGTTCTTTCAGATTACTCTCCAAACTTACCAGATTAACTTTTTCTTCTTCTAAAAGGAGTTTCATCAGCCTCAAAGAACAAATCGTAGCATCCTACTCCCACTTAGTGAGGAAAGTAGGGTTTCTATTCCTTGAGGATGGGCCACTGTTATCCTTAGACCCTGAGGTACAATGTCCTGTTTAATGTAATTCTCTAAGCACTGTACCTACCACCATGATATGATCAGTTCCTTGTAGGCCTTAGTTAATTCCTTAAAGGATGGCGTATACTTTTTTGTACTAATGTTTTTTCAGAAAACACTTCCTGTGCTTCATTCAACCAATCAGTGGTATTTAATCCTACTAAAAGGAAACCCGCCATACTCTATTTAATCAAAGCAGTATAAGCAGAAAGACAGAAGAACAAATGTATAGGCTCTTCAAGGATCGTTAAACCAAAAAAATTTGCTCCTGGGCTGGTGGGAAGCTACCATTGTTTTTGGTGATCAGACTATGGAGAGGATTGATAGAGTGGAATTATGTGCGCGGAACATTGACGACGTGTTCGTCGTCTGGAGGGGTGATGCTGCATCCTTCACCGCGTACGTCAAATGGTTTAATCTAAACCCCATAGGTTTACGTTTCACAAGCGAGTGTCATGATACAAGTCTCTTTCCTTGATGTTAAGTGGACGAAGACAAGGCAGGGCAATTTAGAGACAGCAGTTTATCGAAAACTGACGGCTACAAATTCTCTCCTGAGATGGGAGAGCAACCATCCACTCCCACTCAGGAGAGGTATTCCAAAAGGGCAATTTCTCCGTTTGAGGAGAAATTGCTCAACAAAAAATGAATTTATCCTCCAAGCAAAGGACCTTAGGACCCGTTTTCAGGAAAGGGGTTACCCTGATTATGTATTAAGACATGCCTATAGAAATGCTCTATTGAAAGACCGTAAAGATCTTTTGAAGGTGAGGGAACCTGAGAGTCCATATTCAGAGGTTGTACGCCTTATTGCAATTTTTGACAATGGCTCAGCGGAAGTTTGCAAAATCCTTGAGAGACACAGGAATATTCTTTTGCTCGATCCAGATCTCAGAGGAATGATTGGTCCCTCACCCTCAATTACTTTTAGATGGGGAAAATCCCTGTGAGATAGGCTGGTACATAGTCACTATGTGAGACCTAAGGAACCAACCAATTGGCTTACTCGACCGATTAATGGTTGTTATAAATGCAGTGGCTGTATTGCTTACCCTTTTTTGGAAGTAGGCAAGACCTTCAGTTCAGCAGTTAACAATAAGGTTTATAAGGTGAGGCATTTTATTAACTGTAAAACTCAGGGAGTTATTTATAAAATGACCTGCCGCTGCAAAAAAGAATATATCGGCAAGACGCGACGTGAATTGCGCAGGAGAGTGGGCGATAACCTTAGGGACATAGCACTTGGAAGGGACACACCTATTGCTACACATGTCAATGACTGTCATAATGGAGATCTAAGTGTTGTGTGTTTTATGGGAATCGATCGTATTTTACCTCTCAAGAGAGGAGGGGATTGGGATAAAGTTATTCTGCAGCGAGAGACAAGATGGATTTTTGAACTACAAACAAGTAGTCCATTAGGCCTAAAGGAGCAGCTTTATTTTGACTGTATTTTGTAACTGTGGTGATTGAGGGATAATTGATTTTTTGGGGGGTATGGTAATTTGCTATATTCCTCCAATATACCCCTACTGGCGACGTCTTTTTGTGACCCCCTTTTCACCCCCCCCTCCCCCTACTTAAACTTATCCTTGTCTATCTTCTTTCCATTCTGTTATCCCCTTTCATATGAGCCATTATTTCTATGTATTTATCTATTTGTTATGGATTTTCATTTAAGAGCATATTCAGTTTGTTTATGTCTCTTTTTTTTTTTTTTTGTACTAATTAGGTTAAGCTTCCTTGTTTTGCTTTTATTTAAGTTTGATGGTATTACCCGTGTGGTTACCGGTCAAATAAATTTTATTAGGGATAAGCGCTTTTTAGCGTTGTTTTGTTCCTGTATTTACAGTGGTCTGGTGGATCGCTATTTAAAAAACTGCACGAGCGATGTATATATACGTGTAGAGCCACTCCCCCATCTGTTTACCTACCTACGTCACACAGTCCGGGATTCCAAATGTGCGTCATAGGGGGGCAAGGCTGAAGGTCCTATTTGAAGCCGCGCTAGATGCCGCAGCAGACATTAAGACAGGGTTCACACTACCGTTGGAGTTCGTTATGAAGGTGTCCGTTAAAAAAAAACAAAAAAACACGGACACCTATCATAACGGACACTAACTGATGTTAATGTGTCCGTTTTTTTAACTGAACCAATTAATGGTTCAGTTAAAAAAAAAACGGACACATTAGCATCAGTTAGTGTCCGTTTTTTTTTTTTTTGTTTTGTTTATTTCTCCTTTCTGAGCATGTGCAGGATAAAAACAGACATAAAATAACGGACAGTAACTGATGGCTATCAGTTACTGTCCGTTATAAGTCCATTACCCATAGACTTCAATGTTAAAAATATAACGGTCACTTGCTGTCAGTCAAGAATCCGTTTTTTTCAAACAGACAAAAAGTCCTGCATGTAGGATTTTTTCTCCACGAAAAAAAAACGGGCTTCTGACGGATTTGGTGTAAATGGACACTAACGGACCCAATATAAAAACCCATTGAAATTTTAACGGATTTCTGACGGTTCAGCTAGTGTCCGATGCTAAAATCTTGTAACGGACAATAGCAACAGTCACTACTGATGGTCACCAACTGTAGTGTGAATGCCCCCTAAGTCTCACCACTGTGAAATCGAACGGAGCTCCCCGTACAAGGGGTTGAAGCGGTCTCTGTATTGTTAGTATCACATGGTTCATCTTCCATGTAAGTGTGGTATTTGAATGTGGCGCTGATTTGTGGAGCGTTTCCACTTTGATATCTGTTTAAGACTGAAAGGGGGATTATGCCCATTTATTCAAGGTGGTGGTGACACTTTTTATTTCCATAACTGTATACACACTGGTGGAGTTATTTACTCTACCTGCATATATGTGATTTTTTTTTTTGCCCTGTTTATATGTCTCCCTATAGATCCCCTGAGGAGCACTCATTATTGGGTGGCGAAATGTGTCGGAAGGAGGTATACACGGGTTTATTAGGGCGAGTTTTGGGACTGCCCTTGTTAGGGCGGGAGTCTGTTACCTTTGTGGTAATAGCGAGAGGTTAGGACATATACTCCATTGCCCCAAGTGTCAGACACAGATCCTTTTGCTGTGTGGTGGCGCTTTGGGCTACCAGTTGATTAATTCAGCCCATCATTGGAATTGGTAAGACTGTTCCATCTTTTATGAAGTTTTTTTTGTGATTTTTGGTGTGTCATAGGACTTTTTGCTGACATTTTAACTAGTATATTAAATGTTAATTTTATTTCTAGTTTTCATATGTTGAGGGTCTATGCTTCTATTTTTTTTTTTTTTTATTAACATTAGTGTAAAAAATGAGAATCTATATTCTGCCAAATGCCTGGGTTTTTTTTGTCAAAAAGGACACAGCAACCTGTGTTATATTTACATCATAAAGGCAAACAAGTGGTGGAAAAGGGAAACAAAATTTTTCAATTAAAGCTTTTTAATAAATCTTTGCTTTTTATCTGATTCTCTGACAGATGAAAAAATCTGAAAACAGAGTGTGGATGCCCCTTTTATGGACCCCAAAAGTACAATGCCTCTTTAGTGTCTCCCACACAGTGTAATGCCCCCTTTATGCTGGCACAGAGAAGGAGCATGTAGTACTAAGAGCGATGAGTTCTGAGAACTTACTTCATGCCAACTCCCTGAACCCCGCCAGTAACTGATTAGTTATTCCATCAGTACTGATGAAAGTGTTCATTGTGCCCCCAGCAGTAGGAGGCAAGATGAAGCCATGAGCAGTTGCCTACCTTCACCTACCTGTTGTCCCTGAATATACCAGCACATTACAAGAAGGGAATATTAACAATCACACAGAACACTGTGTCATAATAAAATTTAATTATTTAAATCATAAGTCATATAACATATATATTAATACAGGGCCATTTTAACACATTGGCAGACCCTGTGCAAAGGTTTCATAAGTGGGCCCCCCCATCACCACCACTTAGAAATACTTGACCTGCACAAATTATAATGCCCCCTCAATGGCCCCCACATAGTATAATGCCCTTTAGTGGCTCTCACACAGTATAATGCCTCCCTAGTGGCCCCATACAATATAATGCTCCCCAAACTTCCAGGTTGCCCCCACATTTTCATGTTTCCCTTCAGGTTACAACCACCCTAGAATTCATGTCCCCCGTGGTTGCTCCCACAGTGTCATGTGTCCCCCCAAGTTGCCCCCACACTGTCATGTCACTGTCACTGGCTTCACTGTCACCGGACGCCGATGAGTTGGTGGAGCAAGGAACCACTGCCTTGGACAGCGGGACAGCAAATGCAGGACTGTCCCGCTGTCCAAAAGGGGCCCCCACTACCATAGGGCCCGATGCAAGTTCCCTATGGTGAAAGTGGCCCTGTATTAATAAGTAAGGTAAGAATAGGGAGGACAACGTGCAAAGATTGCATAAAAAGAAGTGCTGTAGCCTTTATTGCTCAACAATAAAAGACCAAAATAGGGGTATAAAACAATGCTGCCAAAGATAGTCATGCTAAACATGTGCACATATGTGCAGCAAGAAAACCCCCACATAATGAATACATATTATCATAGGAGAAATAGAGCAGAAAAACACAGACCACAGCATTGCACCCCAATGTGTGTTTCGCCTGCTTCGTCATGACATTCCCTGACGAAGCACTAAACTATCTGTCGTTCAGCAACTTAAAAAATATATTCGAAAACAGGCCACGGGTAACCGCCTTTTCAGCCTGTGATTGGAACACTACTCATTTCCTGTTTGTCAAGAGTGACAAGAAAGCAGAGACTGGTTGGGAACCTTGGGAAGCCTCATATGGCCTGTAAAATAGTGTTTAAATATGAGAGATATCAGTGCGTCTTTATTTACTAGTGCTTTAAGTCTTTCTAATAGATAAAATGTCTAGTCCTTGTGTCAACTACATAAAGAACCAGCTGTGCAGACCATACATAGAAATGACTTTGAATGCGACCCTACAGTGCACACTTACCAATAGCAGAACCAGCATTTCTGAAAAGACTGACAGTCTCACTGCTTAAGGCAACATTCAGTTGCCAAAAGAAAAGTAATATTTCTGAAATGTCTCACAAGTGTCATATCTAGAAATTTTAAGGCAGTGTGCCCAACCAAGCACTGTGGGTAACGTATACTACTTTAGGAATGCTTATAATATTGTGTAATATATACAGTACAGACCAAAAGTTTGGACACACCTTCTCATTCCAAGAGTTTTCTGTATTTTCATGACTATAAAAATTGTAGATTCACACTGAAGGCATCAAAACTATGAATTAACACATGTGGAATTATATACTTAACAAAAAAGTGTGAAACAACTGAAAATATGTCTTATATTCTAGGTTCTTCAAAGTAGCCACCTTTTGCTTTGATTACTGCTTTGCAAACTCTTGATGAGCTTCAAGAGGTAGTCACCTGAAATGGTCTTCCAACAGTCTTGAAGGAGTTCCCAGAGATGCTTAGCACTTGTTGGCCCTTTTGCCTTCACTCTGCGGTCCAGCTCACCCCAAACCATCTCGATTGGGTTCATGTCTGGTGACTGTGGAGGCCAGGTCATCTGGCGTAGCACCCCATCACTCTCCTTCTTGGTCAAATAGCCCTTACACAGTCTGGAGGTGTGTTTGGGGTCATTGTCCTGATGAAAAATAAATGATGGTCCAACTAGACGCAAACCGGATGGAATAGCATGCCGCTGCAAGATGCTGTGGTAACCATGCTGGTTCAGTATTCCTTCAATTTTGAATAAATCCCCAACAGTGTCACCAGCAAAGCACCCCCACACCATCACACCTCCTCCTCCATGCTTCATGGTGGGAACCAGGCATGTAGAGTCCATTCGTTCACCTTTTCTGCGTCGCACAAACACACGGTGGTTGGAACCAAAGATCTCAAATTTGGACTCATCAGACCAAAGCACAGATTTCCACAGGTCTAATGTCCATTCCTTGTGTTCTTTAGCCCTAACAAGTCTCTTCTGCTTGTTTCCTGTCCTTAGCAGTGGTTTCCTAGCAGCTATTTTACCATGAAGGCCTGCTGCACACAGTCTCCTCTTAACAGTTGTTGTAGAGATGTGTCTGCTGCTACAACTCTGTGTGGCATTGACCTGGTCTCTAATCTGAGCTGCTATTAACCTGCGATTTCTGAGGCTGGTGACTCGGATGAACTTATCCTCCGCAGCAGAAGTGACTCTTGGTCTTCCTTTCCTGGGGCGGTCCTCATGTAAGCCAGTTTCTTTGTAGCGCTTGATGGTTTTGGCCACTGCACTTGGGGACACTTTCAAAGTTTTCCCAATTTTTTGGACTGACTGACCTTCATTTCTTAAAGTAATGATGGCCACTTGTTTTTCTTTACTTAGCTGCTTTTTTCTTGCCATAATACGAATTCTAACACCCCATTCAGTAGGACTATCAGCTGTGTATCCACCTGACTTCTGAACAACACAACTGATGATCCCAACACCATTTATAAGGCAAGAAATCCCACTTATTAAACCTGACAGGACACACCTGTGAAGTGAAAACCATTTCAGGTGACTACCTCTTGAAGCTCATCAAGAGAATGCCAAGAGTGTGCAAAGCAGTAATCAAAGCAAAAGGTGGCTACTTTGAAGAACCTAGAATATAAGACATATTTTCAGTTGTTTCACACTTTTTTGTTAAGTATATAATTCCACATGTGTTAATTCATAGTTTTGATGCCTTCATTGTGAATCTACAATTTTTATAGTCATGAAAATACAGAAAACTCTTGGAATGAGAAGGTGTGTCCAAACTTTTGGTCTGTACTGTATATATATATATATATATATATATATATATATATATATACTGTATATGGCAATTTTAATATGAACATTAAAAGTTTTTTTGGTTTTTTTTTGGTGCTACCCGTGTTACATGTTTTTTATTTCTACTAATTCTAGTTGTCTAAGTTCAGCTTATAGGGAGTGCTTAGGACAATAATTCCTGGGAAACAGTTGGTGTGACAGTAGTTCCACTTTGGAGAAATAGGAGTTATGGAGTAAGCATAGCACAAGATGCTACACTGTTTCTGTAACTCCCAAAGTTATAGAAACAGTGTAGCTTGCTGTACTGTTTTCAAAACTTCTATATATCTCCAGTGGTGAACCTAGCCTCTTTGCTGCCTGAAGCGGACTATCAAAAGACGCCCCCCCCCAAAAAATAAAAAAAATAAAATAGTGTTTACATGCTGTTAGCGTCACACGCTGTTATTGTCGTACAATAAACATACACAAACTTATGAAACAGTTTTTAATAATTCTTCTTACTGTATTACTTCAGTATCAGATCAACAACACGGCATTAACAATGAAAGTAACTTCACACATCTGCTTGGTGGATGGACGAGGCCACGTGGCCCCCATTCTCTATATTAGGAGCGCCGCAGATAGCTGAGTACTGTACTTCGGGTATCTTCGGCACTCCCATCGAAGTGAATGAGAGCCCCGTGGGTTCGTCCATCCACCAAGCGACACACCTATACATGGCTGCAGCCAGGCTGGATTCCCACCCAGTGGGGGGAAAAAAACCCAATTCTCAGGTTCAATGAGGGTCTCAGCAGACAGACCCCCATCAATCAGGTATTTATCCTCTATCATTTAGGTGACTACAGGGCAGTAACATTTTGTGACTTATAGGTGACGTCTCTGACTAATCCTTCACATTTCCCTTCTCTTCCCTTTGGACCGCCATGACCACTTCTTCCATCTGTGACTTGTCTCTGTAAAGTTTACAACACAGACATCTTTGGCTCCTCACTTTTCCAGGCATCCAACCCACATTGTCCTCATCCTGCTGCTACTCCCAATTATAAAATATATGATATAACCCCCCATAATGAATAATACCCCCTAGTGCATCTTTATATAAATAGTGCCCCTTAGTAATAATGCCCCAGGTGTTAACTAATTAAAAGGTTTTCCAGGTCATTAATAAAGTAATCAGTGGGGCTCAAAAACCCAGGACCCCCACTGATCACCTGTTTGAATGAACCGTGGTATCTGTGTAAGCTCCGTGAACGCTTCTCTGTTTACATAGTGTCATTCATCTCATAGCGGCCATGTTATGTAACTACAGCCTCGTCCTATACATGTCTATGTGACAAGACTGTAATTACATCACACGGTCACTATAAACAGACAGTGTGTGATATAAACAGGCGCCATAGCCCCTTCATACAGCTGATCAGAGGAGGGGTCCACTGATCTCTTATTGATGATCTGTCCTAAGAATAGAACATCAATAAAAATGAGCTGGAAAGACCCTTTAATAAAGCCCAAGTGCCACCTTAAAGGGGTTGTCCAGGATAACCACTTTTTTAATATGAGGCTGGGGAAGGTGCTCCGGTGTCTCCCAGCGTGTTCCAGTCCTGCTGCTTCGGTGTTTTCTTCCCATCAGTGGTCATGTGCGGTGGGGACTTCTGCCAGAAGAGAACACCAGAGCAGCAGAACCAGACCGCGGTGGGAGACATCGGGGCACAAGGGACAGGTGAGTAGGTGTTTTTTTTAAATACAGTATTACACGGTATTATGGCCCACAGAGGCCCCTGCACGCAGTATTACATGGTATTATGCCCCACAGCGGCCCCTGCACACGGTATTATGCCCCGCAGCGGCCCCTGCACACGGTATTATTCCCCGCAGCGGCCCCTGCACACGGTATAATGCCCCGCAGCGGCCCCTGCACACGGTATAATGCCCTGCAGCAGCCCCTGCACTCGGTATTATGCTCTATAGTGGCCCCTGCACACAATATTATGCCCCGCAGTGGCCCCTGCAAACGGTATTATGCTCCATAGTGGCCCCTGCACTCGGTATTATACTCCATAGTGGCCCCTGCACATGCAATTATGCCCCATAGTGGCCCCTACATACGTAATTATGCCCCATAGTGGCCCCTGCACACAGTATTCTGCTCCACAGTAACTCATCCATGAACTATTATTATACTCTGGGGTCTTTTCAGACCCCAGAGTATAATGATCAGAGACCCAGGTGGTGACAAATATAGAAACCAGTGTTACTTCAATGTCGCACAGACTGGCGTCGCAACATAATGATGTTGGGCTGGCTCACGTGGCGCCTGGGATGTCACCAAAGAAGGCCGAAGCCTGCTGGGAGTAACATCGGATCGTCGGAGAGGTGAGTAACATTGGTTTTTATGTTTATCTCCTCCCTTGGTTCTCCGATTATTATACTCCGGGGTCTTGTCCGCGTCGTCTGTGTCTCAGCGTAGGAGGCGCGATGACGTCATTGTATCGCTGCCTGCGCTGACATGCATAGGTCTCGTAAACCAGCCCAGGACAGGCCCCGTTAAGCTTTGTTTTTTTTAAAGTGGCCTGTCCTGGGCTGGTTTACATTAAATAAATGGTAAAAATGCCACCCCCCAGACAGTGACGGACAGTTCCGCCTGAGGCGGCCTCCTCACTTTGCCTCATTAGCGGTGCGCCCCTGTATACCTCTACAGGAGCTACTGAGAGGGCAGTATTGGCAATACTGCCATCAGGGGCCTAGCCACATTGGTAATGGAAAGGGCCCTGGCCCCCCGGTGTCATGTAATGTATGTATGTTCTGCCAGGCCCCTTTCCAATAAAAACCTACTTGCTCCATTATAGCAAATCAGCGGCGGCAACTAGCCAAGTTTCTTCATTAGTATTCACTGACATCAGTCACACAGGTAGGAAGAGGCTGCACTGTCCGTTTCAGTAGTACTTAGTATGCAGTGCATACTAATGAATATGCATGAGCGAAAACACCAAAAGTTTTGGTTCGGGCCAAACTGAAAATTTTGGGGTTCATTACCCACAAAGCATTATTATACTCTGGGGTCTCCTCAGGGGGCACTGAGAAGCATATTATAGTGTATGGGGCCACTGTGGAGCAGTATGCTGTGTGTGGGGCTCTTCAGAGCATATTATACTGTGTGGGGCTACTGTGGAGCATTATACTGTGGTGGGGGCTCTGACAAGTATATTATGCATTCTATTATGTGGAGGATTTGGGGAGCATTTTACACCATGGGGTGCTTTGTATATACCATGTGGGGGCCATAGCACAGGAAACTATAAGATACATCAGGGAGGAGGAGGGCCCACAAATTTTTCTGGTATGGGCCCCCAATTCTTAATGGCAACCCTGGTTACAGAAACAGCATAGAACAGTTATGTTCAGCTGTTTCTGTGTAAGTCAGGAGAAGCAGCTGCATATTCCCATCTTGGCCATTTTTTGCAGAAGTAATACTCATTGAACACAGCACTGTCTGCTGTCCATTTAATATATATTTTATGTGTAATCAGGGTTTATTGGAGTTTTTTTTTTTCTTCAACTAATACATATTATTTTAGTAGGAATAAATTCACATACTAGAAGTGCAAAATGGCCTTGAAAAATTTCCTTTTTTCACCCAAGAGGCGGCTGTTTTTATAGTGGGGAAAAAAAAAGTATTTAGTCAGCCACCAATTGTGCAAGTTTTCCCACTTAGAAAGATGAGAGAGGCCTGTAATTGACATCATAGGTAGACCTCAACTATGAGAGACAAAATGAGCAAACAAATCCAGAAAATCACATTGTCTGATTTTTAAAGAATTTATTTGCAAATTATGGTGGAAAATAAGTATTTGGTCACCTACAAACAAGCAAGATTTCTGGCTCTCACAGACCTGGACCTGTAACTTCTTCTTTAAGAGGCTCCTCTGTCCTCCACTCATTACCTGTAGTAATGGCACCTGTTTGAAATTGTTAACAGTATAAAAGACACTTGTCCACAACCTCAAATAGTCACACTCCAAACTCCACTATGGTGAAGACCAAAGAGCTGTGGAAGGACACAAGAAACAAAATTGTAGACCTGCACCAGGCTGGGAAGACTGAATCTGTAATAGGCAAGCAGCTTGGTGTGAAGAAATCAACTGTGGGAGCAATAATTAGAAAATGGAAGACATACAAGACCACTGATAATTTCACACAAGATCTCACCCCGTGGGGTCAAAATGATCACAAGAACGGTGAGCAAAAATTCCAGAACCACACGGGGGGACCTAGTGAATGACCTGCAGAAATCTGGGACTAACGTAGCAAAGGCTACCGTCAGTAACACACTACGCCGCCAGGGACTCAGATCCTGCAGTGCCAGACGTGTTCCCCTGCTTAAGCCAGTACATATCCGGGCCCGTCTGAAGTTTGCTAGAGAGCATTTGGATGTTCCAGAAGAGTATTGGGAGAATGTCATACAGTATGGTCAGATGAAACCAAAGTAGAACTGTTTGGTAGAAACACAACTCATCCTGTTTAGAGGAGAGTGAATGCTGTATTGAGATGAACTTTTGTTATTGACCAAATACTTATTTTCCACCATAATTTGCAAATAAATTCTTTAAAAATCAGACAATGTGATTTTCTGGATTTGTCTTCTCATTTTGTCTCTCATAGTTGAAGTCTACCTATGATGTCAATTATAGGCCTCACTCATCTTTTTAAGTGGGAGAACCTGCACAATTGGTGGCTGACTAAATCACAGAGTGTGTGTGTGTGTGTGTGTGTGTGTGTGTGTGTGTGTGTGTGTATATATATGAGACACAAAAAAGTCAGGTACAAACAGGATTTACCCTGTATGTTTATTTTTCCAAAATGGCAAAATAAAATAAGCCTTAACTTCAGGCAAAACCATAACAGAAATCCTGCTCGTCCGAGCTACTAACTAAACAAAGGAGCCCTAACTATGTGTGGCTTGCTTCAGCCACACGGTCAATACACAGGGCAAAATCACAGGCAACAGTTCACACTGGTCTCTCACCTGTTGTCAGAGTGTTAGGACAAAACCTGGCTCCTCCTCTCTCCCCAGGAATTGCCCAGAACTGAGGTCTTGACAACCTTTTATAGGCATTTTGATGAGGCCCAGCTCCCACCTGTGATTGAAGGCTCCTTCCAGCTGTAGGACATGAAATGGTTAACAGAAAGGGCTTCTGACAGTTGAGGTTTTGTTACAGATCTGTGTTGTAACCTGTTGGAATAATGTTTATTATTGCCTGTATTGCAACAACTACTGTTTATACGTTTATAACTGCATAAGCTTCTGTCTCTAGGCATAGTGTTAAGTTGTTACTAAAGCTTTGTTAAAAAAAAAAGGTGAGGGCTAGAGTAACAAAACCAGGAAGTTCCTCTCTGTTTTTTTTTTTTGTTTTTTTTTTTGTGGCTACAGCATAGAGCAGAGCACATGGAGCTCACAGACAAGTAGCTGAGATCATAAGTTACAGAATACAGTGTATTATTCTTGTTCCTCAATAAATATCTGTTTACTGTTGAACACCTGGACAGTCAAAGATTAATCCGCTGCCAACATAACCTCACTTACCATACATAAGTGAGGAATCTGGGGGAGATATAGCGACCTTCCAGAATTTTACCTGTCACCTTCTCACATACCCTCCCCCTTTGTTCGAACCTATAGGGGTGAACACTTTTCGCCACCATACAGTGTGCCCTGAACAGAGCATCTGCATTCCCTTGCAACCTACCAGATCGGTGCTCTACATTAAATATGAAATTTTGTAGGGTGAGGAACCATCTCGTGACTTTGGCCTGAGACATCCATGTGAGAGGTGAGTGGTCGTTAACCAACCGAAAATGTCGGCCCAGCAAGTAATACCGTAGAGATTCCAGAGCCCATTTGATGGCCAAATATTCTCTTTCCACAATACTGTAATTCTTTTCTGCACGTGTAAGTTTTTGACTCAAGTATGTGACAGAATGTTCCTCACTTTCAACTACTTGTGAAAGAACTGCGCCTAACCCTACATCAGAGGCATCAGTCTGTACCACAAACTCTTTTGCATAGTTGGGAGTGATCAAAACTGGTTGTTTTGATCACTCCCAACTATGAACAGAGGACCGATTTTAACTCCTGGAATGCCCCATCAGCCTCTTCACTTCACTTGATCACGCCAAACTTTCCTCCCTTGGTAAGGTCGGTTAAGGGAGCTGCAATAGAGGCAAAATTGGGTATAAGCCCCCGATAGTACCCCATAATTCCTAGGAAAGCCCTCACTTGTTTTTTACTCAAGGGATGGGGCCAACTCTGAATAGCCTCTACTTTATTCACCTGGGGTTTTATTATCCCCCTTCCTATGGTGTACCCCAAATACCGGGCTTCTTCAAGGCCCAAAGCGCACTTCTTGGGGTTAGCAGTTAACTTGGCTGCCCAAAGGGAATCTAGTACAGCTTGGACTTTCAGCAAGTGACTTTCCCAATCAGGACTGAAAATAACAATATCGTCAAGGTAGGCCAAAGCGAACCTGCGATGTGGCTTAAGGATTTTGTCCATCAATCGCTGGAAGGTTGCTGGAGCACCATGTAACCCAAAAGGCAGAGTCACGTACTAAAACAGACCATTTGGGGTGGAAAACGCTGGTTTATCTATAGCGCTTTCTGTGAGAGGTACCTGCCAGTACCCTTTTGTCAAATCGAGAGTAGAGAACTACCTGGCAGTTCCTAACCTTTCGATCAGTTCATCTACTCTTGGCATTGGGTAGGCATCAAACTTGGACATTTCATTTAATTTACGAAAGTCATTGCAAAACCTGATTGTACTATCAGATTTGGGAATCAGGACAATTGGATTTGACCATGCGCTCTTAGACTTTTCAATTACCCCAAGGGCTAACAAATCGTTGACCTCTTTGGTTATAGCCTGTCTACGAGCTTCAGGTACTCGGTATGGCTTCAGATTGACTCGTACCTGCAGCTCGAGGCAATGTCATGCTCTATCAAATTGGTACACCCAGGTGGCTCAGAAAATACCTCAGTATTTCTCTGTACCAATTCTTTTGTTTCCTGTGTTTGAACTCTAGATAGGGTCTCAGCCATTTGTACCTCAGGCAAGTTCTTACCAAGTACACCCCCTGCTTTAGCAGTAACCTCTCTAGGGGTACTTATAGCAAACAAGGATTTCTCTGTCTTTCCTTTTTCAATTATTTCATATGGGCCTTGCAACTTGGCTAGAAATTTGCTTTATACTGTGGGCACGAGCACTAACACCCAAGCACCTGGGTTAAAGGTTCTGAGCTTAGCCTTCCTGTTATAAACGCGGCCTTGAGCCAACTGGGCCTGCTCCATATGCTATTTCACAATTGGCATTACCGCCGTAATTCGGTCTTGCATTTGGTTAAGTGTGCGCAATAACGCTATGGTAAGGAGTTTGTTCCTGTTCCCAAGTTTCTTTAGCAATATCTAAGAGGCCCCGTGGGTGTCTACCATATACTACTGTAATTCGAATGGAGAGAAACCTGTCAAGGACTGGGGTAGCTCTCAGATTGCAAACATGAGATATGGCAGTAAACAATCCCAATAATTTCCATCTTTGCTAGCCACCCATTTTAACATTCCCTTAAGGGTTTTATTAAACCGCTCGACCAGGCCGTCTTTCTGGGGGTGATATACAGAGGTTCTCAGATGTTTGATAGTCAGGAGTTTACGTGTTTCCTTCATAACTTTGGACATAAAGGGGGTCCTTTGATTGGTCAGGATCTCTTTAGGTATTGCTGTCGGAGAAAACATATAAAAAAGTTCCTTGGCAATTAACTTTGCTGAAGTGTGTCTGAGGGGCACAGCTTCAGGGTTCCGGGTAGCATAGTTCAATACCACTAGTATGTACTGATGTCCCTGGGCGGACTTTACAAGAGATCCTACCAAATCCATTGCTATACGTTGAAAGGGGACCTCTATAATAGGCAGGGGTACTAAAGGGCTCCTGAAGTGTGACAAGGGAGCGGTTAGTTGGCACACCGGGCAGGAGCTACAGTACTCTCACACATGTCTATCCACACCCGGCCAATAGAAACGCTGTAATATGTGTTATTTGGTTTTCTCATAACCCAAGTGTCCTCCCAGCAAGTGCTTATGTGCCAAATATAAAACCACTCTTTGATAGGGACGGGACGCCACCAATTGTTCGACAATTTCTCCCCGTATTTGGTTCACCCTATACAGTAGGTCCTGGTTCATGGACATATAGGGGACTCCTTGTCAGCCCCTGGATACTGGGGTTCACCGTTTACCACCTTTACATTTTCCCTGGCATGAGACAGATTAGGATCTCTAATTTGAGCGGTCCCAAAATTGTCACAGGACACCTCAAGTTCAGGCATCTCAGGAACCCCCTCCTGACTTTCAGCATCACCAGCTAATACAGACAGGGGAAAATTATTACCATCTTGGGTCACCCCTACAGTTGGTGTTTCTCTGTCAGGATCAAAGGGTTCATGGTTAATCTTAGGCAAGACATTACCAACATTAGCATTTTCAGGACATGGTAGCTTCTGCTTTTTCCACATATCCCAAAACAGAGGAAAATCCCTCCATATGATCACAGGATGGAAGAGGGACTTAACCACGCCCACTTTGTGACAGGCTGGGCCAGAGGTAGTTTTTATGGTGATCTCTGCAACAGGATACTCCCTAGTTTCACCATGTATGCATAAGACCCCAATAGTTTGTCCACTGTACAGTGCAGGGTCGATCAGATGATGGTGCACCAGGATTACCAGACTCCCAGAGTCCAAGAGAACCAGTACAGCTCGCCCTGCTACAGTCACAGTACACATCTGTGTTTCAGTCACAGTTTGTGCTGAACAAGCAGGGTGTGCAAACAGGGATACTGGCTTGGAACTGCTGTAGTCCTGCTGTCGTCAGGGAACAGTCGGCAGCAACATGACCTAACCCATGGCACTGCCAGCATCGTGTATGGGATTGGTCCCCATTTTGAGTCTTGGGGCTATAGGTCACAGTCTCAGCTGCCTGTTTACCTTGTGAACACTCTTCCATCCCAACCTTCCTCACACCCCTAACGGTTGGTATCATCTTACCAGTTCTTGGGGTGGCTGGTCTGGAGGGTGTCTGCAGGAGCCCCTCAGTGGCTCAATATCTCTCCACCAGGCATACTAGCTGGTCCGCCGTCGTAGGACCTGCTTGGCCAACCCAGTGTTGAATGTTAGGTGGGAGCAACCGGGTGTACTTGTCTAGAACCACTCTTTACACCATCTGTGCAGGGGAGGCACAGGTTGTAGCCACTTCTTTACCAGGTAGATAAGGTCAAGCATTTGAGACTTGGACGGAAGACTTTCAGAACAAGTCCAGCGATGTACCCTTCCGGCTCGCACATGCATATTTACCCCAAGACAGGCCAGGATCTCACTCCTCAACTTAGGATAATCTCTGGCTTCTGTCTCGCATAGGTCATAATATGTTTTCTGTGGTTCCCACTGTTCTTTTGGCAGCTTTTCTCGTTGGGCAACCCGCTCAAAGACATGAAGATACGCCTCTATGTCATCATTGGACGTCATCTTCTGTAGAGAACTTTGCACAGCTGCTCGAGCAGTGGATCTCACCAACGGGGTCTCAGCAGAAGACTCTCCTACCACCTTCTGAGCAAACAAGGTCTCACACAATACAGACAGCTGCTTTATTAGCATGGCGGTCTTCTCTTGCTGCCATTTTTTGGCCACCTCCATGGCACGCTGTTGACGCCTCTCAGCATCCAGCTGGGCCTGCCCAAGTAATTTAATCAAGTCCTCCATCATGGCAGCGTTCTTTTTTGGCTCTCCTACCGCCTTCATCTAGGATATAAGGTGGTGGAGGAAAAAAAATGGAAAATTAGGTGCCTGTCTCTTTAAGACCTGTTTTAAACTGGGTCTGACCGCATCCGAAGCACCAAATGTGGGAGGATTGGCTCAGTGGTAGCAGCAGAAGACCCAGTCAGAGACAGACACAAAAAAGTCAGGTACAGACAGGATTTACCCTGCATGTTTATTTTTCCAAAATGGCAGAACAAAATAAGCCTTAACTTCAGGCAAAACCATAACAGAAATCCTGCTCGTCCGAGCTACTAACTAAACAAAGGAGCCCTAACTATACGTGTGGCTTGCTTCAGCCACACAGTCAACACACAGGGCAAAAACACAGGCAACAGTTCACACTGGTCTCTCACCTGTTGTCAGTGTTAGGACAGAACCCGGCTCCTCCTCTCTCCCCAGGAACTGCCCAGAACTGAGGTCTTGACAACCTTTTAATGAGGCCCAGCTCCCATTTGTGATTGAAGGCTCCTTCCTGCTGTAGGACAGGAAATGGTTAACAGAAAGGGCTTCTGACAGCTGAGGTTAGGTTACAGATCTGTGTTGTAACCTCACCTGCCAGAACTTTACCTGTCACCATCTCACAATATATACATACATACAGAGGCGTAGCTAGGGGTTTAGCACAGGGGGGCGAACATGTCCAAGTGGGCCCCCAACTTGGACATGTTTGTATACCAATACTATCAGTATACGGTGAGTGTATAGTGGTATATAGCGGCTCTACACAGGGTTCTGCAGACGATTTAGGTGAATATAGGGCAGTAGCATTTAGTGACTTACCAGTAACGTCTCTGACTAATCGTTCACATTCCGCATCTCTTTCATCTGGACGGCCATGACCACTTCTTCCAGTCTCTGTAAAGTTTGCAACATAGACATCTTTGGCTCCTCACTTTTCCAGGCACCTGACTCATATTGTCCTCACCTACACAAAGCCCCCATCCTGCTGCTACCCCAATTATAAAATATATAATATAACCCCCCTATAATGAATAATACCCCCAAGTGCATCTTTAAACTAATAACTTCCCTTTGCACCCCTTTAAGAGGACCTTTCACGTCCTCAGGTATATGCTGTTTTACATACCGCTAGAAAGCCGACAGTGCGCTGAATTCAACACACTGCCGGCTTTCCCGTTATATGCCCCGGGGCTGGAGATATCGGGGGTCTAAATTTCACCGTTCACTGTCAGAAGGGCGTTCCTGACTGTATAGTTGTACTGTGAGGAACGCCGCGGTTTTTCCTGCAGCGCTTTTTTTGCTGCAGCCCGCTACGTGGGGCCTTAGTCTTAATAAGGTGCAAGTGCAACTTTAATTAAATTAATTGACCCTCATATTATGCCCAATTCCCCCTGACATAAATACTGCACCTCTAATGACCCCTTATATCAATGACCACCCCCTTATGTTCATAATGCCTCCTAATATAAATGATGCCCCCTAATGGCCCCTTATATAAATAACCCCCCCCCTTGTATTTATAATAATGTAATAACCCTTATATAAATGACCCCCCCATCGTCATATTGCCCCCTAATGAATCCTCCCTTATAGTTATATTTCCCCTTCCTAACCACCCCTTATACTATTAATATACCCACAAAAAAAAATTCATACTAACCTACCTGCGATGCTGATGAACGGAGCCGCCACTTCCTCCCAGTCCACGCGCATGACGTCTGTGTCTGAGCGCGGGCGGCGTGATGTTGTGACGTCATCGCGCCGCTTGTGCTTAAAAGAAGACGTCGGTCTGTGGTCTCGGGGTCTTGTAAACCGCAGGCCTGAAGTGGCTTGCGGTTTACAAGACAGTTAAGCACCAGGAAGCATTGTAACTAGATCGGTGTCTGCAGACACCGATCTAGTTAGAAATAAAGGATGTATTAATGGCAGCCCCGGGGTGGGCCCCAAAAAGTCAGTGGGCCCGGGGCAGCCGCCCCCTCTGCCCCCCCCCTTAGCTACACCTCTGCATACATACATTGAAGTGCAGTATCCATGAAAACAGATAAAAATAAAGCATGACCTATATTTTGACAGTCTGTGACAAAGACCCGTCAAAATAACGTTCATGTGAATAGCCCCGATTGAATTTAAAGTGGACCTCCGTCACATGGCCTATATTCGTTGATTATGTAGATAATCTATTTTCCCTTAGTCCGAACAGCAACACAATATGGGGTATTTCTGCCCCTGTGTGCTGGCAGGACAGAATGGAATTTTTAATTTACATAATTAATTAAGCGATACTCCCCTATAAGAGGCAAAAGAGACCTCCACCCACTGTGTTAGTTATAAAGAATAAATGAAAATACAACAATCCTTCTTAAGGGGGGAGTGCTTGTGCTGCTGTTTGGACTAAGGGAAAACAGATTATCTACATAATCAACAATTATGTCCAACAGCAGCACAATATGGGGACGTAGCAAGTAGATAATCTTTGGAGGGTTCTCTCGCACTACAGTACAGTATGAATGTCCAAAGGCAGTAGCCTCTGAACTACAGATATCTAATCAATAGTGACTAACAAAGGTTAGTTGGAATGACCAAAAGCAGCTGCACAAAACTGCTCAAAAGGCAAGACCGACTCTCAGCCCAGGAGGCCGACACAGCCCTGGTTGAATGGATTCTGATGAATTCGGGTGATGTTAAGCCGAGCAAAAAGAAATTGCTTCCTTAATCCCTCTTGATAAAGAGGGTTTGGAAGCCTTGAGACCTTTGTCTCTACCATATATATTAATTAAGAGGTTCTCCAATCTTCTGAATGGCCGTGTACGCAGAAGATAAATTTTGGAGACACCATACTATATCCAGTGTATGGAGTTTTACCCCCTCCTTGAAAGATGGACCTGGGAAAGAAAAACTGGTAAGGAGACCACCTGGTTGATATTAGCCAGAGAGGAAACCTTAGGGTTAAACCCAAGAAGTCTGAGCTGGACCCTAACAGAAAAAAATATATGGCTCTTCAGAATAAAGCCTGCAAGTCTCGTATTCTTTTTGCTGAGGTGATAGCTAGAAAAAAGGTGGTTTTGAAAGCCAGAAACTTAAGATCCAACTGCAACAATTGTTCAAATGGCGGGCCGCAGAGGCCAGAAAGAACTGTGGATGGTTCCCAGTGTGGGACGGGAGCTGCAACCACTGACCTAAGTCTCATAGCACACTTAAGAAATCTGGGAATTAAGGAGTTCTGAGACAATCTTTTGCTTAAGCAGGTGGATAGGGCTGAAACCTGTACCTTAAGTGTGGCAGGGGAAACGCCCTTATCCAAGCCGTCCTGAAGAAAATTTAGAATCACTCTCGTAGAAGGATTCGAACTATTCGCTTCCTGTCTGGAGCACCACTCCTTGAAGACATTACCTAGCCTTAGGTAGCTTTATTGGTGGATTCTGCTCTTCCTGCTCTTGTGCAGGAAAGGGTCTTCAGGGTGACTTCTGACAGTCCTCTAGATTTCCATAGGGACTGACCAACCTTCAGGCTGTCAGGTTGAATCTCCTCAGATCCTGGCACTTCTGAGTTTGGAGTGGGAAACCAGGTTCTGGATTGGGGGAAGCCTCCAACAGATCCCTCGACTCATGAGCACGAGTTGGGAACACTAAGCTCTTTTGTCTATCACAGAGGCTTGGTCCTGTCTGACTTTCATCAATACTCTTGGTATCATGGAAAGTGGAGGGAAGATGTACGCTGGCCTGAACCTCCAAGGGATGGACAGGACATCCAGAGCCAAGGTATAGTCCTCCTGATACAGTGAGCAGAACGTCTCTACCTTGGTGTTGAGTCTGGTCGCCATAAGGTCTATTTCTGGAAGACCCCACTTCAGGGTGATCTGGTGGAACACTCTTGATTGAGAGACCATTCTCAGGATACAGTAAGACCCTGACTCAACTGATCCGCTACTATGTTCAAGGAGCCCTTGATGCAAACTGCGGAGAGATGGGTCAGATTTTTCTCTGCCCAGGTGAAAATCAGACCTGCTTCCCTGAGGAGGGATAACGATCTGGTGCCTCCATGTGTATTATGGTCACCATGTTGGCGGACCAGATTTTGACAGCTCTTCCTCTGAGAATAGGAATGGAGGAGTGCCAGGTAAACTGTTCTGAGTTCCCTCCAGATGGATAATATCATCCTTTCTAGCCTGCTCCAGACTCCTTGTACGGTTTTCTCGTACAGATGGGCTCCTCATCCTAAAAAGGATGCATCGGTCAACAAGATCCAAAGAGGTTGGACCGTGGACATCCGACTTTCAGGTGTATCCACCAGTTGAGAGAAAGATGGGTTCTGGGAGAAAGTCTGTTCCTCTTGTCAAGACTCGGAAGGCCATGATTTCAAACCCTTAGTACTTCTGACTGGAGGGGATGCATATGCCATAAAGTCCAAGGGACTGCATCGGCTGACATGAGGACTAGGACTCTTATGGTTATTCTGATGAACATCCGACACGCCTTGAGAAGATACTGAAGCACTCTGATTATCTTTTCTCTCCTTGTCGGAGGTAAAGGAATTTCTAGGCGGACAGAGTCAGGATGAACCTCAGGAACTTCTTCCGTGTGGAAGGAATTACCTCTGACTTCTCCCGGTTATTAGCCTAGATGCTGGAGAAAAGACAGTTGTCTGCAGGTGCTGGAGCAGAATGGATTCTGACTAGGTTTTTATTAGCCAGCCGCCCCAATATGACACTATAAGCAGACATTGAAGTCTGATTGCGGCTGTTACTGGAACCACCACCTAGGTAAAGGTGTGGGGAGCTGAAGAAATGCCGAAGGGCAGAGCCGCAAACTGAAAATGTCACCTGTGGCCAGTAATTGATACAGCAATTCTCAGATACCTTCTGTGAGGAGGATAACTGGAACATGCAAGTATGCATCTTTTAGGTCGAGAGTGACAAGAACATCGCTTTGCAGAAAAGGATGTGACCAACTTCCTGGTCTCCCTTCGGAAATGCTCTTCCCTAAAAAGAGACTTAGATATATTAGGACTATAATCATAGATTTGTAGCAGGAAGTCTGGAGAGTAGACTCCAAACCTTCTTCTGAGGGGGGAACTTTTTTCAAGGCCCCCTTGCCCAGGTATTCCAGAATGGAATTTTCCCATATAACCTGCTTCAGTGCTGTATTACTTGTAAGACCAAAGGTCTTGGATCTTCTCCTGAAGGAGAGAAAAAAGGGGAGAGGCATCCCCCAACAGGAATATTTGCCGCTACATGAGGCGAGAAGCTGGCATCAACAGCCAGAACTCTTTCTGTCCCCTTCCTTGGTGAACTTACATTCTAGCACGCCTTTAATATTGGAGCGTAGATTGAGGCGGCTGCTGATAACTTCTGCCCCGGCCAGAAGGTCCTGCGTTTCCTCTAAAAGACTGCAGAAGGCACTTATCCTTTTCATTGCAAGACCTTCCATGATGTCGTCTAGGCCTCTGCTAAAATGTTTAC
Organism: Leptodactylus fallax; assembly: GCA_947044405.1. Lineage (NCBI taxonomy): Eukaryota > Metazoa > Chordata > Amphibia > Anura > Leptodactylidae > Leptodactylus > Leptodactylus fallax. Next base: position 2,924,227 of record CAMRHE010000097.1, read on the forward strand.
ACAGCTCAAAGGGTAGAGAGCATAAGTTATACTTGGACACATTGTCTGCTCTCCAAGGCTTCAACCATAATGGCCTTCTAGCAGGTGTAGAGAGGGCCATAGATTTGGTAGCCATCTTGGCTTGGTGTACGGAAGCTTCTGCTAGCTAGTCTGCCGCCAAGGAAACCGACCCATAAAGGATAATAGATCATCTGGAGACTCCGGAGTCAATGTCCTTCTCCAGTTGGGCCAGGTTGGAGCGCAGCTTATTCGCTAGCTCATCGGAGGCGATGCCCACAGAAGCCTGAGCAAAGGCCGAGGAATAAGCCCTCCTAAGGGAGCACTCCATGCGTCTATGTATAGAAACTTGGAGATTAGAGCAATCTTCCGCAGCACAGTGGAGCAATTTAGCTACTGACATATCCACCTTAGGCGGTGGACCCCAATGATCCTGTTGAGGGAAATAGGGTCCTAAACCTCCTGGATAAATAGGTTGTACTTTTTGGATTTCTCCACTCCCCTGTCAAAGCTTTATCCAGTGTCACGTCCACTTGGAAGGCCCTAGGCCCCCTATTGGTGGATCTAGAGGCTTCCCCAAGTTCAACATCACGGTCTCTGACCAGATGGACTTCATCAGGCTATGCATCCTTTCCAAGGAAAAAAGAGGTCTGCTGGGATTTTCCAAAGTGTCCTCATGAGACGAGTGTGTCTCATTGAGTATGTGAAATTCCATCTCTGATGGAACTGACTGAGAATGTCTCTCAGTATGAGGCTTCTTAGAGATCTGAGAAATCGAGTCCCGGATTTCTTTCACGCTCCTCATACCATCAAGCAGAGGAATGTCGCACTCTGTATAAGTGAAATGTTTCAGCTTAGAGGAGCTTTCCCTCCTGGAGTTGCCGCTGCCACCGGAAGCAGAGGAGGACATCAGTCAGAACAGTATCAGGAGATCGGAAAAAATCTAGACAGTAGCAAACAAAAGGAAGCGTACAGAGGCCTCACCTATATAAGAGACAACTATTGTCTCAGGAGGAAAGTTTAAATAGGTAGGGAGAAAACCATACTTACCCATAAAATTTATATACACAAACTCTTTTAGAGACCCTTAACAATGGGGTCTTTAATACCGCTACAGCCTAAAACTAGTCCAGTAGCGCAATCCAGCAGTGCAGGAAGTAGGCTGCAGAAGTGTAACAGAAGAAAATGGTCCCAGGAAAACAGGACCTACAAAAAGGTTCCGGAACTGAAGTGACAATATCACTTAACCCGGCTTTAAAACCTTTCTCTTCCTCTTTGCTTTGATTCCACTGCTATAGCAAGTGCGATGTGTTTTTGTAGCAGTCTGGGATGGAACCATAACTGCATCAGGAGGCAGTGTAGGGAACTTGTGTCTGAGACGCTGAGATCTGTTGTAGCTGAGCGCAAACACCTGAAGCATAAGCTCTGCTGAAGCGCTCAGCCAGGCCAGGAGCTGCATAGTGGTTTATATTAACCCTGCAACACAGCCTCCAAGGCTCAGAAGCAGACACACACAGCATGCACAACCTGCCCAGCTGCCAACATCTCAGCCTGAGATCCGACAAGGGCAGGCACACCCAGCCCAGAATGGCCACAGACAGAGAGTGCAGCAGGGAGAAACAAGGAAGCCTCAGGAGTAAAAAGCTCCCAAGGAAAGAGATGAACAGCAGAAGAGGAGAAAACTTACTAAAATGTAGTTAATCCTCCAAATCCTTTTTAGGAAAAAATGGGAGAACAAAAGAGCCTCCCTCCACCTGTCCCACCACACAGGACAGAAAAAAACACAGTGGGGGAAGGTCTCTTTTGCCTCTTATAGGGGAGTATCACTTAATTAATTATGTAAATTAAAAATTCTGCCTGTCCTACCAGCACACAGGGGCAGAAATACCCCATATTGTTCTGCTGTTGGACGTAAGGGAATCACTGTTGTGTGTATGTAGGCTAACAGAGGATTCACTGAGCAACTGGTTCTCTTGATCGGACTGTGATTTTAACAACCACATTTGAAAATCCATCTCCTTGTTTATTACTTTTGTAAGACTCCTTTCCAGGTTTTGGCTGTAAAGGAACAAAAAAGTTTACAAAAATTGTCCTAACAGAATGCTACTATGACATTATGGATATATTTTCTAAAACAAAATAGAAAACTGTCAGATGTCAAATTTTTTCTTGTGTCTGTTTCCATTCCACTTAATTCCAACCTTTAACCACTTCTGTACCACCCATAGAGTATATACGTCCGGAAGGTGGTTGTCTAGTTCTGCAAGGACGTACCGGTACGTCCATCAGAACTAGCTCTACTGCGCCCCCACCCCCCCCACTGTACTGAGCTCTGAGGTCCCGCTGTCAATAGACAACGGAGACCTTAAAGCTTTTGCCCAGAGACCACTATGTGTAGTCTCCAGGTCTGTGATCGCTGTGACATACCGTCACAGCGATCACAATGCTAATCGGCACATGAACTGATTGCTCCGCTCTGCCCCCACACCCCTCCTATACTTAGCTCTGAGGTCCCGCTGTTAACAGACAGCAGGGTCCTCAAAGCTTTGCCCAGAGACCACTCTGTGTGGCTTCCGGGCATGAGATCGCTGTGACAGCCAGTCACAGCAATCACATTGACTGGCGCATGAGCAGAATATGCACCTCTGCGCCCCTCCCCTTTATCCCCCTTGCACACAGCTCCGAAATCTCTGCTGTCAATAGACAGCAGGGACCTCAGAGCTTTGCCCGGAGAACACTCTGTCTGTGTGGCTTCCGGGCATGTGATCGCTGTGACAGCCAGTCACAGCGATCACAATGAAGTTTGTCACATAGTGACAAACTTCATTGGCTGAACACTGATCTCCCTCTCCTTAGCCTAGCAGAGACGGAGATCGGCACTTCTGCCTCCACCCCCAGCAATACTCCATGGTCAGCTGTCAGAAGACAGCTATGATCACGGAGTTTTGCCCAGAGACCACCCTGATTGGGCATAGTGGTCTCTGGGGCATGTGAGCACTGTGACAGCCTGTACAAGGCTCACAAAGTAAGCCTGTACAAGGCTCCCCTTCCTCAAAGCCTGACAGAGGGAAATTGGTAAGTAAAAATCACTACAAACACACACACTTCCCCCCCCCCTTGAGTGCCCCCCACTCTCTTCTGTCTCCCATATCTATCTATCTATCTATCTATCTACCTACCCATAAATAAAGATTATTATTCCACTTTTAGGATGCAGACATGCAGCGGTTCTGGCGGCACATTTATTATCTACAACTTGTTACTGGCCGTCTGGTGTGTGGTCAGAGCCGCTGCATGTATCTGCACCCTAAAATACATTTGTCATATAAAAGCAGATTTTTTTGTGCTATATACATGAAGGTTATTGTCATACTTTTAGGGTGCAGACATGCCGTGGCTCTGGACGCACATAGTATAGGGAAGAAATGTATTCATTATTGTCTACAACTTGTTACTCGCCATGCGGTCAGAGTCGCTGCATGTATCTGCAGCCTAAAATACATTTGTCATATAAAGGCAGATTTTTTGTGCTATATACATGAAGGTTATTGTCATTATTATTGTATGGTGTCAGCAAACCAGCTGTGGAAAATTTGGCCTCCGGAAGCCAGTTTGCGCACCATTTATTGTAGGCCCAGCAAGTAAGGAATGCACGTACATTTGGCATCTATGAAAATGGCATAAGTTGCTAAATATGTTATCAGGTGTGCTTCTCAAGTAGCACTCATCATATTTTAAAAATAGTCACCTGAATTCACATATTTGGGGAAAAAATGTCGTTTTCATTTTTTTTTCCACCAAATTCATTGAAAAGTCTGGAAAAAAACAGAAGTCCAATATCTTTTATATTTCCTTTATTGAATACCTTGGGGGTCTAATTTATTGAATGGAGTCATTAGAGGGGTGTTCATACTGTTTTGGGCCTTTACAGCAGCTGTAATGATAGTATGGTGTTAGCAAACCAGCTATGGAAAATTTGGCCTTCAAAAGCCAGTTTGCGCACCATTCATTGCAGGATCTGCTGTAGGCCTACATAATGGAGAAAATACTCAAATGTGCTATCTATACAAACAGCAGAAATAAGAAAATATAATTTAGAATATATATTTAGTATACTTTTTTTTTTTGAGGTTATCATGTGTTTAAATTTAGGAAAAAGCATTTTTTTAAACTTTTTTTTCCCTTTTCCCCTCTATATTTTTGTAAAAAGTAAAATGTATTGCTTATTTTGTTATAAAATGTGAAAGCCCATTATGTTCCGAGAAAAAGGAGACCAAATACATGTAGGTTGGCATAGTAATAGAAAAGCAGTTTTCAGTTAAACTGGAACATGGCTAAAACTTGAAAATGTGCCTGGTCTGGAAGAGGGGCAGAGGCATAGCTAGCGGGGGGGGGGGGGGGGGGGGCAGAGGGGGCGGCTGCCCAGGCCCACTGACTTTTTGGGGCCCACCCTGGGGCCGCCATTAATACATCCTTTATTTCTAACTGGATCGGTGTCTGCAGACACCGATCTAGTTAAAACGTATCCTGCAACTTCACAGTCCCCGAGACCACAGACTGATGTCTGCTTCTCACACATGTGGCACGATGATGTCACAACATCGCACCGCCTGCGCTCAGACACAGACGTCCTGTGCGTGGACAGGGAGGAAGCGGCGGCTCCATTCATCAGCATCGCAGGTATGACTTTTTTTTTTCTTTCCTTTTTTTAGTGCAGTTGTGGGTATATTAATAGTATAAGGGGTGGATAGGAGGAGGAATTCTAACTATAAAGGGAGGATTCATTAGGGGGCATTATGACGATGGGGGGTCATTTATTTAAGGGTTATTACAGGGTATTATGAATATAAGGGGGGAGGTTATTTATATAAGGAGCCATTAGGGGGCATCATTTATATTAGGAGGCATTATGAACATAAGGGGTCATTAGAGGTGCAGTATTTATGTCAGGGGGAATCAGGGGCATAATATGAGGGTCAATTAATTTAATGAAAGTGGCACTTGGGCTTTATTAACACTAAGGCCCCACGTAGCGGGCTGCAGGAAAAACCATGGCGGTAACAGCGATGCGTCACCGCCGCGGTTTTTCCCACAGCTGCTTTTTGCTGTGGGACGCCTCGTGGGGCCTTTGCCTTAAGGCGTTTTCCAGCTCATTTTTATTGTTGATCTATCCTCAGAATAAATCATCAATAAGAGATAAGTGATTCCCCACTGATCAGCTGTATGAAGGGGCTATGGCGCCTGTTTATATCATACGCTGTCTGTTTATAGTGACTTTTTCCCTTGTGTGTTTTTTTTTTTTTTTTTTCTTTTTAATTAGGAAACCCCTGGGGCATTATTAAGGGGAACTACTTAAAGGGTTGCACAGGGAAGTTATTAATTTAAAGATGCACTTGGGGGTATTATTCATTATAGGGGGTTATATTATATATTTTATAATTGGAGTAGCAGCAGAATGGGGGCTTTGTGCAGGTGAGGACAATGTGGGTCAGGTGCCTGGAAAAGTAAGGAGCCAAAGATGTCTGTCTGTGTTGCAAACTTTACAGAAACTGGAAGAAGTGGTCATGGCCGTCCAGATAAAAGATGGGGAATGTGAAAGATTAGTCAGAGACGTCACCGGTAAGTCACTAAATGTTACTTCCCTGTATTCACCTAAATCGTCTGCAGAGCCTTGTGTAGAGCCGCTATATACCACTATACGCTCACCGTATACTCATAGCATCGGTATACGAACATGTCCAAGTTGGGGTCCCACTTGGACATGTTCACCCCCCTGTGCTGAACCCCTAGCTACGCCTCTGAAGGGGGGTAAAGCATCTGGTATGGAAGTGGTTAAACACTGTACACTGCTAAATGTGTTATGAAATAAGCTCCCTATTTAGTAGGGTTATACGAGTATATTCGTACATTGTGAAGATTTATAAAGTAAATACAATTATGAATGTTAAAAAGTGCAACTGAAATTCATTACATTGTATACTAAATAATTTTGTAGAGAAAATATTGTCATACATAGTATAAAATCTATTACAAATATGTCACAACAAACCTAAAATGTTAAAATGTTTTCAAGTTAAAAATGAAGCCAAACCTGACAGACAAACCTGACAGAAATAAGATGCTTTAAACATACAAAATAAAATAACAATTCTATTCAAACCCAAAAAGCCTGCTGAGCAAATACTATGCCAGGTGCTCTTTGTGTAGTTTGGGCATTTCTGTGATGAAACTGGATTTTGAAGCAGAAGCCAAGATACCAAATTTGCATGTACTGTATATGGTGAGATATACCAACACAGATTATGCTAAATACACACCTGCGTTCGGGTTTCCATTCGGGCGGTCCGCTTGGAGACCCCCCTACCCGAACGGAAACCTAATCCGCTTAAAGACTATAATGGGGTCTGCTGGGTTTCCGCCTGAAAAAAGCGAAACATGCGGAGAGAAATGCGCTGCTTGCATTTTTCAAGCAGAATGGTGAACGGAATCCCCCAATGGAGTTCAGGCGCAGGTGTGAACCTAGCCTTAGCTAAAGAGGACATAACCTTATCGCTACTCTATGGAAATGTCACAGCCTGGTTATGTATAATTTACTAGCTCAGTTAATGTTTATTATTTGACGGGTTTCAGACAGCTTAGTCAGTAAGGAGAGCAGCGCTATCTCAAGAAATCCTCTTATCTGTACTGAGGAGGACAATCTGATTAACAAAAAGCAAAGCAAGACAGTGATGCCCAATGGAAAAAGAAATGAGCATTAGCGTATACAAATCCTCTGCTGACCAATCCAAGGGATTTGCCTTGGCTTTACCAGACAAAATTATAATATTTCTATGAAATTACCAAGTTGTTTTCTCCTACCACATAAATAAACCATAAGATACAGTACAGACCAAAAGTTTGGACACACCTTCTCATTCCAAGAGTTTTCTGTATTTTCATGACTATAAAAATTGTAGATTAACACTGAAGGCATCAAAACTATGAATTAACACATGTGGAATTATATACTTAACAAAAAAGTGTGAAACAACTGAAAATATGTCTTATATTCTAGGTTCTTCAAAGTAGCCACCTTTTGCTTTGATTACTGCTTTGCACACTCTTGGCATTCTCTTGATGAGCTTCAAGAGGTAGTCACCTGAAATGGTCTTCCAACAGTCTTGAAGGAGTTCCCAGAGATGCTTAGCACTTGTTGGCCCTTTTGCCTTCACTCTGCGGTCCAGCTCACCCCAAACCATCTCGATTGGGTGCAGGTCTGGTGACTGTGGAGGCCAGGTCATCTGGCGTAGCACCACATCACTCTCCTTCTTGGTCAAATAGCCCTAACACAGTCTGGAGGTGTGTTTGGGGTCATTGTAATGTTGAAAAATAAATGATGGTCCAACTAAACGCAAACCGGATGGAATAGCATGCCGCTGCAAGATGGTGTGGTAACCATGCTGGTTCAGTATTCCTTCAATTTTGAATAAATCCCCAACAGTGTCACCAGCAAAGCACCCCCACACCATCACACCTCCTCCTCCATGCTTCACGGTGGGAACCAGGCATGTAGAGTCCATTCGTTCACCTTTTCTGCGTCGCACAAAGACACGGTGGTTGGAACCAAAGATCTCAAATTTGGACTCATCAGACCAAAGCACAGATTTCCACAGGTCTAATGTCCATTCCTTGTGTTCTTTAGCCCAAACAAGTCTATTCTGCTTGTTGCCTGTCCTTAGCAGTGGTTTCCTAGCAGCTATTTTACCAGGAAGGCCTGCTGCACACAGTCTCCTCTTAACAGTTGTTGTAGAGATGTGTCTGCTGCTAGAACTCTGTGTGGCATTGACCTGGTCTCTAATCTGAACTGCTGTTAACCTGCGATTTCTGAGGCTGGTGACTCGGATGAACTTATCCTCCGCAGCAGAGGTGACTCTTGGTCTTCCTTTCCTGGGGCGGTCCTCATGTGAGCTAGTTTCTTTGTAGCGCTTGATGGTTTTGGCCACTGCACTTGGGGACACTTTCAAATTTTTCCCAATTTTTCGGACTGACTGACCTTAATTTCTTAAAGTAATGATGGCCACTCGTTTTTCTTTACTTAGCTGCTTTTTTCTTGCCATAATACAAATTCTAACACTCCATTCAGTAGGACTATCATCTGTGTATCCACCTTACTTCTGAACAACACAACTGATGGTCCCAACCCCATTTATAAGGCAAGAAATCCCACTTATTAAACCTGACAGGGCACACCTGTGAAGTGAAAACCATTTCAGGTGACTACCTCTTGAAGCTCATCAAGAGAATGCCAAGAGTGTGCAAAGCAGTAATCAAAGCAAAAGGTGGCTACTTTGAAGAACCTAGAATATAAGACATATTTTCAGTTGTTTCACACTTTTTTGTTAAGTATATAATTCCACATGTGTTAATTCATAGTTTTGATGCCTTCAGTGTGAATCTACAATTTTTATAGTCATGAAAATACAGAAAACTCTTGGAATGAGAAGGTGTGTCCAAACTTTTGGTCTGTACTGTATATTATAGAAAAAGAAGTTTTTAAAATATTCACCCGTATCGCCTGTATATGGCAGACAATGTAATCAAAAATTACCATATTTGTTCGGTTCAGACTAATCTTTATTATACAATATTTTTGCCCCCTCCCCCTTCCTCTTTCCTGTTTCTTTTTGTATTTTGTTCACATTGCCTCTCTGTTTGTATTTGAAAAAAATTCTGTAAAAACTCAATGAAAACTAAAGTTTAAAAAAAAAAAAAGACCATATTTTTTTGATGATAAGCACATTTTATAGTCTAAAGACAGTGCAGCCAGCAGTGCCAGGCTCCACTGACCAATTGCTTTATGATTAGAAGAAGTACTGATAATACGCTTTTCATGATCAGAGAGCTGTGCATGCGTCTGCATAGCTCCCTTCCTCCCTGACCCACACGATCTATCAGATCAGTGCAGGATAGGGAATGGATAATTCAGCTGGTGGACCGCGCTCCAAATGGGGATCGTGGCAGCCAGCTGTCCAGACCACTGCATCCATAATCACAGTGGCTGGGAGAAACTGCTCACCTCTTGACCACCTCTTGAGCATTAATATATTACAACTTCTGTACAGGCAGCAGGTCAGGAAGTAAGTAAAGGACAGCGGTCAGGAAGAAAGTGTTTCTCATTGGCAGGTTCTGTGTGTGGAGACAATACAGAGCATTATACTGTGTGTGGGGGGTGGGCCATTAACCCCTTCCCGCAAGAGGAATTTTTTGATTTACATTTTTGGCTCCCCACCTTCCAAACCCCATAACTTTTTTATTTTTCCGTTCACAGAGCCGTATGAGGGCTTAATTTTTGCAGGACAAATTGTTCTTCATGATGCTACCATTTATTATTCTGTCCAATGTACTTTGAAGCTGGAAAAAAATTTAGAATGGGGTGGATTTGAAGAAAAAGTGCATTTGTGCAACTTTCTTACGGGTTTTGTTTTTACAGCGTTCACTCTGCAGCCAAAATGACATGTCACCTGTATTCTATGTTTCGGTATGATTTCGGGGATACCAAATTTATATGTTTTTTTTTTTTTTTACATTTTAACCCCTTAACAAAAATCTAAAACTTTGCAAATAAAGTTTTTTCTAAAAGTCGCCATATTCTGACACCCGTAACTTTTATATATTTCTGTGTATGGGGATGCATAGGGTGCTTTTTTTTTTGCGGGGCCAGGTGTACTTTTTAGTTATGCTATTTTGGGGAGTGTCTATTTTTTGATCACTTCTTATTCAAATTTTTATCAGAGGCAAAACAGTAAACAAATGGCGGTTTGGCACTTTAGATTTTTTTTTCCCGCTACGGCGTTCACTGTACGGGAAAAAAAAAGTTTGTAACCGGGTGTTTTCGGACACAGGGATACCTAATGTGTATGTGTTTCACAGTAATATTTTACTTTTATATGTATTCTAGGGAAAGGGCAAGATTTAAACTTTGTTTTTTACATTTAAAAAAGTTTTTTTTACTATTTTATTAGCCCCCCTATGGGGCTTGAACCTGCAGTAATTTGATTGCAAGTCCCATAGACTGCAATACAACTGTACTGCAGTCTATGGGAGATTTGCAGTGGCATGCCTGGAGCCTTCATAAGCTTTCATTAGGCACTTCCATTAGTGCCCCTTAGACAGTATAATTCTTCATTAATGCCACACTGTTTAATGCTCCCTACTGCTCCCATTTAGTATAATGCCACAGTAATGCCCCCCCCCACAGTATAATGCCACATTTGTGCCCCCCCCTACAGAATAATGCTCTTAATTCCCCCACACAGTATAATGTCCCGCTATATTGTGTGGAGACACCAATAGGACATTATACCACATGGAGACCAATAATGGGGCTTTATATATGTATGAAGCTTCATTTTCCCTAGCATACCAGTTAGTGACATTGACCCCTCTACTACATTTGACCACAAGGGAAGGTTAAATTAATATGACATTTTTTTTTCCTGATTTTTCTTGCTCAAACCTGGGGTACATATTATACTCAGATGTGTCTTATAGTCTAAAAAAATATGGTAGTTTTATTTAAGTCTTGAAGGAATTTTCTGGGGGACTGATTTTGATGGCCTATCCTTAGAACATTTCATCGACATCAGATTGGAGTGCCAGATGTCGGATCTTTGTCAATCTGTCGCTTAAAGTGGTTTTTGGCTCTCAGTTGTCATATTGCAGTGACATTATGCTCATCAGTCTTGTGACCTGCTTGCAGCTCCGTTGAAATGAATTGGGCTGAGCTGGAATACCAAGCACAGCTGCAATACAGCGCTATGCTTGGTAAGCAGCCAGATCATTGTGGTTTCAAGAGCTACAGCATAGATGTGAACATAATGTATGCGTTCCCAGATTCCTGATTCCAGAGATCATATAGCCCTTGCTGAACCACTTGTCTTCTTATGCCCAGTGGTTCAGTGGTGTGCTTATTAACGTTGTTGGTGAAATTGATAATTTTGGAGCCATATCACCTACATCACTCAATTGGGGTGTGCCTGAAACTGCTTCCTATGGCTCATGTTCCATTACATGCAAAGTCAGCCAGGCCCAGTGACCTGCACAGTGATGAAACTTTCTGTAGAACACTAATTTAGACAAAAGGTTTCATGACTGAACAATACCATAGTGTATCATCAAGTTCTAATATGAAGACAACTTCTGATGGTGGGTCGACAGCTGAGCCTTGTGGGTCAGGTTTTATATATGAGCACAAGGCAGAAGGAGGGCCTGTTGACCACTTCAGCTTCTTGTTTCGATCAATAATACAGCACAGTACAACAGCTACCTACCTATATTATGTAATTATGTCCCAGATTTTAACACTTTTCCCCTTCCACTTATCTTAGCAATTTATTTACAGTATTTGCAAGTAAGAACAATGGGGGGAATTTATCATTAAGGAAATATTTAAAGTCAGTGTATAAGGCATAAGAAGTCGCAAGTTCTTGTGCAATTTGGAGCTTTCCAAAAAAAATTGCTACTTTTTTACTTCTGTATGCCTTTCACCAGATTTATCATCTTTTACACCAGAAATCTGCTGTAAGTGATGTGGGAAATGTATTCCAGCTATGAGCTGGCGTATGTTGTTCCTTCAGCTCTTGGCCCAGCAGAGGGTGCACATCATTTATGAGGAGACATGTGGGGCGCACCCTTCACCGGCTCTGGGGCAATGAAGACTGGCATTAGTAATGCAGTCTTCATAAATTTGCCCGAGTTTTGTGTTTGTGTAATCTGCGCCAAATTTATCAAATGTTTAACAATGTTTCATAAGTTTGATGCATGTTTAAGTCTGACACGTCTGTCCTGAAATGTTACTCCACTTTTTTTTTTTTCATTAAAGTTTTTATTAAGTTTTTTCACAATAGGAAAAAACCAACATAAAACACAACTGAGGGAAAAGGGGCATCCAAGGGACATCAGGGGGTACAGTCACTGGGAGGGAAGACGAGGGGGAGAGGAGGAGGGGACAAGTGGATACTCTGATGCAGCAGAGTAAAACATTATATCAAACAACAAAACAAAGAATAAACAGTAGAGGGTGGGCATCCCACCTAGAGGTAAGGGAAAAAGGAGACATAATCACCTGCCCTAGAATCAGGGGGGCTGTTGGAAAAAGAGGGCGTAGGATAGATTCAGTAGGAGTAAGAAGTAGAAGGTATAGGGAAAATGTGGGAGGGTGGAGAGGAAAAACTGCTAAGGGTATCATGAAGCGGGGGGGACAAAGGTGGATTGGAATTCAGCGGAATAGTAGAAAGTGTCGCAAAGGAGCCATGTCTGTCGGTGGGCTCTATCGTCGTTTTTCAGCTCAGCAAGCAGATTTTCCATACTGTGAAAGCGGAGTAGCTCCTGCAGCCAAGATGCCAGAGAGGGCGCGAACGGTGATTTCCACAATCGGGGAATGACCGTTCGAGCAGCAACTAGCATAAATCCAAGTAGCCTACGGGTATGTCTCTTAAACTTCCTGGGAAATATGGAAAGGAGGAGAGGGGCGGGGTAATCTTCCAGAGAAATACCGGTCACCACTCGAATTATGCGTCTAACCTCCGTCCAGAACGGGCGCAAGAGAGAACACCCCCACCAGATGTGCACCATCCTACTCCGGTCAGTGTTGCATCTCCAGCATCAATCCGAAGTGGAGTGATAGATTTCATGGAGGACAGAGTGTACTCTGTACCAGTTACTCCACTTTTTATGCCACCCACAGACTGGAGTGAATTTTTTTGTGACCTTTTTAAAAAGTCGCAGTTGATAAATCTGGAGTAGAGACAGCTAGGCAAGCTAACCATGCCCACTTTCCCACCCACTTTTAAAAAGTGGAGTGAGTGGTGCAGAAATCAATGAGTCGCAATTTTTTTGTACAAATAAGCTGAAAAAAGTCCCTCCTTTGAATTCTGGAATGCAGGGTTTGATAAATTCCCCCAGTGGGCATATATAAAGATGCAACACATGTGACAATGTATTTGTGATCTGTGATCCATCCTGAGAAATAGAGTGAAGCATTGGCTTTTAAGTAAAATATGTGTTTAATTACCAATTAAAGAAAATTGGTATTACTATCAGATGTAATTGAAGCTGCTCTTTATCAAGATACATCATAGAGTAATAAATTACACAATTTGGGATACAAAGTTGATACACTCTTATAATCTGTTCAAAGCAGGATTTAAACTTGTCACCTTTAGTATAAAGTAAAGCCCCATCTGATCCTGAACACAAGGACATTTCTGACTTCTCAAAGATATAAAGAGTTAGTTTACATATTGTAAGGGAACATAAAAGTGTTTATTCTGGGTTATTTTGGCTTTACATGATAGCGGAGGCTTATGGAAAATGTCCCTTAATCAGAAAAAGTAATATATATATACTTTTCACATACCATTAACTGTATGCCCTCCCCCCAAAAATAAAGAGTTTGCAGACTTGGCAAAGTATATACCTTTGGTATTCATGACTGCATGGAGTCGTGCCGGAGAGGTGAGTAACACTGGTTCTTATGTTCGCTCACCTCCCTTGGGCCTCCGATCATTATACTCTGGGGTCTGCAGAGACCCCTGAGTATAATAATAGCAGTATTTTTGGGGTTCGTCCAACAAATACTCTTGCTGTGGACCCGTGGCCTTACTTACTGATCCCTGCTCTTGCTTACGGCTGCCTCCGCTTCCCCTTCTTTCCTCCAGGGGATGTGATATGAAATGCATGTGGCCCCTGGAGGGCAGAAGCAGGGGTGACAGTGAGCAGGACTGGGGACCAGTAAGTAAATAGGGCCCGTTACCTGCTGGAATTGCTCCAGCAGGTAACAGCCTATTTTAAAAAAAAAAGGGGGGCCTTCTGGGGAGCATATTATACTATGTGGAGCATTATACTGGGGGGCCTCTGGGGAACGTTATACTGTGTGTGGTCACTGTGGAACTTTATACTGAGGAGGCAGTGTGGGTAGCCTATTATACTTTGAGATTTATTCTTCTGCACTCTGAGGAGCCAGTTATACTCTGTGGGGTCACTGTGGAGCATATTATATTGTGTGGGGCTCTCAGGAGCATATTATACTCTGTGAGGCCACTGCAAAGCATTATACTGGGGAGGGGGGTCTCAGGAGCATATTATATTCTGCGGGGCCACTGTGGAGCATTATACTGGGGGGACTGTGAGGAGCATATTATATTGTGTGGAGGCCACTGTGGAGCATTATACTGTGGTGGTGGGTGGGCTCTGGGGAGCATATTATACTATGTGAGGCCATTCTGGGGAGAATATTATACTGTGTGGAGCCACTGTGAAGCATTATACAGGTGGGACACTGTGGGGAGCCTTTTGTACTGTGTGGGACCACTAAGAGGTATTATACTGTGTGGAGGCTCTGTGGAGCATATTATACTGTGTTGGGGCTCTGGGGAGCATATTATACTGAGTGGAGCGTTATATACCATGTGGGGGCACTATGGGGAGCTCAGGGGAGCATTTTATATTGTGTGGGCCCACTGTGTAGCATTATATACCACGTGGGGCCACTGTGGGGGGCTCAGGGGAGCATTTTATACTGTGGAAGATTCTGTGGAGCATTATATACCTTGTGGAGCATTATACTGTGGTGGGGGGGGGGCTCAGAATTCCTGCTGGCAGCCCTGTGCTATGTCTGCATCACAGCTCCCTCACTATAATATTGCACATGCTTGTAGTGTCCCATGGCCTTGTCATTCCCCACACAGTACTGTACATGAACTGGTCATGGAGCTATTGGGGCGTGCACAGTACTATAAGGGATGACTATAGTGGGAACATACTCAGTAGCAGCGAATAGTCAGCACATATGTAAGATTTCAGTGAAGGAGTCGTGGTGTAGGCTATTAACATGAAGCTATTGTGTGGGCCCAGAACAAGTTCCACTGGTGGGCCCTAGATCCTTCAGTCCAACACTAGACGTGCTTGCTGTTTCTTCTGTAGAGATGAAGAGAGAGCAGATGTGCAGGGCATGTTTAATTTGTGGTACAGTATTGCTAAAGGCCCTAGAGGCAAGGTGGCAGCCGACTGCCAGAACACTGAAGTCTTGGTCACAGGGGAGAAGACCATGTTATTACAAGGATTACATTGCTGATGTATTAAAAGCAGTGATAAACACACTGAAGGAACAGGCAGAACCTATCAAAGAAAAATAATGAGTCAATAGAAGAGAAAGGGAAAAATAAGAGGATTTTGCGCTGACTTGTTAGATGCTCAATACATGGATTCAGTAGAATGTTTCCCCTCCCTTTACTCTGCGGCTTCTACCAGAGATTACTAGAACACACTGCTTTTAACTGGTGAGGATGAAATGCAGACAGCATCACTTCAGCGGCAGTTATAATAAGGTAAAGGAAACGTCTAAGAACTGATATCCAGAGACAAACATCATAGCTAAATAACATCTAACCACAGAGATATAGTAATCGCATTCTCACAAATAGAACTCGATTATTGCAAATTGCTTTAAATCAATCAAATTACTATACTGTTTTGGATCACCAGGCTGTGTTATAACTAATATTCATATATGCTTAGTACGATTTGCCTTAGTAGTCAGTTTTACATTAGAGGCTCTTTCTTCTCAGTGGAAAGTAACATCTGTTTGACATTGCTGGACCATAGATGTCAACATCTGGATAACTACTTGACACCTTAGATAGAAGGTAAGACCATACTGTACTGTAATCCATTAGTTACTATACATGTCAATTACTGGGTCATAGCACTATAGATCTAGGCTTTGAAATTTAGACCTAGTGGTCATCGACAGTTTTGTTGCAATAGTTGTTTTTTTTTTTATTTACATGTGTATAGGTTTTGGTCAGAGTGATGTTTGATATCAGGTCTGATAGAAGCCTACCAATAGCTATGATAGTTTTATTATTTCTAACACATACTGAAGCTCATGTAAAAAATAGCTAGGACAAACAAAAATGGAATTCGAAAGTAAGTATAATACTGTAGTTAAGGATTCTATAGACATGACTACCACTGTTTACCTGTGATAGGAGTCCTAAGGTTTAATTGGTTTCACATAACATATGGATTGTTCAGTAACATAATTTAGCACAACTTAGCACACTATAAATAATAAAAAATAATAATACTCACCTGTTTAAAAAACAAACACAAAAAAAAAATATATATATATATAGCATTGTGCAAAAGTTTTAGAAAGGTGTGGAAAAATGCTGCAGAGTAAAAAATAGTGTTTTAAAAGTGTTAATAGTTTATTTTTGTTAATTAACAAAATTAAGTGAATCAACAAAAGAGAAATCTAAATCACATCAATATTTTTTGTGACCACCTCTGAGGGAATTGCCAGTTGAGAAATTCCTCAGTGCCGCTGCTGAAACCTGGGAGGAAGGGAAAGACAGAGACGGTGAGCCCTAAACTCTAACCAGCCCCTGACCCTGCCTACTTGCCTGAACTGTCCTAGGCAATAGCCAACAACTTGGCGGTGATCCCTTCTCTCAATAAGTGACAACACGAAACGCAGACAAGACAAACAACATGGAAGAGGAGTCAGCAAGCCAAGGGTTAAAGCCAGAGAGACAAAGCAGTACCAAAACATAATCCAAAAGGGTAGTCACAAGTAAAGCCAAAGGTCAGAAGTCAGAAATACTATGATAGCAGAAGAAGAGCTTAGCGAGGACAGCGCCCATGTGAGAGCAGATGACCTGTTTATAGGAAGTCCAGAATCTGTCCAGACTTGATTGGTAGACAGGCTGTCAATCACACAGGCAAGGCTAAGATTAACTGTTAGAGGAGCGAAGGGAAAGGAGGAGACGGGTGTGGCTGAAATTCAATTACAGAGAAGAGGTACTAGGACAGTGTTCAGACAGAGCAACAAAAACCCTACGCAAGGAATCAAACTGAACACGCCTCCTGCGCCGCATCATGCGAGCGGAAGGTGGCGCAGAAACCCGAACAGGCAGAGACGTTACACCACCCTTTGGAGGAGGAGTTCAGGAAGTGATAATATGGCCCCTACAGAGCCTTGATCTCAATATCAAGTCTGCCTGGATTTACCTGAAGAGACAAAAAGATTTGAGTAAGCCTACATTCACAAAAGATCTGTGGTTAGTGCTCCAAGATGTTTAGAACAACCTTCCTGCCGAGTTCCTTCAAAAGCTGTGTGCAAGTGTACCCAGAAGAATTGATGTTTAGGGCAATTGGTGGTCGCATCAAATATTGATATAATTTACATTTCTCTTTTGTTTATTCATTTTGCATGCCATTAATTGACAAAAGTAAACTATTAACACTTCCATTTTTTAAAGGATTCTTACTTTGCAACATTATTTCTACACCTGCTGAAAGCTTTTGCATAGTACTATATATGTGGCTGGACAAACCTATTTAGGCTGCATCCACATGTTGTGGAAAAACTGCGTTTTGTGTTGCAGAATGTGCTGCAGTTTTTTAGCCAAAGCCAGGAGTGGATTTAGCAGAAGGGAGAAGTATAATTGCTTCCTTTATATTTCCCCATTCCTTTTGAAGTCACTCTTGGTTTTGACCAGCAAAATCTGCAGCAACAAATGCAGTTTTTCCACAATGTGTGGCCTCAGCCTAAAGGAAACTGTCAGAACAGTCCGTAGGCATCATGCTACAGAGCAATAGTTAAGCAGATATATAATGTAGTTTTGTGGGAGAAAATCCAGTATAACTTGTGTTTTATTCTTTTAAATAATAAATTCATTACATTCTAAACTTTGCCATTTCTACAGCACGATGATACAATGAGAGATGATAGTACACAATTATTTGTAAAGATGAGAATGCCAACATCTAGTTGGATATTTCAAAAGTACACTCTAACATTGAAAATAATAAACAAAATATACAGTTGTTGATGTTCTTCCTGGTCTGGGTTGAAAAATCTTCCATGTGTGCTTTGGCCTCATGTTGTAGGTTTTGTATATTCTAAATCATTTTGGTTCTCCGATACACTCTCCGAATCATAATATAGAAAGTGTAGCTGTCCATACATGTTAGATGTATGTAAGCTGAACCCGCTGATTTCGATGTGTTCATCTGACCATATAATGTGAATGAGGGCCTCCTGATTCTCCCCTGATGGCAGATGTTGAACAGAATTAAAATTGACAAATATTTTTGTTCAACGGAAGATAAGAAGGTGCCAGACATGTCTGGTGGCAACTTTCTCTTCTATTTTATTCAATATACATGCATGTGTATGGGGAGTTGGGCAAGATGGTGGTTGGCTGAATGAGCATTCTGCTAACAGCTAAACTTTACTGTTTCTGTTTGGGACATCATTTTTTAATCAGCATATGTGAGCTAGCAAGCTTTCCACACAGATTTTGGCACCTATTAACTGAAATCCTTGTGAAATCGATCTCTAATTTTTTCAGTGAAAATTTTCATTGTAGTTTGTATTCATGTGCAGCAGGCATGGACCCAGTCTGATATGGAATTGATTTTAAATGGTGTTTCTCCTAAGGGCATTGCCTAAGTGTTTCCTTGGGGGATCTGGAGTTTGCTGCAGGGAAACCATCAGGTTGATACCTTTTGGAGTAGTCCTCATTAAGTGACAGCTGACCCAGGCAGGTCAAGAGACACTGACACCATAGGTATAAGCAGGCATGGGGTCAGGGGTCAGGTCAGGCTGAGTTTGTGTGTAATGGTAATTCAGGCAGAGGTCAGAAAATTAGGTGCATGATCACCGAGATCACAGTGCAGTCAGCATAGGGGTGGGTCTGTGATAAAGAAGGCCAGCAGAAGTGGGCAGAGGCAATGGAAGAAGGAGGCCCAGAGGTCTTTGGCAGGAACACTTGTTCTGAATGCAGGTGGAACAGGCAGAAGTCTTCAACATCTTTAGACAGGGTACAGATTTAGCAGATTTAGAGTTAACCAAATCATTTCTATAGTTCTGGTCCAAGTGTAGGAAACAAGTACAACCCTGGGGGCAAAACTCACTGGTCTCCCTGGTGCCTGGTCACCTTGGACTTAATTTCCCATCACTAGTGGTGACCTACAGATGTAGCAGAGTTAACACAACTCTCTGCAGTGTGACAAATTGCAGCAGCATGATGTCTTATCATAGAAGACAACAAATGCCAATGAAAAGTCATCGAAAAACATTGGCAGGTGCAAATCAGTACCACTGGCAGACAAACTTGTCTGCAGCTGGAGAGATGGAACTGTGGTCTGAGGTGCTGCAGGTGCAGAAGCAGCCAAGGTGTCCAGGCAGGCAGCTATGGTGTTCAAATGCTGGAACAACTGGTCCTGGTGGTTTTGTTTGCTCATAAACTCAATCTATAAATCTTGTATCCTGAGTTTGGAGATTCCAGTGGGGGCCTGAACAAACTGTAATGTAATGAGATTGGGGCCACAGTGTCACAGAACAGATTTAAATTGGGATTACTCCTAAGGGCATTGTCTAAGTGATTCCCTTGTATTTACCATTTAACCTCATACAAGGATCTGAACTTTTCTGCAGGGAAACCATCTGGTCGCTACCTATAGGAGTAGTCTGCTGAAACATATAGTGGGTACGGAAAGTATTCAGACCCCTTTAAATTTTTCACTCTTTGTTTCATTGCAGCCATTTGCTAAAAGCAAAAAAGTTCATTTTATTTCTCATTAATGTACCCTCAGCACCCCATCTTGACAGAAAAAAACCAGAAATGTAGATATTTTTGCAAATTTATTAAAAAAGAAAAACTGAAATATCACATGGTCATAAGTATTCAGACCCTTTGCTGTTACACTCTTATTTAACTCACATGCTGTCCATTTCCTTCTGATCCTCCTTGAGATGGTTCTACTCCTTCATTGGAGTCCAGCTGTGTTTAATTAAACTGATTGGACTTGATTAGGAAAGGCACACACCTGTCTATATAAGAGCAAATGAGAATCATGAGGTCAAAACAACTGCCCAAGGAGCTCAGAGACAGAATTGTGGCAAGGCACAGATCTGGCCCAGGTTACAAAAGAATTTCTGCAGCACTCAAGGTTCCTAAGAGCACAGTGGCCTCCATAATCCTTAAATGGAAGAAGTTTGGGACGACCAGAACTCTTCCTAGACCTGGCTGTCCAGCCAGACTGAGCAATCATGGGAGAAGAGCCTTGGTGAGAAAACACATGAAGGACTCCCAGACTATGAGAAATAAGATTCTCTGGTCTGATGAGACGAAGATTGAAGTTTTTGGCGTTAATTCTAAGCGGTATGTGTGGAGAAAACCAGGCACTGCTCATCACCTGCCCAATACAATGCCAACAGTGAAATATGGTGGTGGCAGCTTTATGCTATGGAGGTGTTTTTCAGCTGCAGGGACAGGACGACTGGTTGCAATTGAAGGAAAGATGAATGCGGCAAAGTGCAGAGATATCCTGGAAGAAAACCTTTTCCAGAGTGCTCTGGACCTCAGACTGGGCCGAAGGTTCACCTTCCAACAAGACAATGACCCTAAGCACACAGCTAAAATAACAAAGGAGTAGCTTTGGAACAACTCTGTGACCATTCTTGACAGGCCCAGCCAGAGCCCTGACCTCAACCCAATTGAGCATAGCTGGAGAGACCTGAAAATGGCTGTCCACCAACGTTCACCATCCAACCTGACGGAACTGGAGAGGATCTGCAAGGAAGAATGGCAGAGAATCCCCAAATCCAGATGTGAAAAACTTGTTGCATCATTCCCAAGAGGACTCATGGCTGTACTAGCTCAAAAAGGTGCTTCTACGCAATACTGAGCAAAGGTTCTGAATACTTATGACCATGTGATATTTCAGTTTTTCTTTTTTAATAAATTTGCAAAAATATCTACATTTCAGTTTTTTTTTCTGTCAATATGAGGTGCTGAGTGTACATTAATGAGAAATAAAATGACTTTTTTGCTTTTAGCAAATGGCTGCAATGAAACAAAGAGTGAAAAATTTAAAGGGGTCTGAATACTTTCCATACCCACTGTAATTACCATCTCCACTACTACTGTCCAAATTAAAAACTAGAAAACTCCTGTATCCACAAACAGTAAAGCTGTTCATCCATTTAAAGGGAGTCTGTCACCAGAGTTGACCATATGACGCCAACAGCACAATTACATATATTATGGTCACCTGAATCCCTTAGAACTCCGGGCCTCCTTTGGTAAGGTATGCTTAGAAATGTAAACATGCAAATGAGCAGTTACTTATCTACTCTTTCCCTTGACTGATAGGGCCAGGAAGTGATGCTCAAGTCTTGGCTGGCCGTTTATTCTTACTTTCTCACAGTGGATAGCATCATTGGTGCATGCATAGTACACCTTCTCTAGCTGGCTATTCATCAGAACAGTTCTGCGCATGGGCCAAACCAAGCTATCTATGGTGCGAAAGCGAGAATACAGAGCAAGACAAGCCTTGAGCACCATTCGCTGGCCCTCTCTTCTGGCCTGTGTCTGATGTCACATGCCATGGGGTCACTGCTGAGACCCATGATTGGGCCTCAATAGTTACGTGGGGCGTGCCAAGTGTAATGATGTTCGGCCTGAGGAGAACACCACGTAGATGCCCAGGAGAGGTGAGACAAGGTGAGTATAAGTGTTTATTTTTCCTCACCTCACGGGCCTCTCCTTATTATATTCTAGTATAATAGTGATTTGTTCGGCCCAAGGCTGAAACTTTTAGAAAATTCAGGTTGAATCTAAGACTGATTGTGATGGGGCCAAAAAGGGGGCAGTATACTGTGTGTAGACCAAAAAGAAGAGGTCAATATGCTGTGTTGGGGCCTAAAAAGGGACAATATACTGTGTGGGAGTCAGTAAAGGGGGTCATATACTGTGTGGGAACCAGTAAAGGGGACAATATAGTGTGTGGAGACCAGTAAAGGGTGCAATATACTGTGGGGGTTAGTAAAGGGGGCAATGTACTGTGAGCAGACAAGTAATGGAGGCGTTAAACTGTGTGGGGACTAGTAAAGGGGGCAATTTACTGTGTTGGGTCAGGAAAGAGGGTATTATTCTATGTGGGAGCCAATAAAGGGGATAATATACTGTGGGGGCCAGTAAAGGGGAGTGGAGGGGTGTGGCCTATGATTTTCATTGGGGGGGGGGGCTTCCATCACAGAACCAAAGATAGCAAAATTGCCGAATCGGGTATTTTCTTTTTGGGGGGGGGGGGCACCTCAGGCAACAGAGAGGCTAGATTCACCCCTAACACAACGTTTAAAATAAAATGTGAAAGGGGAAGCAAATTTTGATTTATTTTAACCCCTTCAGAATGCACCCTGTTTTGGCCTTAAAGGGGTTTTCCGGGCAAAAAATCTTTTTTTCTTTTTAAAAAGTCTGTTAGTGCTATTAATGGGTTAAAGATACACCCATATACTTTTAGCAGTGTTTTGAGTGATTTCTGGGTGTCTGTGGGAGCTCATGACATCTTCTGCATTTGTTTACAGGATGTTAGCTTCCTGCTATGTAACTTCCTGTGTACCTTCCACACTATATCCCTCTCACTGCTCCCCCCTCCCTGTCTCCCTAGCTAAGCTATCCCACCCACTACTAGCCCTTCACAAGTAACTAACTAAGCCCCTCCCCCCAATACATCATACTTCCCTAGCTTCCTCTCTGGAAGACGGCTCCTTCTTTCTCCTTCACTGTGCACAGGCTGGAGACACTTCTCTTCATCTCTCCTAGCCTGTGCACAGACTGGAAGTATCTGTGAGGCCTGCACAGTAGAGATGGAGTGCTATCTCTACTGCGCATGTCTTGCAGGCACCTCCAGACTGCGCAAGCGCTTGAAGAGAGGAAGAGGGGAGAAGCCATTCCCAGACAGGAAGGCATGTAAGTATTATTGAGGTTGTGGGGGGAGTACTGGTGACGTTCTGTTTCAGAAGTGGTGGAACGGAACGTCACTGGATTATCAGAAAGTGTCTTTGGGGCGGTCAGATGACCGCCCCAGGGATATGGGTAATAATAATAATACCCCCTATGGGCCTTCCCGCATAAAGATCGGGGGGTGCTGATATGTATTTTCAGCAGCATGGGGTCTACCAGAACCCCCAATACCTGGTTGATCCTGCCAAGATGCGTCTACATAGGCTTACTTCCTAGCAACGCATAAAAGTAACGCATAAAAAGCAATATAAATTAGGTATCACTTTAATCATATTAACCCAAAGAATAGAGGTAACATGTTACTTATGCTGTACACAGCACGGAAAAAATTTAAAAGGTAAAAAGTAATGCCAGAATTGATGAGTTGTAGTTATAGGCACCAAAAATGGTGTCATTGTAAAATGCATCTCATGCCCCCCAAAAAAGCCCTCATATGGCTACATCACCAGAAAAATTTAAAAAATATTTAGTTTGCACAATGTGAAGGCAAAAACCCCCAAAATTGCCAAATCATTACAACAAAACTGGCTGCAGCAGGATGAGAATGTATATGCTGTTCAAGTGTATATCAAGGTAGACCCCAAATTTAGAGGTTACGAGGGAAAAGACACCAGATGTGACCCCCACTCCTCCACAGGAGCTACTGGGAAAATAATAGGGAATTTGGTGTTCCCAATATACTCTATAATTTCCCAATATACTCCACACAGCTTACATATTCACTTTTCACCATCTGTTGTGCATTCACTTCTGGAATAATGCTCACTACACCCCTTGATAAATTCTTTGAGGGGTGAAGTTTTCAAAATGGGGTCACTCTCTAGGGTATTCCACTTTTTTGGTACATTAGAGGCTCTGCAAACACAGTGTCTATATAACAAACATCTAACCCTGCACACCTAAAGTCACATAGCACTCCTTCATATCTGTGACCTGCTGTGTGCCCAAAATTAAGTTTATTTCCACATGTATGACACTGGTGTACCCAGGATAACATACTTAATGTCATATGTGGGTATAAACTGCTATTTGGGCACACAGCTGGGCACAGAAGGAAAGGAGCGTAATATGTTGTTCAAAGCTTGTATCAGATACAAATGCACCAAAAAATGTTATACTTTTCATTATCAGCTGTGCATTCATTTCTGGAAATGAAATTAATGCAACGCTCAAAGGTTAAAAATTAAATTAGTGCAACACTCAAGGGCATAAACTGCAGTTTGGGCACACAGGAGAAGGCAGATGTGATGGAGTGCTATATGCTTTTGGAGCGTAGATTGTTGGTTTTTGGATGCCATGTCACGTTTGCAGAGACCCTAAAATTGCCCCTACAAAATGGGGTTAATTCTTGGGGAATTCCAATTTACTGGCACTTCCAGTCTGTTGTACCATTGAGAACGGTCAAGAATTCCAAGCTGCAGACATCCTTCATCTGAAGGCGGGGCCAGCAGGAGGATGCACGCTATTCCAGTGGAGGGCTATGAGGGTTTTAGCAGCAGTGCAAAGATAAAGTAACAGTTTGACAATCTTTTTCCCCAGGTGTCGGTGGGGGACAGGTTAATTAAATAAGTAAGCGGGCTCAGGGGAACACCTTATAGAAAGAGGGCATCTTATAGGAGAGTGCCTTCACCTCGGTCCAGAGAGAGGGCAGTCCCAGAAAATGTGGTGTAGGGTACCTAAAGCAGAAAGACATCTCCAACAAGTGGGGGGAATAGCAGGATTAAGAGTGTGCAACAAAGCAGGGGTGTGGTACCAGTGCATTAAAATTTTGTGTTTGCTTTTCAATTTAACCCCTTAACGACGCAGGGCGTAATAGTACGTCCTGAGTCGCATGACGATGTATGGAGAGCGCTCAGGAGCTGAGCGCTCTCCATACACCGCGGGTGCCGGCTGTATAATACAGCCAGGACCCGCAGCTAACAGCAGCGATCGGTGCCTGCACCGATCGTGGCTGTTAACCCTTTAGATGCCGTGGTCAAACGCCACCGCAGCGTCTAAATTGCGGAGCCGACAAGGGCGCCGCCATTTTTACCTCATCGCCGCCCTCCAGAACGTCATCGGAGGGCGGCGCTTGGTTGCCATGACAGCCGGGAGCCTATTGAAGGCTCCCAGGCCTGTCATTTCAGTATAGCTATTACACGATGCCAGAGGCATCGTCTAATAGCAGTGAATAGTATAATCGATCAGACTCCCTAGGTTTCAAGGTCCCTAGGGAGTCTGATCATACAAGTAAAAGTATATAAAAAAAAAAGTTTTTAAAAGTATGTAAAAATTAAAAAAAAACACAAAAGTTCAAATCACCCCCCTTTCCCTAGATCAGATATAAAAGTAAATAAACAAAAGTAAACATAAACACATTAGGTATCCCCGCGCTCCAAAATGCCCGAACTATTAAAATATTTAAATATTTATCCCATACGGTGAACAGCGTAGCGGGAAAAAAAATCAAAATGGCCAAATAGCGTTTTTTTCAACACTTTGTCTCCTATAAAAAATGTAATAAAAAGTGATCAAACCATCAGATCTTTCCCCAAGTGGTATCAATAAAAACGTCATGTTGTCCCGCATAAAAAGACGCCTTACCCAGCTCCATATATGTAAATATGAAAAAGTTACAGGTGACACAATATGGCGACGCAAAATTTTTTTTCTATTTAGTAAAGTTTTTAATTTTTTAAAAGGTATCAAAACATTACAAATACTATAGAAATTTGGTATCGCCGTGTTCGTACTGACCCGCAGAATACAGGTAACATGTCATTTTTACCACACAGTGAATGGTGTAAAAATTAAACCCATATGAATTTGGCGCAAATGCAGTTTTTCTCCAATTGCACCTCATTCTGAATTTTTTTCCAGCTTCCCAGTACATTGCACAGAATATTGAATAGTGACATTACAAAGTACAATTTGTTTCGCAAATAATAAGCTATCATGTGACTCTGTGAACTGAAAAATGAAAAAGTTATGGCTCTTGGAATGTGGGGAGGGAAAACCGAAAATGCAAAAACAAAAAATGGCCCGGTCATTAAGGGGTTAAACCCACTTTGTGTAAGCTTGTGAGGGTGCCCAAAATGGAACAAAGCGTAAATGGGTCCCCAGTAGTAGTAGAGGATATGCAGGACTGCTGGCCCCACCCTTTCGCCATGCCAGCTAACTTGACTGAATGCGGAATACAGTGACGTTTCACATTCCATATAAATTGGAAAATGGCCTTTTGGATGGAATGAAGCTCTGAGCGAGGAACTGCTACCAGGAGGGTCCCAAAGAAATATAGACGTGTCTTTATCTTTATCTTTACTGCCGTTATACGACCGAGCAGGGATATATATAGGGGGCCCCATTTGTCAAGTAGGGAGCCCAGGTCATGAAATAGACGGGGATACTTGACCGAGTATAGAGTAGCGTAGGAGGGGGATAATTGAATTCCTAAATAGCGTTCTCTCCATTGAAAATCTTAGTTATGACGGAGAAGTTGTACTGAGTCATGTGGGATGTTGAGGGGGAGAGCCTCCGTTTTCGAGGGGTTAACTTTATACCCAGAGAGGTCACCATATTCCTGCAGGGTTCGCAGGAGGGTCAGAAGCTTAGCATGGGGATTAGTAAGGGTGATGAGGATGTCATCAGTGAATTAGCTTATCTTGAAGTCCCTATTGTGGATTCACTCCAGTAACGTCTTGGTTAGAGCATATCAGGGATGCCAAAGGTTCAATATTAACAGCAAATATAAGGGGAGAAAGGGGACAGCCCTGGCGAGTACCATTACGAATAGGAAAGGACACAGAAGACGTGTAGGAGAGTTTAACAACTGCGGATAGAGGGGGATATAGTGCCCTAATGGCAGTGAGAAACCAAACTGCTCCAGGGTGGCAAGCATAAATGACCAGTCCAGTTGGTCAAAGGCCTTTTCTGCAGAAGAGCTGGCGACATCAATCAAGTCCACAGTCCTTCTGGTGTTGCCCCCTCCCTGATGACAAGGAACGAAACCCACCTGGTCCTTATGAATAAGAGAGGAAAGCCAAGCATTAAAGGGGTTGTCCTGGATAAACTGATCTTTCTAATCTAAGCTACCGCCCCTTCCCCTCACCTACCTTCCAAATTACTTAGGTTACCAAAAATCTATATTTACATAGATCTGATTTTCCAGTGAGGTTCCGTTTCTGGAAAGGGGGAAACGGAACTTCACCTATACTAACCCACCCCCTCCCAAACCATCATACTTACCTGTGTTCTGGTCCGGAGCTTCTGGGCATGGGACGTCACTTCTTCTGGACTACTGGCAACCCCAA
Source organism: Leptodactylus fallax (assembly GCA_947044405.1). Classification (NCBI taxonomy): domain Eukaryota; kingdom Metazoa; phylum Chordata; class Amphibia; order Anura; family Leptodactylidae; genus Leptodactylus; species Leptodactylus fallax. Next base: position 2,951,372 of record CAMRHE010000097.1, read on the forward strand.
ACAGCTTCTTCTGGGCAACCCCATACAGCTATTCACTACCTTCAACTCCCTCCTCCGTCCTCCTGCGCCCCCTCCGACATCACTTATCACAGCGGATGATTTTGCCTCTTATTTCAAAAGCAAAATTGACTCCATCAGAGACAGTCTCACCCTACACCCCCAACAACCACTCTATCCAACTGCTCGGTGCTCATCATCTTTAACCTGTTTCTCCCCCGTCACTGATGAAAAGCTCTCTACCCTAATCTCTAAATCTCATCTCACCTACTGTGCACTCGACCCAATCCAGTCACATCTCATCCCAAAACTCTCGGAAGACATTACTCCTGCCCTAACCCATCTCTTCAACCTATCCCTAACCACTGGATCCTTCCTTTCTGCCTTCAAACATGCTACCATCACACCTATACTTAAGAAACCCTCCCTGGACCCGTCCTCTCCAGCCAACTATCACCCCATCTCACTGCTCCCGTACGCCTCTAAACTACTAGAGCAACACGTTCATTCCGAACTATCCTCCTACCTCTCTTCCAATATGCTCCTTGACAGACTACAGTCAGGCTTCAGACCCCATCACTCCACAGAAACTGCCCTAACCAAGGTCACTAACGACCTTCTAACCGCCAAAGCCAAACGTCACTATTCTGTCCTCCTCCTCCTCAACCTCTCCTCTGCCTTTGACACAGTCGACCATTCCCTCCTGCTAGAAACTCTCTCATCCCTTGGCATCTCAGACCAGACCTCATACCTCACCAACCGCACATTCAGCGTCTCCCACTCACACACCACCTCCCCGCCATGCCCTCTTTCTGTAGGTGTCTCCCAAGGCTCCGTCCTAGGACCCCTCCTGTTCTCAATCTACACCCTAGGCCTTGGCCAACTCATAGAATCCCACGGTTTCCATTACCATTGCTATGCTGACGACACCCAAATATATCTCTCTGGACCAGACATTACCTCCCTGTTGTCTAGAGTCCCAAAATGTCTAGCAGCCATAGCCTCCTTTCTCTCCTCCCGCTTTCTCAAACTCAACATGGAGAAAACGGAGTTCATAATCTTCACCCCTCCACGCACGATCCCCCTACCTAACCCATCTATCAAAATGAATGGAACCACTCTCACCCCAGTCCCACAGGCCCGCTGCCTTGGGATAACCCTAGACTCTGACGTATCCTTCAAGTCGCATATTCAAAGCCTCAACACCTCCTGCTGCCTCCAACTCTAGAACATCCACCGAATCCGCTCCTTCCTCACCCCTGAAACTACAAAGATGCTAGTCCACGCCCTCATAATCTCCCGCCTAGACTACTGTAACACCCTTCTCCATGGCCTCCCAGCTAACACCCTCACCCCCCTCCAGTCCACTTTAACCTGTACACCTCTCCCCCCGTTCTTCATCGGCCGCTCCCCTCTGCCAATCCCTTCACTGGCTACCCATTGCACAGCGAATAGAGTTCAAATTACTAATGCTGACATACAAAGCCATCCACAGCCTGTCCCCTCCATATATCTCTGCCCTAATGTCCCGCTACCTGCCCACACGTAACCTCCGATCCTCCAAAGACCTCCTACTCTGCTCTGCTCTTATCCGCTCTTCACACAATCGACTCCAAGACTTCTCCCGGGCATCCCCCATACTCTGGAACTCATTACCAAGACACATAAGACTGTCCCCCACAGTCACAAGCTTCAAGAAGGCCCTGAAGACTCACCTATTCAAGAAAGCCTACAACCTCCAATAGCGCTACTGTCACCACACCACCACCTGAGCAGCCTCTACCCCTACCTACTGTCTCTATCCTTCTTCCCTCATAGATTGTAAGCCCTTGTGGGTAGGGCCCTCTATCCCACTGTACCAGTTGGTCTCTGTTAGCATTATCTGTTTTGTATATCTGGTGTACCGTATGTAAATCTGCAAATGTAAAGCACCAAGGAATTAATGGTGCTATATAAATAAACAATTATAATAATAATACTGCACATGCTGGCACTCCAGCTCTATGGCGCAGGCATGGGCAGACGTCAAGAAGAGGAGGTATCGGCCTCCCAGAAGAACTGAGGTCCCACGCCCAAAAGATCCCAATAGTGCCAGCCTGTGCAGTAGCCCAGAAGAAGTGACTAATGAGTTAGTCAGGAAGGGCTAGTAGTGGGTGGGCTAGCTAGGGAAACAGGGATGGGGTGAGAGAGGGAGGTGGTTTGAGTCAGCTCTGAGTAGCCCAAGGCACAATGATAGTTGTAGGAAAACAGAACAGGAAGATGCCCATGTAAACAAATGCAGATGATGCCAGGAGCTCACAGAGAGAACCAGAAATCACTCAAAACATTGCTAAAAGGTATTTGGTTGCACTTATTAACTTATTAATAGCACTAACAGACCTTTTTTTGCCCGGAAAACCCCTTTAAGCTGATTATCTAAATTTTTTGTGAAAAGCTTGAGGTCAGAATTTGAAGGGCTATGGAGCAATAGTTGGAGCACTCTTGCAGGTCCTTATTGGGTTTAGGAACTAAAGTGATGTGGGAATGAAGCACCGATTGTGGGATGGGTTTTCCGTCAAAACATGAATTAAAGAGGCGACGAATATGGGGAATCAAGTCTGAAAAGTCTTGTAAACCTGTCACGGCCGGGGGCTTCAAAAGTCTTGTAAGCTCCTCATCAGAAATCAGGGCATTAAGGCAGCTACACCCATCCAAGCAATCTTTTATTTATTTATGCTTACTTGTATAGCGCCATCATATTCTGCAGCACTTTACAGATATTGTCAGTCACTGTCCCATGTAGGGCTCACAATCTAAATTCCCTATCAGTTTGTCTTTGGAAAGAAACCAGAGTACCCGGAGGAAACCCACGCAAACACAGGGAGAACATACAAACTCCTTGCAGATGTTGTCCATGGCAGAATTTGAATCCAGGACTCCAGTGCTGCAAGGCTGCAGTGCTAACCACTAAACCACTGTGCCGAGGATCACGATGTGGGCCAGACGAATTATGCAGGGGGAGGTTATATACTTTGATGTAGTAAGTCTGGAATGCAGTAGCAATGGTGTCAGGGTGATGTTGGAGAGAACCAGAGGTATCACGCACCGCATGGGGGTTAGAGGAGGCCTGATTGTCCCATAACATTTTAGCTAGAAGGGTATGCACCTTATTAGCCTGCTCATAATAACGCTGGAGAGAATAGAGGAGGGGTCGTTGGGTGGCCTGCAATGCTAGATCCCGTAGGTCTGTACAAGGCGACACCAACTGACGCGAAAAGGACAAGGAAGGGCGAGCTGCTAAGCGATCAGTAAGAGTACATATTTTAACATTCAAAGCAAGCTCCAAGCCTTCCAAGGCATGACAGCCTTATGCGCTTCCCAAATGGCAAAGCAAGAAGCTACGGAGTATTCATTGTCCCTAAAGTAGTCAATTAGGTACGTTTGTAGAGCAGTGCTGTTAGGGAGAGAATGGAGAAGAATCTCATTAAGGAACAAGTGGCAACATTTAGTGGGGACTGGTGTCAGGGATAACGAGACAGAAATGGGGGCATGATCAGACCAAGAAATATGGTCAACATCGGAGTGAGTTAATAAGCGAAGGGCAACAGCGTTCTCGAAGAAGTAGTCTATTCTAGAGTGAGAGTTGTGGCGTGGGAGAAAAAGGTATAGGAGCGGGCGGTAGGATATTTAATGCACTAGAGGTCAAAGAGGGAGTGGGACCTGATCAGGTGGCGGAACTCCCTGGCAAACCAGGGTTGGTGTACTATCTTTAGGAACATTAGAAGTCAGGGATGAAATCCAACAGCATCTTCTTTTATTCATGTCTACACACTCCGATATATAACACAACACTAGCCTCCAGCAAGCAGTACCACTTCCTGGTTCCTGTATCCTGTGCCCTCCTCTTAAAGAGGCAGGAATGCTTGCTGTATGTTACATCACCCCCCTGTGTTGTTGTTTTTTTTTTTTTTTTTTTATTTAAACCCCATTTGACATTTGAACAGTTATGGTGAAATACAACAACAAAACAAAAAAAAACACAAGGACAACATGAACATGAAAATACAGTTCACAATCATATATATATATAATCTGATCAAGATTCCAGGATCCTGGCTAAACTTCCTCAATGAGTCTAGATGGGGCTCTTCTTTCTCTGGTAGGATACCGTCTAGAATGGCCAGGATCACTGCTTACCGATGGGCTGGCTATATCCTGTTGAGAGTTGCCACTATCAACAGCAGCTCCGTCAGTCTGAGAGAGTTCATCAAGGTCATTGTCTGGTATTATTTTGAAATGTGAGGCATTCCTGGTTATGGAGTGTCCATCCCGCTCAGCTGTGACCATGCTTCCTTTCTTGGCTGTTACATGATAGCCTGCTGGATCATACACTGGACATGTCTTATTGTTTGGCTTTCGACGAACAACAACTTTATCACTCGTCCGAATAGCAGATGGCTCCGCATGTCTTCTCTTGTCCGCATAATGTTTCATTTTGTGCTTGTTGTGTAAGTCTGTTGGTCTAACAGTTGACTCAGCTGGCAGTGCATGGGTAGCCACATCAGGAATGCGTATGCGAGGAGTTCGGTTGAACAGTAGATGAGCATTAGTCGTTGAGTGCGGCGTACTTCTGTAGTTGCGTAGGAATTTGTTCAGGGCCTGCTTCAGTGGTATCTGCTCCAGAGCGGCTGCTTTGACTCTCTTCCCTAAGGTGCGCATAAATCTTTCCACAATTCCATTTGCTTATGGCCAGCAAGGTGTTATCTTCCTGTGAGTGAACCCAAGGTATTCAGAAAATTGTACAAATGTATGTCCATTAAATGGAGGTCCATTGTCTGTTTTGACTATTTTTGGAATACCATATGCTGAGAAAATAGTATCCAACTCCGGTATGACACTGGTTGCTGAAGTTGACGAAATAAATGCAATTGTAGGATATCTGGAATATTCATCAATTGCCACTAGGATGTACTGTCCATTAGGTAGTGGCCCATAGATATCAACCGCTACTTCCTCCCAGACAGCCGTTGGTAGAGGAGACATTTGTAGGGGTTCAGGGCTCGCTGCATGAGTCACAAGCTGGCAAGTATTGCAGTGTTTTACCATGTGTTCTACTAAATAATCCATATTTGGGAACCACACTTTTTCTCTGAGAAGTTTTTTTGTACCCACAATTCCCAAATGACCTTCATGAGCAATCTGTAGTACTTTGGGACGCAAAGCCTTTGGAACCACCAGTTTGGTTCCTCGCAGAATTAGGTGATTCTCAGTGACTGATAGTTCATTTCTGACACTAGAGAACGATTTCAGTTCCCTGATGTTGATGTCAAGTTCTGGAAATTTTGTTCTCCGGATTTCATGCCATTTTCCATTCCGGATAATTTGTATTAAAGCACAAAGCGTCTTGTCATTTGCAGTTGCCGTCACAAATTGATCAGCTGAAAGTGCTTTTGGTACTGCATGAACTGCAACAAAGTTGATGTACTGTTCAGTTGCCTGATGTAGAATTTGATCTTCTTCTGTGGGATGTCTGGATATGTAGTCAGCTGGATTACTGTATTTTCCAGGCCTATGAACGATTGTGTAATTGTAATCTTGAAGTCGCAGACCCCACCGTTCAATTCTAGCTGGCATCTTGGCTCTGGGGTTTCCAAAGATGATGAGGAGTGCTTGATGATCTGTGACTATGGTGAATGGAGCTCCATAGAGAAAGAGATCAAAGTGTTCACATCCCCAGACAACAGCTAGGCTCTCCTTTTCAGGCTGAGAGTATTTCTTTTCAGTATTCGTTAATGCTCTGCTGGCATATGCAATGATGGAAGGGTCTGGATTATTGGGTAAGTATTGCGTTAGAATAGCCCCCAGTCCCACCGGACTTGCATCCACAATCAATTCTGTGCGTAACGTGGGATCAAAGTAAGCCATGGTAGTTGTGGAGCATAGTTCACTTTTAATTGCATCAAAAGAGGTTTGACACTCTGGGGACCACTTGAATTCACAGCCTTGTTTTGTGAGTTCCCTCAGTGGTGCACTAATGGTGGAGAAGTTCTGGATATATCTAGCACAGTAACTGGGCATTCCAAGAAAGGAGCGAACTTCACTGACATTCTGAGGAATGGAGGCCATTTTTATCACCTGTACCTTTTTGGGATCAGGCTGTACTCCTGCTGCTGAAAAGATGTGACCATAAAACTCCAAGGACGTTTTGTTAAATTCACACTTGTCTTTGTTTAGAGTGAGTCCCTGAGATGCTAAGCATTGAAAAACCTCATGTAATGCACTATTGTGTTCAGCTTGAGTTTTGCCATAAACTAGAATATCATCACTGTAATTGAAAGTATTGGGAATATGTTGAATTACACTTCTTATAGCATCCTGAAAAATTTCTGCAGCTGAACAAACACCAAATGTCAACCGTTTGTACCGCCTGAGGCCTAAATGTGTAGAAAATGTTGTTAGGTATCTGGACTCTGGACTCAGTTCTAGCTGATGGTAACCTTTATTAAGGTCCAGCTTCGAAAAGATAGTTGCTCCATTTAGTAGATGAATAATATCATGTATTGTGGGAGAGATGTGTCTTTCTCTCTGAATAGCTGCATTTGGCAGGCGCATGTCCACACAAAGTCTCACCTGGTCGGGATTTTTGGGTTTTGGAACAACAACAATTGGAGAGACCCATGGAGTGGGACCTGTAACAGTCTCAATAATATCATCATCTTCCAAAGATTGAAGTTCTTTTTCCACCTTCTTTCTCAGATGAAATGGAATGCGCCTGTGAGATTGTGCGACTGGGCGAACATTTTCATCCACATGAAGATGTGCTTGAAAGTCCTTCAGTTTTCCAAGTCCACTGAACAAAGAGGAAAATTCATTAATCATAGTTTGTACATCCTTGTCAGGTGGATCAGTTATTGTACGGATGATCTGAATGAGACCCAGATTTAGGGCAGTATGGTAGCTGAGAAGGCAGCCTCCAGAGCCCTTTAAGATGTAAAAACTTGTTTTCTGTGTCTTACCCTTGTAGCTGATTTCGGCTTCAAATTTTCCCACAGTTGGTAATGGGGTCTGAGATCCATATGGGAAGATTTTGGTCTGAACAGTTTCCAGGACAAGCTGTATCTTCAATTTCTTATATGTATCGCTGTCTATAATGTTCACTGATGCCCCAGTATTGATGGTGAAAATAATATCAGTTTTGAGAACATTGATTGTAACACTTGGAGACTGCATGGATTTTGGTGTAGAAGTAATGTAAACATAGTCCTCACTTGTGGTAGATGTCTCCTCTGCCGTCTGATGTATGGCTTTTACATTAGCCTGTTTGGCTGGACTGTAATGAGGTTTGGTAAGTACTGATCTGCACACTGTTGCAAAATGGTTCTCTTTACCGCATTTGCTGCAGTTTTGTCCTAACGCTGGACATTTATTTATATGAGTAAAGTCTTTCCCACACCGGTAACATTTCCTTTGTTTCTGGGTTGGAGTGTCTGCAGTAGCTTTATGTTTGAGGTTATGCACCTGGATGTCATCCCCTTTTCCATCACAGTGGCCTGATGATCTGCTATTTCTATGGCACGGGCCATTTTGAGAAGGTCATGTAGAGAGTAATCCTGCTGCAACGCTTTGCGTCTTATAGTGGATGATGTGCAAGATACAATGATTAGTGTTATAATTTCATCATCAACATCAGTAAATGCACACCCCTGTGCCAATTCCCTTAAGCGTGTGACATACGTGTCCATGGATTCTTCTGGAAGCTGTTTAGCAATCCTGAACTTGTATCTCTCATATCTGATGTTTTGCTTAGGGTTGAAGTAATCTGTTAAGGCTTTGGCGCAGCGACCATAAGTGTCAGTGCTTGTAGCAGGTAGGGTGCTGTAAATGTCATACACCTCTGTGCCAGCATGGTGCAACAATAGAGCTCTTTTTCTTTTGTCATCTGTTATGTCTATTGCTTCCAGAAAGTTCTCAAACCTGTGCATCCATTTGTTCCAGTTATGAGCCAGGTTATGGCTGTCAGCTATATCAAATTTTGGGAACACATGCATGTAGTCTGCCATCCCTCCTGTATTCAGTAATGCAATATAGAGGATAAATGTGCAGGTTTCTGGGTACAGTTCTTATATGTGGATCTGTAAGCACACTCCTTGTATCTGGATTATGCAGATGGCAGTCAGTACTCACAGCAGCAGAACTCTCATCCCATCCTCGTCGCCAGTTGTACTATCTTTAGGAACATTAGAAGTCAGGGATGAAATACAACAGCATCTTCTTTTATTCATGTCTACACACTCCGATATATAACACAACACTAGCCTCCAGCAAGCAGTACCACTTCCTGGTTCCTGTATCCTGTGCCCTCCTCTTAAAGAGGCAGGAATGCTTGCTGTATGTTACAGTCGGGTAGTGCTCAACGTGGAGCCATGCAAAGACAGTATGTTCACAGTTTTGGAGAAAATCATATTATAGTCTCCACCCAGTTGCCAGGCTGCACCAGAGTAGGCCCGTAAGCGACCAAGAACCTTCCGAAGAAATGGGACCTGGGAGGTGTTCGGGACATAAATGTCACAGAAGAGGATGGGTTGGCCATAGAGAAGGCCTTCCAAAATAACATACTGCCCCTGAGGGTCCAGATGAGAGGCGGTGACTGAGATAGGGCATGTACGGGACAGTAAGATGGCTATACCTGCTTTACGGCAACTATGGAAGGCCAAGTAAGAGGTGGGGAAGTAATGCCTGGTAAAGTGAAATGTACTAGTATGGTTGTAATGCGTTTCCTGGAGGAAAGCCACATCTGCCTGGAGGGACCGGAGCTCGCAGAGGAACATACACCTTTTAGTACTGGAGCCCAGACCGTTGACGTTTAGACTAACGCACTTAACCATTAAGACAGACAGGATAGGCAAAACAGCAAATGCAAGAGCAGATCTCACCCAGTGATCACGAGGCCTTGGGCCAGCTGAGGGTAGCATATACACGGTTGCAGCCAGTACAGAAGACCTCAGAAGTAGAAGATCTAAAAATCTAAGGAGAAAGGGAGGAGTGGGGGGTGAGAGACAGACCAAATGCCAGGATACAAGCAACAAAACAAATAACCAAACAGATAGTACATCATGGGCAGGACTAAATCTCCTAGCCGGGAGCATTGGGACTTATCAAGACCAATACATGCAGTAAGGACCAAGTGAATCCATAAGACGGATGCAGAGCTGGGTAGAGCTCCGGATATAGGGGGCAGCCAAATACCATTGCTGAGAGATATTATATATCTTACCTGGGACAACTAAATCAAGGTAGGAGGTGCAGAGGAAAAGCAGTGAGGGAGAGAGCCTCCCCCCCTGGCTGTCCAAATGAACATCATTTAAAGGCAAGAGTAAAGGGACCAAGGTACGGTAAGTGCAAACAGCAAGGCACAGTAAAATATAACAGAAAGAAACCACCACCAGGACAAGATCAAGGACCTAAAGAGGAGAGAGTCACTGAGCTGGGGATCGACCCGTGGCCCCCTGGCAGCTGACGTCGTTTGGATTTCTGAGCATGCCACACTTGAGGAAGTGGAGGAGGAGGACAGCTGAGTCAGACAGCTCAGGGAGTGGAATATCCAGAGATTCACAGAAGGGGCGAAGGTCAGCATAGGAGCGGAGGGTAGGCGAGCATCCATCATGCTTCGCAGTGAGGGCATAAGGGAAGCCTCAATGGTAGGGAATCTGGCATTCTCTCAGAAGTTGAAGTAGTGGGCGGAGGTGTCTCCATTTCTGCAGAGTGTCCCAGGAGACAACTTGGTAGAGCTGGATCATTGCGCCATCAAAGTTAAAGTCTTTAAGCCACTGAGCCCTAGACAGGATAGATTCCTTCAAAGTGAAGTCACGGACGCAGCATATGATGTCTCTTGGAGTGGGACCAGAGCCTTTGACGCAGAGTGCTCTATAAGTGCGGTCAAGTTTAATTTTATGGGAGGAGGGTTCCTGTAAGATAGCTTCCAGTGTAATATGGAGGTCTTCATCTTGTGTAGCCTCTGGCAGACCCTTGACCCTGACATAATTACGTTGACCCCTATTGTCCAGATCTTCCAGATGGCGTTTCTTATATCTGATAAGCTGACTCTGGGAATGGACAGAGTCCTGTAACTGAGAAATATAAGCTCTGGTATGATCTTAATCATCATCCAGGGTTTCTACACTGGAGGCAATGTGCTGAAAATCCTTCCACAATGTAGAGACTTCTATTCAGCATGTCTGTGTGACTTCAGAGACCAGAGATTGAAAGTCCTGTCTGGAGGTGAGTAAGTAGTTGGTGCCATTGCAGTGGCAGTGGGGTGGTAGCCAAGGAAGGGTTCACACAGGCCTGAAGCTGAGAAGGCAGGTCAGCATCCTCATGTTCCAGGACAGCATAAGGAGACAGCAATGGGGTTGCTCCTATATCCTCCTCTTCTGACCAGAGAACTAATGGCGGGTGCATACTGGGGTCTGACATTGACCCAATAGGAGGAGCAGCACCCACAGGTGGATGGGAGGCAGGAGAGGACACAGTAAGGCCAGAAGAGTTGGCATAGGCCCCATCAGGGTGAAGGAGGGATGCAGAAGTATTTAAACTGACCTGTGGGGCCGCTTGGAGAGTCCTGACATCTTGCTGATCAGGGATCAAGGTGTGGTGGAGCAGCGCTTGACTTTCAGTGCCGTGCTGCGGTAATGGCCATGCTATGCATGGAGCTGCTGCTGGGAGAAAGGTCAGGCCCAGCTCCTTCATCCTCACATACGCCCCTGGAAACTGTGGAGGGGCTGATAGGGAGCACTGGGGCATGGTGGAAGCTGAGGAGAGGAACTGTAAGCCTTGTATAACAGGCGGTTCCGTCAGAGGGAGTGAGGCTGATGAAGATGCGGCCGAACAAGATGGCCGCCTCCTCATGGAGGGCCAGATCGGAGAAGGTGCCAGGGGCAGAGAAGTGGTCAGGATCAGTTGGGAGGGTCGGTCCTGTGATGCAGGGGTCCCTGGGGTAGCTCTCCTTGGCAATATCTTGTCAATGGTTAGAAGCAATAGGGTGAATTGGTCCCTTTTTCACATGGGCAGGGCAGGAGCTCAGGAGTATGCGGCTTACCTCATCAGCGTTGCAGGCCACCTATACCCTGCTATTTCCATTCTGAACAAACTTTGGGCTTCTTTTTATCCTCTTGTGAAAATGAAAAAAATTGTGGCTAAATTGACAGTTTATTGGAAAAAAAAAGTAATTTTTCATTTTCATGTCCCAAAGTTAATAAAATCTGTGAGCAATTGCTTAACAAAATGTGGGATGCTTTTTCTCCTTTAACCCCTTGTGAAAATATGAAAACTTTGAGGATAAAGTGATGCTATAGTAATTTTTCATGTACACATCCCAATGTTAATAAAATCCGTGAAACGGCTGTGGGGTCAAAATGCTCACTATACCCCATAATAAATTCTGAGAGGGGTGCAGTTTCCAAAATGGGGTCACTTTTGGGGGTTTCCACTGCATTGTTACTCTAGGGGCTCTGCAAATGAGACATGGCACCTGAACTATTCTGCTTTTCAAACACCCAATGTTGCTCCTTCCATGCGTTGCCGTGTGCCCAAACATCAGTTTACATCAATATGTGGGGTATTTCTATGCTTTGGAGAAATTGTATAACAAACTGTGAGATGCATTTTCTCTTTTAATCCCTTATGAATATGTTCAATTTAGGGATAAATGAATGCATTATTGAAAAAAAATTAAATGTCTAAATTTCACCTCCGTATTGTTTTCATTTCTGTGAAATGCTTAAAGGGTTAACAAACTTCCCAAATGCTGTTTTGAATTATTTGAGGGGTGCATTTGGGGGGGGGGGGTTCTAATATATAGGCCTTTTATAATCCCCTTCAGATCTGAAGTTAGTTTCGGAAATATTCTTGTAAATCTGTAAAATCGCTGTAGTTGAGTATCCCTGCACTATACAATACATGTTACTCAATTGTAACAGGCATTCTGTTAGGACAAACTTCTGGGAGATCCTTGTAGAAAGGCTATGATGGCAGCCACCGGGGCCATTGTTATGTCACTATTGATTTATGCATCTTAGGGGTTTAAACAACTGAGATCAGTATTATCACTGTCCGGGCTGTTGCAGCAGGAACTGGGCTGTGACTTACAGCCAGGCTCTAGCGGTGATCACCAGTACCTACATGCATGTGGGGATGCATTAATTACTCGCATTCTCCAATGTGAAAATGTGTTAAGGGGTTAAACCTTTTTAGCATCTACTTGCATGAATGTATTTAATCAGGGGTGTAGCTAGCAAAGATTGGGCCCCATAGAAAAACTTTTGACTTGCCTCCCCCAACCCCCACACGACATAATGCCCACTTTCCTGGCCCACACATGGTATAATGCCCCATTTAAACACGCTATAATGTCCCAAAGTGGCCTCCAGACAGTATAATATCCCATAGCAGCCCCTCCACACTGTATAAAGTCCCATAGTGGCCCCTGAACACAGTATAATGTCACATAGTGGCCCCTACGCACAGTATAATGTTCCACAGTGGCCCCTGCACACAGTATAATGTTCCACAGTGGCCCCTGCACACAGTATTATGTGGCCCCATAGTGTTCATTACAGATATTGCAAAAATTTCGGATTTGGTAGAACCCAAAATTTTTGGGGTACACCACCCATGGACTGTTGTTATACTCTGGTGTCTCTTCAGACCCCGGAGTATAATGATCGGAGGCCCAGGGGAGGTGACAAACATAAGAACCAGTGTTACTCACCTCTCATAGGCTTCGAAGTGACTCCACTTCAATGATGTCATAGACATGGGTTATGCCAGTGTCAATGTGAATTGTGATGTTAACCTGTGACATCACTTAAGAGGCTCAAAGACAGCAGTGAGCCCCCTGGAGCCCAGGAGAGGTAAGTAACAGTGCTTTGTTTTTGAATAGACCCCCAAGTATAATAATAGCAGTTTCAGTTGGGACATATTCGGTCCAAACGGAACTGCCAGGCGACCCTCGCAATGAATCTCGCGGGAATCACCCAACAGATAACCTTACCACAGGCCCGTGGCCTTACTCACCAATCCCTTCTCCTGCCCTTGGCCACCTTTGCTTCCCCTTCTGCCCTCCAGGGGGCCCCATGTGGGTTACTCCAACAAGTAATGGTCTATTTAAAAAAAAAAAAAAAGCAGCAGGGGCCCATCGGGCCCCTTAAAGTACCGGGCCCCACACCAGCTGCTACGGCAGTAGTTACGCCACTGTATATAATGTTACATAATGGATAAATGAAGTGTTCCACAGGGAAAACATCTTGAAGCATTATTATATATATATATATATATATATATATATATATATATATATATATATATATATATATATATATATATATATATATATATATATATATACTGTATATATATATACACAGGTTTCTTTACATTAAGTGTAGTTAATGACAGGGCATTAATAGAACTTCAGGTAGAAGAAAATGCATTTGATGGGAAAGGTAGGGGAATATAGAGGTGGGTACTGTATTAAATATACAGTACCCCACTCTATATTTGCCTACCTCTTCCATCAAATGTATTTTCTTTGACCTGAAGTCCTATTAATGCCCTGTCAGGGCATTATTCTGTAGTGGTAAGCGTATGATGAGATGGCTACTTCTCACCTCTTGCCATATACTCTCTGGTCCTTCATGTCCAACACTACACAGAATACAGAGCAGCTCCTGCCCACCAATGCCAGTCCCTCTTTTGAACATCTAATAAATGGACACCTTAATAACTGCCACCCTCTGTTGCTCATTCTTGTCACTTACTACTCACCTCTTCTAACCTTAGTCCTCTGCCACTTGCCATATCTCTGCCACATTATCTCCATGGGACTTACTTTCTACTTTTACATTTGCTATTTTAGATGGACCCGTAAAAGGAACTTCAACGTAGCCTTAGCTGTATATTTTAATTGCTGGACCTGTGTGAGGGTTTTGTTTTTTTGTTGGAAAAGTTGATGTTTTCTATAGTATCATTTTGAATTATGCAGAATTTTTTTGCTTGCTTTTTATTATTTTTTGGGGAGGCAATTCTGCAATCCTGGAATTTTTTATTTTTTTTTTACAACATTCACTGTGTGGATTAAATAATATGATAATGGCATGGACACAGCTAAACCAATTATGTGTAATTTTTTTTATTTTTATATTTTTAAATAGCTACACTTTCTTTTATTTGTTATTGTAGTCCCAATTGGGTACTTGAACTTCTATGAGCTTGATCACTCAAAAAATACAACGCAATACTTTTAAGTTATCTCAGATCCCAGCAACTACAGCAAGAACAGTCCTGTTTTACTGATTTTAATCAAGTTTCACTTCTTCCACTGACTGCATCCACAAAATCACCATGTTGAAAATGTGTGTCATAGAACATTTACAGGTATCCAACCGTGACAAAAATTTTCGTTATGGTTCGTTAAGAGGTTAAAGTCAATGAACTCTATGGTATGACCCATACTGTTACTAATGCTGTCAATTAAAATGCATGTTTTGTGCTTGATTGTATGCACTTTTTGAATCTGGTGCACCTGAAACACCCGAATTAGAACGGGTGTTTTCATACTGACCGCGTAGTGTAGCTGTCGACAGCATAAAAATTAATTCACTTTTATTTCCTAACTTCCTCATAAATTTATACATCCAACAACCATGTATTTCATCTCAATATAAAGAAAATTATTACCTTTATCTCTGATAATGAAAAATCAAAGAACAGTAGAATCCAACCATTTTTTTTCCAACCAGGGCTTTACATTAAATAGGTGATTAATTCCATCAAAAGAGGTGTGGTCCACCAATAACTATCTAACGTGTATGGCTAACTTTAGTACCCCAACTAAGTGGGTGATGGAAGGGGTGGGCAGGGGTAAATGAACGACATGAGTGGGTGAAGTATGGTGTGAGCAGACCCAGAGTATAACGTTTTATGGGAAGGATTAGTAGATTAGATTAGATTAGATTAGACTAGATTAGAATAGATTAGTAGGAGAGTACAGCAACAATTTATTTTATGTGTTCTGCAAAGACATATATGAATCCTATACAACTTAAATTACCAGTAAATGTATTTTATTACTTGTTTCTAGTTTTTTGACAACCTATTGAATAGGTTCATGTTAATAATGTCATAAACCATTTAACAAATAATGAACTGCAAAATACTATATAATAAATACATTTTCAATGTCTTGCTATCATCATTCAGTTAGAAATAAAGGAAGCTTTCACTACACCAGCCATTTAGCAATTCTATGCTGTGTCAGTCTAAAATGCCTTTCACCTCAAAAATATCTTACAAATTAAAGGTACTGTATTTTCATGGTTTTATAACTGCTGGCAGGTGGATAATACAACCAGCTAAGTACAATATATAGGGCTATTATTAAGTGATAGAAAACTGCTTGTATTAACTACTAAATACCAGTTCTATTAATCTGAATTGCCTAAATGATGGAATTTTCCTCTTTCACCATTTTACTCCTCCTTTTTCTTATGTTGTTTATTCCCTGTGTTCACAATAACTGTTGACAGTAGCTAGTTTATCGACACCATAATATGCAAGTTGTTCTGTACTGCTGAATGTTGTACAATTTTCCTCCTGAACATATAAGCCTGGCTGGCACAATGCAGCAATAAAACATTGAATCCCCCTGGGACAGTCTACTTTGATGTAGAAGGCTTGGCTATAACACCAAAAGGTACAGCTCTAAATCAATATTAAGGTGAATTATTTAGTAGTTTGAATCCTATTAAACCTAAAGGAGAGTAAAGCAGATATAAACACATTACAACTGGCACGATAGTCAGGTGTGACCATTATCTAACCTTTCAATAATCTTTGCATAGACCAGCGGTACAGTGTATACATGAAAAATAGCACAATTTCTGTTCATTATCCTTTGTGCATTGCATTCTGCATTTTAGCAGTTTTCCCATCTGCAGGCATTATGTGTAATTGTAAGTTTTCCCTGAACTGGTAAGTGGAAACTAGCTACAAAAATATATTTAACAGACAGCACACAGAAATCAGGGGAAAATCTGTTCATATAACACTGTATCTAACTTTAGAAGCATCAACATAATTATGTAGGAAATTGCAGAGAAGTACTGATCTGCATTGTGAATAAAGCACTTGGAGTGAGAAAGAAACTTCCTATATACAGTGACTTGCAAAAGTATTCATACCCCTTGAACTTTTTCACATTTTGTCACCTTACAACCACAAACTTAAATGTATTTCTTGAGATTTTAAGTGGTAGACCAACATAAAGTAGCAGATAATTGTGAAGTGGAAGGAAAATGATACATGGTTTTCAAAATTTTAATCAAATAAAAACCTGAAAAGTGTAACGTGCAAAAGTATTCAGCCCCCCTTTATCAATACTTTGTACAGCCACCTTTTGCTGCAATTACAGCTGCAAGTCTTTTGAGGTATGTCTCTACCAGATTTGCACATCTAGAGACAGAGATTTTTGCCCATTCTTCATTGCAAAATAGCTCAAGCTCAGCCAGATTGGATGGAGAATGTCTGTGAGCAGCAATTTTCATGTCTTGCCACAAATGCACAATGGGATTTAGGTCTGGACATTGACTGGGCCATTCTAACACATGAATATTCTTTGATCTAAACCATTCCACTGTAGCTCTGGCTGTATGTTTAGGATCATTGTCTTGCTGGAAGGTGAATCTCCTTCACAGTCTCAAGTCTTTTGCAGCCTCCAACAGGATTTCTTCCAGGATTGCCTTGTATTTAGCTCCATCCATCTTCCCATCAACTCTGAGCAGCTTCCCTGTCCCTACTGAAGAAAAGCCTCCCCACAGCATGATGCTGCCACCACCATCTTTCACAGTGGGGATGGTGTTTTCAGAGTGATAAGCAGTGTTACTTTTCTGCCACACATATCCCTTTGCATTTAGGCCAAAAAGTTCAACTTTGGACTCATCTGACCAGAGCACCTTCTTCCACATGTTTGCTTTGTCCCCTATATGGCTTGTGGCAAACTGCAAATGGCACTTCTTATGTCTTTCTTTCAACAATGGTTTTTTTCTTGCCACTCTTCCATAAAGGCCAGATTTGTAGAGTGCACGACTTATAGTTGTCCTGTGGACAGATTCTCCCACCTGAGCTGTATATTTCTGCAGCTCCTCCAGAGTGACCATGGGCCTCTTGGCTGCTTCTCTGACCAGTGTTCTCCTTGCTTGATCTGTCAGTTTAGATGGACGGTCATGTCTTGGTAGGTTTGCAGTTGTATAATACTTTTTCCATTTTTGGCTGATGGATTGAACAGTACTTCTTGGGATGCTCAAAGCTTGGGATATGTTTTTAAGTGCTATACATTGATCTATGCTTCTCAGCAAAAACTACAAATCTAGGCACAAACTTCTTAGTATACGAAGATGTATACGCCCACTAGCTACTTAACGACCACCATGGCAGCCCCTTGTATCCATGTAAATACATCTCAAAAAGTTCACCTTACCATATGGACTCAAAGGACTGTGAGCTGGTAGGTAGATCCCTTATGCAGTTTCTTGCTAGATACAAAGACCTGGGCTGAATTGGAGGAGTACCAAGGTACCAAGGAAAACCCAAAAAATAAGGGGACAGAAATGTAGGTACACCAACATTTTAGAAAAAAAGACATGAACTGCACATCCAAGTGGGTAACCACTTTTTTAAGAGGATTAGGTTTCCGTTAGGGGGGTCCCCAAGCAGACCCCCCAAACGGAAACCCGAATGCAGGTGTGAACCTAGCGTAAGAACCTTGTGTTCGTTTTTGTAGATTTTGCTGAAAAACATAGATTCAATGTATAATATTTGAATGTCTTTATTTTTCTCCAAAAAATTTCATTTATAGTGTGACGATAGCAATTGATAAACACATAACAGAGAGAATGCCGTTATTTTAGTCTCCTTACACTTTACTGATGCAACAGGCGCTCGGGCGTTCTGAGTTCAAAACGTTCTAGTTGTATTCAGCTGTCTGGGTGATAGAATAAGACAACACCTCTTTATCAGAACTGTTTTGGATATCTTTTTTAAAATGATATATTACAAAGTTTCTTAAATTTGTTTGTGCTATTGGTTTATACAAAGTTTTGTCTGGAAAAAGAAAAGGTGCCCATTAGATGTTCAGCAACTTTATTATTACGAGAGACAAAGCCATATATAAGAAGATGTGCTCATTGTATGTAGTTTGGATGCTGTGTTTCTATGTCTCCAGCTTTTTCCCCACCTGTTATTCCCATGCCTTATGATAAAATTATCCTGTGCTTTCCCCTTGCATGCAGTACAGATCCCTGGATCTCTGCCCAGACAGACTGTTGTCTGGTGAATACCGGATACAGGATCCCATCAGTCCATCTGTTTCTTCTGAACTGTCTGTTTAGGCTTTAGCATATGCTGCTGATCCTGCTTCAGCACCATATTCTCCGCTCACCAAGAGCTTTGATAATTACAAATCTTGTTATCCTTGGAAACAGCCTTCCTGTATTACAGGAACAGAAAATTCTATCGCAGACCATGACTCTCGTTATTTTACATTTTACATACACTAAATTATCCAAAAATATTTAAACCATGAATGCCAGTAGTACTTTCTTAATAAATTATGTTCTCTTTGGTCACTTTTGCATAATGTTGTAGTCAATATTATAGGAAATAAGTCCCTGAATGCAGAATTTTATTGGTTTAAAAAGCCTCACATAAACATAATGCATTAAAAGCAATGTATACAATAAAATCAATTTATTATTCTAATGTAATAAGAATATTGTGTACAAATTGCTATGTTTTTGTTCCCTATCTATTTATTCTCACACAAGGAGCAATATTATTTTCAGAGCTGTTGAAACATGTTTCTCTCAGATAATGTACTACCATATAATAATGGTTTTAGAGTCATAACCAACAAAGTGACAATTTCTCAAAATGAATAGATCTCCCATGCACTCATAGACATTTATGATTTCATTACTTACTTTTAGTCCTAAAAAAGGTGCAGGAGCACTGATCTGCAATGTCTTAATAAAGCTATTCAGGATAATCAGACTGTAAAATATTCATATCACTTAATCCAAGGCCTGCTATCAAATACATAGATTAGTTTCTTGCAGTTAGGACATATAAAAAATATTAGTAACAGAACTGCAGCTAGTAGATGGCCTTGTATAATCTTATAGATTTACCACCAATACTTTGTCAGTCATTTGACATCTCCTAAGCAATACAATCACTAGGGGGTATGTCAAGTAGACCATTGCTGTCAGATGAGAGGTTAGCACAAGCAGAAGTCAGCATATTGTATGTGTTCTGTGTTGGTACACTATACCATCAGTAGACTGGTGGTTTAGTGTCCCAGATATCCCTATCAAAAGCCTGTCTGTGTCTGGATAAACAAATAAAACCCTATACTAACCTAACAATGACTGCTCCCTGCTCATGCCCAGGTCTACAATGAAGCCAGGCTTTCCAGTCAATTTTCCAAATTTGTAAGAATGTTGCACAGATTTGAATTTGGCAAACATGCAGTCATGAGAAAAACAATGTACACCCTATTTAAGTTATATGGTTTTATGTAGCAAGACAAAGAACACCCAGTCCTTAGAAGGACTTAAAATTAGATAAATACAACCTCAAACAAACAAAAACTCAATAATAAAACTAGGCCAAAATGCCCATCTCTTCCAGCATACTCAACTGCCGGCTTACCTTTGCTTTACACTGTACAGGTCTTGAGTCTCCATGTTGATGTGTATTTATCTTTGCTTCTGCTCCTGATCCAGGCCATAGGGTAGGTATATCTTCCTTCTCTGCAACTTGAGAGTTTCCGTGCATATCTAGGAACCCTGCAGCCAATCCCAGAATGCTCTGGTCTATTTATAACTGATTGGTCCTTTGCACTGTCCCTGAGCAACATAGGTTTGCAGTTAGCAAGCTACTGCAATGGTTTTGTGCTCCTGATTGATTCTCAGTGTATTGACCTTGGCCTGTTTCCCGACTCTTCTACTAATTTTGTTCTTGACCTGCTTTTGTATGACCTTTTGGATTCCTGTGACTCTGCATCTCAACTGTCTGCCCCAGACTGGACAATCACTCTCTTGCTTGTTCCTCTTGTGTTTCACACCAGGGTTTCTCTGGTCTTTGGGTTAGCTGCCACCTACACTGGGACTACTCCTAGATGTAGCAACCTCCTGCAGTTAAGATCAGATCCTTGTATAGGGGTTCAAGGGGGAAAACCAGGAGACCACTTATACAATGCTCTCAGAAGTAGTCCAAAGTCAAACCGGTTAGGTGGAATAGTGGGTCCATGATCCGCTGTCCCTTACATTCAGGCATGTGTTAACATAATGCCAAGGAGGAATGACATCAGCAATTATTTTAAAGAAGCAATTCTTGCTGCCCATCAACTTTGGAAGGATTATAAGGCCATTTTCAAATAATTTGATGTCCATAATTCTACAGTGCGACAGATCATTCACAAGTGGAAAACATTCAAAACAGTAGACAGTCTTCCCAGTAGTGGACGTCCCTGCAAATTTATTCCAAAGTCAGACCATGCAATGTTTAAAGAAATTGTAAAAAAAATCCAAGAACAATTGGGACTCTACAGGCCACAGTTAGTATGTTAAATGTTTAAGTTCATGACTGTACAGTTAGAAAAACATTGACCAAATATGGCTTGTTTAGAAGGGTTGCCAGGAGAAAGTCGCTTCTTCTAAAAAAAGAACATGGCAGCATTAAAAAAACCACAAGACTTCTGGAATAATGTCCTTTGGACGCACAAGATCAAAATGGACATGTTTGACCATTATGCACAGTGCCATGTTTGGCAAAAGCAAAATACAACATATCATTACAAACACCTCAAACCAACTGTCAAGCATGGTGGTAGAGGTGTGATCATTTTGTTTCGCACCTTGGGACCTAGGCACCTTGCAGTCATTGATTAAACCATGAACTCCTCCGCATGCCAAAATATTCTACAGACAAACATGAGGCCATCTATCCAACTGCTAAAGCTTGGCTGAAAATGGATTATGGAAGAGTGAAGAAATCAGGCGATACCTTTTAGAGGCTAACTGAGTATATTTAATAGTAAGCTTTCGAGAGTCTAGCTCTCTTCTTCAAACATGGTGTTATACAAGAAACTGTAAATTCACAGACTCTTTATACACACAAGACATAGATCTTCAAAGGATCTTAGAATCTTTAAATAAAACAAAATGCAATATAAGTAGAGAAGTTATTTACAACAGGTCAAGAAATAAACAATCTGGAAACTTGTGGGGTGTGAATGAGGGATCAGTAATTCTTGCTGTTATCTGTTTGCTATCAGGTAGTGATTTGTGACCCACAACAGGTGCACAGAATTAGGGGGACATTTTCCTGCAGGTTTTCCATTGTGGTGTATCTCATAATGTGTGTGCAATGTCCCACCACAGGCCTCTATGTGGGGGAAACAGGGCAGAGACTCAGTCAGCGCATAAACTCACACAGATTCACCATTAATAACAGCAGAACAGATCTCCCAGTGGCAGCACATTTCTCCGGAGAAGACCACTCTATTAAAGATTTACGGGTTGTGGTTTTAATGGAACATTTTAAAACGCTGAGGGAGAGAAAGGAATGGTTAATAAGTTAATGCAAAAATTTCAAACTCTGCAATTTGGACTTAATATTCATGCCAGTTTCATGTCACACTATGTATGAACTGTTAGGGTCACAAATCACTACATGATTGCAAACAGATAACAGCAAAAATTACTGATCCCTCCGTCACGCCCCACAAGTTTCCAGATTGTTTATTTCTTGACCTGTTGTAAAAGGTATCGCCTGATTTCTTCACTCTTCCACTACTTTCAATGGCTAACACGGTACAACATTATACTACTACTGGCAACTTGGAAGATACCACAATGTACCGCACAAGAATGGAACTGAAAAACCGGCTTAAGAAACTTGCACAACTCAACAGCGACATCTTTTTCTTAACAAAATGCAAAAAGGAGAGACTCATCCCAAGAGGCTTCAATTTTTGCAACCCAACCCAGCACACCTACAACAGTCGATATGCAGAACAACTATGTATTCGGACATCTGAAAGGCTGCGGAACAATATGATAAAAATTTCCTATAACAACAAAAGAAGAACAAAGGAGGAGATACAGGCCCTTAAATCATCATTGGATAATGACACAGAGGAAATGAAGGCCAAACTCCACATATACTACCAGAAACTTCAGGACATGCTTATTAACAACAAAAAGAAAAAGCTCCATAGACTGAGACAAAAAGGCCTCATTACTACAAACGCAAATACCAGCCCAGCTCACCAGAGCTGTGTTGTGAATCTTTCCTACTATGAGCCAAACAAACACGAAATGTCAGTTCTCTCCAAAGGTCTCTCCTTCTGCCCCTCAGCACACACTGACCATATCAAACTCTGCAATTATATGGAGGAGTTTTTCAGAAAAATAAGATTGAGGAAATATTTTTATGACAAAGACCTTCCATACAGCAGCAACTCTGAGATGGAACAGCCCATAAGGAATCCTACCTAAAAATCTACCTGGACCCCACGCCCTGGAAATAAGGCAGCACTGAATAAATATATTGACTGTTTCAGAAGCAAAGTAAAATCAGAAATCCTGGAGAAACAAAAGAAACAGGTGCATAACCTAACCCTGTAGGAACAGAAGGCTATTGGCTTCACTGAAAGAAAATCAGAATATAATAATAAAACCTGCTGACAAAGGGGGCGCAATAGTCATAATGAACACCTCAGACTATATCCAGGAAGCAAACAGGCAATTGTCAAATCCCATCCATTACTCCAAACTTGGAAGTGATCCCACAGAAGCCTATATGAAACAACTAAAGGATATGATCAAGACGTTTCCAATCCAGGTCCAGAAGCAGGTAAAAGGGCTTATCCTAGAGGATCCCAGGCCGTGCTGCTTCTATATGCAACCAAAGATACACAAAGATGGCAACCCTGGGAGGCCTATCATTTCTGGCATTGGGACTCTGACAGAAAACATCTCAGGTTGGGTGGAAAATCTCCTAAAGCCCCTTGTCAGGGATACTCCAAGCTATATCCAGGACACCACTGACCTTCTTAACAAACTGAATGCTCTGGACCAACTACATGAGGGTACCATTTTGGCCACCATGGATGTGGAATCCCTGTATACCAACATTCCCCACAAGGATGGAGTTGCAGCATGTCGGGTATGCCTGGAAAAACAAAACCTTCCAACAAAACCAGTAACCCAGCTCATACAATTTATCCTTAGCCACAACTATTTTACTTTTAGAGAGGATCTACAGTATATCTACAGTGAATGGGAACTTCAATGGGGACCACATGTGCACCCCACTATGCAAATCTCTTTATGGCAGAACTGGAAGGAGCATATTTATCAACATGCACCACCATACCTATGATTTACCTTCATTATATTGATGATATCCTTATCATCTGGACTGCAGGTGAGGAGGCCCTACTTCAATTCCATAATGACTTCAATGACTTTCACCCTACCATCAACCTTAAACTTAGGTATTCAGAGAAAGAAATCCACTTTCTGGGTACCACAATATACATTAAAGACCACCGGCTACTCACATCAATATACCTCAAACCCACAGACAGAATGGCCTACCTGAGAAACGACAACTTCCACCCCAAGCACAAAAGACAATCTATTATTTACAGCCAGGCTATACGATACAATCATATTTGCTCCAACAAAGCAGACCTGGACAAGCACCTCCTGGATCTGAGGACAAAATTTCTCAGATTGGGATACAAACCAAAAGTGACAGACAACCAATTAAACAAAGCGGCAGCCATTAACAGAGACAGTCTGCTCACATATAAAGAGACCCAGAAAGAAGCCCGAGTGCCCTTAGTTGTCACCTACAACCCACAGCTGGAGATCCTATGAAGGATTGCCAAGGAGCTCCAACGTGTGCTACATAGGGACAACAGACTCAAAGACATATTTCCAGTGCCCCCCACTCCTTTCCTTTCAACAACCACCAAACCTGAGGCGTATTATTGTCCGGAGTGCCCTGAAGGCCCCAACTGAAAATTGCACCTCACCTTGCCTGCCAAACAGGTGCAAAACCTGCAGGCACATCCACACCACTGACAGTGTACCTGTCCCACAATCACAACAGGTACACAGAACTAAGGGGACATTTTCCTGCAGGTCTTCCAATGTGGTGTATCTCATAATGTGTGTGCAATGTCCCACCACAAGCCTCTATGTGGGGGAAACAGGGCAGAGACTCAGTCAGCGCATGAACTCACACAGATTCACCATTAATAACAGCAGAATAGATCTCCCAGTGGCCACACATTTCTCCGGAGAAGACCACTCTATTGAAGGAGGAAGAGAAAGGAATGGGAATATAAGTTAATGAAAAATTTCAAACTCTGCAATTTGGACTTAATATTCATGCCAGTTTCATGTCACACTAGGTATGAACTGTGAGTGTCACAAATCACTACCTGATTGCAAACAGATAACAGCAAGAATTACTGATCCATCCGTCACACCCCACAAGTTTCCAGTTTCTTGTATAACACCATGTCTGAAGAAGCGAGCTAGACTCTTGAAAGCTTACCATCAAATATACTCAGTTAGCCTCTAAAAGGTATCGCCTGATTTCTTCACTCTTCCACTACTTTCTATGGCTAACATGGTACAACATTATACTACTTAAAATGGATTACGTAATAGGAAAATGATGCCAGACACACTAGCAAATCTACAACAGAATGTTGCAAATCAAGATGTTGCCATGTCCTAGTCAAAATCCAGACCTCATCCCAATTGAAATTCTGTGAACCTTAAGAGAGCTGTGATAAAATCATAACTTCAAGTTTTTACTTTTAACCCCTGAAGGACCCAGCCCAAAAGTGCGTTAAGGACCAGACTTCGTTTTTCAAAACTGACATGTGTCACTTTATATGGCAATAACTTTGAGACGCTTTAACTTACATAAGTGATTTTGAGATTGTTTTTTTGTTACACATTGTACTTCATGTTAGTGGTAAACACTAATGAATATTTTGTATTTATTTATAAAAAAAATAGGAAATTTGATGGAAATTTTGAAAAAAATCACAATTTTCAAAATGTGAAATGCTCTGCTTTTCAGACAGATAGTCATACCACCCAAATACATTAATAAATATTAGCTACCATATCTCTGCTATATATTGGCATCATCTTTTAATAGTCCTTTCATTTATTTTGGACGTTAGAAGGCTTACAAGTGTAACAGCGATTTTCCAGATTTACAAGAAAATTTCCCAAACTAATTTTTTCGGGACCACTTCAGTTCTGAAAGGGATTATAAAGGCCTATATATTAGAAACCCCCATAAATCAATTCATTTTCAAAACTGCACCCCTCAAATAATTCAAAATAGCATTTGGGAAGCTTGTTAACCCTTTAAGCATTTCACTGGAATTAAAACAATATGGAGGTGAAATTAAATTTTTTTCCACTAATCCCTTAATTTAGCCCTAAAATTAACACATTCACAAAGGGTTAAAGGACAAAATGCATCTCACAGTTTGTTATGCAATTTCTCCATAGCACAGAAATACCCCACATGTGGTTGTAAACTGATGTTTGGGCACACGGCAGCGCACGGAAGGGAAGGAGCGACACTGGACATTTCAAAAGCTAATTTTGCTGGAATAGTTTTCAGGTGCCATGTCTCATTTGCAAAGCCCCTAGAGTACCAATACAAAGGAAACCCCCATAAATTTTGGAAAATACACCCCTCACAGAATTCATCAAGGGGTATAGTGAGCATTTTGACCCCACAGCCGTTTCATAGATTTTACTAACATTGGGATGTATAAAAGTTTTCATTTTCACAAGGGATTAAAGGAGAAAAAGCACCCCACAGTTTGTTAAACAATTTCTCCTGAACACGGCAATACCCCATATGTGGTCGTAATCTGCTGTATGGGTACATGGTGGGGCTCGGAGTGGAAGGAGCGCTATTTGGCTTTTGGAGAGCAGATTTTGCTGGAATAGTTTTCAGGTACCATGTTGCATTTGCAGAGCCCCCAAAGTTCCAATACAGTGGAAACCCCCTAAAAGTGACCCCATTTTGGAAACTACACCCCTCATAGAATATATCAAGGGGTATAGTGAGCATTTTGACCCTACAGCTGTTTCACAGATTTTTTTAACATTGGGACATGAAAATGAAAAATTACTTTTTTTCCAATAAACCATCAATTTAACCCCAAATTTTTCATTTTCACAAGAGGACAAAGGAGAAAAAGCACCCCAAAGTTCGTCACACAATTTCTCCTGAACACAGAAATGCCCCATATGTGGTTGTAATCTGCTGTATAGGTACATGGCAGGGCTCAAAATGGAAAGAGCACTATTTAGCTTTTGGAGGGCAGATTTTGCTGGAGTTTTCGGGTGCCATGTCGCATTTGCAGAACCCCTAAAGTACCAATACAATTAAAACCCCCAAAAGTGACCCCATTTTGGAATCTACACCCCTCATAGAATTTATCTAGGTGTAGAGTGAGCATTTTGACCTCACAGCTGTTTCACAGATTTTATTGACTTTGGGATGTAAAAATGAAAAATTACTTTTTTTTTCCAAAAAAACGTCCATTTAGCGAAATATTTTACATTTTTGCAAGTGGTTAAAGAAGAAAAAACACCCAACAGTTTGTTACACAATTTCTTATGAACACAGAAATGCCCCATATGTGGTTGTAATCTGCTGTATGGGTACATGGTGGTGCTCAGAATGGAGAGAGCTATTTGGCTTTTGGAGGGCAGATGTGGCTGGAATAGTTTTCAGGTGACATGTCGCATTTGCAGAGCCCCTAAAATACCAATACAATGGAAACCTCTCAAAAGTGACCCCATTTTAGAAACTACACCCCTAAAAGAATGTATCAAGGGGTATTATCATTTTGAGCCTAAAAATGCTTCCCAAAAATTAATGTACAAAGTGAAAATTAAAGTTTTTAAAGAAATATTCAATTTCAGGGCCTACTACGTTGCGGCCACTTTGTGGCATCAGAGACATGCACTCTTAAAACTATTAAGTAGGCTAGCCCTGGACAAAAAAAATTTATATGTGAGTGCAAACTGCTGCTTGGGCACACAGCAGGGCTCAGAAGGGAAGGAACACTGTGGTTGTTTTTAGCTTTTGGAGTATAGATTTAGAGGGACTTTCTGGATGCCATGTTGTTTTTGCAGATCCCTGGAGGTGCCAGTAATCTGGAATTCCCGAAGAAGTGACCCCATTTTGTAGGGGCAGTTTTAGGGTCTCTGCAAATGTGACATGGCGTCCAAAAACCGACAATCTAAATATGCGCTCCAAAAGCACATAGCGCTCCTTCACATCTGCCCCCGGCTCTGTGCCGAAATGGCAGTTTATGCCCACATGTATGACACTAGTGTACCCAGGATAAAGTACTTAATGTCATATGTGGGTATAAACTACTGTTTGGGCACAGCGGGGCACAGAAGGGAAGGATCACTATTTTGGTTTTTGGAGCACAGTTTGGTTTTTGGATACCATGCCACTTTTGCCGAGCCCCTGAATTGCCAGTAAAGTGGAATCCGCAGACATGTCACCCCATTTTGGAAACTACACCCTTCAAGGGATTAATCAAGTGGAGTATCGAGTATTATTAACCCTTAAGTGTTGCATTATTTTAATTTCCAGAAATGAATGTGCAGCTGATAATGAAAAGTTAAAAATGAAATTTTTCCATAGATACGCCATTTCAGTGCCCGATATGTTGTACCCGGCTTGTGTCAGCAGAGACACACACTGTTAAGCGGAGATCCCGGGCACAACAGCTTTTGGAGCATTCGTCTGTGATACAAGCCTGGCACAACATATTACACACTGGAATGACGTATTCCTGGAAAAATTGTCATTTTCACCTTTCACCATCAGCTGCGTATTCATTTATGGATAATAAATTATAGCAATGCTTGGGGGTTAAAAATGCTCACTGTAGCCCTGGATAAAATCCTTCAGCGGTGCAGTTTCCAAAATAGGGTGGTATGTCAGGGGATTCCACTTTACTGGCATTTCAGCTCTGCAAAAGTGTAATGGCATCCAAAAAGCAAACCGTCCAATCTGTGCTCCAAAAACCAAATAGTGCTACTTCCTTTCTGTGCCCGGCTGTGCCCAAATAGCCGTTTATATCCACATATGACATTAAGTACGTTACCCTGGGTACACCAGTGTCATACATGTGGGCATAAACTGCAGTTTGGACACACAGCAGAGCACAGAAGGTATACGCTCGCACAGATTATACATTCCCTTCCTGCCACAGCCAGTTGTGTTCTAATGATTCGGCGATTTTTGTGGTTTTTGTCTTCACATTGTATGAGCTATATTTTCTGTATTTTTCTGGTGATATAGCCATATGAGGGCTTGTTGTTTGCGGTATGAGATGTATTTTGTAATGACATCATTTTTGGGTGCCTATAACTTATTGAATAAATTTTATTAACTCTTTCTTGGTGGATTAAAGAAAAACACCTTCAATTCTGGCATTGTGTTTTACCTTTTAAATTTTTTGCCATGCAGCGTACAGCGTAAGTAACATATTACCTTTATTCTGCGAGTTGGTACGATTACGTTGATACCTCATTTATATATTTTTTTTTTATGCAATACTA
Source organism: Leptodactylus fallax (assembly GCA_947044405.1). Lineage (NCBI taxonomy): Eukaryota > Metazoa > Chordata > Amphibia > Anura > Leptodactylidae > Leptodactylus > Leptodactylus fallax. Next base: position 2,980,108 of record CAMRHE010000097.1, read on the forward strand.
ATTGTGCAGAACAAAAACCCATTTGGGGTCATATATCAATTATTTTTGCATTGCCATCTTCTGAGATGCGTAACATTTTTATTTTGCAGTTTACAGAGTTGGTTTAGGGCTTATTTTTTGCGGGACAACCTGTGCTTTTTATTGGTACTGTTTTGGGGTAGATATGACTTTTTGATCACTTTTTATGGCATATTTTGTAAGGCGAGATGGAGAAAAATCATTACTTCTGGTGGTTTTTTTTTTCGGTTTTTTTTCCCAACGCTCACCATGTACGTTAAATATTGTTTCAGTTTTATTGTACAGGTTGTTACGGACGCGGCAATACCAAATATGTATTGTTTTTATTAATTTTTAGGTTTTTTTATATAATTCATTTTATATACGAAAAGGAAATTTTTGGGGCTTTATTATTTTATTAAGTTTTTGCGACGTCTCTTAAACCAGCCCAGGACAGGCCCCGCTCAGCTTTGTTTTTTTTAAAGCGGCCTGTCCTGAGCTGGTTTACATTGAATAGAAAAATGCCGCCCCCCAGACAGTGAGGGACAGTGCCGCCTGAGACAATAAAGATGGCGGCCGCCCAAGGGGCGCACCGCTAATGAGGCGAAGTGAGGTGGCCGTCATCTTTATTGCTCTTGTATAGCGTGAGGCCGGACCGGATAACAGAAGGCAGCTGGCCGGATTCGGCCCACGGGCCTTGTGTTTGACACCTGTGTGCTAGCAGTATCATCATCAAAGCCGATACTTTTCACCATCCCCACACAGGAAAGTCATAAACTATGTCTTCATTTTTTACAGACTTGGTCTTGAATGAGCTCCTGGACATACTCTGGCATCAAGTACCATATACCCGACCTTCTTTCTTTCCCTTCCTTTTTCTTTTCTCTTTCCTTGTCTCCCTTCGTTCTTACATTCACTCTTTGTGGTAGAGTTAGGTCCATATATATTTGGACACTGGCACAAATTTTGTTTTTTTCACCTGTTTACTGAAACATATTCAAGTTATAGTTATATAATGGACATGGACATACAGTGGGGAAAAAAGGTATTTAGTCAGCCAACAATTGTGCAAGTTCTCCCACTTAAAAAGATGAGAGAGGCCTGTAATTGACATCATAGGTAGACCTCAACTATGAGAGACAAAATGAGAAAACATATCTAGAAAATCACATCGTCTGATTTTTTAAGAATTTATTTGCAAATTATGGTGGAAAATAAGTATTTGGTCACCTACAAACAAGCAAGATTTCTGGCTCTCACAGACCTGTAACTTCTTCTTTAAGAGGCTCCTCTGTCCTCCACTCATTACCTGTAGTAATGGCACCTGTTTGAAATTGTTATCAGTATAAAAGACACCTGTCCACAACCTCAAATAGTCACACTCCAAACTCCACTATGGTGAAGACCAAAGAGATGTGGAAGGACACCAGAAACAAAATTGTAGACCTGCACCAGGCAGGAAAGACTGAATCTGCAATAGGCAAGCTGTTTGGTGTGAAGAAATCAACTGTGGGAGCAATAATTAGAAAATGGAAGACATACAAGACCACTGATAATCCATCAGGGGCTATACGCAAGATCTCATCCCGTGGGGTCAAAATGATTACAAGGACAGTGAGCAAAAATTCCAGAACCACACGGGGGGACCTAGTGAATGACCTGCAGAAAGCTGGGACTAACGTAACAAAGGCTACCGTCAGTAACACACTACGCCGCCAGGGACTCAGATCCTGCAGTGCCAGACGTGTCCCCCTGCTTAAGCCAGTACATATCCGGGCCCGTCTGAAGTTTGCTAGAGAGCATTTGGATGTTCCAGAAGAGTATTGGGAGAATGTCATATGGTCAGATGAAACCAAAGTAGAACTGTTTGGTAGAAACAAAACTTGTCGTGTTTGGAGGAGAGTGAATGCTGAGTTGCATCCAAAGAACACCATACCTACTGTGAAGCATGGGGGCGGCAGCATCATGCTTTGGAGCTGTTTCTCTGCAAAGGGACCAGGACAACTGATCCGTGTACATGAAAGAATGAATGGGGCCATGTATCGTGAGATTTTGAGTGCAAACCTTCTTCCATCAGCAAGGGCATTGAAGATGAAACATGGCTGGGTCTTTCAGCAGACAATGATCCCAAGCACACCGCCAGGGCAACAAAGGAGTGGCTTCGTAAGAAGCATTTCAAGGTCCTGGAGTGGCCTAGCCAGTCTCCAGATCTCAACCCCATAGAAAACCTTTGGAGGGAGTTGAAAGTCCGTGTTGCCCAGCGACAGCCCCAAAACGTCCTGCTCTAGAGGAGATCTGCATGGAGGAATGGGCCAACATACCAGCAACAGTGTGTGCCGACCTTGTGAAGACTTACCGAAAACGTTTGACCTCTGTCATTCCAACAAAGGATATATAACAAAGTATTGAGATGAACTTTTGTTATTGACCAAATACTTATTTTCCACCATAATTTGCAAATAAATTCTTAAAAAAATCAGACAATGTGATTTTCTGGATTTGTTTTCTCATTTTGTCTCTCATAGTTGAGGTCTGCCTATGACGTCAATTACAGGTCTCTCTCATCTTTTGGTAGAACAATTGGTGGCTGACTAAATACTTTTTTTCCCCACTGTACTTTATTATTTTTTTTGCACTTTTTTTACTTTTTCATGTGTCCCATTAGGACACCTGAGCCAACGATGCTTTGATGTTGGCTCAGTACTATAGACTGCAAGACAGGAGCATACGTGTGTCTTGCAGTCTATACAGGAAGTCAGCGCTATGCAGACGCATAGCCTGATTTCCAGAGGTCCCAGCAAGATCAGCAAGGTAGTGGGGTCTCCAGGCAGCCTGGGGTCACTGGTCAGACCCTGAGCTGCAGATTATAGATATCGGAACCTCCCGATCTCGCCGTGGGGGGTGCCGAGCGGGGCGGCAACATGGCGGAACCCCTTGTTCCAACCAGAGGTTATGGAGAAGGGTGTTAGCTGTCAGTTACAGCTAGCACCCGTTTCCGATGCTGCCCGCCCAGATAGCGAGCGTTCGGCCGGCCTCGGGCGTAGTATTACGCCCTGGTGCGCGAAGTACCTAGCGCCCAGGTTGTAATAGTACGTCCAAGGTCATTAAGGGGTTAATGGTGGTTCTACAAGCTATTGATTCATGGAGTGTACTTTTTTCGCACATTGCTTTTCCATTTTTACTTTAGTTTTGTTAAACTAGTCCAGTTGGGTGTACTAACAATAAAACGTAATTTTCTAGGACATCGGCATGGAGGCTAGCAGAAAAAAATGAAGGTAAACCACACAGTCTTACCATCTTCTTGTGGTAAAAGAAAAAATATACACAGCCCACTCACAGGAGTAGGGTGGTTCAATAAGGTGGGGGCTCTTGAGTGACAAAGGAAAGGGACTGATTACTTACCCTATTACACCCTATAAAGAAAATCTATTTGGTCCTCAGTTCCTAACTTCAGAACCATGGGCCTAGTTAGCCACGATCCTGACCGGAAACTTATCCTGATATATCAAGCCCTATAAGGCCCTGCCATCAAATGGAGTCCCATTTACCAGGAGCCTATGCAAAGACAAGAAGAGCAGTGGGAACAGGAAAGCAATTCCCCAGTGTCAGGTAACACTATGGGGGACTGAGCAACGGTGGTGTTTCAAACACTCCTTACATGTTCGGCATCTTGCCTTACATACTACTGTTCGCCTGTAGCTACCCCACCAGGCTAGCACGAGTTCCATGTGAATGGCGTTTGCTCACTCATCTGCACATGGAAGCAAATAGTGTTGGAAGGAGTAATTTTCACAACCAAAGAAAGACACGTGGGTGCTTTCATTGCGGCAGGTGCATCACTTGTAAATACATGCTGATGGGCATGTCCTCTTTTAGTCACATTATGGGCTGTAGCTACGATGTCAGAGATTTAATCAGTGTCGATCCAAAGAAGTAGTCTATAAGGCAACGTGCATCTGCAATCTTGAATATGTGGGAAAATTGATTCAGGAATTACGCCAAAGAGTAGAACATCCAACATAAACATGATACACCCATAATGTACACATTCATCAGCCACATAACGGTGATCCTACCTGCATCTGTTTCCTTGGTGTTGATCTAGTTACACAACCAGTCAGGAAAGGGAAATGGGACAGTCTGTTTGCACAACACAAGACCTGGTGGATTTTTTAATTCAAAATCACCAGTCCCAGTGGTTTGAATGAACAAGTAACCAGGATGACTATCAGTACTACACCCCCTGCCACTACTACTTCCACCACCAACAGTCATGTCTTCCTCTTCCACCTCTGCCTTCTCTACTTTCAAAAAATGCTGAGTGTTCTCATCCAACTCATCAAAAAGAGGAGGAAGACTCAAAATAGACTAGACTAGAAATATGTTAGAAGAGGAGGAACACATAGAAACCTGAATCAAGATCACATCACTCTTGGACACAATATGCTCCTATGACTGAGATGAGCGAGCTCAGTAATCAAAATATTCATCTTTATTCTCATGAAGTACAATAATCCTGCAGCTACTGGCAGCACCACCAAAACCAGAAGTAGTGCTGGCACCCTCATTCTTATTGTTAGTATCTCCTCTCCCTGTTCCCTGCCCTGTTTTTTTCAGTCATTTTACTGTAATGCTTATATAATAGTAATTAGCAACAATTCTGACAAAATGAGATTTTGCACTATAGACTATAACATGCTGAGTCAGTCAGCTTGTTTTTTTTGCCGTGATGATGGCACTATGTATGTATTAGTTAACAAAAACACTATTGCCCAAAACAAAAACCTTAGCACCATGAGGTTTTGCACTATACTGCAACATGATGTGTCAGTCAGCTTTTTTTTTTAATTTGCTTATTTTTGTGCTATGATAACAGCACTGTGATGATGAGAGATCCCCAGTTATGTATTTCTTGTATTACTACTTGTTCATATTACTCCTACACAGTGTGGTTTTTATGACTGTTATCAAACCCTTTGTAGCCAACCCTTTTGATCCCCAGAGATTCACGTACACAGGCCTTTGTTTGCATACCTGTAAGGGAATTGCCAGTTGAGCAATTCCCCAGTGTTAGGGAACCCTGGGGGAGGGGCACAACAAGACAGTGAGCGCTAAAGCCGAACCCTCCTCTTCCCACTGTCCCTGGCTAACTTGCCAGATCTGTCCTAGGTGACAGCCAGCAACTGGTCGACAGTCCCTTCCTAGTATAGGTGACAACACAGAACGCAGACAGGACAAACAACAACAAAGGGAGGTCAGCTAGAAAAGGGGTCGAAAACAGTCGAGCAATGCAGTACAAAATCACAATCCAAGAGAATAGTAAAAAAAAACAGAGCCACAGGTCAGAAATAGGAATACAGCGAATAGCAGAAAAGGAGCCAGCAGGGACAAGTCACAAGACAGAATCAATAGCCAGCGACCATGTGAGGGCTGACAACCTGTTTATAGAAAGTCAGGACCTGCCCCAGACTAGATTGGTAGACAGGCTGTCAATCACACAGGCAAGGCTGAGATTAACTATTAGAGGAGCAGAGAGAAACAAAGATGCAGGAGACGGGTGTGGCAGAAATTCAATTACAGACAGGAGGTACTAGGACAGTGTTCAGACTGAGCAACAAGAAACCTACGCAAGGAATCAAACTGAACACGCCTCCTTCGCCGCAGCGTGCGAGCGGAGGGTGGCGCAGAGACCCGAACAGGCAGAGACGTTACAATACCCTTGTTACACTCATTATCTTCGCAGTGGTTTCCTTCAGGGATGTGGCTGGAAGAGCCCTGAGCAAACAATCAGCAGCCAAGATAGAGCTGGCCACAGTAGAAAGGAAATATGGTTTTATGATGTTATTTTCCTATGAGAATGTCCTACAGTCGCCCCAATAAATTCCTTAGGTGCGCAAGGTTGAGACTAACGCCCAAAATCCAAACACTGTACTGGTGGGTACAGGGAAAAGGTCCAGACACTGAACTCATTACCCAAAGGGTTCTGGGTGGTCATTCTTGGTGTCTACATGATGGGGGTCTCGCCATGAACCCCATCATATCCTGTGCCTGACAATACAGTCATCTAGCAAGGAAATATGACGAGTTATAGTGATTTGGGTTTTAGGAACGAGGGCTGAGCTTCTACTCCTAGTGATATCACTCAGGGAGGAGACTAGGATAGTTATATGTCCCAATCCAGACGCAAAGGGAGTTCTGATCCTGGAAGACAATGTGAGACACGTCGTGCTGTTAACTTAAGCAAGCGCGTGTCAGATGATGACAGATGCCCGCCTACAATCACACAGACCATGTAATCCTCCTTCTCCTCTGTATTTTAACAGCATACTACATGTTGCTGCAGCCATTTTGGTTTGCCAGAGACAAATTGCTATGTTTTTGGTTTAGTTAAACACTGAAACCATCCTGTTACAAATTGGTTTGTTTATCTGTATGAATAACACATTTGCAAACATACAAATACATAAGTAGTGCCCATTAAAACATAGATTTTAATCCATTTATATGATAAAACAGTCACAGCATCTGGAAGACCAATGTGCAAGGATATATATTCATGAGATGACATACTGTGTCCTTAGCGGACCAACAAATCACAAGCTAAATACATCAGTTTTATCCCCATTAGAAAAAAGCTGTGTCGAAAAATGTAATTTTCCTAGGGAACAAGGACTGTACCCTAGAAATCCCTTACATGGCCTATCCTTTCCCTAAGTCCTATGAAGCTGCCACTCCCACTAGAACCTGGCCTTATAGCCTGTACCCTGGTAAACCCTACCTATTTCGAGGTCCCTTAAAAAATACTAACCCCTTTAGGGATAGGACACCCACTAGGGTTAGTATTTTTTAACCACTTCTGGACCTCCGATAGTCTATATACAGTGGGGGAAAAAAGTATTTAGTCAGCCACCAATTTTGCAAGTTCTCCCACTTAAAAAGATGAGGCCGGCCTGTAATTGACATCATAGGTAGACCTCAACTATGAGAGACAAAATGAGAAAACAAATCCAGAAAATCACATTGTCTGATTTTTAAAGAATTTATTTGCAAGTTATGGTGGAAAATAAGTATTTGGTCAATAACAAAAGTTCATCTCAATACTTTGTTATATCTCCATATCTCCTTTGTTGGCAATGAGAGAGGTCAAACGTTTTCTGTAAGTCTTCACAAGGTTGGCACACACTGTTGCTGGTATGTTGGCCCATTCCTCCATGCAGATCTCCTCTAGAGCAGTGATGTTTTGGGGCTGTCGCTGGGCAACATGGACTTTCAACTCCCTCCAAAGGTTTTCTAAGGGGTTGAGATCTGGAGACTGGCTAGACCACTCCAGGTCGTTGAAATGCTTCTTACGAAGCCACTCTTTCGTTGCCCTGGCGGTGTGCTTGGGATCATTGTCATGCTGAAAGACCCAGCCACGTTTCATCTTCAATGCCCTTGCTGATGGAAAGAGGTTTGCACTCAAAATCTCACGATACATGGCCCCATTCATTCTTTCATGTACACAGATCAGTCGTCCTGGTCCCTTTGCATAGAAACAGCCCCAAAGTATGATGTTGCCACCCCCATGCTTCACAGTAGGTATGGTGTTCTTTGGATGCAACTCAGCATTCACTCTCCTCCAAACACGGCAAGTTTTGTTTCTACCAAACAGTTCTACTTTGGTTTCATCTGACCATATGACATTCTCCCAATACTCTTCTGGAACATCCAAATGCTCTCTAGCAAACTTCAGACGGGCCCGGATATGTACTGGCTTAAGCAGGGGGACACGTCTGGCACTGCAGGATCTGAGTCCCTGGCGGCGTAGTGTGCTACTGATGGTAGCCTTTGTTATGTTAGTCCCAGCTTTCTGCAGGTCATTCACTAGGTCCCCCCGTGTGGTTCTGGAATTTCTGCTCACTGTCCTTGTAATCATTTTGACCCCACGGGATGAGATCTTGCGTATAGCCCCTGATGGAGGGAGATTATCAGTGGTCTTGTATGTCTTCCATTTTCTAATTATTGCTCCCACAGTTGATTTCTTCACACCAAACAGCTTGCCTATTGCAGATTCAGTCTTTCCTGCCTGGTGCAGGTCTACAATTTTGTTTCTGGTGTCCTTCCACTGCTCTTTGGTCTTCACCATAGTGGAGTTTGGAGTGTGACTGTTTGAGGTTGTGGACAGGTGTCTTTTATACTGATAACAATTTCAAACAGGTGCCATTACTCCAGGTAATGAGTGGAGGACAGAGGAGCCTCTTAACCCCTTAACGACCTTGGACGTACTATTACGTCCTGGGCGCTAGGTACTTCGCGCACCAGGGCGTAATAATACGCCCGAGGCTGGCTGCCCGCTCATTATCTGAGCGGGCGTTATCGGAACCGGGTGTTAGCTGTATCTGACAGCTAACACCCTGCTCCATAAACCCCGGTCGGCCATAACTTCCGATCGGCGGTTTTAACCCTTTGGATGCCGCGGTCAAACATGACCGCGGCATCCAAGGGGTTCCGCCATCTTGCCGCCCCCCCCCCCCCGGCACCCCCCGCGGCGAGATCAGGGGGTGCCGATATCTCTAATCTGCAGCCCGGGGTCTGCCCAGTGACCCCAGGCTGCCTGGAGCCCCCAGTATCTGGTTGATCCTGCCGAGACCTGCGGAAGTCAGCGCTGTGTTTCCATAGCGCTGACTTCCTGTATAGGCTGCAAGACACGTGTATGCTCGTGTCTTGCAGTCTATAGTACTGAGCCAGAGATCAAAGCATCTCTGGCTCAGGTGTCCTAATGGGACACAAGAAAAAGTTAAAAAAAGTGAAAAAAAAAAATAATAAAGTATGTGAAAAAAAATTAATAAAAGAATAAAGCCCCCAAAATTCCCTTTTCCTATATAAAATGAATTATATAAAAAATAAACCTAAAAATTAATAAAAACAATACATATTTGGTATCGTTGCGTCCGTAACAACCTGTACAATATAACTGAAACCATATTTAATGTACTCGGTGAAAGTCGGGGAAAAAAAAACGGAAAAAACCCGCCAAAAGTAACGATTTTTCGCCATCTCACCTTACAAAATATGCCATAAAAAGTGATCAAAAAGTCATATGTACCCCAAAACAGTACCAATAAAAAGCACAGGTTGTCCCGCAAAAAATAAGCCCTAAATCAACTCTCTAAACTGAAAAATAAAAATGCTACGCATCTTAGAAGATGGCGATGCAAAAAAAATTGATTTATGTCCCCAAATGGGTTTTTGTTCTGCAAAATTGGTATTGCATAAAAAAACAGTATAAATTAGGCATCGCCATAATCGTACCGACCCGCAGAATAAAGATAACATGTTACTTACGCTCTACGCTGCATGGTGAAAAATTTAAAAGATAAAACGCAGTGCCAGAATTGATGGGGTTGTTTTTTAATCCACCAAGAAAGAGTTAATAAAATTTATTTAATAAGTTGTAAGCACCTAAAAATGATGTCATTAAAAAATACATCTCACCCTGCAAACAACGAGCCCTCATATGGCTACATCTCCAGAGAAATAAAGAAAATATAGCTTGTACAATGTGAAGACAAAAACCCAAAAAATCGCCAAATCATTAGAGCATAACTGGCTGCAGCAGGAAGGGAATGTATAAGCTGTGCGAGCGGATATCAGGGTACAAACCAGATTTAGAGCTTCCGAGGGACAATAAACCAGAAATGACCCCCAGAGTGACCTCCCCAATAATAGGAACTACTGGGGAAATAGTAGGGAATTTAGTGTACCCAATGTACTACGCACAGATTACATATTCATTCACTTTCCCCCATCCGCTGTGCAGTCACGTCTGGGATACTAATGCTCGTTACACCCCTTGATAAATTCTTTGAGGGGTGCAGTTTTCAAAATGGGGTCATTCCCTAGGGGATTCCACTTTACTGGTACTTTAGAGGCTCTGCAAACATGACATGGCATCCAGATCCCAAACATCTGAATCTGCGTTCCAAAAGCCACATAGCGCTCCTTCCCTTCTGTGCCCTGCTGTGTGCCCAAACCGCAGTTTATACCCACATGTATGACACTGGTGTACCCAGGATAAGGTACTTAATGTCATATATGGGTATAAACTCCTGTTTGGGCACAGCTGGGCACAGAAGGGAAGGAGCGCTATTTGGTTTTTGGAGCACAGACTTGGACGGTTTGGTTTTTGGACGCCATTGCACTTTTGCAGAGCTGAAATGCCAGTATAGTGGAATCCCCTGACATGTCACCCCATTTTGGAAACTGCACCCCTGAAGGAATTTATCCAGGGGAACAGTGAGCATTTTTAACCCCCAAGTGTTGCTATAATTTATTATCCGTAAATGAATACGCAGCTGATGATGAAAGGTGAAAATGACAATTATTCCAGGAATACATCATTTCAGTGCGTAATATGTTATGCCAGGCTTGTATCAGAGATGAACGCTCCAAAAGCTGTTGTGCCGGGGATCCCCGCTCACCAGCTTTTGGAGTGTGTGTCTGTGCAGACATAAGCTGGGCACAACATATCGGGCACTGAAATGGCGTATCTATAGAAAAATTTCATTTTTAACTTTTCATTATCAGCTGCACATTCATTTTTGGAAATTAAAAGAATGCAACACTTAAGGGTTAATAATGCTCGCTACCCCACTTGATAAATCCCTTGAAGGGTATAGTTTCCAAAATGGGGTGACATGTCTGTGGATTCCACTTTACTGACAATTCATGGTCTCTGCAAAAGTGGCATGGTATCCAAAAAGCAAACTGTGCTCTAAAAACCACAATAGCGCTCCTTCCCTTCTGTGCCTGGCTGTGCCCAAACATCAGTTTATACCCACATATAGCATTGTTAAGTACGTTATCCTGGGTACACCAGTGTCATACATGTGGGCATAAACTGTCATTTGGGCACACAGCAGGGCGCAAATGTGAAGGAGCGCTATGTGCTTTTGGAGCGCATATTTAGATTGTTGTTTTTTTGGACGCCATGTCACATTTGCAGAGACCCTAAAATTGACCCTACAAAATGGGGGTCACTTCTTGGGGAATTCCAATTTACTGCCACCTCCAGGGCTCTGCAAAAATATCATGGCGACCAGAAAGTCCCTCTAAATTTGTACTCCAAAAGCTAAAAAAAACCACAGTGCTCCTTCCCTTCTGAGCCCTGCTGCGTGCCCAAGCAGCAGTTTATACCCACATATATAATTTTTTTGTCCCCGGGATAGCCCACTTAATAGTTTTAGGAGTTCATGTCTCTGATGCCACAAAGTGGCCGCAACGTATTAGGCACTGAAATTGGATATTTCTTTAAAAACTTTAATTTTCACTTTATACATTAATTTTTGGGAAGCATTTTTAGGCTCTAAATGATAATACCCCTTGATACATTCCTTGAGGGGTGTAGTTTCTAAAATGGGGTCACTTTTGAGAGGTTTCCATTATATTGGTACTTTAGGGGTTCTGCAAGTGCGACATGGCATCCAAAAACTATTCCAGCAAAATCTGCCCTCCAAAAGCTAAATAGCGCTCTTTCCATTTTGAGCCCTGCCATTTACCCATGCAGCAGATTACAACCACATATGGGGCATTTCTGTGTTCAGGAGAAATGGTGTAATGAACTTTGGGGTGCTTTTTCTCCTTTGTCCTCTTGTGAAAATGAAAAATTTGGGGCTAAATTGACGGTTTATTGGAAAAAAAGTAATTTTTCATTTTAATGTCCCAATGTTAATACAATCTGTGAAACAGCTGTGAGGTCAAAATGTTCACCATACCCCTAGATAAATTCTATAAGGGGTGTAGTTTCCAAAATGGGGTCACTTTTTGGGGGTTTGTATTATATTGGTACTTTAGGGGCTCTGCAAATGCGACATGGCATCCGAAAACTATTCTAGCAAAATCTGCCCTCCAAAAGCTAAATAGCGCTCTTTCCATTTTGAGCCCTGCCATTTACCCATGCAGCAGATTACAACCACATATGGGGCATTTCTGTGTTCAGGAGAAATTGTGTAACGAACTTTGGGGTGCTTTTTCTCCTTTGTCCTCTTGTGAAAATGAAGAATTTGGGGCTAAATTGACGGTCTATTGGAAAAAAAGTAATTTTTCATTTTAACGTTCCAATGTTAATAAAATCTGTGAAACAGTGGTTGGGTCAAAATGCTCACTATACCCCTTGATATGTTCTGTGAGGGGTGTAGTTTCCAAAATGGGGTCACTTTTAGGGGGTTTCCACTGTATTGGTACTTTGGGGGCTCTGCAAATGCGACATGGCACCTGAAAACTATTCCAGCAAAATCTGCTCTCCAAAAGCTAAATAGCGCTCTTTCCATTCTGAGCCCTGCCATGTACCCATACAGCAGATTACGACCACATATGGGGTATTGATGTGTTTAGGAGCAATTATTTTGCAAACTGTGGGGTGCTTTTTCTCCTTTAACCTATTGTGAAAATGAAAACTTTGGGGATAAAGTGACATTTTAGTAATGTTTCATTTATACATCCCAGTGTTAGCAAAATCTGTGAAACGACTGTAAGGTCAAAATGCTCACTATACCCCTATATGAATTCTGTGAGGGGTGTAGTTTGCAAAATGGGGTCACTTTTTGGGGTTTTCCTTTGTATTGGTACTCTAGGGGCTTTGCAAATGAGACATGGCACCTGAAAACTATTCCAGCAAAATCTGCTTTTCAAACGCCAAGTGTCACTCCTTCCCTTCCGTGCGCTGCCATTCGCCCAAACATCAGTTTACACCCACTTGTGGGGTATTTCCATGCTCGGGAGAAATTGCATAACAAACTGTGAGATGCATTTTTTCCTTTAACCCTTTGTGAATGTGTTGATTTTAGGGCTAAATTAAGGAATTAGTGGGAAAAAATTAAATGTCTAAATTTCACCTCCATATTGTTTTAATTCCAGTGAAATGCTTAAAGGGTTAACAAACTTCCCAAATATTATTTTGAATTATTTGAGGGGTGCAGTTTTGAAAATGGGGTGATTTATGGGGGTTTCTAATATATAGGCCATTATAATCCTCTTCAGAACTGAAGTGGTCCCTAAAAAAATTAGTTTGGGAAATTTTCTTGTAAATCTGCAAAATCGCTGTTACACTTGTAAGCCTTCTAACATCCAAAATAAATTACAGGACGATTAAAAGATGATGCCGATATAAAGCAGAGATATGGTAGATAATATGTATTAATGTATTTGGGTGGTATGACTATCTATCTGAAAAGCAGAGCATTTCACATTTTGAAAATTGCGATTTTTTTCCAAATTTCCATCAAATTTCCTATTTTTTTTATAAATAAATACAAAAATATTCATTAGTGTTTACCACTAACATGAAGTACAATGTGTCACGAAAAAACAATCTCAAAATCACTTGTGTAAGTTAAGACGTCTCAAAGTTATTGCCATATAAAGTGACACATGTCAGTTTTGAAAAACGAGGCCTGGTCCTTAACGCACTTTTGGGCTGGGTCCTTAAGGGGTTAAAGAAGTTGTTACAGGTCTGTGAGAGCCAGAAATCTTGCTTGTTTGTAGGTGACCAAATACTTATTTTCCACCATAATTTGCAAATAAATTCTTAAAAAATCAGACGATGTGATTTTCTAGATATGTTTTCTCATTTTGTCTCTCATAGTTGAGGTCTACCTATGATGTCAATTACAGGCCTCTCTCATCTTTTTAAGTGGGAGAACTTGCACAATTGATGGCTGACTAAATACTTTTTTTCCCCAATGTACGTCCGGAAGTGGCTCTCTTGTTCTGCAAGGACGTACTGGAAATGATAAAAATATTATAGCCCTCAAAACCGGACATACAAAAAACCCGAAAATGTGTCTGGTCCTGAACCAGAATTTGGCCCGGTACTGAAGTGGTTAAGGCACCTTGAAATAGGTAGTGTTTATTTTTTATTTCCCATCCACTCCTGTAATACAGGCATTACACCTGGATCCTTCTCTGGTCCGTCCTAATCAGCCTATTTCAGACCTCTCTGGAACTTCATTCAGGACATACTCTGCCAGTCTTGCCCGAAACAGTGCACTATATTGATTATTGCTATATACACACACAATAACTTCTTAATTGGATGTTATATATCCAAATCTATTACCGTAAGTTATGTGCAAACTGGATGTATAACATTTTTCGACTGTTTACTTTATAGGGATCTCGGTATTACTACAAATAAATAAAATAACTGGCTTTTATTTTGAATTCCAAGCATGCTTTATAATATAGTTGCAGTTGAAACTTCTCTTTCTTTAAAGGGCTATTCCTATGTCATAAATTGATGGCACACCCTACCTACCATTTTATGAAATGGGAATACTCCTTTAGGCCGGGGCCCCACGTGGCATAAATACCGTGGTTTGGCAGTTTTACAGTCCCTGCAAAGTGGATGGGATCACACATTGCATAAAAATACACACAGCAGAAATGCTGCAATTTCCAAAACCACAGCGGATTTGGAAGTTACAACATGTCAATTATACCTATGGTTTCCCTATAGGTATAATTGAAGCAGTGTGATTTACATAATAAGTTAGACCAATACCTGTCTTAAATTTTTAGGACCTGCTTTCATCTGAGAATTTGTTTTTGTATGAGTTTTTTTTATAGAACTATATAAAAAACAAATAAATATGCAGACTGGCATTTTTACATTATTTTTATTGATTGTGTAATTAAAACTAAATAGTAAAATATTTTAAAATAGATTTATTTATTTATTAGATTTATTTATTCCAAGTCACAGTTTTCAGCTGCTTATAGATTTCTGATAAAAAAGGGAACAATGACCAGTTATTTTGCTGATCAGCACAAAACTGTTTGAGGCTAAGGCCCCACATGGCATCCCGCAGCAAAAAAGTGCTGCGGGAAAAAATGCGGTGGAAATGCATCACAGTTCTTCCCACAGCGCTTTAAACAGAAAGTTCGCAGAGTTTTCCTCTGCAGACTTTCTGTTTCAATTATACCTATGGGGAAACCGCCTGGGTTTCCATAGGTATAAATGACATGCTGCAATTTCCAAAACCACGCCGGTTTTGGAAATCACCGTGTGTCCGCAGCATGGTTTTTAAGTGGGCATGGTATTCCCTAGAATCTGTAAAACGCCGCGGGCAAATCGCCACGTGGGGCTCCGGGCTGAAATGGATTCTATGTTTTTATGCATAGTTGTAATAAATAAATGTGAACAAACCTATTAAATTGCACAATCAATATGTGATAGGGGTTATCCAGGAGTACTGCACATCTTAATAGTGTACTATAGCAAACTGCATGAAAAGAAGCAAAAGAGTTAAATTTGTCGGTGAACTGCTGCAAAACGATTGACAGATCTGCTGGAAGGCACAGACACAATATAAATTGATGCCTCAAAATCGGATTGTCCATTAACCCCTTTTTTTTGGAGAAAAACTATGTTTTTCTGACTTTCTTACGGGTTTTGTTTTTTTTGGTGTTCATTGTGTAGCCAAAATGACATGTCACCTCTATTCTATGGGTCAGTACTATTCCAGGGATACCAAATTACATATTTTTTTTACTTTTTAACCCCTTAAAAAATTTGTGGAGTCATCATATTCTGACACCCGTAACTTTTTTATATTTCCATGTACGCAGATGCATAAGGGTGGGTTCACACCTGCGCTTGCTATCCGTCCGTTGCCAATCCAGTGAAAATCTCGGCGAACTGGATTGGCATCGGATACAGACCGGTCAGCGACGCATTGGTTAAAAACCCATTCATTTGAATGGGTTTTTAAAGCAATGCGCGGGTGTGCGCTTACACCCTCTGCGCTGCAAAGCTGTTTTTTTTTCGTCAGACACGAAGTCCTGCGTGTCCGACTTTGTTTCCGACGAAAAAAAAAGGATTCGCAGCGCAGAGGGTGTAAGCGCACACCCGCGCATTGCTTTAAAAACCCATTCAAATGAATGGGTTTTTAACCAATGCGTCGCTGACCGGGTCTGTATCCGATGCCAATCCAGTTCGCTGAGATTTTCACTGGATTGGCAACGGATGGATAGCAAGCGCAGGTGTGAACCCACCCTTAGGTGTCTTTTTTTTGCAGGGCCAGATTTACTTTTTAGTTATAACATTTATGGGAATGTCTGATGTTTTGATTGCTTTTTGTTCAAATTTTTATGGGAAGCAAAATGGGAAAGGAGGGTGATTTGCATTTTTTATTATATTTTTAAATGCTTTGTAATCTATTTTATTAACCCTGCTAGGGGGCTTGAACCTGTAGTCAGAGGACTGCAAGTCACTTAGTCCCACACAGTATTGCAGTCTATGGGAGATTTGCTACATAGCTTTTAAGGCTTAATAGCTATAATACAATGACATGCCTAGGAGCCTTCATTAGGCTCTTGGCTGTCAAGGAAACACGTGGGAGCTGTCCTGCACTGAAGAAGGTAGGGGGCCAGTGGGGATCGGCCTCTGGAGGCAAAATATAAATTTAGGGAGGCATCCTGGGAGCAAAATCTAACTTCGAGGAGGTGGGGGTATCCTGAGCAGGGCTGCTTTAACCTATGGTCGCTGTGGCCCCGTTTGGACAGCGGGACAGTTCTGCTTTTGTTGCCCCCCTTTCCCTGCTTCACCATTCACCCTTCTCTTCCCTGGGAGCTGCAGGCACGATGTGATAACAACACTTACATCGCACCTGCAGCTCCCTAAAGACTCTGGACCCCCCCCAAAAAAAAATCAAAAAATACTAAAAATTCAAATCACCCCCCTTTCATAGAACACATATAAAAGTACTTAAATAGAGTGAAACACATAAACATTAGGTATTTCTATGTCCTTAAACGCCCGATCAACAAACTTATAAAAATAATTTTTCCATGTGGCAAACGTCGTAGTGGGAAAAAAAATTTAAAGAAGCCAAACCACCGTTCTCTTCACTGTTTCACCTCTCATAAAAACTTGGATAAAAAGTGATCAAAGCAATAGACATTCCCTAAACTGGTACAAATAAAAAGTACATTTGGCCCTGCAAAAAAGATGCCTTATGCATCCCTGTACATGGAAATATAAAAAAAGGTTACAGGTGTCAGAATATGGTGACTCCAAGAAATTTTTTGTTTGCAAAGTTTTAGATTTTTTTTAAGATGTTAAAACATAAGAAAAATATCTAAATTTGATATCCCTGGAATCGTACTGACCCATAGGATAGAGGTGACATGACATTTTGGCTGCACAGTGAATGCCATAAAAACAAAGTCATTAAAAAGTCGCGCAAACACAGTTTTTCTCCAATTCCACCCCAATCTGAATTTTTTTCCAGCTTCCCAGTATAACATACTAAATGGTACTTCACATTAAATGGTACCACTATGAAGTACTATTTGTACCGCAAACATTAAACCCTGATACGGCTCTGTGAACAGTATAATAAAAAAGTGGCTTTTGCAAGGCAGGAAGTCAAAAACGAATATTGAAAAATTTAAGGGGTTAAAAGGACAGTTGGGTGAACATAACCTAACTCTGGAGGCTTTCTTTGGAAATTTTAACAGATGTTTTTAAGCATTTGCAAAATAGGCATGGTATTTTATTTTACAAGCTGAGGAGCATGGTACCTTCCATATCTGGAGAAAGGATTCAATACTGCAGGGAGCCCCAAAGCAGAGAAGTATAATTACTATGGGAAATTCAATAAATTCCATAGCAAAATACTGATTTATTTTCCTGCAGATTTAATTACATCTTACTAGATCAGACATCACTATGGAAGATCTGGGTTTTGCTAATCGTTTCTTAAAAACATGGGAAATTCTTTGCAAGTATATCCTTATCAAACATCAGTGAAGCTTGTTTTTCTCAAAATTGAGTGTTAAAGGGTAGGACGATTCTATGCAAGTAGATCTTGTACTGATGAGATAGCTGTGCCTGCATGCTATGTAATCATCTTCACTCACATGCAGTATGCATCACATACATTCAACTGCATTGTAAATCCAATTTCACATATTCTACCATATAATACATTCATGTTTCAAGAATTCACGTGGCCTCCTGTATGGCTGAACATTTAAAACAACTGTTTTGACAACACAAAGCCAATTTTTTTCTAAAGAATTTGTGTCTCTGGTCTGACCTTTGCTGGAGTAATTTAATATGATCCCATTCTACGGTGGAGTTATTGCACAGTATGACTCCAATAGAAAAGAAATAAGGGTATAATAGTCCATAGAAATCACTATAATCCAACTGGCTGCTCTCCTCTTTAGCCATTTTGTTTGCATATTCAATATTTAGTTAATGACATAATATTTTTCACGTTGTGACACATTTTAGATATTTCCAGAGATTTTGAATGGATTAAATTAGTCTCTCTGTGTATCTTCCCTTGTTTGGATGTTTGACTACACCATACAGTTTGATTTTCAATAGTCTCAGCTTTTGGAAGTCCTGTGCAAATGAATGGAGAGATATGTGAATGTGTGGCCCTCTCTCCTTTCACTATGGTCAAGAATGGGGTGATGTTCTCCAGATAGATATGGGTCTCAGAAGTGAAACCTCCATAGATCAGGCATTCATGGCATGTCTTCTGGATTCAACTAGAAATGCCAAAATGAGAATACCCCTTTAAATGGTATGGATCTGCATCCTGTAAGCAAATCCAAGCTTGCTTCATTCAGAACATCTAGGATTATCTGACTCCTCCATACACATGGGACATTGCTACTGGGTCCTAGAACAAGAGGGAGCCCCAAAGGTCCCTCCGCTAGATACAATATACCACTATTCTAAATGGAACAAGGTATGAAGGGGCCTCATTACAGATTTTGCATTGGGGTCAAGGATCTTCAAGTTACAATCATGCCTGTCTTGGATGAGTGGTACATGTGTACTGAACTAGCAAAGGGGAAAAAGCTGCTAGTACACACCTCCAGCATCAGCTTAACTCCTACAGAACAAAATTATTGGATTCCAGCTACTGATTCCTGTCACCCTCAGCATATGCCATCAGTGGAGAGATGGGAAGCCCTTATGCACATTAGGTGGTTGACTAGTTAACTGGTTTCTTCAAAGGTGGTGGGTTTGACTGATATATATCTAATGTGTATGACCAGCTTTAGTCATAGCTAGAGTTGCAACACATGCATGTATTTCACAAGGGATATTCCCATGTCAGACATTTTTTATGGGGGTATTATGAATTTATGCCAGATATCTGTCGCAACTGGTTTGCACCTCCCATATCACTTTCAAGGAAGTGAAAGTGACATGGAAGTTGCGCTACATTTAATATCATTTATACCAGTTTACTGGGGCAATGTGGTAGATGCCTATTCGTGTGGTGGCACAAAAAGCCGTTTAACCCTTTGAAAATACTTGTAATTTATTTTTTGTAAATAGTGACCCCCTGAACTCTTTTAGATACGGTGCCAGTAAATTCCTATGGGTCAGTGTAGGGAGTCAAATGCTTTTGATGAAGGGCAGAGTTTTCTGTGTGTGCAACCATTGTCTAAAAGTATTTTAAGCCTATGCAAACACTTGTTACTTATTCACATTAGAAACTGTGGCAATCTGACCATTTTGATTCCAGCATTCATGCTCAGAACCCAGACTTAAGTGATCGTGATCATGTGGGCCTGGGGCATCCGAGATCTTATGGCCAGAACCCATATTTGGATCAGCTTGAATTCAACTGAATTTTATGTATATTGTCCATGTATGTGTGACTTCAGTAGCCTAAAGTCATTTAACAATTTGATAAGACCCCTTAGCCATTCAGATCAGTAAATAGTGCCCCTCTGCAGGCTTTGATGGCAGTATTCCAGCCTGACATCAGGTGACCCTCGTCTATGTGTGGGAATTGTGAGAAGAGTGTAACAAAATTATGTAAACCTTTAAAGATACTTGTTACTTATTCAGATTATAAGTGTCCATCTTGCCCATTTTGATACCAGTACTAATTTTTTTGGGCCAGTCTGAATTTGAATGAGATCGGTGACACAAAGTCATTTAACCCTTTAGAAACACTTTACAGCTGTCCATTATGATGCCAGTTTTGTGGCCGGAACCCATATTAGCCCTTCTGGATGCAGCTAAATTGTATGCAGGCAGATACCCATTTCTGTGTCTTTGATTCCTGACTGCTTTTAACTTCATCCTTAACTTCAATTTGGTTTTCACATTAATGTAAGTTCTCTATAGTTGCTGAAGCTTAAAAACAATATTATAATTCTAGTAAATGAACTTCAGCATTATTGCGCCATGTCCCTTTGAGCATATTAAATTTAGGGCAACATGCTAATAAACTCTGACGGCTAACTTCATTAACCCCTCTCTCTCTGGCTATTAACCACAGTAGCAGCATGTGCTGAAGACTGCCACAGCAATGAGGCAGTTAATGAGGCATCTCCATCCCAGCTTTTGGCTACTGCATAAGTGGGTCAGCGCGGTTGCCATGGAGACGCTTTAGCAACCAATCTTGCAGGCGCTCCCTCAGTGTCTCTCCAGAAACCCTTTAAGATTAAGAGCTCCTTGTGCTTCCGTCTCTTCCTCTCCTCGGCTCCTTCTTTCTGTCTCTGGCTTGCTGTCTCTTGCTGCCTTGGAACTGCCAGCGACCGGCCCTGCTCCATGCTGCAGCCCTCCTTCCATGCCAACAGCAGCCTCTTGTCTGGTCGCTGGGGAAAGGGAGGGAAACAGGCAAAGTTGGGTGATCTGTTTGCCTTTTTCTTCAGCCAGTTCTTCTCCACGCCTCCCTGGCTCCAAGGCTCTGCTTGCCAGCTGGTAAGAAGCGTGGCTGTAAAATGCCATGACTGTCTGTTTTACTAATCTGTATGCAAACACAGCACCTCTGCCATGTATTGTGTGTGTAATATATATTTATATATATATATATATATATATATATATATATATATATATATATAATGTGTGTATCTGTGTCTCTACTGTTCTGTCAGCTACCCATCATCCTGCTAACAATATGCTGACAATACACCTACTTACTATAGAAAGCTCTATATGCATTTTACTATCACTGAGCATCTTCCTTTACTACAGCTATCCATTTTGTTTTATTACAATGGCTGAAATTGTGCTTGTGCTACTGGTTTTACTGTAAATGCATCCTGGCATACTCATGCCACCCTATTATTTTACTATTAGCCTCTCTGAATAGCATCGCTAGATCATCCCCATTCCTGGTTCAGGGGAGAAAAATAAATAGTAAATATGAAAGTTACTTGCACAAAATCTGAATTTTGTCTGTATTGGCAAAACTGCAGGAAGTAATGGAGTATGTATTAAATGAAAGAGGTTGAGAGTCTGTGCTAACTACCTGAGGCCACTGTGTATTCGGATCATACTGTGCCTAATGAATGCCCTCTCACCTTCTTCATCCCTCTAACCCCCACAGCTTGTAAGATGTCTGTATAATTGGTCTCACAGTAGCCTCCTATCAATAGAACACAGAGTTGCTCAATTGCATTGATCTCTTACATAGAGCTAGAGAAATTAATCACATCTCCTCATTTTGCAGGGCCCTTAAAAAAACAATGACCCTTTCTACAACACACTGGCAAGTCCAATTGTGACTCATCAGGGTGAGGATGCTAATAACATGTTTCCTCTAAAAACATGAAAGATCATTTGCCCTTTGGTACAATACCCCCAATTTTCTACGATTTACAGCCTATTGCTCCATATCCTGAATAATCAATAGACCTATTCTATAATGTGTTGCATCTTGAATGCTTTGTGGTGAAATATGCTAATATTAAGAATCTACAGGTCAGTGTGTGATCTATTTATAATACATTCTGTGACTACTTCTGTGTCATGCTCACACTTTCATCTATAGGCAAGTGCGCTCAGAAAGTATATGAGCGCTGCATATTGAATACTGATATGTAAACTGCAGCAGTGCCTGGATCACATGATATGGTATATGAGAGGACAGGAGGTGGCAGACTGACACATCCAGCCTTCCCAAAATACATCCAACTGTAATGAGCAGCTATGGTTAGACATACTTATTTCATTCTAATGTCAAATGTCAATGGTTAATGATCCTTTGTGTGTCTGTATTACGCCTTTCTTTGTGTCTGATCATGACAAATTGAAACGTATCAATGCTACCATTACTCATTGGTGATCATATCTGTTTGAGACCCTGATAACTGAGAGTATTGATAGATACATTCATTGAATTAATAACAGGTTTGTAGATGGGACAATTATAAACCTGAGAAGTAGACCTGAAACATCTTTCTTCCAAATTGGATAGGCACACATATTATGTTTAAGATGTACAGCTTCCATGGCAAACTGTATGACAGGTGAAAAGTGTCTCCAGCTGTATAGTACATAACAACTGAGGGTTCATACTAACACTGCCCCTAATACTGTATGTCCATGTGTTTCCAAACATCATATACACAGTAATTGCATCGGTATTAACATATTGTGGCATATGGTGGATATTGCTGACGGTCTATGTGTGGTGCCCACTACATATGTTACAATAGGCATAACAGATGGCTAGGACATAGTACAGACCAAACTGTCAGAAAATATATAGGCAATTTCTTTCTTGATATTTCATATCGAGGAAGAATACTAATGCCATACATGCATAAATATTTCACCAAGGAACAGATACAATTACTGTACTTGGTGGTTCTTTAAGGGTTCTATAAGGAATTAGATGGTCATTACTGTTGTCCTACAGAAAAACTTTAAATAATGAGAATAGAAATTGCACCGAGCAATAATATTCTTCCAAGAGTACACGTGTTTTTCCTTGGAAAACGCCATATGTTAGGGGTGCCTTTGGAGCAGCTGGAGCCTCGTCGTCCTTGTCTTAGGGCGAAGATATATAGAGAGATAGAGTGACCAGTGGTACTCCTCCTATGTGGTGGAGTCCAATACGGAAAGAGGCACTGCGCACACCCAGGAATATTCACAGCAAACCAATTTTTATTTGTCACACAGCAACCATCACACGACGCTAAAACCGCATTTCGGGGTAATGTATTTGTATACCTATTCTATACACACAGATACCAGGAGTGGATGTGAACCCATCTCCCTTCATAAAAAGAGGTTCCCACTCTTGTACCAAATTCCACTTCATAAAGGGGACGTTACCCCGAAATGCGGTTTTAGCGTCGTGTGATGGTTGCTGTGTGACAAATAAAAATTGGTTTGCTGTGAATATTCCTGGGTGTGCGCGGTGCCTCTTTCCGTATTGGACTCCACCACATAGGAGGAGTATCACTGGTCACTCTATCTCTACAGAAAAACTTTGACAGTCAATATATGATCAAGTGCTGAGTCTGAATCATATGGTTTATTGACAGCCTGGACTGGAAGTGGTGATAACACATATGGGGACATGTGCTGCCATGCCTTTCATTGAATGTATAACTACCAGATGTCCATAGGAATGTGGAGATTCTTTTGTTGTCTTGCACCAGCAGTTTCCTTAGTTGCTCAGCAACATCCTGAGTATAATGCATGTTATTTCAATGGAGAAGAGAGAGTGACTCTCATGCCACTTGTCTCCTGGTATCCCCTGATTTTCTGCCAGGTTGCATAGACCTTAAGGGATTTTTGGGGCTTATCTATTAATGAACTATACTTATCATAGGTCATCTGTAAAAGATTGGCAGGGGTGTGCTGTTTGAAGAGGCCACAGCATTAAGGTGAGCATTGCGGCCTCTTCACAAAAAACCAAGCAGAGCTTCCTACATTGTATAGTGGTTGTACTTGGTATTGCTGCTCAACCCCATTCACTTGAATGGATCCGAGGAGTGAGCAGGCCGTGTGATCGATGAACGTGACATCACATTTCCTGTGAAGCGTAGGAGGTCATCAATTGATAAACCCAGAAAATCCCTTTAAGATTACTACATACTACACCAGGTTTACAGTTGTTGTGCCCCATCAATTGAGTGGGGTCTCATAACCCCACAACACAACAAGTCATGCTTACCAGGTTGTCAAAACAAAAAGTGCTAAATAAATGTCACAATTTGAGTTTTCTATTCCTTTTTCACATAAACCTGTTTGACAAATATACTGGGGGGAATTTATCAACTCCTCTTTGGCTATGCTCACATCTGTACACAGCTCTCCATCATTGGGTTGGCCAGGGGACCCGGATGATGGAGAGCTGGACCGCTCAAACATGGTTACCTGTGGATACTGGTGGACCCCATAAACCATAATGGGGTCTCCTGGGTGTCCACCGTTTTTGTACTGAAACCGACGGAGAGAAAAGTCCTCCGTGCAGGACTTTTGTCTCTGCCGATTTCTGGCAGTTTCTACGGTGGAATCTCCAATGGAGACTCCAGCACAGATGTGAACTTATGGTATTTTTCATGTGTAGCTGGGTGATATTGTGGCGCAGATTTGGCACAAGTGCCACGTTTCCTTTTTTGAGCCTTGCTCACGACTTTTACCGAATGTGGGCAGAGCGGGGCAGGGAACAGAACATACCAGCATGAGGACATCCTGACATATTTATTATAATCACACCAGTTTTCTGGTTTGAGTTATACAAGAAATTTATGGCAGTTACTGGCAGTTCCATTCTGGTGGACAGGCACGTGTCTGTTTTATGATGACGGAAAAGTGTCTTGATAAATCAGGTGTGCCTTACACCTGTCAGGCCCTGTATTAAGACTGGTGTACGAAATGCCAGTCTTAATAAATATGCAACCATTGTATTTACCGTTATGGTGACTTTATGTACCCTGGTTACAGCATTTAATGTAAGTTATACCTACTCTTTCTATTGTATGAGAGTTGGTTGTAATTTGCTTACTAGCAATGTTGCAGAGCAGTATGTTCCTTTAAATTTTACGGGAGGGCTGTCAAGATAAACTTTAAGAGCTGTCCCTTTCTTGCAATTTGTTGGGGTGCGAATTTATAGTCCCACACCAATGTCAATTTCTTATAACTTTCCATGACCTGAAAACAGTAAACCTTGGTCTGAAATTCTCTTGGTTATTTTTGGTGGAGTCAATATAAAACTGTGACAATGATGCACAGCATGCACCCATGACCACAGTGTTGTATACTGAAGTATGGAGCTGGCAGGCAAGGCGTGCAATCACATGGGTTTAGGCTTCCCACGCAGTTCAGATGTACTAAGTGTTGGTATGGTGGGTTGAGGAGAGAAAACTATTAAGAAATTGTGAGGGAAGTGGGATGGAAACATCACACATTCACACTAGTAATGACAAATAGGGCACATACATACAACCAAGGTGGAAAAAGCAGAAATTTCACTTCAAGTGAAATGAGAAATGTCAAAAATAAAGAGGATGTGAACAATGTAATCTTTATTCTTATATTGTGAAAGTGTTGCGATTTTTTTCCTGTACAAATCATTGATTTTTGTATATGAAATACAACACAACACTGTTTTTTTCAAGGACCCATTTACCTCAGTGGGTGAATCAAGTCTGGGAAAGAGGATAAAATAGTACAGGAAAAAAAAAGATCACCAGGAGGAAAAAACCTTGGACATGTGAATAAATTCTAAGGCTGGCCATACATGTTAGAATTTGGTTATAAAAATACAGTGAATGGCAGTTTGCAAAAGCTGACAGCAGACTTTTGTCTGCAAAAAAATAGATCAACCATGTTGTAAAATTATGGCCAGTGGTTGTCCAAATAAAAGAGTGTTTGCCATGATTCGGTCCTTTTTGCCAGTCGTCAGCCTCTGATAGGGCAGTTTAGTTGTTGATGTTGATGGTTGAACGGCCACATCATGGCCATCCAAAATCTAACATACTGTATATGGGCAGTTAAATGTAGGCACAGCTAAACATGCAGATACAATGTATTTTTTATTTTGCATGATTCATTTGAAAATGGCAAGACTGTTCATTGACATTTCCCGCTGTTTAGCAAATGGATATTGCTGTGTGAGCAAATGAAGTGCCATAAGTGCAATGAGAACAGTCAGGTTTAAGAGCAGTAATAGCTCCATACTCCAGGCACAGTGCTGCTTATATCCTGGCAATGATTATTTGTCTGCTTTGTCCAGAACATAAAAAAGCAGAAATGGGGAGGATAAAATAAAGTAAAAGTAATATTCACTTTGTAAGTATTCAATTCACTCTTACTTTTATAATCAAGGTTCATTGAAATACTTTGCTTCTTTGAATTATACAGCATGTAATAACATGCCTGTAAATGCCATTTTCTATTTTTGGATTTAGCAGGGTCCAATTTCATTATACTTCCCACGATAGCCTGTGAGTGTGAAGGTGAAAGACAACTTAGAGGCATTTGTTCTTGAATCCTGGTGTAAAAGATTTACCAGGGCTCACAGCCTAACAGGAGATGACCTGAAATTCTAGGATATCATGCCTCATGTTTGCACCCAGTGCTCCTCCCTTCCAACTGTATTTCCATTGTCCATTAGAGAGAGATTGCTACCTAGAGCAGTAGAGAGTCCTTTGCCAGGTAGATATGCCTTCTGCTGCGGGTTGCTGATACCTAGTCTAATCAATGTGGGTCAGACACTGATCACAAGAATGGTGTCCCCTTCCCCATCTGAATTGAGCAGCAGTAGGTCGAAGATATATACGGTTACTTCATTCATTTTTTACGGGACTGCTGGAGATAGCCAAATATGGTAATCCCAAGGAGAATACATGGAACAGTAGCGTACATACACACGTGGACAAAATTGTTGGTACCCCTCATTTAATGAAAGAAAAACCCACAACGGTCACAGAAATAACTTGGTATCTGACAAAAGTAATAATATATAACATTCTATGAAAATGAACAAATGAAAGTCAGACTTTGCTTTTCAACCATGCTTCAACAGAATTTTTTTTAAAAAGAAAACTCATGAAACAGGCCTGGACAGAAATGATGGTACCCTTAACTTAATATTTTGTTGCACAACCTTTTGAGGCAATCACTGCAATCAAACGATTCCTGTAACTGTCAATGAGACTTCTGCACCTCTCAACAAGTATTTTGGCCACTCATCATGAGCAAACTGCTCCAGTTGTCTCGGGTTTGAAGGGTGCCTTTTCCAGACGGCATGTTTCAGCTCCTTCCAAAGATGTTCAATAGGATTTAGGTCAGGGCTCATAGAAGGCCACAAATTTTGATTTTTGTCTCATCTGTCCATAGGACATTCTCCCAGAAGCTTTGTGGCTTGTCAACATGTAGTTTGGCAAATTCCAGTCTGGCTTTTTTATGATTTGTTTTCAACAATGGTGTCCTCCTTGGTCGTCTCCCATGAAGTCCACTTTGGCTCAAACAACGACGGATGGTGCGATCTGACGCTGATGTTCCTTGAGCTTGAAGTTCACCTTTAATCTCTTTAGAAGTTTTTCTGGGCTCTTTTGTTACCATTTGTATTATCCTTCTGTTTGATTTGTCATCAGTTTTCCTCCTGCGGCCACGTCCAGGAAGATTGGCTACAGTCCGGTGGATCTTAAATTTCTGAATAATATGTGCAATTGTAGTCACAGGAATATCAAGCTACTTGGAGATGGACTTATAACCTTTAAATTTAACATGCTTGTCTATAATTTTCTTTCTAAGCTCCTGAGACAACTCTTTCCTTCGCTTCCTCTGGTCCATGTTGAGTGTGGTACTCATCATGTCACCAAACAGCACAATGAGTATCTGTAGCCCTATATACAGGTCCACTGACTGATTACAAGATTGTAGACACCTGGGATGCTAATTAGTGGACACACCTTGATTTAACATGTCTCTTTGGTCACATTATATTCAGGGGAACCATCATTTCTGTCTAAGGGTGGGTTCACACCTGCGCTTGGTGTCCGTCCGTCGCCAATCCAGTGAAAATCTCGGCGAACTGGATTGGCGTCGGATACAGACCAGTCAGCGGCGCATTGGTTAAAAACCCATTCATTTGAATGGGTTTTTAAAGCAGTGCGCGGGTGTGCGCTTACACCCTCTGCGCTGCAAATCCTTTTTTTTTCGTCGGAAACAAAGTCGGACACGCAGGACTTCGTGTCCGACGAAAAAAAAAGGATTCGCAGCGCAGAGGGTGTAAGCGCACACCCGCGCACTGCTTTTTAAAAACCCATTCAAATGAATGGGTTTTTAACCAATGCGCCGCTGACCGGTCTGTATCCGACGCCAATCCAGTTCGCTGAGATTTTCACTGGATTGGCGACGGACGGACGGACAGCAAGCGCAGGTGTGAACGAAGCATTAGCCTGTTTCATGAGTTTTCTTTTTTTTTTAAATTCTGTTGAAGCATGGTTGACAAGCAATGTCTGACTTTCATTTGTTCATTTTCATAGAATTTTTATATATTATTACTTTTGTCAGATTCTAGTTATTTCTGTGACCATTGTGCGTTTTTCTTTCATTAAACGAGGGGTACCAACAATTTTGTCCTAGTGTGTATTTGACTTGCAGAGAGTGGTATAAGGACACCATTGTTGTGATTGGTGATGTTTGACCTATGTGACTCCGCTGACCAGATAGTTATCCCCTTTTAGGGGATAACTTACAATTAGTAGAATACCCCTTTAAGGCACATCACAATAAATGGTGGCTGTAGTATACAGTGCTTTCAAATAAATATTACAGCAAGTAAAACAGGTATTAAAGGGGTTGGTCACTTTCAGACCAATATTAAGAGACAAATGTTATTGTTTGTATAATAAAAAGATATACAATATATATTGTATTGTATATACAAAAAATATGCTTGCTGTCATTCATTCTGCTTACCTCTACTGGATGAAATTTTGACCATGTTCATGTGATATACCGGTCATGGTCATGTGATATACCGGTCATGATCATGTGATGAGCACACAGGTGCACAGCTCGTTACCAGGCAGATGTCTGATTACTGTTCTGTGACTATAATGAACTGTGCACCTGTGTGCTCATCACATGACCATGACCGGTATATCACATGACCATGGTCAAAATTTCATCCACTAGAGGTAAGCAGAATGAATGATAGCAAGCAGAGATCTAGAAAACCGAGGAATTGATACAGAAAGTATATCGGAAAATTGTATATCTTTTTTATTATACAAATAATAACATTTGTGTAACATCCTTGCCTGTCCGGGCTTTGGCACCATCCTCTGGGCACACACTGCGGCGCAGGAGGCATGTCCGGTTGTGATTCCTTCCTTTGGGTTTTTCTTGTATTGTCTGAACACTGTCCTATTCCCTCACCTCCTTAATTGATTTTCCGTCACACCCTTCTCCTTCACCTTGCTTTTCCCCTGCTCCACTAAGAGTTAACTTTAGTCTTACCTGTGTGATTGACAGCCTATCTTCCTATCAAGTCAGAGGCGGGTTCTTGCTCCCTATTTATTGTTTGCTCACTTTCCCATTGGTGCCTGCTATTGCATTACGCGTACTGGCTATACTCCTTGTTCTTTGTTACCTGTTCTTCTTATTTCCTGACCACTGGCTTACCTTTGACTTCTCTCTTGGATTGTGATTTTGTACTGAATTGCTCGATTGTTACCGACCCCTTGGCTAGCTGACCTCCCTTTGTTGTTGTTCGTCCTGTGTAATCACTTATTATAAGCAGGGACTGTCGACTTGTTGCTGGCTGACGCCTAGGACAGATCGGGCAAGTAGGCAGGGGCAGTGGGGGGAATTCAGCTTAGGGTCCACTGTCTTGTTGTGCCCCTCCCCCCAGAGTTGTCCAGCAGCTACTGGGGAATTGCTCCTCTAGCGATTCCCTCACAATTTGCCTCTAAATATTGGTCTGAAAGTGGCCAACCCCTTTAATACCTGTTTTACTTGCTGTAATATTTCTTTGAAAGCATTGTATATTACAACTTTTTATTATGCAATTAACAACAACATTTGTTTCTTAGTATGTCTGAAAGTGGCCAACCCCTTTAAGTAAAAAGTGAAATTTATGTTGTATGAATGTAGTACACATACATGTGCCATTTTGAACTCCACACCCATTGTATTGCCTGCACCATTTTATATAAATGCTTTCTGTTGTGTTGATTTGAATGTTCTTTGCGCATTTTCTTCTGTTTATTCTTGAAGAACAGATAAAAAAGATTCAATAAATCACAAAAAATTAGCCATACTTTTTTATACACACTTTGAGATAAGATTATCACTTGCAGAGCATAGAACAAATAATTCCAACTACTGCCAAATCAGTTAGATATAAATAGTCCATAATATCACACAATAGTGACAGAAACAGTTACATTTTTACTTTTTTTGGGGGGGAATATGTACAGTATGTGTGATTCCTACTACAGTACGTTGACATGGATAGGCCATAGATCTGCTGCTGTAGTTATGGATGGCTGAATGAGCTCAGCGCAATATGTTAATTTTGTGATTCAAAACAGCAACAATACTTGCAATAAATGTTATTTTTTTACAACTTGATACATTTGATGTTTACAACTTGATACTTGATGCTTATTGTTTTTATAGGAGGTTGCAGGACCAATTGTTATTTTGTGGTAGGTAAACAGAAAAATCTCACGTTTCCTTTTTGCTTTCTTCCACATGTGAAGATCCTTCCTCCCTAAAATGTTCAACGGGGAGGCTAGTTCCTCGTCCAGAAATGTCATCCGCAGTTCCAGCATCAGCGGAGAGATGTACAACCTAGAGAAGGGTACATCAGTATCGTCAGATGCAGCTGGTGGAACAACAAAGAAGAGGAGGTCCAGTCTTGGAGCTAAGATGGTGGCAATTGTGGGGTTGTCCCAGTGGAGTAAGAGTACCCTGCAATTAAACCAACCTGGTGAGTCTTCTTTAAATGTATTACATGTATTTTATATTTTATAAAGTGCAATATAATACAGAAGTATGTGCTGAGGTTTTATTTGTTTGCTTTCCATTTCTATTTCTAATTACAGAACAATTTGAGGTTCTGTTTAGAGTTTTTTAGTATAAAAAGTTATTCAGCTTCCCAAATACACTTACTTCCCTATGTTGTCCTCTTCCTGAAATACAGATTATATTATAGTCCAGATAGGGGCCTAACTAGAAATTACTGCCCCCAACCCTAGGGCATCAGAAATTACACACCACCACTCACCTACCTCTACACTCACCTACCACTCCACCCCCTGAGAAATCAGAAGTTGAAGATATGGAGGATTTACTGGACCCCACAGTATAAAGCCCCCTTAAGCCCTTTATGGGCCACCACACAGTATAATGGTCCCTTTACTGGCTCCTAAATGACATACCGCTCCCTTTTCTCATCCCCATACAGTATAACAAACCCTTTTCTTGCCTCCGCATAGTATAGTGTCCCCTTTACTAACCCCCCACATAGTATAATGCCTCCTTTATTGACCCCCATACAATATGTTGCCCCCTTTACTAACCCCCACATAGTATAATGCCTCCTTTATTGACCCCTGTAGGTTGCCCCCTTTATTGCCTCCCACAAAGTATATTGCTTCCTCTATTGGCTCTCAGACAGTATATTGAGCCCATTATTGGCCTACAAATAGTATATTGCCCCTTTACTGCCCCCTACACAGTGCACTGTCCCTTTCATTGGTCCACATAAATGATAATGTCCTTTTTACTGACTCCCAAATAGTAATTGCCTCTTTTATTGTCTCCCACACAGTATGTTGCCCCTTCACCGGCCCCCAAACAGTATATTGCCCACTTTATTAGTCCCCATACAGTTACTGTCCCCGTTATTGGGTCACATACAGTAACTGCCCCCTATAGAGGCCCTCAAACATTCTACTGCTTCCTGTACAGTTCCCCAAACAGTATACTGCCACCATTGTTCCCCCATGCAGCAACTACCTGGCTTTTTGACCTCCACATAGTATACTAGCCTCCACAGAATGACATATTCGGCAGCTACCTAATGGATTATTCCTGAAGTAACAGCTGATATTCAATCAACCATCCCTGCTCCTCTTAAGGCCCCCCTCCACTTTGGCTACAGCCTATTACTGCATTTTACATTCTGATACTGAATGATGTCAGGGCATAACGTCCGAACGTGGTGCGGCACCCCAGGAGGCTAGTCTTTTGGTGCAAATTAAGCCAGACTTCTGCTGCATTCAGCTTATTGAATCTGACGCAATGTCTGCATGGAGCTTACTGGTGAAGTACATGCTGAAAAATGTACTCCTGTAACCTCAAACTGCAAATTGCAAAATGCTCACAAAACTTATAATGTATTTTAATAAACCTGTACATTATTAAAAGAAAGTGGGCACATGTTTGCAATGAAATGTGCCGTAAAAGTGAAGTACTGTACTATGTCTAAAATGACTTGCACCATATAAAATTTGACTCATCTGCATGGTTGATTTCGTAACTGGCGTAGAAATAAATATAGAGAGAGCAATGGAAATGTAGCCACCTCTCCACTCAATCCCATCCAGGAACCAGTGGCTGGTAGCTTCCTCACTAGGCAGGATGGGGGTTGAGGGACGGTGTTCCCTGTAAACTGAGCAACCTGGAAAGGAACATCAAAAGAACATACTAATGAGGCCAATGAGCTACATGACACATTCCTGTCTGTAAGGTATTGTATTTTTAAATGTTATCATTTTCAGAGCCTACAACTTAAAGGGAGCAGTCTTTGGGATGGTAGGTGTTTGTTCTAGAGGATTATGTAGCTTTCAACCTTCTTTTTATTTTTTATTCGTAAACTGCTATTGTTACTGTGGAAGTGAATAATAAGTTCCCATAAGATGTTGAGGTGAGAACTCAACACTTCATAACATAATGCTCTGCTTTTGAACTGGCTAGCTGGTTGAGCTAATGCAGAAGGGTCCTGGAATCATGAAAAATTACCTTGGCATAAAAGAACCTATTGCACAGATGTAAATTGCTCTGTTCTGCAGTCTTTGAGTGCCCATGCAAATTAGCTGCCAATTTCAGTGGACAACTATTTCATGTGCCCTGACCCTCCTCTTTTTTTCTTGTGAGTCATAAACTGCTTCCAGTGTATGCATTTGATAAGTCACTACTTTTGTAATCTGTGATTCTGGTAGCTACTTGAGCTTTTAGTGGGAAAAAGGGGAGTAAGTTACCTCCAAACCCGACTTGTGGCATTTTATGTTCCCTGAGAACAAAAAGAATATTTGTTGAACTTCAACATCTTATGCGTCTGGTACCTTACCCTTTACATTACCTAAGTGTCAGGCTGATGAGTGCTGATTGAGGCATTATATCATCGATTAGCACTTATTTGAATTGGCCTTTTGCACAAGTCAGTTCCTCCTGCATTCAGTCGTATTTCCAGTAAAAAAGGTATATATATATATATATATATATATATATATATATATACACACACATATATATATATATATATATATATATATATATATATATATAGGGAATACGTATTTCTATGAACAGTTCCCCATAATTGACCTAATAATCAGGCTGTGTAAGGGTGCATTTACACATAGGAGTATTAGTTTGTGTTAAAAATTACATAAAAAATGCATTTAAATAACACATGCAAAAACAATATACATTTTGTACTTTTAATCAATATTAATCAATCAAATATTAACAATATATCAAAATTTCATCAGTCAAATATTAATATTAATCAAACACCTGTTTTATGTTCATTTTTCAAAATGCATTTTTGAGGTGTTTCATTAACGAAAACAAAAACACTTATGTGTAACACCATCCAGAGGGTGCTTATACACAATTAGGTTCTGTATCTGGTATTAATCTGTTTTTTGTGGATTTGGAGCCAAGTCTAAGTGTAGTCTGTAAAGGGAGTGAAATTGGTGCTACTTTTCGTCTTTTTAAATCTACTCCTGGCTTTAACCTGCAAAAACCTGAGCATGAGTATGAGCAGCCTTATAGGACCTTTATATTCAATGTGACTGGCTGCAATGCAACCTTCCTGTATTCATTCAGATATGACAATTTCCGGTCCCTTTAAACAAACCAACGACTGAACGATTGAGCTTTCTATGGGTGGAGTACACGGTGTACTTGGATATGGCTATATCGGTACTCAGTGGTCATGTGAGCCTCAGGACTTAAGCCTCACCACAAGTCCAAAAATGCACCGGCAGCAGGTGAGTACAGTGGTGTAACGATGGCGGTTACAGAGGGTGCAACAGCGACTAGGGCTAGGGGGCTCATGGCCAGTTGGAGATGGCTGGGTCCCTGCAGCATAGATTATCACTCATCTCTGCTGCCTGTGGACCCCTGTGGCACGTGTCGTCAGTCACAGGCTGAAGCAGCTCGAAGAGGATGCTGGAGACAGCAAAGATGCCCTGGAGAGGTGAAGCAAGGTGAGTAGAAGTGTTTATTATTTTTACTAACTTCCCCTTGGCCTCAACTTATTATACTCTGGGGTCTGAGGTATAATAAAAGCATCAAAACAAGCTGGAGGGCCGAATCTCACGAATATTCATCTAAACAAATTTTGTGTGGTTCGAGGGGCTCGAGCTTCCAGAGCATATCATATTGGGGGAGGGGAGCATATTATACTGTGTAGGGCCACTGTGGAGTATTATACTGTGTGGGGCCACCTGTTTTATAGCAGCCATGCAATGTTATTGCAGGCTGTAATTACATTGCACAGTGACTATAAAACAGATACTGTGTGATGTAAATAGTGAATGAGACATGGCGCTCCCAAAGGCACCGCAGTCCCTTCAAACAACTAATCAGCAGGGGCCCTGGATGTTGGACCCCCACTGATCTATTAGATTGTTAGCTGTTAGCTCAGCTGTTTCCCAGAGCACACAGCTCCCACCATTGTTTACATGCTGGGCGCTGCTCACTCTTGATAACCACAGTTGTGGGTACTATAACTGTATCCCTGTCAAGTATCTGAGTTACTTCAGCAGTACTCATAATCGTTGCTATCAAGAATACGCAGAGTAGGGAGAGGGCAAGGGGCCCGGTCAAAGTTTACACCGGGGCCTATAATACTTTATTTATACCACTGGGTGAGTATACTTTTTTTATTCTACACCTCCTTTGGCTTTCCTCCTGGGTTTCTCCAATTCCTGGATGACCCCTTTAATATCAGAGCATTGTGCGCCAGTCTTAATATTGTGAGCACTGGTGGAAGATGTGGCAAAATTATTAAGAGACTCTGGCCTCTTAAAAATTCTGGTCCACTGCAGGAGATCTATTGTGCCAGAACTGAACTTCAATTTTCTTGCATGATTTTCTGTATATTAAATCTGTTGTGCTGAGGCGTCAAATCAAGTTTTTTCGTAAAAAAAAAAAAAAAATTGACATTTTCAGTTCTATGCCTCCTGGCCAATTTCCAAAAAAGGCATTACGGTGAGGGCGTGCATGGGATGAGGCCATTGGCCAGAAATCTGGTGTAAATGATGCTGGAGATGTCGCTAGCTATGAGCTGATGTACATTTTGGCCCCAGGCACACAGGCCAGCAGAGGGTGCGACATGACTAGACTGGACTCTGGCTGGCAACTCTGCTTCTAGCACTTGATGTGTGCTGCCTAGTATAGATGTTCTTTCCCTAGACTTGTCTGACCTCAATTGCCTTTAGGCAGGAAGCCTCAGCCCTTTTATAATACTGCCTCATCACGTCTTTAAGTCCCCCCGGTAGCATGATCCACAACCCAACCTCCCTATGCTACAGAGCCTAATGACCTCCTGTTGACTACTGCAGAGCTGCATTACATTTAACAACTATTAAAGTAGTAAAAAAAACAGGGTATGTGTGAGCACTACTTAATCAGCCAGACATGTATTAAAATGAAACTTTTTTTTATTATTGGATCACAATGTTACTCCACAAGGTGGCGATACAAAGTATGGCAACGCGTTTCGACATCTTAACTGACGTCTTCATCAGGCCAACTAGATAAGAATCAAATAAAACAATGGTATAGTATAATGTATAATAAATAATATAAGATATAATAAAAACATTGTTGTACATAAGAAACAATCTACATGTATATACATAGACACACAAACACATGTATGCATGTATGTACACACATATCCCAGCACACATAAATGTACACATATGGTGGCAATCAACAAATGGTTAATGTATATCATAATTATGATAGGGATGGGATAGTTGATAAAAAATGGAGTGAAGGATAGTTGATGAAAAACTGGATAATAAGCAGGTAATGAATGTATATATATAGATACATGGATGATTAGATGAATGAGCAATAAATAAATAATTCAATGGATAAATCATGGGTACATGAGCAAATAAATGGAACATCAGGTAAATAGATATGTAATGATAGTCCTAATAGTTGATTGAAAATGTTTGTAGGGTTAAATGAGAAATATACTTAAAGTAGACTAAATAATGGATATAATGTTTGTAGAAGCAACTACTGACAGAGTTGATGTGAAATATAAACAAATAAATAGATAAATGTGACCTTAAAAGCATATAATGAATAACTAAATGGATATGGAGATGAAGGTTTAGACTTACCACGCTAGATCATGGAGCAGGCACAAAGTGTGCCCCTCTCATGATACTAGCGCTTTAAATAAGGGCTTAATCAGTGCAGGTGGCATTGATAGAAAAAAAAAAAAAAAAAGGTACATGTTTTTTTAAAAATTGGATTCTACAGTGTCATTAAGACCATGGGGCATGAGTGTATTAAGTTTGTAAATCCAAAAAGATTTACGTTGACGGAGTTGTAAAAAACGGTTGGGAGCAGTATTAGGGATGAATTCAATGGGGATGATGGAAATATGTTTGAAATCTTTTTGATGTTTGAGAGAACAGTGTAGGGAAAGGTTATGTTTTTTGAATCCCTTGGTAACATTTGATCGGTGGTTGTTAATGCGTAAGTGCAAAGGTTGGATGGTGCGACCAACATATTGAAGGTTACAAGGGCATTCTAACACATAAATAACATAATTGGTATTACAATTTAGAAATGAATTAATGGGGAAACTTTCGTTAGTAGTTTTGGATGTAATGAAGGTTTGTTGGTGTTTAATATTACTACAGCAAGCACATCGTGGGTGTCCGCATCTGCGTCATGGGCACGAGGTTTGCGCCATCCTACGAAAATCTGTTCATGGGTTTATTTGAGAGAACATTCATCCAAACCCCAGGTGAGAACAATAAACATATAATATTCTATAAAAGATATATTGACGACTTGTTTTTTTGTTTGGGACGGTGATGAATTATCAGGCTCAAATTTCATCACATCTCTAAACAATAATGAAATGGGAATATCATTCACCCATCATTACTCTCAGACCAGTATTGAATTTTTAGATCTCCTGATCTCTAAAACCATAGATAATACATTTTCCACCGAAACATACTTTAAATCTGTGGACGTCAATAGTTATTTGGACTACCGCAGTGCTCACTACACTCCCTGGCTTAACAATATACCATTTAGCCAACTAAAAAGAATTCGAAAAAATTGTGATGACAATGACACCTTCAGAACCCAGTCCAAAATATTAAAACGCAGATTCATGGATAAACATTATCCAAAATCTGTAGTACAAAATGCGATTAAGAGAACCTCTGAATTATCACAGGCTTCATGTTTAATAGAGAAACAAAAACAGGATCCTTCAACCCTTCCCATCAAACACAGGTCTAGTTTTATAACCACATACAACTCCAGTCATAAACTAATAAAATCTATCATAACCCAGCACTGGGATATTCTTCTGAGTGACTGCTATCTTCAGCAACAACTTCCCAAACGACCCACAATTACTTTCAGAAGAGCCACTACCCTGCGGAATCTTTTAGCCCCCAGCCGAATGCGTATGGAAAAGAATAAAACAGATAACACTCTATCACTAAAAAAAGGAGTTTTCAGATGCAGACACCCACGATGTGCTTGCTGTAGTAATATTAAACACCAACAAACCTTCATTACATCCAAAACTACTAACGAAAGTTTCCCCATTAATTCATTTCTAAATTGTAATACCAATTAGGTTATTTATGTATTAGAATGCCCTTGTAACCTTCAATATGTTGGTCGCACCATCCAACCTTTGCATTTACGCATTAACAACCACCGATCAAATGTTACCAAGGGATTCAAAAAACATAACCTTTCCCTACACTGTTCTCTCAAACACCAAAAAGATTTCAAACATATTTCCATCATCCCCATTGAATTCATCCCTAATACTGCTCCCAACCGTTTTTTACAACTCCGTCAACGTGAATCTTTTTGGATTTACAAACTTAATACACTCATGCCCCATGGTCTTAATGACACTGTAGAATCCAATTTTTAAAAAAAAACATGTAACCTTTTTTTTTTTTTCTCTCAATGCCACCTGCACTGATTAAGCCCTTATTTAAAGCACTAGTATCATGAGAGGGGCACACTTTGTGCCTGCTCCATGATCTAGCGTGGTAAGTCTAAACCTTCATCTCCATATCCATTCATTCATTATATGCTTTTAATGTCACATTTATCTATTTATTTGTTTATATTTCACATCAACTCTGTCAGTAGTTGCTTCTACAAACATTATATCCACTATTTAGTCTACTTTAAAGTATATTTCTCATTTAACCCTACAAACATTTACAATCAACTATTAGGACTATCATTACATATCTATTTACCTGATGTTCCATTTATATGCTCATGTACCCATGATTTATCCATTGAATTATTTATTTATTGCTCATTCATCTAATCATCCATGTATCTATATATACATTCATTACCTGCTTATTATCCAGTTTTTCATCAACTATCCTTCACTCCATTTTTTATAAACTATCCCATCCGTATCATAATTATTCATTGTATCAATTAGATATACTCTCACACTCCGCCATCTTTTATAAACAACCAGATTTATTGACTACTCACCTATCTATTGTATGTCACAACCATATCCCTCCCCCCCTTCTTTTTATTCATTACAATTATTTCCTAGACTTATTCATATATATCCCCCTATTCTATTATTACCTACCTAATCATCTAATCTTGGTACCATATATATCCCTCATCTCCTCTCTCATTAACTATAACTATTTTTCATATTTATCTAAACCCATATTTGTTCTTATACCAATTCATTCACTTTTCATTTTGCTTATTTATACATTAACCATTTGTTGATTGCCACCATGTGTGTACATTTATATGTGTGCTGGGATATGTGTGTACATACATGCATGCATGTGTTTGTGTGTCTATGTATATACATGTAGATTGTTTATGTACAACAATGTTTTTATTATCTTATATTATTTATTATACATTATACTATACCATTGTTTTATTTGATTCTTATCTAGTTGGCCTGATGAAGACGTCAGTTAAGATGTCGAAACGCGTTGCCATACTTTGTATCGCCACCTTGTGGAGTAACATTGTGATCCAATAATAAAAAAAGTTTCATTTTAATACATGTCTGGCTGATTAAGTAGCGCTCACACATACCCTGTTTTTTTTACTAATTTACTATTTGTACTACCACTGTCCTACAGACAGGTGGTCCCAGGGGGAGCAGCAACTTGCCAGACTCTCTCTCTTTTTACCATATTTAATCCTGAGGCATTACTATCCAGGTCCCCACAGGACCACCAGAGGTGCCAGTGTGGTAATAAAACCTTTTTCTTTTCATTATTTATTTAACAACTATGACATATGTTAAGCATAACAGCAGAAGTGGCAATTGAAAATCAGTGGTACCTCCTCCACCTTACAAAGATATATAAAGTCTTAAAGTCTATGTTCATATCTGTAAAATGAGGCTTCCTGTACAAGTATACTTGCATTAGAAGAAACTAAACTCTCTGATGCTCATTGAGAGTTTTGGGTTTGGTGTTTCATCCACTGAGGATCACTGCAGTGGTCTTTAGCCTTCATACTACTAGCAAGTTTGGTCTAATAAGTTACAATACATATCTACCATTGTGTTGGTTATAATTTTGCCAAACATTTGTCTTACTTTATAACATTTCAAAGGGGTTGTATCAGAACCCAACTCTTGCCCATATACCCAATTAGGGCATATGAACATCATAGAAGGAATTCCCTGCTTGGGACCCTTTCCTGTTCATTTCTGTTGGTTTAATCCTAATATATATTACCAGATGAAAGTTTGATGAAAAAAAAACCCAAAGACACATAGACCCATTTTAAAAGAACACTAAACCTAAACACGAAATAAAATTTTACCCTCACTGTCATGACTTTCTGCATGTTACAAAAAAGAACAGATACACAACTAAGGAGAAAAGCACATAAATAACTAGGTACTTTGAAGAGATTTGTAGTTGGTTTATGGATCTCCTGACTTCTCACTTCTTATCTCCGTAGTTTTTTTTCGTTTTTTTGCAGTATGTTATCTTATTTCTGTTTTA
Organism: Leptodactylus fallax; assembly: GCA_947044405.1. Taxonomy (NCBI): domain Eukaryota; kingdom Metazoa; phylum Chordata; class Amphibia; order Anura; family Leptodactylidae; genus Leptodactylus; species Leptodactylus fallax. The sequence goes on from CAMRHE010000097.1 coordinate 3,020,380, forward strand.
TTGTGATCTGATTATCCTTTCTGGAAAGCCACCCATGCAGAGGTAACTACTCCTGTTTTCAGTTATGTCTGTGCAAAGCTGTCATTAGACTGACAGTGCAGATACCTCCTCTCTAGTAGATATGGCTTTTTCATTGTCACCATCATCAGCTCAGACTCAATATATGCCTGGATAACCTCAGAAAGGGATTAGAGAAGTGCAAGCAAAGAACTATACATTGTACTGTACTTCAGATATATGTAATTTGCATAAATATTAGAGACCACTGACAAAGAGCTAGCAAGTTGAATCTATATAGGACAGTGTTTATACAGTTCCATATATCCTTGACCTGTACAGAAACCCTTATAAACATATGATTATAGTTAGAAGCACAAGAGGAGTTCAGCTTGGATTTCTGCATGCTAGAGAAGCAGACTATAGAAGTACAATATTCATCTGCACTCAAATTATCTTTGCACTATGCTGCATCTTGAAGAAATCATCATCACAGTTGGATTTGTCCAAATGAGATTCAAGCTTCAAGGCAATGCTTTCTGTTACATAAAGTATAGCAGAGCAATATGTATAGAAAAAGGATTGTATGGTATTGTTCAGTGTAAACAGCTCCCATACAGGACTTCTCTGTTATCCATAATGGATAATGTAAAAGTACCAGTTAATAAAAAGATTAGTCACTGTGGTAAAGCAAAATGTTTTTTCACCCAGATATTTCCATTTGCTAATTGGTTTGAGATTTTTCAGCCATTAGGAAGCATTAATAGAAATCCTGCAGAAAGATGTCTAAAGCAGGATATTCTCGAACTTTCACAGAGTTTGCCACTACTTTCTCTGAAGGTTACTGTGTGGGTGTAGATACTGTAAGTTTTCTTTAAATCTGCACTGTGGATTCCATATCCATTATAAAACATCCAATGGATTCTACTGACTTTTAATGGTTCACTATTTTAAAATTTTTTATGTTTTGACAGCAAGAACAGTGCTTCATGCTATTTTTCTTACTGTCATAGGTGATGGAAACCTTGATGGAACCCCTATGAAAAGTGAAAACAGAGTCGTGGACGCTCTCTAAATTTTGCATATTGCTATGTTCTAATGCCCTTTTATGACTCTGGATTAGAATGGTTTTATAATTAATAGATGAAACAACATAGTATCAGCTGTACATTCCCACACAGGCTCTCCAGAGAGGAAACACAAACTCTTATTACAGCTATGGCTGATAATTAGACAGGTTTCAGTCACACAGTTATAATGCAGGGGCTCACAGCTGAGTCTACCTAAATATATACTATGGTTTAGATTATTTAAGAAAATATGAAAGGAAGGGTAATTACACAGTCCCCCAGCAGGCAAAGATGGTACTCTCTTTAGCTGCTCATGTGATGTTGTGCTTATAGGATTGATAACAAAGGAGTGAGAAAGAGAAATCTAAAAACCAAGATGATGTCTGATCACAAGCATAGTTTATGGTGAACTGCAGGGATATGAGAGCAGGTTAGTGATGCAAAAATTATTATTTTTTTTTGCTGGACTGTTGTAGTCTATGCGTTAGTTTAAAAAACATTACGGTTAAAAATAATATTACCAAAAAAATCACACAGGTACCTGCTAATCTCTACTTCCTGGTCAAGTCTTGGAATACAGGAAATGCCTGGAAATGTCAATATCTCTTTTCAAGTATGGCAGCACACTGACCTTGCAGTGGTAGGGTCCTGGGCTTGAATCTAACAAAGGGCAGAATTTGCATGGAGTTTGGATTTCCTCCCCCATGCTAAAAATATACTAAAAGATAAAGTGAATTCCTGTAAAAATCACCTTTGTGGTTGATGGGGATGAGCACCTGTACGGCAGCCACTTACTCCAAAACTCTCCCTGTACTTTGAATCCCTTGCGTGAGAAAAGTACATTAGAAATGTTTAAGTTACTTTCTTAATATTAAAGTGACTGTGTAAACCAAGGACCAAGCATTCTTTCTGAGCTCATATTAAGAAGACAGAGACATAAAAGTAGAAAGAATAAATGTCTACTTCTGGCTCCTAGCGTTAGAAGCAAGTGGGTGAGCAGATGCTAGAGAGTGATGTTACGTCTGAGCTTGTCCACATTCATTTACACTGTATTTATGTGTGCTTACAGGTATCAGTATAGTTTAGCATCTCAGATTAGTCCATATTGCCACTGCAGGAAAGTGGTAGTCTTAGGTATTATGATACATAAGGAAAGAATGCCAAGGCTAAGTGTTGCCATGACAACATACTGTATGCATAGTAACTGCCCAATCAAACATTTACTTGAAGATACTAGTAAAAGCATGCCTGCATCTCCTTTTGATTGTCATTGAAAGATCCTGTTCTTAGCATCGGTTAATAGGTCCCGCTCCACTGATTCCAGCACAGTTGGAATTTTCTTTTTAGCCCTAACCCGTTCTCAAGCAACAACCACAGTTAGTTTTGGTGCCTGATGTGCTACTTAAGCTCTGTAATGTCAGAAGGGCAGTGTCAGGCAGGGGGGCGTGATTCAGAGTTCCAACCAGAGGCAGCCAATGTCAGAGCTCAGAATCAAAACCCTTGCCTGCTTCTGCCTGACACTGCTCTCCTGACAGTACAGTCTAAATAGCATATCAGACACCAAAATTAACAGCATTGATTTCTCAGGAACAGTGGGGGCTATAGAAAAATTCCAGCTGTACAAAAATCATTGGAGCAGTGACTATTAACTGATGCAAAGAGCTGGACTTTGTTGGAGGTGTTGAAAGGTCCTCTTTAACCACTTCCATACTAGATGCTTTACCCCCTTCCAGACCAGGCACATTTTCAAGTTTTTTGTATGTGCGGTTTTGGAGGGCTATAACATTTTTATCATTTGCGTTATTCATCTGATTTCTGCGTCTTTTTTCGGTGACACATAAGGCTTTATTTTGTTTTTATTTTTGCATGTGTTTTAATTTTTTTTTTATATCCAGGAAAATATAAACAAAGGAGGAGGGAAAAGGTGTCTGTTTTTCACTTTTCATTTTTTTTTATTTAATAACACAAAGTGCTACTAAAAATTTTTTATAAAATAGTCTTTACTCTCCGTTACAGTAATTTTTATTTTGTATGGTGTCATTGGGAGTGGGGCTATAACCTTTAATAAGGGCGTTTTATTGGCATATTATTTTATTTATTTATATATATTTTTTTAAACTTTTCTATTATTTTTTTTTTTTCATTTTTTTTTTTACATTGTGGCCCCATAAGGTCATAATAGACCTTTGTGGACATCTGATCATTTTTTTTATGTTGGGGAGACTGATTTCCCCTGTAACTGGGGCTGGTACATTTAGCCCCAGTTGTAGGAGGAATACAGCCTCCTGCAAGTTATTTGCACATTGCTATAGAGCTGATCTGGGTCCTGTAGGACCCAGCAGCTCTAACAGACTCTGATCCCAGCGGATCACGTGACCGCCGGGTCAGAGGGGAGCCACAAAATGGTGACGCCCATAGCGCTGTATACCCAGCGATCAGGAAGGCAGGGAAGGTAATAAACCTTCCCTGTCTTCTCTCTGGGAGCTCCGGCTGAAGTTACAGCCGGCTTCTCGTTTCAGCAGCTGCACGATTTTGTGTAGCTGCTGAGTTCTGCTTGGATGTACTGGTACTTCCTTGCAGAACTAGACAACCACCTTCCGGATGTAAAAACCCAATGGACGGTCCGGAAGTGGTTAAGGGGTATATTCCACTCCACACCTCAGTGTCACACTCGTCCCTCACTAAGGCTACAAATTGAGCACAACGCGTATTTCCATAGTCCACATAGCCAGAAAACTAACAAAAACAATTCTTTGACAACTCATAGAAAAAGATGTGGTGAGTCCCAAAAAGCCACACACCATTTACTGCATTTGCAAAAGTTCAGCAGAAGTTGCAGAAGCATCTGAATTGCAAATGATCAAACATAATCTGATATACAAAGGAAAATTCTAGGGGACATTTACACTGAACTGAAATCACCTGGGATCTAGGGAAATAAAATATTGTTCATGTAAGTCACCTTCACAGGAGTAGAACAATGAAAGTAATAGAAATGCCAGGTCTGTCACACAATGGAAACCAGCAGTGCCCGATGGACCTCATTGATTATAATGGGTTCCATTGGGTTTCCTTCATGTGCCTGTCATTTTACTTGGTAAAATAGTGCTTTATGCTGTCCTATTTTGTCCTCCTTTTTAATGGAGTCACAGATGTACAATACAATGTTATTATCCAGTTCTCATTTCTAATCATGTGTATAGAGGAATTTTTCATTTAGAGAGATACAACCCCAATTTAAAAAAATTGGAACACTATATACACTATATATGTAAAGAAAAGAAGAATGAAATGGTTTGGAAATCTCATATAACCATATTTATTCACAATAGAGCATAGAACACATAAGTTAAAAGGTAGAAATTTTTACATTTTGCTTGAATAAACTACTCATTTAGAAACTGATGGCAGCAACACATCTCAAAAAAGTTGGGACAGGTTTAAGAAAAGACTGGAAAAGTAAGTCACATGACTGTGTATAAAAGGATCACTGTCAGAAGCATAGATGGTCAGAGCTTTACCAATCTGTGAAAAACTGTGTCTAAAAATTGTGGAACAATTTCAGAAAAATATTCCTCAACTTTATTCCTCAACTTAAAATTGCAAAGACTTTGAATATTCCGCCATCTACAGTACATAATATAATCAAAAGATTTAGAGACTCCGGAGAAATCCATGTGCACAAGAGACAAGGCCGACAGTCAATATTGGATACTCATGATTTATGGTCTTTCCGGTAGCACTACATTAAAACAGTCAGGAATTGCAAATCACTGCATGGGCTCAGGAATACTTACACTATGCAATCCACTAATGAAAGTTAAAGCTGTATCATGCAAATAAGAAACCGTATATCAACACAATACAGAAATTCTGCCATCTTCTCTGGGCCAAAGCTCTTTAAAATGGACTAAGGGAAATGGAAACTGTTCTGTAGTCAGATGAATCAAAATTTGAAATTCTTCATGGAAACCACAGACACCGTATCCTGTGGACTGAGGAGGAGGGGGAACATCCAGCTTGTTATCAACATACAGTTCAATAGCCTGCATCTCTGATGGTAGGTGGTTGTATTAGTGCCTATGTCATAGCAGTTTACATATCTGAAAGGCACTACTGATGCTCAGCAGTATATACAGATTTAAGAACATATACTCCCATCCAGATAACATCTCTTTCAGGTAACAACTTGCATATTTCAGCAACAAAATGCTAAATCACATACTACATCCATCACAACAGCTTGGCTTTACAGGAGAAGAGTTTGGGTGCTGAACTGGCCTGTCTACAGTCCAGACCTAATAAAAATGGCATTGCATATTATGAAACAAAAAATCCGGCAAAGAAGACCCAAGACTTCATGTAGAATCCTACATCTGATAAGAATGGGACAGGATTCCTTTTCCAAAACTCTTCATTTCCCAGACATTTACAGACTGTTGTAAATAGAAGAGGGGATACTACACAATGGTAGACATGGCCCTGTCCCAAATTTTTTGAGAGGTGTTGCTGCAATCATTTATAAAAGAGTTAATTTTTGTAATGAAATGGAAAAATCTTGAACTTTCTGATATGTGTTCTATGTTTTATTATGACAAAAATATGGTTATATGAGATATTTTCCAAATCTTTGCCTTCTAGCTAGTTTTATTCACATTTTATACAACATCCCAGATTTTTAGAAATTGGGATTGTATTTAAAGCACTCCGTTAAGTGAAAACCTACCTCCCATGATTCTCTTGTCCTGTCTTTAGTTTATTTTCTGCCATCCTAGTGGACAGATAGGCAAAGGCTGTAGATTTTTGTCATGAGTGGTGAATACTCCTTCCAGGTCAATTGGAACTAATGCTTGCCATGCATGAACAAATGAACACAATAGATTTATCAAGTAGCTGCATATCGATGAAAGCATACTTTGTTTACTTATACACAGCTGGAATCAGAAACAGTAGCAGAATAAAGACACAAAGAAAATCATACAGATGAATGATTTAGTTTTTTTTTCCAGACTATTGAGCTCTATAGACAAGAAAATCTTACAAATATGGGAAACCCATGTTAAATGTGTAAGATAAAACTAAATCTTCTAAATAATGGTTAATTTAACATTAATAATTTTTTGCATTCCATTAACATGGTTGCTAAAAAAAGTGTGTCTAGGTAAATTCAACCTTCTCTTCACCTTGATAGAAACATGTAAGATTTTCCTCTTCAAGGCTACAGAGTTAATAAAATAATAAATTATGAATATTGTGAGGGTTATTGCATATGGTGGGGCTATTACTAATATGTACATGATTATATGTATCATGTATATGATTCCCATCTATCATCAGAAAATTACTTATCAAATATTTATGTCATACATGTTTTTTTCCACGTCAATACAAAATTACTGAAATCTTGCCATTTTATCATGGTCCACGAAACTTCAAAATAGAATGAAAATTTCCTGTTCTGTAGAGATCATTTCTCAGCAGTCATCTCATTACAGTCAGGCAGATTTGCAATGAAATGTATCACCTATATAATAAAATTGTTAGCAGATAACACAGGACAACAAATAATAGCGACAGCTCATTTCTTTTTCATCCCTGAAAAGCAAACCATGTTCTCACCAGCGTTATATTTAGTCCACTAACACAACTCCTTGCAGTTATTGTCCTTGGTTAGATTCAACCCCAGGACACCAGCATTACAAGGAAACAGTGCTAATCACTGAGCCACCAAGCTGCCCCTTCCTCCAGGGGAGTCCATATGCAGTCAGGTGAAAGATTAAATTCACCTACAACTGTTGACATATTGCAGCTTGTGGAGAAAGAAAGCCTGTCCTGTTGTTCAGAGTATTTGCATAGTTCAGAACCTCAATGCATACATCCTTAGGTTCAGGGGTTGTTATATGGAAAGTCATTGCAGAATTCCATTTTAGATATAATTCTGCTATGGCGATAGTCTCATAGTGACACACAGCGATATGTATGCTAATGTAAGCCTTACAAAAAACACCAGCCCTGAATATCTATTCATGATAACTGGCAATAAGTAGGACTCTTGGGCAGATCATGAATTCACTGGGATTATTAAAAGATTTTAATTATACGATGAGAAACAGCACAATGAACAGAATGGAGAAGGCATTAATTACTGTCATGGTCCATGGAGAGACTCACTCCTCCAGGTAACCAGTCTGATGAGAACTTCCAGCATTTCCCCTCCTCTTGGAAATTAATAGACTACTGTGTTTTAGTATTTACACATTCAGTTGTCAGTGCCATTGGCTAGCTGCTGGGCCACACAGAACACATACTACAACAGACAGCAGCTAATTTCAATTATTTCTGCAATGTTCAAAAACAGATACGAATTTTTAGAAATACACTGATTATAGATTGCATTGCGGTATTAAGTCATTCATTTATGGGCTTTCAGGTAGCTATGTGGACATTACTTCTCTCTGCCTAGAGCTCCTAATTAAGTACACAATGTAATGTTGTAGAGATACCGTCAACTCCACAGAATTAATTGTATGAAATCTTGGTGACAAGTTCTTTTTATACTTTTATACAATCTAACCATACAGTTATTGTTTAGTTAATTCAACTGCTAAATGAACTTTTAGGAAAGAAAATATTTGTGAGAAGTAATAGCTTTTTGCATTCACTGTAGTAAAATAACAAATGGTAGAAGTCTTTAAAAAGAGTGTGTGGGTGTGGAAGCAGTGAAATAGGGTTTTAGGCCATCAGCACCATGGACAGGGCCCAGAAATAACACATCGCTGTCTTAACAGTTTAGAAAATAAACCATATTTTCTTATTGTATTTTTTACCAATGTACCCATTTTTCATGAACTTCTCAGCTATATCCAAATATAACATTTTGGCAAAACTTAAAAAATCAAATTAGATTTTTTTAGGCTATACCCAGCAGTATTTAGGATTATTGATAAAGTGTATTTGTGTGAATATTTGTTTTGTTTATCAAGATTGTTTATCTTGTTATTCTTCCCCATACATTTAATTACAATTACTAATGTAAGTAAAAGTTCAATGTGTAAACATATGCAATTTACTTGTAATGATTTATTTGCATTGTATAGTTCAGACAGTCTCAGCTCTTTGGATTGCATAAACTGCAAAAACTTTGTACCTCAATTTGAAATAAAGACATTTTCCTACTAACAAGTATCCCCTATCCGCAAGATAATCTACTGTGTGAATGGTTCACTTCTATGGGACTTAAAGAGAGCTGTATTCATATCTGTTATATGTCAACATTGTGGCTTATTTGGATGACATCCTGATCTATTCACCACAATGAAAACATATCCATCCATGTTATAGGAAAACAATCTCTATGCCAAGTTAGAGAAATGTGTCTTTGAGAGATCCTCCCTTCCTTTACTGGGTTGCATCGTATCTGGTTAGGGGTTAAAGATGGACCCTAAGAAATTATCTGTAGTTCTAATCTGTCCTTGACCTCAACGTCTTTGAGCAGTCCAATTCTTTTGAGGGTCTGTCATCCTTTACTGACAATTCATTCGTTATTTCTCCTCACTGGTGGCTTCTATTACAGCTCTAACCAAGAAAGGTAAAGGTAAAAACCAAAAAGCTTCTTGTAATGGCTTGGGAATCCAGCAGTCATCATTGATCAGACAAATGATATTAGAGGGAAAACCCACTTAAATCTGTTCAGGATAGAAAATCTGTAGGTAGAACAAATATTAAAAAAATCATAAAATCCAGAAAGATTTTGTAAGGAGGAGACATATAGAAGGAAAACGATTATGGAAAGTCAAAGAATGTATGCACATCCATACTGTAGTCACTGAAAATTTTGCTGCATGTTTTTAAGCCAGGGTCATTTTCAGAAATGATCAAATTTTTGCTTCTCTGCTAATTTTTGTTACATTTTTTTAAGGTATAAAACCAATTTATATAAGTCAAATTGAAATATGATTGTCTGGAAATAGAAAAAAAAATATTTTAACCAGAATAAACTTTGTTCTTATTGTCTGTGGGCTGTGACTAGTACTCCATACAGTATGTGAGGTGGCTGCTGTAAAGAAATCTAATACAGAAAAAAAAAACCAAGTATATTATTTGGTTTATTGGGCTGACTCAGAACTGCAGAAATATAGATAACATAGAAACATTTTTAAAAACTCACCAAAAATTCCTAAAAAATGTTTAATATAAAACTTGATTTATTTGGAAAAGAAATAAACCTCACATACATGGTCATAAGCTCGTGGGAGGGAGTCAGGTGGCATAAATTCACCAAATGTTAGATTGTATCACTTCGCATGTATTGGTAGACACATTAGTGATTGGATCAGGGACACAAGATCTTACTCTTACAGTCTCCTGGAGCTGGAGATTGTATGCCCCTGAGTGCTCTGCTGCATACATTCCCACGAAATCTGACACTAAAGGTGAAAAGTGCTCTGATCTGCTAAGATACCAGTGTGCAAGGCCTTTGATGTAACGATACTAGTTATTAGATCTGGAGTCCAATTGGTGAGGCTAACAGTACAGTACTTAAATAGAGATGCAGAAATAGTACCTCAGGAGTAGAAGTAACTGCGGTCAGACGTTTGCAGAGTTCAGTACACAGGAGCAGCAGATCAGCCATAGTCAGACTTTTGCAGAATTCAGTATACAGGAGCAGTAGATCAATCGTAGTCAGACCTATGCAGAGTTTGGTACACAGGAGCAGTAGAGTAATGGTGAGGATCAGGGCAAACAGGAAGCAGACAGCCAGAATAATCAGGCACAGGATGGAGTAAGCTGTGGGTTTATATAGGAACAGCTACCCTGTGATTGGCCACAGAGCAGGTGAGATCCATAAGCTAATCACTTCAATAGAAAGGACCAGGCTCAGCAAAGCAAAGAACAGACAGGCTTCTACAATGGCATAATGGTCAAGGTTGCAGAACATAGCCGGGAAGTCAAGGGTTCAAGCCCCAGCGAGCTCAGTTCCTGACAATTGAACAGAAGTTCTGTTTGGCCCACTCTATATCTAAACATGTGTTCCTGGAGAGACTTTACGCAGGGAAGAGACAATAAGCTCTTTGATGAATGGTGAGAGAGATGTCTACATGATACAGGACCTATTGTACAACTCTGACCTGGGGTGGTTGACTAGGGAGGAACTATGTACTAAGTATAGATTAAGACGAGGCTAGTATATTTAATATGCACAGGTAAAGTGGACTTTAATGATGAAACTACAAAATCCATTGTCGGAGGTGACATTGAGCAAACTAGACATCTTGCTCCTCCAGGCTAGCACCCCAGATATCTCAACAATTTACTGGCAGATTAGAGAAGTATAGGTAAAGATTTCTTCCTTCAGGACTAGAGATGAGCGAACCAATTCGTCACGAGCTGGGTTTAACCCAAATATTCCAAATTGTTTGTTTTTTAAAGAAACCAAAGAAATGCTGACTTGTCTCGGACAAACTAAAATGGTTATTGCCACATGTATTGCGCAGGAAAAATACAGAATGAACACGTCTTTGGCATCAATGTGATGTTCATGCACCAACTGACATCAGCTGACAGCCTCTCAGCCAATAGTCAGTGGTAGGTGGACAGCTTACAGTGCAGATGTCATATACACCTATGTAACGTACTGTAAGCATGAGCATGAGGCATTGCAGTGATGGTGGATGTACAGGTGGATCTGTGACTCATTTCACTGCATGATACAGAGCACTGAGTTCTGAAAAGCTTACACATTGCAATAGAGCTAGAGAATCTTAGGAATAGGAGAGTTTAGTCAGATTTAATCAATTACGGGCAGATTAGTGATAGAAACCATAGATAGCATGAAGTGAGGAAAAATATCTGTGCTGTTGTTGTGAGCCTGCACTAATACAGACAGACAGACATACATAGGACCGTTAACCCTTTCATCGCCAATAATTTTGTCTGATGTGCAATAGAACAGTTTCACTTGTCTACAGAATGTTTAAACACAGTTTTTACTGACAGTCTTTCCTGTTTAATTTTAAGAGTTTCATTTTTTAAATTACATACATAGAAACTGGTGTTCTAACAGCAAAACGCTGAATCCACCTGCACTAATGTAACAAAAAATCTCCATTATAGCCTGCACTAATTTGAAAAAAAAATCAAGGGTTGAGGTTTTTTTTTTGTTTAACCAATATACATACAAACTGCCGCCATTGTAACAGCAAAAAACAAACAAACTGATTGATGCGGTTCTAGAGTAATAGTCACTGACCAGGTCACCATTTTAGTGCTTTACAATTTTTCTTGAAATTGTTTTTTGTAACGAAAAGACATAAACACAGTGCTAGAATTGTTGCCAATCACTATTATAATTAAGCAGTGTGCAGTAAAATGTCTGGAAAAAAACAAGGCAGGGGACAAGCAAAAGGAGGGGGGTGAGGAAACACTCATGCAAGTGCTAACAATAAAATGTGGGTTTCAGCAGCAACACTACTTCGGGTTTTGGTGGCACCGGCAGTATCCGAAGGATTGTTGTACTTCCTGAGAATGAATATGAAGTTATTGATTATTTAGCTTGCTCATCTTAGTCACAGCAATATGGAATAAGTAACAGGTCCTTTGTTGGGGCCTTGAACCAAAATAACGTGTACCTTAGGTTCCTGGCAAAAATTCATTCATCAGAAATTTCGTTCTTGGATTTATGCATCAAAATTAATAAGAATTGATCAGTTTGCACCACCATATTCCAGAAAGCCATGGCATCTAATAGTTTCTTGTGGTGGGACAGTTTTCACCCTAAGCCTTTAAGAAAAGTGATACCAAAAGGACAATTCCATAGAATGCGAAGGAATTGTTCGGATTTTGGAGAATTCTAGGCTAGGGACCTTGAATCTAGGTTCAGACAAATGGGATACCCACCTAATGTGATCAAACAAGCTTAACAACATGCCATGTCCAAGAATAAAAAGGACCTACATACTTGTTCCAGAAGGTCCCAGAGGTGGTGACAAACTGAATAGACTTATTGGGACATATGATAAAAGGAACAAAGAGATCAGATACTGAGTTCCTTTTGGAAGATTCTTCTACTTGATACAGACCTACAGAAACATTTGACGCCACATCCCTCAATAAGATTTAGGAGGGAAAAAAAATCCTTAAAGACTGACTAACACACAGTCACCTTGCTCCCATTAAAAATGGAGACACTTGGCTTAGTAGGTCAATACCCAGTGGTTTGTTTAGATGTGGCAATTGCAAGGCATGTGGCTTTATCGCCAAGGGCAACACTGTTTGCAGTGCCACCACGGGTACCATATATAGGATCCGTCATTTCATGAACTGCAGGACCACGGGTTTGGTCTATCTAGCCACATGCACATGCCCCAAAAACTACTTGGGTAAAACCATGTGTCTGTTAAGGAGATTTGGAGTTTTGGAGCACGTAAGCAACATTAATCGAAAGGAGGACTAACCAATAAGCCGTCACCTATGGGAGGTTCATGGAGATGTTCCCAAATCTATAACCTTTCAGGGTATTGAGGTGATTAGACCGAAAATTTGCAGAAGGGATCTTGAGAGGAAGATCTTACAGAAGGAAATCATCTCTTTCACCTCATTTGTCTATGATCTGTGGAGTCATCTGCCTACCTTTATCCTGTATATATTACCTTATTGTGAGCCTATGACCTCCAACGTTTTACACTATTCCTCGGGAATTGCTATCTATAGTTGCCATGTACTAACTAGTACACATATTTTCCATTCCCCTTCCACTTGACTCAAAGTGGGCTGATACATGCCATTCGTGAGGGCAGTGTAAGCAGAGACATCATGAATATCGTGTTGTAGTATAGCTAATCCGATAAATAGATTGGCGGACCTTTCGCAATAATGAGATTTTGGGCATACTGATGGACTTTTGTATGGGATATAAACGCACCTTTGATATATCTATATTCCACCTAGGCTTTATTAATTCCACATAGGCTCGACTTTCTTATTATTTTATATGCATGAATAGAGTAGTGCGATGTATTATCAAGCCTATAGATTTACAGACAAATTTGTCTGATCATTAGGATCGTTCTTTTTCTATCTTTGAACAGAGATGTTGGGAACACTACTCAGTTAAGTTATACATGATTTCATATTAATAGACTAACTTTAAGTAATTGATATGTGCATAAGGAATAAATACATAAACCGATATGTGCATAAGGAATACCCCCTGTTTGTATTTTCTTGTTTTGGGGATGCGACTGGAGCCTATGTCAAATTCCACTCTGGAATATTTGCCTAAAGGAAAAATGGTTCCGCTTTATATAAATTTGGACCTATTTTGATTACTGTACATAAATCACCAAGGTGATGGCCGGAAAATAATAAAATACATAAACTTTATTGGCATATATTAAAAATACAAATCCCAGGTCTATAATAAAATAACAGGGTATTCGGAGATACATGTCACTCCACTTGGTACTTGGTGCTCAAGTAGGGTTTTACCCCTTTCATGTACAGTAGAAGAAAACTTGGCACTCAGAAGATTGTTGTGTAAAAGGTTTTTTCATTTATTATGGAATTTTTCAATAAGAAACTAGTAACATTTCGGTTGCTAACCACAACCCTCAACAGACAGATTGCAGAAGGAGTAAGGAATATTCAGTGTATTGGCCAGGGAATATTCTATTCTATATAGTGGCCAACACAATGAATATTCCTTACTCCTTATGCAATCTGTCTGCTGAAGGTTGCAGTTAGCAACCGAAATGTTACTACTGTTTCTGATTGCGAAATTCCATAATAAATGAAAAAACTTTTTGCACAACAATCTTCTGAGTGCCAAGTTTTCTTCTAGTATAATAAAATAACACCCAATTTCCTAAAATCTAGTTTAGATCCGTATGTGGGGTTAATGGGAAGGGGTATAGAGGGATGGGTGGTTATCTTAGTACTAAACCCTACAGGGATCATCATATAACTGAATAGGAGCCTATCATATTTATTCATCCATCGTTTGCCCCTTGTTTCACATCAGTGTTTCCCTCACTATGTATAATAACCTACCACTGCTATATCCCCCTAAAATAAGAGTTGATGATATCCGTGTCTATATTATTCCAACCACTGGTAAACGATGTTCCAAAGGTTCATTCAATACCACCAATGATTAACCAGCAGCCAGACACATTGGATATCTACTTCTAGGGTGTGTCAAATAAAACACAGCTGTTAAATCTTTTCTTTCCAGCTTGTGTTTCACAAATGTTACAGTTCAGCATATATCATCCATCACTGAATCTCACAAAAAATTTTTTTTTGATCACTGAGTATCCCTCAGGATGATGCACAAGGGACTATCGCATATAATCTCATGCAGCAGTCCTATACATATAAGCTGACATGTAGAAATGCATAGACACCTTTATCCACTTCTCAATAAAGTTCCTCCATATGATTGCATTTGTAATAATGGAGATACTGTTCCCCCAGCTGCCTCCGACAGACCCACTTAAAATCTTTGGTATACTGTGGTAAGTATTAACAACTAGCGTGCTGAGCTGAGAAGTAAAACAATCTCGTCAAAGTTCCTGTTCCCTACATGTATATTAAACGTCTCAACGCATTTCCCCCGAAGGAATACCCCAACGGTTTCATCAGGAGACAGTCAGCAATTGTAAATGATTGCGGTAAAAAAAAAACACCGTTCCCCATGCCCTGATGGTGGACGTGGGTACTTCAAAAATGCAGCCCCTCTTTTGATTACATCAATACTTTATGCATTATATAGCATTTAGCTAGGGGAAACACATAGGTAATGGCATTTAGTTGTTTATTCTATATCTGACCACGATTATTCCGTGATCCTTACACCATCCCTAACACTTTGTTGTGTCATATATTATCCGTAAAAGCTGTTAGGATGTCCACACTACAGGCTGTAGAAATATCACTCGGCCCTTTCTGTTTTTAATTATCAGGATGCGCCTGGTCTCTGATAGATACTGACATGACACGCCAGGACATCAGATATCGCTCTATGGAGGTGTTGCATGCTTTATTGTTCCGGTATTACTATACAGGGACATCGTCTTGCTAAGTAATTTTTCAGTCCTGCAATACACTAACTGCGTAACTGCATTTAGGCTATCATGCAAGGTAGTATCTTTGCTGGCTGTCATCATAAGACCACGAGATGCTTCATAGCGTCTTGTTACTATGCATATGGAGCCTAGTTCCCACTCTCCAATTAGAAATGGGGGGAGGAGTTGGAAGACACGCCCCCCCAGGAATGAGACGAACTTGGCGGTAGGTGAGTAGACACGTAGTCCCAGGTATAAAGGGATTCACTGTGGTGCTCTGTGGGTGGCTTAACATTTAGTACCTATGCCCACCATCAGGGCATAGGGAACTGCAGTTTTAACTGCACACTTTTGTAGGGCTGCGCTATATTATGCCTCCTAATGAACCCACTGCTTACTCTGGTGGGGAAAACGCGTAGAGACTAAGAGAAACTAGGCTAGAGATGATGGGAGTTGTCATCCATCTCTAATCAGCTTCGTTCTCTCTCCCTGTTTTGTGAAATCCTGGTTGTTTGGCTGTATGTCAACCTGCCGACTTCTATATACTGACTGGCTATGATATCTGTGTAGAAGTTTGTACGTTTAGTGTGTATGGTAGCAATCATTAAAACCCTGGATTCTACATTTAGGTTAGCAGTGAGGATCCTTATAAATACGATATGCAAGAGACTTCACACTCAAAGTGTGGTATTATAGTCTTTATTAATCACCAAATCAGTGTATAAGACAGATGAAAGAAATATATCCAAACAACGCTGTTGTGCGTCACAAATGTTTCAAGATATCAGCAAGACACAAACTGTAGAGTAATGCATGGACGTTTTCGGTCACGAAGACCTTCTCAGACTCTCAGTACTCCGTATTGGGGGAAAAAATAATAAAACAGGAAGCCCGTCAGGTAATCGGCTGTAGTAGCACAGTAGTAATGCGGGACTCCGCTATGGAAGAAGCGCTCATAAATACAATGCTGAGATATCTTCATAAAGATCAATGTCATCTCAAAATGTAAAAGACATAACTCCTGGTTTTCCTTCATAATCGAGTTTCACAGGTAGACAGTATAAATACAATGGATAAGAAAGATAGCTGAAATGGTACATTGAATACGACAGTAGGTACAGATAGAGCTTCACACAAATATCTGGTATATATCGTACATCAGGAGGTTGGAAATGTCCATGTAACCAAGAGACCTAAAAATATATAAAAGCAGATTATAGTGCCCATATAGTGATTACTAACAAAGTAAATATAGGGTAATGTAGCAAATAGAATACTAGGTTAATCACTATTGTGCCCAGGTATAGTAAAAAGATATTTTGTAAGTAAATGCACAAAGGCAGATACCTGGAGGGATGCACAATAGAGTGGAAGGCAAATAAACAAACCAGTGGTAGATATTGGTATTGGTATAGTGTCCATATAGTAATTTAATAACAGAGTAGATATGGGGTAATGTAGAAAAAAAGAATGTAAGGCTAATCACTATTGTGCCCAACTACAGTAGGTAGATGTATAGTAAATAGATGTACACAGACAGATACCTGGAGGGATACACACAAACAAACTAAAGCGGATGGCAAATAAACAAACCAGCAATAGGGTATTGGTAGAGGGACCCATCTTACCTCAGTACTCCCTATTGGGGGAAAAAATAAAGCAGGAAGCCATGCAGGTAATGGCCTGTAATCAGTCGTTGTAGCGCAGTAGTAATGAGCGACTCCACTGTCGAAGAAGCACTGTAGGAGCCGCTGCAGGCTGCGCTTTAAACAATACACATAGGGGAGACACTGGAACCATGAGCGTCTCCTCCCACATGCACATATGCTATGCGATTCCCGGAAGTGGGGAATTGCAAGAACCAGAAGTGTGTCGCGGCGCACTAAGGTGGCTGTGGTTGTGAGTGAGCGAGTGAGTGAAAGCAAAAAAAGGGGAGAAGTGAGAAAAAAATATATAAAAACAAGATAAAAATAAAATAAATATAACAATAATAATAAATGGAAATCTGAAAAAAACCTATGAAAAAAATGTGGGATTTCACAACACAAAATGGAGAAATGAATAAAAATAAATAAATAAATAAACAAATAAATGAATAATGAAATAAATAAATAATAAAAAATAAGTGAAGTGCTAATGGAAAAAGGATATAAGTTTACAAATTTCCAATCGCTAAGTGTCTGGGAAGATGGTCCATAGGTAAATTAACGAGTCTGGAAGAGAAGAAGGTATATGGTTATAACGGTGACATCAATGACATAATTCAAATGAAAGCGGCTACATCGTAATCACTGTTCATACTGTGTGGTTAAAAGGTTTACAATTTGTGTATCCAGTATACCTCACGCTTTTTCAGGATCAGGGTATGGTTGTCTCCTCTCCGTGGCATTGGGATGTACTCGAAAACCTGGAAGCGTAGAAGGGATACAGAGTGGTTATACCTTTCAAAGTGCGTAGGGATAGGTAATAGAAGATTCTTACAGTGGATGTTCGATTTATGTTGCTTTATGCAGTCCCACACACGTTGGGTAGTTTCCCCAACGTATGAGAGACCACACGGGCACTTAATCAGATAAACCATGTAGTTTGTATTACAAGTATAGTAACCCCTGGTTGTAAAACTAAGACCTGAGCGTGGGTGATAAATCCTGTCATCTTTTTTCACATTTGAACATTGGTGACAGGATAAATACGGAAATGATGCGGTTTTGGGTGTGCTCAAGAACTGTTGGCAGGGTACTCTAGTATCCGAAACCCATGTCCGCCTTCACCAATTTATCCTGAAGGTTTTTCGGGTGCCTGTAGCATGGAAGGAAACCAGTGTTGAATTCTGCTAGTTCAGGGTAGGTTTTCCCCAGTAAGGACCAGTGTCTCCGTATTATCTGATGGACCTTGAAGGAAAATGGATGCAACGTGTGGGCAAAGGGAATTTGATTGATCCTTAGTTGTTCGTGTCTAGTTATGTTTGTTCGTACTTGGTCCAAGGATCTGTTAAGAATTTCATCGGGATATCCCCTTTCCTTGAACGTATCTCGAACCTCACCAAATCTCTTCTTCCTAGTATCTGCTTGGTCTACTATTTGTGAGATCCTAGTAAATTGTGATTGGGGGAGGGATTTGATGGTAGTGGGTGGATGGCAACTCGTGTAGTGTAGTAAACTATTTCTATCTGTATCTTTTGTGTACAGATCAGATAGTAATAGGCCGTCATTATTCTTCATAATCCGTGCATCAAGGAAATTGATGGATGTGGTATCCTGGTGCAAAGTAAATCTGAGTTGCGGGCACATATTATTAATGTGCTCCGTGAACTCCTCCAGTGACGTAAGGGAGCCCAACCAGATACAGAACAAATCATAGATGTATCTTTTCCATACTAACGCATGCGTTTTGAAGTTAGTATCAGGATAAATGTAGTTCTCCTCAAAATAGGCCATTTAGCCATTCGCATAAGGGGGTGCCATATTTGACCCCATAGCTGTGCTTTACACATAGTACGTGTCTTGGAATAGAAAATATTTCTCTTCCAAACTGATGGCCAACAGATCAAGGCAGGGATCCAGAGTGTTCTGGTAGCTAATATACCCTTATGGTCTTTATAAATAGTGGCTATCCATATAGACATCTCCACCCTGGGCAGTGCTCATCTGGTCCATAGGACTCTCCTGCACTGTCAATAGTTCAGGGGATCATTTATTTAGCCGAAGATATTGGCCTACATAGCATAGTGTTCCTCACCTGCATCCTTTTAGTATGATAGCCCATCATCAGAGGCATCGGGGGCCTGTAAATGCATATCTGGGATTATATTTTAAAGTATACCAATAAAGATTTAGATTTTATTGATTTATTAATTTTGCCATTACTCCAGTCGGTGACTAGTTCTGAATTGTAAATTATCCTTGGTGAATTTAATTCAGTCACAGAAATATATTGTATACGAGAGTGATATGATCTTGAGTTAGATTTCTGTGTGTTCCTCCTCCATAACTCGTAATTTACTTTTCTGGGGTGTCAACTGTGTCTCCTTTATCTTTTTCACTTACGCAGATCCCTGGTAGTGATGTGGCACCTGCTGTGAAATCTATGTCTCCTAGCAGTCTTCCTCCTCTTTTTGATGAGCTAGATGAGAACAGTCGGCATTGTTTGCAAGTAGAGAAGAAAGACATGACTATTCGTAGTGGAAGTAGTAGCGGCATGAGGTATAGGACTACTACTAGTAGTAGGGGAAATCTGTAGGTGGAAATTATGAGGATATGCAGGAATGCCTTGGCCATGATGTGTCAGAAAAAAAACAGGGAAGACGATTACATTGCTGCTGAATGATGATTCTTTTGTGGATAGGAACTGGCATCCGGGTCAGGGTGACAAGGTGACATCAGATGAAGAGGGAGGTGACAATGGTGATAGTAATGATTCCAGCCAATGCACAGGCCCAACATCCAAAAAGCCTGTCTAGCACAGACCTTGGGGAAGCTCGTGTGGTGCTGGCGGCTCTGGTAGTGGTAGACACATTTCCATAGTTGCATGTGTTGGTGGCAGCAACTTCACGCGGTCATTTTCCGCGTGGGTATTTTTTACTACATTGCCAAACGATAAATCTAAGGTAGTGTGCAAGACCTGCAAACAGAAACTTAGCTGTGACTGTGCAGGAACAAATGTAGGAATGACATCTCTATGTACTCACAGCAAAAGGCATCACCATCTTATTTGCCAAAATAGACTTGGCAGTGGCACTAGCAGGGGAATGAGAAATAATGTTCTTCTCCAATCCTGTGATCTTTCTTGTAGACAGGCCACATTTACACATAGCACATAGTTGTCGTTATCATCATTATCATCACCAACTGTTTCTCCTCCTCTTCTTCTTCCACACAAACGTCATACATCCGTCATTCTTCCATAAGGGAATGTGTTTCCAGGAAATAGCAATATGTGCCCAGTCATCTGGTGGTTCTGCAACTTAACTAGCACCTGGCCAAGCTGCTGGCGTTGCAGTCACTGCCATACCACTTAGTAGATTCCACTGTGTTTTGCCAAATGATGGAATGTGCTCAATATATACTTCCAATCTTCCTGAGGGTCAGTGTCTATCACCTTAGCTCATGTCCTGTCCGAAGTGCGCAAAAAAGATCTCAGTCCCAGAAGAGGTATAGGTAGCAAAATCTGGGGTTTTACTCTGCTGCTATCCCCTCATATTTTTCATCATTGGGTTGGGTCGGACGTAGATGGAAAGGGGGCAGTAGACGGCTTCCTCAACATTTTCCTCCCCTATGTTTACTGGTGAAGTGGTTGCTTTTGCAATATTGGCTGCAGCCCATGCTTCTGACAACCCAGATGATTATTGCTCAGATCAAACACTGTCTTCATCTTAAGTGTTTGGAGGCAAAGCGGCAAAATCTGTTGCTATGAAAAAGTTTATGGTGAAGTGGAGATCTTTTATTTTAACATATTTAGTGGATTACAAAATCAAGCAACTTGTGACCACATTCACCCTCACTGATTGGTATTTAATGGAGTCGTTGAAGGGCACTTTGGACTGGCTAAGGGTGAATTAGGGTCATGGAGATCAGGGGGGTTGCGGGATTAGTTGCTTCTGCGGGGTTGGGGCCTGGGATTTTCTTCAACTTGAACATATATGACATTTGGTGTAATTCTTTTTGTCTATCGATTGTGAAGGGTCTGTGTACCAATTTATGTTTTTTGTTAGCATCTTGTTGAAAAGTTTAAATAAATTGATGTTTATAAAAAAATATCTTTAGTTGTCAGTAATGGCCATACCAACTTCAGGGCAGCATTTGTGGATCGGCATCTACCAAGCAACTCCTGCGCACTTCCATATTATTCTCTTTTACTTTGCTCCAGTCTCCAAAGCAATGATAAACACATTCAAGTAACTTTTTTTGGAATTAAACCATTTCTTATATAACATTTCCCTCCCACAGCATGCTTAGTGTGACTACAATCAGGGCACCATTTAACTCCTTCAACATACTGTGGTGTTGGCGTACTGATATCGCTCAGCACAACCACCTGGCTGAAACATACCTGAAATTCTGCTTGGATGACTAATATAATAAGTATTTCTGTGCCAATGCTGACGTTCAAGTTAATGAAGATTAGCTGCATAACCAGACAAATCCCATGCACAAGAGTGGTGCTCTTTCTGGAAAAAAAAGCCCGTTTCCTAGACAAAACCTTTAAATTTTTTAATTGATCTTATTGATCCATTGACACATTGAATATATTGGTCGTTAACTTTCAGATGTTTAGCACTATGAGCATAACCATTAGAGCATGCATCAGATTTGGTTCTTTGAAACTATATTATTGATTAAAAATAGAGATTGTTTATATTGATTAAAATAATCACCACCACCACCTAAATAATGCAATAAAAATTTCAACGAAGAGGGTAGGAAGCGCCATAAGAATGCGCCTTTAGGATATCTTTCCAGCACAGAGATGACCAGATCACCAATAGTGACCTCACGGGTCCAGGCCAGAAGAGAGCAGTCCAATAAAAAATAATTAATACTCAACCAGGAAGAGTGTGTATGGGAATAGTGGGAGAATGCACAATCATAAGGATGTAATAATGCCATCCATCTCGAAGGAAGGTGGTAGAGACAAAATTCGCTAGCAATGTACTCTGGGAGCAAGATGACTAGGGAGGGACCCTGGAATCTTTTATCCTCAAACACATTAAGCACTCCATTAAAGTCTCATTTGACCACTACCCTTTCAGTTGAGCTCATCAGGAAATGCACTTGCAGTTTCTCATAAAAAGGTCTCTAGGTCACATTCATGTTATAGACACTAATGCCCCCTCCTGAGTCAGAGAGCTTCAAGGACAATGTCTGACCCTCCTCATCTCTCTCCTGCTAAAGCATGCTGCTAAAGCATGGTATGAAAAAAACATTTAAGAGAGCTGGAAATGATGAAAGAGAGAGGCACGTGCAATATGGCCCAGAGATCCCATGGGACACAAAACTGCGCCTCTGCTGCATAGTCTGGGTCAAAAGGACTAGTTTCTACTCAATCTATGAGTAGAAAACAGGCTAAATTGTAACCTCTAATATTAGAAGTGTTCATCCCTCCATAATCCCTAGTCATCATCAGTTTATGAGCATGGATTCATTGTTGTCTACCATGCTGTAGTCAATAGGAGAAGGCCTTGTTCATCTTATTGACATCTTTATGTTTCAGCAATAATGGTATTGTCTGTAAGGGATATAGTAACTGAGACACGCACATCGTTTTAATTAAATTATTTCTCCCCAGGAGCGACAACAGTAAGTTCTGCCACATTTGAAGGTCTTGAAGGATATGTGATATCAACGGGGGATAGTTTAAACAGTATAATGTACTGGAGGTATGTCCCAAATGGAGGCCCAAAAACTTAATAGGACCCTTGGCTACTGGTGGGGAGGTCATAGCTGAGTGTCTCACAGTTAGATAAATTCAAACAACCCAGAAAATCTCCCATATGAGTTAAGTTCCTCCAGTACTCCTGCAGGTCACGAACTGGGTCAATCATATACAAGAGGATATCATATGCAAAAAGACTAAAATGCAGCATCGAGTAGCACACCACTATGCCCTGAAAAGTAGTGTCTGCATTCAATAGTCTAGAACAGCTCTATGTCAGATCGAAAAGTAGTGGAGAGAGTGGGCACCCTTTCCTTGGCTGTCTCAAAGGCAAAGAGCATTGAAAGGTGACCCATCATGTACAGCTGGGCTCTTGGATTCATATACATTTCCTGGATAGGCCGGGGCATTTAAATTGCTCCTCAGATACACTAGGCATAGAAAACCTAAAAAAGCTTTACCAGCCAGGGCATCTACGGGGTCATATCAACACCACAGAAAGTAGTCAGGGAGCCACAGTAAGGTCAAATATAAAAAATATAATATGTATTAGTGCCAAAAAGTTGATAAATACAAATATATAATCATAACATATACTGGCTAAAAAAAAGCAACGGGCTAGGTGTTGTGGCCACAATACAGACAATTCCATAGGATTCTTATTCGGAGTACAGTTTGAAAATATTATAGATGACAATTATTGACACAAATGGCAGAGTTCAATGATAGCTACGTGTGATCTCTTCACACACTGAAAAAATATCAAAAAATAGCCCAACTAGGCAATTATATACCATATACATCTAACACACTATGGATAAAGGCTATTTATATTGTCACCCAGTATACAGACGTGGACAAAATTGTTGGTACCCCTCATTTAATGAAAGAAAAACCCACAATGGTCACAGAAATAACTTGAATCTGACAAAACTGGAATTTGTCAAACTACATATTGACAAGCCACAAAGCTTCTGGGAGAATGTCCTATGGACAGATGAGACAAAAATCAAAATTTTTGGCAAAGCACATCAGCTCTATGTTCACAGATGGAAAAATGAAGCATATCTTGAAAAGAACACTGTCCCTACTGTGAAACATGGAGGAGGCTCTGTTATGTTCTGGGGCTGCACTGCTGCATCTAGCACAGGGTGTCTTGAATCTGTGCAGGTTACAATATAATCTCAAGATTATCAAGGATTCTAGAGAGAAATGTGCTGCCCAGTGTCAGAAAGCTTGGTCTCAGTCGCAGGTCATGGGACCCAAAACACACAGCTAAAAACACCCAAGAATGGCTAAGAGGAAAACATTGGACTATTCTGAAGTGGCCTTCTATGAGCCCTGACCTAAATCCTATTGAGCATCTTTGGAAGGAGCTGAAACATGCCGTTTGGAAAAGGCACCCTTCAAACCCGAGACAACTGGAGCAGTTTGCTCATGAGGAGTGGGCCAAAATACCTGTTGAGAGGTGCAGAAGTCTCATTGACAGTTACAGGAATCGTTTGATTGCAGTGATTGCCTCAAAAGGTTGTGCAACAAAATATTAAGTTAAGGGTACCATCATTTCTGTCCAGGCCTGTTTCATAAGTTTTCTTTTTTAAAAAATTCCGTTGAAGCATGGTTGAAAAGCAATGTCTGACTTTCATTTGTTCATTTTCATAGAATTTTTATATATTATTACTTTTTTCAGATTCAAGTTATTTCTGTGACCATTGTGGGTTTTTCTTTCATTAAATGAGGGGTACCAACAATTTTGTCCACGTGTGTAAGTGTAAAATACACATACTGCCTGGTGTTACCAGTGTCTACAGCCCTATACCACTAGTGTGTACAATGTCAGCAAAAATATTTATCACAAATGAGTCAATATAAGCAATACATGTTGCCATATTGTAAACTGGAACTCTGAGAGAAACCCACAGTTTTAAAATGGCACTTCATCTACGGGGCCATCCCTATATAGCGAAGCATAACAGCACTGCATTATATCATTTATTATTTCTCTGGAAAGCATAGATTCTAGATTTCTTCTGTTTTAATGATTTAGTAAACATATGTAGACACAGGCATAAGCAGCATTTTAACTTTTGTTTTTAGAAGTTGTGCATTTAAGACTGTTTATGGTCATAATTTTACCCATAAATATTACATTTTATGCATTTTTTTAGAACATTATGATTTAATACAAAATAGTGTTTTTTGGTATGTGCTAGGTTTTGGCTGTAAGCAGGGCCGGTTTTAGACAAAGTGGGTCCCTGGGAAAAATTAAAAGCGGGGCCCCAAATGCTGATATGCAAACAACACCATCGTCTTCCAGTGGCAACCCCTATAATAACGCCTCCTTTCTGCCAACAAAAAAGTAATAACAAGCCCCATTTTACCACACACAATGAGCACCTTTGTACCACCTAATAGATTTTTTGCACGCAGTCATCAGTTATTATAGCGCCTCCTTATAAATAATAGTCCCTGCTTATAAATAATAAACACCTTTATCAGTAATAGCGCCCTTATAAATGATAGTGTCCTGTATCATTAATATTCCCCCTTATCAGTAACAGTCACCCCATAAAAATAATACTGCTTCCTTATTAATAATAGCCCTCTCATAAATAATAGTTACCCTTATAGATAATAGTCCCCATTATCACTAATAGCCCCCTTTATAAATAAGCTCACTTAACAATTATACCCCCCTTATAAACAGTTCCCCTCTTATAAATAATAGCTCCCCCTTATAATGGATGCCTTATATATAATAGTTCCCCCCCTTATAAATAATAGCCCGTCTTATAAATAATAGTTCCCCCTTATAATAGCCCCCTCTTATTTAAGTTTCCCAATTATATATAGTAACCTACCCTTATATATAATAGTTCCTCCCTTATAAATAAGAGCCCCCTTATATATAATAGTTCTCCGTTATACAGTGTCGGACTGAAGGGCCTTAGGCCCACCAGAGGAACTTGTTCTGGGGCCCCACCCAACAGCTTCCTGCTAATAGCCTACACCACGGCTCCTTCACTGAAGTCTTACATACACACGTGGACAAAATTGTTGGTACCCCTCATTTAATGAAAGAAAAACGCACAATGGACACATAAATAACTTGAATCTGACAAAAGTAATAATATATAAAAATTCTATGAAAATGAAAAAATGAAAGTCAGACATTGCTTTTCAACTATGCTTCAACAGAATTTTTTTAAAAAGAAAACTCATGAAACAGGCCTGGACAGAAAGGATGGTTCCCTTAACTTAATATTTTGTTGCACAACCTTTTGAGGCAATCACTGTAATCAAACGATTCCTGTAACTGTCAATGAGACTTCTGCTCCTCTCAACAGGTATTTTCGCCCACTCCTCATGAGCAAACTGCTCCAGTTGTCTCTGCTTTGAAGGGTGCCTTTTCCAGACGGCATGTTTCAGCTCCTTTCATAGATGCTCAATAGGATTTAGGTCAGGGCTCATAGAAGGCCACTTCAGAATAGTCCAATGTTTTCCTCTTAGCCATTCTTGGGTGTTTTTAGCTGTGTGTTTTGGGTCATTATCCTGTTGCAAGACCCATGACCTGCGACTGAGATCAAGTTTTCTGACACTGGGCAGCACATTTCTCTCTAGAATCCCTTGATATTCTTGAGATTTCATTGTACCCTGCACAGATTCAAGACACCCTGTGCCAGATGCAGCAAAGCAGCCCCAGAACATAACAGAGCCTCCTCCATGTTTCACAGTAGGGACAGTGATCTTTTCAAGATATGCTTCATTTTTCCATCTGTGAACATGCCATCTGATGTGCCTTGCCAAAAATTTTGATTTTTGTCTCATCTGTCCATAGGACATTCTCCCAGAAGCTTTGTGGCTTGTCATAGAATTTTTATATATTATTACTTTTGTCAGATTCAAGTTATTTCTGTGACCATTGTGGGTTTTTCTTTCATTAAACGAGGGGTACCAACAATTTTGTCCACGTGTGTATGTGCTGACTATCTGGTGTTACTGAGTATGTTCCCAGTATAGTCAGCCCCTATAGTACTGTGCAGGCCCCAATAACTCCATGGCCAGTTCATGCACAGTACTGTATGGGGAATGACATGGCCATGGAGCACTACACGTATGTGCAAGGTTATAGTGAGGGAGCTGTGATGCAGACATAGCACACAAGGCTGCCAGAAGGAATTTTGAGCCCCTCCCCCACAGTATAATGCTCCACATGGTATATAATACTACACAGTGGCCCCGTACAGTATAAAATGCTCCCCTGAGCCCCCCATAGTGGCCCCACATGGTATATAAGGCTCCACACAGTATAATGCTCCACAGTGGCCCACACAGTATACTACCCCTTAGTGGACCCAGATAGTACAATATGCTCCCCAGCAGCCCCACACCATATAATATGCTCCATACAGTATAATATGCACCCCACAGTGCCCCCCAGTATAATGCTCCACAGTGGTCCCCCACAGTATAGTATGCTGCCCACAGTCCCCACCCAGTATAATGCTCTACAATGGCCCCATATAATAATATATAATCCCGTATAATATAATATATAATATAATATAATCCTGAAAAGCCCCACACAATATAATACACTCCACAGTGGCCCACACAGTATAACAGGCTCCCCACACTGCCCCTTCCCCCCAGTATAAAGCTCTAGAGTGGCCCATAGTATAATATGCTCCCCAGAGGGCCCCTGCTAGTATAATGCTTCACAGTGCCCCCCAGTATTTTGCTCCACAGTGGCCCCACGCAATATATTATGCTTCCCAGAGTGTCCCCCCAGTATAATGTTCCACAGTAGGCCCCACACAGTATAATATGCTCCCCAGAGGGCCCCCTACTATAATGCTCCTTATTTCCCCCACAAAAAATGCTCCACAGTGGCGCCACACAATATAATATGCTCTGCTGATGGCCCCCCAGAATAATGCTCCACAGTGACCCCACTCAGTATAACATACTCCAGAATGGCCTCCACACAGTATAATATACTGCCCAGAGAGGTTATCCCAGTATAATGCTCCACAGTGACCCAAAACAGTATAATATGCTCTCCAGAGGTCCCCCCAGTATAATGCTCCACAGTGGCCCAAAACAGTATAATATGCTCTCCAGAGGCCCCCCAGTATAATGCTCCACAGTGGCCCAAAACAGTATAATATGCTCTCCAGAGCCCTCCCCAGTATAATGCTCCATGGTGGCCCCACACAGTATAATATGCTCTCCAGAGGCCCCCCCAGTATAATGCTCCACAGTAGCCCAAAACAGTATAATGTGCTCTGGCCACTGTGGAGCATTATACTGGGGAGGGGGCCTTCTGGAGAGCATGTTATATTCTGTGGGGCCACTTTGGAGCATTATACTGGGGGGCCCTCTGGAGAGCATATTATACTGTTTTGGGCCACCATGGAGCATTATACTGGGGGGCCCTCTGGAGAGCATAATGCTCAAAAGTAACCCCACAGAATATAACATGCTCTTCAGAGCGCCCCCCCACATTATAATGCTCCACAGAATATAACATCCTCTCCATAGGGCCCCCTCCCCAGCATAATTCTCCACAGTGGCCCTAAACAATATATATGCTATCCAGAGGGGGCCCCCCAGTATAATGCTCCACAGTGGCCCTACAGACTCCGTCAGTGCTATTATTATATTATAATCTGGAGTTTCTTTAGACCCCAGAGTATAATAATCGAAGGCCCGGGGAAGGGCCTTGCCTTACCTCTCCTGGGCCTTCTCGCACTGCTCCGCTATCCTCGCCGGCGACCGCTTCCTCTTTTCTGCGGCTGACGTCACGCGTTGTGGACGTCACCGCTGAGGCCTGTGATTGGGCCTCAGCGATTACGTGAGGCAAGCTGTCAGCACGCCCCACGTGACCGCTGTGACCAGGCCTCAGCGGTGATGTCCGGAACGCCAGAAGATGACGTCGGACGCAAGGACAGGGGAGTAAAAATGTTTGTTATTTTTACTCACCTTGGAAAGGGGCCCTGTGGCACATGACACTGGGTCCCTTTCTGTTATTGATATGGCCGGGCCTGACTCCGGGATCCGGAGTCATCAGGCACCGGATCCCGGGGGCTCCTTTGTGGACGGGGCCCTGGGCAATTGCCCAGTTTGCCCCTCCCCCCATCCTAACGCCGGCCCTGGCTGTAAGCATATTATATTATTTTTTTAATTTATAATTCAGGTTTCATTTGTTTATGTCAGAAGTGTAAAAATTGATGCAAAAGAGTTTAACCTATCCATGTGCACAAAATAGCTGACATTTTTAATGCTAGCTAAATAAAGCGTTCTACCATTGAAAATACTAGTCATAGTAAACTACAGTATGATATAACAAAATGATATATATGTTCATGTCTTGGATAAGAATAAAAATATAGACAATTAACACAACTAAAGAGGTTGTCTAGTCTAGAAAAGGATAGTGAATTAATAAAGGGATCTGTATAGGATCCTTATCTCTTAGGCAGAGTGGAAAGTGAATACAAAGAGCAGCTGTCTCTGGAGGACCTTCCCTGTCCAGTATTGCACAGACCATCCATTGATTTGAGAGGCCACAGTTAATTGCTTAATTTCACCTGTGATGGCGCTGCAGGGAAATGTCACAATTACTACCAGTTTCTCCAATAAATAACAGCTGATAACTGGGGTCCCAACAGGGGGACACCCTGTTATCTGCTTATTGTCATAAGTAGGGAAACCTCTTTAAAATATATTTACATATTAACGTTAAAACAGGCAAGTTGTTTTGTGGGACAGTGGAAGCCTTTGTCGCTACTACACAATTGGACTGACAGTGAAGGACATTTCCATTTTCTTGACAAGCTGCTTTCTTGTTTATATTTCTTTAAATAGAAATATTTAGACATAAGAAACCTACAGAAACTGACAGATTCCATTAAGAAACGGATGAAAATAAACACATTCCTCTGCTTATATCTTATTTTCAACAGATTGAATAGAGTATCCATTCCAGCACCATCCTGTTCCTGCTAAAATGGGATTCTCTACCTTTATAGCAGGAGATATTGTAAAGTGAGATGCAGAGAATGTACAGAACAGCAGTTGCTATAGCAACACGAATCATCAAACTGATGTGAATATGATAAAAGTAACTAGGAGGACTATCTCTTGGTGACCTGGATCATCAAAGGGTTGCCAAGTAATCTGCAGAGAGCTGGGGATTCTATAGGGCACAGCATGGTTCGTGCTTGTCTTGTATAAAGGCAGTTAAAGACCTCTTGTATAATGTGCATTTCAGACAACAATTTCAATGCACCCATTAATCTTCTTATTTGTATTCTTGTACTGATTTATTTATCTATATGCTTCTGGGGATGTTCCCAAACCAAAGAAAATATACAGTGCTGCTATACAGTGTATGTAGCCTTCTGCCCCTGGCTCCATATCCTGTATAGGTTCCGGTGACAAAGGCTGCCTGAAACAGCTGACAGCTGTGGGATCTGGGTGTCTGACATTCATCGCTTTGACCAAGATAACCTATCCTGAGGATAGATCACCAGTTTCAAAATTGGCCCCCAGCCTATATGCATTTGGACACTTAGGGATGTCCCCAAAGGAAATCTATCTATCTAACTCTCATGTATATCTATAAATTATCTATCCCATATGAACTTACCATCTATTTAGTTTAGATTCATTTTTGCATTTTTTTTTCTTAACTTGCAGTGTTACATTTTTTGTTTCTTATTTATTGATCCTTTGGATTTGCATCCATCTACCAGTGAGGTATATATATTTTGTGCTGCTTTGTACTTTCCGTTACTATCTAGTTCTATCTATCTATCTATCTATCTATCTATCTATCTATCTAATGGTTTAGCTATCATGGAGGCAGAGTAGGCAATTGCTATAGGGCCCGTGGAAGGAGGGGGCCTGCAGGACCCTCTCACACTTTTATCTGTTTTGATGTCTGGTAGTCTAAGTATCATAAATCCTGCCCAGAACCCAGCTCTGCTTATTTCGATTTATAATACAGTTTATCAGCCATGACTCCTTATCCTGTCAGAAGATTATTAACCCTTAAATTAAAAAGCAGCAGTAGCTTGGTATATAGTCATATATGGGAAACTGGAGAAAAATGAAAGGGTTACTGCCTATCAGCTGTACTTGTGCACTCTGTAGACAGAGTTAAGCACACCATTGTTTTAATTCTTGGTGAGTTTTTGTTTATTTTTCTCTTTTATTATTCAAACATATTTACTTAAAAATATCAAGAGAAAATACATTATTTTACTACCACTGTCCTTCTGTACCCTGCTTTTTTTGTAAGGGGCGACCCAATTCTGACTTTTGTTTTGGGCCCCCATAATTTCTATCTATGCCCCTGTTATCTATCTATCTGTCTATCTATCTCATATGTATTAAACATCTATCTACCTATCTATCTCATGTCTATCTATAAACTATGTATATCATATCAATCTATCCTCTATTTAATATCTAACTCATATATCTATTAATCTATGTAAAAACAAGAAAAGGCCGCACTTCAGATCTTGGTGAAAAAAAAAAAAAATCTAAAAAAGATGGAATTTATTTCATACACAACTTTTCAGCTCCATATTCAGGAGCTTTTCTCAAGCCAATCTGGATCTGGAGTGTTGCCTTTTCTGTCAAAGATGTTAAGACGCTGCACTCTCTATTATTATTAATCTATCTTACTATCTATTTCATATCTATCTATAAATTATCTATGTTTATCATACCAATCTATCATCTACTTAATATCTAGCTATATAATCTATCTCATATCTATCAATCATCTTCACTACACTAGTATTCTGCTTATTTTTGTTCTTTGTGTTGGGAATGTCTCCAAAGGAAATAAAATATGCTCTATCTCTTTATCCATCTATCAATCCTCCTTTCCCTTCTTTGTTTATTCAGAATGTCAAAAAATGATGACAATACAATCAATGAGAATGTCTTATTGTTGTGGAAACCTTTGGGTTAAATGTAGTGTTCTCAGGGAGTGAACCTTATTTTAACTCATCTTGCTAGCAACTAGGCAGCAATAATGGTGTAAGCCTTGCTTCTGCTGGACCAGGCAGCATCACTTGTGTACCACTGTCCCCATCTGTAAGAAGATATAATTACCTTTAGTGGATATGATCCAGAGGACTGCGTCTCCATGGAGACAAGATCTCCAAGCTTGCATTGGCTAACAGACCAAGTGAAGATGCTTCGAAGGCTTTAGAAGCTTGATATATAAATAGAATGTTTATTTTTAAAACCTGATTTTTCTGCTTTACAGGAATTCTGAAGCTGGAGTTTTAGAGGTACAGATTTGTCACACTGTTCTGGATTTGCAGATGTGCAGACTTTATTGATGTATTGACATCATATACCTTTGGATGATCTTTATTCATATCATTTAGGGGACATCAACATCAGATTAAAAGGAAGCTGGTTAATAATTCATCATAGGCTACAGGGTAGCAGGGGGTACTGGATTCTTTGGTCTCCTCCAGGTATAAAAGAAGCAACATGGATCTATGCCTCTTCTGGCATTTAGATCCAGGGATAAATTATTTGTGTCAGAGAAATGTCAGATCTTGAAAAGGAGACTGAGAATTTTAATTTGCTAATTTCACGTCAGACTCCAATATGCTACTTTAATCCCCATGTCTACAAGTGCAAATCTCATGGCTCATCAGGCATTTGGTATCAGCATCCTTGCTAAGTATGTGGAGAGCTACTGCTGAATATATATCTAGCACAAAAGTGGGTGAAAAAAAACCTATTGCAGAATGAAATATCAAATCTAAACACATAGGAGTCCAAAAATAAATGAATAAAACTGAACTTTTAATTTGGCCAACCAAGTAAAATAGTAAAAATACCCTCATGTGGTGTTTCCCTAATAGATAAGTGAGCACTACGGAGGAGACTATATAGATAAATTTGAATTATCATGGACTTTCTGATGGTCAGATCATTCGTATCTAGTCAACTCCTTGGTAGGCTCTTTGAGGAAAAAAGACTAATTCTATTCACTGCAGCTGTGTGTTTAACAACAGTCCATTGGCGTTCATGCCATATGGAACATAATTAGTTCATAGGTATATATCTGCTGACTAATGGTCCAATCTGGCAAAGAGAACTACCTGGAATAAGTCATACGCAGAGTAGTCTTTTAAAATTGCCTCATATAGGGTCACTTAGTCTTTACTTGATTGAAAGTGGAGTACTCTAATAGATTAGAGATTAGAAGTCTCCAGTGCTTTCTCTCAAACCATTTTCTAGTGCTTTTTGAAGTGTGTTTTGGGTCATTGTCCTGCTGGAAGACCCATGACCTCTGAGGGAGACCCAGCTTTCTCACACTGGGCCCTACATTATGCTGCAAAATTTGTTGGTAGTCTTCAGACTTCATAATGCCATGCACACGGTCAAGCAGTCCAGTGCCAGAGGCAGCAAAGCAACCCCAAAACATCAGGGAACCTCCGCCATGTTTGACTGTAGGGACCGTGTTCTTTTCTTTGAAGGCCTCTTTTTTTCCCTGTAAACTCTATGTTGATGCCTTTTCCCAAAAAGCTCTACTTTTGTCTCATCTGACCAGAGAACATTCTTCCAAAAAGTTTTTGGCTTTCTCAGGTAAGTTTTGGCAAACTCCAGCCTGGCTTTTTTATGTCTCTGGGTCAGAAGTGGGGTCTTCCTGGGTATCCTACCATAGAGTCCCTTTTCATTCAGACGCCGACGGATAGTACGGGTTGACACTGTTGTACACTCGGACTGCAGGGCAGCTAGAACTTGTTTGGATGTTAGTCGAGGTTCTTTAGCCACCATCCGCACAATCTTTCGTTGAAATCTCTCGTCAATTTTTCTTTTCCGTCCACATCTAGGGAGGTTAGCCACAGTGTCATGGGCTTTAAACTTCTTGATGACACTGCGCACGGTAGACACAGGAACATTCAGGTCTTTGGAGATAGACTTGTAGCCTTGAGATTGCTCATGCTTCCTCACAATTTTGCTTCTCAAGTCCTCAGACAGTTCTTTGGTCTTCTTTCTTTTCTCCATGCTCAATGTGGTACACACAAGGACACAGGACAGAGGTTGAGTCAACTTTAATCCATTTCAACTGGCTGCGAGTGTGATTTAGTTATTGCCACCACCTGTTATGTGCCACAGGTAAGTAACAGGTGCTGTTAATTACACAAATTAGAGAAGCATCGCCTGATTTTTCAAAGGGTGCCAATACTTTTGTCCACTCCCTTTTTTATGTTTGGTGTGGAATTATATCCAATTTGGCTTTTTGACAATTCTTTTTGTGGTTTTCCATTGACGACAAATTAAATGAAGATATTATTACCAAAGCATTTGTGATTGCAATCATTTTCTGGAAGAAATTGAGTATTATCTGACAGAATTGCAGGGGTGCCAATACTTTTGGCCAGCACTGTATGTGTTTAGATTTGATGAGCATATATCTATTATTTTATTTTCATTATCTAAAGGTAACTTGCACACTAATGTTGCTGATTTTATTTGTCCCTTAGACTAATCCCTTTGTCCCTAGACACTTTGCTAGTTCATTCTGATCAAGTGGCCTCTTTATGTTAGAAGGGCCCCCAATGAAATGCTTATCCCATGGTGTAGACACTTTTATTCTGCTGGAGAACCCTGTGTCCAGCTTTCAATATTCCTGTAGCGCCACCACATGGAAGAAAGAAGCATTACACAATTCTCATCCAAATCAATGAACTGTCCATGTAATGTATGGATTTGTCTCTTTGGTACATCTCTCTACTTTAGCTAATAGATGAGAATCCCAGGGAACTGAATCTATTAACTCTTCACCACAATCTGATATCAATGTCTAAGGATAGGTCATCAATATTAATATCCCGGAATGTTCTTTTAATACCGTACTATTATACATTAAATTATACTGATGCGACCAGAGATAAAAGAGTAGACTGTAAGACTTTCGGTATTGATTTAAATCACGTTTTCCAAAAAAGCTGGCACCAGGTATGCTGCTTTTGCACAATAAAAAGTATTTAGGTTAGTGGGTTCCTTTGGACTTCTTAGTGGACAATTTTATGTTGTTTTCCTGTCTGGTAAGAGGGATAACTGTAAGATTTTCATCTTATAATTTGTTTTAACATAACTTTTCAACATAATTAATATTGAGGATAACTAACCATAACTACTATACAGTTGGTATTGGTATATTGCAATGATTTGAATTACTAAAGAACCATATATTAAACATTTGGTATTATACAGTGTATAACGCTATTACTACTAAGGTAAGAATTCATATTGACTGTAACACATACGACTCAAGGATATTTCCAGACAGCGCCCCTTCAAGACCAAGCTCTGGTTGTGCTGAAAAGAAAGCACTTAAACACTAATGGATCTCATTTACACTAATGTCTTTCCAACATATAAAATAAAATTTATAACAAGTGACACAGCCACTCCAGACTCTTCCTAATAACCACAGAGGGTGAAAGCATGCCTCGCCTGTTCTCACTTCACAAACACCTCAATTAACGGTAATAGATGAGATGACAATTATTTATTACACAGATAAGCACATAGAAAAACAAAATACTCAAATATCATAATTCTCAGATTTATTTTGTGACTAATAAGCCTAATCTCTTATATATACTGTATAAAAATGAGTTTCTGTCTGTCTGTCTGTTCTTTATGTGCAACCAAACGACTGGACCGATCCTTACCAAATTTGGCACACAGGTACAACAGGTGTCCAGGAATATTTTAGACTGGGTCTCAGCTCTCTTGGACGTACCGTTCCTGAGATACAGTATTCCCAAAAATGACCAGCATTAGCGAATACAAGCCTGCAAATCTTTCACTCATATTCCAACTGCCATACACACGATCACATGTCCCTTATCAGCCAATAAGAGCTCGCAGGTGCTTACTCTCCTCAGGCACACAGGTTTCCATAGCTACCAAGCTATTTATGACCTGCATTCGTCAATAGAAGTTCGCAGGTCCTTAAATATTCAGTCATATCACGTGTATCAACCAATATAAGTTCACATTTAATGTACCAGGTTTCCATAACAACACAGCCATAAATAGACTGTACCTATACTGGACTCAGTGGCGTAAGTAGCAATGGCTGGGCCCCAAGGCGAACATTTGACATGGGACCCCCCCCCCCCCCCGCCACCCCCCCCTCTGCACAAACTGTATTTCTGCACACACTATTATGACCCATAGTGGGCCCTGCACACACTATTGTGCCCCATAGTGGCCCTTGCACACAGTATTCTGCCCAATAGTGGCCCCTGCACACAGTATTATGCCCCATAGTGGCCCCTTCATATAGTATTATGCGCATTCCCCGCTACCGCAGGCCTTACTTACCGATCCCCGCTCCTGCTCACAGCCGCCTCCGCAGAAGGTGAAGCGCAGGAGGCCGTGAGCAAGAGCGGGGAGCGGTAAGTAAATATGGCCTATTAAAAAAAAAAAAAAAAACATCAGGTGCCCACTGGGACCCCTAATGTCCCGGGCCCTGTGGCAGCCGCTACCACTGCTACCCCAGTATTTACGCCACTGACTGGACTGCCATACTGGATTTCAGCATTCTTCTAAATTGAAACGTTTTTAAACTACTCATGCCCCCTGCAGCAAAACGCAAGGTTGCTCCAGCTAATGAAAACTCTCAGCAGACCCGAGCCCGTCTCTAATCTGACAAGGTATGTCACAGACAACAGCGAGCTGCTGAAACAACCCAGCAGACCCAAGCCCGTCTCCAATCTGACAAGACATTGTCAGCCACATGCACACAGCTGCACTCAATGTTTCCATAACAACCCAGCCATTTTTCTTCACTGCTGTGGGTCAGCTTTAAAGGGGCAGGGTGCTGTGGATGACACTGTTACACAAGGTCACTGTTACACTGTTACACAGCTTTACTCCAGTTTTTCCATAACAACCGATCGCAGGTCTTTCACTGATATCCAAACTGAGATACACATGATCACATGTTGCTTATGGACAAATGGAAAATCGCAGGTTCTTCAGTCTTGAAATACACACAGCTTTACACTAGGTTTCCATAGCAACCAAGGTATTTATGACCTGTATGAGTCACTAGCAGTTCGCAGGTCCTTAAATATTCAGTCATATGACGTGCATCAGCCAATATAAGTTCACATTTCATTTACCAGGTTTCCATAGCAACACAGCCTTAAATGGCAAAATTTATGGCATAAATGATTATAAATCTGGCAGGGACAATGGCCAATGTCTACCCTTGCCACGCCCCCTTTATGGGCTGGTGAAAAAGGCAGCACAGAAGTAATAAAATCAAATTTTTTTTTTGTGCAAAACGAAAAAAGACTGGCATACAAGACATAATAAATATGTCCCAATACGTTATAAATTTTTCTTAAAGACAACTGACAGGCTAAATTAATTAGCAAGAAATGTTTTTAAAGTAAAATTACTTAAAGGAGCACTAAACCCAGAATCCAAAAAAAAAAAACAATGAGCAATCACCTTAATAACGCTTTACATAATGTGCTTATTTTTTTTGCTCTTCTTTCATCTTATATCATAAATACAGAGTGTGAAAAATAAATGACATAAGTAGTGATATTGTCCTGTAGGATGGCAGTCATGTTTTACATCATGTGACTGAGTTATTTATTTTTTTACTTTGACCCTTCTTCATACCATTGATTCCAGTTCTACCAACACATGCAAAGATTGGCCATTATCTTGCTAAATATTGTAAGGAATGATTTTTGACTAAACACTACTAAAGGTAGTGTAAGATAACTGAAACTGCTACAGTATGGTGTGCTAGATATTGTTAAACTATGAGGTCCTCTGCATATTCACTCAGAGCTATATAGAAATTCTGCCTTGTTTATGTTCACAGATGGTACAACAAAGAAACTGCGTAGTAATATTCGGCGGAGCACAGAAACAGGTATTGCTGTGGAGATGAGAAATCGGATGACTAGACAAGGCAGTCGGGAATCCACAGATGGTAGCACAAACAGTAACAGTTCTGATGGCACGTAAGTCTGTTTTCCTACTTTGTTTTATTGAATTTCTTGTGTTTCTGATTTCCTTTACTATAAAATTCTTCCAAATACAACAGCTACATTGTTCATACTATATCTGTTTATTTACTGATTAACATTATAATGCATATGTGTAATATAATTCACCGAGGGAGACAAAAAAATTATAAATAAATAAATCTCACCGAAAAAATGGCTAATATCTAAAAATCAAATCTTTATTGATATACTTTAAAACAAATGTATATAAAATCCCAGGTGTAAGATAAACTACCAAATAGCGTATCCCTAATATATAGGATATAACCAGACGACAATGGGAGTGTGTAGATGTTATAGTCGACTACGGTATCACCATATTCTAATATCTGGACATTTAGCTTAAGACTACTCCCCTTCTTACACGAGACCACCGGAAAATGGCCGACGGAACAGCTGACTGCGCATGCCTCGTGTAAGAGACCACCGCAAAATGGCGATGAGCATGCGCATTCGGCTGTTCAGTCGGCCATTTTCCGGTGGTCTCGTGTAAGAAGAGGAGTGAAGAGGAAGAGACGCGTCAGGAGCAGAAGAGAGAGGCGGCGCTGGAAACCTATGACGACCCAGTGCTTTGAGCGCAGGGGGAACGCCCCATGTGCTTTTTGAAGACTAATTTGCATAACGAAGAAAGAAGACAAAACTCACAAACAGTGGCGCGGACCTGAAAAATAAAGGGAGGAGAATAGTGTGTCTAAAGGCTATCCCGACAAAAGGACGCACAGGCTTTTCTGAGCTGTATACTTATTAGTTATAAGTGGATGACCCTGCAATATCAGCTGGATCTTCCCCTATATTATTAGGTGCTATCCCCTTTTCATAGACCATTTTGATTACTGTGTGCAGTATGTTTTTTTTAGCACACTTTGACTATTAGAGGCTCTAAGTTTGGGTCCTCTGATTTAGCATAGTGCTGGTTCTATTGAGTTAATTGTATCTGTACTCTGAGAACCTTTCAATTTTTTGAATTGGGCTGATTGTTTACCACTACGACTTAGTTCACACTGATATGCCTTTGCGTTTATCTCTAAGTACTAGGTACTTGATAAACAGAAGAGTTTGTGGGTGGATATACCAGTTCATCAACAGCCACCTATAACAGGTGCATACACACACCACTTTAAGGCTTGACAAAGGGGAGTGTAGTCTTAAGCTAAACGTCCTGATATTAGGACATGGCGATACCATAGTTGACTATATCATCTATACATTCCCATTGTTGTCTGGTTATCTCTTATATATATAAAAACGAGTTTCTGTCTGTCTGTTCTTTATGCGCGACAAAACGACTGGACCGTTCCTCACCAAATTTGGCACACAGGTACATCAGGTGTCCAGGAAGATTTTAGACCGGGTCAAGCTCTCTAGCCTACAAGTTTTTCACTCATATTCCAACTGCCATACACACGGTCACATGTCCCTTATCAGCCAATAGAAGCTCGCAGGCGCTTAGTCTCCACAGACACACACCTTTACACCAGGTTTCCATAGCAACCAAGCTATTTCTGACCTGTATTAGTCAATAGCAGTTCGCAGGCCCTTAAATATTCAGTCATATCACGTGTATCAGCCAATATAGGTTCACATTTAATTTACCAGGTTTCCATTACAACACAACCATAAATAGACTGTACCTATACTACACTCAGTGGCGTAACTAGGAATGGCTGGGCCCCAAGGTGAACATTTGACATGGGGGGCTCCCCGGCAACCATATCCCCCGCAAAACCGCACAAACCCCATTCCTGTACACACTATTATGCCCCATAGTGGCCCCTGCACACAGTATTAGGCCCCATGGTGGCCCGATAGTGGCCCTTGCACACAGTATTATGCCACATAGTGGCCTCTGCACACAGTATTATGTCCCATAGTGGCCCCAGGGGAGGATACAAACATAAAAATCAATGTTACTTACCTTTCCCTGGCTCCTACGCACTCCCCACTACCTCTTCAATTTTGGACCAGATGTCACATGAGCCAGGCATGCGTCGCAATGCATAATGAGGTCGTACTGGCCCACCGAGATCTGGGACGTCACCAAGGAGGCCTGAAGCCTGATGGAGCACAGGAGAGGTAAGTAACAGTGTTTTTTTATGTTCCCTCACCTCCCCTGGGCCTCCGATCATTATACTCTGGGGTCTGAAAAGACCCCAGAGTATAATGATAGCAGTGTTTGTGGGGGTTCGCGGTCCGTGGCCTTACTTACTGATCCCCACTCCTGCTCACAGCCGCCTCCGCAGAAGGTTAAGCGCAGGCGGCCGTGAGCAGGAGCGGGGATAGGTAAGTAAATAGGGCCCATTACCTGCTGGTGTTATACCAGCAGGTAAAGGCCTATTAAAAAAAAAAATCATGGTCTCGCCAGGACCCCTTAATGTTCCGGGCCCTGTGGCAGCCGCTACTGCTGCTAACCCGATATTTAAGCCACTGACTGGACTGCCATACTGGATGTCAGCATTCTTATAAATTGAAACATTTTTAAACTACTCATGCCTCCTGCAGCAAAATGCATGGCTGCTGCTCGAGCTAATGAAAACTCTCAGCACCCAAGCACAGACAACAGCGAACTGCCGAAACTCCCCAGCAGACCCAAGCTCATCTCCAATCTGACACTGTTACACAAGGTCACATACACACAGCTTTACTCCATGTTTTCCATAACAACCGATCGCAGGTTTTTCACTGATATCCAAACTAAGATACACATGATCACATGACACTTATGGACCAATGTAAAATCGCAGGCTCTTCAGTCTTGACATACAGACAGCTTTACACCAGTTTTCCATAGCAACCAAGTTATGACCTGTATGAGTCAATAGCAGTTTGCAGGTCCTTAAATATTCAGTCATATCACGTGTATCAGCCAATATAAGTTCACTTTTCATTTACCAGGTTTCCATAACAACACAGCCATAAATAGACTGTACTTATACTGGACTGCCACACTGGATGTCAAGTGCAAAACTGGCCAATTCTTATGGGGCCACTAGACAAACAAAAAATGAAATATACCCACGTGAAGCCGGGTCCTTCTGCTAGAACCCTATATATTAGGGATACGCTATTAGGTAGTTTATCTTATACCTGTGATTTTATATACATTTGTTTTAAAGTATATCAATAAAGATTTCATTTTTATATGCGTAATACTGTATATGCATATGTAAGAGGGTGAAACCTCATTTGAACTCTTGGTCTTACCTTCAATCTCTGATGTTGTTTTTGACTTTTGCTAAGGGTTAAGAGTTGGACCTGTTACTTTATTATATTACCCATGTTACTGCTATATATGTCTACACTGTTATAGCTGATGTATTGCCATGCAGCTCCATGCAGCATCCTGACATGGACCTAACAGCAATAACGCAGGAGTGGAGCACCTAGAGAGGTTAACCCTGAAGACCCAAGACTAATTGACTGAAACTGCTACAACTGATATTGCATGCACAAAACTGCCCAATTGCAGCACTAAGACTTCAGAGTCTTGTGGACTCTACTGTGACGGTTAGTGGAGGAAATATAGAGGCCAAGCAAG
The DNA here is from genome assembly GCA_947044405.1 of Leptodactylus fallax. NCBI lineage: Eukaryota > Metazoa > Chordata > Amphibia > Anura > Leptodactylidae > Leptodactylus > Leptodactylus fallax. The sequence goes on from CAMRHE010000097.1 coordinate 3,061,514, forward strand.
TATTGCCCAAGATTGCTGATATTACTTGAGACAGGTGCCCACGCAATGGTTTAATTGCGTCTGATAAAGACCTGTTGTAATAAACCAGCCTGCATCCTTATAAAGCTGCCAATAAGGCAGGGCCAATGTTTGATGAGACAATGTGTAGAACAGGGTCGGTAACCCCAGTCACGCGTGCCACTCTTGGCACGCGAGGCTTATTTCCCTGGCACGGCAGCGGAGTCCTCACCCAGCAGTTTCAATCGGACCAAACACAGCCGAAACAGTATAATAAGCGGAGCCCCTGGGGGAGGTGATCAAACATAAAAAATAATGTTAACTCACCTTTTCCTGCGCTCCGCAGCCGCTGTGTGCTCTTTGGGCGCTTCTGCCTGACGTAAGAGACCTCTAACAGGGCCTCAGGGGTCATGTCCGACGTCATTACGCATAATGACGCAATGTGACCCCTGAGACTCAATCAGCAGTCGCTGACTACAGGCAGAAGCACCCGAAGAGCACAGAGCGGCTGCGGAGCGCAGGAAAAGGTGAGTTAACATTGTTTTTTATGTTTGTCATCTCTCTTGGCCCTCCGTCTGAAGAGACCCCACAGTATAATTATAGCTAGTGAGTGGCGACAATTGGAATATTATAAAAGTTAGAATATTATACTGTGTGCAGGGGCCACTATGGGACATGATACCGTGTGCAGGGGCTGCTATGGGACATAATACCGTGTGCAGGGGCCACTATGGGACATAATACCGTGTGCAGGGGCCGTTATGGGACATAATACCGTGTGCAGGGGCTGCAATGGGACATAATACCGTGTACAGGGGTCGTCAGACTTACAATTATTGACCAGCACTCCAAGTACCTCAACTTTGGTTTTTTAAACAAAATCGGCATGCCGAACAAAAAAGGTTGCGTACCCCTGGTGTAGAAAATATTGAGAGTATTGACCTTAGACCAGGGTGTGCATAAGCCATTGCTAAATAATTGTGTTTGAGGAATCACTGGGAGGCTGTATTGGCATCAGACTAATATTGTGACACAACCTGACGATCCTGCTGCTTAGAGTGTAAGACATTTAAGACATACAGTATACTGTGAGAGACTACAGGTGGGCTGCAAAGTATGCTGTGGCTACCAGCAACTGCCAGATTGTGTTCCACACAATGGACTGTGTTCTGTTTTGCTAAACTTTGTCCTTCTGCTTAGAGTGAGATTGTTAAGTACAGTGGGGGAGATTTATTAAAACTGGCGCTTCATACGACAATCTTAATAAAGAGCTGACTGGTGCAGGGAACGACTGATTTATGAAGAGACTCCGGCCTCACTTATCTGACATTTGCATACCAATGCCACTATCATCATCTATTCTAGACATTATCAGCAGGATAGGCTAAGATATTGTAAAAGATTCTTCCACTGATCTTCAATGGTTGTCTTTTAAAGATGAACTGTCACTTTTCTTGACATATTTGTTAACACTTCCCCATGAAATAATTCTGGAACATCTGTGTCAGATTAATATTATTCAGTTATTCTTCCTAGAAATGTATTGACATTGACAACTGGGTGTGTCTCTACACAAACTGAGACAATGGGATACATCCCCAACTAATAACACACAATGGTCAATGTATTCATAAATTTCCATTAATAAAAGAATGAAAAATTTAGAAGAAAAGATGCTTCAGAAATGCTACTATGTAAATACTACAGACAGGGCCTGTTTATTAGCATTAGCATGGTCTTCAGCATCATTAAGTATACGTGCTATAAAGGCAATCTCTCCTAGTGTTCTTGTTTTAATAGAAACCTTTAAATTGAAATCTAAGTGTTTCCATGGCACGTGCTTTCTCAAAGAGAATTCTACCATGGAGTCTACTTGAATATGCCTTTTACTACACTATCAATCGTTGTATGACTGTTATCACGTTAATATTCAGAAAAATCCCCTATTTCCCATTTGCAGATTTATCTTCCCTACAACACGATTAGGAGCAGAGAGCCAGTTCAGCAATTTTCTAGATGGACTTGGACCAGCACAAATTGTGGGAAGACAGACTCTTGCTACACCTCCCATGGGTGAGTAAAACTAGTTACAAGTGCCATTGAACTGCATGGAAACTTCTTCATAACACCATAAATTCCTGTTTGTATGGACTGTATGGGATCAGTACTGTGGTACAAGTTAAACTTCATTGTTGGTTGCTTCTTGTATGATTTTGGTTGGAATCAGTGAAGCGGCGTTTATTAATAGATGCTCAGAACTTGATAGAGGTGGAGGTGGTGAAATGTTCTCTTTAAGTAAAGCCAGCTATGGGGATAATCCCAGTGGCTCATTTAAGTATGTACTTCAAGTATTGTGGATATTTTTCCAAAAAGGTTTTATTAAATGAACATGGAATAGGCTACTGACCTCTTTCTCACAACTCCAGCACACGTTGCAAAAACATAGCGATTTACAGTATCAGCAGAGTGGAACGGGATTCTGGCTAATCCCATCCACACATTGCAGAAAAATATCAACAGCGGAAATGCTGCAATTTCAAAAACTGTTGCATTTTTGTAAATCACAGCATGTCAATTATACCTAAGGAAACACTGGCGTTTTCCGTATAGTTAGAATAGGGACAGAAAGTCTGCAGAGGAAAACTATGCGGACTTTCTGTGAAAAGCGCTGTGGAAAAAACGTGATGCATTTCCGCCTAAGCCTTTTCTGTAGCACTTTTTGGCTGCGGTTTGCTACGTGGGGCCTTAGCCTAAATCAGCTTCTCATTTTTCCAAAACAGAAGGGGCTGTCAAATGTCCTATGAAGAGTTAATATAATACTGGTGTGGCATGAGAAATATTCCCCTTATTATTAATAGCTCTAATGATATCATTACTGTCATGAGGAGTAGACGTGCCAGGGCTGTGCAACTGTATTATATTGTATATCAAGGTCAAATCAGTGTTGGACAATTTCTTTGGCTGTTGATCCACCTTCCAATTTTGTCTTTGTGACACATACTATAAAGTCATACTCTGAAGTAAAACATCCCTCTTCATTTTTGTCTTTAATGTGCTACATCGATTTGGTATAAAAAAAAAAAATATGAGAGGTGTGTACTTCTTGATGTTGGGAGAAAAATTATGCCAGATGCCAGATTCGAATGGGGAGGTTCATAAGAGGATTCCAAATCTGTAAATATTGAAATTTGTTATATGGGATGATCCAGAGATACAGTGGGGAAAAAAAGTATTTAGTCAGCCACCAATTCTGCAAGTTCTCCAACTTAAAAAGATGAGGCCGGCCTGTAATTGACATCATAGGTAGACCTCAACTATGAGAGACAAAATGAGAAAACAAATCCAGAAAATCACATCATCTGATTTTTAAAGAATTTATTTGCAAATTATGGTGGAAAATAAGTATTTGGTCAATAACAAAAGTTCATTTCAATACTTTGTTATATATCCTTTGTTGGCAATGACAGAGGTCAAACGTTTTCTGTAAGTCTTCACAAGGTTGGCACACACTGTTGCTGGTATGTTGGCCCATTCCTCCATGCAGATCTCCTCTAGAGCAGTGATGTTTAGGGGCTGTCGTTGGGCAACACAGACTTTCAACTCCCTCCAAAGGTTTTCTATGGGGTTGAGATCTGGAAACTGGCTAGGCCACTCCAGGACCTTGAAATGCTTCTTACGAAGCCACTCCTTCGTTGCCCTGGCGGTGTGCTTGGGATCATTGTCATGCTGAAAGACCCAACCACGTTTCATCTTCAATGCCCTTGCTGATGGAATGAGGTTTGCACTCAAAATCTCACGATACATGGCCCCATTCATTCTTTCATGTACACGGATCAGTCGTCTTGGTCCCTTTGCAGAGAAACAGCCCCAAAGCATGATGGTGCCACCACCATGCTTAACAGTAGGTATGGTGTACTTTGGATGCAACTCAGCATTCACTCTCCTCCAAACACGACGAGTTGTGTTTCTACCAAACAGTTCTACTTTGGTTTCATCTGACCATATGACATTCTCCCAATACTCTTCTGGAACATCCAAATGCTCTCTAGCAAACTTCAGACGGGCCCGGATATATACTGGCTTAAGGAGGGGGACACATCTGCAACTGCAGGATCTGAGTCCCTGGCGGCGTAGTGTGTTACTGACGGTAGCCTTTGTTACATTAGTCCCAGCTTTTTGCAGGTCATTCTCTAGGTCCCCCCGTGTGGTTCTGGGATTTTTGCTCACCGTTCTTGTGATCATTTTGACCCCACGGGGTGAGATCTTGCGTGGAGTCCCTGATGGAGGGAGATTATCAGTGGTCTTGTATGTCTTCCATTTTGTAATTATTGCTCCCACAGTTGATTTCTTCACACCAAGCTGCTTGCTTATTGCAGATTCAGTCTTCCCAACCTGGTGCAGGTCTACAATTTTGTTTCTGGTGTCCTTCCACAGCTCTTTGGTCTTCACCATAGTGGAGTTTGGAGTGTGACTGTTTGAGGTTGTGGACAGGTGTATTTTATACTGATAACAATTTCAAACAGGTGCTATTACTACAGGTAATGAGTGGAGGACAGAGGAGCCTCTTAAAGAAGTTGTTACAGGTCTGTGAGAGCCAGAAATCTTGCTAGTCTGTAGGTGACCAAATACTTATTTTCCACCATAATTTGCAAATAAATTCTTAAAAAAATCAGACTGTGGGGGTGAAGTCTGACCATGCGCTGTGATGGCTGCTTCTGCATAGAGCTCCGTCACATAGAGCCTGCAAACCACCACTACACCGCACTTTCTAGCCCAGACATGGTGAAAACGGGGAGTGATAAAACCGGGGACCCCCCTGGCACCCCTAAGAGGTTCAGATTACAGGGAGACCTCCAGCGTTTTGTGAGGAGAGGGGGAGCGGGATCCCCGCTAGCGGTGCTCAAAATGGTGCCGGAGGGGAGACAGGAGAGAGAGGAAAGGCAGGAGCGGGAGAGTGGAGAGGACTCCGATGTTGACAGCGTGACCAGCTCTGAGAGGAGAGACAGCAGCACTCTGTAGATATCCAAATCCTTCCTACAGAAAGCGCTTGCCAAAGCGGTGAGTCCTGTATTGTCTGAGCTGGCTGATATTAAGGCTGAAATACAGTCCACTAGTCACAGAGTATCTGATCTGGAAGAGGCCTACTCCAACATAAAATCCCATACAGACACAGTCTCTGAACACCTCAATCTACACAGGGATCTGATAGACCGCTCACTCACTTTGATAGAAGATCAGGAAAATAGAAGGAGGAGGAAGATTGAAAGGCCTGCCGGAATCCTATCTGCCACATTCTCTCTCAAATATGGCTACACAGCTTTTCTCAGATTTACTAGGCCCTGAAAGAGCTGCGCAGGTGGTGATATCATATGCGGTCTGCTTTCATATGTAGATACGGCGGCAATTCTGTCGGCCGCCAGAAACAAACAAAAGATCACATTGAAGATACCGAGCTATCCCTGTACCAAGATGTCGCTCCCTCTGTCCTGTTCAAGAGGAGGTTGCTGAAACCGCTACTGAAGGAGTTACGTGGACAGAGTATTCAATACGCATGGTTATATCCTTTTGGGCTTGCTATTTTGCTGGGTACAAAGAGACTAGTCGTCCATTCTCTGGCGGACCTACTGGCGATATCGTCTTCCCTCGAAATTGAGCCACTGGACATACCCTCCTGGATGCCGTCAGCGAGTCTTAACGTGAGAGATCTACCGGTACTCCCGCACCTGGACCCTCTGAAACCCAAGACTCCAAAGGGGAAGAAAATGGCTATGAAACCCCATCTGGACTCCTCCTGAACACCTAGCAATGGTCCGACTGGAACTTTGCGGTAGTGGACCGAGTTCTGAGCTGATACTGGACTCTAGCTAGACGGTACCATATTTGTTCTCATTAACAAATTGATATGATGGGTACACACACTGGACAGGGTTGTTAATTTAAATCCTCCAGAGTGCTTTATATTACTACCCTTTATTGTACTTTTTGTTGTATTTTTTAGAGTGGCTCTGGCCTCCATTGCGGTTGACGGAACTGCCCGGGTGGCTGCTCACACTTATGTGGGGCCCCTGGGCCTTCTGTTTTTGGCTGGATGCTGGAGCCTCTGGCACTGTTGGTTCTTGTGATTGCCTGTCTCCCCCCTCCCCCCCTCCTCCCCTTCACATGCCCGTACCTCCACTTGGTTCCTGAACTGAGGCTTAGGTATCACCAATGTTAGCTATAAGCTTCCTTAAATACCCTCACCACGCAACTCATTCCTTTTTAGAGGGTGGTGTCATGCAAGCTCGACACCGATCGGGTTACCCTCCGTTTCCCCCAACCTCGCTTGCCATATAGGCGATTGAAAACCACCATTTTGTATACAATTGCACGCACAGTCTGGTTACTAAAAACTGCTACAGTTCCCGGTTGACCCATACCCAAAGTGCCCTCCCCCAATCCCCTGTGACCGGGAATTACGCCCCCCCCCCCCTCCTGATCCCCTACCTTGACTCTACCGAACCCCCACACTAGCTTTCAAATCTCCTGAAACGAGAATTGGAGATGTCAGTTACTGTAACCACATTTAATGTGAAAGGTCTTAACTCACTGAACAAACGCAACTCTATTATGCGTTTAATATGTAAACTTAAAACTGATATACTCTTCCTGCAGGAAACTCATTTTAAACACAATAAAGTTCCCAAGATGCCCAAGGGACCCTTTAGTCAATGGTATTACAGCTGCCACCCTACGTCAACCTCGAAGGGAGTTGCTTTGGCGAGTCGACACTCAACCCGTTCGTTTGCCAGCAGACTCACACTGACGCAGACGGGAGGCTTCTCTTTGTTAGAGGAACTCTGGCCTCACGTCCTGTGACTATTGCTAACTTTTATGCACCCAACCATAACCAGGTTGAGTGGATCATAGCCGCCCTTCAGGACCTTGCTGCATTCGCGACTGGGGAGATCCTGCTAGGGGGAGACCTGAACCTAATTTTAGACCCATTGCTGGATTCCTCTTCGGGAAAATCTCCCATAACCCCGAGAGGTCTGAGAAGGGTCCATTCGGCTCTACATGGGATGCGCCTCATTGATATGTGGCGCTTTCATAACCCTCAGACCAAAGACTACTCCTTTTATTCTAATCCGCATCGGTCCTATCAGAGATTAGACTACCTCCTCTGCTCGTCCTCTCTAGCTGCCCATTCCCTGAAATCGAAAATCAATTGTATCAGTATCTCAGACCATGCCCCAGTCTTGATGGTTCTGAATGTCCCTAGCCTTACCCCCGCACAGTGGACTTGGAGGCTCAATGAATCGTTACTTGATAGGGAGCTTATACGCCAGGAGAGAAATCGGGCATTGGTCCAATTTTTTTAGACTAATTGCACACCTGAGGTCTCGGAGTCTACTGTGTGGGAGGCTCACAAAGCATATACTGTATTAGAGGCTTTCTCATTTCCAAGGTGTCGGCAGTTAAGAAGTAACAACAAAGGGAGGTAGATTCCTTACTAGCCCAGATTGCCACAATAGAATATTTGTCTAGAGCACATGAGGAATTGCTGGTTAAGACAGGCCTTAAATCACTCAGCTGCGAAGCAACTACAAAATTTTAGAGGAAAACTATACGCCCACGGAGATAAAGGTAGTAAGTTGATGTCAGTAATGATCAAGAAAGACAGAGCCAAGACACACATAGCGGAGGTAAAGAGAGTAGATGGATCAATGGTTAGTGATACTCCCAAGATAGCTGCTGCTTTTCAGAAGTTCAATTCCGACCTTTATAATTTGAATGCTGCCACCTCTCCTCCTGTAGACCCCATCTCCAAACACAGCCAAATTCAAGACTTTCTGAATTCTCTTTCCCTCCCTAAACTTACGACCACTGACACGGATCATTTGCTAGTCCCTGTAACTGTTTCTGAACTAAATAGAGTTTTAAATAGCTTCCCTATAGGCAAGAGCCCAGGGCCTGATGGCTTTCCATTGCTTTATTACAAGAGATTACGAGACACTCTCTTACCCCATCTAGCGAACATGTGTAATTCCTTATTGAAAGGGCATGAGTTACCTAAAGAGGCGCACATCACAGTGATTGCAAAGGAAGGTAAGGACCCCCCGTGCCTGTGGGAGCTACAGACCCATATCCCTACTTAACTTAGACCTTAAAATTTGGGCCAAACTACTTGCTTTGAGACTACAAAAACAAGTACCCAGGCTACTTCACGAGGAACAAACAGGTTTCGTGAAGGGCAGGGAGGGCTCAGACAACACGGCCAGATTGCTACATGTGATTGCCCTAGCCAGACGTAACCGATGTCCGCTGCTGGGAGTAGATGCCGAGAAAGCTTTCGATAGGGTTGATTGGCCCTTCATGAGGGTGGCCCTTTCGGCATATGGGATTCCGCTACCTTTCATCTCCCTCTACTCCCAGCCGCACGCGAGGCTCAAGGTCAATGGCTCTCTCTCCCAGCTGTTTGACATTACTAACGGCACCAGACAGGGGTGCCCGCTTTCCCCCTACACTGTTTATCCTTACCCTATTGCAAGTGGTCCGGCTTCACCCGGACATACGACGCTTCAGCGTAGGCCCACATACGCTACAGTCCGTGGCATTCGCAGACGACGTCCTATTTTTAGTCACAAATCCGGAGAGAGGCCTGCCAGCGCTATAATCCCTTTTGACACACTATAGGACACTGTCAAATTATAAGGTAAATGAGTCCAAGTCTGAAGTCTTAAACACTCCTGCTTCTCTCAGTGTCAGTTTTAAAGAAAACCTCTCCCTATACTTGGAAATCAGACTTCATAACCTATCTGGGCATTAAACTTCCCAGCAATCTAGATGCAATCTATCCCCTGAACGTCCAGCCGCTTATAAGCGACGTAAAAGAGACCCTGAAATCCTACGACTTTCCTTATCTATCGTGGTTTGGGAGAAAGAACCTCCTACAGACCTATATAGTCCCTAAACTCACCCATGTTATACAAATGCTTCCCATCCACCTCCCTTCCTCCTTTTTTAAATCTGTAGAAGGAATTTTTTCCTCCTTTGTGTGGAAATCTAAGCCTCCACGGTTGGCACATAGGCTTCTGATAAAGCATAGAGAAGAGGGAGGCATTGCTCTGCCAGACATCTCTTCTTATTATAAAGCAATCCAATTGCGTAGGTGGCTGGCCCTGACTGCAGCTTTAAAAAACCCCATAGTGAGGGCGCTAGCTGAAGCATACAATGGTTTGGCGTTTAGGCAATACTTGTGGCTCCCCTCAAATCACCAGTTATCTAGAAGTGACTTTGACGCCCTTATCAGGGGTGCATGTGAGACATGGCTGGACCACGGCCCGGTACTCTCACCCGTTCCCTCCCTGATTTTACCTGCAGACCTCCTACCCGTAGTTAGGTCTTCTACTGTACATCCTCTCTCTATAGGGACTTCTGGTCGAGATTTAAGACTCGAACGCTAGGTGATTTATTGCAAGAAGGTTCTCTACTGACCCAACCCCAGCTCAAAGCCAGGTTCCCTGAAGTCCCATTCACCTTCCTCCATTACGAACACTACAAAAAGATAGTGGCAGTGATACAAAACACGGGCCCCACGAGCAAACAGGTCACAGAGTTTGAAAAAAATTTTCTCAAGCAAGCTCCCTCTGATGAGGAAAATTGCACATTGCAAAAAACAACTAATAGCTCCCTCTGCCGAATCCACACCACTTTACATGCAGTCTTTGAAAAAAGAACTCAACATTTCTTTGACGCCAGAGGACTCTAAAGCTGCCCTCAAAACCTCACATGGCTTTTCCACATGTGTCAGGATGCAAGAATCCCGCTACAAAATCTTATCTAGATGGTACAAAACGCCGGAATGGCTGTATGCCCACAGCCTAGCAGCCTCGAGCCTATGCTGGCAGTGTGAGAAAAGTGTTGGGAGCATGTCCCATATTTGGTGGTCATGTGAGATGGTCGAGCCGTTCTGGTCCCAGGTACAAGCCGATTTACTTCCATTCCTTGAATACAAGGGGGCCCTATCCCCAGAGTGGGTGCTCCTCTCATGCCCCAGGCATAATATGCGACATTCTAAGTTGAATCTCACAACCCATTTGATTGAGGCGGCTAAAGCAGTCATCCCCCTGTTTTGGCTACAACCTATTACCCCTCCCATCCAGGTCTGGATCGATAAGGTTAATCAAATTATGAGGTTTGAGGAGCTGATCAGCTGGTCGACCAGAACACATGACAGATTCTTAAAAATATGGTCGCCATCGCGTGAGAGAGCGCTAACTGCCCCAACATACTCTGATAGGGCAGACCTGTGAGATCTTACGAAATCTGATTAGTGCACTTCCCCACATCCCAGCAGATGTTACGCCCACTGTACACACTCCATTCTCGGACCCCCCCCCTACCTCGCCCACCCTTCCCTCTCTAATTCTGACTGTGCGCTGCTAGTACACGTAACAGTGTACATGTATTCAAAATCTGCTTTGTAAGCTTCATTTGCACTTGAACATTGCCTAGAGGCATGAATTGTGCAAGTGTCGTCAGTTCATTTGTAAATCTTGACTCTGGACAGTTGACTGAGTCACAGGTTATGTATTTCTTTTTAGTGCACATAAGGCATTTTCATGTATTCATTTCTCTTTTTGGAAAATGTATGAAAGATTAAAATGTAAAAATTCAAATAAAATAAGAGTTAAAAAAAAAAAAAATCAGACAATGTGATTTTCTAGATAGGTTTTCTCATTTTGTCTCTCATAGTTGAGGTCTACCTATGATGTCAGTTACAGGCCTCTCTTATCTTTTTAAGTGGGAGAACTTGCACAATTGGTGGCTGACAAAATACTTTTTTTTCCCCACTGTATCTTGCTATATCTAGTTCTAAGGTCTTCTGTTCAAAGTTACACCAAAGTTTGTCTTGATGTTTTGTTTGCCATAAAAAGTAGCCTTTGTATATGAACAGCATCACTGTCTCAAAATCGAGAAGTTCTACCCCTATACTTTATTCTAATGCCTTTAGAATCCCAGGTGAATTTAGTGATAATGTTTTTGATTTAGAAAAAAAAGGCATGTGACAAGTCCAGTGGCAAAACATTTAACGAATAAAGAAAGAGTACCATCCATTTGTACTAGTTTCTATTGATGAAAGAAGTGGTGTGTAGTTTAAGTCAGAAAGTTTTGACAATGAGTTACCGATCATCATGCTCAAATAATCTATATATGTGGAAGAATTTTTAAATGGGAGATTTGAATCAATTTATGTTTTGTTTTTTTATATTGCCCATTTTGGAGAAAAAAACTTAAATTGACAGAAAGTGTTGGCATTTGACACATCCCATTACTATAATGAGATCAGTTCGGTTTTCCTCATTGTTTCCGTCAATTTATCGGAAAAAATAGTGCAACATACTGTATTTTTTCCAACTTTTTTGATAGCACAGATGTAAAACTAGCCTTAAGGCTATGGCCCCATGTGGTGTCCTGCAGCAAAAAAGCGCTGTGGGAAAAACCATGGCGGCAACATATCGCGGTTCTTCCCGCAGCGCTTTAGACAGGAAGTTCGCAGATTTTTTTTCCGTGGCGTTTCTGCTGTCGGCAAATCGCGGCGTTTATGCTTTGTGGGACCCCGGCCTAAGGCTGAAGCCCCGCATTGTGAAAATTCAGCATTTTAGAGAAAAAAAATGCGATGTATTTCCGCTGTGTTTTTTTTTTGCAGCGTTTTTTTGATGTGCTTCACTACGTGGGGCCTTAGCCTAAAAGGTGTCTTGACTGTACACAATGCACAAGCGCTGGAGTCCAAACTTCAAACTTTGATATCTACATATACCAGTAACAGGCAGCAGTATGTTACATGATTTGGGACCATAAACCCCAGTTATTTAATGGCTTGCTGGAAATTTATAAGTTGCAAATCAGTTGACAGGTTCCATTTAAATAGTGGCAGGACAGGGATAGGTCAGGAGGGGTAGAACAGGGCTTGGTGGATGGGACAAGACCTGCATGTGGTGTGTTTATTAGAATTTATATAAGGCCAGAGTAAATTCTGACCTTTTCTCATTTTTACATACCCCGCAAAATAAGACTTCACTTGATCTCATCCACACAGTTTTAAAAAAATGCTGCAGAAAATGCATTGTTTTAAAAAAACACAGCTTGTTACTTTTACCTTCAGAAGCTCAGTGTTTTCCTCATGGTCTTACATAGGGGCAGAGAAAAAATGTAAAATGCAGCGGAAAAGCAGTTAAAATGTAAGCATTTTTGTTTCATTTTTCTGCAGCATTGTTTAGCTCCGTTTTGCTACATATGGCCTTAGCAGCGGGTCACACCGAAAAGGGAGTTCCCATCATAAGGGGTGTGATTAATATAAAATTGTGTGGTTAAAGACAAAAAGACATCAATTTTTTATATCCATACAGTGTCAGACCAGAACAAATCTGCTTCCTGCACTCTCTCTATACTTTATATTAACCCCTGTGTCTCATTAAACATTGTATTAACCCCTGTGTTTCAATATACATTATATTAACTCCGTGTCACTAATTTCCAAGTCTCTGTTCTGTACATGGCCAATAGGCTTTCTGTGAGTTTTACTAATGGTATTAATTCCTTAGTGTCACAAATGGCTGCATGCATCCTATATACAGTAGTAAACCCTGTATGGCAGTCAATGATTCACTGATTGCTATATAAACTCCCACTCATCTCTTACTGTCTACATTTGTCTTCATTCCTCTGGCTGTGGTCTCTTAGTTCACACATAGCTAATGTACTGCTTAAAGGATTGTCTCCAAAGAGCCTTCTGCAGCACTAGAGGAAAAACACCCCAACTACCAGTCCATGGACCAGTGCTGGGTCATGGATAACCAGCTACAAAGGAGTATAAGAACAAGATAGGGAGTACCGGACCGCATAATGACCATAGCAGACAGCCAGCCCCCGAGTGAGGATTTGTATATGCAGATCTATGGGAGCAGGGAGTGCAGACTGGGTGGTGCACACAACCTGCACACGCCATGTTCCTGGTCTATTCACATCTACAGTATATAAATAGCACAGCCAGGCCCAGCATGCACGTTTTCCTGTAGACCTGGGAAGGTGAGTGAGGCATAACTGCAGCCACAGGAGCTGTCTATGTAATATTAGAATGGAGTGCTAAAATATATGCCCATACATCTGCTATAATGTGTATGAGTGTTGGCCAGTAGGCTCCCATGTGGTCAGTACAAGGCCTCTCTGATCATTTGGTGCATTTAACGTGTAAGGTCTGTCAAGAGCTAAGAATGGCGGTAGATGTGTCTGAGCCTGTGTAATGTACAGTGCTGCCTGTCTGCTGCTTGCCCCAAGTTGTGAGAAAATTGTCTTGTTTAGAACTAGTCCGTGGTGCAAAAAAGGTCCATTGTTATAGACCGACCCTACTCAGGGTATATTTAATTACTCTTAATATTGACGGATCTTTCTTAAAGGAATATCACTACCTTAGACAGTTATAGCACATCTACAGGATGTGCCATAAATGTGTAATACATGTGGACCAGAGAAATAGTGATTATGCAGCAAACCATCTAGAGTTACTGAAATTTCCTGTAGCTATTCTGTCAGCCAATGAGCAGACTTAATGGTTTCACGACAGTCTGTAGTGTGCTTTATTTGCACAAAAGGGTTTGCTGTAAGCAGAAATATGTAGTCTACTGAAATATTTGCAGTTGTAAGAAATTAAGAATTTACTGCTGCCTTCTAGTGTACTTTCCTTTTATATTCTTTCTGCTGCTATACAGTGTGATTCCGGCTGGTAGGGTCGGATTATAATATGTGTAGGAGTGGCAACTGCACGTCTTCCCCAATTATAATCCGACCTTGTAATGAACTGTACCCGCAGATACAGTTAATTACTATGGTGGGGGACAGGATTCTATTAGAGGAGAGTGTGTTGGGTGAACCTCACGAGATTTGTATAGCTCATTTGCAAGGTTCGCCCGGTTTTGTTCAGACCTAACACATCCAATTTGGAACTGCTATTATTATTATTATTATACTCTGGGGTCCCTTCAGATTCAATCATATGCCCCAGTGGTCTCCAAAATCATTCAGGAGGCCGGAAGAATCCCAAAGAGGAAGGTCGAACCTGAAATTTTTGGAAAATTCATATCAAGAACCCATTTGTTCAACCCTATGTATGTGCCATTGTTGCATATTATACTGTATGGAGGGGCCACAGTGGGACATTATACTGTGTGGAGGGAACACTATGGGACATTACACTGTGTGGAAGGCCGCTATGAGACATTATACTGTGTAGAGGGACCACTATGGGATTCTGTCACAGGGATTATTGGAATGAAGGGTTGGGGTTTAGCTTTATGAACCGCCCGGGGTCCATGGTACCCTTAATCCGCCCCTGGTGGTTGGAATTCCTAATGCATCAATGTGGGTTTGGATAAATGAGTTGTTTTATGAAGCCAGTATGGAGAAGGTTGCCCCTTGCTCAGAAATACCTCTGTTATAGCCCCAGTCTGCAAAAGCAGCTCTAGCTCTGTCAGGTATGGTATATCAGTTATAGATTTCCCCAGTGGTTTCAGTTGGTTGCCAGCCCTGCTTAAAATGGGTTGTCCCAATTTATCATCTATATACAGGATGTAAATTTAATCCTATCAGTCTTAAAGGTGTAGTAAAAAGAAAATTGCCATCCCTTGCTATGTTAGTCATAAGCTAGCTCAAGCAGAATGAAGAGTCTGCGTGTCAGAATTTGTGTGATTCTCAAACGTAACAAGTACACATCAGATTTACTTGGAGAAATTTCTGCAGCTGAAAATTAGTTCACTTCAACTGATTAGGGTTATTTTGGTTGCAAGCGTATGAATTTTTGCAATTTACACTTAGATGAATGGGACAGAAGCCGAATTTTCTGCAACAAAATCTGCTATGTATGAATCCACTCTACAGTATGTAATTTCCAGTACTCCAGTAATTGCTTCTTGAACCAGTATTTACAAATTTTATTACAGTTTCTTGGCATTTCTTGGAGTTTAGGATTGGAATACAGTAGGATAGTAAATGGTTGCAGCATTTTCCATATCCTGTAGTTGCTTATATGGGAAGTATTACAAATGAATTTAATATAATGCATATGTCAACTAAATATCTCCATAATTTATGTGCAGTATTATTAATGTCACTGCAATAAGAATACTGCATTATAACTATATTCTGAGTTAACACGACTATAATCTGAATAAGCATTTCTCTTTCCTAGCAGTGCTGACTGAAGCAGAACAGCTTGCAAAATTATAACTTTCAATGCAATACTGCCCCCTAGTGGATTTTATTGTGAATGTATTTTCTTCAAGCTTATTCCTTGGGATAAATTATAATTTATAATTATAGGACTGCAATTCACACTTATGTAATACAAGGAGTGTGAAGCAAGGAAGCAGATAAAGAACACTGCAGCTGGTTTGGTTCCCTTGCTCCTGAGTTGGGCTTCTCTAAAATGGAGGATCTCCTTGGCATCCCTGACCTTTAACATAGTCTTACGACTTACTACAGTCTGTGGGTCCTTGTCCATATGACAGGGCTCTAACTGGGTGGCAACAACAACGACATTTCTGAGCTGACAGGTGAGGATTGGAGAGAGGTTAAACTCTTTTTTGATGCTGTGGTGAGTGCTAGGGACTTTTTAATCCAGTCCTGCTTCCTTCGCCGCATTTACTATACACCTGTTAGGCTACATGGAATTGGTGTCTCCTCCAATTGTTTCCGATGTCAAGTTGCATTGAAAACTTTCTTACACTGTGTATGGTCCTGTTCTAAGATTTCTACATTTTGGTCAGTGGTTCTGTCCTTCCTACATGAGTTCTTCATCTTCCCTTGGATACTTACTCCCCAGGTTTGTCTCCTAGGGATACTGAATGATATTGTAGATGGCTATTAGAGACAAAATGTTCTTAATTTTTACTCTTTTTTGCAGTAGGAGTATTGTCATTATGACATGGAAATTGCCAGATGTACCATCTCTTAAAACATGGGCTTCAACTTATTATTAAATATGTTTCACTTTATCAGTTGTTATACATTAGTAGGAAATGTCCCTATAAGTTTGATAAAATATGATCATGATGGCTAGAGATATCTGAGATGGCTACCTGGATGTACATTTGGCCTGGGGACGGTGAGGGCACAGGGCAGTGTGAATGGTGTGTGACTGTGTGATAGTAGTCTTTTTTATTGATGCTGCAGTGACTGACCCCCATTTCTTAATACATTATTGTATTCCTCATCCTTTTGTTTTGACCTTTATTTATTGCGCTGTACTTTGTGTTGCTTACACGGTACTTGTGTTCTATTGTGATACTGCAGTTGTTACTATATTATGATTATTTTTTTTTGTATAAGATTTTTTTTAAAGAAATATGTGTACCTGTATTGATTTACACATTATTTTGCCTCTACTGTATGCTAGGTGTAGTATCATGCCCATACAATTGCCCAAACTGTTTTTTTTAATGTGCATATTTGCTGGAACACTTATTTTATGCATGTGTTATCTATCTTATTTTCAAAGGCAGAATTGTCAGTAAAGTATAAGGACTGAGGTCCAAGTTTTCATTTGTGGGTGGAGGTGTGAATTAAATGATATCCCTATTGGTATTTGTGATGCCAAACACAATTGCTTTACAGATTCTGTAGAACAATCTCATTTTATTAACACAAATAATCAAAGGACATACATAAATGAGGGAATAAATAATGGCGATAACCACATAGTAAATGGGAGGATGAGAAACACAGGCAATTTTGACATCAAGACAGATGATATAATATGGGATAGTTCCTGTCAAAATATACTGGTATATATAAATTACTCACCCAGCCACACACCTCACCCCTAGGGTGAGTTCACTTAGGCTGTTTATTTACTTTATATCTATCATTGATGTGTTCATCTGTTTGGGCTTTTGCTCCCTTATTACATATTGGATATTTGTGACACTGGGATTTTACTAAGTAATTTATATATACCAGTATATTTTGACAGGAACTATCCCATATTATATCATCTGTGTTGATGTCAAAATTGCCTGTGTTTCTCATGCTCCCATTTACTATGTGGTATCTCCATTATTTATTCCCTCATTTATGTATGTCCTTTGATTATTTGTGTTAATAAAATTAGATTGTTTTATTATTTGGTGGTCATGTTCTTTCGATTTTTGATGTTTTCACATGGTCCACGATTTTTTTGTGATTTATTTATCATTAGCCCTTGTTTGTATTTTCAGATTCTGTAGAATCAGCACTTTCCCTGTAAGTTTCTTTAGTGCTCTCCTAGTCAGTGCTATTAAGTAAAATTATAATGTTTCCGTAAAGTGAATTCTTGCAGTGTGTGCAAACATACATATAAAATGCCAGAAAAGTACCAGTGTTTCTAGTGATCCATAGTGTCCATACTAATAAAAAAAAAAAAATATATATATATGCAGTAGTAAATGTATATCCACTGACATGTCTGATTTGGTTACACTGAAAAAGAAAACTTATATGTAGCATAACATTTCTCAGACCTGAGTCTACCTTTGTTTTATGTGACAAAGTTGTCAATAAATTTAAGGTTTACTGTATGTTGTGTGTCAAGTTGAAGTTTGCTAAATCTACACATCACTGCCTTGAGTATCTAATGGTCATTTGGGAACATTAGAACCCAAAATGCTTTATATTAAGTAGAATAGCTAGGAGTGGCAACATGGTGTTATTACAGAGATAGAAACAAGCCCGATGAACTGCAATCTTCGTTAGGAAGCTGGTGCTATAGGGGCTGATCTGAACACTTCTTCCCTAATATTTCCCCAAGCCTAGATGGCTGTACTCTAGAGAGTAATTTCTGGTAAGACAATCTTCCTGCTGCAAATTGCCCCCTTCCCTTAGGACCAATTGCCATTTCTAATTACCTTGTTAGTGTTTTACAGTGGAGGCTCTAGCCCAGAGGAATGATATCATTCCCATCTAGAAACTACTGTACTGCTCTTATTAATGTTTCTTTCGATTAGCTCATTTTGTTGAAATGCTTTTCTTAAAATGATAGGCAGAAATGCAAAGCTGCTTCTCAGCCAGTGTGTTGGAAGCCAAACATATCTGTGTGATGGAACAAGTAGCCCACATATATTCTTTATTAAAAATTACAAAAGAAAAGAGAATAAAAACAAATATGTTTCCTTCACTTCTTTCCTACATGTTAAGATGGCTTTACACAGAAATGCAGATGTCTTCTATGCTGTGGAGTTTATGACCTTTGGTGGGTGAGCCCCTACCAGTCGTACAGTTATATTACTAAAATCACCCATAGTCAGGCCTATGGTTTCAGAACATTTTTAGAGTCTACTTCAGGTACTTCTGTTTGTGACTGGAGAAACCAATATTATTTTATAACATAGTTGCCAATATTTCCAGGAAATGGATGGGAGGGGCGTTGCCAACAATAAAGGGTGGGGATTGGGTAAGATTAACCACCAAAGTGAAATGAATACAGTAATGGCGACTGCGACCACACTCCTTGACGTTCGGCCTTTATCGAGGTTGCTACAAAGTAAACCAACAAACAATTAAAACCCATAGTGTAAAATCATATATCATCTCTGCATTAAAAGAAAATTAACAAATATCTTACATATGGGTAATCGCTAATGATATATTGCAATGAAATGTACAGTATACATGCATCATATGAAGGCATGAAGAGTAAGGATTCAATGATAAGTATAAGATGGAACAGGTGCATCACAATAAATTAGAATATTTTTGAAACGTTCATTTATTTCAGTAATTCAGTAATACAATTCATAATCAGCGTCTTCCATGATTGTGTGTCCTACTGAACCAGACTGAGGGACCATTTAAAGGCTTAGGAAACCTTGGTAGGTGACATACTGAAGTTACAATACTGAACTTTTTCACAATATTCTAATTTTCTTAGATTTGGGTTTTCATTACCTGTAATCCATAATCAACATTTACAGAAATATAACACTTGAAATAGAACTCTCTGTGTGTAAAGAATCTAGAAAATATAGGAAGTCACTTTTTTAATTTAATTACTGAAATAAATAAACGTTTCAAAGCTATTCTAATTTATTGAGATGCACCTGTATATACAGCTAAAACCATGACAAGTAGACTGCTAACCCCTGTAATCATCAACACTGAAGTAGAACCATGATCTGTCCAGAAGAAGAAAGGACATGATAGATGAAGTATAGACACTTACCGAGTTTGAATGTATGACAGGCATATAGGAAATTGCGCACTCTGTACCTAGCTGGGAATACTAAAAGGTGGCAGGGCCTTGGTTATAATAAAGATAAGTGGGTGATCACATGGCAAAGGGCACTCTACGATGACATCAATGTGCGTTTGACGGCGCTGTCCCACATGCAACCAAATGTGGTGGTGCACCATCGTCATCATAGGAGAACGCCATGTTGGATGTGGCAAAATGATTCTCAATATGTTGTCCCCATTGACAGTATAGCAAAAGGAAATTAAAAGTAAAGGGAGTAAAAAGAAAAAATAATAAAGGAGAAAAGGCAGAGAAGATAGTAAAATAAGGGGGAAGGGGAAGAAGAAAAGATGGTGTGTTACCCAAGTAGGGGCGAGGTACAAGTCGGGGGGAATGTGAAACTAAAATAAAAATAAAATTAATGAAGGCAAAAAGGAGAGGAAGGGGAAGAAAAAGAAAAGCTAGACAAGAAGAGGAAGGATGGATGATGGAATGTACAGTTAGGTCCATAAATATTTGGACAGAGACAGCATTTTTCTAATTTTGGTCCTGTACATTACCACAATGAATTTTGAACACAACAATTCAGATGCAGTTGAAGTTCAGACTTTCGGCTTTAATTCAGTGGGTTGAACAAAATGATTGTATAAAAATGGGAGGAACTAAAGCATTTATTACACACAATCCCTTCATTTCAGGGGCTCAAAAGTAATTGGACAAATTAAATAATTGTGAATAAAATGTTAATTTCTAATATTTGGTTGAAGACCCTTTGTTGGCAATGACTGCCTGAAGTCTTGAACTCATGGACATCACCAGACACCGCTGTGTTTCCTCCTTTTTAATGCTCTACCAGGCCTTTACCGCGGTGGTTTTCAGTTGCTGTTTGTTTGTAGGCCTTTCTCAATTGGGTTGAGATCAGGTGACTGACTTAGCCATTAAAGAATATTCCACTTCTTTGCTTTAATAAACTCCTGAGTTGCTTTGGCTTTATGTTTTGGGTCATTGCCATCTGTATTATGAAACGCCGACCAATCAGTTTGGCTGCATTTGGCTGGATTTGAGCACACAGTATGTCTCTGAATACCTCTGAATTCATCCGGCTGATTCTGTCCTGTGTCACATCATTAATAAACACTAGTAACCCAGTGCCACTGGCAGCCATGCATGCCCAAGCCATCACACTGCCTCCGCTGTGTTTTACAGATGATGTGGTATGCTTTGGATCATGAGCTGTACTTTGCCATACTTTTTTCTTTCCAGCATTCTGGTAGAGGTTGACCTTGGTTTCATGTATCCAAAGAATGTTCTTCCAGAACTGTGCTGGCTTTTTTAAATGTTTTTTTTTTTTAGCAAAGTCCAAACTAGTCTTTTTATTCTTAGGGTTTATGAGTGGCTTGCACCATGCATTGAACCCTCTGTATTTATTTTCATGCAGTCTTCTCTTTATGGTAGATTTGGATATTGATACGCCTACATCCTGGAGAGCAGGGGTGTCAAACTCATTTTCTCCGGGGGCCACTTCAGCCTCACGGGGTACCTTGAAGGGCCAAGATTATTTTACACGTGTATAAAAGTAACTTCTCCTTAACAGTTAAGTGAGCTATTAGACAGCGTATAATATAAACAGGCGCCATAGCCCCTATTTATAGCGCCCCATTTACACACACTATAATGTTCCGCAGCAGTCCCTGCACACTGTATTATGACTCATAGCTGCCCCTGCACACGGTATTATGCACGGTATTATGCTCCCTAGTGGCCCCTGCACACAGTATTATGCTCCCTAGTGGCCCCTGCACACGGTATTATGCTCCATTTTGGCCCCTGCACACGGTATGATGCTCCATATTGGCCCCTGCACACGGTATTATGCTCCACAGTGGCCACTGCACACGGTATTATGCTCCATAATGGCCCCTGCACTGGTATTATGCTCCATAGTGGCCCCTGCTCTTGTATTATGCTCTATAGTGGCCCCTGTACTGGTATTATGCTCCACAGTGGTCCCTTCACAGGGTATTATGCCCCATAGTGGCCAAACCATGAACTATTATTATACTCTGGGGTCTTGTATAAAAGTAACTTCTCCTTAACAGTTAAGCGAGCTATTAAGGAGTAGTTACATTTGTACATTACTACTGTTACAATCAGCCCTTTGAGGGCAACCAGGAAGAACATAATGTATTGTTAAAACCTAAGACATTGGCATGTTACATACTATCCTCGTCCTTTTCTGAATATATCAAAAATTAAGCACTATACAAATACCGTTTACCCCTGCAAACGGTATTATGCTCTATAGTTGCCTCTGCACACGGTATTACGCCCCACAGCGGCCCCTGCACACGGTATTATGCTCCATAGTTGCCCCTGCACACGGTATTATGCTCAATAGTTGCCCCTGCACATGGTATTATTCTCCATAGTGGCCACTGCACACGGTATTATGCTCAATAGTGGCCCCTGCACACGTTATTATGCTCCTTAGTGGCCCCTGCATTGGTATTATTTGGTATTATGCCCCATAGTGGCCCCTGCAAACGGTATTATGGTCCATAGTGGCCCCTGCACACGGTATTATGCCCCATAGTGACCCTCCCACCTATGAACTATTATTATACTCTGGGGTCTTTTCAGACCCCAGAGTATAATGATCGGAGACCCAGGTGGTGACAAACATAAAAACCAGTGTTACTTACCTGGGCTCCGCTGCGCTCCCTGCGTTTGGCCTTCTTCAATGTCGCACAGACCGGCGTCGCGACATAATGACGTCGGCCTGGCTCACGTGACGCCTGGGACGTCACCAAAGAAGGCCGAAGCCTGTTGGGAGTAACATCGGATCGCCGGAGAGGTGAGTAACACTGGTTTTTATGTTTATCACCTCCCCTGGGTCTCCGATTATTATACTCCGGGGTCTGAAAAGACCCCGGAGTATAATAATAGTAGTATTTGATGGGGTTCGCTGGCCGTGGCCTCACTTACCATCCCTGCTCCTGCACACAGCCGCTTCTGCGTCCCATAGCAGAAGGGGAAGCGGGAGCGGCCACGACCAGCAGCGGGGATCGGTAAGTAAATAGCCCGTTACGTGCCGGGGATACTCCAGCAGGTAACGGCATATATATATATATATATATATATATATATATATATATAAAACTTATCTTCACCTACCTGCGATGCCTTGATGCAGCCGCCGCCTCCTCTTCTTGTCCGCGACGTCTGCGTGTCAGCGTAGGAGGCGCGATGATGTCATTGTATCGCCGCCTGCGCTGACATGCAGAGGTCTTGTAAACCATCCCAGGACAGGTATCGCGTAGCTTTGTTTTGTTTTTTTTTAAGCGGCCTGTCCTGGGCTGGTTTACATTACATAGACTTAAAAAAATGCCGCGGCCCTGCGGGCCAGATAAGTGCCGGGCTGGATAATAGAAGGCAGTGGGCCGGATTGGGCCCACGGGCCTTGTGTTTGACACCTGTGCTGGAGAGTGTTTTTCACTTGATTGGCTGTTGTGAAGGGGTTTCTCTTCACCATGCTTTCCTTCTTTCTCAGGATGTACCAAACTGTAGATTTTGCCACTCCTAATATTGTAGCAATTTCTCGGATGGGTTTTTTCTGTTTTCGCAGCTTAAGATTGGCTTGTTTCGCCTGCATGGAGAGCTCCTTTGACCGCATGTTTTCTTCACAGTACAATCTTCCAAATGCAAGCACTATACCTCAAATCAACTCCAGGCCTTTTATCTGCTTAGTTGAGAATAACATAACAAAGGAATTGCCCATCCCTGCCCATGAAACAGCCATAGAGTCAACTGTCCAATTACTATTGGTCCCTTTAAAAACAGAGTGGCACATGTTAAGGAGCTGAAACTCCTAAAACCTTCATCCAATTTTAATGTGGATACCCTCAATGGAAGCTGAAAGTCTGGACTTTATAGTGGGGAAAAAAGTATTTAGTCAGCCACCAATTGTGCAAGTTCTCCCACTTAAGAAGATGAGAGAGGCCTGTAATTGACATCATAGGTAGACCTCAACTACGAGAGACAAAATGAGAAAACAAATCCAGAAAATCACAGTCAGATTTTTTAAGAATGTATTTGCAAATTATGGTGGAAAATAAGTATTTGGTCACCTACAAACAAAATTTTTGGCTCTCACAGACCTGTAACTTCTTCTTTAAGAGGCTCCTCTGTCCTCCACTCATTACCTGTAGTAATGGCACCTGTTTGACATTGTTATCAGTATAAAAGATACCTGTCCACAACCTCAAACAGTCACACTCCAAACTCCACTATGGTGAAGACCAAAGAGCTGTGGAAGGACACCAGAAACAAAATTGTAGACCTGCACCAGGCTGAGAAGACTGAATCTGCAATAGGCAAGCAGCTTGGTGTGAAGAAATCAACTGTGAGAGCAATAATTACAAAATGGAAGACATACAAGACCACTGATAATCTCCCTTGACCAGGGGCTCCACGCAAGATCTCACCCCGTGGGGTCAAAATGATCACAAGAACGGTGAGCAAAAATCCCAGAACCACACAGGGGGACCTAGTGAATGACCTGCAGAAAGCTGGGACTAACGTAACAAAGGCTACCGTCAGTAACACACTACACCGCCAGGGACTCAGATCCTGCAGTGCCAGACGTGTCCCCTTGCTTAGACCAGTACATATCCGGGCCCGTCTGAAGTTTGCTAGAGAGCATTTGGATGTTCCAGAAGAGTATTGGGAGAATGTCATATGGTCAGATGAAACCAAAGTAGAACTGTTTGGTAGAAACACAACTCGTCATGTTTGAAGGAGAGTGAATGCTGAGTTGCATCCAAATAACACCATACCTACTGTGGAGAATGGGGGTGGCAACATCATGCTTTGGGGCTGTTTCTCTGCAAAGGGACCGAAACGATTGATCCGTGTACATGAAAGAACGAATGGGGACATGTATCGTGAGATTTTGAGTGCAAACCTCTTTCCATCAGCAAGGGCATTGAAGATGAAACGTGGCTGGGTCTTTCAGCATGACAATGATCCCAAGCACACCGCCAGGGTAATGAAGGAGTGGCTTTGTAAGAAGCATTTCAAGGTCCTGGAGTGGCCTAGCCAGTCTCCAGATCTCAACCCCATAGAAAACCTTTGGAGGGAGTTGAAAGTCTGTATTGCCCAGTGACAGCCCTAAAACATCACTGCTCTAGAGGAGATCTGCATGGAGTAATGGGTCAACATACCACCAACAGTGTGTGCCAACCTTGGGAAGACTTACAGAAAATGTTTGACCTCTGTCATTGCCGACAAAGGATATATAACAAAGTATTGAGATGAACTTGTTTTCTCATTTTGTCTCTCATAGTTGAGGTCTACCTATGATGGCAATTACAGGCCTCTCTCATCTTTTTAAGTGGGAGAACTTGCACAATTGGTGGCTGACTAAATACTTTTTTTCCCCACTGTATGTCCATGTCCATTATATAACTATAACTTGAATATGTTTCAGTAAACAGGTGAAAAAAACAAAATTTGTGCCAGTGTCCAAATATATATGGACCTAACTCTACCACAAAGAGTGAATGTAAGAACGAAGGGAGACAAGGGAAGAGAAAAGAAAAAGGAAGGGAAAGAAAGAAGGTCGGGTATATGGTACTTGATGCCAGAGTATGTCCAGGAGCTCATTCAAGACCAAGTCTGTAAAAAATGAAGACATAGTTTATGACTTTCCTGTGTGGGGATGGTGAAAAGTATCGGCTTTGATGATGATACTGCTAGCACACAGGTGTCAAACACAAGGCCCGTGGGCCGAATCCGGCCCGCTGCCTTCTGTTATCCGGCCCGGCCTCACGCTATACAAGAGCAATAAAGATGACGGCCACCTCACTTCGTCTCATTAGCGGTGCGCCCCTTGGGCGGCCGCCATCTTTATTGTCTCAGGCGGCACTGTCCCTCACTGTCTGGGGGGCGGCATTTTTCTATTCAATGTAAACCAGCTCAGGACAGGCCGCTTTAAAAAAAAAACAAAGCTGAGCGGGGCCTGTCCTGGGCTGGTTTAAGAGACGTCGCATCTCAGTGCAGGCGGCGATACAATGACGTCATCACGCCGCCTACGCTGAGACACAGACGTCGCGGACAAGAAGAGGAGACGGCGACTGCATCAAGGCATCGAAGGTGAGTATAACTTTTTTATACATATAAATAGGCCGTGACCTGCTGGAGTATCCCCAGCAGGTCACGGCTTATTTATTTACCTACCCCGCGTCTGCTCTTGGCCGCCTCCGCTTCCCCTTCTGCTATGGGACGCAGAAAGGGAAGTGGATGCCGCTGTGAGCGAACGCGGGCATCGGAAGTGAGGCCGCGGGCCTAAAGCACTACTATTGTTATACTCCGGGGTCTTTTCAGACCCCGGAGTATAATAATCGGGGGCCCAGGGGAGGTGAGGGAACATAAAAACGTATCCTACTTACCTCTCCTGCGATCGGTGTTACTCCGAGCAGGCTTGAGGCCTCTGGTGACGTCATCAGGTCGCGTCGCCGGCCTGATCACGTGACATGTGTGCGTAATTAAACAGGGCCGAAAGCTGCAAGGAGTGCACCGGTGTCCAGGATAGGTAAGTAACACTGGTTTTTATGTTTGTCACCTCCCCTGGGTCTCCGTTCATTATACTCTGGGGTCTGAAAAGACCCCAGAGTATAATAATAGTTCATGGTTTGGCCACTATGGGGCATAATACCCTGTGAAGGGACCACTGTGGAGCATAATACCAGTACAGGGGCCACTATAGAGCATAATACAAGAGCAGGGGCCACTATGGAGCATAATACCAGTGCAGGGGCCATTATGGAGCATAATACCGTGTGCAGTGGCCACTGTGGAGCATAATACCGTGTGCAGGGGCCAATATGGAGCATCATACCGTGTGCAGGGGCCAAAATGGAGCATAATACCGTGTGCAGGGGCCACTAGGGAGCATAATACTGTGTGCAGGGGCCACTAGGGAGCATAATACCGTGCATAATACCGTGTGCAGGGGCAGCTATGAGTCATAATACAGTGTGCAGGGACTGCTGCGGAACATTATAGTGTGTGTAAATGGGGCGCTATAAATAGGGGCTATGGCGCCTGTTTATATTATACGCTGTCTAATAGCTCACTTAACTGTTAAGGAGAAGTTACTTTTATACACGTGTAAAATAATCTTGGCCCTTCAAGGTACCCCGTGAGGCTGAAGTGGCCCCCGGTGAAAATGAGTTTGACACCCCTGTACTAACAGGACAATCTAAACATGGGAAATATCCTCTCTTTGGTGTATGAAGGAATGACTGGTGGCTACCTATGTCTGCTCATACCAGTTGGTCCCTGATGTTCTTAGGTGGTTTGTGATACATGAGAACCAGTTGATAAAAACTTGGGAATGTTCAGATATGCTCTCTGTAATAAGGTCCAATGTTTATGTATGGCCTGTGGTATTTTACGGCTGATGACTTAGTAGGTGTGAACAAATGGAATTCGCTGTGTTTTAGAAGAGCAGATGCATATGAAAGTGATAATGTGTGAGTTCATTTTCCAACAAGTGAGTGCGGTAACCTCAATTTTTAAATTTATTAGACATTTTTTTCAATCTCTGAGGAAGGATGGTCTATTTGGACACAATATGTTTGACTTTTGCCAATTGGGACTGAGGAAGGGGTTACTTAGTTTTAATTGGATGATTACTAGGGAACTTAAATATACCATTCCTGTCTGTTGGTTTTCATTAGATATCAGTGGTTACCTGAGAGTTTACCATCACTATCTTTAATAACCACAGTATCTAAGAAACTCTTCAGAGTAAATTTCAGTTCAGTTTTGTTACTGTCCCATACAAAGTCCCCCAAGGAGACCTGTGATCCCCCCATATGTAAAAAACACCATCTAGATATCTTGACCAGAAAATGACATGCTCTTGAAATGATGGAGGTGCATAAATAATAATAATAATAAACTTTATTTATATAACCCCAACATATTTCGTAGCACTTTACCAATCATAGGACACATGAACAGACAATATGAGACATTACAGTGTGATAAAGAAATAAACATATCAAACAATAGGAGTGAGGGCCCTGCTCGCAAGAGCTTACATTCTATGAGGAGATAGGGGGACACAAGAGGTCAGAGGGCTTGTTTCCTACAATGGTCCAGCCATCTTTTAATAGAAAAGGTTGTATAACTGAAACTGTATGAACCCATCACCAGCCTGTATCTGTGAATAAACATATGCTAAGTGCAAGGAGTGCAATGTAACTTTTAGATGGAGGGGCCAGGATCTGAGGAACAGAGGAGGAAGGATAAAAGGTGTTATTGTTCTACACCTCTGCACACTTCATGGTGATCAGGTCACGTGATAAGCCTGACCATACAGATGTGATTTTAGGGCAGTTTTGAAGCTGCTGTAGTTAGGGATTAATCGGATTGTCCAGGGTAAAGCGTTCCAGAGCACTGGTGCAGCTCAGCACATTCAAGCCCATCGCAGTCCTACATGTCTGTACATAGAATGTGCTACCGAACATAAAGTAATTTTCATGCAATACTAGTAGAGAGATTAGAAGGAAGACAATGTGTGGCCTGAAAACCTTTTGTGGTGTTCATGGAAATGTACAGATTATGGATGTCTAAAGTGACTAAACTAGAATCTGGTGTAGGAATATCTAGGTTTTTATTATTAATATTACCTTTGATCAGGTATGCGTCCAATAGTGAAGCAATCTTTCCATTAATGCTATGTAGGGGATCAGTGTGCCTTATAGGTAGATGTATCGGATAATTGTTGTGTAATCTCCTGAATTTAGTATACATTATTGCTATGGCACACCTTTTGTCACCTGGTTTGATTATGATTTCCAGAGGTACCTCTGTCATAAGCCTGTATAATAGAGTTTATGTCCTGTTGTATCAGGCTAATACCTGGTCCTGTAGCATGATAGGTCTTGGTAGGATTAAAGTCACTTGGCAAGCATAAGCCTAGGGATATAATGGAGTGGTCAACATCATGTTGTGAAGTGGAAGGTGTAATGGATGGGGTTTCCAGACCAAAGTGAATTTTAAGTCTTACGGTCTGGAAAAAACAGGACAGTTCTTGTTCCAGTTGAAATGTGTTGAGAGGTGCCGTAGGGAAAAAGGGTAGTACCTTCTGTATTAGGTCAAGTTCAGTAGAGGATAGACTATAGGATAAAATATTGATCACCAGGTTATTGGACCTACTTGGGATCATGCCTGGACTGTCGATTCCCAAGGTCATCTTGCATTTGATGCCCACCCTTCTGGTGGGATGCCTCTTGCTCTTCTGGACAATAAAAAACAGGGTGGACGACTATCTAGGGAGATGTTGCTACCAGAACTTTAGCCGCGGTGTGGACCATAATTGTAGTTTGAGGAGAGCAAGTCCTTCCATCTGCATACTCGGTGCGTCTTGTAGTCAGTGGTGTCCCTCTGAAATTTTTTTCCATTTACGTGGTTCTAAAGTCCTGCAATTTTCTTTTTCTGTTCCAAATGTGCCCAATTTCTTCCTAAAACCGTCAACAAGCTTCTTACACCTATCAACTGGACCACTCTTCTTGTGCAAACTGCTCCAGATCTCTCATATTTGAAGGGTTCCTTCTCCCAACAGCAATTTTAACATCTCTCCACAGGTGTTCAATGGGATTTAGATCCGGACTCATTGTTGGCCACTTCAGAACTCTCCAGTGCTTTGTTTCCATCCATTTCTGGGTCCATGACCTAGCACACAAACCCAGCTTTCTGACACTGGGCCCTACGTTGAGACCCAAAATTTCCCAGTGCCAGAGGCAGCAAAACAACCCAAAAACATCTCTGAACCTCCACCATATTTGACTGTTGGTACTGTGTTCTTTTCTTTGTAGGCCTCATTCTGTTTTCGGTAAACAGTAGAATGATGTGTTTTACCAAAAAGTTCTATGTTTATCTTATCTGTCCACAAGACATTTTCCCAGAAAGATTTTGTCTTACGTACATTTTGGCAAACTGTCTAGAGTTTTTATGTCTCTGTGTCAGCAGTGGGGTCCTCCTGGGTCTCCTGTCATAGCGTATCATTTCATTCAAATATTGACGGATAGTTTTGTGCTGACACTGATGCACTCTGAGCCTGCAGGACAGCTTGAATTTCTTTGGAACTTGATTGGGGCTGCTTATCCACCATGCAGACTATCCTGCGTTGCAACCTTTCATCAATTTTTCTCTTCCGTCCACATCCAGAGAGATTATCTACTTTGCCATAAGTTGTAAACTTCTTGATTATGTTGTTCACCATGAACAAAGGAACATCAAGATCTCTGGAGATTGTTGATATTTTTCCACAATTTTAGCTCTAAAGACCTCAGACAGTTCTTTTCTCCTCTTCCTGTTCTCCATGCTGTCCTTTTTATCTGGTTTCACGTGTGATTTATATTTTGCCCACACCTGTTAATTGCCACAGGTGAATTTGAATGAGCATCACATGCTTGAAACAAAGTTTTCTACCCACAATTTTGAAAAGGTGACAACAATTTCATTCAGGCCATTTTTGGAGTTTTGTCTGAAATTATGTTCTATTTGCCTTTTTTTTCTCTGTTTTTTTTTGTGTTGTTTCACTATAAACAAAGGAAATAAACATGTGTATAACAAAGCATGTGTAATTGCAATAATTTACTGGGTGAAATACTTTATTTTCTGGAAAAATTTCAAGAGTGCCAACACTTACAGCCATGACTGTATAGTCTGACAATACCCATTAAATTGTCCAGGCAAAATTGGACAACCACTTTAACTTTAAAATTAGCCAGGGCAGTGAAAAAAAAAAAATGCATACTCACCTGTCCCCGATGCTCCGGGGTCCTTGTCGCGCGTCTTGGTTCTCCTGCTCCGCCGGCTTCTCCCGGGTCTCTTCTGGAGTTCCGCTGATTGACCTCAGCGGTCCTGTGACACCGGAGAATCGGGGACAGGTGAGTATGAATTTTTTTTTATATTTTTCAATGCCCCTGGCTGATTTTAAAGTTAAAAGGGTTGTCCATTTTTGCCTGGACAACCCCTTTAACAGTCTGTCCTGGATGGATCAGCCCAAAAAGAGTCAGAATCAGTAGATATATGCATACCAACATTTTTTAAATTCAGGCAAATAATAATACACCAAACTTCTAAGTGAAAGAAATTGATAGTATTGTGAGAGTGTGAACCTAGAGGGTGCTGGTGAGCGACCCAAAGCCAGGCTTAAAAAGGTCCTCAGCCACACCCATAGGTGGGGCCCAACTCCAGAGGGGAGTGTACGCAGCAGGAGAGAGCTGCTGAGGAGACCTGCAGGGAGCAGGTAGAGTGTGGAACCAGTGGGAGACAGACAGGCGGTCTGTCCCAGGAGGACTGGACTTCCTAAGCGGACGTGCATATTTGTGTTTTCTGTGGAAGACAGAAGAAAATGCTGGTTGTTGTAGTGCCACATAAGTTAACTGTTTGGTGAATACATGTGACTGCAGAAGATAGTAAAAAGTTGCTGCCGGTTGAACCCAAGGTTTCTGTGGAATATTGTGTAATCTTGTTATCAGGGCCGGCGTTAGGGGGGGCAAACTGGGCAATTGCCCAGGGCCCCGTCCCCAAAGGGGCCCCCGGGATCCGGAACCTGATTACTCCGGATCCCGGAGTCAGGCCCGGTCAAATCAATAACAAAAAGGGACCGCAGGGCCCCTTTCCGAGGTGAGCAAAAATAACAAACATTTTTACTCACCTATCCTTGGCGTCCGACGTAATCTTCTGGCGTTCCGGACATCACTGCTGAGGCCAGGACTCAGCCGTAGCGATCACGTGGGGCGTGCTGACAGCGTGCCTCACGTAATCGCTAAGGCCCAATCACAGGCCTCAGCGGTGACATCCACAACGCGTGACGTCAGCTGCAGAGAAGAAGAAGCCAGCGCCAGCGGGGATAACGGAGCAGCGCGAGGAGACCCAGCAGAGGTAAGACAAGGTGAGTATAACTGTTTGTTATTTTCCCTCACCTCCCCCTTGCCTTTGATTATTATACTCTGGGGTCTGAAGAGACCCCAGAATATAATATAATAATAGCACTGTAGGGCCCCTGTGGAACGTTATACTGGGGGGCCCCTCTGGATAGCATATTATAATGTTTGGGGCCACTGTGGAGCATTATACTGGGGAAGGGGCCCTCTGGATAGCATGTTATATTCTGTGGGGCCTCTGTGGAAAATTATAATGTGGGGGGGGGGGGGGCTTCTGGAGATAATGTTATATTATGTGGGGCCACTTTGGAGCATTATGCTCTCCAGAAGGGCCCCCCAGTATAATGCTCCACAGTGGCCCCACACAGTTTAATATGCTCTCCAGAGGGGCCCCCCAGTATAATGCTCCAAAGTGGCCCCACAGAATATAACATGCTCTCCAGAGCCCCCCCACTTTATAATACTCCATAGAGGCCCCACAGAATATAACCAGAATATAACATGTTCTCCAGAGGGCCCCCTCCCCGGTATAATGCTCCACAGTGGCCCCACACAGTATAATATGCTGTCCAGAGCCCCCCCCCCAGTATAATACTCCACGGTTTCCCCACACAGTATAATATGCTCTCCAGAGGGGCCCCCCAGTATATTATACTGTGCGGGGCCACTGTGGAGCATTATACTGGGGGGGCTCTGGAGAGCATATTATACTGTTTTGGGCCGCTGTGGAGTATTATACTGGGGAAACCTCTCTGGGCAGTATATTATACTGTGTGGAGGCCATTTCTGGAGCATGTTATACTAAGTGGGGTCACTGTGGAGCATTATTCTGGGGGGCCATCAGCAGAGCATATTATATTGCGTGGCGCCACTGTGGGGCATTATTTGGGGGGACTAAAGCGTGGGGCCTACTGTGGAACATTATACTGGGGGGACGCTCTGGGGAGCATAATATATTGCGTGGGGCCACTGTGGAGCAAAATACTGGAGGGGACACTGTGGAGCATTATACTAGCGGGGGCCCTCTGGGGAGCATATTATACTATGGTCCACTGTGGAGCTTTATACTGGGGGAAGGGACAGTGTGGGGAGCCTGTTATACTGTGTGGGACCACGGTGGAGTGTATTATATTGTGTGGGGCTTTTCGAGAACATATGATACTCTGTGGGGCCATTGTAGAACATTATACTGGGGGGACTGTGGGGAACATATTATACTGTGGGGGACCACTGTGGAGCATTATACTGGGGGAACCCCTCTGGGGAGTATATTATACTGTGTGGAGGTCATTATGGAGCATGTTATACTGTGTTAGGCCACTGGAGCATTATACTGGGTGGGCATTGTGGGGTGCATATTATACTGTATGGAGCATATTATATTGTGTGGGGCTGCTGGGGAGCATATTATACTATCTGGGGCCACTAAGGGGTAGTATACTGTGTGGGCCACTGTGGAGTATTATACTGTGTGGAGCCTTGCACACCATGTGAGGCCACTATGGGGGGGCTCAGGGGAGCATTTTATACTGTGTGGGGTCACTGTGGAGCATTATATACCATGTGGGGAAACTGGAGGGCTCAGGAGAGCATTTTATACTGTGGAGCATTATATACCATGTGGAGCATTATACTGCGGGGGGGGGGGGCTCACAATTCCTGCTGGCAGCCCTGTGTGCTATGTCTGCATCACAGCTCCCTCACTATAATCTTGCACATACGTGTAGTGCCCCATGGCCATGTCATTCCCCATACAGTACTGTGCATGAACTGGCCATGGAGCTATTGGGGCCTGCACAGTACTATAGGGGCTGACTATACTGGGAAAATACTCAGTAACACCAGATAGTCAGCACATATGTAAGACTTCAGTGAAGGAGCCGTGGTGTAGACTATTAGCGGGAAGCTGTAGGGTGGGGCCCCAGAACAAGTTCCTCTGGTGGGCCTAAGGCCCTTCAGTCCGACACTGTATAACGGAGAACTATTATATATAAGGGTGGGTTACTATATATAATTGGGAAACTTAAGTATGAGGGGGCTATTATAAGGGGGAACTATTATTTATAAGATGGGCTATTATTTATAAGGGGGGAACTAATATATATAAGGCATCCATTATAAGGGGGAGCTATTATTTATAAGAGGGGAACTTTTTATAAGGGAGGTATAATTGTTAAGTGGGCTTATTTATAAAGGGGGCTATTAGTGATAATGGGGACTATTATTTATAAGGGTAACTATTATTTATGAGGGGGCTATTATTTATAAGGGAGCAGTATTATTTTTACGGGGTGTCTGTTACTGATAAGGGGGAATATTACTGATACAGGGCACTATTTATCATTTATAAGGGAGCTATTACTGACAAAGGTGTAATATTATTTATAAGGAGGGACTATTATTTATTAGGAGGCACTATAATAACTGATGACTGGGTGCAAAAATCTATTATGCGGTACAAAGGTGCTCATTTGAATTGTGTGTGGTAAAATGGGGCTTGTTATTACTTTTTTGTTGGCAGAAAGGAGGCGTTATTATAGGGGTTGTCACTGGAAGACGATGGTGTTATTTGCATATCAGCATTTGGGGCCCCGCTTTTAATTTTGCCCAGGGCCCCACTTTGTCTAAAATCGGCCCTGCTTGTTATTGAAACATGGGCAAGAAAAAGAAAATTTCAGTTTGTAAGAAAGCAGAAAAGCTGTGCACAGGTGTGTTAGTGCAGCAGTCTCAAGGCAGAGAGACACAAAACCCGGAGCTATAGTACTATGACAGGCTTGGGAGCCTTCATAAGGCTCACTGCTATCATAGTAACAGGATGATCGTGGGAGCCGTCCTGCATTGATGAAGGTACCCAGTAGGCCCGGTGGGGAAATTTTGCACTTTGGGGGGGCTCACACATAGCAATGCCCATTAGCTCCGGATCTCCGCTGTACAATACAGCGAAGACCATTCTGGACCTAGTTTTAACTAA
This sequence comes from Leptodactylus fallax, assembly GCA_947044405.1. NCBI lineage: Eukaryota > Metazoa > Chordata > Amphibia > Anura > Leptodactylidae > Leptodactylus > Leptodactylus fallax. The sequence continues at coordinate 3,095,688 of CAMRHE010000097.1, forward strand.
CAAGGAGGACATGGTTAAGGAATTAAGGATAGCAGGGACATTGGGATTCAGCGACCATGCTATACTCGAGTTTGGGGTTGTAAGAAGAAGACCTGAGAAGACAAAGACTAGAAGGCTCAATTTTAGTAGGGCAGATTTTAGGGACCTAAAGGTAAGGGTTAGTAGAATTCCATGGCGAAAAATACTTAAGCACAAAAATGCACATGAGGGGTGGGAAATTTTCCGTAGGGAAATCATTAATGCACAGGAACTAACAATACCTAGAAGCAAGAAAAATGGGAATCACCTAAAAACTCCAGGATGGATGACCAAAAAATTACATAACCTACTAAAAAAGAAAAAGGAAACATACAACAAGTGGAAGATGGGAGCTATATCTAAGGGAGAGTATACAGCAGTTTGCAGACTCTGCAAGATAAGCATTAAAAAAGCTAAGGCTGAATACGAATTGAAGCTTGCAAAAGAAGTTAAGAGTAAGGTAAAAGGTTTTTGGGGATATGTTAAGAGCAAAAGAAAAGTGAAGGAAACCATTGGAGTCCTGAAGAACGAAAAGGGTGAAAAAGTTAACATGGTGGATCAGCAGGTGGAGTTACTAAATTCATATTTTGTATCCGTCTTCTCCCAAGAAATGGATGGAAATATCAACATTAATGGTGATAGTGATGAGGGGAATGAGGACTCCAAGCTGATTATAAGTGAAGGTTTGGTAAGAGAACATTTAGCTAAGATTAAGGAAACCAAGTCCCCAGGACCGGATGATTTACACCCTAGAGTTTTAAAAGAATTAGCAGAGGAAATAACAGAACCCCTTGCAATAATCTTTAATAAGTCATGGGAAACAGGAGTGGTCCCTCTAGATTGGAAAAGGGCAAATGTGGTCCCCATCTACAAAAAGGGGAATAGGGACGACCCAGGAAATTATAGGCCGGTAAGTCTGACCTCGATAGTAGGAAAAATCTTTGAACAAATCGTTAAAGAACATTTAATTAGGTACCTGGATGGGAAGGCTTTAATTAATCAGAGCCAGCACGGCTTTATGCCTAATAAATCTTGTCAGACTAATCTTATTTCCTTCTATAATAAAATCACTGAATGGTTGGACCAGGGGAATGCAGTGGACATAGTATATCTTGACTTTAGTAAGGCCTTTGATAAAGTATCACATAACATTCTTATTGAAAAAATGATCAAGTATGGCTTTGATAAAATATCAGTAAGGTGGGTTCACAATTGGCTAAATGATCGGGCACAACGAGTAATTCTAAATGGCTATACATCAAACTGGAAGAAAGCAAAAAGCGGGGTGCCGCAGGGCTCTGTCCTGGGCCCAGTACTTTTTTATATTTTTATAAATGATCTGGATGATGGGATTATTGGGGAACTAATAAAATTTGCAGATGATACAAAGATAGGGGGAATGGCCAACACTAGAGAGGAGAGAGAGTGCATCCAAAAGGACTTAGACACACTGGAACAATGGGCTGAGGTGAACAAAATGGTATTCAACAGGGACAAATGCAAAGTTCTACATCTGGGTAACAGAAATGCAAGAAGCATATATAGTATGGGAGGAATAGTACTAAGTGAGAGTACAGGGGAAAAGGATCTGGGCATAATAATAGATCACAAATTCAACATGAGTCAACAGTGCGGTGCGGTGGCTAAAAAGGCTAACCAAATTCTAGGATGTATCAAGACGAGCATTGAAGCTAGATCAAGAGAGGTAATTATTCCGCTGTACTCTGCCCTGGTCAGACCCCACCTGGAATACTGTGTACAGTTCAGGGCTCCCCAGTTTAAGAAAGACATCGATTTATTGGAGCAGGTCCAGAGAAGAGCAACCAAAATGGTGGAAGGTCTGCAAACCATGTCCTACGAAGAAAGGCTAAAAGAATTGGGACTGCTTAGTTTGCAGAAGAGAAGGCTAAGGGGAGACTTAATAGCGGTATTTAAATATCTGAAAGGTTGTCACAGTGCAGAGGGATCTACCCTATTCTCATTAGCAGAAGGAAGCACGAGAAGTAATGGGATGAAACTAAGGGGAAGGAGATTCAGATTAGACATTAGGAAAAACTTTCTAACAGTAAGGGTAGTGAGGGAGTGGAATAGGCTGCCACTGGAGGTGGTGGGTTCTTCATCAATTGAAATCTTCAAGCGGAATCTGGATAGGTATATAGCTGGGATGATCTAGGAATTCCTGCTTTTGCAGGGGGTTGGACTCGATGGCCCTTGAGGTCCCTTCCAACTCAAACAAACAAAACAAAACAAACAAAACAAGCTATGGCGGCTGCTCTCCATCTGCTGCTGCCATCTTTAAAAACCCTACATCCGTCACATAGAACTTTTTTAAAATATAGGTAGTGACAGGGAAAAATTAAGAAAGAAATTCTTAGAAAATATGTTTAACATTAAAGGGGTTGTCTGGGATAACTGTAAATCCCTACACTAATCTAAACACCCTCCCCCCTCCTACTTTCTAAAGAACATCATTAATCAAAAATGTATATTTACCCATATTCCTGGGGCGGTCATGTGACCGCCCCAGGGACAGTTTTTGATTATCCAGTGACGATCCGTCTCCCCATTTCCGGAAACGGATCGTTACTACTAATAGCCCCCCCTCCCATCCACTCCATCATACTTACCCTCTACTCTTCTTCCGGCGGGACGGCTCCTCCTGTACTGATTCTGTCTGTGAGCGCTTTTCTCCAAGCGTTTTGCGCACTTCTGCCGATAATTCACTTCATTGCTGCAGAGAACAGAGAAGCGATGGAGAAGAGCGCGCACATTACAGAATCAGTACAGGAGGAGGAGCCTGGAGAAGGGGGCTGGGCTGAGTAGGTAGAGAAGGGCGGGATAGCTAAAGAGACAGGGAGGGAGTGAGGAAGGAGGGGGGGAGTGAGGTGAGAGGGGTTAGTGAGAAAGTTACATAGCAGGAAGCTAAAGCATGTAAACAAAGGCAGGTGCTCCCAGAGACACCCAGAAATCACTCAAAACATTGCTAAAGGGATATGGGTGCATTTATTAAGCTATTAATAGCACTAGCAGACTTTTTTTAAAATAACATTTTTTGCCCCGAAAACCCCTTTAAAACTTGGTTGAAACAATAGGCCATTTTATTTTCTGTTGACACGTTTCCTTTAAAATGAGAAGTAAATCATAACACAGTGAGTCATGACAAGAAGTGATGTGACAATGAAAGATAGTAGAATCTACTTTGGCGCCTGGGAGACATGGTGATAGCTCCTCTGCTGTTGTAAATATTCTACTTGTTTTAGTCATCTAGCTATAGCTATAGTGAAAGCAGAAGTAACAGTCACAGCCATGCCCTGGTACTTGAGAGAAGCCAAAAAGACCCCTGGGACATAAGAATAAATGGCATGTGGCAGATGTTTGGCCCTGTTTCAGATTTTTCATTTGTGTAGAGGAGCTTCAAGTTATGCCTCTGAAGGCTCCATGTAGTGAAACGCAGTTAAAAAATGCTGCAGAAGAAAACGTTGCGTTTGGTTTGTTTTTGTTTTTTTAGTTTTTGCTGCATTTTTTTCTTTCCTTATTAAATATCTAGGGAAAATGCTTACTTACACAGCTAAAAATAACCTGCTGCGTTTTTCAAACTTCAGCTTTTTTCCCTCTCAATGTGTGGATGAGGTTAAACAAAATCTTATTCACTTTGCTGGTACAGTACAACACAACTTTTTTTCCGCTGTGTTTTCGCTGTGTGAGGCCTTAGCCTTAAAGAAAAAAAGAAATGAAGCTGTGGACATATTGTTACAGACATATGTTTAAAAATGTAACCTGCCATTTGCGCAGCAAGTAGGTCGTAAAAAAAGCTGACTAAATGTGACATATATATATATATCTATATATATGGCTATGATGATGCTTAGCAAAATTTCTATTTCCAGTCCAGAGAAAAATACAAACTAGAATCCGATAAGAAATCTAACAATTAATGCATAGCCATCTATATTTAGTTGTCCCTGGTGGATGTCTCTCAGTACTGTCTCACAACTACAGGTGACCTTCTGAATGTGGTGACGTAATTGGACTTCAATGTGAATGTTTATTCTGGTTATAAATAGTGAGGGGTCATACAGTTGAGACAGCATAACTTGTCTATTGTAAGACATTGACCTACATTCTTCCATACAGGGTCTGTGAGTGCTACCTACTGTTCATTAATAAGAATGCCATTTACAATAGAGGTGGAGATACACAGTAAGGCTAAGTTTACATCTGTGCCGTAGTCTCCGACGCAGAAACTGCCTGAAAAAGAGAGAATGACACAGAGGACTTTTCTCTCTGCCGGTTTCAGTATAAAAGCGGCGGACACACGCGGGTAACTGTTGTTTCGGAGATTGTGCTCCCCGCCGTTTTGAGAGCCCAACGGAAACCTAATCCGCTTAAAAAAGCGGTTACTCACGGATCCCATAGACTATAATGGGGTCCACCGGGTTGTTCTTTAAAAGCTCATATCAAAGCCCACTTTCAAACAGACTAAACTTTCCAAAAACATTTGATAAGTCCTAATGGTATGTTTGTATTGATGGGAGTCTGGGTGCTGAGACCCCAATCCATCAGAAAATTCTTGAGACGAAGGCACTTAGTTGAATGGTTTGCGCCTTTAGGTGTGATCGGTGAGTGATGTATATACTCATAGGCTACACGGCTCTGAAGAAATCCAAAGAGAGCCAACCTGGTTTATTTATACTTTGAAGGTGTCTTCTCCATATGTTCAGTAAGAATGTATTTAGTTTTGACTGACTTAGCTGCCCATGTATTATATGGACAGCAATTTATTTGGCAACATTTAATATTACAATCCCTTGGGAGCGGCCACTGTAATCCAATCTATCAGTAATTGTGACGTATGCCATTCCTTAGCCCTCTTAGAAACCCTCAGATGCAATCTAATAGGAAGTAGGCAGTAGAAAGTTACTTTTAAGGTACCAATGAGCATTCCTAACTACTATGATATTTTCACTTCTGCACAGGTATGACTAGGCTCTGACAGCTCAAGAATATCTTTTTATCTGTCCATATCTAAGAAAATATCTTAGCATCCTTCTGATTTCAGTTAAAACTTTGCATTCCAGCCATGAACAGAAATGGGAATAAAACAGAATAATTTTCCTATCATAGCTAAGGTCTATAGTGCTGTACCCATGCGTCATATTCTAAATTTGACTACCATGACTCTGCGGTGTTCATCATTTTACACGTCCTAAGCATTTCTGCTACCCACATGTGAATCATATCTGCAAAAACGCAAAGAAGATGACACATGGACAAATGTTACATATTTTTCCACAGCTAGTCTTCTGGAATACTGTGCTTACTAAGCAGGTGACTGGTATGAAATATACATTTGACTAAAAGAGAACCTGAATCTTCTGGTGAGTGGAGCCTTAGACATGCTTAACCTTAAGTATTGGTCATATTTGTCATTCACTGTATACTAGGCAGTTGCATGACAATAATGTGTACACCACATTTGATATATCCACTATTTTGGCAACTGCCTGGCACATAAATCTTAATGTACAATTTGGAGAGAATTTATCAAGACAGGTTTTGTAATATATCAGGTGCATCCTTCACCAGGCAATGCAACTAAATGAATTCTACACCAGCTTATAGTTGGCATAGATTTCTGGCATCGAGACCTGGTGTAAATGATGATGAATCCGGTTTGACCGATGGCCCATCTTTTTAGAAAGGTGAGGCTGGTGCTAAAACAGCACTTGCAACAATCTTTGTCACAAGTGTAGTTTAAAAAGTCACAAACATAGATTCACAACTTCCTTATGCCACAAAAGTGGGGCTTAGTAAAACAGTCCCTTTTTTTTAACTGTAAGAGAAAGCACAGCATGGCAATTTCTTCCTTATTTTCAGCTTCTATAAAAAGCTTATACTTCGCTACATACTGATTTCTGCATGGCAGTTGCGGCGTGTGTATGGAAACCTTTATAGGAGCAAGATTTCATAAACCTGTGACTTTTATTGCTGTACTATTACGCAAAACAAATCCTGTATTTTTTTGTTTGTTCTTTTTAGGAGACGTAAACATCGCAATGGTAGACCGAAATGGCCAACTTGAGGTAGAAGTAATACAGGCCAGGGGTCTAACTCCAAAACCAGGTTCTAAGACTATACCAGGTAAAGAGCATTGCACCTAAAATAAATAATCATTAGATCATTTTTGGCTTTAAGTTGCATATATGGCATGTTTTATAAGCCCTTCAGAATGCTACATAAAGGGGGCTAGTTTACTGATTAGTTTAACTTTATGGAATTTAAAGTGGTTTTCTGGGCTTTGGATAGGTCTTCAGTTTAAGATTAGCAGGGGGTTGATACCTGGGACCCCAGCAGGTCAGCTGATTGAAGAAACTGTAGGATTTGGATGAGAGCTGCAGCTTCTTTACTGAAAACCAAGCACAGTGCCAAACATTGTGTAACAGCTGCGTTTGCGTTCGGACTGAGGTGCGAACAGGCCATGTGAACAGTGAAAGTGACATTACATGGCAGCTGATCTTTGGGGATCCCAGGTGTCAGACTCCCACTGATCTTTGATTGAAGATCTATCCAAAGACAAGATCATCAGTCTTATAAGCCTTGAAAACTCCTTTAAGGCTAAGGCCCCTCTTTCTGGAAACACAGTGTTTTTGGCTGCTGTGGAACTTCAGCAGAATATAAAACGCAGTGTACCAGCAAAGTGAATGAGATTCTGGCTAATCCCATCCACACATTGAGGAAAAAAAAACGCTGCAGAAAAGCTCCGATTTTGTAAAATGCATACATTTTTGAAAAACGCAGCATGTCAATTTTACCTACAAAAAAAGCTTGCATTTTCCCTGTAGATTAGCTGCACAACATGGGGTCTTAACCTCAGGGTGTTCCAGTAACAGAAACACTTTTGATACTGAAAAAATCAACAAGGAAAACTGAAAACTAAGTACCGTATTTTTCGGACTATAAGACACACCGGACCATAAGACACACCTAGGTTTTAGAAGAGGAAAATAGGGAAAAGAAATTTTTAAGCAAAAAATGGTAAAATATTCAATATATGGGAGTTGTAGTTTTGCAACAGCTACAAGGCCACATTGACAGGTTACCCTGCAGCTGTACTGGGAAGCATAGGGCATCTTTTTTTGCAGAGACAGATGTTCTTTTTAGTTATACGATTTTGGGAAAAGTCTATTGCTTAGATCATTTTTTATTCAAATCAAAGGTGAAACCGTGAAAAAAATGGCAGTTTGGCACTTTTGATTTTTTTTTCCCGCTATGACGTTCACTGTACAGGAAAAATATTTGTATAACTTTGTAGACCGGGCGTTTTCGGACACAGGGATACCTGATGTGTATGTGTTTCACAGTCATTTTCTACTTTTATATGTATTCTAGGGAAAGGGGGGTGATTTAGAACTTTTATTTTTTTTATTTATTTTTTTTTATATATATTTTTTTAAAACTTTTTTTTTTTTTTACTATTTTATTATAGACCAGTCGCAATAGTAATATTCCTATGACAAGCCTGGGAGCCTTCATAAGGCTCCCGGCTATCATAGGAACAGGACGGCTCCCGCAATCTAGCCGGCCTGCAACTTCAAAGGTACGAGGGGGCTACTTTTTCACTTTAGGGGGGCTTTAAAGTAGTAATGCCCGCAATCAGAGTGGACTCTAATCGCGGGCATTAGCTCCAGGTCTGCGCTGTACATTACAGCAGTAGACCCGGTAGCTATGGCAACAGCTCTGCAGAGCGGCCGCCATCATCTTTACAGACCCGGCATCCGCCGTGCTATTACGAAGGGTGGGATGGGTTAATTGAGACACCCGCTCCTCCGATCCCAGGGCCCGCACATCGACCCACTCCTGCCGCTGGAGGAAGCCCCGCTGCAGGAGTGGGGCGATGCTGAATCCCTGCTCCTCTGCCCTCCCCCGGCACCCACATTCGGACTATAAGACGCACCCCCCATTTTCCTCCCAAATTTGTGCGTCTTATAGTCTGAAAAATATGGTATATGGAATAAAAAATGTATAATATAATAATTTCATCTCTTCAAAATGCATAGTAAAAAGTATACATAGGATTGTATGGACCAAAAATATAAAAATACGTTCTCTCGTATTGCTCAACTTTTCCATTCCAATACCATGCATTCCTCACCACTTTTTGGAATTTTGCAGGGGCAATTGGCTATGATGGCTCACTATTGACATTGCATCATCACTAGTGGCTAACTAACCAACTCTTTGCCTGGGGCCTGATACCCTTTCCCTACAATGTATTCTTGATAGTGACGGTTACGGGTGCTGCAGCAGTATCTCAGATATTTGAAAGGGATACAGCTTTAGTACCCACAACTGCAGTTATCAAGAATATGGTGTGAGCGGTGCAGCGCCTGGCATGTAAACAATACTGGGAGCTGCTTGTTGTTAGAAACAGCTGAATTGCAGGGTCCTAAGAGTCCTAGAGATGTAAGAGATCAGTGGGGGTCAAACAGGGGGGCCAGGAAGGCCTCTGCTGATCAACTATTTGAAGGTACTGTGGTGCTTCTGCGAGCACCGTGACTACTTCACTATTTACATTGCACAGTATCTGTTTTATAATCACCAAGCAATGTTATTACAGACTGTAATAGTAGTGTACAGCTGCTATAAAGCAGATGGCGCATGATGTGAATAGCATAATATGCTCCACAGTGGCCCCCACACAGTATAATATGCTCCACAGTGGCCCGCACATAGTATAAAATGCTCCCAAGAGCCCCCATAGAGCCGCATCAGGTGAACCCCATGAAACGTGATGAATATTGTGAGGTTCGGTCCTCTGCTTCGTTACTATAATAAGTAGAGGCCCTGGGGGAAGTGATTAAAAATAACAAACAATTATACTCACCTTGCCTCACTCGCTCCGTCTGACTCTCTTCAGCATCTTCTTTGGTCCTCTTCTACCTGCGACTGAGGAGAGACGCACCCCAGACATCACTGCTGAGGCCTGTGATTGGGCCTCAGCGGTGACTTGGGGCGCACTGGCATCATTACATGTGTGACCTTAGTCACAGACTGAAAGTGCCCCAGAGAGGATGCTGAGCCCAGGAGAGGTGAATACAAGTATATATATATATTTTTTTTTTTTAGTCACTTCTCCTGGGCTGGCATCTATTGGCTTTCTATTAACAGTATGTATAGCAGTCGGAGAACCAACCGCTATCATGGGGGTCCAGGGCCCCAGCTATCTCCAGGTGGCCACGGGCCCTGTACCCCTCCAGGCTCGGTTGTTACAACACTGATCACCATGCAGCATTCTAGTGTCAAATGATCATGGAGTTCAGACGCAAAGAAGACCAGAGCTTTGCTAAAGAAATTGCTATGATTGTTCATTTACTAAAAGAATTCAATCCAGCAGTCACTGTTTCTATAATGATCTTATATATGGTCATTAGATTAATATATACACAGATATGTACAGTATTGTGTGACCAAGATTGGGTTCATATCTGTGTTGGAGTCTGGCCAATCAGATCAGAAAGATCAGACACCCGATGGACCGCATCATAGCCAATGGGGTCTGTCAGGTTTTATTGGTGTCCGCTATTTAAGTGATTCGAATGTCCATTGCCATCATTGACACCAAAATGATGCTTTCATTTTATTATTATTACGTTGTAGGTACTTACAAAAATCACAGATTTTTCTATTCAAATTGTGTTTAGCAATAGCCAATTCCCATCTCAAACATTTATATAACAAATCACTGTCGTCTGCCAAAAGTGACTGCTTTTCACATACCCAGTTCACCAGATGTTTCCCTGTTTCCTTAAAAATAGGCAGCATAGAATTGGAACAGGCCCACTCTCCTATTGTGCCAAACAGTTTTGTGCCATTTGGCAAGTTGGAGTGATCATAAAATACAGTAGACAGTACAATAGCCTCCTTGCTTCTCATCACTCTCCTCAAACTAAGGCAATGAAGCATGAATTTTTAACCATTAAAATAACTGAAGAGGTTTTAGATTTAAAATCTTTCCTTGACTACATATGCAAGCAAAAGTTAGATTTTTTTAAATTGAATCCTTGGTGCTTCTGAAAACCCCCTGAAATTACATCTTTACCACACTAATGCATACTATAAGCATGCCAATGTTTTTGTCTCAGAGATTCTCCCTGTGGGTCTTTGTGTAAAATCAGAGGTTTATGGAGGTACAGTTTGGACCTATATACTTCCATGTTCATGAGCCTATACTTTTGCTTATAGTCATTAAAGAGGTTTTCCAGGATATACAGTTTTGTGCAAGAAAGGCCAGGGAAGGTGTAAAAAAAAAAACCCCAAAAAACAAAAAAAAACATACTCAACTGTCCCAGGTGCTCCGGTATCCCCCACCGCTGTCCAGTCCAGCCCAGCAGAAGTCCTCGCCTCATGTGACCGCTGTGGCCAATCAGCAGCTTAAGAAAAGGTACCTCACCTGTGACATCCCGTGTCCTTTCCTTAGGTCACTGAGGCTGCTGATTGGCCTCAGCAGTTACGTGTGGCAAGAACTTCCACCAGAACAAGACCCCTGGAGCAGCAGGACCGCGGTGGGTTACACTAGAGCACCGGGGACAGGTAAGTATGTTTTTTTTTTTTTTTTTCACCTTTCCCGGCCTCCTTGCCAAAAACAGTTTATCCTGGGCAACCCCTTTAATTTTCAATTTCATGACCATTATTTTACAGGTGAAATGCATGATAAACTGTGCTAGGCATTACTGCAATTAATAAAGCATGCAGATTTTTTTTTTTTTTTTTTTTTACACCTTCCCAGCCTCCTAGCACAAAATTGTATATCCTGGACAATCCCTTTAATATTTTTGTGTCCATTTTTGTTCTCATATTGCATCACTGTCTTAACTCATTTCTTCTCAGCTTTTATGGTCTCTTTTCACTGTCTTTATTGTCTTATCAGCCCCATATATCAAGGTGTACCTAATAGAGAATGGAGCATGCTTGTCTAAGAAGAAGACCAGAACTGCTAAGAAAACTTGGGACCCAGTGTATCAGCAAGTTCTCCAATTTGATGAAGGACCTCAGGGTAAGGTACTACAGGTAAGGTATTGTCCTCCTGAAACAGTATGAGCTGCAAGAAAAATGTATTTCTCTAAATAAAAATGGTGAGGTTCAGTTACACCAAAGAATGCATTACATTTTATCTATATCTCTGTCAACTCACCAGGTGAATGTTCACTTACCTCTGTGCAGTGAATACTGAGGAGGAGGTTGCTGGGGGATCCCCCCATCTGTTTAAAGCTGTATTCTACATATTTGTACATTTGGTGTGATTCAGGTTTTGGATCCAGGATCACATCTAATGATGATGTATACAAGGCAGCCACTCTACTTCTTGGGAGGCAATAGCAATCAGTAGAGAATTTTTTCTACCAATCCCAAACAATTAATTCTGGTAGTTTCAGTACCCAATATGCTATCTAGGCTCTCTACTGTCAGGTGGGCAGTTCCAGACTGTTTGATGTGGCCTGGAACCACCCCCCTGGCAGTAGAGAGCCTAAATAGCATATTGACTCCTGAAATAACAGCACTAACAGCTCAGGAACTGTGTGAGCTATAGTTAGAAAATAAACTGCGTTGGAATTGGTGGAGTGGCAGCTATTGAAGAATGCACTGAAGTTGGAGGAGGTGGAGAAAGACCCTCTTTAAAGACTTATCTGCTCTTTTTTGGGGGGGGTACTGACATTTGGAGCCCCACCAACCTAAAATTTATGTCCTATCTTATGGATAGGACGTAAATTTAAAAAAAGGCAGATATCCCTTTAATACCTTGAGCATTGTGTATGTGCACTCTCCCCCATTTTATCATCTACTCTAGGGCAACATTTCTAGTTTCCTAGAATGAAACGTAAAATACACCAGTCAGCTCACTGTTCCTGTGTCATGTATCAAATTGTAACATCACCTTGTACATGAATACATTTGTAACTATACCTGCTGTAAATTTATACCGCCAATCTTATTAGCACAGTTTATATGTAACCAGTAGTTCTGCTGTAAATACTCATGAAAGAGAACCATTTGTGTACCTTCTATAGGTAATTGTATGGGGAGACTATGGCAGAATGGACCACAAATGCTTTATGGGGATGGCGCAGATCCTACTTGAAGAGCTCGATCTAAGTTCCTGTGTCACAGGCTGGTATAAACTATTTCCCACTTCGTCACTGGCAGACTCCAGCATTGCTCCTCTCACTCGTCGGCTATCACAGTCCTCACTGGAGAGCTCCACCAGTCCATCCTGCACCTAACCTATGGAGGAAAAAGCATTTATTCCAATATTCCCTCCTTTTCCTGAAGTCTAACCAATCACCTTCCTCTTTATAGCATCAGACATATATCGTAGACTGGTTATTCAGGGCTCTGGAAAAGGAGGGATGCAAATGGGGCTGAGGACCCCGTGCAACAGAGCTGCCAATTAAATGCTACTGCAAAAAATTATATACAAAAGATATATATCTGTATGATAAGAAATCACTTATGAGACTGTTATCTTTAATACACAGCATATTACAGGGGAACCAAACAAGAATACTACATGCAGAAGAGAATCACCAACAACAACAACAACCTTGTGTCACCCTTGTCACCTTGAAATGCCTATAGGGGTGACAGATTAACTGCCTTGGCAACATTTACAATGCTGGAGTAAATGTATGCCAATGCATTTCTCCAGCACTATGGTATGTTATACAAAAAAAGCACATACACATTAGACAGCACATAGCTCTCGATATAGTTAATATCTAGGATTATATTAACCCTTTGCATTGCAGATATGTTACTGTTGTTTGTTTTTTAAAGCAGTGCCCCACAGTACCAAGCTGTCATAAACATTCTCTCCATTTCCTACAATCTACCCTCCTCAGGCTGCAAGAGAGCTGGAAGATATAACATTGGCAACTGTGATATCCTGTATATTTCATACAAAGCTATATATGCTCATGAGTATGAATGCACTTACATCTATCTATACGGCAAATGATATTTTTTCAGGTAAAATATTTTTTTTCTACATTTTTGCGTTTAAAATGGAATGTAGCATCTAAACATGCAATTTTATCTCTGAGATTTTACAAAAAGAATTGCAGAAGGAGACTTGCTACTTCTTGTCTACATGTTCTTTTTGCAGCACAGATAAGCAATCTTTTTTTATATAAATCTATATATACATATTACTGCATGTAGCTTTTTGTGTAATAGCACAATTCATCAAACTCGTACTTTTTATTTTAAGTGCTTTAAACTTTTTGTGCTGCACTGAACTCTTAAAACACTTTAATGCCAGGAAGACCTACTGTGTGCTTCTTTACCACAACAATGATGTTCCTTGCAGCCCACCTTCAGTGGTCTAGAAGTGCAATTCGATGTGCCAATAAGCTTGGTAGGAGATTGCCAGGATTTATAGTGCTAGCCGGCGTGAAACAAATAGGTCATCTTCAAGGCATTATCTATTTCCAAAAGACATGGGAGTTGTTTGCAATGATTTATTATGTGCAGAATTACAATATCCCATACACTTATAGTACTAAACAGTCACATTTATCCATGGTAAGCAGTGGACAGTCTCCACCAAATAAACGAAAGATAGAGGATGCAAGCATCATGGATACTGGAATACAAAAGCATATATGTAGCATGTGATCTCATGTAGCAACTGATATGTCTACTATAACAACTCAGGGCTGAAAACGACATGGGTCTTCTATGGAACTGTGAGCTTTCTCTGATCTAATCTACATTCATTCATTACAATTCCAACACAATCTTCAGCATGTTTTTTCACCAGGAAGATGGATAAGAGTCCCATCAATTCCTCAGAAACGCAAAGCTTGGACTGATATAGGAAACACTGAAGGGCTGGACGGATTTGTCAAGGTTGTTTGACTATAATGAAATGAAAAGAAAAAAAATTGTGTTGGTATGTAGACAAAATAACACAGTAAGTGTCTCTTGACATGCCAATTGCAGGTATGGAATTGCATCCGTACACACTACACACACACATTGTGTTCACACTACAAACCACTATGATGTAGACAGAATTCTAAGGTATAGTAATACAGTGGGTACGGAAAGTATTCAGACCCCTTTAAATTTTTCACTCTTTGTTTCATTGCAGCCATTTGCTAAAAGCAAAAAAGTTCATTTTATTTCTCATTAATGTACACTCAGCACCCCATCTTGACAGACAAAAAACAGAAATGTAGATATTTTTGCAAATTTATTAAAAAAGAAAAACTGAAATATCACATGGTCATAAGTATTCAGACCCTTTGCTCAGTATTGAGTAGAAGTACCCTTTTGAGCTAATACAGCCATGAGTCTTCTTGGGAATGATGCAACAAGTTTTTCACATCTGGATTTGGGGATCCTCTGCCATTCTTCCTTGCAGATCCTCTCCAGTTCCATCAGGTTGGATAGTGAATGTTGGTGGACAGCCATTTTCAGGTCTCTCCAGAGATGCTCAATTGGGTTGAGGTCAGGGCTCTGGCTGGGCCAGTCAAGAATGGTCACAGAGTTGTTCTGAAGCCACTCCTTTGTTATTTTAGCTGTGTGCTTAGGGTCATTGTCTTGTTGGAAGGTGAACCTTCGGCCCAGTCCAGAGCACTCTGGAAGAGGTTTTCTTCCAGGATATCTCTGTACTTGGCCGCATTCATCTTTCCTTCAATTGCAACCAGTCGTCCTGTCCCTGCAGCTGAAAAACACCCCCATAGCATGATGCTGCCACCACCATATTTCACTGTTGGGATTGTATAGGGCAGGTGATGAGTAGTGCCTGGTTTTCTCCACACATACCGCTTAGAATTAACACCAGAAAGTTCAATCTTCGTCTCATCAGACCAGAGAATCTTATTTCTCATAGTCTGGGAGTCCTTCATGTGTTTTTTGGCAAACTCTATGTGGGCTTTCATATTTCTTTCACTGAGGAGAGGCTTCCTTCGGACCACTCTGCCATAAAGCCCCGACTGGTGGAGGGCTACAGTGATAGTTGACTTTGTGGAACTTTCTCCCATCTCCCTACTGCATCTCTGGAGCTCAACCACAGTGAGATTTGGGTTCTTCTTTACCTCTCTCACCAAGGCTCTTCTCCCAAGATTGCTCAGTTTGGCTGGACGGCCAGGTCTATGAAGAGTTCTGGTCGTCCCAAACTTCTTCCATTTAAGGATTATGGAGGCCACTGTGCTCTTAGGAACCTTGAGTGCTGCAGAAATTCTTTTGTAACCTTGACCAGATCTGTGCCTTGCCATAATTCTGTCTCTGAGCTCCTTGGGCAGTTCCTTTAACCTTATGATTCTCATTTGCTCTGACATGCACTGTGAGCTGTGAGGTCTTATATAGACAGGTGTGTGCCTTTCCTAATCAAGTCCAATCAGCTTAATTAAACACAGCTGGACCCCAATGAAGGAGTAGAACCACCTCAAGGAGGATCAGAAGGAAATGGACAGCATGTGAGTTAAATATGAGTGTCACAGCAAAAGGTCTGAATACTTATGACCATGTGATATTTCAGTTTTTCTTTTTTAATAAATTTGCAAAAATATCTACATTTCAGTT
Source organism: Leptodactylus fallax (assembly GCA_947044405.1). NCBI lineage: Eukaryota > Metazoa > Chordata > Amphibia > Anura > Leptodactylidae > Leptodactylus > Leptodactylus fallax. Next base: position 3,111,291 of record CAMRHE010000097.1, read on the forward strand.
TTTTTTTTCTGTCAAGATGGGGAGCTGAGTGTACATTAATGAGAAATAAAATGAACTTTTTTGCTTTTAGCAAATGGCTGCAATGAAACAAAGAGTGAAAAATTTAAAGGGGTCTGACTACTTTCCGTACCCACTGTATGTCATATTAAAATCTTGAGACTACTACTGTAAAACATGTTCTGATTATTATTTTGCATTATATCTTTAGTTAATACTCCAAAGTTTTAGCTGTTTTTTTTTGCAAATGACCTGGCCCATAAAGCCTTTGAATGACTTGCATTATGATATTTACCAATGACCTCTGACTCTGGATAGCGGTTTCATGTATGCTAACATAGCATTTCCGATTTTCAGAGTTTAAAAAGAATATAAAGTTTGTAAACTGCCAAAGACTACTGTAAAAATGACCATAGACACACTGACAGTTTAACTCATATAGTCTGAAAATGTCCTTTTGTTGCTATTCTGATGTCTATAGAGAACCTGTCATCTATCTGTTTTTTTTCCACACATTGTAGTTTGAGAATCTTAGCATTTACAGTTTATAAAAAACATAGAATAAATCCAAGAGGTGTTGCTCAGATAAGAGAGATCTGGTCAACATACATTTCAATCTCCATAAACATTTCTGTAAACAAGAATTTGTTGTTTTCCTGTATGTACTGACCAGAATAACACTAGAGAAGAAGCTGGGCAAAACATACATGTATTCAAAATGTCAACACCAATTGCATATTTCTAAAAAAAAAAAAAAAAACACAAAAGGAAATAAAAAATGTAGCATTAGGCTACAGTAAATAATGAAGATAAAAAATAGAAGCTGACAAGTTCTCTTTAACAACAGTTGGCCTAGAATGGATTTTCCTTGGTAAAACGAAGTGCCAGGTCATATCTGTGTGTATGCTGCTTACTTATGACCATTCTGATAAGTACACATTGAAACATTCATCAGATCTGTAGCACGCTTTAGTCCAGTCCTTCCTCTTGTCTAGAGAGATGTCATTCTTAAGTGCAGCCAATCTGTTGCATGATGATATGACGATGATACGTCCTTGTGCTGGTACCGTAAGCATTGATCTATGTCCAATTTTGTTTGTGAATTTCACAAAATAACCGAGTAAAAATATGCACTAACACTTATCAATCACCGATTCAGTTGTGTCCAATGGTATGTGCACATGTATGTATGTATGTATACTGTTTAATTAGTGGTACTTATTAATACTCAATATCATTACATCATCAGCATACACCTAGTTTACCTGGTATTTTAAACATTAATAGAATCTCAGTTTTTTTTTTCTTTTTGCAGAACCCTTAGTATATTTAACCTCAGGAGAGCCTTTAAGACTAAGTTCATATCATTGCATGTACTGTAGTTTAAGCTGCCCATACACATTGTAGGAGGTGTCCCAACTCTCCCCCATGTCAAATATCAGGGAAGAGAAGGTTTCGGTATGCAGGATTTCAACATACCTGATCCTTCGTTCTCATGGGAGGTAAGCCGAGGTTAGAGGTCCCTGGCAGCAGCTTATTGATCTCTCCCAATTAAGAACACATGCATGTGCAGCCAAGTCGAGCATGCATGTGTATGGGGTAACTGGGAAGAATAGCTGTTAGCTGTAAGCTGAGTGCTCATTCAGCCATCTAAGGTCTTATGTCAAGTATTAGTAATAAATGTCTGATCGCCGGGGCGGCCTCCGCTGAGAGCTCCACAAACATTATAACAGAAGTGCATGATCACAGTGAAAAAGGAGTTGGAAAAGAATAGTGGATGATGCTTCCTGTTGTGTATTCCAGCGCCTATGGGACTGACAGAAATAGCTGCTAGAGTGTCCATTAATGTTATAAGCTATGAATAAAATGATACCATACATTCTCAACCATTGCTGCATTGCAAAGTCCTCCTCCCTGTGGTCATATAATGTGAAGAAATGGGGAACCCCTTTCTAGTGATTGCTAGGGACCCCAGCACTTCAACATTTATCATAATGTACATTGTGGAAAAAAACCCACGTTGCAAAAATGCAGCGTTTTACATTACCTGAAAAGTGGATGGGATTCTGGCTAATCCCATCCACACATTGCAGAAAAAAATCTGCAGCGGATAAGCTGTGATTTCAAAAACGCGTTTTTTTAAATCGCAGCATGTCAATTATACCTATAGAAACACTGGCATTTTGTGTATAGGTTTAATAGAGGCAGAAAGTCCGCAGAGTTTTCTGTGAAAAATGCTGCAGAAAAAAAAAAGAGATTCGGTCTTTTCCGCATCGTTTTTTTGCAACAGTTCTCCTTAGTGGTGAAAGGCCGTTCTACTAGCTGCAAAAAACGACTCCCAAACTCAGGCTTGCTTTAGAGCCTTCCATTAAAGGTTAGGAAGCATAAAATAAAAATGGAGGAGACAAATGGAGACAAGATTTCACATAGCGTGCAGTTGTGGCGAGATTAAGGATAATATTACACCTAAAGATATTTCTGAACAAGTGCTGATAGGCTAGAAAATGTGCCGATCGGTGCTCTTTCTGCTTCGGCCTGTATATACAGACCATTTCAGAGCTCATGCAGGAGTAATGATCGCTAACGTACTAGTTCTCTCAGCATATACTTTCTTTGTCTGTTGGCAGCGCAGTCCTGCAATGTTTTTTTTTTTTTTTTTGTCCTGCTCGAATTAGTAGATCACCCAATGAACAAGCAAATGTGCTTTCTTATGTTTTGATAATAAATAATCCCTTTTATGTTATAAATATCTTTTTCTCTCTCAGACTCTTAATAAATTAGGTGCATTCGTGCGCCAGAATGGAAATTCAGGCTATTCAGGAACTGGTGTAGATTTCCAGTATAACTTACAGAGTTGCATGAGTGCAGAGTGAGGGAGGTGGCACAAAAAAAAGGAAAGTGCCAAAATGCCCCACAATTATACCCATCTATGCCAGAACACTGGCATAGATGGGTTGATAAATTCTCTCTCTAAAGAGAACAGTTTTACACTAGGTTAACATTATTGGAGGACCAGAACAGCGGATAGGCAAACTGCTACAACATGGTCACAGAGTACGACGGGATTTGTCGGGTGTTCTTTTAAACTGAAACCACCAGACGAAAAAGTCGGACTTGCAGCACTTTTTTGTTCAGCGATTTTTGACACACACTCCAAATGGAGACTATAATGCAGATGTGAATGCAGCCTAAGAGGTATTAATCTTTAGCAGATGTTTCCAGGAAAAGAGGCTTGAGTTTGCAGCACCCAATAACCTCACGTTTTCTGCTTTATGCATCTCTACTGAGTTAGCACCCATACACATTAGACTAAAGTTGATGAAAATGGATGATTTTAACCAAAACAAATGTTTGACAGGTTTAGCTGAGAAATGTCACTTCATTACTGTCTAAAAACAAGTTTTCTTTGTTGTTTTTTTGCTGAGAATTGGAAGAAAGATGCTTTGTTTAGCAAAAGATTTTTGAAAGACTGTTCCCAGGGATAGCTTTCATTTGTCACCCATTCTCACTGACCGTGTATGGTCAATTTGTGCAATGGACAGTGTGCACTAACATGTGAATGGCTGCACCAGTTCATTCACCAGATGGTTGTTCAGTTGTTTGCCAACGTACTTTTAGATAATATGTAAAGGGGTTTTTTCTTAGGGTAGGTCATCAATATCAAATCAAAGTGTCTGATACTCCACCCAGAAGTCCATTACAAACAGCATATAACCAAATATCAATAAGTCCATCCTAAAAGCAGCCAAGGAAGGAGAGGACTTCAGGCGCTGTACATTGCAGCTACTGCAAAAATACAGGTACAGAGGCTCAGAAAGGACATAGAAAACCATTAGCTATGTAATTACTCAACTAAGAAGAGCTATACGTAAAGAGTACACAAGAACAGTTGGTGCACCCCTTACTTCATAAAGGTCTTTTTACTTGTGTTAGTGCATAATACCATGCAGAAAAGACAACTGCAAAAACAGGCATTCTCCAAATAGGTTGACAATAGAGTTTAACAATGATAATTCTGCCTCCGACACCTGTCATCAGTACAAGGCTGTCAATTGTATGAAAGTACAAAACCATGTTTGTGTGGGAGTTGGCAGTGTTTTAAAAGCATATATAAGAGTAGAAAATATAACCCCAGAGAAAATACATGAAACAAAACACAAAACCTAACAAATGACTAACATTTATAACAATGACTAAAATGCTACATAATGGATGGTTCTCTCTGCCACTTATACAACTCTAGTTAAAAGGCATAAAGAAGAATGCTGCATGTAAGAGCATTTCCTCAACCATTAAAATGCAAGCAGCTTATATTGATGTCTAGTAAATATAATTCATCGTCCATACTGACTGAGTTATCAACCAGAGCTCAAAATCAAAAGATAATTAGTTAGTAATATTCACTTGCAGCTTTATTCCCAACAAGCTGACAACACTTTGAAATTATTGGTGCTCTATCATTAGCCCATCCTTGGCAGATTCTGCAAAGAAAACGTGCAACAAAAGTACATAATGAAATGTAGTATTGAAAATGCCATTCATATGCTGTAGAAAGATGTTGCCGTTAGTTTAGAACATCTTTTGTCCATAAATGCTATTACAGCATACAGATGTCATAGAGCGTTTATATTGCTCATGACCTCCCTCTATTAGCCAGTGTGGGGAACTACACACAACCATGTACTTTATAGTTGCCCATTCTTTAAAGGGGTATTCCCATAATCCACATTGATTACCTAGCCACAGAATAGATCAATGGGGGCCCTCAACTGGGACTCCAAGAATTACTAAAACGGGGATCCCATGTCCTCTGTTCTCCTGCAGTGCATGACCACAGTGTGGAGGAGCTTGAATGGAATGGCAGTTGAAATTGGAACCTTCTGCTCCATTTAATAAAGTTATTGAAAACTGTGTACATTGTAAGTAAATAGAAAAAAAGCAACACTATATGGCTAAGGTCCATGTTGTGGAAAAGCAGCGTTTTCTGTTGCAGATTTTGCTGTGGTTTTTTGAGCCAAAGTCAGTAGTGGATTGAGTAAATGAGAGATGTATAAGCGATTCCTTTATATTTCCCATTTCTTTTGAGGTCACTCCTGACAAAAAAAAAAAAGCAGCTTTTCCACAATGTGGGGCCTCAGCCTATTGCTATTTATCTATTTATTTATTAAATGAATAATGCCTGCTTTCTTTAATATAATGAGCACCACATTGTACTATACATTTCAGCTGAGTAGCAAGTCTATACTATGCATGGTGTATTAAAGGGGTTGCCCAGGATAAACAGATTTTGGCAAGGAGGCCAAGGAAGGTGAAAAAACACATGCTCCCCTGTCCCCACTGCTCTGGTGTCTTCCACCACAGTCTGGTCCAATGGCACCCGATGCTTCTTCTGGCGGAAGACCTCGCTGCCCGTAACTCCTTTCTTTAGGCATCAGCGGCCTAAAGAGAGGAACCAGGAAGTCACTTGCATACATAACCTGTGACATTCCGTGTCCTTTCGTTAGGCTGCTGATTGGCTTCAGCGGTCATGTGCGATGAGGACTTCCTCCAGAACAAGACCTTGGGAGCAGCAGGACCGGACCACAGTGGGAGACACTGGAGCACCAGGGACAGGTAAGTATGTTTTTTGTTTTTTTCCACCTTTTCCGGCCACCTTGCCAAAAACAGTTTATCCTGGACAACCCCTTTAATTTTCAATTTCATGACCATTATTTTATTATTTATTTTATGCTAGGCATTACTGCATTAATAAAGCATGCAGTTCTTAGTTAAAGAAACAGTGGGTAAACTCAGCCTAGTGGGAAAGCAAGTCACTAAATCACTTGCACCTAGTCACTTTATTCAGCATGAAGTATTCTGTACCTCAAGTCTCAGTTCATCAACTGTACTGTTGTTAGAACTATGAGAACATTTTTTGTATAAGTAATTTAGACACATTAGTCATACCACCCCACTGTGTGGCAGCATAGAGTTCTTATATGACCTTTTTCAAGATTCAAGCCCCACTGATCTTAATGTCATTTGCCGCCTACTGTAGTGGCACCACCATTACAGGTGCATCTATGAAGGTCAGCCACTATAACAGCAGGAGCCCAGCTAAAACTACAAGCACATATTGTTTTAGATCCTCATTAGGTCCTCCATAACGAATGGTTGGCAATTAAATTGAACCCAGGGAATAGAAAAAGTAACAAAGACCATCACTTTTCACAGGTGCCTAGTAAAATCTTCGTTATTCAGCAAAAAAAAAAAGGTTAGTTAAACAGTACGTTTTTTCACGTTGTCAGCAAAAGATATAAAGGCGGCATGAAAACTTGGAGGGGGTTGGTGCGACAGAGGAATGGGAGCTTCATATGATCAAGCATAATTTACTATAACAGGTAGCAAGCTCAACAAATAATAGAAGTGCTCTAAGAAGTTTGTCTCCTCCAATTTCCTTCCCTGAAATAGGGAAGATCAGTCTTGTCAGAATACAAAATTATTTGAACTTTAATAGTTAAGAATTTACATATTTATCAGATTTTTGTGTTCATTCCTGCTCTCTTGTATATGAATTTTTTACCTAACAGCAAATTATTACCAAGAAATCCCTGGGTTAACCCCTCATGTGAAATCTTAAAGGGTTGTGTCATCACGACAACCTCTTGGTTTTATACTGAATCCAACCCAATGAACAGCTGATCGTCATGTGTTTTGCACAGAAACTGATGAAGGCTGTGACTGGACATATATGGACAGAGCAGGTTTTGCCACAGGGAGAGCCAATGGCTCCCTGTTCTTTGTCATCACTCTGGTCACAAGTTGCAGATCCTTCTGAATGACCCCTATATGCACTTGAAAATTAGACTACCAATTCACCACCCCTTACATTGAGATGTTTGTTTTTTCTCCAATACAAATAACGGGTGAAAAGCAACTACAAGCGACAACCATTTTGGTGTTTATAGGTCTTGACATGCAGGTGTAATAATACCATAAAAAGGCACATAAATTCACATACCTACTTACATTCCATAACAATGCAAGTGGACTTCTGTTAAGGCCATTTAGTTTATGTTGTAAGCTACATGACAACTATGTAGGACTATAGTTATGGCTGCCATTAGTGATCATCTTTTATTCTTGTGGGTAACCAAAGTAACGTAGGAAGAGCCAAATAGACTATTAAGACATCAAACATTATGGCAATTTACTTTCTGGCAATTCTACTCATGATATAACTGGGTGGAAACCCTTACTAGTAGTAATGAGAGCGCAGACATGCCCTACATTACCCAAGACACCTGCTGCCTTACAGAATTGACAATGTATAAATCACTTAATATACAAAAAAACACAGCTTTAAAAAAATAAAAGTGTTACTGCTGCCAGATAAAATACAGCAACATTATCGTAGCAGCATGGGATAAGACTATGGTACAGAGTTTATTTTCATACAATGCACCAGCAGTTTGCAAGAGCAGTATATAGGGAAAGTTGAACAAAAGCATCACTTTAGACAGCACAAGCAGTCCTGGCTGCCAAACAGACCAAAATGGTCTCACCCACTCCATAGACCAGCGCCTTAACAGCAGGAATAGCCACAAAGCAGCAAGAATGTGGTTAGCTGATTGATCCCGTCCATGAGGCCACATGACAATCCCGGTATCAAATACAGAATAGAGAACTGTTCACATTGCTCTGACTAAAACAGACTGCCTCTTCTTCATACAGAAGTGCCCTCCTTTCTGGCTCACTGTTGAATGTTTGTAACGCTTTAATGCTCTGAATGTGGTGTCACATGATTTGATACCTGCTTCTATTTGTAAAGCTTTGTGTATGGCAAAATAAAAAAATAGAAAAAAATACAAATATTATATAAATATATTCAAACTAAAGGCCAAGTATGTGATGAATAATGTTTGTAAAACAGCAAATGAGAAATCAGATGTTTATGATCAAAAGGAAAACCTGCATTTTCTACCTGTGCTCTGTAATGTTTTATAGATGTGGTCTTTACTGTTAAATCCTAGTATTTTTGTGGTTTTCATGCAGCAGGACTGATGACTATTAAAAAAAAAAATGCACGATTCTTCTTTTTGTAAAATATTCTAGGCAATTTTTGAAAAAGGAGAAAAAATGTGAGGACATTTGGAAGGTCAGCTTGTAACGCATGTATTCTGGCAACCAGAGATTAATAAATCCAATTAAAACTAATACTGTAACTTGTTTCTTTTGGTACCCTGTTGGTCAAATACAGCATAATAAAATATATTATGTCCTAAAAATCAAACATTTAAAGGGGTTTCCTGGAATTTTTTTTATGACCTATATCAATATCTGATCGGTAAGGGCAAAAACCTCGCAGCTATATGATCAGCTGTTTGAAACTGCTATCAGACTTGGTACTGTACAGAATACACTGCTAGAAGCAGATGGCTCTATTCCTGGTATGGTGGTCTTACAGCATTACTGCAGATCTGCTCCCATTAAAGTGAATTGGAGCTGAGCTGTAATACCACAGCTCGTCCACTATACATCTGCTTCTGGCCTTTGTACACTGTACAGTATTAGGCCTGGTAGCAGTCCTAAACAGCTGAGTGGTGTGGCAGGCTGGTTGTGGCCCCCTATAGATCAGATGTTGATGACTTATTCTAATTATAGGCCATCAAAAAAAAGAAACCCTTTGAAACCACTTAAGGATAAGGACCCATGTTGCTGAAAAGCTGCTTTTTTAATTACACATTTTACCATGGTTTTTGAGCCAAAGACAGGAGTGGATCGAACAGGAAGGAGGAGTATAACAGCTTCCTAGATATTTCCCATTCCTTCTGTAGCCACTACAAAGTGTGGTTCAAAAAAACACAGCAAAATCTGCAACAAAAAAAGCAGCGTTTTCGAAACATGTGACCTTAACCTTAAAGGGGTTATCTGGTTTCTATCAGATGGATAGGCCATCGACATTAGATCTGTGGGGGTCCAACACCCGGGACTCCCTACACATCATCGGTACCAAGACAGCGCAGTTCTCGGTATTGTTTACATGCCACGAGCCATGCTGCTCACTCGCCATACAAACTGTAGATGCGAGTGTAGGTACTCGCCATTACAGTTTGTACTCTGAACCACGCTGTCTCGGTACCTGTGACCTGCGAGGGTCCCAGGTGTCGGACCTCCGCAGATCTAATATTGATGGCCATCAATGTTAGAAAGGGGATAACCCCTTAAATCACTCTTGCTATAGCTAAAATATAACTCATGTACAAAGAAAATACCACAGTATAAAAAAGATATATCACAGAACTGGAGAAAAGCTTTTTTTTTTTTCTAAATTTATAACTTAAAAATGTTTTTAAATGCTGCAGAAGAAGGTTTATATCTGTATTTATATTAAGACCCTGTTTACACTAGCATTGTGTTTGGGAGGATCTGTTGTGTAATAAATTTGAAAAGGTTCCTACTAACTATAATACAGAGATTAATTAGTTTTAGTCTTTTTACAGGATGGTATAGAGCAGCATGCTATATTATATTTTTATGGGAGACATTTTGAGGAGGATTGCCGTTCCGCAGAACGAGATCCTGCGGCGACAATCTGTTACCATGACTCCCCTAAGGGTCTAAAAATAAAAGTAAAGAAAAAATATTAAAAAAAAGAGCAAAAGAGATGAACTGCCGTTTTTTTCAACGTTTCGCTTATCATAAACAGCAATTAAAACATCAGACATTCCCCAAAATGGTATAAATAAAAACTACATCTGGCCCCGCAAAAACCAGATGCTTTATGAAGACCTGTGTACAGAAATATAAAAAAAATCTACAAGTGTCAGAATATGATCATACCGATCGACAGACTACAGGTAACATTTCATTTTGGCTGCAAAATGAACAGTGTAAAAACGAAGAACGTACGAAAGTTGTGTAAATACAGTTTTTTCCTAAATCCACCCCATTCTGAATTTCCAGCTACGTAGTACATCGTACACAATATTAAATGGTACCACATCGAAGTACAAATTAACCTTCAAAATTTAAGCCCTCATATAGGTATGTGAACAGAAAAATAAAGTTATGGCTTTTGGAAGGCGGGGATTAAAAGACGAAAATCAAAAAATAACTGTGGCGGGAAAGGGTTAATATTGTTTCCATTAAGAACCTCCAAAAAAAGTTCATAATGATTCTGTGGTACCATTTCAGATGACCAGGACATTATTGATATACCTAAGCCATAGCATTATCAATGACATCCAGGTCTCCAATTCTTCCAGGGTGCTCTTCATTCCTGCCCAGGTATAGATTGTATAGATTAGCATAAGTGGGTGGTGCAGGACTCCCCATCATAGTTTCTTGGAACTGGTGGAAGAAGCAAAAAAACAAATTATTCCTCTTAAGAACAAATTCCAGCAGATTCATAATCAAGTCATTATGAACATGGAGATGTGTGCCACGAGTGTTAAGGAAGTGCCGAACAGCCCCACACATCTATTGTATTAAAGGGAGTCTATCATTGGGGAAACATGTTTTTAACTGAAGCAATGTTGAAATAGCCTTTATACAGGCTATTCTATTCATACATTTACTTTTCTTCTCCTCGCCGCCGTTTGTCCAAAAAAACATTTTATTCTCATATGTAAACTAAGCTCAGGGAGCACGGGGCATTGCCGCAACCTGCCTCCAGCGCTACTTTTTCTGTTCATCTTGCAACTCCTTGCTCCGTCGGCCATTTTTCTGGAGTATACTGGTATAAGAAACTGAACAAAAATGCCCACCGGAGCCACTTTGAGTTCAGGCAGAGCCGACTGAGCCATCTGCCATTTTTGTTTAGTTTCTTATACCAGTGTACTTCAGAAAAATGGCCGACGGAGAAAGCAGATGCAAGATGAACAGAAGAAGATGCAGGGGGCGTGAAAAAGCAACGCTAGAGGCGGGTTGCGGTGATGATGTGGAGTGCTCGGAGCACAGGGGGAATGCCTCCGGTGCACCCTGAGCATAATTTACATATGAGAATAAAATGTTTGTTTCGACAAATGGCGGTGAGGAGAAGAAAAATAAAGGTAGGAAAAGAATAGCCTTTATAAAGGCTATTCCAACATTGCTTCAGTTAAAAACACATTTCCCCAATGATAGAATCCCTTTAAGTACATGGGACGGTAGAACTAAAATAAATAAACAAAGGATAGGATGTGCTAATCCCCTGGGTAATGCTGTCGATGCCCGATACTATTGGGCATCCTCTCAATGGGTTGCATCCTTGTGGATCTTAGGTAGACAGTAAAAGGTGGCAATCTGTGGGTATCTAGGTTGCATGAATGGCATCTCCTTTCAGTCCTTGTCGAAGGCGTTGTCTAAAATGCTATCACGAATATGGTCTCATACAAGATATATCACACTTACTGTATACTAATTCTGTGGAGTATCCATATAGCTTGTTCACTACTCACACACGTGCGCACATATGACACTCGATGTGTCCTAAAAGGGCAACTCTGCTTCCACACACACCTGTCACACTAGGCTAAACAGGAGTTAAGCGAACCCTACAATCACATACCCACAGAAATAGCTGCCACCACTAGTCACTTTATGGTAGGCGAGACACCAATATACCCAAACCACACAAAAATAACAAACAGGAGGGTAACAAGCCTAAGCGATATCTACTCTCTTTGGAATTGTGAAGATGTTTATAGCCTAAGACAATTTTATTAAATTTTAGATTTAATATATACAAAAAGGTACAGTGCTTAACAAAAAAATATGTAACAAGGAAGACATATACTGGCAAACAATGTAAAATAAAATGGGAACAAAATACAAACCTGTTTTTAAGTCTGGCTTTAGTTTAAGCAGGATATAATTGGGCAGACTCTAAAGATGGCCTGTATCTCCAAAATCTGACCCTGAATTCATGTACCTGATCAATTTATAAAGGATTTGCTTACTTCCTAGAACCTTCCACATTTGATGTCGTAACTTTTCTTTGTTCAAAATATAGAGCTTTGGTCATCAGTGCTCTCAGACTGAAGACTAGAGTAGTGATGTCTGGGGACTGACAGCCAGAAAATACTTGCAAATTAGTGGCCATCTGAACTGAATCCACATCCTGGACCTTATTACACAGGTACTGCACTGACACATTGAAGAAAACCCCCACTTTGACAATGAACATACAAGTTAAAACATAACTAAACACATCTAATAACACAATATAATATATACATATTTCATGTCATATTCAGATGCCATTTAGCTCTCTCATGAATATACTGGTGGGATCTGTTTAAGAACTCTGTAGCAGTTAGAATGGGACAGGATATTCTCACACATCTGTTTATATTGTATGTGGTCAAGCAATACAATATTCCCCTCTTTATTGGAGGGTTTGATGATAATAGATTGGTCTCTTTACAAATCGACCAAGGCCCTCAGTTGGGCACTGCTCAAGTTTCCTCCTTCTCCTCTCTTCCTTTCTATTAATGAGTACATGTAACGAAAATAGGGCTAATAACACAAGAAAACCTTATCATGAAAAATGGTGGAACAAACAATAAATACCCTTTAGTGCAAAAGCAAATTACACACACATAAAATTACAAAAAATATAACTTAAAGTACATACATATAAAAGTTTTTTACAAATACAATGGTTCAAAGGTATCCACATAAAATATTAGCAAAAACGTGTTAGTAGTTATATGTCAAGGTAACATATCTTGGGGTTACAGGTGTGGGCTAAATAGATAAATGTCTAATTGTAATATAAGACATACAGCTACATGAAATTCAGCGCAGGACAATCATATATTTTAGACTAGTATCCCATAATAGGGAAAAAAAAAACATAGCCAGTAACAATATAAAATGTAAAGAAGTATGCCTGATTACTTAAAAATCAACTATACTATAGAAACTCCATACACATATACCCTAAGAGAGTAGTCACAATGGCCTGTATCAAGTTATGAGTAATTCCTCCTAGTACCAGCTTCTACCATCAGGGAGCCAAGAAATGCAGTTTTAACTGCAATATCACTTTTATAGGGACAGGCTAGTGTAACCATCTCCTCCTGATGAACCCTCATAACCATTTGATATGAAGGAGAAACGCGTCGAGGCGTTCTTTGAGGCACTTACTAGCTCATGTTTCTGAGTGGGTTTAGCTGACTATTTGTTAAAATAGCATCATTTATATATGGGCATTGGCAAACATCATAGCCTTAGCATAGCTGATCAACAGTCCTAGCACTGGGATTCACATGTTTTAGTGTCAGTGCTACACATTGTAACCACCTCATATTTCTACCAACAACTTTAGAGGTGGTTGTTACATGTCCATTTAACCCACTCTAACATTATTCAATATTACAGTGCTGGCCAAAAGTATTGGCACCCCTGCAATTCTGTCAGATAATACTCAATTTCTTCCAGAAAATGATTGCAATCACAAATGCTTTGGTAATAAGATCTTCATTTAATTTGTCTTCAATGGAAAACCACAAAAAGAATTGTCAAAAAGCCAAATTGGATATAATTCCACACCAATCATAAAAAAGGGGGTGGACAAAAGTATTGGCACCCTTTGAAAAATCAGGTGATGCTTCTCTAATTTGTGTAATTAACAGCACCTGTTACTTACCTGTGGCACATAACAGGTGGTAGCAATAACTAAATCACACTTGCAGCCAGTTGAAATGGATTAAAGTTGACTCAACCTCTGTCCTGTGTCCTTGTGTGTACCACATTGAGCATGGAGAAAAGAAAGAAGACCAAAGAACAGTCTGAGGACTTGAAAAGCAAAATTGTGAGGAAGCATGAGCAATCTCAAGGCTACAAGTCCATCTCCAAAGACCTGAATGTTCCTGTGTCTACCGTGCGCAGTGTCATCAAGAAGTTTAAAGCCCATGGCACTGTGGCTAACCTCCCTAGATGTGGACGGAAAAGAAAAATTGACGAGAGATTTCAACGAAAGATTGTGCGGATGGTGGCAAAAGAACCTCAACTAACATCCAAACAAGTTCTAGTTGCCCTGCAGTCCGAGGGTACAACAGTGTCAACCCGTACTATCCGTTGGCATCTGAATGAAAAGGGACTCTATGGTAGGATACCCAGGAAGACCCCACTTCTGACCCAGAGACATAAAAAAGCCAGGCTGGAGTTTGCCAAAACTTACCTGAGAAAGCCAAAAACTTACCTGAGAAAGCCAAAAACTGGAAGAATGTTCTCTGGTCAGATGAGACAAAAGTAGAGCTTTTTGGGAAAAGGCATCAACATAGAGTTTACAGGAAAAAAAAAAGAGGCCTTCAAAGAAAAGAACACGGTCCCTACAGTGAAACATGGCGGAGGTTCCCTGATGTTTTGGGGTTGCTTTGCTGCCTCTGGCACTGGACTGCTTGACCGTGTGCATGGCATTATAAAGTCTGAAGACTACCAAACAAATTTTGCAGCATAATGTAGGGCCCAGTGTGAGAAAGCTGGGTCTCCCTCAGAGGTCAGGGGTCTTCCAGCAGGACAATGACCCAAAACACACTTCTAAAAGCACTAGAAAATGGTTTGAGAGAAAGCACTGGATACTTCTAAAGTGGCCAGCAAAGAGTCCAGACCTGAATCCCATAGAACACCTGTGGAGAGATCTCAAAATGGCAGTTTGGAGAAGGCACCCTTCAAATCTCAGGGACCTGGAGAAATTTGCCAAAGAAGAATGGTCTAAAATTCCAGCAGAGCATTGTAAGAAACTCATTGATGGTTACCGGAAGCAGTTGTTCGCAGTTATTTTGTCTAAAGGTTGTGCTACCAAGTATTAGGCTGAGGGTGCCAATACTTTTGTCCGGCCCATTTTTGGAGTTTTGTGTAAAATGATCAATGATTTGACTTTTTTTTTCATTCTCTTTTGTGTTTTTTTCATTGCAAGCAAAATAAATGAAGATCTTATTACCAAAGCATTTGTGATTGCAATCATTTTCTGGAAGAAATTGAGTATTATCTGACAGAATTGCAGGGGTGCCAATACTTTTGGCCAGCACTGTATGTTTTGCCCATATTTCATTGTTAATAACAACAATCCTGGCATAATTGATACATGCAGGTGAATTCTGAATAGTGCCACTATTGCTAACTAGAAATATATCTTTTTGACTGACCATTTGATGTATGCCATAACAGCATTATTTTTCTCTACCATTAGCCAAGTAATAATCTCTTCTTCTAAGTAATGTTTTATATTATTCTTTTATATATATGGGTACCTCATTTTATATGTACTTAAAGGGAATTTGTCAGGGTAATTTGGGACACTAAATCACCCACAGATCCTTATAGACCTGGGGTTTACTGTCCCAAATCGCTCTGTTATAATGCAATCCATGGCCACATTAAAAATAAAAAAGCTTTATACTCACCATGCCGTTGTACTCCCGGCGCCTGTGCAGTTCTTCAATGAAGCCAGAGGAGTACTCCTCCACTTCAGTGCGCATGCTCCGCATTTACGCAGTGAAGCCGGGGTGTCCATCTTTGGCTTCACGGAAGAACAGCGCAGGCGCCGGGAGGCGTGCCTCATGAATAAGCCGGACTGTTCTCGGCCAAACAGCATTCATCGGACCCTTCTCTAGGTAAGTATAAAGGTTTTTTATTTTTAATGCGCCTACGGATTACATTACAACAGGGCGATCTGGGACACTAAACACCAGGTCTATAAGGACCTGTGGGTGGTTTACTGTCCCACATTGACCTGACAGATTCCCTTTAATAAAGGTTAAGTTTTACAGACAATCTACTTCCTACTTTTTCTATGATCCCATTCTAAGTTACTAGTATTTTAGAATCCAAGAATCTCATCCAGTGGCATAACTAGCAAAGACTGGGCCCCATAGCTTTCTTGGCCCCCACACAGTATTACGCACCATTTACTCACACTATAATGCCCCAAAGTGGCCTTCACACAGTATAGTGTCCCATAGCGGACCCTCCACATAGTATAATGTTCCATAGAAGCCCCTCCACACAGTATTATGTCCCATAGTGGCCCCTCCACACAGTATACTATCTCTGAGCGGCCCCTCAACACAGTATTATGTCCCATCATGGCCCCAACGGTGTTCATTGCAAATATTGCAAAAATTTCGGGTTCAGCAGAACCCAAAATTTTTGAAGTACACCAACCACAGAGTATTATTATATTCTGGGACCTTTTCATACCCTAGAGTATAATGATCGGAGGCCCAGGGGAGGTGACAAACGTAAAAACCAGTGGTACTTACCACTCCTGAGCTCCGCCACAACTCCCTGGTGTTTTCAGTCCTCTTCAATGACGCCACAGACATCTTCAGACCATTATACTCTGGGGTCTGAAGGGACCGCAGAGTATAATAATAACAGTATTTGTTGGGGTTCGATCAACAAATACTCTTGCAACAGGCCCGCGGCCTTATTTACCTATCCCCACTCCTGCTCATGGCCGCCTCCGCTTCCCCTTCTTCCTCCTCCAGGGGGCCCCAGCAACGTGATATGAGAGGCACGGGGCCCCCTGGAGGAAAGAACAGGAAGTGGAGGCGGCCGTGATCAGGAATGGGGATCAGTATGTAAATAGGGCCCATTACCTGCTGGGGTTACTCCAACAAGTAACGGCCAATTAAAAAAAAAAAAAAAAAGGAGCAGGGGCCCACCGGGCCCCCCTAAGGTCGCGGTCCCTGTGGCAGCCACTACGGCAGTACTTACTCCACTGGTCTCATTTATCACTACGGTTGTTACCTGGCCAGTAAATGTAATGTACCAATACAATGGTCAGCTCCCTACTCCACCATTCACTCTGAGATCCACAGGCAAGAAACAATGAGCCAGAAGAAGGACTTTCCATAAGAGAGTTACAAACAGCTTCAAGGGAACAAACCTTGGCATTATATTTTTTATGGCATAACTTTTGTGTGGGGACCACTAAGGGTACAATATACTATGTGTGTGCCACTGAGGGGAATAATGTTATGCAGAGTACAAGGGGAGTACAAGGGACTGGGCAAAGGGGGCATGGAGGGGTTACGGGCTGTAACTTAAGCATACGTAATCTTTAAAGAAACTTTGCATAAATTTATAGTTCAATGTGTGTAGAAGAGAAATAACATTTCTGGCCATTATTTCAATTGTTTTAAGCTATTTTAGCACTTTTCCCATCTTCAGGCTGTATTTTTAGTTTTCAGATTTCTTTGAACTGATGTGTGGAGAATAGCTGCAATACAGTAAGTAGAGGAGAATCTCTCTCTCTCACTCAGAAGCAGCCACATGGATCCTGAAGGGCATATATAAAGAACTATGGGCCTGCACTGATTTTAATAAAGTACTTTGGTTGTGATAGAAAGCTGTTTAGCTCCAGCATCCGACTATACCTGTGTTTCTACTACTTTCTCTCTATTCTATTTAGTTCTCCCTTTCTATTGTCTTCTATAGACGTGTGATATAAGTCATGTGATCGACAGTCTTTCCTAAGACTGATAAAGTTTTCATTTTCAGACTTAAAGAGGACCTTTCACCACCTCCAGCAAATCCAGCTTCATCATCTACACAATTGAAATTTTTTTCTCTAACTTCTACCGTTCCCAAGCAATCAATGCCGTTAGTTGTGGTGCCTGACATTCTATTTAGGCTTGTACTTTCAGAAGGGCAATGTCAGGCAGGAGCAGCCAATGGGTGTGATTCTGACCACTATCACTAGCTGCCTCTGATTGGAGCTCTGAATCACATCCCCCTGCCTGACACTGCCCTTCTGACATTACAGAGCTTAAATAGCACATCAGGCTCCAAAATTAACTGCATTTGTTGCTCAGGAACCGTGGCGTCTACAGAGAAAATTCCAACTGTTCTGGAATCAGTGGAGCAGCGCCTATTAACAGATGCCAAGAACTTTAATTGGTCAAGATGGCGAAAAGTTTGCTTTAAAGTCAGTTTAGCAGAGGAAAGAGAGGCAATGAAACAGCCTGATAGGAAGAGGAAAGAAGCATTTTTCGCTGATTTACTATACACTCATTGACAAAAAATGAGGCTCCTAGATAGAAATTTCAGATTGCTGCAAAACTATGCATTGCAGATATTTAAATGATTACAAATGGGGTCTGACTACATACTAGGTCTTGCCACAGAGAATGTAAAAGAGCTTCACCTGCTGCCCTATGAAAAAGCTCTCAGAGGCTACCTATGGGTATGGCACTTCTTGGTGAAAGATCACCGACTTCTAGACATGCCTCTATTACGCGCTCTAAGACATTTTGCCCAGTTGACAAACTTTGAGAGGGGGCACATCATTGGACTGAGAAGCAAGATGGTTGCTTCGTCAAACTGCCCGCCATCTAAGCTATTCTGACTGAGCTGTTAGGAGGTGATGGGAGCAGTTGTTATATGAAGGCACACATACACACAGAACACTGACTAAATGGTCCAAACAGACCACCAGTAAAAAAGATAGTTTGATCCTTTGACAAGCAGCTCCCAGTTTCCTTGTCCACCATCCAGGTCTTTTCCAGGCGCTTAGCGGAAGGAAATTTGGTGTCATGGTGCCCATTATGTGTGTTGCCATTGACAGCCAGCGACCTTCTCTTTGTTTGCAGTGGTGGCATGATTGTGAAATCTAGACTACTACAGATTAAAACTGTATCCTCTTTAGTGATGAATCCAAGTTCTGTTTGGGATTCGACAATGGTCGGGTTTGAGTTTGGAGGCCTCGTGGAGCCTGCCAGACCGCACTCCCAGAGCAGAGGCAGCGCCACTTACTGGATTCACGACACACCTGATTTAAACCACTCCACTCTAGTCTCAACCATGCCTCTATGCCCAACCATATCTTATTTTGAATCCAGACTAACGTAACTCAACAGGGTCCTATAAACTCCCTTCAGTTCTACAGATTTCCTCAATAAATTGTAACCACTTATATCATTATATTTACAAAGATAAAGTTTCATTCAATTTCAACTACTATGTCTTGGTGTGTTATTTCTTTTGGCAATGTGTGTATTATAAAGTTTTTTTATAATCATCTATGCTATTGCATTATGCAAACTTGACTTGTCACCATTTGTGTTCACACAGTGACAGTTTCTCCCTGAAATTTTGATATAAAGAAATTATTTTGAAATAAAGAAATGATTAAAAGAAACTTGGTGACAGCAGGAAATGGTGTAAAATAACGTATTACTCAGCTCTTTTTTTCTCGGGCCTTGGCAGGGAGAAGACAACTTATGGAAATAGCATAGCTTCCTGTTATTTTAAAGCTTCAATAGAACATCAGCATTAATTAAAAAGCTAATTTCCTCAAATAAGGACACTGACACATTTTATTCTATACAGGATTAACATAGACAGCTGGTAAACTTGGTTTGCATAAAATACATTCCTTGTCTTTAGTTTTTTTCTTACTGGACTTCTTAGCATTACTCAGGGCTACACCTGCCATGCGGCGACCTGAGTGCGCTGCCCTGGAGGCAGAAGTAAAGGTGACAGGAGTGGGGATTGGTCATTGTTCTGTCCTCCTTATGTGTGAGGCATAAGTCAACATGCAGCTAAACTCCCTCCTAGTAATTCATTGACTCTGGAGCGATGTCCAAACTTTAACTTTTATTACAAGGATAGGGAGAAACTGGGAAACAGAAAGATAATGCATTTACTAATGCGTACAAGCATGTAGCCACACATTATAATACAAATCAATGTATACAAAGACATATACATGAAATATGAGACGTATACAGTATGGTAATACAGAGGTGAGGAACATCCATATACATAAACTGTACATGTGCTCCTGAGTGATGCTGTCCTAACTACGAGCATGGTCTCCACCTATGGTAACTATGGACTGGGAAACCAGGAGACATGCAAACATAATAAAGTGCATAAACACAAACTATAGTGCTGGGTAGCAAATGGAACATACCAGCGATGCTACTGTAGGTCCAGATGGGAAGGATGGAATAAGATGCTGCTAGCTGCACAGCAAGTTCCAAGTGAAATGGCCACTGATGAGCTGACTTGATGATGTCATTAGGTCATAGGTGGGAACTACAGTAGCTCTAGTGGGACATACAGGGAACAGTATGATCATTTGCCATTTGCACAAACAGCCACCAGATGGAGCTATCAGAAATCAACACATTACATAATGCTGAAGGCATGACACTCCCCGCCTGGTATCCCAAGGATACCACATTAAGGTATCTCTGAAGAGAACAACAATATCAGTTCAGTAACTGGTCTGAGGAAAAGTCTAGGTTCACTTTGCTTGCAAACCTTGAGTTCTACTTTCCTGACTTTCCCATCTTCACTTGGAAACACTTTGGTCACCAGTCCTAGAGGCCACTCGTTTCTCTTGGACTGAGAGTCTTTTACAAGAACAACGTTGCCAACTTCCATGTTGGGTTTGCTGGCTTGCCATTTGTTCCGTGTCTGCAAAGTAGAAATGTATTGTCGCCTCCACTTATCCCAGAAGGCTTCTGCCAGGGTTTGTACTCGCTTCCATTGGCTCTTGTATAAGTCTTTAGTAGTAAACTCACCAAGTGGAGCTGAAGCTGTGTGTTAGAGACTGTCTTGGCAAGTGTAGAAACTTGAGGTCGAATCTCTGTATCAGATTCTGGCTCTAATAGTTCATATGTGCCTTAGCCAAGAGTGTCAGGTATCGGTTTGTACAAGAATGTTGGCCCTGTGAGCCATGTGGTTTCTTTTAGGTGAGATGCTGATACAGCTCTTGTAGCATGGTCTGCTGGGTTGAGGTCAGTCGGTACATAGCACCACTGGGTAGGCTGTGTTGACTTCCTAATTCTTTGGACTCTATTATTCACATAGACATAAAATCTTCTAGTCTCATTGTAAATGTAGCCCAGCACTACTTTGCTGTCTGTATGAAACAGTGTATTGTCAAGTCTCACATCTATTTCTGACGTAATCAGTTCTGCCAGCTCTACTGCTAGAACTGCCGCACAGAGTTCAAGTCTTGGTATGGTAGGTTCTGGACGAGGTGTCAGCTTTGCCTTACCCATCACAAAGCCGATAGAGACTTTGCCTTTAATGTCTTTTGTTCTAAGGTAAGCAACTGCACCGACAGCTTTTACTGAGGCGTCACAGAATACGCACAGCTCCCTAGACTGAACATGTTCAGGAGGGATGTGGGCATAAGGTCTAGGTATATGTAGGTTAGACGACACCTTTAGAGAGTCTCTCCATGTTACCCATAATGCTTCTTTCTCTGGGGAAAGTGGGGAGTCCCAATCACATGCGTCTGTAGTTAACTCTCTGAGCAGAGTCTTACCTTGGATGGTCACAGGTGCTGCGAAGCCAAGTGGATCATATAGGCTGTTTATGGTGGATAAGACACCACGTTGTGTGAAAGGTCTTTGCTCTTGGTTTACCTGAAAGGTAAAGGTGTCAGTTTTGAGGTCCCAATTGAGCCCTAGGCTGCGTTGCATGGGTATGAAGTCTGTTGCCAAGTCCAGATCTTTCAAATCACTGGCATGATCTTGAGTGGGGAAAGCCTCCATAACAACTTTGCTGTTTGAAGCTATCTTATGCAGTCTTAGGTTTGAACAGGATAACAAACCTTGGGTCCTTCTGAGTAGGCTGATTGCGGCTTCTGGTGAAGGAAGTGACTTTAGGCCATCGTCTACATAAAAGTCTCTTTCAACAAACTGCCTGACATCTTGCCCATAGTCTTTTTCACCTTCCTGGGCAGATCGTCTTAGTCAATAGATAGCGACTGCAGGAGATGGGCTGTTGCCAAAAACATTTACCTTCATGCGGTATTCTATGATGTCTTTGGTGGGGTCGTTGTCTCTGAACCAAAGGAATCTCAATAAGTTCCTGTGCTCTTCTTTGACTAGGAAACAATGAAACATTTGTTGTATGTCGGCAACAATAGCAATGGACTCCTTGCGGAATCTGATGAGGACACCAAGTAGTGTGTTATTGAGATCTGGTCCAGTCAAAAGAACATCATTAAGGGATACTCCCTCATATTGTGAGCTGGAGTCAAATACTACCCGGATCTGTCCTGGCTTTTTAGGGTGGTAGACACCGAAGATTGGTAGATACCAGCACTCTTCCTTTTCTTTTAGGGGTGGAGCCACCTCCGCATGGCCATTCTCAAATATCTTGCTCATGAATGAGAAGAAATGTTCCTTCATATCTGGTTTTCTTTGAAAGTTGCGTCTGAGTGAAGAAAGACGCGTCAGTGCCTGATCCCTGTTGTTGGGAAGATGGCGTATCTGCATTGTGAAAGGCAGCGGTGCAACCCAGCTATTTGTTTCGTCCTTGAAGAAACCTTGTTCCATTATCTTTAAGAAAACCTCATCTTCAATAGAGGGTGCTATTTTGTTGTCTTCTTTAGTCCTCTGGAAGATCGTACACCCCAAGTGATCTCTCTCTTCATCACAGGAATAGTTCATGGTTTCTGTAAGGTCAGGGTGTACGACGCTAGTGGGCTTCTCCTTTATGAGGAACCTGTTAGGACAAGGCTGGAAAAGAGATGGACGCCCATTCTCCAATAAGCTTGTGTAAAGCGCATTTACAGTGGTTGGTTTGTGAACAGTTCCTAGGCAGACATTGCCTATAATGACCCATCCTAGGTCAAGCTTCTGAGCATATGGGGAATTGTGAGGGCCATTTATCTGCTTTCTCACCTTGTGGACTCTTATGATGTCTCTTCCGAGCAGAAGTACTATCTGGGCCTCTGAGTCTAGTGCAGGGATTAGAGGCACTATGGTTTTCAGATGTCCATGATGTAATTCTGCCTCCGGTGTAGGGATCTCCTCCCTGTTGTTGGGAATCTGATTGCATTCGATCAAGGTAGGTAGAGGCAGGGATGTTTTGCCATCTATAGATTCAATTTGATAGCCTGTGGCTCTTCTTCCTGTTTCTTTGCTCACACCTGAGCACGTCTTAAGTGAATATGAGGAGCTGTGTCCTTTAATCTTGAACATATCAAAGAAGGATGAGTTTGCAAGGGATCTGTTGCTTTGATCATCAAGGATTGCATATAGCCTTACCGCCTTATCCTTGTGGCCAGTGGGGTACACTGTAACAAGACAAATCTTAGAGCAGGATTTACCGCTAAGTCCTCTTCCACAGACTTGGGTGCACTGGGGTGTCACTTCAGGAGGTACTGCCGCTTTCTCTTAATTCTCTCAGCTTTTGGAAACCTTTGTTGGAGATTTTAGGAAAGTCATCAATTCTTTTAAAGAGTGCATTCTCTATGACTTCTGGTGAGCCGTAACACTCGTCAAGTCTCTCCCATATCATGTTTAACCCTTTGCTTGGGTAGTTGATGTTGATGTCTCTAATGCGCTTTGCGTGTTCTGCTGACTCATTCCCCAGCCATTTGACTAGAAGATCAACTTCTTCACTTGCAGACATGTCTAGATCTTTGATAGTATTCCTGAATGTACTGTAGCTCGCCAGGCTCTGTAGCCTTCAGGACGGTCGTCAAACTTTGAGAGTCCTTTGGTTATTAGATCACGTCGTGCAAAGAACTTGAAGAAGTCAGATATCCCTTGATCTTTATGTGCTGCTTCTGAAGAGAAGCGACTGTGTAGAGGACTTGGTGGGCTATTGCGGTTTTTAAATGTGTTTTTGCTGTAATAGCCACCATCTTCTTGTTCCCTCTTAAAGGACATGACTGCACTGCGGTCATTTGTTGGGTTGGGTACAGACTGCATTGGAAGCTGATGGTAAACTGACGATGCTTGCTGTGTGACAGGATTCTGCTGGAGCACATTAGCAGGGGTTGACTCTGTCTCTGGACCAATATGCAGGCTGTCATCTGACTTGGCATGTCGTAGTACATAGTCTGAAGTACGCTGCGTGTTATCACGATGACTGGGTTCAGGCCCAAGTATGCTGCTAGATCTCCCACTTGTAGGATTCACTGCTTCCTCTAGGGCCTCTGCTTCTGCCATAGCAGCTGCAGCTTCCTTTTCTGCTGCTAGTTTCTCTAGTGATGCTTCTAAGCATGCTCTCTCTATTTTCATCTGCATTTCCTGCTCAGCAAAGGTGGCGCGTATTTTAGCGGCTTCAGCCTTTGCGCGGGCAATGGCAACCGTGGAGCTGCTCACTGACCTCTTTGAGCTCCTGGAGCTTGCTGAGATGTAAGACCTTGTTTCAAAGGGTCTGCTGTCGCTCGCAGACATGATGACACTGTGGACAGGCTTGTACACTTAAACTGTCTTGGGTGTCTGGTAGCAGTGATGCTGCACTATAGCACCATGCAGGGTTCAGAATCCCACTGTCCGGCCTGTAAGAAGCCGCTGTTTCACTGTTCTGTCTTCCTTATGTGTGAGGCATAAGTCGACATGCAGCTAAACTCCCTCCTAGTAATTCATTGACTCTGGAGTGATGTCCAAACTTTTACTTTTATTACAAGGATAGGGTGAAACAGTGATGCTACTGTAGGTCCAGATGGGAAGGATGGAATAAGATGCTGCTAGCTGCACAGCAAGTTCCAAGTGAAATGGCCACTGATGAGCTGACTTGATGATGTCATTAGGTCATAGGTGGGAACTACAGTAGCTCTAGTGGGACATACAGGGAACAGTATGATCATTTGCCATTTGCACAAACAGCCACCAGATGGAGCTATCAGAAATCAACACATTACATAATGCTGAAGGCATGACAGTCATGATGCCCAGCAAGCCGCATGTGACCGCTTCAGTCAAGTCATGCTAGGGACTCTAAAGATATGTATCGGATAGCAAGGTATGTGTACCAACAACATAGAGAAAATCCCCAATAAGGAAATAAGTACACTTAAAAACTAACTTTTATTAATATCCACTAAAAGTATATAAATCTATATCTAAAAAAGCACCTGATAAGGAGATGCCATACTATAATGGGATCATGTAAAGGGTAAAGGTAGCCTACCTCAACATAGGAGGATAGTATGGTGATACCTGTATCACTTCACAAACACCCTTCAGTTATAAATTGCAATTCCCAATATTTAGATATCAATTCACTGAAGGGGAAAAGTAAAGGATAAATCAACTAAGGTATAACACACACACACATACACACCAGCTGGCTA
The DNA here is from genome assembly GCA_947044405.1 of Leptodactylus fallax. Classification (NCBI taxonomy): domain Eukaryota; kingdom Metazoa; phylum Chordata; class Amphibia; order Anura; family Leptodactylidae; genus Leptodactylus; species Leptodactylus fallax. The sequence goes on from CAMRHE010000097.1 coordinate 3,136,318, forward strand.
GAGGTCAGTAAAAGACCGACCAAATTGTCTGACTAGCCACTAACTAGGGAGCTTACATTACACTCCCACAATTGACTGCCTAATACCACAAACAAACAAACACGATAGACGATACAAAAGGAGTATTTGCAATAACTCCCAGCCTGCCTGACACGCGTTTCTGCTGAACTACACCAACTCATCAGAGGCACATGCATAAGGGCAAAGCAGAATACACCATAAATGTGTGCAAACTGCCTATATAATTTAGAGCGCCTAGTATAACCGCCCGGCCAGCCGTGATGAATGACCGCAAGTGCCGGCTCACACAGCCTAGCTTGATATCTAACAGTCCGTGTCATCAGAGGTGCGCCCAATCACAGAGCGCCAACACCCAGAAGCTCTGGACAGTGACATAAGTAAGGAACGCCCATACAGGGGCGCAAAAACTATCTCAGCCTGGGACACGATGGATCAGTGGACCCAGCAGATACTTCTCTGGGTCCGTTTCATTGACGATATTTTTATATTGTGGGACGGACCCAGGGAGGAATTTATTGCCTTTGTTAAGGTATTGAACTGTAATGACTTAGGCTTATATTTTACCTTTGAGATCCAGGAGAGTAAAATGACTTTCCTGGACCTATCTATTTTTATGGAGACCTCAGGCCGTCTTTGCACTTGTGTTCATAGAAAGGCGACAGCCACGAACTCACTATTGCAGTGGGGGAGTTGGCATCCTCCCTCTTTGAGAACTGGGATACCTAAGGGGCAATATCTTCGTGTCCGTAGAAATTGCTCAAGAATGTCCGATTTTCTGGTGATGGCTAGGGATTTACAGGGGAGATTTAGGAGAAGGGGTTACCCAGAGAAGGTATTACGTAAAGCATATCATGAGGCGTTGACGGTGGATAGAGCGCAGCTTTTGAATCCCCGTAATCGGGAAAGCAATAAGGTTGATGTTAGGATTGTAGCGACTTATGACCAGGCAGCAGAAGATATAAGGCGTATTATAGGGGGATCATGGAATATTTTGATGACCGACCCTGAAATAGGACCACTTGTGGGCCCTAGACCTAGTCTATCCTATAGGTGGGGGCCCAATTACGTGATAAATTGGTGCACAGCCATTTCTCTAGTACCCCAGGAAATATGTGGTTACATCAGATGCAACGAGACCTGAGTGGAAATTTTCCCTGTGGATCATGTAAATCATGTGGATACATAAAAAAAGGGAATGAACTTCTGAGTAGAGTTTCTGGTAGAACTTTCAAGGTGAACCAGTTTATTAATTGTAAGACTAAGGGGGTTGTGTACCTTATTACTTGCTCCTGCGGACTCCAGTATGTTGGTAAAACTATTCGGGAGTTCCGCAGGAGGATAAGGGAACACATCAATGACATAGCTAGGGAGGAGGATACATCTGTATCCAGACATATACGGGAAAAACATGGTGGTGATGCTAAGCATCTTAGTTTTCAGGGTATTGAGATGGTTGTGCGGTCCCCTAGAGGAGGTAATTATGACAGATGTGTGCTCCAGAGGGAGGCACGTTGGATTTTTTTGTTTGATACGGTCTATCCCATGGGCCTTAATTAATTTATATCTTACTCATCCTTTATTGATTAGGGTTATATTCATCTATCCCTAGTGACTGTTTTTAGGCAGTCTATATCTAGTTTAATTACCTTTCCCCTTATTCTGCGTTAAAAAAAATTTTTAATTTTTTTTTTTCCCCTCTCCTTACAGATAGGTGTTGGCAGCCCTTGGAGCACTGCCTTTACCACTCAGGTAGGAAGAAGGGATCAACTCCTACTGTTTGGAATGGAGTAGGCAGGAGGTTTTTTTTTTTTTGGTTTTTTTTTTTGTGAGCTCTATCCTTTTTGTCAACTTCGTTTTGCTGAAGTACGTTGATTCCTTTCTGTGCCCGCTATTCTGAAATCCCTATGGGGTGGTTTACTGTTTGAGTCCTCTGTATGTGTTCTCTATGCGATTTTCATCTTCTATTTTCGGTAGGTGTTACTTGGCCACCTCTCATGGTGTTCTATATCTCTAAAGCCTGATCGTCAGCTATACCGCGACGTTAGGGTCCGGGTGTTACCATGGATGCATGTGTGCATCTTCTTAGACCTTAAGGAACGCCTTGTATGGGTGTTCCTTACTTATGTCACTGTCCAGAGCTTATGGGTGTTGGCGCTCTATGATTGGGCGCACCTCTGATGACACGGACTGTTAGGGGGTGTGGCTTAGCAGATATCAAGCTAGGCTGTGTGAGCCGGCACTTGTGGTCATTCATCACAGCCGGCCGGGCGGTTATACTAGGCGCTCTAAATTATATAGGCAGTTTGCACACATTTATGGTGTATTCTGCTTTGACCTTATGCATGTGCCTCTGATGAGCTGGTGTAGTTCAGCAGAAACGCGTGTCAGGCAGGCTGAGAGTTAGGGCAAATACTCCTTTTGTATCGTCTATGGTGTTTGTTTGTTTGTGGTATTAGGCAGTCAATTGTGGGAGTGTAATGTAAGCTCCCTAGTTAGTGGCTAGTCAGACAATTTGGTCTGTCTTTTACTGATCTCTAGCCAGCTGGTGTGTATGTGTGTGTGTGTTATACCTTAGTTGATTTATCCTTTACTTTTCCCCTTCAGTGAATTGATATCTAAATATTGGGAATTGCAATTTATAACTGAAGGGTGTTTGTGAAGTGATACAGGTATCACCATACTATCCTCTTATGTTGAGGTAGGCTACCTTTACCCTTTACATGACCCCATTATAGTATGGCATCTCTTTATCAGGTGCTTTTTTAGATATAGATTTATATACTTTTAGTGGATATTAATAAAAGTTAGTTGTTAAGTGTACTTATTTCCTTATTGGGGCTTTTCTTGAAGTCATGCTAGGGACCATGATGTCAGGGACCACTGACGCTTGTGATTGGACCTCAGCATTCAAGTGACGCCTGATGTCATCTCTGGAGGCCGTAAGAGCACTGAGAGCAGCATTGGAGCCCAGGAAAGGTGAGTAACACTGTTTGCTATGTTTATTCACCTCCCCTGCACCTCCACTAATCATACTCTGAGCGTCTGAAGAGACCCAAGAGAATAATACTAGTTTGTGGGTGATAAACCCACAAAATTTCAGGCTCAACAAAACCCAAAATTGTTAGAAAATTCCTATGTAAGTAGGATTATACTTTATACTATGTGGAGGGTCACTATTGGACATTATACTGTATGGAGGGGCCACTATGGGATATTATAATGTTTGGAGGCTGTTATGGGACATTATATTATAGTGAGGGTCACTATGGGATATTATGCTGTGTGGAGGGGTCACTAAAGGACATTATACTGCTTTGGATCCACTATGGGACATTATACTATGTGCCGGGCTGCTAAGGGATATTATACAATGTGGAGGGACGATATGAGACATTATACTGTGTGAGGGACGTTATTTCACATTATTCTGTTACAGGGATTTTTGGCATGAATGGGGGTCACACTTTCTTAATAGCCTGAGGCCCAGAAATGCTCTTTAAACATCACTGACCATGGGAGACAGCATTGTGGGGGTCATTATTTTACATGTGGAGGCTATCATATTACATGTGGGGACACTGTGGGGGGCCATTATACTACATATAGTGACACTGACAGGGCCACTATAATGAGTATGAGGGTACGGATGTTGACATTCTACTGAGTGTGGGGGGCATTATATTACATGTGGTGGAACTAAGGGGGCCATTATACAACATGTGGGGCACTGAGATGGCCATTACACTGCACTTGGGGGCCATTACACGAAGGCTTAATGAAGGCTCTAAACAAAGCCTTATTTTATTAACATTTATAAGTGATCGGTACTTTGGTTGGGATGTTTTCTCACTTGCAGACATGTCAACTCACCTGGGATTCCCCCAGTTTTCAGGTCCCTTACCCCATTAACAGCCTCTTTCAATTGACTGACATCTCAATGCAGTAAAAACTAATGCAGAGGTTGCCATGCGATCTTCTATGCAAAATTTAACTTTATTCACGATTTTCATTAGGTATCTGCAGGGATTTGAACACAATTCACAAAGCATACAAGGCTGGTTCTCTGCTGACCAAGCCACAAACTCTATTAGGCTTTTCTTTATACTAAGCTGCAATAGTAGTGTACCTACATAACGTATTGGTGTGTAGATAAATCTATATGCTTGGCCTAGACATGTCACCGTAAAGTTGCACTTCTGCAGAGCTCCCGGACCCCGAGCGCTTCTAGTTATCCTTAAGGGGGAAAAACTACTCTAAAATCGCCCCTGAACGGCTCACCTGAAATGGTTAAGCGCCCTGGACGCAGGGGGACGACCTCCTCCTCCCTAACGGAGCCGCATATCGCTCGTTTTTTGCTCTCCGCACCTTCCTCCCTTCAGACGGAGGGAGCCAAAATGGCGCCGGCGCGCGCCTTCAGCGCCTCGGTGACACAAGCGGCGCCTCTTCAATGCCCAGCGGACCCTCCAGACTCCCAGGGGAGGCCTCACACGCAGCTATCCTCTCCGCTGCCGTCCCAGCCGCCGACAGAGAAGAATTCAGCGCTCCACCGGCAGGTACCGGTCCCCCCTCCCCCCCGCTCCCAAAATGGCGACCCCAGCAGTGTTCCCACGCTTCAACCCTCATCTCCCACCGAGGAACAGTTAACTCCTGAGCTCCTGCAGTCTCCCTCTCTCAATGAAATACCTGGCCCAGCTGGATCTGGTGCAAGCTCACTGTCTCACTCTCTCATGCCTTCTATAATACAATCAGGGTCACTTTCCTATCAGTCTATGACCTCCCAGAATAAACTACATCCTGTAGAGACCCCAGATGTTCCTCTGGAAATGGATCCATATATAGCCAGGCCCTCTCCGGGCGGCATTCCGCTGACAACAGGAGCAACCAGAGCATCCCATAATGAAGTAGACCCACGGTCGGAGACCGTCGTCCCTGGCGCCTCAGACCAGCGTGAGGGCTTGAAACCTGACCTCTCGGGCACCCTGATAGCCCTTCACTCTCCAGCTTCCTCTGACCTATCTGACTTCTCTGGGAGAGATGCAGCTTCACCCTCCCACCGCCAAAAGCGTCCTAAATTATCGGATATCTGGAACCTTCTCAGCAATATGCGGACTAAGTTGGACTTGGAAGCTATGGTCCGCAGAGTTGAGGAAAAGCAAGAGAAAATCATGTCTGAGTTTAAAACGGAACTACAGACTCTATCTACACAACTCTCTACTCAACAACAGCAGGCTGCTTCGCTGGACCAACGCCTCACTGCCGTAGAAAATTTTCAGTCTACCCAAAGAGACCTCAACAGATCCATCCTTCTTCAGGTCGATGATCAAGAAAATAGAGGTCGTCGAAATAATGTCAAACTTAGGGGTATCCCTGAAAGCCTACCCTCCTCGGAGCTCCATTCTGCCGTGACCTTGATCTTCAACACAGTCCTGTCTCGTCCTTTGGACACGGAGATCACCATTGACAGAGTCCATCGGGTGCTGGGTCCTAGGCGTAAGGACACCACGGAGCCCAGGGATGTCCTTTGTAGAGTCCATTTTTTCAGGGAGAAGGAGGATATTCTCCAGGAGGCCTGGCGTGGTGGCCCGGTCCCATTTATGAACACCCAAGTGCACCTACTACCGGATGTTTCCCGACGTACACTAGCCATGCGCAGAATCCTTAAACCGACCTTACAAGCCATCCTAGACTCTGGGGCCACATATAAATGGGGTCACCCTTTCCATGTCCAGATACGTCGCAACGGAGCTACCTTTGCACTTCACTCTCCGGAACAAGAGACTTTGCTGGCGAAGTTTCTGGATATGCCTGATCTCTCTCTCCCTGACTGGCTGGTCTACCCACTGCCGCCTGTGCCTCTGGGAGGGCGCCCGCCTTCATCTGCCCTGTCTCGGAGATGACCTCGAGGGGAGGGTGTCTGGCGGAGGTCTACTTGAAATGTGATGTATTTTTCTAGGGTGTTCCCCTTTAACACACATTCTGGTTAATGACGAGCAGGGCACCTGGTATGCTTTGTGCGAGAGGGGGCACCTTGAGGGTCTCTAGCTTTATCTCCCCTTGGGGGGATGTATAAGGGTTCTCAATCCAACAGAGGGCGGTTAGAGGCCACTTCCCTACTTAAGTTGTTGAGCTTCTTGTGCCTTAGCTCCCCCTACCCAGTTGTAAGGCATACCCTCACAGGAGGTTACCCCCCCCCCCCCCGTTTGATCGGCTGGGATTACTTTTTAGTAAGGGTTCAGCCCCCCTCTCTCTTCCACCTTAGTAGAGAGGTATTGATTACTCTTTCCATTCTCATGCTCGGGGAAAGGGTGGCAACTAGATTTGAGTTTTTACTTTTCCCCCGATAGTCTAGCTTAGCAGCTCTCTGGGCGTATACTGCGGTGTGCTCCTGAGACCTGCTTAAGTGGGTTATCCCACTGTTTTCTGTTTACTGCTCTTGGATTAGCCTTGAGTGGAATTAATTGTTGTATTTCTTGGTCTTTTATCCCTTCCTTTGCACTCTCTCGTCCCCTCGCTTTCTTCCCCTTTTTTTTTTTTTCTCCCTTTCTCTTTTCTCTCTGTGAGTCCTGTGTGTGTTGTTTGTTTGTTTTTGTCTTCTCCCTTTGCAGGACCCCGGCCTCTCGCCATGGACTCTTTGGTGTTTTCCTCCATCAACGCTAATGGTCTCAACACTCCCGAGAAGAGATCATCCCTTCTCCGCCTTTTATGGGGTAAGAGGGTCCAGGTGGCCTTTATCCAGGAGACACACTTTCGGGAGGGGGCGGTCCCTACCTTTTCCTCCCCAGGATTTCCCGACGCGTACCATAGCTGTTTCCCGGGGTCCAAGTCCAGGGGGGTGAGCATTCTTATCGCACGTTCGGTTCCTTGGAAATACAAGGCAGCCTTGCGTGATGATTCGGGTAGATTCCTGTTTTTAAAGGGGGAATTAGCAGGCTCTTTGTTTACTCTAGCCAATGTCTACCTCCCCAACTCCAATCAGGCAGCCGCCTTGGAAGGCATCCTGGCTAAACTGGCCGATTTTGCAGAGGGCACTCTTTTAGTGGGGGGAGATTTCAATGTAGCACTGGACCCCTCGGTAGACATCTCCAGAGGCTCGTCCTACATGCCTAAGCAGGTTCTCCGACGTATCCGTCGACTGCTTTTCTCTCACCAATTCATAGACCTATGGCGCACGGTCCATCCTGACACGAGAGACTACACCTTTTATTCCCATGCTAGGGATGTATACTCGAGATTAGATTATTTCTTCATTAGACATGCAGACGTTCCTTTAATAAACGGAGCGGTGATTGACCCTATCACTTTCGCGGACCACGCGATGGTTCATGCTGTCCTGACATCCCCCGCCACGAGACCCCGAGCTTGGCAGTGGCGTCTTAATGAGTCGCTGCTCCAAGACATCCCAACATCTCAGGCGGTCTCCTCTGCCCTGACCAACTACTTCCAGGAGAATGATACAGCGGAAGTATCTCCCCTGACGTTATGGGCAGCTCATAAGTGTGTGATTAGGGGGGTGCTGGTGCAGCATGGGTCCCGCATTAAAAAGGAGAGGTCTCGAGAGATAGCCGCGCTGATTGCCGACGTGGTTTCCCTCAAGCAGGCCCACAAGCGCACTCACGCAATAGACACCCAGTCGGCCCTTCTAGTAGCTCGTAAAAAACTACGAGAACGTCTAGATATATACGTACAAAATATCTCTTGGCTAGGGGACGGCGCCATTTTTATGAATTTGGAAACAGATGTAGCCGCACGCTCGCCAGGTCCCTTAGGGAACAAAAGACACGCAATTACATCCCCTCGGTCACTGACTCGACGGGAAGGCGCGACACTGATCCACACCGTATTGCAGAAGAGTTTGCGGAGTTTTACCGTACCCTCTACAACCTTCCGTCATGTCCCCCAGAGTCAAATGGCCCCTCCCTGGCCTCTGCTCTGAGACAGTATATAGCAGACTCCGGTATGCCTAAACTCTCGGTGGAAGCCCAAACTGCTCTTGACTCACCTATAACTAAGGAAGAATTAGCTCAGGCGCTTCAGACAATGCAACCTAGTAAGGCCCCAGGCCCCGATGGCTTTCCAGCCTCCTACTGTAAAAAATACTCGTTAGAGTTGTTGGACCCCCCTGGTGCGTGCCATAAAATCTCTGCCGGCAGGTGCGACCCTCCCCCCGGACATGACTAGGGCCCATATAACGGTAATACATAAGGAGGGTAAAGACCCTGCGATGTGTGCCAGCTATAGACTGATATCACTGCTCAATGTTGACTTAAAAATCTTCTCTAAGGTAATAGCATGCAGGCTGGCCCCTCTATTGCCTGGCCTGGTACAGTCCGATCAAGTTGGGTTCATCCCCACACGTGAGGCTAGGGACAACACAGTAAAGGTAATTAACGCCATACACTATGCCAAAACCCATGACCTCCCACTTTGTCTTCTCTCAACTGACGCTGAAAAAGCATTTGATAGAGTGAGCTGGTCTTATCTATTTGAGGTCCTGGATCATGTGGGGCTTGGCCCGATCATGAGATCCTGGATTGCTTCCTTGTATTCCAATCCGTCAGCTTCCACGAGAGTTAACGGAATTATTTCATCTCCCTTCCCGATAGGGAATGGCACGCGCCAGGGGTGTCCCATATTCCCCCTGATCTTTGTCTTAACACTAGAACCTCTGCTTAGACAGATCAGATCTAACCCGGACATAGGTGGCCTAAGGATAGGCAGTAGAGTCCTGAAAATTGCAGCATATGCAGATGATCTCCTCTTCTTCCTGCAGGACCCGGCCAAATCCCTTCCCTCCCTAATGTCTGAATTTCGCAGGTTCTGTCATCTTACCAACTTTAAAATTAATTTCCAGAAATCTGAGGCCTTTAACGTTTCGCTTCCGCAGGGGATACAGTCCTCTCTGGAGACTTCCTTCCCCTTTAGATGGTCAAGAATAGCTATCAAGTACTTAGGGGTGATGATACCCAGGGACCTAGGCGAGCTCTATGACAAAAATTACCTCCCCCTTCTGCGGGCCATTAGATCCGACCTAAAGAGATGGTCCATAGGTACATACACATGGTTTGGCCGCTGCACTATATACAAAATGAATATTATGCCCCGTCTGCTATACCTCTTCCAAACTTTACCGATCCACATACCCCCCGGTTTTTTCAAGTTACTGTACAGTGACCTAATCAACTTTGTGTGGCAGGGTGGGCGAGCTAGGCTGGCGCGTTCTACTCTCACGCTACCTAAACAATGGGGTGGTCTGGGTCTTCCTGACCCTCGAAAGTATTACGAGGCCTCCATGCTCCAAAGAGTGCTAGACTGGTGCCGTCACGCTCCTTACAAACAATGGGTTGCCCTGGAAAACGTATTCGTTGACGCCCCCCTGGACTCGCTCCCCTGGTTAGACTCGCTATGCCCCGGGGCCCTGAGACACCACCCTACCATAGGACCCACTCTCCGGGTATGTAGATCGCTCTTCTGCAGGGTGCGGATCTCCCCCTCCCCTTCACCTTTACTTCCCATCCTAGGAAACCCTGCCTTTATGGCGGGTTTATCTCAAGGACCATTCCGGCAGTGGCGGGCAGACTGAGGGCCCTACACTTTCGCTCTGAAGGCGACTGGGTGTCTCACCGGGAACTACTTACCACGCCGGACCTTCCGGCGCTTGGCCCATGGCGGGTCTTTCAACTCACGCACTTTCTTTCTTCATTACCTAACTCCCCGGGGTATGACAGACAGCCCACGAGGTTTGAGGAGACCTGCATGGGAAGGGGCCTGCTAAGACACTCACTCTCCGATTTCTATTTGCTCCTGGTGTCCCCTCCTCCGGGCCACAGGCCCTCCTACTTAACCAGATGGGAGGCCGATCTGGCCATGACCTTCTCTGACCAACAGTGCTCCAGAATTTTTGAGTTTACCCACAAGAGTTCGATGGCTAGCAGTTATCAGGAAGCGGGATATAAAATCCTGACTAGATGGTACCATGTTCCGTCTAAACTACACAGACTCTTCCCGTCCTCCTCCCCTGCGTGTTGGCGCTGTTGCTCGGAGGAGGGGACGCTTTTACATATCTTCTGGGAATGCTCGATATTGAGAGACTTTTGGGAGGGAGTACACAGGGTGCTAGGTCAGATATTCCAAACTTCCATTCCTAACACGCCAGCCTTCTTTCTGCTACACCTCTCAGATTACCCCCTGTGTACCTATCGCAAATCCTCCCTACGACATATGGTCAATGCCGCTAGGGCGTGTATCCCAGCGCTATGGAAATCGTCTAATCCCCCTTCTCTCCTGCACTGGATCCGCAAAGTGGAGGACATCCAGTACATGGAGGATCTCACGGCATCCCTTCGTGATAAGAGGGAATCCTTCATGGCGGCCTGGACGCCGTGGATTCTCTTTCAGGGATCCCAGGCCTATAGAGACCTGACGGGTAGACCTTGATTTAAGGTTTACGCTGCCGACATGGAGAGGTCGGGGTCCTTGCCTGTCTGTCATTTGTGTGTTAACTTGATGTTCCCACATTTGTTCTCTCCCTGTCTTTCTTTCTCTCCCGCCTTCTCCCTTCCCCTCCCCCCCCTCTCTGTTCCTTTTGTCCCCCTGACAACTGTTATGATCAGCAGCAGCTGATGTTCTAATATATCTATTTCATGTTACCATGTAACTATGTATTGACGCTGATGTATGCCTCGATCCTTGAGGCCAAGCGCTTGTTTGGCTCACGCCATCATTGTTTGTTGTTATTTCTGTATAATATCTAAAATAAAGAATTTATAAAAAAAAAAAAATCTATATGCTTAAAAATATATTTTTTAAGCATACAATGTATTGAATGTAAAGTTATTTCTCTCTATATTATCATACAGATCTGCCTCGTTGGGAAAGGAAAAGCTTGGTATGAGATAAAACATACCTAATGGAAAAAAATATTAAAATAAGGCTTTAGCAATGTTTTATTATTTAATGAGTATAAATAAATTTATATATATATATATATATATATATATATATATATATATATACAGTCATGGCCAAAAGTTTTGAGAATGACACAAATATTATATTTTCACATGATCTGCTGCCCTCTGGTTTTTATGTGTGTTTGTCAGATGTTTTTATCACATACAGAAATATAATTGCATTCATATTATGAGTAAAAGAAGCTTATATTGACAGAATGAGTTAATGCAGCAAGTCAATATTTGCAGTGTTGACCCTTCTTCTTCAGGACCTCTGCAATTCTCCCTGGCATGCTCTCAATCAACTTCTGGACCAAATCCTGACTGATAGCAGTCCATTCTTGCAGAATCAATGCTTTAATTTTGTCTGAATTTGTTGGTTTTTGTTTGTCCACCCGTCTCTTGATGATTGACCACAAGTTCTCAATGGGATTAAGATCTGGGGAGTTTCCAGGCCATGGACCCAAAATCTCTATGTTTTGTTCCCTGAGCCATTTAGTTATCACCTTTGCTTTATGGCAAGGTGTTCCATCATGCTGGAAAAGGCATTGTTGAGCGCCAAACTGCTCTTGGACGGTTGGGAGAAGTTGCTCTTGGAGGACATTCTGGTACCATTCTTTATTCATGGCTGTGTTTTTAGGCAAGACTGTGAGAGAGCCGATTCCCTTGGCTGAGAAGCAACCCCACACATGAATGGTTTCAGGATGCTTTACAGTTGGCATGAGACAAGACTGGTGGTAGCGCTCACCTCTTCTTCTCCGAATAAGCTGTTTTCCAGATGTTCCAAACAATCGAAAAGGGGATTCATCAGAGAAAATGACTTTACCCCAGTCCTCAGCAGTCCACTCCCTGTACCTTTTGCAGAATATCAGTCTGTCCCTGATGTTTTTTCTGGACAGAAGTGGCTTCTTTGCTGCCCTCCTTGAGACCAGGCCTTGTTCCAAGAGTCTCCGCCTCACAGTGCGTGCAGATGCACTCACACCTGCCTGCTGCCATTCCTCAGCAAGCTCTGCACTGCTGGTAGCCCGATCACGCAGCTGAAACACTTTTAAGAGACGGTCCTGCCGCTTGCTGGTCTTTCTTGGGCGCCCCGGAGCCTTTTTGGCACCAATGGAACCTCTCTCCTTGAAGTTCTTGATGATGCGATAGATTGTTGACTGAGGTGCAATCTTTCTAGCTGCAATACTCTTCCCAGTTAGGCCATTTTTGTGCAGTGCTATGATAACTGCACGTGTTTCTTTAGAGATAACCATGGTTAACAGAAGAGAAACAATGATGGCAAGCACCAGCCTCCTTTTAAAGTGTCCAGTGGTGTCATTCTTACTTAATCATGACAGATTGATCTCCAGCCCTGTCCTCATCAACACCCACACCTGTGTTAATGGAGCAATCACTGAAACGATGTTAGGTGGTCCTTTTAAGGCAGGACTGCAATGATGTTGAAATGTGTTTTGGGGGATAAAGTTCATTTTCTAGGCAAATATTGACTTTGCAAGTAATTGCTGTTAAGCTGATCACTCTTTATAACATTCTGGAGTATATGCAAATTGCCATTAGAAAAACTGAAACAGTAGACTTTGTAAAAATTAATATTTGTATCATTCTCAAAACTTTTGGCCATGACTGTATATATATATATATATATATATATATATATACACACTGTATATATGTTCAGTATCGTCAAAAAATATTTAAAGTTACCACTAAATGGCGTAATTAATAGGCAGTGATGACTGAATATTCTATGCACTATATAAATTCCATGATACAGAGATTAACCCCTTGATTGCCGCACCCACAACACTCAAATAAACAGTGAGGGCTGATCACCCTCAGCAGTCTCACTGTGACAACCTCAACCACAGTGATCACTCCCATCTGTCACAGTGTGAACCACCATAAGTCACAGTGATCACCTTCATCAGCCATTCTGTGATCACTCAGCTGCAGTCCTATCCTATTAATGTCTAAAATATAACTTTTAATAAATATACTCTAAAAAACAATCGACAGAGTCCACAAAAATGTGACAAATGTAAAAAAGGAAGCGTCTTACCACGTAGTTGGTCAAAGAGTACGGGGGAGAAAATTGTCTCACCAAGGATTCACGGGTTCAACACATAGGGTAGAGTAATATCCCTGTTTCAACCCTTAAGTCCCAGTTCCAAGACTCCCGCCCTAACAAGGGCAGTACTGAAACAGTCCCTAATTTAGCCCTAATATTAACCCATCCCAAAGCGTTTCGACCCTACTTTAGGGTGCTCATCAGGGGATCTATAACAAATGAAAAACACGGAAGGGCTCATTACTAGATTATAGCATTCAAAAGCCACAACTTATATACTGTACATACAGGGAGTAAAAAATGGAAAACCTCCACCTCACTCTAAAGTTAATATCACCAGACTTAATCAGACTATGCTCTAATTAACCACCATATGCAGCACTTTCCTCTCCGCTTGCTTCGTGTGGAAACCGAGCAGAAACCACACAGACTCCATTATAGTCTATGGGGTTGCAGGTTTCCTTAGATAAACCGCTTTTTTATGCGTATAGGTTTCTGTTCGGGGGGTCCCCAAGCGGACTCCCCGAACGGAAACCCGAACACAGATGTGAACCGGGCCTTAACCGCCGATGTAGGAGGAGTCAGAGTGAGGGAGGGGAACCTAAGAAAAAACACCCAAAAAATAGCTGTTTATTTAAACCAAGTAGATGACAAGTTTCCATTTCAAAGATCCACTTAGTTTCTCATTGTAATATGCTGCGATCCCAGTCAACCCCTTTACCGCGGGGCTAAATACGATCGATGTCCAATTTCCCCAGAACACAAATAAAAGTAAATAAATAAAATCTAGGGAACACGCCCGGTCTACAAACTTATAAAAAATATTTTTCCCATACAATAAATGTCGTAGCAGGAAAAAAAAGTAAACTGCTACTTTGCCTCTACTAAAAAATTTAATAAAAAGCAGTCATGAAATAAAAATGGATCAGAAACTCCCAAAAGTTATTAATAAAAGTACATCTGGCCACGCAAAAAAAGACACCTTATGCATCCCTGTACACGTATACAAAGCTATGGGTGTCAGAATATGGCGATTTTTTTTCAAAGTTTTGGATTTTTTTAGGGGTTAAAACGTAAATAAATATATATATATATATAAATTTGGTATCCCCAGAATCGTACTGTCCCATAGAACACACATGACATAGCATTTTGGATGCACAGTACATCTCTGCAAAAAGAAAGATAAAAAAGTTATGGCTTTTTGGAAAATAGCTGTGACGGAAAGGAGTTAAATTGTATGCTTATGACTTACTCTCAACTGGTGCAGTCCTACTTACACCATTTAATTTGAGCACCTCATGTTTTAGTCCCAAGTCGTGCACCCACCTACTTATACCTTTCCACCAACATGTTATTCCTAATTGGAGCATGCCTAGTTATAACATATAATTTGTATGCAAAAAATCTTTAACCCTAACATGCGTGACATCACAAATCTACACTTTTACGTAATGGGGGCCTTTTAGGCCCCCGTGGAAATCATATGGAGAAACTCACATAAATAACTTTTATAAGTTTATTTCAAAATTGCAAAATAAGATATGAATAATGTACAACATTTTAATTATAATTTTTTGTAGAAAACACCAAAAAAACATTTTTTTTTCCACATTTCAAATAAAGATATGAAAAACACACAAAGGTGTATAAATCTAGAGTAAACTAGCTGCAGCTACATTTCTTTCCTAACTTTTTCTTTTCAATTTTATTGGTCTTCCAAACAAGTTTCACGTTATCTTTTCTGAAGAATGTTCTTTACAGACATTTTTCCCACAAGTGGTACAATATTGCTGTTTTCCTCTGTAAGTTTCTTGGACAAATGAAACAACGCTTTCGTTTTCTTTCTCCTGGCCCTGGAATATCCTGAAACTGTACACCACACCGTTTCATTGCTTCTTTTAGTTTGCTTTGGCAAGCATTTCATGTTGCTTCGCTCCTTCATGTGATGCATTACAAGTTTATGGCAAAGGTCCTTCAAGAATATACTGTCCTCAGTACTCTCTACACAGCTCATTACTGTGTTCAGAAGGACCTGAGATGCTGTCATGGCCTTATCACTCCCTCCCAAAATCACATGACATCCTCACATGGCATGATCCACCCCCTTGCCCCTCCACCAGCAACACTGACTACAAATAAAGTAACTTGAGACACAAACACTGCTGAGTACATGATAAAAATAGCAGGGGCCTAAAAGGCCCCTGTTCTGTACAGATGTGGTTTTCCCTAAAAAGTATTGTTACACCAAAATGCCTATCAAAAAAAATTATATGAACAACTGGATATTACCAACAATGACATACTTGAATACCTAGAGTTTCAAAATTCTAACTAAAGTAATTTTGCACATAATAGCAAAAAAGTAAGCACGGGGGCCTAAAAGGCCACCGATACGCATGCTAGGGTTAATCATAGCCTCAGCTCTGTAAATTAACCCTTATATTATTAATAATCATAGTAGAAAAATTGCAGCAACTGTTCTGCTTTATTTATTTTAAAGTATACACTTTAGGGCCCTGGGGGGACTCTGTCAAGCAAAAAACATCAGCAATTTTCCAAGAGAATTTAGACATGCTTAGAGAAAATCCAGGAGACTTCTAGTTGTTACGGGTGATGAAACATGGGTCCACTATCATGATTCTGAGTTTGAACAAGAGTCTATGCAATGGAAACACAAGGGCTCACCAACTCCAAAAACATTTCTTATGCCACAGTCAGCTGGAAAGGTCATGGCAAAAGTTTTTGGGATACAGGAGTTGTATTACAAGAATTAATGCCACACACACCAATTACTAGAGACATCTATGCTTCAACAATGAAGGCATTATGTGAGGCAAAGAGAAACACTTGGAAGTTGTCGGAGGGAGTGTTGCTGCTTCACAACAATGTCCCAGCTCACAAGTCTCGCAAATCACAAGCTGCCATCAGGGAATGCAGCTTCATGGAGCTTAGCATCCACCCTACAGTTCAGACCTGGCTCCCAATTCATTACCTTCTCTTTGGTAACCTGAAGAAATTTCTGTAATCACCAAATAACCCAGATGGCTTATCCAACATGAAAGTCAGCTCACCGAGAAAAAGAATGTTGGAAAAAAAAAAAATTATTAAAACAGAACTTTTAATAAATACAAAATGTGATAAAAAAAAAAAAAAAGAAATAGCCGTATGTGTTCACATTCGACAACATATAGCAGCAACAGCTATGCATCAACATACAGGTTCATAATTGGTTCAGAGTGGCCGCTGATCAGCAGCGGCCACAGTGAACCACTAATGCATCGTGTTCTTTTGTCTATTTATCCGCAT
This sequence comes from Leptodactylus fallax, assembly GCA_947044405.1. Lineage (NCBI taxonomy): Eukaryota > Metazoa > Chordata > Amphibia > Anura > Leptodactylidae > Leptodactylus > Leptodactylus fallax. The sequence goes on from CAMRHE010000097.1 coordinate 3,152,665, forward strand.
CCTTTGCAGCAGTTGCTGCAACATTTAATAATAATAATAATATATTTTATTTATATAGCGCCAACATATTCCGCAGCACTTTACAAAATGTAGGGTTCAAGTACAGACAAAAAGATACATTACAGAGAAATAGTCAATTCACACAATGGTATTGAGGGCCCTGCTCGCAAGAGCTTACAATCTATGAGGTAGAGGGGTGACACAAGTGGTAGCAGGGGTGGCATTGGAGGTAGCATTGCTTATAAAATGGAGAAGCCGTTTATGTGATAGAAGTTACGTTCATTAAACATAAATAAAGCTGTATGAGCCGTCACCAGTCAGTGTCCTTTTACGAGCAGATGGTGCCTGGACATATAAAGTTACAGTCCGATACGGCATCATATCCTGTGGGGTAATGTGAAAGTGTGAACAGAGGAGGGTTCGTTTTAGGGATTCTATCTGTGGAATGGTTTACTTTAGGAATTGTGACAGGCCTGTCTGAAAAGATGTGTCTTTAGTTTGCGCTTGAAGCTGTAGAAATTGGGAGTTAATCTGATTGTCTGGGGAAGAGCATTCCAGAGAAGTGGTGCAACTAGTGAGAAGTCTTGGATTCGGGAGTGGGAGGTTCTGATAATGGAGGATGTTAGTCTTAGGTCATTGCGTGAACAGAGAGCACGGGTTTGGCGATAGACAGAGATGAGGGAGGAAATGTAGGGAGGTGCAGCATTATGGAGAGCTTTGTGGATGAGAATGATAAGTTTAAATTGTATTCTGTATTGAATAGGCAGCCAATGTAGCGACTGACACAGACCGGAGGCATCGCTATAGCGTCTAAACTGATAAATCAGCCTGGATGCTGCATTCAGAATAAATTGTAGAGGGGAGAGTTTAGTAAGGGGAAGACCGATTAGAAGGGAGTTACAGTAGTCAAGAGTGAATCAGGGCGACAATAAGGGTCTTTAAAGTATCTGTGGTAAGAAAAGGCAGATTCTGGAGATGTTTTTGAGATGGTGATGAAATGATAGTGCGAGTGATTGGATATGTGGGGTGAAGGAAAGGTCTGAGTCAAACATAACCCCGAGGCAGCGGGCATACTGCCTAGGAATTATGGTAAGGCCAGAGACTGCAATGGAGATATCAGGGATAGGTCTATTAGATGGTGGAAACAGCAGTAGTTCCGTCTTTGAGAGATTCAGTTTCAGATAAAGAGAAGACATTTGAGACAGCAGAGAGACAGTCAGTGGTATTCTGTAGTAGTGCAGGGGTGATGTCACGGGATGACGTATATAATTGGGTGTAATCAGCATAAAGATGGAACCGATGCTGGAAGCCAAATCTGGTGATGGTTTGTCCAATAGGGGCTGTGTAGAGAGAGAAAAGCAGGGGGTCTAGGACCGAGTCCTGAGGAACCCCAACGACAAGGGGAAGAGACAGAGCCCGCAAATGATACACTGAAAGTGCGGTCTGAGAGATAAGAGGAGAACCAGGAGAGCGTGGTGTCCGTGAGGCCAACAGAGCGGAGCATAGTGAGGAGTTGATGGTTAACAGCGTCAAATGCTGCCGAGCGATCCAAAAGAGTAAGAAGAGAAAGGTCACCATTAGATTCAGCCGTCAGATCATTGGAGACTTTTGTAAGGGCCATTTCAGTAGCGTTCAGAGTGCGGAAGCCAGATTGTAAGGGGTCAAGAAGAGAGTTAGCAGAAAGATGGTGGATTAAAAGGAGAATAGACCAAGCATTCCAAGATTTTGGAGATGAAGGGGAGGTTAAGAGACAGGTTAATAGTTAGCAGCACAGGACGGGTCAAGGGAGGATTTCTTCAGTAGCGGGGTTATGACAGCATGTTTGAAAGAGGAGGGAAAGATTCCAGAAGAGAGAGAGGTTAAATATTTTAGCATGGTAAATTCTGACCGCAGGCGACTGTAAGAGGGATTCAGGTTTTATGTCTCATTTCAGTGTAATATGACATATATACACATATAATAACATATATTTAGTTTTATGCATGTATCTAAGTGTATACATACAGTGCTGGCCAAAAGTATTGGCACCCCTGCAATTCTGTCAGATAATACTCAATTTCTTCCAGAAAATGATTGCAATCACAAATGCTTTGGTAATAAGATCTTCATTTAATTTGTCTTCAATGGAAAACCACAAAAAGAATTGTCAAAAAGCCAAATTGGATATAATTCCACACCAAACATAAAAAAGGGGGTGGACAAAAGTATTGGCACCCTTTGAAAAATCATGTGATGCTTCTCTAATTTGTGTAATTAACAGAACCTGTTACTTACCTGAGGCACATAACAGGTGGTGGCAATAACTAAATCACACTTGCAGCCAGTTGAAATGGATTAAAGTTGACTCAACCTCTGTCCTGTGTCCTTGTGTGTACCACATTGAGCATGGAGAAAAGAAAGAAGACCAAAGAACTGTCTGAGGACTTGAGAAGCAAAATTGTGAGGAAGCATGAGCAATCTCAAGGCTACAAGTCCATCTCCAAAGACCTGAATGTTCCTGTGTCTACTGTGCGCAGTGTCATCAAGAAGTTTAAAGCCCATGGCACTGTAGCTAACCTCCCTAGATGTGGACGGAAAAGAAAAATTGACGAGAGATTTCAACGAAAGATTGTGCGGATGGTGGCTAAAGAGCCTCGACTAACATCCAAACAAGTTCTAGCTGCCCTGCAGTCCGAGGGTACAACAGTGTCAACCCGTACTATCCGTCGGCGTCTGAATGAAAAGGGACTCTATGGTAGGATACGCAGGAAGACCCCACTTCTGACCCAGAGACATAAAAAAGCCAGGCTGGAGTTTGCCAAAACTTACCTGAGAAAGCCAAAAACTTTTTGGAAGAATATTCTCTGGTCAGATGAGACAAAAGTAGAGCTTTTTGGGAAAAGGCATCAACATAGAGTTTACAGGAAAAAAAAAAGAGGCCTTCAAAGAAAAGAACACGGTCCCTACAGTCAAACATGGTGGAGGTTCCCTGATGTTTTGGGGTTGCTTTGTTGCCTCTGGCACTGGACTGCTTGACCGTGTGCATGGCATTATGAAGTCTGAAGACTACCAACAAATTTTGCAGCATAATGTAGGGCCCAGTGTGAGAAAGCTGGGTCTCCCTCAGAGGTCATGGGTCTTCCAGCAGGACAATGACCCAAAACACACTTCAAAAAGCACTAGAAAATGGTTTGAGAGAAAGCACTGGAGATTTCTAAAGTGGCCAGCAATGAGTCCAGACCTGAATCCTATAGAACACCTGTGGAGAGATCTCAAAATGGCAGTTTGGAGAAGGCACCCTTCAAATCTCAGGGATCTGGAGAAATTTGCCAAAGAAGAATGGTCTAATATTCCAGCAGAGCATTGTAAGAAACTCATTGATGGTTACCGGAAGCGGTTGTTCGCAGTTATTTTGTCTAAAGGTTGTGCTACCAAGTATTAGGCTGAGGGTGCCAATACTTTTGTCCGGCCCATTTTTGGAGTTTTGTGTAAAATGATCAATGATTTGACTTTTTTTTCATTCTCTTTTGTGTTTTTTCATTGCAAGCAAAATAAATGAAGATATTATTACCAAAGCATTTGTGATTGCAATCATTTTCTGGAAGAAATTGAGTATTATCTGACAGAATTGCAGGGGTGCCAATACTTTTGGCCAGCACTGTATATGTGGTTGTCTTATGTATGTAAGTTAGATATATATAAAACTATATTATCACTGAATCCTTTAGCTATCATTTTATATATTTAATCTGTCCATATAATCTTTGTTGCCATGTATAGTTATCGTGGTTCTTTCCTTCTGATTCTTTTGCCACCCTTGTATGGCCACGTTTCTCTAAATATACATATATATTCCCTGTTATGGCCTTACTTAGGTTTCCTATGTGTTAATGACCACAGTGCATACATTTCTTGGACATTCCAGCATACCATATATGGTAACATCCAGCTGTCCAGACAAAAGGCATGGAAGCCCCCTCCCTAGTTCAAATTGGTATAAAGACCCTGGAATTAAGTTGTTAAATTTGCTTCAACTGGAACAGAACTGATACAATAATGCTGTGTCTAGAGACTGCTGACTGTGATTTGAACTATTTTCTTCACCGAAGCTAGATAAAATAAACTTTTCTACTTTTCTTTTAATTGTGTGAGTCTTTCATTATACAGTATTTCCTTTTAAAAAATCCTATTTGCATATAGCAACAAACTGGAGAAGGTGTAAGGTGAAAGGGTCGCTATTGCAGGTTGTAGGGCGAGAAGAAGAAAGGAACCGGGAGACTTCCTCTTCTGTGACTGATTCAAAAGATGAGAATGAACAGTCTGAAGTGCGGTACGTAAGGGGATTAATGCTGGCTGAGAATTGGGCAGTTATTTCCTGATGGATCTGATCAATTTTGCCATGGAAATAAGTGGCCAGGTCCTCTGTACTGAGGTTTGTGAAAGGAACCTACACCTTCGGAGTGAGTAAAGAGTGAAAAGTTTAGGGTTACAGAAAAGAGTACAGATGAGAGCAGTTACATAGGCTTGTTTGGCGAGGTGAAGGGCAGGGTTATAGGTTTTGAGCATAAACTTGAAGTGGAGGAAATCTGCAGGTGTACGTGCAGACGTTCAGCACACCTAGAGAACCGCTTAAGAAAATGCGTCTGTGGCGTGTGGCAGGGTTGCTGCCTCCAGTGTCGAAATTTTCTAGTGGGGGGGGGGGGGCCTCCTCATCCAGTGCACTTTTAAGGGTTTCATTATAGTGATTGGTGTTCAGATAGGGAAAGGAGATTGAAGAGGTGGGGGACAGTGAGGAGTATAAAGTATCCGAGAGGTGCTGGGTGTTAATAGCACAGAAATTCCTATATGTATGATGGGTAGGTGTGTTCTGTGAAGGAGAGAAAGTACTGATGGTGAGAGACAGAAGATTATGGTTAGAGAGGAGCAGATAAGAGTTAGTAAATTTAGAAACTGTGAGGAATCGAAGGAAGACCAGATCGATCATGTAGCCATCTACATGTCTGGCAGAAGAGGAAAGCTGTGACGTTATTGAGAGAAACTGTGAGGCAGCTGGGGAGACAGGGTTATTAATGGGGATGTTAAAAGTCACCCATGAAGAAGGTAGAAATTTCACTGGATAAAAAGGGGGACGCCAAGAAGCGAAGTGATCCAGAAATTGATAGCTGTTATCAACCGTCCACCTGGCTCACCCTATGTGTAAGGAGAGCGGACGGAAAAGTCTGATGGCATAGACCTCAAATGAGGGGAATATGAGTGAGGGTACTGGGGTAATGACCTGAAAAGCACACTGCGGTAATAGAAGTATGCCTACCCCATCACCCTGCCTGTTGTCAGGCCTAGAAGTTTGTGAGAAATGTAGGCCACCATGAGAAAGAGAAGCAGGGGAGGCCGTATCAGACTACTGTATCCAGATTTCAGTAAGGGCGAGTAGGTTGAGAGATTTACTAAGGAATAAGTCATTAATATAATTTAGTTTGTTACACACTGAGCAGGCATTGCAGAGACAGGAGGAAGATAAGGAGAGGGAACGCAGTGAATATTGATGAGATTTGTAGGATTTCTATGCGTGCATGAAGAGGGAAAGTTACTGAAAGAAGGCGGACCAGGGTTAGGAGAGATATTCCAAGCAGCTAGGAGCAAAATGGACAGAGACAGAAGGTGGTTCAGTGATTTATGTGGACGCTTATGTTTTGTTTCACTGCTAAAAGTAGTATAGGGATTGGGGTGGTTAGAGTGAAAAGTGTGTGAGAGCTGTACATTGGGAAAGGAAGAAGCGAGGGACTGATATGGAGAGCGTGCACTGATGGTAGAGATGGAGGGACGTGCTGCATGAAAACAATTGCTAAGATAGTAAGTGAAAGTGCAGCTCTATGATACCATGTGTAGAAGCTTGTTGTTTTGGGTTTAAGTTTACCTGGTGTTCTTCAATTGCTTGCTTGTCTCATGCCCAGTCTAAGTGCCATGTATAGGTGCACTTTGGTTAATCTTCACTTAGGTTAAGATGGAAGCTGCATTAGAAAATGCCCCCCTGCATTGGAATACTTATATAGGGAAATAGAGCTTCATAACTAGCACTAATTTAAGTCATTAACCAACTAATCAACAAACTGTGGCACATGAGGAGACTGGGCTATGTAGATACAAATAAACACTGACCAGAGAATTACCATAAAATCACTGAGCATCAAAAGACTGACACTAGTACAGAGACTCATGGAATTGCAAAAATACAGGCTTGAGGAAATGCTAGAATAGGGTTCAGTAAAAGTTGGGTGGGATAGGAGATGTACCATTCAAAGTTACAGGATGAGTTGAAAGTAGATGCGCAGCAAGCACAGTTCGGTGGTACAGGAGATGTACCTGTATGATGAGAAGAGTGAAAATCAGATTCATGCCATGTTAAGTGCACTTTGGTTAATCTGCACTTTGTTAAAATGGACTTCTAGATTACAAATGCCCCCTGCATTGGAAATTTGCTCCTGATCCATATACAGTGGAGAAAGATGTAGGCTGACTTAAGATGAGTGGGTCTTCAGCACTAAAAGACTTTTTTGTAACGGACATTAGGCATTAGGCCAGTAGCCTTCCTGGTGGGCTAACTTGTTTTATATTGGCCAGTCATTGCATTGGTTCCAGGATTTAACAGTGCTGACCCCAGTCATTATTTCATCTGATAGGGTGTCAGTATTTTTAGGGACACTATAAAAGGTATTCTAGTAGTACTATGCCCCTATCCCTGTATTGAGACATCTGTGTGGTGGTGTGTATTACCTCAAAAAAATCCCTATACCCTACAGATGAAACTGTATCTTGATGCATAGCTGTTGCTGCTATAGTGTCAAATGTGAACACATATGGATATTTTTTGTTTTATCACATTTTGTATTTATTAAAAGTTACATTCCAATATAATTTTTTTCTTTCTAACATTCTTTTTCTCATGATCTGAAGAAATTTCTGGACAATGATGTCCTAAGGATAATGAGGCAATAAAGAGGGTTCCTGCAGCAGCAAGAAGTCTCCTTCTATTCTGAGGGCATCCAATCACTGGAGACAAAGTGGAGTAAGTGTGTTGAAGAATGAAGGGGGGGGGGGGAAATTACATTTGAAAAGTATAAAGTTCAATTTGATCAGAAAATTCAGGCAGATAATGTATTGAACACCCCTCATATTGCGGCAAAATTCCTTGCACTGAGGAAATACCTCATTGCACTGGCTGAAATTCCTATAGGAAAAAATACTGGAATGTTCTTTGCATATAGATCTCTATGTATATTGCTAGAATAGGTCATCACTTTTCAAATGATGGGAGTCTGGGACAGACACCAGTTCTGAGAGTAAAGGGAGACGCAGTTCAGAAGTTCCCTGCAGTGAATTGAGCGCCACTGTGTAGTGGAAAAACATTGCAGGTGAAACACAACATGAGGTGAGCTTCAATTTTTTTTTTCATTCTCAGAATCAACAGGGTTTAAAGAGGTTAGACCATCAAAGGAATGGCACATAAAAGCACGTTGGCGTCACTTTAGGAGATGGAAATGCCCCTTTTAAAACTAATGAAATAACACAAAACCACACACACTATCCATTTTAATGTTTAATGACCATTTTTAATTCGGAATGTACATATACACAGATGTGTAGCTGCCTCTGTATATGATATCCACCTTCAAATGAACAAGAATCAAATACACAAACCATATTTTGCCTTACAATCATTGTTACAAAAAAAATTAACATTTGTAAAGTATAAATTCAGACACAGAACAAAAATATTTTTATATACCTGTAATATTATCTCCATTAGATGTGTTTATAACTTAAATGCTCCTTGTAAGATAGGTTAAATTAAAAATTTCCTTTAACTCTTCCATTGCCAGAAGAAAACTGACAAGTTACACACAAAAAAAAACAAAAACAAAAAAAAAACACACAAGTTAGCAAAATATAAACATTTATGTTAAAGCTACAGAAAGTGCAAATATTTCACATTCATAATATGTATTTATTTCCCAGCACATATGGTAAATGGAGTCCTTTTGTCTGAAGGAATTTGGTTCAGCTGATTACCAAACAATACACTACACAAAAACAATAATCTAGAGGACGGACATGCTAAAAACCCTGCTTTTCTTGTAAAACCATCATGCAAACTGCCAAGTATCAGCCTAATATGACATATCATCTGCAAGTCTTGTACTCTGCTTAGGAACAAAAAAAAAAAAAAAAAAAAATCACTTCTTTAGTAACAAGATACAGATCAAGGACAGAGGCAGTTGTGTGTGCCAAGGACAATCGGGTTATGTTATGGCTCATACAAATCAACCCTGGTATGTCTAGCCACAGTTACATTCACTGCTAGTTTAGTACAAGCAGACCAGCTCTGCACATGGGGGTTCATTGAAAATTATAAAAACTTTTTAAATGACTCACACAGACACTCAAGGATGATGATATATTCACAAACGGAATACTTTATCAAGCTACAAAAGACCTCTGCTTTTCAAAATGGGGCATAGTACAGGAGTGGCTTGTTTGTACTGCATAGCTATGAACAGGGAAATCTGAGGAAAACTGGAGTATCCACTAAATGAGTTATTTCCAATTCTAAAGCACTCACAGGACTGACACGGTGCAGATTCTGGGCTTTTTTGTTGCAGATTTTCATCAGGCATGTATGTACATAAGACAAGGTAACAAACTGCATGTGTCTGCTATTAGGATAAACCATTCAAGAACAGGGTGCGGCAATGTGTATCAGCACTACTAAAGTGCAGTGATTCGCAGATAAAAGGAAAAGAGAACAAAAAAAAAAAAAAAAAAAAAAAAAAAAAACACCACACAAAACTAAAAATCAGTGCATATGGCTGTTCTGAATATACAGAAGGCTATGAATCACCATACCAAGTTATGAGTTCCAAGATAACTATGTATGCATAGTTCTACAACATCCTCACAAACAAATGAGAACCAGCTCTGTCTCACACACATTTAGCGTGCAGTTCTTTTAAGCAGACAAACCCGTCAAATAATGTGCTCATGTATAATATTAAAGCAAACATTTCTCTTCCCAAGTATGATCATGCCAACATATCCAAGTACAGAAATTTATGTGCAAGTATGATGTATAGTAACAGACAAGGATAGCTACTAGAGGGCCGAACAAGAAAGCTTCCCATAGGAATGGGTAGGAAGAGCACCAAATTCCATTAGAACACTACTAAGAAACCTTAGAAACAGAAAAACAAAAACAATAAAAAGTATTACAATAATGCATGACCCATAGCTGAACCTATAGAAGATGTAATTAACCTACATTACAATTTTCCCAAATAATATAATCTAGTAGAATATGGCCCATGCACTAATGGATACATTGTGAATGCCTAGTTTAGTGTATGCCAATTGTTTCTGACTGACACTCCAGTTTAAACCTTTCCCTGCCATAACATAATTAACTCTTGCACACTGCATGCTAGCATGACAGAACGGACATACTACTTTAGTTGCGCTCAGCAACAGAAAACTTAAAATCCTTTAGGGTACTTAACCCAGTGTGTGTGTATATATAATAAGAGTGGAGATGTACATGTCCTTATAATATTACTAAACAATCTACAAGAGTTTCAAAGTGGATGTTGCTTTAATATCCTCCCCAAAATTCTAGTCAAAAATAGACAGAGGTTTAACAAGTATTCCAAACTGGACATATGTTGTAACAGAAACTAACTTTACAAATAAAATATTTCCGTCAAAAGAAAAAACAAACAAACATACAATGAATAATTTATATTTTTAAGCAACATTAAAATGTCTATTTATAGGGGTTGTCTCAATCATAACTTCTCCCCAGAAGAGGTGATGTGCATAATCACTGGGGGCATGAGTACAGGGACTCCCCACCCATCATGAGAATGGTGGTCCTGAATTCTCATCTGAATGGAGAAACAGTCAAACTCTATAGGACTGACCACAAATAGGCTACTACGTTGCTTGACTATCTCGGTCAGACCCATGAAGACTGCATGCTACGGCATTCAAATGGGGAACACAGGATCCCTGTTCTTATGATTGTCAGGGTCCCAGCACTGAGACATCCAGTGATCGGGCATTTAAGTGATGTTATTGTAGAGTAACTCCTTTAGTTGATGACTCTTAAATGTAATAATATTTTAGAGAACACATTAGGTGTGAACTATATTAAGATTATATTAACTTCTAAATTACTCCAATTTTATAGAAACCCTCTCACAGAAGAGAAAAAAAAAAAAAAAAGTTATGGAGAGAGAGGAGCAACCCTTTCCCCCAAATTCACATGCATCTCCACACAGAGCAGCTATGTAAGCACATTCCTATATCTGACTCCAAAAGAAGAAAAAAAAAAAAAAAAAAAAAAAAAAAAAAAAAAAAAAAAAACACACACACCACACAGTATGAATGCCATCCTATTCCAGTTTCTGTACAGGGAAAAGGTGATATACAGAATAGCTGCAGACCTGAAGAGGCTTGCTGGTGTAGAATTGTAACACAGGTCTCTTGAGGCATGCGCCCACTTATATTCAGCTGGTAGCAGCACACCCGTTCCTTATCATCCGAACATACCATATCCTTGTTTTGGATCTTCATATGACGTGTGTAGCTGATCTATGAATGTGTCTGGTTAAGATTCTCAGAAATTCATATAATCCTACACTAAAATATACTGGTAATGGTAGATTTAAAAGGACCAGTGTGTCCCTATAAAAGTATGGGAAAGACTGAATCATAGAAGAATATAAGTGGAGTGAACTTCAGAAAGACTTGGGTGAATGAAGATGCTCTTTTACCACCAGAGAAGGACCAGCTTGGCTGGAGAAGTGAGGGGAGGAAGAGTTCACAGGGAAAGGAGTTCATTGACTTTCATTTCCACATTGGGGAGCTAAGGGTCTGGTTAGGTCCCTGGTTAGCTGTAGGCTGTCCATACCCAGTCATGCCTCCCACACCAAAAAAGGTCATCCCTGCCATCTGTTGGGACACCTAAATGGAAAAAAAAAAAACCAAAACACTGATTTAATAACTTACATGTATGGACATTGAAAAGCAAAACCACACACACACACACACACACACACACACACACACACACACACACACACACACACACACACCTCTGCTTGCAACATATTATGCAGGTCTATAGAGAATATGTTACATAAATGTTACCTGAGCGACATTCCACTGTAATTGTTGTCCTGGTTGTATGCCATACATTGGCTGCGCCATAGCCCCCATTCCTGTTACGTAGCCTGCATGTTGTGCCATCATTCCATTCGGGACACCCATGACTGCTGCCTGCATTCCACCCACATATCCTGCTGGAACAGCCATAGGAGTAACTACTCCAGGGTGTGCTGGTTGAGTCATGATTCCAAGGGGTGAGGCCATCATACCACCCATAACCCCACTAGGAGAAGGTACTGCTGGAAAACCAGTGTAAGCACTTGGGTATGGCATTTGTGCTGGTGCCATGAAAACAGCCCCTACACAACAAATTGAGAAGTGCTGGGTTAGTTATGACTGATTTATGAGTAAAAACATTGTTAAAAGGGGTATTCAACAATTCTGAACAACAAAATAGGTTGAAAATACCCAAAAATCAAATATAGAAAATATGGGATGTGTCAATATCCAAGTAGGGTATATTTAAAATATATAACTCTTTATTGAATCAAGGTTAAAATAATGAGCTTGTCACTTCAAAGATATTAAAATCATAGATTGAAAATAATATAAGGGATAGGAGAGACACTCAATTTGTCACATAACCTGTCATTCTCCTAAAGAAATACTCTCAAAAATAATATAGAAGAGCTAAATATAGCGCTAATCCCTAATATTGACCAGCAGTATAGCAACCTAAAACTAGTCAATAAATGGCGCTACAAAAACAAGAGTGCCCATGCACTATCCATATAGCACTCAGCAGGTAACGTGCGTTTTATCATAGGGCACCTGTCATCTATCATGAGACACCTGACTATAAATAGACGGCGCTAAAAAACCAACAAAGCGCCTCTATGATGTCTATATGGCACTCAGCAGGTAGTGTACGTCTTATCATAGGACACTTCATTTATCATGAGACACCTGACACGTTTCTAGAATAAAAATAATTTCTATCCTGTCATCAGAGGTGTTAAGCTAATATAGCATCATTTTTTATGGAGTAGAAAGCTATGTGGCAGCGTTTTTTTGAAGAGCTATAGTTCTCCCCCCGCTCCCCGTTGGCTCTGATATACGGCCGTAACATAGGAGAGCGAAGTACCGGCCTCTTAAAGTAAATGACACGCCCCCTACAGTCGATACCAGCAAATCAGAGTGCGCCACATCAATCAGCCTATCACTAAAGAGACCAAGGCTGACATGCAATGCACCCATTCGCGCATGCACATTCAGCCACCAATAGCGCGGCTTCGCCCACTGACGACATCAGAGGGCCCCTCCCCGTCAACAATTTGTAAACAATAGCAACATGCTATCGCTGCACATTAGCACAGGGATACCGATCGCAAGTACAAAAATTGTAAAAACAGGATCCAATATAAAAAATAAAAATGAAAGTAAAATATTTAAAAAAATAAAAATATATATATAGAGATAGATAGAGATAGATATCTCTCTCTATATATATATCTATCTATCTATCTATATCTATGCCAATACCACGCCCACATCACAGGTTCTAGCCCCACCCCCGACAATTCATTTATAAAAATTACCGTAACGAGAGGAAAAACTATTTTAAAAACTTTTTTAGTAGCACTTTCCTATTAAAAACATTAAAAACAGACACGTTCCCTCCTCTTTTGGTTTTTTATGTATTTATTTATTTTATATCTGGGAAAATATAAACATGCAAAAATAAAAACATAAAAATAAGGCCCTGTGTGCCACCGAAAAAAAGACGCAAAAATTAGTTGAATAACCCAAATGATACAACTGTTATATCCCTAAAAACTGCACATTCGAAAAAAACCCGAAAATGTGTCTGGTCCTAAACCAGAGAAATTGGCCCGGTACTGAAGTGGTTAAGGAAATTTGTTTCCTTTTCCACTTTTTAGGCTGCTTTCCTCCTCCTTATCAGCCTTTTTCCTATCCTGCTCACAAACAGAGCTCCATGGAGATGGTAGGGAGATGAGGAGGATGTTAACTGATTTATTGCCTCTTATCTCTAGCATAGGAGTATTAAAAGAACTCCCCCCTCAATTACAGAATAGCAGAAGTTATCAATATACTAATATGTACCGTATTTTTCGGACTATAAAACGCATTTTCCCCCAAATTTGGGAAGAAAATGGGGGATGCGTCTTATCGTCCGAAAGTGGGTGTTGGGGGAAGGGTGGAGGTTGCAGCATCGCCCCACTCCTGCCGCCGACAGCTTCCTGCAGTAGAGCTTCCTCCAGTGGCAGGAGTGGGGTGATGTGCGGGCTCTGGGAACGGAGGAGCGGATGTCAGTGAACCCATCCCAGCATCTGCCGTGCTATTACGGCAGATGTCGGGTCTGTAAAGATGATGGCGGCCGCTCTGTTGAATAGTGGTCGTCATAGCAACTGGGTCTCACGCTGTAATGTAGTCTGATCCAGGCATTACTACTTTAAAGCCCCCTAAAGTAAAAAAGTAGCTCCCGGGGCCGGTCCCAACCTGCCCCATACCATTCAAGTTGCAAGCCGGCTCCCGTGCGATCGCAGGATCTGTCCTGTTCCTGTGACAGCCGAGAGCCTTATGAAGGCTCCCAGTCCTGTCATAGGAATATTACCATCGTCACCGGTCTATGAGCTGCCGCAATAATAATGTACAGAATCTCCCATAGACTGCAAGACACTTGTATTGCAGACTATGGGACTTGCAATCAAATGATTGCAGGTTCAAGCCCCATAAGGGAGGGGCTAATAAAATAGTAAAAAAAAAAAAAAAAAAAAAAAATAATAAGTTCTAAATCACCCCCTTTCCCTAGAATACATATAAAAGTATAAAATTACTGTGAAACACATACACATTAGGTATCCCTGTGTCCAAAAACACCCAGTCTACAAAAAAAAAAAATAAAAAAAGTGCCGAACTGCTGTTTTTTTTCACTGTTTCACACCTTTGATTTGAATAAGTGATCTAAGCAATAGACATTCCCCAAAATGGTATAACTAAAAAGAACATCTGGCTCCGCAAAAAAAGATGCACTATGCTTCCCGGTACAGCGGCAGGGCCACCTGTCAATGTGGCCTTGCAGCTGTTGCAAAACAACAACTCCCATATATTAAATATTTTACCATTTTTTGCTTCAAATTTTTTCTCCCTATTTTCCTCCTCTAAAACCTAGGTGCGTCTTATGGGCCGGTGCATCTTATAGTCTAAAAAATACGGTAAAAAGTGACTTTGTTAAATAAAATATACTACAAAGTTTATTTTCGCCTGTACTAATTTCTAATTTTTTTTTTCTTTTTTTAAATAATTGGGTTACACTAACAATTTCTACATGATATACCTCGTAAAGCTACAAAGTCTGTCCAAAATGATGAGGGCTTTGTTATTCAAGATAATATAGTAAGTTGATGCCATAAATATCTCACCAAGGCACAGAATGGCGCTGCTCATATGCCATGACACTGCAACCCCTGACCAAGATGGAAGAGCAATTTGATACCCAACTATTAGAAATATACTACAATAATTTGTTCACTTGTCAAATTCAGACCTTGAGCTGGAATCTGTGGAGTCTGAGGCCCGTACAGAGAGAGGATGGAGTCCTTTGAAAGTTGCTTCTTTGTACCTTCTTCTGCTTTGCCACCAGATTCTGGAAACAAGTTAAGATTCTCTGGGACAGATCCCGAGCCAGTTACTGGCATGGAGCTGACAGGCTGTTGGAATAACAACCAGAAAGCAGAGCTCAGATAGATAATAGGCAATATCATAAGTGAAGTGGCCATTACAGCATACAAACATGGATGTCATATTGTTTCAGTCTTTTAGCTAGACCCTTAAAAGATATAATGCACTTACATTAGATAATACATTATGTGACAAAGTTTACCTGGCTGTTTTTTGCACCTGCCAAGCAAGTAGAGCCAAAAAGGTCTAGCTCCTTTTCCAAGCTGGTATTCGACTTTCCATTGGGAACAGCAGGAGCCACTGGCGCATCTAAACAAGTAAAAAAAGTAAATTGCCCAGGAGTGCAAGATACAGGTGGCAATAACCTAGCACACAGTTATTTTCTAGAGGCTCATAAATGGATATGCCTGGCATTGCTCATGAGAAAAAACAAGCATCCTGCAACCAGAATAAGTAGGTTATATATTGATACTTAATATTTTAGACATCCAGAACAATAATAGATGGTAAAAGTACAGGTTGCTACATACATCTATAAATATTAGAAAACAATTATACTGGCTAGTAGAGCACACAAGAAGAATAATTTCGTTCCCACATGAGCTGTCCCCTGATGCCAAGCAAGTTAGCTGGGTGAAGTCTTAAAATACCCTTTACAGAAGGGCACTCCTCTATGACCAGTAGAGGGATCTCAAGTAAAGATCTCCCAGTATTACATCCAGGACATAAAGATGCAAATGACCCCCAGTAATGAAAAGCCATCTCACCAAGACCAAGGAGGTCCATGACTGGCTCTGATGTTCTTTGTGGAGAGCCTTTAGCAAGATGAATGTCATCCTTCCTATGGGGCTATAATATATATAAAAAAAAAATAAAAATCTTTTAAAATAACTTTTTAAAACCCAAGTGCAATTTTTAATTTAATAATTTTATATACAGTCATATGAAAAAGTTTGGGCACCCCTATTAATCTTAATCATTTTTAGTTCTAAATATTTGGGTGTTTGCAACAGCCATTTCAATTTGATATATCTAATAACTGATGGACACAGTAATATTTCAGGATTGAAATGAGGTTTATTGTACTAACAGAAAATGTGCAATATGCATTAAACCAAAATTTGACCGGTGCAAAAGTATGGGCACCTCAACAGAAAAGTGACATTAATATTTAGTAGATCCTCCTTTTGCAAAAATAACAGCCTCTAGTCGCTTCCTGTAGCTTTTAATCAGTTCCTGGATCCTGGATGAAGGTATTTTTGACCATTCCTCTTTACAAAACAATTCCAGTTCAGTTAAGTTTGATGGTCGCCGAGCATGGACAGTCCGCCTCAAATTATCCCACAGATGTTCAATGATATTCAGGTCTGGGGACTGGGATGGCCATTCCAGAACATTGTAATTGTTCCTCTGCATGAATGCCTGAGTAGATTTGGAGCTGTGTTTTGGATCATTGTCTTGCTGAAATATCCATCCCCGGCGTAACTTCAAATTCGTCACTGATTCTTGTACATTATTCTCAAGAATCTGCTGATACTGAGCTGAATCCATGCGACCCTCAACTTTAACAAGATTCCCGGTGCCGGCATTGGCCACACAGCCCCAAAGCATGATGGAACCTCCACCAAATTTTACAGTGGGTAGCAAGTGTTTTTCTTGGAATGCTGTGTTTTTTTGACGCCATGCATAACGCCTTTTTGTATGACCAAACAACTCAATCTTTGTTTCATCAGTCCACAGGACCTTCTTCCAAAATGAAGCTGGCTTGTCCAAATGTGCTTTTGCATACCTCAGGCGACTCTGTTTGTGGCGTGCTTTCAGAAACGGCTTCTTTCGCATCACTCTCCCATACAGCTTCTCCTTGTGCAAAGTGTGCTGTATTGTTGCCGATGCACAGTGACACCATCTGCAGCAAGATGATGCTGCAGCTCTTTGGAGGTGGTCTGTGGATTGTCCTTGACTGTTCTCACCATTCTTCTTCTCTGCCTTTCTGATATTTTTCTTGGCCTGCCACTTCTGGGCTTAACAAGAACTGTCCCTGTGGTCTTCCATTTCCTTACTATGTTCCTCACAGTGGAAACTGACAGGTTAAATCTCTGAGACAACTTTTTGTATCCTTCCCCTGAACAACTATGTTGAACAATCTTTGTTTTCAGATCATTTGAGAGTTGTTTTGAGGAGCCCATGATGCCACTCTTCAGAGGAGATTCAAATAGGAGAACAACTTGCAATGGGCCACCTTAAATACCTTTTCTCATGATTGGATACACCTGGCTATGAAGTTCAAAGCTCAGTGAGGTTACAAAACCAATTTTGTGCTTCAGTAAGTCAGTAAAAAGTAGTTAGGAGTATTCAAATCAATAAAATGATAAGGGTACCCAAATTTTTGCACCGGTCAAATTTTGGTTTAATGCATATTGCACATTTTCTGTTAGTACAATAAACCTCATTTCAATCCTGAAATATTACTGTGTCCATCAGTTATTAGATATATCAAATTGAAATGGCTGTTGCAAACACCCAAATATTTAGAACTAAAAATGATTAAGATTAATAGGGGTGCCCAAACTTTTTCATATGACTGTATATACATACATACACATACACACACACTCATATAGGATATACTATAGGCTATTACAATGGTAGTCTGATTTTATGTATGTATTTTATTAAAGAAACAACCTAAAAGGATGTCTAGAAATATCCATGCAATTTCAAAATAGCAAGCTTTGCAATATGCTTACTTTACTGGTACAGCCTCTCCATCAGTGCTCATATGTCATCCATATTAACAACATATTAAAGGGGTTGCCCGGGATAAAATGATATTAATACTCTAAGCTAAACTCCCGCCTACCTTCTAACTAACTTACAGTCATGGCCAAAAGTTTTGAGAATGATACAAATATTAATTTTTACAAAGTCTACTGCTTCAGTTTTTCTAATGGCAATTTGCATATACTCCAGAATGTTATAAAGAGTGATCAGCTTAACAGCAATTACTTGCAAAGTCAATATTTGCCTAGAAAATGAACTTTATCCCCCAAAACACATTTCAACATCATTGCAGCCCTGCCTTAAAAGGACCACCTAACATCGTTTCAGTGATTGCTCCATTAACACAGGTGTGGGTGTTGATGAGGACAGGGCTGGAGATCAATCTGTCATGATTAAGTAAGAATGACACCACTGGACACTTTAAAAGGAGGCTGGTGCTTGCCATCATTGTTTCTCTTCTGTTAACCATGGTTATCTCTAAAGAAACACGTGCAGTCATCATTGCACTGCACAAAAATGGCCTACCTGGGAAGAGTATTGCAGCTAGAAAGATTGCACCTCAGTCAACAATCTATCGCATCATCAAGAACTTCAAGGAGAGAGGTTCCATTGGTGCCAAAAAGGCTCCAGGGCGCCCAAGAAAGACCAGCAAGCGGCAGGACCGTCTCTTAAAAGTGTTTCAGCTGCGGGATCGGGCTACCAGCAGTGCAGAGCTTGCTGAGGAATGGCAGCAGGCAGGTGTGAGTGCATCTGCACGCACTGTGAGGCGGAGACTCTTGGAACAAGGCCTGGTCTCAAGGAGGGCAGCAAAGAAGCCACTTCTCTCCAGAAAAAACATCAGGGACAGACTGATATTCTGCAAAAGGTACAGGGAGTGGACTGCTGAGGACTGGAGTAAAGTCATTTTCTCTGATGAATCCCCTTTTCGATTGTTTGGAACATCTGGAAAACAGCTTATTCGGAGAAGAAGAGGTGAGCGCTACCACCAGTCTTGTCTCATGCCAACTGTAAAGCATCCTGAAACCATTCATGTGTGGGGTTGCTTCTCAGCCAAGGGAATCGGCTCTCTCACAGTCTTGCCTAAAAACACAGCCATGAATAAAGAATGGTACCAGAATGTCCTCCAAGAGCAACTTCTCCCAACCGTCCAACAGCAGTTTGGCGCTCAACAATGCCTTTTCCAGCATGATGGAGCACCTTGCCATAAAGCAAAGGTGATAACTAAATGGCTCAGGGAACAAAACATAGAGATTTTGGGTCCATGGCCTGGAAACTCCCCAGATCTTAATCCCATTGAGAACTTGTGGTCAATCATCAAGAGACGGGTGGACAAACAAAAACCAACAAATTCAGACAAAATTAAAGCATTGATTCTGCAAGAATGGACTGCTATCAGTCAGGATTTGGTCCAGAAGTTGATTGAGAGCATGCCAGGGAGAATTGCAGAGGTCCTGAAGAAGAAGGGTCAACACTGCAAATATTGACTTGCTGCATTAACTCATTCTAACTGTCAATATAAGCTTCTGTTACTCATAATATGAATGAAATGATATTTCTGTATGTGATAAAAACATCTGACAAACACACATAAAAACCAGAGGGCAGCAGATCATGTGAAAATATAATATTTGTGTCATTCTCAAAACTTTTGGCCATGACTGTAGTTTACAAAAAAAACAAATATTTACCTAGATCTTCGAGGAGGTCATGTGACTGCCCCAGGCACATTTTCCCGTGACGTTCCGTTTCCGGAAACGGAACGTCACTTATACTAACTTCCCCCACCCCTCCCCATCATACTTACTTGTCTTCCCAACCTCCTCCTCTTCTTAACGTCTGCCGGGTACAGCGCATGCCTGCACTCCGGCTCTATTGCGCAGGCAGACGTCAAGAATAGGAGAAGTTGGTCACCCCCGGAAGGAAGTGATGTCCCGTGCCCAGAAGACAGGCAAGTATGATGGGGTGGGTTGAGTTAGTTGGGAAGGGCTAGTAGCGTGTGGGCTAGCTAGGGAAACAGGAAGCGGGTGTGAGTGGGAGGGAGTGAGAGAGGGAGGTAGTGTGAGTCAGCTCTGAATGAAGCGCAATGCATCATGGTAGTTGTAGGAATACAGAACAGGAAGCTACCCATGTAAACAAATGCAGATGCCAGGAGGTCCCAGATAAACCCAGAAATCACTCACAACACAGATTAAAAAAAAAAAAAAAAAAAAAAAAAAAGGTGGTATTTGGTTGCACTTATTAATCTATTAATAGCAGTAACAGATCTTTTTTGAAAAAAAAAAAATGATTTTTTTGCCCGGAAAACCCCTTTAAGAAATCAATGAAAAGATTCACAAGCCATAGTAATGCCACAAACTATTGGGCAGCAAGTAACTCAAAATTTTACCATTTTGAGCCCACATTTTAATTCACTACAGTTCACACAGGTTTACAGTGCACTTTCCTCCTAACCAACACCCATGGCTGAAATGTGTATGACTACAGGCAGGGTAGAGAAGCAAGAAGTAATTTACAATAAAATATAGAACCTTAAGCACTGATCTAAAAAACTGTAATTTGTAAAGCAGAGTAACACGAATTAATACTTGACCACTAGGTAACCTAGGTGTGCCCCTTTGTAGCAGATATGTGCATTGACCCATTACCAGGAGGAGGATTAGAGTTATACAATCATAACAACATATTCGCTTTCTTGAAATTATGTCCACCCTGAACCAGTCTTTTAATAGAAGCATAGCTGATGCACTGTTATTACTGATTTAACAATAGGTCATACAGCACAAAAAAACAAAAAACAAAAACAAAAACAAAAAAAAACACAACTTACCAACTTAACCTTCTCAAATATGACAGGCTCTGATTTTATTTCAGGTGCAGATTCAGATTTCTTCCACTTAGTTTCTCTCTCTTTCTGTTTGAAAAGACATTTAATATTTAAAAAAAACAAAACACCACACACACAGGCGAACACCTTCGCCTCAGGATTCACACAGGTGAAAGCAGACCTTGCAGTGTAGGTAAAAAGGGTTAACTGAGGACGACAAACTCTATACATATGCCTAATTAGGGCATATGGACAAGTTTTATTTCGGAACAGTAAACATAAAAAGGGAAACTTAGGTAAGCAAGTCACTTTACATTGTACAGTACTTGTGTAGCAAAAAGTTATAAGATATAGCACATCTCATAATATGGCAGAAGTAGCTGAAAGTCATCAGTAGTAGGATCTGTGATAATAACACGCTCCCTATTATAAATGCTGTAGTTGGCAGGACCACCAATGATAAATACAACTGACACTATAATAAAAGTCACCTATCCTGACATGTCCGTTTCAGAAAACACTTTCTACCTATTAAAGAGGACCTTTCATGTCCTCATGCACATGCGGTTTTATAAACCGCTAGAAAGCCAACAGAGTGCTGAATTCCGCGCAGTGTCGGCTTTCCAGCAGTATATAAAATCGCATGTGCATGAGGACATGAAAGGTCCTCTTTAATTAAGAATTCCGGAGCCTTTTTCTCTATTTGACTCTAACCTGTTCCTTTGAGAATCCTCTGAGTAATTGAACAACTGGGCGTTAAAAGCTTGGGTTGTATATCTACACAGTCTGCACTGTCCAATCAGTCCTTACAGAGCCAGCCTGTGCAGGGATGAACCCTCAGCTGGTAACACCCAGTTGTCAAATTACACAGAAGAATAGCAAAAGTAACAGTTTAGAAACATAAGAAAAGATGTTCCAGAAAGGTTATTTAATGGGAAATGCACTTATATACCAAGACATATCAGGCAGTAGAGATGACATGTCCTCTTTAACAACTGCTAAAGGTATACTCACATTAGCACTCCCGCATCCCCTAGGGCACAGGTGTCAAACACAAGGCCCGCGGGCCGTATCCGGCCCGCTGCCTTCTGTTATCCGGCCCGGCACTTATCTGGCCCGCAGGGATGCGGCATTTTTTATTGTCTATGTACATTATGTAATGTAAACCAGCCCAGGACAGGCCGCTTAAAAAAAACAAAACAAAGCTACGCGATACCTGTCCTGGGCTGGTTTACAAGACCTCTGCATGTCAGCGCAGGAGGCGATACAATGACGTCATCGCGCCTCCTACGCTGACACGCAGACAAGAAGAGGAGGAGGCTGCGGCTGCATCAAGGCATCACAGGTAGGTGAAGATAAGTTTTTTTTCTATATATAAATAGGCCGTTGCCTGCTGGAGTATCCCCGGCACGTAACGGCCTATTTACTTACCGATCCCCGCTGCTGGTCGTGGCCGCCCCCGCTCCCCTTCTGCTATGGGACGCAGAAGCGGCTGTGTGCAGGAGCGGGGATGGTAAGTGAGGCCGCGGCCGGCGAACCCCATCAAATACTACTATTATTATACTCCGGGGAAAGACCCCGGAGTATAATAATCGGAGACCCACGGGAGGTGATAAACATAAAAACCAGTGTTACTCACCTCTCCGGCGATCCGATGTTACTCCCAACAGGCTTCGGCCTTCTTTGGTGACGTCCCAGGCGTCACGTGAGCCAGGCCGACGTCATTATCTCGTGACGCCGGTCTGTGCGACATTGAAGAAGGCCGAACGCAGGGAGCGCACCGGGGCCCAGGTAAGTAACACTAGTTTTTATGTTTGTCACCACCTGGGTCTCCGATCATTATACTCTGGGGTCTGAAAAGACCCCATAGTATAATAATAGTTCATGGGTGGGGGGGGGTCACTATGGGGCATAATACCATGTGCAGGGGCCACTATGGACTATAATACCGTTTGCAGGGGCCACTATGGGGCATAATACCAATGCAGGGGCCACTATGGAGCATAATACCGTGTGCAGGGGGCAACTATTGAGCATAATACCGTGTGCAGGGGCAACTATGGAGCATAATACCGTGTGCAGGGGCCGCTGTGGGGCATAATACTGTGTGCAGAGGCAACTATAGAGCA
Source organism: Leptodactylus fallax (assembly GCA_947044405.1). NCBI lineage: Eukaryota > Metazoa > Chordata > Amphibia > Anura > Leptodactylidae > Leptodactylus > Leptodactylus fallax. The sequence goes on from CAMRHE010000097.1 coordinate 3,175,237, forward strand.
TAATACCGTTTGCAGGGGTAAACAGTATTTGTATAGTGCTTAATTTTTGATATATTCAGAAAAGGATGAGGATAGTATGTAACATGCCAATGTCTTAGGTTTTAACAATACATTATGTTCTTCCTGGTTGACCTCAAAGGGCTGATTGTAACAGTAGTAATGTACAAATGTAACTACTGCTTAATAGCTCGCTTAACTGTTAAGGAGAAGTTACTTTTATACATGTGTAAAATAATCTTGGCCCTTCAAGGTACCCCGTGAGGCTGAAGTGGCCCCTGGAGAAAATGAGTTTGACACCCCTGCCCTAGGGTATGTAACAGCAGCTTAACAATGGAAATAACATAAGTGCTAGATGTTTAAAGAGGACCTTTCAGCACCTCCACCAACTCCAGTTCTTAGCATCCTTTAATATTCTCTCCTCCACCAATTCCAGAGCAGTTGGAATTTCTTCTCTAGTCCCCACTGTGTCCAAGCAATCAGTACAGTTTTGGTGCCCAATACGCCAATGAGGCTCTGTATTCTCAAGTTTGTGATCTAAAGAAGTGGTTTGATTCTGAGCTCTGTAACACTGACACTTTCTGCCTCTGAATAGACAGAGCACAGAATCAGACCCCCTCATCTGCTCCTACCTGAGACCAGGTACTAAAACTGCATAGATTGCTCAGGAACGTGGGGGCTAGAGAAAAAATTCCAACTGTGCAGGAATTAGTTGAGCAGCGACTATTAAAAGATGCAAAGAACTGGTGGTGGTGGTGGGAGTGCTGAAAGGTACTCTTTAAAATTACGGACACCAATGGAGCCCAAAAGATCCCACTGACTATAACGTGGTGCAATGGGCTTCTATTTCTGTATTCATTTTGGTGGACGAAAAAGTATTGCATACAGAATTTTTTTTGTCCACAACTTTTAACAGATTAGCAGATGTGAACTTAAAAATTTTTGTGAAGTTAGTCATCTTGATAAAGCATGTTGAAGCAGAAGTGTTTCAACTGAATGCCTTACAATTAAATGCAAGACTACTCTAATTAAAATACACTAACAAAGTAATCGAATAAAATACATTTTGAGCAGCTGTACAGGTATCCCTTAGACCCTTTCTTGGTAAACACAATGTCTGTAAATGTAATCAGGACATGGGTGTCAGTCATTGCGAAAATACTTCCTGTACAATCGTCCTCGGTTGCCAGGACATTCTTGATCAGTTATGTCCAGAACAACCAGTTATATTCAGCTACAGCCGATAACTGAAGACACTGAAGCACGACCATCCTACAGCAAATATGCCATCTCTCCATCTCTCAGGAGTGCCCCCAAAGGTGAAAAGAAGGTTTACAGAGTTTAATGAATGGAGATACTCATTGTAGGCACTCTGCTCTGTCCAATAAATGAGGACCCTCCTCTGGTCAGAAATAGAACATTTGTAAATCACAGGATAGGGACAAGTGTCTGATTGTAGGTATCCAACATCTGCGACCTAACACTCAGATAAATCTTTCTAAGGCTGAGGCCCCACATTGCAGAAATGCAGCTTTTATAAGCTGTGGTTTTTTCAGCCAAAGCCAGGAGTGGATTTAGCATAAGGTAGAAGTATAAGTTCTTCTTATATATTTCCCATTCCTTTTCAAGCCACTCCTGACTTTGTTGCAGATTTTACTGCGTTTTCTGAGTCAAAGAAAGCTGCATTTCTGCAACGTGGGGCCTCAGCCTTATCCAGTAAATAAGTAGTCAAAGTACGGTTGATCAATGTTCTCCACTGGCAACAGCTCCTGATAGGAGCAGAAAAACACATGAATACTTACTCTGAATGCACTGATGTCTACACTGCGATCCATGTACTTTTTCTTTTCGTATTTGTCTCTAATAAATGTTTCTACAGCTCTACAGAAGTGACATGTAGGAAAAATAACCATACAAAACACTGGAATTTCAACTGGACAAGTGTATGCACTGGCACAATTTAAAAAAAAATCCCCAATCCTAACTACAAACTATACGAATACAGTTTGATCAAGATTCAGCCTGGTTTGAGAGGCTGGCACCACTGATAATACCCTGGGGCCTCTTATTAGATGCTTCTCCAAGACTGCTGCAGAAGAGTATGGGGTAAAAAGAAAATTCACAAATCAGCCAGTATGGTCTTGCTTGTATTTTTTTTTTCTGTAGTCCTAAAATACTGAAGTCCTGAATACAGATTCCGTGGTTTGGCTGTGTTTACATCACACTTATGAATTATGTTCACTGTCATCCGTTGATGCCTACACCGAACATAAAAACATAATGTATACAACAATATCGCAGTGTACAATAGCATATGCCATCCATGTATAGCAGTGTACCATAGCATTTGCCATCTACAGGGCTGTGGAATTAAAAGCACAGTCAACCATGCTGTTTTTCAGTGCAGCTTGCCACCAAAAAGCATTCCAAAAGGACACTCGTTTGGCATAAGTATGATCTGTTAGCCTTATGCATACAACCAAGTGTGCAAGCCGAGTTGGGTTGCGATTTTGTAACAGAATGCATACAGATGACATCTGAGTGCATTCCCTCTTATGGGGGCTTCCGGTATGTTCTGTTCCGATGACATGGAGCAGGATAGGACCTGCTCTATAATCATTGGAAGGTAACTGAACATCGGACAGCACACTTTTTCATGTGCATGGGGCCTAAACCTATGGATGCGCTTGCCTATGTGCAAAACAATGAATCAAAGAAAACAAAAATAAACAAACAAAACAAGAAATACAAACTCAGTGTTTACTCCTCGCACATAAACCTGTTGGTAACGTATATACTGTTTATTAATGTATTGGAGGAAGTAGCTTTTATATTTATTATGCAGTTTTCATTTGTTTTATCATAGGAATTACAAACTTAGGCCCCTTGCAGATGACCGTGGGCTAGGTCAGTATGCTATCTGGGTTTTTCCCGGATAGCACACTGACCCATTCATTTCTGTCGGCCCACGCACATGACCGTGTATTACACGTATCATTGTGCGGACCTGCAGTCCGGGCCGCAAAACTCAGGACAGGCGCTATTCCTGTCCAGTTTTGCGGCATTGCTTCCATGGCTCCTATTCATTCAATGAATAGAGCTGCGAAAGCATGGCCTGTGCATGGACGGCACACGAATGACATCTGCTTGACGCCCGTGCAGTCAATCACGGCCAGCCCATAGTCTGCAAGGGGCCTTATTGTGTTATTGAACACAGCGGGAATATACAGCTGAGGGTTCCTGGACTTATCAGGGACCAGGAACCAGTTATTAATTTGTGACATTTCTCAGTTTCAAAATGTTATTAAACCGTATATGATGTGCTTTGTTCAATAAAGCAGCAAGATATTTATTATATAATTGTGTACTGACTTAAAGAGCACCTTACATGTTCTCATGCACATGCAGTTTTATATACCGCTAGAAAGCAGACAATGCGCTGAATTTCCCGTTATGTGCCCCGGGGCTGGAGATATCGGTGCTGTTAGTTTCGGCACCGATCTTTGCCCACTGTCAGAAGGGTGTTCCTGACAGTATAACTGGGCTGTGAGGAACGCCACCCCCTAACAGTATTCGTCCATAGACGTGTACTGACTTACTCCTCATAGCTCAGTGTCATCGCTGGACGGTAAGGAACACACCCTCTGACAGTACAGGGTTATGGGGGAATACAGCCAGGGGGGCATTCCTTGCAGCCCAGCTAGACTGTCAGGAATGCCCTGACAGTGGGGAGAGATCGGTGCTGAAACTAACAGCACTGATATCGCCAGCCCCAGGGCTGTCGGCTTTCTAGCGGCATATAAAACCGCATGTGCATGAGGACATGACAGGTCCTCTTTAAGTCAGACGTGTATGCATATCCCTCTTGGTTTAAAAGCGTTTTTTGCATCTCTGGATTTCAAATGCCCTCCTCTCTCCTCCACTTCCAGGTATTCAACCCAGTCCACTAACCTAAGCCTGCTTGTTGTAAACTACAGTTATTCTTATCTTCCATATCTTATTGATATACTTATGTTACATGTTAGGTGTGTATACAGATATCCTTTACCTAACCATCATTTGTTACCAAACGGATGGCCATCAAAGAGCCAGTGGGAACAGAGCGGGCGATGACATCACACAGGGTTATTGTTTCCCACTGGCCAGGTGGGTGGAGTAAAGCATACAGGGGCATGTTTTCAAGAGAGATAGCTATGTTCAGAAATCTCTGGGAATGCCCCCTGTGCTCCAAGCAATTAATTTGCATAATAAAGAAAATGTCTTTTTCTTGGCATCCATGGGACTGATACATAATGAAGGTATGATATGGAAGCATGTCACAGCGCTATGGTGGAAGCTTGAAGGGGTTAAAAAAGGTGATAGAATCCCTTTAATTGGGTTTTCCCCATGAACCATATTTAGATTTTGGAGTTATTCTGTACAGGTTATCAGACGAGGACAGTGCATGCACAATATGAAAATCATGGTTTAAAAGTTCCTGCATTAATGGACATATTCACTGGAAAACGATCAAGACAACAGTCTGTCACCACTAAGATGAACAGAGTAAATCTTTAAAACGTTTAAATGGGTTGTCCAGACAAAAATGGACAACCCGTTTAAGTTCTAACTAGTCCGGGGACAGTAAAGAAAAAAAAAAAAAAAAAAAAAAAAAAAAAACCACACAACTCATACTCTCCTTTCCACGGTGCCTCTACGCAGGCCGGTCTTCTTGGTCCCGTGCTGACCTGTGGCGGAAGTCCCAGGCACACATGACTGCTGTCACTACCTGTGACATCACGGGTCTATTCCTGAGGCCGGATTGGCTGCAGCGGAAGGGATCCGTGACGTCACAGTCAGTGAACAGTTTCACTTTCAGAAGAAGCCACAGCAGAAGGACCAGAAAGTGCCGGGAGGACATTGGAGAATCGAGGACAGGGGAGTATTTTTTTTCCACTTTTCACTTCCCCGGGTGTCCAAGCATTTAAAAAAAAATAAATAAAAAAAATAAAAATAAAAATGCCTGGACACCTGGACAACCTCTTTAACTTTGAACTGTCTACAAATTTACATTTGGTTACGTTCATGAGAATATCCATTTAAGCTACAAGTTTGAATAGGATTCATGAGATGGGAATACCCTCCAGAAAATGTACTTCAGCTTTTAAGAATATGTTTACCAGTGGCGCAGCATGGCCATATTTCTGCATTCCCCACATTGAAGTGTAATGAGGAAAGGGGGGAAAAAAAAAAATATAAATAAATATTGTATTATATATTACTTTGACCTCTATAAATGTACCCGTTAGCAGGGCAAGTATTTTATACTGTATAATATCCAAAAAGAATCTGGGCAGTGACAGTGAGACGTTCAGACTGAAAGGATACTGGTCTGTCTGTGGTCGGATAAAACTATCCGGCAAGAATGCTTCATACAGTCGTTTGGCTTTCCCATTTCCCATCTCCTCCATACACTGAATAGAGAAAAAAAGTTAGAGTAACATGTACACAAAACAGCAACGTTTTATTTATAGACAATTATTTTTCTCAAGACAGCAGCTTCTCTATACCTGTATCTGTTCCTGTGTCCACTGGTCCAGATTTACAGATTTCACCCGTGAGATGTGAACTCCAAGGTTCCTGTGGACACCTGCACAGCGGATGCACACAAAAACCCCAATATTCCAAGAGGCCCATCTTGGTCCTGGTGAGAGACATATTAAAGGGAGTCTATCATTGAGATTTTCAATTTTTAGCTAAGGTTATATACATGTAGCCTTTAGAAAGGCTATTGTAGGCATACCTTTTATTTCCTGACTCTTGCCAGCGTTTTTCAGAAAAAACCTTTTCCTTGTTAAGTAAGTTAGCTTCCACGGAGCACAGGGGGTGTTCACCCTGTTGTCCGAGCACCCCTTGCATCATCACTCTCTCCCTGCATCGCCGCTCCCTTCTTCCTTCTTGTTAACGCCTCCTCCGCCTTGCATGCGTGAGATTTCGTTCAAGCTTCTTTCTCCTGTTGGCGTGAACGAAATCTCGTGCACGTTTCAGCGGACAGGAGGAAGAAGCAAAGAAGAGGAGGAGAAGGCGTGTTTCGTCGAAGCTAATTTACATAACAAGGAAAAGGCTTTTTCTGAAAGATGCCGTCAAGAGTCAGGAAATAAAAGGTATGCCTACAATAGCCTTTCTAAAGGCTACATGAATATAGCCTTAGCTAAAAACTGAAAATCTCAATGATAGACTCCCTTTAAAGAACTAAGTAAACTTGAATACATACCGTAATTGAAAAAAAAAAAAAACTTGTTCATGTACATTCATTGCCATGCTCCTCCTAGTATAACCTCTCCCTTCACCTGACCTATTCTTATTTGTTCCTATGTTATATAGAGGAAATACGATATTTTATGAGTAAAAGCATTAATAGTAGCTACAGAAACAAGGGGAAGGAAAGGAACAGAAAGAAAAGCATCCACATCAGCACAAGTGATCTGCAAACGTATCACAATTTGGTTCAGCCTGTTCTGAAACTGGGGGTCAGGAAAGAGTCTATATTCCTAGGGCATATCCTGCCCATCCATCATCCAGACACTTATCTGACTATTGTGAGTGTATAAGGTCACAAGTATGGATTGACTTGCAAAGGAAAGGTAGGGCAAACCTCTCCATGATGTACTTCACGTGATTTCCCGACACTTGTGAGCATGTTTTTTTTTTTTTTTTAAACTCGGTTTATTGAACAATCGTACAAATTACACATCAATAGTACAAGCTTAAAAAGGAATAACAAAGGACATATTCTAAAAGTTGTACAAAGACATACCAGAAACTAGACAAAAAGAACCAAAACAGTGCTGCATAGTCCATGGTAGATGTAAATATCAGATACAAATCGTCCAGGAGAGAATCCAGGCAAGGGAGCCGAAAGAAACACAGAGTCCAAATCAACCTGTAGGGAGCAAAGGCATATACAAAAACCCCACACATATACAACAAGATATCCTAATAAATACTTCCTACGGCGGAACTCCAGGGAGACTTAGTAGATAATAAGGAAAATACTATACAACTCAAACTGGACACTCCTTCCTGCGTCTAAGCAGTGAGTGTGTGTAGGGCATTACGAAATGATGGGGCTGTGTATAGAGTCAGAGGTGAGTCACACCAAGAGCCCCAAACCTTCCGAAATTTTTCAGGGCAACCTCTGCCTTTATATACTATTTTATTATATGGGATAATGGAATTTACCAGTTTCCTCCACATGGATAGGGAGGAGGGGCGGGGATCCATCCAGCGCAAGGCAATAGCCTTCCTGGCTAGGAAAAGGGATTCTCGCAAAAAGGCGCGAGTATGATGGGGCCATATTTCCTCGTCCAGGATACCAAACAAACAAATTTCAGGAGAACATAGAATTGGGGTCCCCAGTATGTCTGATAATAAGTTCACGACCTCAGTCCAAAATGCTTTAATTATAGGACACTCCCATATCATATGCCAAAAATCACAATATCTAGCAGTGCACCGTAAACATCCAGGATGTTGTAGCCGTCCCATTTTATGCAGACGTGCAGGGGTCAAGTAACTTTGATTCAAAATGTTTACTTGTATAAGCTTATTATTAGCGGCTGGGGAAACAAACTGTGCCGACTCCAAAAGGTCAGAAAACGTCTCGTCTGTGAGAGCAGGGATAAGAGTGCGCCATTTCGTTAGAGCCGGAGCTTCCAGACGAGACATCCTGACCTGTATAAGATGGGCATACAATGCTGAGATAAGGCCCTGGGGACCTTGAGACCTGAGCACCCCTATAAGGGGATATGTGGAAATGCTGACACTTGTGAGCATGATTACTGCAACCACATGCCTGATGTCAGAAATACCGTATTACACAATTAACAAAAACTGTTACATGTACAAATCTAATTCAAGGACATGGACTTCATATAGGAAGGGTCCTCTGTTCAGGACCCCCTTCTGAACCACAATCGAGACCTGCTCAGTAAAAGCGTTTACCATTCTTGCAGACAAAGCCGGCCTATAATCAAACTGACTGCCGTGTAATACTACACTTCTACCTTATCCTATCAACATATATACCCCAGCAGCACTGACAAGTCAGTGTAAAAAAAATAAATATGTTTATGTGTGTTGTGTGTGCTGAAAATGCTAACTACAGACTTACTGACATGGAGGAGGTGGCATAGGTCAATATGACTACCCCAGTGATCAAGACCCACAGAAAACCTCTATAATAAGTACACAGCTCTTAAACAAAATAACAATCATCACAAAGTTAAAGCACATTCGACATCTTCCTCAATTTTCTACAAAGAAATGGCAAGATTGGGCAACATACATGCGTCATTTATTTGGAAACACTCAGATTACACTACTGAGTCAGTGCACCAGACCATGCATCGTCTGGCCTGATGGCAATTAAAGGGTGCCTATCATCACACACTTTCTAAACCACTTTAAAGCAGGAATGCTCAAATATCAATTTTTAACCACTGAGTAATATAAGAATGTGAATATTTTCAGTTGACAGGGACTTACTAAGCACCAGGTGTCATTTTCAAACTAAACTGTATAAAAGGTATACTAAGAAACCATCAAGGTATGATATAACGGCAAATGAAACTATCAAGAAGTGCAGCTTGTTAAGGTATATAAACCGTGAAAGGGTTAAACAGTAATAAAGGTGCAGGAGCTCTTGGTGCAATGATGCATAGTGTATAACTATCAACACATGTTGTCTGATACTGCAGAGTCAGAGCCGATTACCCATGATAAAGAAGACATGACTGAGCACTAGCAAGCAAAACACTAAGGTATTCTGAAGGACACTGCATGATCAAGAATTTCTCTTCCTATCCACAGGCGGTGATTCACCGGATGTATCATTTCCCAGCAAATGTGCTTCCCGTGGGATAATGCTGATAGACCACACTCTGCTCTCATTTCTATGCTCTGTAATGATTGTGACAGCTAGATCCATCTTAATAGGGAAATGTAGATTTTATACTAAGCTACATGTGTTTATATTAGCAGTTGGATAAAGTATAGGACTTATGATATGGAAGCACGTAAAGATGAAGGATAGGAAGCAAACTGCTGCAGTTATATAATCAGTTCAGTGCTGCGGACCAGCGATCATCTTCTTCTCAAAGCCAGTGGAGTCCTAGAACACTGCGCCACCTGCCAAATGGTAACACTTCTGGATATGCAAAGGGGAATGGACATCTGGCAATGGCACCAGCAGCATTTAATACAAAGCAACTGCCTGAACAAACAGCTCAAAAATATACAAGAATAAATAATTTCACAGGTAGAAAGGCAACAAGAGCTGCCATAGGCATTCATAAAAAAAAAATATATATATATATATATATATATATATATATATATATATAAAAGTTAGTTAGTTTCAGTCTGCTGCTCTTATCAGACAAAATCAGAACAATGGACTGAAAACTAATAGAATGATAGATAAGGACGAGCGCACATTCTGTCTGCACCTGTCATGATTCACTACAACAAACATTTGTAACGCGCTTTTCTCACAATAGACTCAAAGTGTATGAACTGTAATGTAATAAACAAGATGGAAGCTTCTTTTTCTCATTTGTCATTGTTTTGGATAAACAAGACCTTCCATCTAAAACGTATGCAAACGATCTGGGCTGCCCGCAGTGGGTCCAGTTGGAGTTTTCTTATAGTCCCGGCCTTCTTACAAGCCCTACTTTGGACCCTGAAGTCAGCTGCCCTCCCGATCTCAGCATCTGCCAAAGTCACAGATTACATGCTGCAATTATGGAGGAGGATCTGCTTTACCCATCAACTATGAAGCCCAATTTCACAGCTAGTCCCCCTATTTTCTAATTCCCCTTTTCCCCCTTGGCCTATCTCCTAAGGAGTTTGTTTGGTGGACACACACTAAGTTTTGCTACCTCACCGATTTCTTCTATGACCGGCAGGCCTTCACCAAAGAATATTTTGTTAACACACACTCGCCTCCGTCAGAGGCCTTTGGGACTAAAAAAAAAAAAAAAAAAAAGTCTCCCACTTAACCAGAATATTTCTCCCACCAATTTTGAGAGGTTTTGTCTGTTTAGTGCAAAGGACAGGGGCTCTTTCTCTCTCTATTATGTATGGCTTGCTGAATGCCCCTCCACCTGAAACTAAACTAGGTTTCATGGTGGCCTGGGAACGGGACATTGATTCTACCTTAACCTCAGCCCAGTGGACTGACTGTTGCACATCCATCAGCAAGGGCAGTTGGCAGGTCACTCTTGTGAAATCCTCCATAGAACCTATCTGGTCCCTCACTACATGGCTTCTACCCTATGGCCCTAGGTCCCACTCTCCATGTTTGGTGGTCCTGCCTGCCACTTCTGGTCAGCTATCCACAGACTGGCACAACGGCTTCTTGACCAAACATTGCCACTGTCAGTCCCAATCTTCCTCTTAAGCCAACCAGCCTAAAACATGCTCAACATAAATTACTTCAGTACATCTTGATGGCTGCACGTATCCATATTGCCTTTAATTGGAAGAGGTTATACCTATCCCTATCCGATGTGTTGAGGCATGTTGACTCCATAATGCTTCACGAAAAAAATGAACTCCATCATTTCTGATAACCAGCCACTTTTTGATAAAATTTGAGCGCTCTGGATCATTAGGTCCAACGCCCCAGGCCTGCCACATTGGTACTACAGGTATGTGCTATTTGGTTTTGTCATGTTTCTCTGGCATTTTGTATGCCTTGCCTCACATTTCTACACGGACTGTGACTATTTTCATGTGTTTTGCATTTATGATATATTTCAATAAATACTTTTGAAACTGAAGAGTATGCAGACAAAAAGGATGAAAAGATTTCCTTTGGTTTTTCAAGTCACAGTGAATGATACGGATACAGACGGTATGTTCTCTATCTGTAGGGCTGATTAGATTGAACTCAAATTCGTGATTAATTGAATATTTTACCACAATTACAAATTAACGAACAATTATTTTTAGGGCAATCCCCTTTTTACATACCACACCCCTATTTAAATGGTACTCCATGCCCCTGAATTTAGGTATTAGTGGTTAGCACTCTTGCACTGAGTCTATATGATCTCACCCATGTTCGAATTGCATTCCTTAAATTTGTAGATAATTAAAAGTTAAACATTTTTGCAAATATAAGTAATGAAACATTTTGCAGAGTTTTACAGATTTTCTCTAAATATCTTTTTGGTCATAAATTGTTTTCTTGACCGGTTGCCAGTGGATACGACCATGAATGCAAGACCATTCTAAGGTCAGAAAATCGACCTTGATGTCCTTATTGTGGCCGAGATATCCTCTGACACATGTAGTGCACCTACATGATAACCCAGCTACGATAAGAAAATCATGGCTGGGTGCCTGACAAGTCTCAGACCATACAAAGTTTCTGCAGTCATGGTCGTATCCATTGGCAACCGATTAAGACAATTTATGACCAAGAGAAAATATTTAAAACTCTGCAGAATTTTTAACTACTTATATTTGCAAAAATGTTTAACTTTTAATTTCCTACAAATATAGATGATTATATTAATGAGAATACCCCCTTTAAAGTGCTCCAGTTTCCCCCCAGACTCCAACGATATACTGATAGGGAGTTTTAGATTGTGAGCTCTACATGGGACAGTGTTGACAATATCTCTGTAAAGTGCTGCGGAATAAGGTGGCGTTATATATGTCAGGAAAATAAATTCATATATCGGCAATCCTGACTGGATAGTGTACAATAAGCGATATATCCTTCAGTCAATGGCAGTGTGAGACAGGATAACATGGATGCAAAATAACTGAATTAATAGCAAGCAAGTTCACATCCATTAATTGAGCTGCCTTTTGTTCTTTTTAGGTTATCTTGCGATTTATTGCCCAGCCTTCTTCAGTCTGCATACATCATTCTATTAGTTATTCAGTTTGTTATTCTGATCCTATGCCAGATCAGAGCAACGGACCAAAATTAAGCTGCCGTGAACTTAGTCTTATTCTCCTGCAGTAAAATTCTCTTAGTGTATAGGCTATCTGGGATTTGTTCAGCTCAGAGTCTGTAGGACCCACTAATACAATGGTCTAACTATGCTTCCGGCATAACAACTCCCTGAACGTCGTAGTAGCCTACAGGAGGCTGGGAACTATAGCTATACATCAGCCATGGGAAAGTGAACCCTCCGCTAAGAAATAATTTCAGTGTTTTGAATGATCCTTCCTCTCATAAAACCAAAACAAAACATAGAATCTTTTAACAAAAAAAAAAATTAGAAAAAATGATATGGTTCCATCACCACCTCTGTTCAAGATACAGATTGTCAATGCACATCACACAGTAAAACTAAATTCTAGAAATACTAGATGATGAACTATATGAATGAATTTACGTCTCATTAAGTCAGTGAGTAGAGACACACTATAAGCAAACATGAATGCAGCAGAATAGGAAGCAGTGTCACTTATGGGCAGCTCGCTACAGGTTCTGCCACCAGCAGCTTCCTCCCATGATAACAGCTGATCCCCTGTGAATAAAAGCAGGTGCGGCCTGGCGGATTAGGATAGCATATAGAAGAGGCAGAGTTAGCCTCTACGTCAACAATGCAACACTTGTTTATGATTTTTTTTATGTCACATCTGTCACTTTTGCTGTGGATGTAGGGGTGTGGAAACCCTTTTGGGTCTCTACCGAAGTCTAGGGGTTGGAGTTGTGTGGCCAATTCGGTTCCCTCCTTCCTTGTTTGCCCGGTCTGCCTCTGCTTCTTTTGAGGTGGACAACAGTTATCAGCTCTGGTAGTACTCTTGGGGTGGCAGCCCTTGAGGAAACCGAGCAAGTCAGCCCTTCTGTTCTGGCAGTTGGGCAAGTATAGACCCTGGGCTCTTGGTGCCTTTTGGCTCAGAGTCTGGGGACAGTTTCGGGAGACCCTTTCTCTTTGGAGATGGGTTTTGTGATAGACCGCAACCTGAGCACTTTTTTTTTTTTTTTAGTGGCACTCCCACTTTTTTCATGCACTGGGTGATTCGTTGGCACAGTATTGCGACCTTGGGAAAAAAAAAATGCTACGGCTCTGGGTATGCTAACTGTGATGGGCTGGCAGGCAGAGGTAACACCACCTACTGGTTCCATGACACACCTGATTTAAACCACTCCATTCTAAACTTAACCATCAACGGTGGATCCACATTTGGATTACTGGTTGTACAGATAGAACAAGGGACCACATGTACCAACATACACTCCAAATATTTTCTTGGTGGAAACATTTGTGAATGACAGTATATATGAAAGAATTACATCACTATTTTCACACCTACAAACAGCTCCAAAAACTCTCATCACAGGAATCAGTTAGGTAAGATATTTAATCAGCTACATGGCACCTCTGACTAGAGGCTAGATCTTATGAGCCAGACCACTCACCTAGCATCCAAAATGAACCTTCACTGGCTGATGAGAACGTTGTTTCACAAGCATCCATAGAGGACAGACACAAATAGCTCAGTGCATACTGTCATCCTGTCTCCTAGGATGAGCCCTGCCCCAACGTGAAAGAAAAAACATGCCAATAGACATGACTATAGGATTAGTGCCCACATAGAGAACCAACCATTGATTTCTCTGTAATGCCAGTCACAGCCTCAGAGATACACTATCCTGTCATGGCACTTGGAGTACATAAGGGAGTGCCCGGTATCCGCACAGGACATATAAATAAGCCAGTCAAGACAAATACCTTTAGCCTGGCAGTCGGCACAGAATTTGTTCTCTTCCCTCAGCAGTAGCTCAGAAAGCACGGCCTGGTACCGCTCCACGTCCCGAACAGACTTCCGGGGCTTCTCCCGGGGGGGGGGGGGGGGGGGCCCCCCGGGGGGGGGGGCCCGGGGGCGGGGGGGGGGGGGGCCCCCCCCCCCCCCTGGCCGGGGGGGCGGGGCCGGGGGGGCGCCCCCCCCCCCCGCTGTGGGGGGGGGGGGAAAAGGGGGGGGGGGGGGGGGGGGGGGGGGGCGGGGGGGGGGGGGGGGAAAAAAAGGGGGGGGGGGGGGGGGGGGGCGCCGCGGAAAGGGGGGCGGGGGGGGGGGGGGGGGGGGGGGGGGGGGGGGGGGGGGGGGGGGGGGGGGGGGGGGGGGGGGGGGGGGGGGGGGCGGGGGGTGGGGGGTAGATAAAAAAAAAAAAAAAGGGGGGGGGGGGGGGGGGGGGGGCGGGGGGGGGGGGGGGGGGGGGGGGGGGGGGGGGGGGGGGGGGGGGGGGGGGGGGGGGGGGGGGGGGGGGGGGGGGGGGCGGACACAAGGCAAAAAAAAAAAAAAAAAAAAAAAAAAAAAGGGGGGGGGGGGGGGGGGGGGGGGGGGGGGGGGGGGGGGGGGGGGGGGGGGGGGGGGGGGGGGGGGGGGGGGGGGGGGGGGGGGGGAGGGGAGGAGGGGGGGGGGGGGGGGGGGGGGGGGGGGGGGGGGGGGGGGGGGGGGGGGGGGGGGGGGGGGGGGGGGGGGGAGGGAGGGGGGGGGGGGAAAGGGGAGAGAGAGAAAAAAAAAAAAAAAAGAAAAAAAAAAAAAAAAAAAAGTAGCTTTATAAGAATCAAAAGGGTAATAATACATACATACAATATACTCAGAACACAGCAATACTACAACAACCAGCAAGTCCTCAACCGTCTTAGGTTATATACCCGGGTACTATATATAGATATATAGCAAGAGTCCAGTGCACAATACCTCCAGGCAACAGAAGAGATGCAGGGGCCCCTGTGGATGACTGTGGATCCTCGGATTCTTCCAGGAGATGACAGACAGCCGATCAGGAGATGATGATGATGATGAGATTCTTCACAGGCAGCAAACAGGGCGACGGTGACGGCAGTAGATGCAGGCCTGACTACCCTAACACTGAGTCCTTAACCTGCCAGCTAAACTACTAGTGCCACCGGGCCTCTAACTAGCTAGTTGGCCTTCGGAAGCCTAACCTATCACTGCCCTGAACTATATATATATATTGATCCCTAACTACAGTTACTAGCTAGGTCCTGTGAGTATATAGGGGGTAACACATACCTAACTATATACTGTGAAGTAAAGAGGAACAAGTGGCTCTTAGACTCCCCCAGACATAACATGTCTTTCTCAGCAGCTCTGCTCACATCTCTCCCCCCAGCAGCTCTGCCTCACATGTGTCTGACTCACTGTATTTACAAAACAAAACTTGCACTAAATGCCTGGGGTCTCTGAAGCCAAACTGCAGGGGCAAAGAAGCCAGATACATTATATCCTAGTAGAAATGGCAGTTCCCTACACTCTCCCTCTGGTGAAATCTTTACGTCACGTCAAAGACATACAAAGTCATAGTATACAGTCAACATTACCAATGACAATATCAATATGGTTGCTTTTGCATTTACAGAGTCACAACAGGTTAATAGGTATACATGCCAGCAGGAGCGAAAATTGGTAACATATTGACCAAAGTGGACACTGCACCCACCCAAGCATGGTATAAATGAGGCTGAGTAGTAAATCTGGGGTCCCCCAAACTATCATATGTCAGCATAGGTGGAGGGTGTCTAATTCTCTCTCCTCTCCGTACCTCTCTCTGAGGTAAACTAGCATGTCCAGGCCCTAAACTAGGGTTGTCTGCCATGGGAGGGGATGGTGCTGGTGGCGTAGGAGAGCTAGATCCCTGCTCATCTGTAGACACAGATCTAGGTACGAATTCTGGAGTTTGAGGGTTCATAGGTCTCCCTGAAGGAGAAGATACTGGTGATCTAGGAACTTCAGGAGCCACAGTCCAATCACTCTCAGGAGTTTCAGGAAGGTCAGGTGGAATATCGGCTAAGGACTGTGGAGAATCGCAGGCCGAGCCATCATTGGAGATATCCATACCATCAATCTGAGGTACAGGCAACAAATGATTTCTATGCCAAGTCCTGATCCTCCCGTCCCGTCCTTTTATCTTGTAGACTGGTATTCCAGGCAACCGATCTACCACTGTAAAGAGTTCACTCCGCCATCGATCAGCCAGCTTATGTTTTGCAGATGCTCCCAAATTCCGTAGCAGAACATGGTCCCCAGGGTTCAATTCTCGGTATCTTACTCGAAGATCAAATCTCCTTTTATTTCCTTCATTCACTTTGGCCGCATTTTCCTCAGCCAGCTGATAAGCACTCTTAAGCGTTTCTTTCAAACGTGCCACGTATCGGTAATGATCTCGATGACTGATACCATCGGTAGAGACTCCCAACAAGATGTCAATAGGTAGCCTAGGCTCTCTTCCAAACATCAGAAAGTATGGTGAATATCCTGTGCTCTCGTGCCTTGTACTATTATAGGCATGCACCATAGCCTCCACTTTTCGACTCCAGGATCGCTTATCCTCAATTCGTAAGGTACCAAGCATATCAAGTAAAGTCCTGTTAAATCTTTCAGGAAGGGCATCTCCCTCTGGATGGTAAGGCGTCGTCCGACTTTTGCGGATGTTCAACAACTGAAGTAACTCTTTGATCAGGTTACTCTCAAAATCCCGGCCTTGATCAGAATGCAACCGGTGTGGTAAGCCATAATGGATAAAATACTTTTCCCAAAGCACTCTTGCAACAGTGACTGCTTTTTGATCCTTAGTCGGAAAGGCTTGAGCATATCGTGTGAAGTGATCAGTCACCACCAATACATTTCCAAATCCTCTGGAGTCGTTGTCAATACAAAGGAAGTCTATGCAGACAAGATCCATGGGGCCCGAACTCTTCAAGTGTCCCATGAAGGCCGCTCGAACCGGGACAGTCTTCCTCTGCAAACATCTGCGACAGCACCTACACAGACGAGTCACGGTATCTCTCATTTTGGGCCAGTAGAATCGGTCTTGTATTAGGCCATAAGTCTTCTCAGGTCCCAAATGACCATGATAATCATGCAGACTTCGGAAAATCATCTTCTGAAAGCAGCTTGGAATAACTAGTTGGCGCCTTCCAGGGTGATCATGATACAGCACCACACGATAAAGTAGGCCATTGTCTATTTCAAACTTCTCCCAATCTCGTAGAAGTTGACTGCATTCAGAGGGTAGGGATGTCTTTAACATTTCTCTGTCTTGAGAACTCACTGCTTGATAAAGAGGTCCAATTAAAGGATCAGTCTTTTGACTCCAGATCATTCGCTTTGAAGATATAGAACAACTCTCAAAGGATCCTAAAGCGGCAGGGTAGGCAAACATGTCTGGTACAGCTTCGGGACCTCCCCCAATAGAGTCAATAAGCCGAGTTTCAGAAAAGGCTACTCGGTCTTCAACTACAGCAGCCATGGCACACAAAGCTCCTACTCCAGGACTTGGCACTTCTTCCCATTCATCCACTACTTCCGGACTAGGTAATCCAGGCCGTCTTGATAGAGCATCTGCCCCAATGTTCTTAGGCCCCGATTTATACTTGAGTGTGAATTGGTAGTTGGATAAAGCTGCCAACCAGCGATGTCCTGTAGCATCGAGCTTAGCGGTTGACAAAACGTATGTCAGTGGATTGTTGTCTGTTCTTACTTCAAACGTGGCTCCGTATAAATAGTCATGTAATTTATCAACAATGGCCCACTTGAGCGCCAAAAACTCCAATTTATGTACTGGATAATTTTTCTCGCTGGGAGAAAGACTTCGACTTATGAAAGCTATGGGCCGTAACCCGGCCGGGTATTCTTGGTGCAGCACGCCACCTAATCCTTCAAAGCTGGCATCTACATGTAGCACATATGGCTTCTGTGCATCAGCATAAGCCAGAACGGGAGCTTCTGTCAATTTCTTCTTCAACAACTTAAATGCTTCTTCACAATCCGCAGTCCACCTATCGCCAAAAAGGCTTTTGGAAGACCCTTTCTTCTTTCCCGGATCTCCTGCATCACTCTTCAACAGGTCGAGGAGGGCTCGAGCAATTTTTGAATATCCTTCCACAAATCGTCGATAGAATCCACAAAACCCCAAGAAAGATTGCAACTCCGTAATATTTTGCGGTCGGGGCCAATTCACCACAGCTTCAATCTTACCAGGATCGGTAGCAACTCCTTCAGCAGAAACAATATGACCTACATAAGTGACCGAAGATCTACAAAATTTGCATTTGTCAGCCGACAACTTCAGCCCCTCTTCTTTTAAGCGATGGAGTACTCTCATGAGTCGTTCTTCATGTTCTTCCAGCGTCTTTCCAAACACAATAATGTCATCAAGATATACAAGGCATTCCCGGGGCACTAAATCACCTAACACTCTTTCCATCAACCTTTGGAACGTTGCTGGCGCACCTTTTGTACCTTGCGGCATACGAGTGAACTGAAAGAAACCCAAGGGGCATATGAAGGCTGTCTTTTCCTGATCCTCAGGTGCCATTGGGACTTGATAGTATCCCGATCTTAGGTCCAGCACTGTGAACCAACAGTTTCCATTCAGAGCTTCCAGAGCTTCTTCAATTCTCGGCAGTGTATACTGATCAGGTAAGGTTCTCCGGTTCAGAGTTCTGTAATCCACACATAGGCGAATTGCTCCAGATTTTTTTCTTACCACCACAATAGGTGAGGCATAGGGGCTCTTACTGTCCACAATGATCCCCTGACCTTTCATTTGCTGTAGAGTCTGTCTTAAACTCATCAACATCCTTTGGAGCAACTCTCCGTGGTCGCTCCCGGAAGGGAGTAGAATCGGTCAATCGGAAAGTGTGTTGAGCACTTTTAGCACAACCTACATCCATATCATCCATGGAGAACACTTCCGATATTTCAGACAACTTCTGTGTCAGTCGCTGATTCCAGGCCTCTGGTAAATGTGGATCACTCAAGTCAAGATTGAGATTAGGGATTGCATCTCGGATTTGAATCCTGCACACTTCAGCGAATGGATTTACTCCAAGCACAGGGTAGCAGTGGGCCACATTCTGGTATGGTCCAATTACAATCGGATGCGGTGAACAGTTCCTCACTGTCACACAGGTAGATAACTCCACTTTATTTCTCCAGTCCTTTCTCTCTGGGATCACCATCCAGCCATTCTGGTTAATCATTTCTTCAGGGGTTTCCATAAGGACATAACTCCCCCCTTCAAGCAAATCGGGAGCAATGCTGGAGGCTACTCTCAGAACTCTCTCCCCGCCGGCAGGAACTTCCACGGTTCTCTCACCGATATGATATACCATTCCATGTCGATAGCCAGTAGACAGGGCATCACAGAGTTCTCTAAGATCAGAAGATATATTCACCGGCTGAGCTGCAGGGTTCCAATCTCTTCCAAGAAACTTCTGAAAAGCATAATGCACTGCGGGACAATTAGTGCCAAGTATCACAGGAGCTGCACAAGAATCCCCTGTATCAGGACAGACAAGAGCCGTAATCTTCATGGGAGCGACACTCTGATCTTCTAATTCAGGGACAGCTATAACTACTTGTAGGCTGCCATCTACAGGATATGATCCTGAATTAAGCCCCCACAATTTCATTTGTCCTGTAGACTGAAGAGGTATATCCTTCAGATACTTTTGGTAGAACGAGCGATAAATCAGGGTCACTTGAGATCCTGTATCAAACAGGGCAGGAGCGGCATGACCATTGACAGTGACTTTGACAACGGACCTGGAGCCCGCGATAGCGCCTCTGGTATTTACTCGGCCCGCCTTCCTTTGGTGTCTTTGATTCTGAATAGAGAAGACAGCACTGTGTCCCAATCCCTCACTGTCCTCCGTACACTGTCTGGCAGTATGGCCCGTCTGACCACATTTATAACAGGTTCTAGCATCCTTCCTCCGTTGAGTGGCAGTGGGTGGAGTGGCGGACTGTCTAAGTTCTGACCGTTCCGCTGGTTTGTCCTTGTTTGAATTAGGAACAACATCTTCTTTAGAGATGCTTTTCGCTTTCTTAGGGGTACTAAAACTAATGTCAGCTTCTTGTTTCTTCACTAACTTCATTAAGTCAGGAAATGGAAGGACTCTATCAGATAGTAAGACCTTGAGTACTTGAGCAAGAGGATGATGAGGTTGTAACCCTCTCACCAACTAACTGGTTCTCATAGCGTCTACCTCTGAAGTAGATATAGCTGCGTGGTACACCAGACGTGAAAGAAGTAGCTGTAAACGGTTAATAAAAGTAGAGACATTTTCCCCTTCTTTTTGACGAACCATTCGGTAATCAGCAACCATCTGGGCAAGGTCATAGTATGGCTCAAAGTGATCAGACAGTACTTGTATATAGTCCAATGCACTCACTCCTTCATGAGAGTCTCTGTACAAGCGGATCAATTCTGCAGCAGGAGACCGCAAACTTTCACTGATACGCTGCCGCTTGCCTTCTTCAGAGCAAGACCATTCCTTCAGGCATTGGAGAGTATGTTCTTTCCATATCTCAAAGTTTTCCTCCCCTTGTGGTACTGTGGACATTACCAGAGAATACTTTTAGTTTCTTGTAGTGAGTGGCCTGCAGGCCCTGAGCTAACATTTCAGTCAGCTTGGCTAAAGTGCTAATAGCACTGTCACTAGAGGAACTGCTAGCGACGGCCATACTGGGGGGGTAACTGGCTGAGCGGGGTTCTTCCTTTACCTGAACCAGGGGAGGAACAGGCGGTCGGTAATCCCATGTAGTAGCTAGTGGGAGGTTCCCCTCTGAGCTATATCGCTTCTCCATATCAATGACTATTCCCACTTCTAAATCTCAGCAGTGCCTCCAAATGTAGCCCTATTTGGGGGGGGGTATGAGTATTATCCCTCCCGCAACAGACTCTGGCGCTGACCTGTGTGTATAATGGGACCTGAAGCCTTCGCTGAAGGGAAGAGTGGGAACATATATGAAATATATCAGTGCCTCCACCCAGGATAGAGCCTCTGTATTACAGGGAGGATCTCTTCCTGGGACTTACCCATGAAGTACAGTTAGTAGCCTTAACAAGGATCACTGTACTAATCTCACCGTCTGAAGAATACATACAGATACCACATAAGGTTATAACAGTAGCTTTATAAGAATCAAAAGGGTAATAATACATACATACAATATACTCAGAACACAGCAATACTACAACAACCAGCAAGTCCTCAACCGTCTTAGGTTATATACCCGGGTATATATATAGATATATAGCAAGAGTCCAGTGCACAATACCTCCAGGCAACAGAAGAGATGCAGGGGCCCCTGTGGATGACTGTGGATCCTCGGATTCTTCCAGGAGATGACAGACAGCCGATCAGGAGATGATGATGATGATGAGATTCTTCACAGGCAGCAAACAGGGCGACGGTGACGGCAGTAGATGCAGGCCTGACTACCCTAACACTGAGTCCTTAACCTGCCAGCTAAACTACTAGTGCCACCGGGCCTCTAACTAGCTAGTTGGCCTTCGGAAGCCTAACCTATCACTGCCCTGAACTATATATATATATTGATCCCTAACTACAGTTACTAGCTAGGTCCTGTGAGTATATAGGGGGTAACACATACCTAACTATATACTGTGAAGTAAAGAGGAACAAGTGGCTCTTAGACTCCCCCAGACATAACATGTCTTTCTCAGCAGCTCTGCTCACATCTCTCCCCCCAGCAGCTCTGCCTCACATGTGTCTGACTCACTGTATTTACAAAACAAAACTTGCACTAAATGCCTGGGGTCTCTGAAGCCAAACTGCAGGGGCAAAGAAGCCAGATACATTATATCCTAGTAGAAATGGCAGTTCCCTACATTAATTTACATCATTTAGTGATCATTTTATATATTTTTTGTCAATACCGAATATATATATATATATATATATTTATATTTGTAATCATTTAGTAATAAATTGCTAGAGCCTTATGCTAGAGCCTTATTTAATATTTTTTTTTCATTAAGTATTAGTTTTTTTCTTAAAGAATTAAAAATGGTTATACTGCTAGTCTATGCAAATACCCCAAAAACATTTTTTTAGCACCCCCCCCCCCTTTTTTTCTCTTATGTGAAATTATTCCTACTATTGTTTACACATCGTTTCCTTGGTCCCCAGCCTGGTTTATCTCCTTCTCTAGCATTATAGGAGGGGTGACTTGACTCACTGCTCCCCGGAGGGGGGGCTGAGTTCTCAGGACCATGAGCTGTTTCAGAGCTGTTAGGTCCTGGGGCAATCAGGTCAGATAATTGCAGTTTGCTGATAAAGGCTCTCTCAGTTATCTTTCTTTGTAAACACAAAGATTACATTGAGTTTACTATCAAGTCCATTTTTTGTAAGTGTTCTCTACAAACCTGTGTAATGTAATGTATATTTACTGTGCATATTTTATCTGTATTTATATTCGATTTCTAGTAATCATAATAAATAATCTCTCATGGTAAAGGCAATGTCTATATCTACTGAGGCACTTTACAGTTGCCTGTCCATCAAACACTCAATGCAGCCCACCAGCTTGTGGATGAATATAGGAAGTGATAAGAAGAGACCACAAACAAACTGCTGACAGAGGGAGATGGGAAAACCCCTTCAAACTTTAATCCCTACCCGCACCACAATGTACATGTATGTCCTGGTACACGTGACTAACTATGAGGTCCGCTCTGAAGCAGAGCGGATGTACTAGCTCCCGGATCTGTGCTGTTTCCCACAGCAGGGACACGGCGGCATTGCCCATGATGAGAGATGACTCTGATCACAGGCATTTGACTACTCAGATGCCGTGGTCAAATGCGACCACGGCATCTGAGTGTTACTTTCACATTCCCCATCTCATTTGGCAACAGGACAGGCCCCCCCCGGTGCAGTCTATGGCACAAGCAATCCGAAGATCAAATTTTTTGGCCCTAAGGGGGGCTTAAAAAAAGGCTTTAAAAAAAAAAAGTTTAAATAACCCCCCTTTCCTTAGATCACATATAAATATAAATAAATAAAAGTAAACATAAACATATTAGGCATCCCTAAGTCCAAAAATGCCCAAACTATTAAAATATAAAAAATGTTGTCCCATATGGTAAACACCGTAGCAAAAAAAAAAAAAAAAAAGAATCAAAATAGCTGAATTGGCGTTTTTTCGCCAATCATGCATTACCCAACATGGAATCAATAAAAACTACATATTATAACACACAAAAAAACACCAAAACACCTTACAGAGATCCATCCACTGAAATATAAAAAAAGTTACAGGTGTCAGAATATGGTGATTCAAAGAATTTTTTATTTTCTTCCAAATTTGGAATTTTTGTAAAGTAATTAAAACATGAGAAAAACTATATAAATTTTGTATCACCATGATCGTACCAACCCAGAGAATAAAGCTATTCCTGCTTGTGATGATGAGTCCCTCAATTTATGTATCTTTCTTGGACATGTATCATTCCTCATTCCTATCAGTCACATATCTGTAGGAATGTAAAGCTGTGTTTACATTGGTGGTCAATTCGCTCCAATGGTTTTATGTGCATACCATGGAGAGAGGGCCGGTCTGGCTCGTCAGTGTGATATCCCAGATGTCCATCCTTCCCCCACTGGTTGGAATGTGGTGCCTACCCATCTGTCCGAGGATTCTGCAAAGGAGAGAGAGGGAGGGCTGGCTAAGGGGGAGGTGAAGGGTGTAGCTGGGGGGGGGTCACACACTGAGGTGAGAGTGAGTTTTTAGTATTCATTGTGCTGAGCATGGAAGAGAGACAGCTAGGACAAAGCTGTGTGCTCAGGTATCTTTTCTAAACTTTTATTTCCCCTTTATTTTGTTTTGTATTGTATCATCGTTCTTTTGCTCATATGTTTATGCTTGATCATATTAATATTGTATATTTCTGTATATGCTATTAATTCATACCGACCCACTTGGGTTATTAAACATATAAAATTTATATCGCTCGTTCGTTTTATCCTATGACCCGGTCTACTCACGGTGTGTGAGTGGGAGGTTAAGAAAGAAGTTTGATCGCAGGCGTGCCAGGCGGCTGGGCGAGGCGATATTCTTCACACTGCTCTTTTTTTTTTTCAATTTCACCTCATTCTGAATTTATTTCCCACTTCCCAGTACATTGTACAGAATAATAAATTGTCACACAAAAATCAAGCACTCATATGACTACGTAAATGGAAAAATTATAAAGCTATGGCTTTTGGAATGCAGGGAGTAAAAAACGAAAATATAAAAATGATGGGGTAAGGAGACCTAAAAATCGGGAGACTCCTGGGTTAGTTGACATGTCTGTATATTTTAGTATACAGTCATAAACAACATTATGGTTTCCAGAGGTTATCTGACATTATATATTCCATTACCAGTTATTATATTTACATTGCACCGTACATTTACCATATGTGGTAGAAAGCCCCCCACTCATATTTTCACACAGTGGAATTTGGCAAAAATACGCGCAGCAGACACGCTGCAATTTCCAAAACAGTTTTAGAAATTGCAGCATGTCAGTTATACCTATGGAAACGCCGGTGGTGTCCTTATAAGTATAATTGAAGCAGAAAGTCAGCAGAGGAAACCTCTGTGGTCTTTCTGTGAAAACTGCTGCGGGAAAAACTGTGATGCGTTCCCGCTGCGGTTTTTCCCTCAGCACTTTTTTTGCTGTGGCTCGCTACGTGAGGCCTTAGCTTAAAACAGATTCCTCCTTAGCACCAAATTCCACCCTGAATCTTCCTCCCATTGTATTGAAAAGGAGGTGGAGATCAAAGCAGGATGCTGATAAAGTAAGGGTACGTTCACACAGATTCTGCCTCAAAATCAGCTCCGAATACCACCTGAAAACTGCCTCCCATTAATTTTAATTTTCGTATCTTTCTCTGCTATATGATTCTTTCAGCTAGCAGAAAAAAAAGAAGCGTCCTTCTCATTCTTCTAGATTCTGCCAGAAACTCCCACAGAAATGAATGGGAGGCAGATTTTGGAACAACTT
This sequence comes from Leptodactylus fallax, assembly GCA_947044405.1. Lineage (NCBI taxonomy): Eukaryota > Metazoa > Chordata > Amphibia > Anura > Leptodactylidae > Leptodactylus > Leptodactylus fallax. The sequence continues at coordinate 3,200,075 of CAMRHE010000097.1, forward strand.
TTTGAATCATGTTTTGCAGCAGATTTTAAGAATCAGCTTCAAAATCATCTTCAAATTCCAGCTGAAATCTGCCCCCCATTGATTTCAGTGGGAGGCAGATGCTGATTTTATCCTCTAGCTGATTTTTTCATGCTCAGTCTTCTGGCGGATTCTACTTGATTACTCTCATTTAGGCAAAATTTGGTCAAGCAGAAACATTCAGCTTCACGTTCCTGAAGCTGAATGTTTCAGCTTGTACAAAAGCTTGTGTGATCATATCCTAACTAAACATCTCCATTTGAACGTTCCCTAAACATCCTGCTTAATCTTGCTGCTGATTCCAAAAAGCTGGAGGGTTGGAAAGTGGACAGGAATTTGAAGTGGAAGTCCACCTCAAATGCGTCTTTCTTTTTGCTGTGTGAATGTATTGTAGGGAACTGCCATTTCTACTAGTATACAATGTATCTAGCTTCTCTGCCCCTGCAGTTTGGCTTCAGAGACCCCAGGCATTCAGTGCAAGTTTTGTTTTGTAAATACAGTGAGTCAGAGACATGTGAGGCAGAGCTGCTGGGGGGGAGAGATGTGAGGCAGAGCTGCTGTGAGACAGACATGTTATGTCTGTGGGAGTCTAAGGCAAGTGAGCCACCTGTTCCACTTTACTTCAGAGAATATAGTTTGGTATGTGTTACCCCTATATACTCACAGTACCTAGCTAGTAACTGTAGTTAGGGATCCTATATATATATATATATATATATATATATATATATATATATATAGTTCAGGGCAGTGATAGTTTAGGCTTCCGACGGCCAACTAGCTAGTTAGAGGCCCGGTGGCACTAGTAGTTTAGCTGGCAGGTTAAGGACTCAGTGTTAGGGTAGTCAGGCCTGCATCTACTACCGTCATTGTCGCCCTGTTTGCTGCCTGTGAAGAATCTCATCATCATCATCATCTCCTGATCGGCTGTCTGTCATCTGGAAGAATCCAAGGATCCACAGGGGCCCCTGCATCTCTTCTGTTGCCTGGAGGTATTGTGCAGCGGACTCTTGCTATATATCTATATATATATATACCTGGGTATATAACCTAAGACTGTTGCAGAATTGCTGGTTGTTGCAGTACTGCTGTGTTCTCAGTATACTGAATTTATGTACTATTACCCTTTTGATTCTTATAAAGCTACTGTTATAACCTTATGTGGTATCTGTATGTATTCTTCAGACTGTGAGATTAGTACAGTGAACCTTGTTAAGGCTACTAACTGTACTTCATGGGTAAGTCCCAGGAAGAGATCCTCCCTGTAATACAGAGGCTTTATCCTGGGTGGAGGCACTGATATATTTCATATATGTTCCCACTCTTCCCTTCAGCGAAGGCTTCAGGTCCCATTATACACACAGGTCAGCGCCAGAGTCTGTTGCGGGAGGGATAATACTCATACACCCCCCCCCCCCCACAAACAGGGCTACAATATCCTTAGGCCTCATTCAGACATTGGAAAATTAAAAGGAATTTAAGGACATCCGACTCAGATTCCTCTTTATTTTCTGTGATCCAGCTCACCACAGGCTAATGAATAGGCCTAATCAGTGGGGAGTCCGCGGCATGATCGAGCAGGATGCTTATTTTTTTAGCGTCTTGGCCCAATCTCTGTCACCCATTGAAAATAATGGGAAGCAGAATGAGGGCAGATTCTGCAGTGTGAACTGGCCTTAGTTTCAGCAATCTGCGTATCTCCATACAGTAAAATAACATAAACAGGGTCTATACTTTAGTTAATATGGGCGAGCCGGTCAGCAGGAAAATCGTAATCAAAGTAATCCCAGTACCTTGTAGTGCTCTTTACACACTCTATACACACCTTCCAAATATGTCTCTGCTATTTAGCATTGCCTTTTCATTATCAATGAAATCGCTGTTTTATTCATATGCAAGTTAGGTGAAAAGGATTTTTGGGGTGTTTTTTTTGTCTTCTTCAGGCTTTGCTCTGTGCTGTACATTACCTTCCCTAACCACTGCTCAGCTCTTCCTGGGGTACAGTGGTCAATAAAAGAATGGTGGGTTGACCTGTGAAACAGGGGAGGTTGTCTATAGTGCGCAGCGAAGCCCAGGGAAAACAAGAAATACCCCAAAAGCTCCATTTAACTAATTTACATATAAATAAAACATTTTCTTACTAATGCAGCTGCAATGTTGAATAACAAAGGTATATTTGGAAAGTGTGAAATGCAGATGGCGTGATTCTGACCTTCACTCTTCTTCTCATCATACAGGCAACTTCATCTTCCATTCAACCCACCTCTGCTTGCTGTGTAACTGCCTTCAACTCATCCTATAAATTTGAATGGTAACTTCATCTTCCATTCGATTACACCTAAGTCTTATTGTTTACTGAACCCAATCATAGCCTTTCATGAAGTCTGTATTTTTGCAAAACCATGTGTCCTTATCTGTACTAGTGTCAGTCTTTTGATGCTTTGTGATTTTATGGTAGCTCCCTGGGCAGTGTTTATTTGTATATACATAGGCCAGTCTCCTCATGTGCAACAGTTTGATGATTAATTAGTTAAGGAGTAAAATTAGTGCTAGTTTTGAAGCTCTACTTCCCTATATAAGTAGATACAGCTTATGAAGGAAGCATTTCCAATGCAGGGGGGAATTTCCTAATACAGATATCCATCTTAAACTAAGTGCATATTAAATAAAGTCCACTTACACATAGCACTGAGACAAGGAACAAGACAGGCAAACCATGGAAGAACACCAGGTAAACTTAAAACCCAAATAACAAGCTTTAACACAAGGTATGATAGAGCTGCACTGTCACTTACTATCTTAGCAATTGTCTTCCTGCAGACCTCCCCTCCATCTTTACCTCCAGTGCACACTATCCACATCAGTCCTTCTCTTCTGCCTTTTCCCTTGTACAGCTCTCACACACTTTTCACTCTCTTTAACCACCCTAATCCCTATACTTCTTTTAGCAGTGAAACCAAACATTAACATCCACATAAATCACTGAACCACCTTTTGTCTCTGTCCATTTTGCTCCTCCTAACTGCTGGGGATATCTCTCCCAACACTGGCCCTCCTTCTTTCCCTAATTTTTCCTCTTCCTGAACACATAGGAATCCTACAATCCTAATCAATATTTACCGTGTTCCCTGTCCTTATCTTTCTCCTGTCTCTTAACTGTTCTCTCTGGAACGCTTGTTCAGTGTGTAACAAACTAAACTATATTAATGACTTATTCCTTAGTAAATCTCTGAACCTACTCGCCCTTACTGAAACCTGGATACAACAGTCTAATACGGCCTCCCCTGCTTCTCTTTCTCATGGTGGCCTACATTTCTCACAAACTTCTAGGCCTGACAACAGGCAGGGTTATGGGGTAGGCATACTTCTATTACCGCAGTGTGCTTTTCAGGTCATTACCCTAGTACCCTCACTCATATTCCCCTCATTTGAAGTACATGCTATTAGAATTTTCCGCCCACTCTCCTTACGTGTAGCTGTGATCTACTGTCCACCCGGCTCATCCTACCAATTTCTGGATCACTTCGCTTCTTGGCTTCCCCTCTTTATCCAGTGAAATTCCTACCCTCATCATGGATGACTTTAACATCCCCACTGACATCCCTGTCTCCCCAGCTGCCTCACAGTTTCTCTCAATAACCACGTCTTTTGGTCTTTCACAACTTCCCTCTTCCGCCACACATGTAGATGGCAACACCATTGATCTTGTCTTCCATCGACTCCTCACAGTTTCTAAATTTACTAACTCTTCTCTGCCCCTCTCTGACCATAACCTTCTGTCTCTCACCATCTGTGCTTCCTTTCCTTCACAGGACACACCTACTCATCATACATATAGGAATTTATGTGCTATTAACACCCAGCACCTCTCAATCTGTACTTGAACCCTACAAATTGTACAGTGCTGCGGAATATGTTGGCGCTATATAAATACAATTTATTATTAATAATAATTATTATTATTAAAGAGCATTAGGTACTAGTATTACTTTATGATTTTCTTGCTGACCCTTTAAAGGGATTCTATCACCAGGGTGAAGCATATTAAATGAGTCTGTCAGTAAGAAACTTGGTATCAAACTAATGACAGTACCTTGTAGGGCTGTGTGAAGGATCTCGTCCTGCCCACCAGCACACCTGAGATCGAGTCAATCACCTCACACCCACCTCCAGTGAGTGTTCTGGGCTGATAGGATAATACAAAGACGAGCTTTCTAAATTTTATATATTTATTAACCCCTAAATGGGTCAGTACTAGCCACTTAACACATACAGAGAATACATGCAGAGGTTAGCAAACAAATACAAGTGGAAAGCAACATGACACGGTGCACAAAATAAAAATGGGAGCAACAGAAAGAAAAGGAAATATTACCAACACAAGTCTGTGATTGGTTCTCTGGCTCCGGATGATGATGATGATGAGCTCAGGTCACGTACTTCAAAGGTCCAAAAGCATGCATCCAGGCATGCTATTTGAGTGGTAACACCATGGGCAGTACTATCCGGGTGACTTTCAGCAGAACACAAGGCCAAAGACAATTTCCAGAACAAGCAGATAGTCCATTTCTCTGAGCCCATGTGATAGGCTCGGTTCCTTCTTAAGCAAGGTCCACAGCATGTGTTTCCTACATGCTGTTACATCTCTTCCAGGCTAACACAAGGTTCTCAGGCCTCAATGCTAGGCCGCATGGTAGAGCACATGGTTGAAGTCTCCAACTTGACCTCCCCCACGCATCTCCCACAGGAACAGCACAAGACAGAAGACCAAAGACAAAGAGAGCATCTCAGCCTGGTCTGAGACCTTTTACCTCCCCTGGTCTTCTCCCTAAGTGAGGTCACAAGGAGGAGGCGTCTCGCCCCCCCCCCCCCTTTCTACATCTCTCAAAATCATTTTTCTTTATAATTCCTCGCCTGATGACTGTAGAGTTGGGTTGGCGGTATAATAGGGTTCGTGGAGAGATCCCCCAACCTGTAGACCCCAAGGTTGATACTCAAATCCTCTTTAGGTAAGGAGATCAGTGTCTGGACCTTTACCGGGCTTTGAACTGTGACATGCATGTATTCTGAGTGTGTGCCTTGACCTGACGCATCTTGGGAATTTATCGGGTCGACTGTAAGATGTTCCCCAGGACAGATATTGTCATAGAATCATAATCCCTTTGAAGTAAAGCTGGCTGCAGACCAGGAGTCTGGGTTGAGTTTACTTACAGCTTTCCAATACACTTCTTTAGGATGCCCCCCCCACCCCCGTGGTGATAACAAGGTTAGCACATGTATGCTAATTGTTTCAGGGACAGGACAATAGGCCTTGGCTATAGAGTAGACTGACCGCATTCCAGCAGACCCACTGTTTTTGATCCTAGGCACCAACCCCCACTGTGTAGTAATATAGACCGGTATTAGTACCATAAATCCATATCTGAGTCTCGTATTATCACAGGCTGTTTCTAAACTTTCCAAATATGCCCATCTTATTCTGCATTGCAGCTCCATTTTATTGAAAATCAGGATTTTATTGTTATGCAAATTAGCTGAAAAGGACTTTAGGGTGTTTGTTTTCCCTTTCAGGGCTCTAGATAACTGCATCTAACTGTCATCCAGCTCTAACCCCCATTGCTTATGTGACATCTTCCACTTTGCCATACTTTGCTTATGGTTATCTAGGGACAACTATCTAGAGCAGATAGTGAAGCCCTGGCAGGAGGAGAAACACTCAGTTAATTTGCATAAGAATAAAATTCTACTTTAAATCAAAATGGAAGAACGCAGAATAAGAAGGGCATATTTGGAAAGTTTATAGACAGCCCTACAAGGTACTGTCATTATTTTCCTGTCATCCAAAGAGGGGAGGGGGAAATAGGGCATTACGGGGTAGTTTGGGAGATAGTAGTTTGAAGCAACAGAAATGTCCTTAGTTTCTCCAGATTACTCATTCGCATATTCTGAAATAAATGAATATCTCTGTAATGGAAGTAAAGATTTTCATGGGTAAAAAAGCATTATAATCATGGGATCCTGACCTATCTAACTGTGTTGCTGGTTTAATATGCTTCATTCTGGTGACAAACCCCCTTTAAAACTATTTCCACCCTAATTTCCCTTTTACACTATTGAAGGGGTTGTCCAGGCTAAATTTTTAAAGTTTAAATACGTTGGGGACAGTGGAAAAAAAAAAAAAAAAACATACTTCCCTGTCCTCTTTTGCGCCATTGTCGTCCCGCGCCTCTTGGTTTGTTTGCTTTCCCGAGTCTCTTCCGGTGTTGTGCTGAAGCCAATCAGCGGCCTCAGCAGGCCTCAGGAAGAGGACCCGTGATGTCACAGGTAGTGACATTCAAGCTGAGGCCAATCAGCGGCTTCAGCACAACTCCGGGAGCAGATGACACGGGAGGGCACAGGAGCAACGGGTACAGGTGAGTATACATTTTCTTTAAATATTTTTCACTGCCCCAGCTTATTTAAACTTTAAAGGGTTGTCCATTTTTGCTTGGACAATCCCTTTAAAGGCAGCTGTCTGGTCAGAAGATGAGCTACCACCATAACCGCTGGGTCTCTGCTATATTATACCCCGAAGACCTGGCGGCAATGTCAGCAATCAGCGCATTAACCCTGCTGACGCATGATCAAGTGACGCTTAGGTGCCACAATTTTGTGTAGGATCGCCATCCCCGTGACAAGATCTAGGAGCAATTATCTGTTGTCTATTACAGGCTGTCCTTTTAAAGAGGCAGCCTGTAATAGAACAGTATGTATTTTACAATAGTAGTGTATTGTATTAGTTTTAATAGATATAAGAGATGGTTAAGAGTTAAGCAGCAGGGGCCATATGAAGCAAAACGGCCATCACCCAGGCGCTGTTTGCTCCTTCCTTCTACTGCCTATTTTTTAATGGACTGGAGTAAAGCCTGAAAGTTTTAAGAATTCATGAGTTCCTTTACTTTTTGTATTTTCAGACATGGAAGGACTGTGGGGTATGTGTGGTGTCCCAGTTACTGCAAGAAGGGTCCTTTAAAGCTTTGATCAAATGCAGTCTAACTTCTCCATGCCGCATATATTCTTTTTCCTGTATCTACAGCTTTGACATGCCTATCAAGTCCATTTGAGATCTCTTAGCCTGACTGTCAGTGATCAAACTACATTAGATGCCATATTGTCCGCAGACATCACCAAAAGGCTAATTTCAGTTGTATATCGAGACCTAGTATTCTGATACGTTGCGTGCCAGGGCTAAATGGAAGGCGAATATTGGACCTACTCCAGAAGAGCAATGGAATGATATTTGGAGCTCACCCCAAAACTGGCTCTATGTGAGGCACAGAGATTATCTCATTTGTGTTTATTACACAGAGTATACTGTACTCCTAGTCTATGCTTTATAATTGGGTTTCACCCAGATGCATTATGTCCCAGATGCAATAATGAGGATGTTCACCTGCTCCATGTACTCTGGGAGTGTACCTCTATTGTTCTATATTGGAGGCATGTGTTATCTGTCATTGCCAGAATGTATGGTATGCAATTGCGGTTGAATCCCTGGGTTTGTCTGTTGGGTCTGTCAGGGGAGGGGGTAGATTTGGAATCCACTTTGGCCCTAGGGACCCTGAAAATACTATTCCAAATTAGGAAATCATTGGCATTTCATTGGATGGACTTTGCGCCCCCTTCCTTTGCTGAGTTAAAGGCTAAACTAAATCAGATTATCCAACTAGAACATGGTATTTATATTAACCCCTTCACCCAAAATCACATACATGTACATGATTGGGTGTGAAGGGTGAAGGGTTGTATGGAGAGAGCTCAGGAGCTGAGCTCTCTCCATATACGGCGGGTGTCGGCTGTATAACACAGCCAGGAACCGCCGCTAACAGCGGTGATCGGTGCCGACACCGATCACAGCTGTTAACACTTTATATGCCGCTGTCAAACGTGACCGCGGCATCTAAAGTGCGCAGCCGCCACAGGTGCTGCCATATTTAAACAATGGCCGCCCCCCTGAACGTCATTGGAGGGCGGTGATCGGTTGTTATGACAGCCGGGAGCCTATGGAAGGCTCCCAGGCTTGTCATTACATTAGATCTATTACAGGATGCCACTGGGTACTGGTGTATCCAGGATGTTTGGGAACAGCCGGGCACAGAAGGGAAGGAGCGCTATTTTGGTTTTTAGAGCACAGTTTGGTTTTTGGACACCATGTCACTTTTGCAGAGCCCATGAATTGCCAGTAAAGTGGAATCCGCAGACATGTGACCACATTTTGGAAACTACACCCTTCAAGGGATTTATCAAGTGGTGTAGCGAGCATTATTAACCCTTAAGTGTTGCATTCTTTTAATTGCCAGAAATGAATGCGCAGATAATGAAAAGTTAAAAATAACATTTTTCCAGAGATACGCCATTTCAGTGCCTGATATGTTGTGCCCAGCTTATGTCAGCAGAGACACACTCCAAAAACTGTTAAGCGGGTATCCCGGGCACAACAACTTTTGGAGAGTTCATCTCTGATACAAGCCGGGCACAACATATTACGCACTGAAATGACATATTCCTGGAAAAAATGTCATTTTCACCATCAGCTGCGTATTCATTTATGGATAATAAATTATAGCAACACTTGGGGGTTAAAAATGCTCACTGTATCCCTGGATAAATTCCTTCAGGGGTGTAGTTTCCAAAATGGGGTGACATGTCAGGAGATTCCACTTTACTTGCGTTTCAGCTCTGCAAAAGTGCAATGGCGTCCAAAAACCAAACCGTCCAAGCCTGTGCTCCAAAAACCAAATAGCGCTCATTCCATTCTGTGCCCAGCTGTGTCCATAAGCAGTTTATACCCAGATATGAAATTATGCACATTACCCTGGGTACACCAGTGTCATACATGTGGGTATAAACTGCAGTTTGGGCACACAGCAGGGCGCAGAAAGGAAGGAGCGCTATGTGGCTTTTGGAGTGCAGTTTCAGATGTTTGGGATCTGGGTGCCATGTCATGTTTGCAGAGCCTGTAAGGTACCATAACAGTGGATTCCCCAAAGGAGTGACCCCATTTTGAAAACTGCACCCCTCAAAAAATGTATCAAGGGGTGTAGTGAGCATTAGTATCCCAGACGTGAATACACAGTGGATGGGGAAAAGTGAATAGGTAAGCTGTGCGGAGTGCATTGGGAACACCAAATTCCCTACTATTTCCCCAGTAATTCCTATTATTGGGGAGGTCACTCTGGGGGTCACTTCTGGTTTATTTTCCCTTAGAAGCTCTAAATCTGTGGTGTACCCTGATATTCGCTCGCACAGCTTATACATTCCCTTCCTGACGCAGCCAGTTATGTTCTAGTGATTTGGCGATTTTTGGGGTTTTTGTCTTCACATTGTACAAGCTATATTTTCTTTATTTCTCTGGTGATGTAGCCATATGAGGGCTTGTTGTTTGCGGGGTGAGATGTATTTTGTAATGACATCATCTTTGGGCGCCTATAACTTATTGAATAAATTTTATTAACTCTTACTTGTTGGATTAAAAAAAAAAAACATCAATTCTGGCACTGTGTTTTACCTTTTAAATTTTTCACCATGCAGCATAAGTAACATGTTACCTTTATTCTACGAGTCGGTACGATTACAGAGATACCTCATTTATATTGTTTTTTTTTCTGCGATACTAATTTTGCAGAACAAAAACCCATTTGGGGACATAAATTAATTGTTTTTGCATCGCCATCTTCGTAAAATTTTTATTTAGCGGTTTACAGAGTTGGTTGAGGGCTTATTTTTTGCGGCACAACCTGTGCTTTTTATTGTTACTGTTTTGGGATACATATGACTTTTTGATCACTTTTTATGGCATATTTTGTAAGGTGAGATGGCGAAAAATCATTACTTTTGGCGAGTTTTTTTCCGGGTTTTTTTCCTGACGTTCACCGTGTACGTTAAATATTGTTTCAGTTTTATTGTACAGGTTGTTTCGGACGCGGTGATACCAAATATGCATTGTTTTTATTAATTTTTAGGGGTTTTTTTTTTTATATCATTAATTTTATATAGGAAAAGGGAATTTTTGGGGCTTTATTCTTTTATTAATTTTTTTTCAAACACTTTATTTTATTTTTTTTCACTTTTTTTTATTTTTTCATGTGTCCCATTAGGACACCTGAGCCAGCAATGCTTTGATTGCTGGATCAGCACTATAGACTGCAAGACACAAGCATCCAAGTGTCTTGCAGTCTATACAGGAAGTGAGGCTATTCAGACACATAGCGCTCACTTCCGGAAGTCTTGGCAGGATCAACCAGGTAGTGGGAGCTCCAGGCAGCCTGGGGTCACTTTGCAGACCCCGGGCTGCAGATTATAGATATTGGCACCCCCCGATCTCGCCTCGGGGGGTGCTGAGGGGAGCGGCAACATGACGGAACCCCTTGGATGCTGCGGTCACGTTTGACCGCGGCATCCAAGTGGTTAAAATCTCCGATCGGAACTCAGTTCCGACCGGGGGATATGGAGCAGGGTGTTAGCTGTCAGTTACAGCTAACACCCGCTTCCGATGCAGCCCGCTCAGATAGTGAGCGGGCGGCCGCCCTAGGGCGTAGTATTACGCCCTGTTGCGCGAAGTACCAAGTGCACAGGAAGTAATAGTACGTCCAATGTTGTTAAGGGGTTAAATTGGCTGTCATGGTGTAATGCAAAAGAAACCAAAATGGCTGCCCTTGATAAAATGGCTGCCCATGATAAGCTACTATAGAAGCCAGTTCATAGTAACCTTAATTTCAACTCGGTATGAGATAATGTCTAGATAGACATGAAGCCAGATCAAAGTTCAAACTCTGTTTGAGCTAATGTCTACAATAGACTTAAAAACCAGCTCAGAGGTTCAATTCTGTTTGACTTGATGTTTACATGTCCATAAAAACCAGCTTAAAGATTAACTGTGAATGAGATGCACGTGTCCCATGACACATTCTAGTAGAAGTTGGCCCCTTTCGCAAGAATGTGAGCTTGGAGACGAGTAGAGCCTTACAGAGATGTATACACTTCTGTAACCGCCCACTCTATGACCACACAAAGGGTATATAAAGACGGATGATATCCCCTGGCTGATGTTGCAACCTTGACAGCAGATTGGGGACGCCTAATGCTGCATACCTGTCACAATGGCTTGATGATATTTCCTGAAGCTACCCTTATCGGAGTTCATCAATGAAGCTTGGCAGTGTTGTAAATTTTTACGTTTGATTACCTTGCTATACCTGCTGTATTGCAAGTTTTGATGATATCACACTTTGACTACCTTGCTATACCTGCTGTATTGCAAATGTTGATTAAGTTTGATTACCTTGCTATACCTGCTGTATTGCAAGTGTTGATTTGATATACCTTCTAATATCTGTTATACTTTTCCTTGTTGTAAGACCTTTTGCTATCTTCTTATACTCTTCTTAATAAAATGTTAAGCTATTGTTGATAGTCTAGTGTTTTATTCTATAACTTTATTCTATTACCCGGAATCCAAAGAATCTTTTCCCTTGGCAAAACATTTTTGGCGTAGTCGGCAGGATTCCATTTTATAGAATAAAATGTTTAAGTGTAAAACACAAGCTAGTTCTAATGTGTCTCCTGATGTTATTCTAGGTTGGGAGCAGGCTCTTTACTTGATTCTAGCTCAGGAATGTGCTAAATTCACGGGGCTGGGGGAGGATTGGAAAGATCAATTGGGAACCGGCAACCCGGCAGTGAAACGTTTACAAAGGGGGTTGGTAAACAATGGGAATGAATATGTTGCTGTGTGTATGAGGAGGGGCGGGATTTTGCTATCAGCTTACAGACAGCAGAATGAGGAACAGATGTTGTCACAGCAATTGTTAACCCTCCAGTCTCAGGAAACTATGAATAGATGTCAAAAGCAGATTTTAGCTGATAAAGTTGATCAGTACAAGAGTTATGCTGAACGAGCAGCGGTTAGGATTGCTCAATATAAATATAGAAAGAGGAGAGGGAAAATTAATAAGAAACGGGTCGCCCTGGCAGTCTCATGTGCAGGGGTTAACTGCGACCTGTCACAAACTGATGCCTCGGTGTTCTCCTCCACTGATGAAGACCACCCAGGTGATTCTGAGGGGGATGATGATTGGGAAGATTCCCCTGAGCAGACAGCCCCTCCCTCTGCAGAATTCACAGGTTTATTCAAAGAGGTGAAGGCATTGTTATTAGAACACAAAGCACAGGAGAGAGGAGGAATGTTTCAGGGAGATTCTTCCCGGGAACAATATGATTGACAGATTAGCCAAGCCCACCGTGTAGATGCCCGACCCCATGTAAATTTGAGGATTGAATGGAAACACAGAAATGTACAAAATGTAACCGCATTAGTAGATACGGGGGCGGAGCTTACACTCATTTATGGGAACCCAAATAAACAAATTTGGCTGAGAATAGGAAACCTTTCTGTTAGGCAGTAGAGTGTAATTGTAGTTCCAGTGACATTTTGAAGGGAATGCAGTTACATTTGCCTGATGGTAAGTATTCTTTTGGAGTAAAATCTGTGCAAATTAATCCTGTTTTGATAGGGAAATTAAAAATGAAACCTGTTGAGATTCCCAGAGCCACAAAAACAATTCATGGTCTGTGGCAAACGGGTTGGTAAACTGGATGCCCACCTGGCATTCTCATGATTGGAAAATAGGGACCAAGGAAGTATGGAGAATAGGTATTAAAAAGAATGTGACTGTTTTTCATGTGGATGTTCATACTAATATCAGTTCTCTTGACAGACTTTACAACAGCATAGCTGATGAACAATGAAAGATTGCCAAAAAGCCACCTTCCAGTGGGGACAGACCAGAGGTGTTCCCCTCAGGTTAGAGGTTATAAAAACAATAATACAACAGTGTCCCGTGTGTCAACATTCACAACACAGGGTAGTGCCCAGGGTGGTAAAGGGACATATCTTGCGTGGCACATTGCCTGGCCAGATTTGGCAGATAGACTTCATTGGACCATTAACTGAGTCACAAGGATGTAAATATGCCTGCACAGCAGTGGATACATACTCAGGTGTACTGATGGTACACCCCTGTAAGTTTGCCAATGCTAATTCCACCATCCGCCTGCTAGAAAATATAGTGCTGTATTATGGCATACCTTTGCAAATGCAATCAGATAATGGTAGCCATTTTTAAAACAACAGAGTACAGCAATTTGCCCAAGAACACAACATAGAGTGGATATTTCATATCCCCTATTACCCCCAAGCTGCAGGCTTAATTGAGCGGATGAATGGGATGTTAAAACAACAATTGCAAAAGCTAACTGATAGGGCATGGGGAAATTGGAGGAAAGTGTTAAATGATGCGGTGTAATGCTAAAAACCAAAATGACAGCCTTGATAAAATGGCTGACAAGATGTTTCTAGAAGCCAAGTCATGTAACCTTAACTTCAACTCTGTATGGTGTAGTATCTAGTTAAACAGAAAGCAAGATCGGAGTTCAACTCTGTTCTATGTGATGTTTACATGGACAGCTTGAAGGTTCAGTTCTGTTTGAACTTAATGTCTACATAAGACATAGAAGTCAGCTCAAAGTCTAACTCAGACTTAGTGTTTACATGGATATAAAACGAGCTTAAAGTATTATCTCTGTATGAGCTAATGTCTACAATAGACTTACAAACCAGCTTAACGATTAACCTTGTATGAAGCATAGTGTCACAAGACATATTCTGGTGAAAACTGGCCTCTTTCGCAAGAATGTGAGCTTGAAGATGAGTAGAGCCTTATAGAGGTGTATACACCTCTGTAACCCGCCCACTCTATGACACACGCAAAGGGTATATAAAGACGGATGATATCCCCCAGCCATATGATGTTGCAATCTGGACAGAAGTGATTGGGGACGCCTGGTGCTGCTTGATGACCTGTCACAATGGCTTGGTGATATTTTCCTGAAGATACCTTGATCGGAATTCATCAATGAAGCTGGGCAGTGTTGTAAGTGTTAATTATATCACACTTTGATTACATTTGATTACCTTGCCATACCTGCTGTATGATAAGCTTGGATAATATCACAGTTTAATCGACTTTGATATTTGATTGTACCTTGCAAATACCTGCTGTATTGCAAGCTTGGATAATATCGCAATTTAATCGACTTTGATATTTGATTGTACCTTGCAAATACCTGCTGTATTGCAAGCTTGGATAATATCAGTTTAATCGACTTTGATATTTGATTGTACCTTGCAAATACCTGCTGTATTGCAAGCTTGGATAATATCACAGTTTAATCGACTTTGATATTTGATTGTACCTTGCAAATACCTGCTGTATTGCAAGGTTTGATTATACCGTCTAATATCTGTTATACTTTTCCTTGTTGTAAGACCTTTTTTACCTTGCTATACCTGCTGTATTGCAAGTTTTGATGATATCACACTTTGACTACCTTGCTATACCTGCTGTATTGCAAGTGTTGATTAAGTCACAGTTTGATTAAGTTTGATTACTTGCTATACCGGCTGTATTGCAAGTTTTGATGATATCACACTTTGATTACCTTGCTATACCTGCTGTATTGCAAGTGTTGATTTGATATACCTTCTAATATCTGTTATACTTTTCCTTGTTGTAAGACCTTTTGCTATCTTCTTATACTCTTCTCAGTAAAATGTTACCTTTTGCTATCTTCTTATACTCTTCTTAATAAAATGTTAAGCTATTGTTGATAGTCTAGTGTTTTATTCTATAACTATTCTATTACACGGAATCCAAAGAATCTTTTCCCTTGGCAAAACACATGGTGGGTGGGTTGGGGTTATTCTAATTATTTGTTTTGTTTGCATTTTCTGTTTGAAAATTGGAAAATGTGTATGGTTGTTTTCAATAAATATGATCTGATTAAAAAATAAGTACATCTGGCCTGCAAAAAAAGACGACTTATGCGGCCCAGTTATCTCTTATATATATAAAAATGAGTTTCTGTTTGTCTATCTGTCCTTTATGTGCGACAAAACGTCTGGATCCGATCCTCACCAAATTTGGCACACAGATACATCAGGTGTCCAGGAAGATTTTAGATGACGGGTGTCATCTCTCTAGGACGTACCGTTCCTGAGATACAGTATTCCCAATAAATGACCTGCATTAGTCAATACAAGCCTGCACGTCTTCCAACTGCCATACACACGGTCACATGTCCCTTATCAGCCAATAGAAGCTCGCAGGCACTTACTCTCTTCAGGCACACAGCTTCACATCAGGTTTCCATAGCAACCAAGCTATGACCTGTATTAGTCAATAGCAGTTCACAGGTCCTTAAATATTCAGTCATATCACATGTATCAGCCAATATAAGTTCACATTTAATTTACCAGGTTTCCATAACAACATAGCCATAAATAGACTGTACCTATACAGGACAGACATACTGGATGTCAAATGCAAAACTAGCCAATTCTTATGGGGCCACTACACAAACAAAAAATGAAATATAGCCATACGAAGCCGGGTCCTTCTAGTGGAAATATACAAAAGATTCATGTGTCAGAATATGGGGACTCCAAGAATATTGCTACTCTGTACTCTTCAGTGATGAGTCCCACTTTTATCTCAGATGCAATGGTAGCCAGAGATTGATCTGGAAGCTATGTAAGCAATGCCATGAAGAGGCCTTCACAAGTGTCACAAATATCACACCAGTTCTACTCGTGGTAGTATGGTGTGGGGTGACATAATACACGGAAGCCGGACCTCTAAAGTTTTAATTTCAAGTACACTAACAGCACAGTGTTACATTGATTTGTTTGTGAAACCAATGGTACCGCCATTTCTCCAAAGTGCCCTAGCAGCTGCGCTAAAAAAAAATAAATAATAAACTACCACGCTCACATCACAGGGTCTAGCCCCACCCCTGACAACACAATATTATGTGTTACTTGCAAACAGGAAAAACAAGGTAAAACTGTTTAATTCTAGAAACGCCCATAGACTTATTTTTGGGCAGTCGGCTCCTAACTCTGCAAGGAAATATGTATACAAGCAGATACACAAGATCATAACAGCTGGTCATATCAGAGAGAAGGCAGACACAATTTATGGTATCCCCTGGTAACCAATTTTACCTTCCTAGAGGACCCAGATCAGTTTTGCAGTATATACTAGAAGGCTGTATTTCTCCTGTAACTGGAGCTAATGTATTATCTCCAGTTAAAGGGAAAATCAGCTTTAAAATAAATAAATAAATGTTAAAAATGCCCTCAAAGGTCTTTATGGGGCACATGTGTAAAAATAAATAAATAGACAAAAAAAATAAAGTAAAATACAACATAAAAATTACTGTAATGGAAAGGGAAAACTATTTTAATTTATTTTTTTAGTAGTACTTTGTGTAAATTTGAGATAGACAGATGCTTTCCCTTCTTATTGTTCATATTAGCCACTGGATACAAAATAGTAGTTCACATACAGAAGTAAGCAGCTGTTAATGCATACCTCCCAACCGTCCCGGATTCAGTGGGACAGTCCCGGAGGTATGTCCTGATATCAACTCATCTATGTGCTCCGGCCCTGGGAGCTTCAGCTCCCTGAAAGCTCTGAGAGAAGAGACTGCAGAATGAGCAGCAGGGGAGCGAGGAGAGGTGAGTATCAGTGTATTATTACGTTAAAATTGGGGAAAATGGAAGGGGAACATTAAACTGGTGGCAGATGGAGGGAGGGCATTAAACTGGGGGCAGATGGAGGGGGACATATCTGCCTCTAGTTGCCCCCAGTTTAATGTCACCCTCCACTTGCCCCCACGGTTTAATGTCCCCCTCCAGCTGCCCCAGTTTAATGTCCCCCTCTAGTTTTCCCTAGTTTAAACTGAGGCACCAGGAGAGGGACTTCATATTGTGTGGCAATTGGAGAGGAACATTATAATGTGGGGGCATATAATCTTAGGGTGATTGTAGGAACATTATACTGTGTGGAGGCTCATAGAAAAATGGATGAGAATGGGTGGGGTCAACATAGAAGTGGGTGGGGCTAAATTTGCACATATTGTCCCCCTTTCTAGCCAATGAAAGTTGGGAGGTATGGTTAATGTCCAAATGGTATATATGACTACAGTGTTAAGCATTGTGCACACACATAGTAGTATCCAACAGCCACCATTATAGGCATTATAGGGAACTTACCACATATTTGTTTCATGCCGTATATATAATATACAGTGCCTTGCGAAAGTATTCGGCCCCCTTGAACTTTTCAACCTTTTGCCACATTTCAGGCTTCAAACATAAGGATGTAAAATTTAAATTTTTTGGTGAAGAATCAACAACAAGTGGGACACAGTTGTGAAGTGGAACGAAATTTATTGGTTATTTTAAACTTTTGTAAAAAATAAAAAACTGAAAAGTGGGACGTGCAATATTATTCAGCCCCTTTACTTTCAGTGCAGTAAACTCACTCCAGAAGTTCAGTGAGGATCTCTGAATGATCCAATGTTGTCCTAAATGACTGATGATGATAAATATAATCCACCTGTGTGTAATCAAGTCTCCGTATAAATGCACCTGCTCTGTGATAGTCTCAGGGTTCTGTTTAAAGTGCAGAGAGCATCATGAAGACCAAGGAACACACCAGGCAGGTCCGTGATACTGTTGTGGAGAAGTTTAAAGCCGGATTTGGATACAAAAAGATTTCCTAACCTTTAAACATCCCAAGGAGCACTGTGCAAGCGATCATATTGAAATGGAAGGAGTATCAGACCACTGCAAATCTGCCAAGACCCGGCCATCCCTCTAAACTTTCATCTCAAACAAGGAGAAGACTGATCAGAGATGCAGCCAAGGGGCCCATGATCACTCTGGATGAACTGCAGAGATCTACAGCTGAGGTGGGAGAGTCTGTCCATAGGACAACAATCAGTCGTACACTGCACAAATCTGGCCTTTATGGAAGAGTGGCAAGAAGAAAGCCATTTCTCAAAGATATCCATAAAAAGTCTCGTTTAAAGTTTGCCACAAGCCACCTGGGAGACACACCAAACATATGGAAGAAGGTGGTCTGGTCAGATGAAACCAAAATCGATCTTTTTGGCCACAATGCAAAACGATATGTTTGGCGTAAAAGCAACACAGCTCATCACCCTGAACACACCATCCCCACTGTCAAACATGGTGGTGGTAGAATCATGGTTTGGGCCTGCTTTTCTTCAGCAGGGACAGGGAAGATGGTTAAAATTGATGGGAAGATGGATGGAGCCAAATACAGGACCATTCTGGAAGAAAACCTGTTGGAGTCTGCAAAAGACCTGAGACTGGGACGGAGATTTATCTTCCAACAAGACAATGATCCCAAACATAAAGCAAAATCTACAATGGAATAGTTCACAAATAAATGTATGCAGGTGTTAGAATGGCCAAGTCAAAGTCCAGACCTGAATCCAATCGAGAATCTGTGGAAAGAGCTGAAAACTGCGGTTCACAAACGCTCTCCATTCAACCTCACTGAGCTCGAGCTGTTTTCTAAGGAAGATTGGGCAAGAATTTCAGTCTCTCGATGTGCAAAACTGATAGAGACATACCCCAAGCGACTTGCAGCTGTAATCGCAGCAAAAGGTGGCGCTACAAAATATTAAGTGGGCCGAATAATTTGGCACGCCCCACTTTTCAGTTTTTTATTTTTTACAAAAGTTTAAAATATCCAATAAATTTCGTTCCACTTCGCGATTGTATCCCACTTGTTGATTCTTCACCAAAATATTAAAGTTTTATATCCTTATATTTGAAGCCTGAATTGTGGCAAAAGGTTGAAAAGTTCAAGGGGGCCGAATACTTTCGCAAGGCACTGTATATGTGGTATGTATGAATTTTTCACATCTTGCAGATTTTTGGAAAGTACATTTTGTTTGCAGAAAGGGGTTGCTTGAGTATGCACTTTAGTGGCAAATATGAATTTTTGTGCAATTTTTGCTTAAAACCTCTGTTTGCTGCAAAGTTGCATGAAGGTGGTTGTATATATGAAATATTAAGTTGTGTTTTTATATACGGTATGCTGTGCAATCTCAAAAAAGTTAGATTTTGGTATCACAGTCACAGTTAGCTATGTGCAGCATAGATTTTTAACATATTAGTGAATAACATCAAAATATTGCTTGTCTTCTGTATCAGATGTATTTTTAAGAGTATGAGGTCTTGTTGTAGTTGATGTTTGAGGTATATACATCTTGATCTATTATTTTATATGTGTGTTGTGTGTGAATGTACGATTGAATAGGAGTTTTAGGTGCAAATATATATTTTAGTGCATTTTTTCAAAAATTATTTGTGTTTGTCACAAAGTCACATGAAGGTGGACATGGCTATTGATAACTCATTGAGACACATGTAATCTTCAGGTTGTCTACTTTCAAGAAATATATAGGATTTAAGGGTGCACTTGCTTTTCATGGTGTGTAATCCCTACAGTTTATAGGATGATACTTTTTTAACATTTTCAGCTTCAAAGCAGGTTTTTGTTCCTTCCAGTTCTGGTGATTTTATGAAGATATGTGCATGCAGGTGTAGGCCTTAGTGATATGAATGAACTTTGCACATGTTGAAATCTTATTTTTAGGAGGTTTAGTGCATATAACTTTTTGTTTGGTTTCCACTTTTAGCAACTAAAATACATTTATTTGCATTTTTTTTTTTATAAAACATACACTTTAAATCAAAATTGCATGAAGGTGCCTATTCGTATTCAGCATCAAGTGGCATTTTGACAATTCTGCAGGTGTCTACTTTAAGAAAATATATAGGGATGGGGGGTTAGCATGATTTTTTAATGTTGTAATTTAGGTATTGTTGTAATATAGGTTGTGTTGTAATATATGATTTTGGCACAGTTGGAATGTTTTCTTTTGCTCCCCCACGAGCAATCAGTGCTTTTAGTTTTTGTGCCTCATTGTAAGGGAATTGCCAGTTGAGCAATTCCCCAGAGCTGCTGCAGAACCCTGGGGGGAGGGGCACAACAAGACAGTAAGCCCTAAAGCTGACCCCCCCCCCCCACTGTCCCTGGCTAACTTGCCCGATCTATCCTAGGCGACAGCCAGCAACCGGTCGACAGTCCCTTCCTAGTATAGATGACAACTCAGAACGCAGACAGGACAAACAACAACAAAGGGAGGTCAGCTAGCCAAGGGGTCGGCAACAGTCGAGCAATGCAGTACAAAATCACAATCCAAGAGAATAGTCAAAAACATAGCCACAGGTCAGAAATAGGAATACAGGGAATAGCAGAAAAGGAGCTAGCAGGGACAAGTCACAAGACAGAATCAATATCCAGCAACCATGTGAGAGCTGACAACCTGTTTATAAAAAGTCAGGACCTGCCCCAGTCTGGATTGGTAGTCAGGCTGTCAATCACACAGGCAAGGCTGAGATTAACTATCGAGAAGCTGAAAGAAACAAGGTGCTGGAGACGGATGTGGCAGAAAATCAATTACATTGTTCAGACTGAGCAACAAGAATCTTATGCTAGGAATCGAACTGAATACACCTCTTTCGCTACAGCGTGCAAGCGGAGGTTGGAGCAGAGACCCGAACAGGCAGAGACGTTACACTCATATTCTATTTAGACTGTACTGTCAGGACGGCGGTGTCAGGTAGGATCAGGAAGGTGGTGTGATTCTGAGCTCTGACACTGGCTGCCTCTGATTGGAACTCTGAACCACACCCCCTGCCTGACACTGCCCTTCTGACATTAGAGAGCTTAAATAGCACATGAGGTCCCGAAACTAACTGCAACCGTTGTTCAGGAATGAAGGGGGCAAGAAAGAAAATTCCACCTGCACTGGAATCAGTGTAGCAGTAACTGTTGCTTGGTGGAGATGGAGAAAGGTGTTCTTTAAGTTTTAATGAACCCCTTAATAGCCCAGCTAATTTTTCCTTAAGGACCAAAACAATGTTTCTGAATACCAGGTCTAAGTTGGCCTGAACTCTGAAGAGGAAATAGGAGACATTGCAGCTTACACTGTAAGTGATAATATAAGAGGTCAGGGGATTTTTTTTACTAAATAAAAAGGAAGTGAGGTAGAGGAAACATAAAAAACACATAAAAGAGCTGGGAGATTTGATAATGCACTGAAGGAGATAAGAAAACATGAAAGCAGGGGACCACAGCCCAGAAGCCTTAAAATTATTGAAGAAAATGGAAAGGCCATGAAGAGGACTGTCATGTACAGAATGTCCAAACGTGACGTGGGTGCAGCTGTCAGGAGTTAACTCTCTCCACTCATTCAACCTTGCACTCACGCTACACTAAGGCTTCAAAATTAGCATAAATCACTACCCAACTCAGTCCACACACCCCAAATACATGCTGCCACCACCTATTGTGTTCAGAATAAGGATCAATAGGAATCCCAGACACACATGCTACTGCTACCAGCAGTCAGGCAGCTAACACACTTTTAAAAGGTAATGGGTTCATAAAGCAAACGTAAAGTACACAAATGGTTCAATGCTGATATATATAAAAAGACACAAACAACATGACAAACAAAGGGAGAAAAAGACAGAAAATCTTGTAACTCCTTGTTTCTATCTAGAAGATGGAGAGGATGGCAAACAGCTTGTTTGATGGCTTCCAAAGTGTGACAAAGTTCCAAGGCATTCACAGTTTTTAGTAATGGTGAGCGCTATCTGGTTCAGAAACACCACCCTCTGCCAGGGTGCCCCCCTCCTCCCACTTTCCTCATCTCGGACAGGTGGGAAATGAATTTTTCCCTCTCCATCTAGCTAAGTGCCACTAATATCACTGAGGTCACTGTCCAGTCACAACCCCCTCTATTGTGCCTGACTGATTTTGAGGGACAAAGGGTTATTTGAGCCAAAATGTCAGGATACACTACTGACAGTATGGCAGTATACGGCACTCTCACCCTTGACTCTTTCTAGACATTATCAATACACACACATACCAATGTAATATACTGATGATACATGTATACACAATATATTCACTAATGATATATACATGAACAATATAATTCAATTAAGATATATAAACAAATGGGCTTTTTTCATCACAAGGAGTTAAAATGTCTTTAACAATCTTTAGTACAGAAGGGGTGACGAGACGACGTACGGGGAGGACCAGAAGATTATATATCCTTTATTAGTGCTTCGGCATGGAGCAGAAGTGAGGGGGCTTAAACTGTATTGCATTTTCCATCTGGACGAGTTCTGTTCATTGTGATCTGTATGGGGGTTAACCTGATTCTATGTTTTATAATGCCTGAGATACATGTCTGAATTGATCCTCCCCACTACCAGCCTCAGCTTCTGTGTATTACACACAGACTCCCCCATACTCCTTGTTAGAAGCAGTGATTTCATGGAAAGGTGCCAAAAAATATTCTTATTAATTCTTGGAATTATTTCTGCAAATTGCATATTACTCATAAATACCATGAGATATTTAGAAAAAGCAAGTATTGTTCCTCCCCCACTGACCACCAGGGATAATATGAGTTTGTGTTAAGTGGGAGGGTAGCAAGTTTGGGGCTGAGTGGTGAGACAGAGCAATGGATGGTGCTTTAGCCCAGCTTCTGGCACATAATTTACATAAAGAGTAAGAGTCAAGATTCTTAGCACTACGGCATCAAATTAACAAGCACAGCTGTGATTGTGCTTATATTTAAAAGGGTTTTCCCATCGTTTCAGCAGTTTTGCCTTCTGTCTCTTCTTCTTACTTCCTGTATTCCTTATCAAACAATCAAAGCTGCCTCCCCCCCAGCTTGCTGTACAGGACACTATGAAAATCACAATACTTATGATTACTAGAGATCTAATAATAAAGCTGATCAAATAATATGCACATGCTTCTAGAGAATGGACTCAGTGTTATCTGTGTATTTACATAGAGACATAACAGGAACTGCTTTATCAACAAACAGCATTTAGCTGAACGGCAGAGCTTTAGATAACAGTGAGAGCAGTGAGTGATGTCATCTGTCCTGTCATATCACACAGGACTGGCTCTATGGAAATGCTGTATAAACAGTGAGAGGAATAATTTCACATAGCAAGAAAACAAAGCATCATTGCTAAAGCAATATATTTAGGGAAACTAAACTAATTTACATAAGCTAGCAGAATAGGTAGGATCCTTGAAATGTGAATACCCCTTTTATGACTATACATTGCACTAACTTAAAGGGGTTGTCTGGGGATTGTTCATTTACTTCTCTATTTCGGGTTATTGCAGATGATGAACCCGGCCATGACCCCTGGGTCATGTGATCTGAAGCTGTGTTCAGGCTCTCGGGGATGTGATGTGGTCAGAACCCCAAGTCAATTATCTGCAATAACCCGGGACAAGTAAGTAAATTACCAATCCCCAAACAACCCCTTTAAGGCTAAGGTAAAAAGCACTAGTGGAAATGCATCATGTTTTTTTTTTCCACAGCGCTTTCAATTTTCTTCCCCTATTATACCTATTATATTATAATTATAAATATTCAGAAAATGCCAGTGTTTCCTTAGGTATAATTGACATGCTGGGATTTACAAAAATGCATCGTTTTTTGAAATTGCAGCATTTCCACTGCGGATATTTTTCTCCAATGTGTGGATGGGATTAGCCGAATCCCATCCACTTTGCAAGTACTGTAAAATGCCGCTGTTTTCACAATGTGGAGCCCAGACCTAAAGGGGTTATCCCATGAAGTGAAAATTGGATAACCTTTGTTCTGTTGCACATTTAGCCTGACTATAGGCTGGTTTAATGTGGGCATGACTAGTGGTCGATGACACTTCAATTCACTTCAATTGGTGCACCAGAGATAGCCAAGTGTTGTATTCAGCTATCTTTAGAGCTCCCACTGAAGTGAATGGGAGCGCAGATATAGCCGAGTACTTTACTTCGACTGTCTTTAGTTCTCCTATTGAAGTCAATGGGGGCACCGTCCACCACCAGTCACACCCACATTCAGCAGACTGCGATTGGGCTGAATGTGCAGCGGGGGAAAGGTTATACCATTTTCTCTTCATGGGTTAACCCCTTTACCAGTGATGCAGGAGCTGACAGACTCCCTTTAATAATTTGATTTTGTTAGAAATCAGAAGTTGCCTAACATTCAGAGATTAAGGTTGAATACACACATAAAGTTTTTGTAGCTGCTATAGTGAAGATTTTGCTGTAGTCAGGAGTGGATTACCAAGGAAATTAAGGAATTATATTTCTCCATACCGCTAAATCCACTTCTCGCTCAAAAACTGCAGCAAAATCTACAGAAAAAAACAATAAAAACTTTATGGGTAGATCTACTAAGCCAAATGGGGCTGCTTTATTAAGCCTAGCATTTTTTAGGTCAGTCTAAATAAAGGCCCCAAAAGGCACAAGGCACAACTGATTTATCAAGACGCTACAGCCTCTTAATAAATTCTGATTGCCCAATAGCAGCTTTCTGGGGACAGATCCAGTGATCTATTCCACAGGTTAGGATCTGGTAGTGATTGGTGCTATAAAGCACCACTGTCCCTGTATGAGGTACCAATACCACTATTTCCAATACAGACTGCACCCTGGCCTATAACAAGTATATGGGAAGCCGTATGCTGAAGCTGTATAGTGTCATGAGATTAAAAAAAAGGGTTGTATAAAAAGATGGCCATGCAGCTTGTACATATTGTACTGTATCATGCTTACGTGCTATCATGATGTGCAGGAAGGACAGAAACATTCCTTCAGTTTCAGGAGACCATTATCAAGATCCTGATATCCAGGGACTAAGAAGGGCAGGGTCCCGGTACTTCTAGAACTGAAAATGTATGTATTAAACCAGTTCACCATTTTCCAAGTGAAGTCCCACAAGCTAGAAAGAATGGGAAGTCCAAAGATAGGTGCAGAGTGTGTTCCAAAAGGGGGATAAGAAGGGATACAATTTAACAATGTGACATCTGCCTGTGCATGAAAGAGTGCTTCAGATTCTACCATACATCCAAGGATTATTAATTTTATAATTTATTTGCCCTGATATTACCTCCTTATACCCAGATAAAGTCTGCACAGTTTACAGATTGCTTTTCAACCACTGTTGTGCATTCATTTCTGGAAAAAATGAATACACCTTTGGGGTCCAAATGCTCACGTTACCCCTTGATAAATTGCTTGAGAGGTGTAGTTTCCAAATTAGGTCATCTTTTGGGGGCTTGCTCTATACTGGTACCTCAGTGGGACTGCAAATGCAACATGGCACCTGAAACCTCTTGCTGCAAAATATTCCCTCTAAATAGCATTCTGTCCCTTCTGAGTCCAGCTGTGTGCTCATACAGCACTTTACATCCACATGTGGGGCATTTCTGTAGTCAGGAGAAATTGCTTAACAAATTGTGAGTGCACTTTCCACTAGAATGAAAAAAAAAAAAAAAAAGAAGTTTTCATTTTCACAGCCCTATTTTGTGAAACACCTGTAGTATCAACTGTCCAAAATCACTTTGGTAAGTTAAAGCACAACAAAATTACTACCACATAAAGTCACACATGTCAGATTTAAAAAAGGGGCTGTATCCTTAAGGTGATTTTAGGCCTTAAAGGGTTAAAGAACTATTTTTTTCAGTGACTGATTTTCCTCCCATTATACTTTATGGAAGCTTCCTCTCTCAAATTTCAGTGGATACCCCTTTGAAAAGACCTCACATTGCACTTACATACACTGTGACACCAATATTGCAGCTGATCTGCTGTGTCACTTCACTGGACTGCAGCATGTAAGAGCAAAAGACTTGTAAGGGACATCAGGGGAGAAAATCGGCAGTATCATAGTTGAAAAGAGAGCCCATGTCATCGTCAATACTGTCAATCACTGTCCTGCCGAGCATACATGCCAACAGTTCCAATTTTGCAACAACAATCTTGGTAACTTGGCCACAAAAGGGATATATACCTCTCATCTAAATGGGAATTTTTGGGGTGTTTCCAGGTGGGCTTTACAGTTCAGATTTTGGCCTTTGAAAGGTCAGCAAGTATAGTCAATGTGATAAATGGAAAGGGGAGCCATGTTGGGGTCTAGGAATGAGAAAAGATTCATGCTAGGAACCAGCAATGACAGGGGTAGCTATGCTGAGGTCCATGAAAGAGTCCATAAGTTACAGGGATATCATACTGGGAACTAGGAATGAGAGGGGAACCATGATGAGAGCCACAATTTAAAGGGATACCATGCTAGGGACTAGGAATGATAGGGGGAAATAATGCTAAAGACCAAAATTTAAAGGAACACCATGGTGGGGACTAGAAATAAGAGGTGGACCATGCTGAAGATCATAATTCAAAGGGATACTTTGCCGGGACCAGAAATAAGAGGCGAAGTCATGCTGAAGACTAGTAATGAGAGGAAAGACAAAATTTAGAAAGATGCCTTGCTGGGTACCAGGAATTATGGGTCTATCTTCGAACTAGGAAAATGTGCAAGTCACCAATACAGTAAGAAAGACTTGGGTCCTCCTATGGTTATGTGTGTTGGCTGGAGTGACTTGTGTACAGTACCATGGCTGTTCTGTTAGTACCAGGCCTTGGTTCCGTGTAATATACTGATGTGATACTTGCTATCTCCACTAGACAGTTTAACCTGCATTCGGTATACTCTTTTCTTTGAGTAGACTATCCCTATGAAAGACCATTTTTCTGACCAAATTTCGGTGGTCGGTTCAGAGGTTTCACTGTATCAGTATAGCTGGAGGTGCTGGCTTAAACTCAGGAACTACATTTGTCAGCAGAGTAGAATATAAAAGTCTTTATCTGCACTCATTGACAAAAACTAAAAGTATATGGTGTTTACAGCCAGTGACCGGTCATAAACGGCACCAAACAACTACATTTTTGAGCAAACAGAGAGACAGTGTAACAAGCAGGTGACAATGAGTGGAATTTCTCTTGAGAGCAGGACTGCCCTCTAGTGAAGCAAACTACCCCGAGATCAAACAAACACATATGTACCAGTTACAAATTTGCAGTTTTCCTCCACAATTTTCTCTGACAGCACACTAAGGGTTATATAATATTTTCTCCAGCTCTTCTAGTGTATAGCTTGAGTACGCACAATGGGGTTTATTATAAGACTAGGCCGGTGTCAATTAAACAGGAAATCACTGAGGAGCACGCAGGCAAGGAACACATGGAGTGTATAGAGGAATAACTGTCTGCTCTGAACAACAAGCCATTCAGATCCACTCCCTCCTACTGAGGTGCTCCACAAACGTTTCCTCAGGATACATCATCCCTGTATCTGCAATAGACGACATGCTCTCACTTTGACATTCTGGTTTGAAGTGTTCTGAGATAGTTCTTAAAAGTTATATTTTTATTTCATTTTTAATGATCTGTGTTTTTAAAAATTAAAATATGATTTTTTTCTTTCCCAATTTTCAGTACAATATCAGCCTTTGAGTAAACTAAGCTAATGCTAATTTTAGTAGAGTACATAGGAAAGGCAAGAAGGGGCTGTGGGAATCCTACATCTTACCTGACCTGATATTTGGAAGGAGGGAGGGTACCTTCTCCCACCAGCCAATTGCCCACTTTTACCACCTAGCAGCCTATTGCATATTCATAGATTCTCCTCCTCCCTCTAACCTTACCCCATCTCAGTGTGTCAGAGGGCTGCATCCCATATCTTCCAGTATTTGGGGTCTGGCAACACAGGGCTAGCTGGAGCTCTAGCCTTGCTGGTAGGATTTTTAGAAAAGCCCGTGTGGCTTCCCCTCCCCTCCCTGCAGGTCCTCTGGAAACCAGAAGCTAGCACCATGGTCAGTGTATTGGGAAGCGTGCAGCTCTCTGTGATACTTCATCTCGTCTGCCTTTCCCTGGCACAGTTTGTAAGTCTATTACATTCTATTTTTAGATCATGTTTTGGTAACAATGAAGAAGAAATGGTTATAATGACATTGCATAGCTGCATTTTAATGTATCATTCTTGAAGATGTAACTTTAGCTTAGAAAATAGTTTTCTTTGTAGAATTGATGCTGTGGTTCCATCTCTTACTCTCAATTGCAATATATGTCCATTAGGTAAAAGAACACCTGAGTTTATGGAGGCCTGTGATAAACTCATGGTGTTATAGGCCATTACGTGACCCATGAAGGACTTATTAAGCACAAATCTACTTTGTGCAGGTCCATCACACCACTTAATACAACACCTTCAGAATACAATGGAGTTAAAAGTTGTTATTACCTTTGGTCTAAGTTGAAAAATGTGCATGGTGGCTGTAGAGGTCATACATTACATTGTAATTGATATGGACATTACATTTGCATTTGCGTGTTTCATATAAATTGTTAGTGTAATCTCTATGATATTTGTTATACTTGCGTTGTGCTTTATCTTAAAAGCACATATTGTGGCACCTGGCCCTATACCGTAAAGATATAAATTGACATTTTCTAATATCTGTAAGCATTATGGATATTTCTATTGGAAATATATGTCGTCAAATAAAAAGTAGTTTAAGCAACCTGTTTATGGTATATTAAAATGAACCCCTCAAATACCTGTAGATTACCTGTAAAATTGCAAATATGATATCATTTTAGTTTTCCTCTTTTGTTAAGATGTAGTTATATTATGTATTAGTATGTACTGTATATGTATTTCTGACAACCAAAAAGGCTACTAGTACAGTCTTCCATAGATTTTGTCTCCCAGCTTTCTCAGACTGCTTTTTTATACAGTGATCCATAGTTTGCTTCTGCATCATCGGATTTCTAGACAAATTTGCTGTTCAGGGATAGTTTGGAAGTTGCAATAGCGTACATATTCATCGTCACCCATCTTTGCCAGAAACAGATGTAAACTAGAAATAATTAAATAAAATTTTAATAAGTAGGGGACAACATGTGGTCCAAAATTATACAGGTGTTATCTTTATATCTAGAAGGTATTTATAGGTAACAGTGCTTACGGCTTGCTTCCCAATATACCAGAGAATTCCTGGAGGAAAGAGAGGGAGTGAGCTGACTATGAGAAGGTGATTGTAGGTCAGGAGGCAGGAGGAATGCATAATCCTGAGACATTTGGCATTCATATGTGAGAACAAAGTTTGCCATTCAGGACTGAGGAGTCGGATCCTGTTCCCCACACACTCACAGAGCCCCTCAACACAAACAAAGAAAATGATGGCGTGACTGCAGCTTGCTGACATGAATTCTTAGCTAGTCTTATTACAGTATTCTGCAGAGGGTGCCATGGAGTTTTAGCTGTATTTCATAACCAGTTTAGATGTATGCCAAACATATATGAACAGTGGCCAGTACTACATAGCAATCATCCTCATTGATATTGACACATAATGTGAGTAGTCTTATACCAGCTCTTGGCAGTGTATATTATACATCCACAGTAGTATCAAACATATTAGAAACTATAAGGCTTCTTAAACATATGTTTTAAATTCTTATCTGAGGAATAACTACTATAAGTATTCATAGACAATGTCAACTACAGTAGCAGCCATGTTGTTTGAGGCTTGCTAACTCTGTCTTCAAACACTATCCTTTATCAGCTGATTAGGTCTTCTACCTTTGATATTCAGATGAACACCGACTTTATTAGGAGCCATAGTGTGTGAGGCTTGTTAACCCTATTCTTT
The DNA here is from genome assembly GCA_947044405.1 of Leptodactylus fallax. Taxonomy (NCBI): domain Eukaryota; kingdom Metazoa; phylum Chordata; class Amphibia; order Anura; family Leptodactylidae; genus Leptodactylus; species Leptodactylus fallax. Next base: position 3,229,689 of record CAMRHE010000097.1, read on the forward strand.
GTATGCTGTCTCTTACCATCATACTATGAACCCTATCATATGTATTCATGAATGACAGCTACCTACAATAGTAGCTGTTGTACTATATACAGTTTGTTAATCCTATGGTTTCTACACTGCCAATGGCAACACAATGTTCAATCTGAGAATTCTTTTTCATGAATGATTTAATCTGATCTATTATTCAGAATTAATTGCTGAATTGCTTAGATGTAGTTAAGCCACTTATATCATCATCTATTATGGTATGACAGAGAATGTCACACATGTATAAGTAGTAGGATGTCCACATGAATCTAACCTCACTAGATGTACAAGTAGTAGGATGTCCAAATGGATCTCCTCTCATTAAATATATATGTGGTTGGATGTCCACAAGGATCTTCTCATACTAAATATATGATAAGTACAGTAGCTGGATGTCCACATGGATCTCTTCACACTAAATATATAAGTAGTTAGATGTCCACATGGATCTCTTTACAATACATTTTTAAGTAGTTGGATGTCCATATAGATCTTCTCACAGTAAATATATTATAAGTACAGTAGTTAGATGTCCACATGGATCTCTTCAAAATAAGTATACAAGTAGTTAGATGTCCACATGGATCTCTTCTGATTTGTTTCATTAGCTGTAAATGTGCTGTGTTCTTCAAATAATAATCTTAAATAATATTGCAAATGAATGAAAGCATTATGTTGTAAAGACTAGAACATCACAAGCCACACACTGCCTATGTTATAGCCCTGAACATATTATAGAAAACTAGAAATAAAATCAATAAATAATATCTAATATTCAATTCTGTCATAGATTCTTTGGTCTGAAAATATACATTGAATAAGAGAATGTTATGCATTTTATTTGCATATCTGTGTCCAAAGGTTGTCCTTCAGTTCCTCTTTCATGAAAAGAATCTGCCAGGCCTCTGTTCATTACTGCTTATCATATTTTTACAACTATTCCAGTGGGCAATGATAACTAATGCTAAACGTTTTACACACATTGAAAACTACTGTACATGTGCGAAAACCAGCTTATGACTCTATTAAAATCCCTCCATACAAAGTGTACAGAATGGGCTGTGATTGAAATTAACCCTTTCATCCAACCTCTCCACTCTAGTCACAGGGCTCCAGGAAGTTGAGATGATCATTTTATTTGTTAAGGACGTTATTGGAGGTCAACACAGTCTGTTTTAGGCATTTTTTGCAGTTTTATTTGGAATAGTTCATCAGTATCTAGATATTACACATGCCTTTGAGCCAACTTTCAACATTATGAGGATGTTAACAGAATATATTTCCATACTGTCTACTCGAAAGCATTACAGTGAATGAGAGCTGTATTTTATCTGTGCAAACATTTAGCTAATCTCTAATGTATTTTTCCTACAGGCTGGTCCTCCAGGTCCACCAGGGTCTCCTGGTCCACCTGGTCCTTCAGGGATCCCAGGATCAGATGGCATAGATGTGAGTATACAAAACTGGAACAAAGAACCTCTGTGTGTACCAGACAGAATCTGAAAACTTCTTAAAAATAACCACTAGATGGCGAGCATAGACAGTAAATCTTCATATACACTCATATACACATGAAGACAAGTCATGCAGTAGTGTTCAATAAGTTATGAGAATATCCAGCTCTGCAAATTGTTTTATTAATATAATAAGGTGTTGTCTTTACCATCTTTTCCTACCAATATTGTATTGTAGACCTCTTCATAACATCTTTATCCTTAAATTGTTATCGTAATGGAATGTTTTAGTACTAAAAGTATAATTAGCAGTACATCATATCAAAAGAAGGATTCTGTGTCCTCTCCTTATATTTTATGATGTTTTCTTATATGCTCAGTTACAACAATTGGCTGTTCAATAGATAACATTTTTTTACAAAAAGCTCAGAATGGGTAAGCAGCAGTATTCACCTCACTGATTTTCCCATGGCTAATGTTCCCTCACTGGTCACTACTTTTATCACACAGCTAAAGACCAGTCAGTCATTGCATGAATCACCTACCTCAGCCGGCAGGGCCACACCTGGCATAAACTGAGGGGCGGCATTTTTAAAATTGGCTGCTACCTATTGGTTTATTCCAACAGGTAGGGGCTGGTATTTTACTCCCCGATCCCTGCTCCAGTCCAATCTGGCCTTTTCTACTTCCTCCAGAGGGCACTGCAGCATTCTTCTGTGCCCATGCCCTGGAGGCAGAAGGGTAGGCCAGACGCAACAGGAGCGGAGATCGGTGAGTAAAACATTGGCCACTACCTACTGGAATAATCAAACAGGTAGCGTCCGAACTTGTGCGGCACCATGGGAGGTGAGTAAAAACAACAAACATTTATACTCGCCTCTCCTGGGCACCCTGCAGGTCCTCAGCAACCCCTTCAGGCCTCTTCTGGCCTGCATCTGACATCACATGCTCTTGGGTCATCGCTGAGGCCTCAGTGGTGACCTTTGTGTCACATGCCGTCAGACAGAGACCTCAAGAGAAAGTTGAGGACCGATAGACACCATGAAGATAACAAGCAGAGGTGAGGCAAGGTGGGTATAATTGTGTGCTATTTTTCCTCACCTCCCCTTGGGCCTCTCCTTATATTTTAGGGTTTGAGGAGACTCCAGAATATAATAGTGCTTTGTGGGTGACGAACTCCTAAAGGTTTAAACTTTTAGAAAATGGCTTACAATTTTAATTAGGGGGCCCCCATCACGGAACCAAAGATCACCTTTCTATCTAGTTGTATCAGGTACTAGAGAGGCTAGGTTCACCCCTGTCAACTAGTGATTGACTAGGTGCCATTTTCCTTGTATTCAAAGGGGCCAGGAAGAAGAGATTGGTGGGGTACTTAGGCAGTTATTGGAATGGGAGTGATGAGTATATCGTCTTTATTTTTTTTAGCACATTCTGAGCCTTTTGCAAAGATTTTTTTACTCCAAAGACAAACCTTTTAAGGAAATATCGCTGCACTGAACTTTCAATACATCTCCCATCCTATCTCTCACTTTTAAACTTGTACCATGCCTACTTTTTTACTTGCAACACATCTTAGGGTACGTTCAGCTAAAATCCTGGTCATCTGTGTTAGGCAATAGTGGCACAGTTTTGAGGATAATGCCTCACATTTACCTGTAAAAGAGCACAACCATTGCTACAACCACAGGTGGGTCAGGTTATAGCAACGTGCAGCAGCTGGAGCCAGGGTTGGATTGGCCCACCGGGAAACAGGTGAATCTCATGGTGGGCCCCATGCCTTTAGTGGGCCTTACTGGACCCCCACAGCTTTTTTTTTTAATAGGCAGTGAAGTACTAGTAACTGGTGGCATAACAATTGCAGGGGGTGCGACCGGATAGGTATGGGGCCCGCTTTTGAGGGTCAGGACCCCTCAACACTGAGATCGCGATCGGGAAAAGTTTGGTTCCCCGACCACTATACATATTGTTAATGGAAAGGGGCCCAGCATTATGCCGGCCCCTTTCCAATAGTGCTATTATTATACACTGCATCTTCTTTGGAGCTCTTCCAGCCTGTGACTGAGGTCACGCACCAACATAATGACGTCAGCGCGCCCCACGGGACGCTGAGGCCCAATCACAGGCCCTAGCAGTAGTGTCTGGGGCGCATGACCTCAGTCGCAGGCAGAAGAAGTCCGAAGAGGATGCTGAAGACAGCTGTATGGAACAAGGATGCTCAGGAGAGGTGAGGTAAGGTGAGTACAAGTGTTGTATTATAAGTGTTTGTTATCACCTCCCCTGGGCCTCTGATTATTATACTCTGGGATCTGAGGTGACCCCAGTGTATAATAATAGCACTAAAACTAATCGGAGTGCCAAAGCTCACAAATTTCGTGGGGTTTGCCTGAAGAGGCTTAAGGGGGACTCTTGGGAGCATTTTATACTGTTTGGAGCTACTGTGGAGCATATAATACTGTGTGGGGTCACTATAAAACTTAACTTTTATTATCTGAAAATAAAAAATAAACATAAAGGATGTCCACTAATCTACTAGAAGACAGATCAATGTGGTCTGTATCTGTCCATTCAAAGTTTATTCGGGGTTTAGATGTTTGATAGTATTCACACTATCCAACTCTCCACCGGACCTAGGGCGTAATTGAATACTTTCACCACCCTTAGACTAAGATTGATGGGTTGTAGTTATGATGCACGGTAGTACGCAATCAGAGGGTTGAGAAATAGAAAGAGTTATAGACTTGGAGGGATTGACCATCATTAGGAGGTATGCAAATAGATCTAAGTGGGGGTGGTCAGCTTATCTATAGATTGTTGGGGGAATAATAAGGGAGAGTCCACTATTTGTGAACTATGATAGGGATGATTTATGATCCACCCGCTGTTATGGTCTGGGGTTATACCTAACCGCCGGTTCCCCTTGAGGGTGGTTGTGATAGGCTAATATTGATCCGGATTTAACTCTGTTTGGATCTTTCCCCTCTGGTTTCATGACCTGGTATACGGAGGAATGGATGTTAAGTGTACATACTTACCGTTTGGTACCGGAATTGCTGGGACGCAGTGGCCAGATGATCAGCAGTCTATGTGGAGGTGAAGATCGAATATGAATCAATAGACTCACCGTTTAGCGCTGGATCACTGGAATTGTTTTCATTCAGTGGTCACATGATCGGCAGTCACATGAACACAGTAAAAGACTGAGGTGGACACACCCCCTAGGAGGTAGACGGAGGTAGAGTGAGCTAGCGATTTCTATTGGCTCAATGCAGACAGCATCAGGAAAGGGGGTGGCACCGAATGAATGGGCTGACCTTTATAAAGCAGGCAAGGGTCAGTGTGGCATCGGCTATTCTAAGTACTGGAGTACACCATTAGTGCTCCAGGAACTGCAGTTGTAACTGCATATCTGCATTATCTTTGAAATTTATAGCAGCTTAGACCAATTTATAGATTTAGTATTAGCTTCTGATGAACCTGATACAGATAACACAGGGAAAACGCGTAGAGCAAGTTTGAGCAAGTTTATTTTTGAGTTAGTTGACCACAAGCCATACTACTTGGGGGCATGAGGGACTGACAGGAGACTGGGGCAGTCTGAGTAGCCTGGAGATTAGTTGGCGGAACTTGAGTCACTAATTTAAATGGTAGCTGTATATCCCTGGAGTCAACATAGGGGATATCAGTAATGGCTGCAATATAGGTGTTTATTGAGCATAAGGGTCAGAATATCGTGGTTTCCCTTATGGATATAACATTTTAATGACAGGAAATGGAGTTACTGTGACCTGTACCTAGATTACTGGCATATGTACTTACTGGAGACTATGGTTGTGGAGGTATATCATGGATGTGCGGGAGTCTGGTCAGTGATACTTTACAAATTATGTGTGTGGGGACCAGGTGTTTGGGGTTTCGCTAGCACTAAGAGCAACTGACAAAATACTGACCTGTTACATGACGCAGTCATGATACTATAATCTTAGTCTAAGGGTGGTGAAAGTATTTAATTACGCCCTAGGTCTGGTGGAGAGTTGGATAGTGTGAATACTATCAAACATCTAAACCCCGAATAAACTTTGAATGGACAGGCCCAGACCACATTGATCTGTCTTTTAGTAGACTAGTTGACGTCTTTTATGTTTATTTTTTATTTTAAGATAATAAAAGTTAAGTTTTATCGTTTGAAACCATTTATTTTCTGTGCGATATGAAGTAATAGAGAATGGTGTAGAACTCGCTGTGAGACTGTGTGGTGCCACTGTGGAGTATATTATACTGTGTGGGGATACTGTAGAGCATATTATACTATGTGGGGGCCACTATGGAGCATATTCTGTGTGTTGGCCACTGTAGAGCACATTGTACTATGTGGGGGCCACTGTGAGGCACATTACACTGTGTGGGGTCGCTGTGGAGCATATAATACTGTGTGGGGGCCACTGTCCAGCATATCATACGGTGTGGGGGCCACTGTGCAGCATATTATACAGTGTCGGGGCCACTGTGAAGCACATTATACTGTGTGTGGGGGCCACTGTGAAGCATATTATACTGTGTGGGGGCCACTGTGGAGCATTATACTGTGTGGGGGCCACTGTGAGGCACATTATACTGTGTGCGGCCACTGTGTGAGCATATAATACAGTGTAGGGGCCACTGTGCAACATATTATACTGTGTGGGGGCCACTGTGGAGCATATAATACTGTGTGGGGGCCATTGTGGAGCATAGTATACTGTGTGGGGGCCACTGTGAAGCATATTATACTGTGTGGGGGCCACCATGGAGCATATTATATTGTGTGAGGGCTATGGTGAAGCATATTGCACTGTGTGGGGCCCCTTCATTATTTATATCACACCCCATCTGTTTTATAGCAGACATATGATATTATCACAGGCTGTAATTACATTGCATGGTCACTATAAAACAGATCTGTGAGATGTAAATAGCGAATGGGTGAGGGCGCTCGCAAAAGCACCATGGTCCTTTCAAATGGGCCCTGGGTGTTAGACCCCCACTGATCTCTTAGATCTCTAAGACTGTTAGGACCCCGCAGATCAGATGTTTACCAAAATACGCAGCTCCCGGTATTGTTTCATGCTGGGCACTGCTCACTCACCATATTCTTGATAACCGCAGTTGTGAGTACTATAGTTGTGGGCCATGTTAACGTTAACAATTCCAGGAGCAACACTGCTCACTTACCATACATAATGTAGAGGTGGGTTTAGGTATTGCAGTGGTGCACATTGTATGGTGGGTGAGCAGCATGGTATTGCTATTACCTGTAGCCGCGCTGTGTCGGTATAGCTGATTCTACTTACCCTTCACTTATGTGGTACTCAGGACCTTTTATGCATCTTTTGTATGCATCTTTTATTCTGCTCCTGGGAACATGACTCCAGATCTATGGTACTGCTGGGACTTGAGATCGGAATAGAAGATGCACACATCCTGTGTGCCAGAACAGGTCCTTGTGAAGGAAATTTCCACCCATTCTCCTTCCATTTGTTTCCATTTACAAACATGTTCCTTCCTCTTCCCCACTCTCTCAGCCATTATTCAGAGAATAGTAGGGTATTGTTTAGATTTTGGAGAGTATGCCCTCTGAAGGTGCATTGTCATCTAATGGTTCATTGGTTGATGGCATTGTACAGATGTCGTAATATAAATGGAACTTGTGTTGGGTAAATGTTCCCTAGTTCACAAGCGGTAAGACGTAATGAGCATTTCCCCTCTAATAAATCTTTCAATAAGATTAATCATAATCGACTACATTCATTGTTACAAGTTATTATTAATCTTTAAAAATGGTTTTTGTTTCAATAATTACAGTTTATCTATAGACACTGGAAATTTCAGAGGCTGACTGTCTGACTGAAGACGTGTTGATTTAGATTGTTAATCTATTTTCCATTAGTCCTAATAGCAGCACAATATGGGGTTTTTCTGCCCCTGTGTACTGGTAGGACAGATGAAACTTTTAATCATAATAATAAAGTCATTAAATCATTAGTTAGCCTATAACTAGTCTAAACACCCCCTTTGACTCAGTATAAAATTATAAATCTCAATATAGGCAAGGTTGGGAAACTTGTGCTATTGTTAGGACTAAGGGAAAACACATCTGCATCTGGGATGCATCCATAGTTAACAAGGTTCAACGAGGTTGAACCATGGACTTCCCATCCTTGACGTGGTTCCACCATTTGAGGGAGTGATGGGCTCTCGGAGAAAAGGAGCACTTCTTGTCCAAGCCACTGGCCCTGTGGTTCCAAACCTTAAAGATCTCTGCTTGAAGGGGATGAAGGTTCCATAAAGCCCAAGGGACAGACTTTATTGTCAAAGTCTTAAGACCCAAGGTTTTCTTTAGCGTCTGCACTGATAATTGGTACCGAGAGGAACCGCATTGCAGACTCTAATTTCTCCTTCCTGGCTGGAGGAAGATAGAGGAACATCTCCTGAGAGTTTATGTTAAACTCTAGGAACATCTTCCGGGTCCCTGATAAGAAGGGACTCTCTGGAAAAAAGCCTTTACGAGTCACTTGTCTAGGTACGGCACTATGGAGATTCCTCTGGTTCTGAATTCTGCAGTAACTGCTAAGACTACCTTATAAAGATATATGGGGCAGAGGAAATTCCGGATGGGAGTGCGGAGAACTGCAAATGGTGAACGTACCCTTTGAAGGTCACCGCTATTTTTAAGGACTTGCAGAAAGCAGAATGGATCGGAATATGAAGATATGCGTCCTTCAGATCTAAGGTCACCATGCAATTTTCCGTCTCTAGAATGGCTTTCAGCGACTTGATAGTTTCCATGCGGAATTTCCTTTTTATGTGTCGATTCAAGTACCTTAAGTCTATAATTGTTCTCTAATCTACCGACTTTTTGGGGATGAGGAACACCAGGGAATAAATGCTGAAACCTTTTAAGAGAAAAGAAACCTCCTCTAGAACACTCTTCTACAGAAGTTGTTAGGGACTCTATTGAATAGATGTGATGGAGACACTACACTGAGCAGAAGCAGCAACTTCTCCTAAGTGAGCTATCTGCTCTTCTATCTATTGGGTCTTGAAGATTTGACCCATCATCAGCTGGGAGTATCATGAAAATTTGGCTACCAATATATCCACCATAGGCAGAGGACCCCATTTCTCCAACTGCTCTTCTTGTATGCGAAAGTGAGAACCTTGCCCTTTTCCAAGCACTTCCATTCAGCAATCATAGCCTTAATTAAGGCTTTGTCCGCTTTGAAGGCCCTAGGCCTCCTAGAGGTGGACGTGTAAACTTCCCCGGGCTCAAAATCCTAGTCCCCTGACTGAATGGATCTGAGTAATCTCTGATTTTTTCTACAGGAATGTAAACCTTCCCCGGGACGTCCTCATTCTGAGAATCAGATGATGAACTAACAGCTTAGTTAAGAATCTGGTACTCCTCATCTAAGACCACCATTGATCATGTGAAACTTGACTTAGATCTCTTAGAGAACTGTGCAATTGACACCTTAATTTCCTGTATAGATTCCTGGACATAATCCTTGACCTACCCTACCACCTCATGAATGGAGGGTTACTCAGTGGGTCTTGGTCTGCAATGGCGGAAGCAGTTGTAATTATATCCATTCAGCAGAGGAATCTCGCAGTCTAAACAAGCCAGGTCTCTATGCTTGGATGCAGACCTCATCCCTCCGGACTCACGCTCGCCAGAGACAGCAGACGACATCTGTAAAATAAAAAAATGTAACTAAGGGATAAGATATTCAAGCACATAGGAAGAAACAGGAATACCTTAGACAAAATAGAATGGCTTGTATAAGAAATCAAGAGGTAGCTTAGTGAGGCAATCTAAAAGCTGCAGAACCAAACAATATGACTCCAAGGAGACTGGAGCAAGAGACTCAGCCCCCTTAAATAGGCTGAACAGCCCACCCATTCTACATGGATAGATGGGCATGGATCCTCCCGAGGAACAACTTCAGCCTTCACTGTGGAGTGCCCATACACTCCACAGTGAAGGCTGAAGTACTTGACCAGCAGGAGAGAGAAAAGGGTAGAAGTGATGTCAAACCACTTCCACCCTAGTCAAACGCATCAGAGTCAAAGAAAAAGAAAAACAGGCAACTCTAAGAAACTTAATAAAATAAAGCAAAAATAGAACAGAGGAACCATGGGTTCCTCAAAGTCCACCTGTCCTAACACAGGAGAGAAAAAAATATCCACCCTTTTCTATGTTGAGATACTGAGTTAAAGGGGGTGCTTCAGCCTAGTTATAGGTTAGTAGGTGAGGCTAGCTAATTATTTAATTAATTTATTATTGTTCCACTATTCTACTAGTACACAGTGTAAGCTGGTAAGACATAAGAGGAATATTAATATTCCAATATTTAGACACCTATTTATTTAGGCTAACGCTAGGTTCACACTGGCATCGCTTAACCATTGTTCTGATCCTCTTATCTGTCGGAGGTGAACCGCAAAAAAAGCAGTTACACGCAGAGCCCAACAGATCGCATTAACTATGATGGGGTTCATCGGGTGTCTGTTGTTTTAAAACTGAAACTAATGGAGGAAAAAGTCTTCAATGGAGACTCAGACACAGATGTGAATATAGCCTTAGTGGCATATTTTACCATAGATTTAATTATGAAAAGATCTGTGCTGCACTGCGTGCACTGGATAATACAATGATTACAAGGTAACCACAACAAAGCTGGAACATATGAACAAGACTTTAAGGTCACCAGCACATGTAGTTCATACTTAAGTGCAGAAATTCTGCAGCATAGTACAGTACTAGCTATGTAGATCAAATTTTCACAATTTCTTCTACATGCTGTTGAGATAATCCACATGGACATCAGCAGTGTGGATTTTCCCAATTTCTGCTGTGGATTTTTACTGTGGAGTTCATCACGTTCAATGAAGAGTGGTAAAATACACAGTGAAATCCACCACAGGTAGATTCTGCTATGGATCTGAGGCAAAAGCTACCCCATGTCCAAATATCCTAAATGTTTAAAACAAGCAGTTTAACCCCTTCCCACCACAGCCATTTTTCGTTATTCAATTTTTGTTTTTACTCCCCATCTTCCAAAAGCCATCTTTTTTTATTTCTCTGCTCGTAGAACTGTATAAGGTATTAATTTTTGCGGGACAAATGTACTGGGAAGCTGGGAAAAAATTCAGAATCAGGTGAAATTAGAGAAAAACTGTGCAGCTTTGTTATGAGTTTTGTTTTTATGGTGTTCACAGTGTGGCCAAAATTATGTTACCTATATTCTGCGGGTTGGCATGATTATGGCAATACCAAATTTATATAATCTTGGTTATGTTTTAACATAATCAAACTTTGGCAAAAAAAAAAAAAATAATAATTCGCCATATTCTGACATCTGTAACTTTTTATATTTTTGTATACAGGGCTGCATAAGGTATCAGAGTCAGATATAATTTATTTATATCATTTTGGAGAGTATCTGATGTTTTGAATGCTTTGTATTTAAATTATTTTGGAAGGCGAAATGGCAAAAATATGGCAGTTTGGCCATTTTAATTTTTTTCCTGCTACGGCGTTCACTGTATGGTAAAATACTTTTATATTTGTAGTTCGGTATTTTCAGATGCGGGGATACCTAATTTAGGTTTCGTTTTGGTTTATTTTTATTTGAGATCTAGGCAAAGGGGGGGTACATTTAAGTTTTTTCATTTTTTTATTTTTCTAAACTTTTTAACTGTTTTTTACTGTTTTATTAGCCCCCATAGGGGGCTTGAACCTGCAATCATTAGATCGCTTGTCCCATAGAATGCAACACAACTGTATTGCAGTCTATAGGAGATTCATAGTGTAAATATTGACATACATTTCTATGACAGGCTTAGGAGTCTTCATAAGGCTACCAGCTGTCATGGGTTCCGGACGGTTCCCGTGATCTCACTGCATGGGAGCGTACCGGAAACTAAAAGTAAAGTGGCTGGAGGACACCATAGGAGTTTGCTTTTTTAGTCTTTGGGGGCAGAAATATAAGGGGTAGTGCCTGCAATCGGAGTGGACTCTGTTTGCGGGCATTACTGCTGGGTCTCTGCTCTGCTTTAGAGCAGGCACCATATTTAAAGACCCGGCAACCATCATACTATTACGGTGGATGAAAGGGGTTAAAGGTGGGGGTCTGACACCCCGATTAATTAACTGTTCTCAGCAGCTGCTATGTTCCATTTAAATGAGTGGTAGCTGATCTACAGTTCCTGGTCTTACCGATGCACAGAAAACAGAGCTGTCTGCTTCCTGCTCCATTCTCTGTATATCAGCTTCTGAGAACAGCTGATTGGTGAAGTTGGACTCCTACCAATATACTAATGATCTATCCTTAGATCATTAATATTTTTAGCCCGTAAAACCCCTTTGATGATTTGTGAGATACAGCCCTACATTTCTGAACATGTAAACCCCAACTTTTGGGGTAAAATGCAGTGTTACATCAGAATGTGAATTGTTTTTCTCACTCCTCAAATTTGAAAAGTGAAAACTGTTTTGTGGTCTCAAGGGAGATGTCATTTAGTCAAAGTGTCTTAATTAAAGCAGGATAAAGCAGTCGTAGAAAGTTTTTTCTGCCTAAGCAGTCAAAAATGCTTGTGACCTTTTATTATGTATTTGTTGCAAGTTAGCCAAACTACCCTCTCCAGTTTAAAGGCATAAAATGACACACGGCAAAAGCTATATTTTGTGCTCTTATTGAAATGAGTGGGAGTAGGGGTGCATCTCCATCCACCAAGGGGTTCAGTCTTTTTTCCTGTGGCTGATTTCATAGTGGGAGTAAAACAATTCAGTTTTCAGGAAAGGTAGGGATCTCAGCAAACCCGAACAGATCAGCAATTTATCCTCTGTCCTATGGTGGTTAAAAGGAGTCTGCCAGTAGTAAATTGGTTATAAAACTAATCACAGTTCCTTGTAGAGGTGGTCAGCCATGGTCATTCTAGATAATGTGGCTGTCCCACTGATCATATTGGCTGGATCACACACTGCTATCTGAAATAGCCTTAAAGTGGTTTTCTGGCCTCAAATGGAGTTTTCCTACTGATGATGTATATATAGGATAGGTCCTCAGTATATGATCTGCAGGGGTCTGCCATCTTAACCCTGCACAGGACAGCTGTTTCGGCAGCCTCCAGGTGTTGAAAGGTACAGCAGTGGATGGGGGGCACATGCAAGCTGGTTCTATTCAAGTAATTTCCCGAAACTCATACTATGCAGTGAATGGAGCTGCTGTGCTGCTCTTCTTACTTGAATAGGAGTAGCCTGAATGTCACCCGCCCACTTCAGTAGCTTCCAGTGCCCAGAGGCTGCTGAAAAAGTTGATATGTGCAGGGCCTGAGTGTCCTGAGTGGATGCTGTGAACTGATGATTGGTTGAGATACAGGGTGTTGGTGACCTCATCAGTATGAAACTCTATCAGTGTTGTGAACAGAAGAGAGTGACACCATGGCAAAGATTAAACTGGGCCCCCATTGTGATACAGAGCATAATCAACAATGTCTGCCCTTTTTCCATTACCCTTGGGCCAATTCTCCATGCAGGTCCTCTTTGAAGAATATGTCTTTGCCATATGAGACAGGTCATCTAAGGGAATCTAATTGGAAAGTAGTTGCTGGGCCTCACAAGCTAAATCCATAAGCTATCAAATTTAGATGTACTTCAGTGCTGATTCAGAACTGGGTCCCAGTGTGGGTCTGGTGATAATAACCCAACTACAGAACGGGTATGTCCATCATGTTCCACTACTGCTCCATCCAAATTTCCCCTCGCCACAGTTTGCTGTGAAAAGAAATGGGCAACTGAAGCCCCCAAGTTAAAATGATCACCCGTGCATCCCAACAATCCTACATTTATCACCAATCCTTTACTTCTTTACATTATTTTATTAGCCTAAAGCACCACTAATCGTTGATTGTAATGTCAATCTGTATTCCCTTAGTCCAGACAGCAGCACAATATGGGGTATCTCTGCCCCTGTGTGTTGTTTAGGACAGGTGGCACCTTTAATTAGCACCAAAAAGGTGCCTCCTACTAGCCCTATAAGAGGGCACAAGAGACCTCCCTCCACTGTGTAAATTATAAAGTAACAGGAAACAAGCTTCTAGGGAGGGAAGCCTTGTGCTGCTGTCTGTACTAAGGGAATACAGATTGACATTACAATCAACGATTCCCCTTACGTCCGACAGCAGCACAATATGGGGAGATAGCAAGTAATTCCCCTAGGGAGGGTTTCCTCGCCTTACAACGTCAAGGACTGACTGACCAAAGGCAGTTGTCTGGAAACTGCGGATGTCCAATGTTAATGTTTAACAAAAGGTCAACTGAGATGACTATGATGCAGCCGCACAAATCTGGTCCAATGGTAAGGACCGATACTCAGCCAAAGAAGTTGACAGCCCAGGTCGAGTGGCCGTAGAAAGACTGGAGGGAATAACTCCTGAATAAGAAAGGAAGACTTTAATTGTCTCCTTGAACCATGTGGATAGAGTAGGCTTGGAAGCCTTGAGGCCTCTGTTTTTACCCTGCATATCAATTAGTAGGCTTTCGGCCTTCTTAAGCGGTTGAGTGTGGAATAGGTAAATCCACAGACACCTTACCACATCTAAGGTGTTGAGCTTTTCTTCCTCAGAGGTTGGAGAGGGGAAAAACACAGGTAACGAAATTAGCTGATTGCTGTTATAGTATGAGGGGACCTTAGGGATAAACCCAGGCAAACCTAAAGTGCACCCTATCTGCAAAAACAAAATGTACGGTTCTCTAGAAGAGAGGGCCTGGAGTACCCCTACTCTTTGGCAGATATAATAGCCAACAAAAAAGTGGTTTTGTAGGCTAAATATTTTATCTCCGTAGTCTCCAAGGGTCCAAATGGAGGACCGCACAGGCCTGTAATGACTACCGCAAGGTCCCACTGGGGATGATACTGAGGGCTTTAGCCTCATTGCCCCTTTAAGGAACCTTGCAACCAGAGGATCCTGAGACAGACGTCTGTTCAAATGAGCGGAGAGGGCCGCAATCTGCACTTTCAAAGTGGCAGGGGCAAGGCCCTTATCCAAACCGTCCTGAAGAAAATATCAGCGTTGAAGGTTCTAGATTATTAATACCCTTCTTGGAGCACCACTCCATGAAAATCTTGGCTGTCCTCTGGTAGTTCTTATTGGTAGATTCTGCTCTTGCAGAATAAAGGGTCTTCAGGACGGCCTCTGACAGTCCTCTATCCTGCTGTAGGGACTGCTCAACCTCCAGGCTGTCAGGTTGAATCTCCAGAGATCCTGGCACTTTAGAGATCCTTGGGAAACCAGGTTCTGGATGGGGGGAAGCCTCCAATATATCCCTCGACTCATCTCCATGAGTTGGGAAAAACCAAGCTCTTTTTGGCCAGAATGGAATGATGGCTATCACAGAGACTTGGTCCTGTCTGATTTTCATTAATACCTTTGGTATTATTGGAATTGGAGGGAAGATGTATGCCAGCCTGGACCTCCAAGGGATGGACAGGGCATCCACTGCCAAGGGATTGTCCTCCTGGTAAAGGGCACAGAACTTCTCCACCTTGGCGTTGAGTCGTGTTGCCATGAGGTCTATTTCTGGAAGACCCCTGTTCAGGGTAATCTGATGAAAGACTTCTGGACTGAGTGACCATTCTCCTGATACGGCACAACCCCGACTCAACCGATCCGCTACTATGTTCAGGGAGCCCTTGATGTGAACTGCGGATAAATGGGTTAGATTTTTTTCTGCCCATGTAAATATCAGATCTGCCTCCTTAAGGAGGGTTGGTGATCTGGTGCCTCCCTGTCTGTTCACGTACAGCACTGTGGTCATGTTGTCTGACCGGATATTGACTGCTCTTCCTGGGAAGAGGCAAGCAAAAGAGTAAGGAACGATATACGGCTCTGAGCTCCTTCCAGTTGGACGAGGTCCTTTTTTCAGGAGCGCTCCAGACTCCCTTTATGGAGTTTTCGTCCAATGGGCTCCCCATCCCGAGAGGGATGCATCTGTAGTCAACAGGGTCCAAGAAGGTTGGACCGTGGACCTTCCGTCTTTCAGGTGCAACCACCACTTGAGGGAAAAAGACGGGTCCTGGGGGAGAGTCGAATCTTCTTGCTGAATGTAAGAAGGGAGCGATCCCAAGCCTCTAGTAACTCCTTCTGGAGGGGACGTAAGTGCCACAAGGCCCATGGGACTGCCTCCACTGCGGAAGACATCAAGCCCAGGATCTTCATCAATGTTCTGATGGAGGCTATCGGCTTTTTGAAGAGGTGCCGGACTGCCGCAACCAGCTTCTCCTTCCTTGCTGGTGTCAAGGAGATTTGCAGGCGGACTCAATCTAGGAAGTAGTTTTCTCAGAGGAACTTCCTTCGAGTTGAAGGGATCGTTTTTGACTTCTCCCAATTTATAAGCCATCACAGACTCTGAGGGCTGTCTGTAGGTACTGGAGCAGAACAGACTCTGACTGGGCCTTTATCAACCAGTCGTCTAGATAAGGCACCAAGAATATCCCCTGAAGCCTGAGGGCGGCCGTTATGGGGGCCACTACCTTTGTAAAGGTGTGGGAAGCAGAGGAGATCCCGAAGGGTAGTGCTGTGAATTGAAAGTGCTTCCTGTGGCCGGAAACTACTATGGCAATCCTTAGAAAAAAACCTTCTGTGTGGAGGTAAATAGAAATATGCAAATAGGCGTCTTTTATATCCAAAGTCACAAAAAACATCGCCTCAGAGGAGAAAGGTGGTGACAGACTTTATGATTTTCCTATGGAAGCGCTTCTTTTTGATGAAGCGGTTGAGGTACCTTAAGTCTATGATCATTCTCCACTTGTCTGCCGGTTTTGGCATCAGGAGGACGGGAGAATAGACACTGGATCCTTCTTCAAGAGAAGGGACTTCCACCAGGGCTCCCTTGTGAATGTACTCTCGGATGAAGCATTCCAGGGAGGCTGCGAGTTAACACAAACCGATCCTGAGGAGGACGGAGGAACTTGATTGCATAACCTCTTTGGATTACCTACCGGACCCATGGGTCTCGAATTTTTTCCTGCCCGCAGTTGAGAAAGTGGGAGACACGACCTCCGACAGGAATCTCGGCCACAGGAAAACTGCTTCTGATGTCAAAAGCTAGGCTTGACTTTTTTATCATCAGACTTCGGAATCTCCGGCCAGCGCCTCTAAAGGAATAACTAGAGCCTCTCTGGACTGCCTTCCACGATGAGGCGGATAGCCTCTACCACGGCCAGAGTCAGACCTACCTCTGAAGGCCTGAGCTAAAGTTTTACCCTTCTTGTCGGCCAAGCCCTCTAGGATCTCGTCTAGGGCACAGCCAAAGACTCTACCCGGCTCAAAGGGTAATGCGCACAAATTATACTTTGAGGGGAACACAGCTCTCCAAGGTTTTAACCATAGAGGTCTTCCTGCTGCAGTGTTCTTGGTAAGTGCCAGGGATTTGGCCGCCAGCCTTAATTGATGGTGGGAGGCTTCCGTTAAATATTCAGCTGCTAGGGAAACTGAGCCTAGAAACCCTAGCAGCTCGTCTCTGGAGACTCCAGAGTCGGTCACTTTCGAGGTGGACCAGGTCAGTACATAATTTGGCTGACACTTCACAGGACGCAACCGCCACAGCGGTCTTGGGCGAGGCAGCTGAATAAGCCTTCTTGAAGGTATTGTCGAAGCGCCTGCCATGGCGTCGTGCAGATTTGCTCCATCATCTGATGGTACCTTAGTGCGGCAGGACAGTTTAGCCACCGCCAATTGTCAGATGAGAGTGTCTCGTCCACTATTTGATAATCTTCATCAGAGATCCGTAAGGAAGATTGTGTCTCAATCTGCGGTCTCTTGGCAATCTGGGCGATGGAAGAACGAATCTCCTTTAAGAGACTCCTCATATAGTCCTTTACCCAAGTAACAACCTCTTATAGAAGGTACTTCCGGCGGAGGTCCGCGACACTGGTGACAGCGGGTAAAATCATAGCCGTCAGGTAAAGGGGTATTGCAATCCAAACACATTAGGTGTTTCAAGTTTAGAGGAATTTTTCCTCCTAAGCGCATCACCATTACGTGATGCAGAAGATGACATCTGAAACATCAAACAGCCACGTGACACTGAAACAGGGAAGATCGCCAAGCATCGCATAAAAACCCAAGGGGTACCTCTTTTTTTTTTTTTTTTTTTTGAATCGGTCACTTGAAGAGAGAAAAAAACCGTCAGAAAAAAACCAGCCACCGCAACCCGCTGCAGAGGAGCTAGAAACCACTCACTCAACAAATAAAGGACTGCATTCAGACCTTTTAAATGTAATCCAGCAGCGAGGGGAGGAAGCCAACAAAGAAACATTTATACAGCACCAAAACAAGTCAAACGCCATAATGGAACATAGAGGAGCATAAGCCTAAGCCAGAGGCTCAAAATACAAGCAGCAAAAATCAATTCTATATTTTGCCTTTAAATTTTAAATTTCCAAACTTACCGCACTTTTTCCGAGAAAACCGGAAGTAGGGCGCGGTGGTGCGCAAAGGCTTCCTTCCCCTGGGAACACGGGACCGGAGAAAAGTTCCGGCCGAAGAGGTTCCCCGCTTACTTCCGGGATTGCAGATGGATGCCGGATAACGCTGCGCTGCGGTGCGAAGGCCCGAAGGACCGGAGGTTTTTTCTTTGGGACCGAGGTACCCCAAAAAGGTAAGCCAGGAGTAAATAAAACCCCTAGCAACGGAAGGTCACAAGAGACCTCCGTCCACCTGTTCCACACAGGACAGAAAAAAACACAGTGGAGGGAGGTCTCTTGTGCCCTCTTATAGGGCTAGTAGGAGGCACCTTTTTGGTGCTAATTAAAGGTTCCACCTGTCCTAAACAACACACAGGGGCAGAGATACCCCATATTGTGCTGCTGTCGGACGTAAGGGGAATATATATTGTTATACTTTTTATACATTTTACAAGTCCTCATAGTAACCACAGCTTCAGTTTTGACAGCCTTTTATCACTCTAGGCAATGCAGAAACAGATTAGCTAGATGCATGTCAGCTAATAACAGAAACATACAGTATTCATGAATGTAGTCAACAGAATACAGTCTAGCATTAACAGTAGCTGTACTTTCCAGTAGGGAGGCATAGTTGAAATTCCTCACCCTGCAATATTTTCATAATAATAACTTATTGGGAGTCTATCACCACCATAATCTCTTCTAAACTAGTTATATGCTGTTGTAGGGCAGTTAGAGACATCATGAACATACCTTTTTGTGTCCAATTGCAATCTTACTGCCCAGAAGATCAACACATAAGTACAACACATAATCAATATATAAGTATAGAGAGGGGCATGGAGAGGATGAGGGCAGGACAGTCTGCTCATGAATACACTGGACTCATGAACTATTTGTCTAGCATATTAGTAAGTGAAACAATATTTTTGTGCTGTGTGCTAATAAGTCCCCATTCACTGCTGCTCTTGCATAAAGCAGCATAGTGTCATGACCAGGGTATTGCCAAGTCGCCCGCTCTTCTCTGTTTTCTTTACCTAAAATAAATACTCGACACCGATGTTGGATTAAATTGGCCACAGCAGCCAGTTTATTAAATAAAATAATTTAACCATTTAAATGCCACAACAAATATTCCCCAAAACACAGTAAATAACCCGACCCGACGACGGAGGACCTCGAGGCCCCAAAACCCAAAATGTTAACCCCATACTTCCTGAGCACCAGCTGTTACCCCTAGCCGTTCCACACCAGCTCAGGGGCACCTATTTAAATAAATCTGCTCGGTGCTCTATTTCCTAAGGCCATAAAGCCCTTAATACCCTTTAACCCTACCGGAGCCATCCAGCCACAGTCCAAATGGTCTGGGGAGTCCAGCCCCTACCGCGGGGCCCTCCCCACCACAACCATTTCCGATATCCCAGCCTCGAGGACCCCCACCGCCACAACGCCCACCGATGACCTCCTTATCGGCGGGCGTCCCGCCACACCCCTAGAGCCTTCTCAATGCCCTGCTGCAATCCCAGGCACCACATGTCAATACCCACGGCGTTCAAATGAACCCCGTCCCTTCTCCAAAATGCACCCTCCCCAGATTCCAATTCACTATGGCGCACTGAGACCGCTCCATTCCGTGCCATAAACCTCCCAATTGCCCTATTCCCCTTAATACGGGCTTTGTTCACACGTTCCACCGACCGGGCCACCCTCCACACTTTCCTTGGCACAATATCCGACCATACTGTTACCAATCCCGGAAACATCGCCCAGAGCCGCAATAAGTCGAATTTGATATCGTTAATCAGCTCCCGAAAAGGGCGGACCCCCAAATCGTTACCTCCAACATGCAGTACCAGTATGTCTGGAGGTCTATCCAGCCTCACGAAGCGATGAAACTCCGCGAGCACCCTGCCCCACACCATCCCCCTTAAGCCTAACCAGCGCAACCGCACCTTCCCTCGCGCAAAACCCAACTGCCTACCGTCTGGTCGCACCGCCGCCCGCACTGCGCCCCAGAACACAAAGGAATGGCCCATCAACCAAACCAAGCACGGCTCAGCACCTGTAAAACATCAAAAGCAACATAACAATAACAGGCCCCAGGCACTAACACACCCGCTCGAACAAAAACCCCCTCTTCCTAACCCACCTACCTGCGGACCTCCCCCGATACAAAATGTGTTTTTGTTCAGACCAGCCCCCCCAAACGGACATATGACCTAAAACGCACTGATTCCCATCGGCCGATGCGCTGAATTACGTCTTCCCCCAAACCCCTCCGGGCCGCCTCCGTAACTGCCCCAATACGGAAGGAGTGACCACTAAAATACTCCTCCCCCAAACCCAGATAACACAAACATCGCCGAAAAACTCCCAAGAATTGAAACCTGGACAAAAACGACCCATCCTCATGGACCAGGAGGGGGCCTGTCGCCCGACCCCTGTCCAAACAATAAGACCTCAAGCAACTAACAGGACACATCAAACACCCTGGCACCGCAAACAGCCGCACCGCACACCCCCGGCCTTCCTGGTCCGTCTTCGAACGCCTTAACCTAAACTCCACCCTGTCCTCGTACAGGCTCACATCCTCCCAAAACACACCCCCCGGACGAGTCCGGGATCCACTCACCAATTCCCCCAACCGCAAGGCTCCAAAAAAGGCGAGCGAAAACGCCGCCCTGAACAGCAAGACCTCCCACGGGCTCGCCCCCACCGTCCCCAAAGCGGAGCCCAAGCCCAGCAGTATGGAAAAGGACACCGGTCTGCGCGTGTCCTTCGCCGCCTTGAAACGGCGCCAACCTTTTACCGCCTGCCGCACCAGAAATGACTTCGTAAAGTCCGGCATCCCCCTACTCTTAAACCCGAAGGTTAAACCTGCTAAACACGTATTCAACCTAGAAACTGTCCACCCCGACTCCTTACAATGCCCCACGAACAATAATAACGGCATCTCGAAATCCTCTGTCTCCACCCCCAAAGAACCCAACCACTGCTCCCACTGTTCCCAGGCTTTCGTATAGGCCGCCCATGTACCGTCCACCAAAGATGCCCGAATCAAACACTCCGCCGCCCGACCGGCACGGTCCACAACTCCGTCGGCCACCGCGTGCCGTTCTCGTCTGCCTCCGGCACCAACCTCCTGAAACGATCCCACTGCAAACGAGAGAGGGCGTCAGCCACATCATTCTGCACCCCTGGGACATGGACCGCTACAATCCAAACATTCAACCTCAAACATTCCAACACCAATCACTGCAAAACCCAAACCACCGGCGGCGACGCAGCGGACAACCGATTTATCGCCTGCACCACCCCCAAGTTGTCGCAATGAAAGCGAATCTTCTTATTACGGAAAATTTCCCCCCACACTACCACCGACACCAGAATAGGAAATAATTCTAACAAAGCCAGGTTCCTGACCAGCCCCCCCCGAAACCCACTCGTCCGGCCAAGAACCTACGCACCAACTACCCTTAAAATATGCCCCAAACCCTACGCTCCCGGCCGCGTCCGTAAAAAGATCCCATTCCCCTGCTACCACTCCCTCCTCCATCCACAGTGACCGCCCATTATATTGTTCTAAAAACGAATCCCAAACCCGCAAATCTTCTCTCAACTCCCACCCCAACCGGATAAAATGCGCGGGAACGGACACACCAGCCGTCGCCGCTGCCAACCGTCGAGAAAATACCCTCCCCATTGGTATAATCCGGCACGCGAAGTTCAATTTGCCTAAAAGAGACTGCAATTCCCTTAATCGCAGCTTTTTTAGCCGACATGCCCTCTGAACCTCCGTCCGCAACCCACATAACTTATCCTCTGGAAGACGACACTCCATACGGACCGTGTCAATGGTAATACCCAAAAAACTGAGAACCGTCGCCGGACCCTCAGTTTTTTCACGCGCTAGTGGCACCCCAAAATCTGCCGCCACCCGTTCCACCGAATGCAGCAAGACCGAGCAAACGGAGGAATCCCCCGGACCAATGCAAAGAAAGTCATCCAAGTAGTGAATGACCGAGGCCCACCCAGAAACGTCCCGGATGACCCATTCCAAAAACGAACTAAACTTTTCGAAATAGGAACACGACAATGAACAGCCCATTGGCAAGCAACAATCGACAAAAAACCCGCCCCCCCAAAAACAACCCAACAAGTGCTGACTATCTGGATGCACCGGCAGCAGCCTAAATGCCGCCTCGATGTCAGTCTTCGCCAACAACGCCCCCCCGGCCAAAACGCCGGACCCAGAAAATCGCCGCATCAAATGAAGTATACTCCACCGAACACAACTCGGGGTCGATCCCGTCATTAACAGAAGCCCCCTTTGGGAATGACAGATGGTGAATAAGCCGAAACTTATTCGGCTCCTTCTTTGGGACCACCCCTAAAGGAGATACCCGCAAGTTCGGCAAGGGAGGCTCCGGAAACGGTCCCGCCATGCGCCCCAGGTCCACCTCCTTCCTCAGCTTTTCTGAGACCACCTCCGGATGCTCCCGTGCCGACCTCAAATTCCTAACCACCCCTGAAACCGCCGCCTCAACAAACGGTATCCGAAAACCCGACTCGAACCCCTCCGACAACAAGGCCGCCGCCTCCCTATCTGGGTACCTATTTAGAAATGGCGCCATCCTTTCCAGCCGCACCGGAGTCGCCCCCCTTCCCAGCCCCATCTGAACCCTTCTGCTTGGAGCGGAAGCACCGGTTGGCTCCATGGGTGCCCCCACAAGAGGAGCACTCATGCTTAAACTTACACTTGGAGCCGAACTTACACCCCCCCTTCATTAAATGAGAAACAGAGTCCCTTCTGTGCGGCGACCGAGCGCCCCCGAAGACTCGGGGCCCCCGGTCCCCCCTGGAAAGGACGGCCCCGCCCTCGCTTGCGCCATAATCCTCAGCCATAACCCAATGTTTATGGTCCCAGCGAATTGTTCGTCATACCGGAGCCATGCCTGCCCCCCATACGTCCTATGCGCCTCCCCTATTGCGTCCAAATAACAGAAAAGCGCCGAACAATTTTCCGGCGCCTTCTCCCCTATGACACTTGCCATTATGACGAACGCTTGCAGCCAATTAGCAAACGTCCGAGGAATAAGGCGGTACCGCCTCTTCTCCTCCTCCTCCTTCTTTTCTTCCTTCCTAGGCTTGTCCAAATTAAAGCGCTCCAAAGGCAAAAGCGAAAATATATCAACATATTCGCCTTTCCAAATGCGCTCCCTCACCTCCTGCTTCAAGTGAGCCCCTAAAGGCCCCTCAAAGCAGACATATACTTCCCCCTTCGCCGCATCGTCTAACCGCGGCGCGTCCCCTTTGTCCTCACTCTGCGTTTGCACCGACACAGACACCCCCGACGCAGAGGAAGCCCCCCCTAGCGATACCGCCGGCGAACTTCCCGCCCCCCATGCCATCGCTGGGGACGACGACGTCCCCCTGCCGCTACCCGCTCCCCGCACCATTTCCGCCAACACCCCCATAAAGGCTAACATACCCCTGCTTAGCTCCTCTCGGTTCCCCTCTAAACTCCTCCCCCCTGAAACCGCTAACAAGGGCCCTGTTACAGTAGATGAACGCTCACCTGGGTGCTGTGAACCCAGCGGCCGCTGAATCCTGGTCCTGTCGTCCTGTAGCCGTCTCACTGGGGCACTGGACAAGGCCTCCGTGACGCTCCGCCCCCCAGCGCCCGCGCTGTGGGCGCCATCTTGGGCTGATGTTGCGCTAGGCCCAGCCTGCTGCTCTGACGCTGAAGGTGCCAGCCCCGCTTCTCCCCCGCGCACAGGGGCTGCACCGGAGATCCTCCTGCGCACCACAGGCCGAGCCGGAGTCACCGCCGCCGCCGGAAGGCCCACCGCTTCAAATCCCGACTCCAACGAGGTCAGTGATGCAGGAGGGGCGACTCCCCTCCCCCGCTGCGGGTCCCGCCGTCGCCGCGGATTCCTCCCGGCCCGGGACTGCCGCTCAGCAGCGCGCCGAGCGGTGCCCTGGACCGGAGGGTCCCGTGAGGGGCTCCTAATTCGGCGCCGGACTCGAGGGGTCTCCTCGGGGCTGAGGCGCGCCGGAGGCCTGGTCCTCCGTGGCCGTCTTCCAGAAGGAGAGGGGGCGGCTAGCCGACTCTACAGACCCCTGTATCAATCCCTGCAGCTGGGATTGCAGCCATTGCGGCCCCCTACGATCCGCTTCAGCCCTGAGCTGGGCCAGCATATCTTCAACCTCAGACATCCTGGGCAAGCAAGAAAACCGCAGAGGTGTGTTGGCTTCACTCACTCCCTGCTTTCTCTAAAGTGGCGGGAATCTTCCCGCCTTCACTTTAAATACTCCCTCCCCCAACCCCCCCCTTTCCCAGTTCCCTCCCCCTACGCTTCTTCTAAATGGCCAACTTAACCCTTTCCTGTACCCTCAGCTTATGCTCCTGGCTAAACTCCTGTCATGCAGGCCTCCCCTTCCATCCTTCGTCCTCGGTCCGGCCTCACTTATCAGATCTGCCTTAAGGGCAGCATAATATAAGGACAGGTCTGCTCTTCTATTAGCTCAAATGGTTTCTTCCCAACCTCCTCACAGTACTTGATAAGCTGCCATGACACAAGACCAGTCATTGATCACTGTGAGAAGGACAGAACAAGGAACAGAGGAAGTGTATCCCTCATGGATACAGAAGGCGGTATTCTTTGATAGCTCCTGTTAGCCAAACATAGTATAATGACTGAACAACTTATATCAATAAATAACAAGCTAAGATTTTTATTTTTTTTTTACAAAATGCTTTGCATATAATTTTCTCAGCATCTGGAAGACTTTTGCTTATGATCTGAGAATGGGATTATACTTGTATTCTTATAACAATTCTTATATCTCTAAACCGATAGATCCAATACTTTTAAACAACTAAGGATTTATCTCAGCTGTATTCTGTCTAAGCAGTCTCCTAGATACATTTTAAAAGTACTGCTACAGTAAGGGCAAATTCAGATGCCACTGTGCATGGTCCGGGTAATGTGGTCTGAGTGATGGCCATACATCAAATGATCTTGTGGGTATGGGACATTAGACCTGCAATTTTCTGTAACTCACAGCCACATAGATTACTATAATGGAGTGAGTTTGTTCCAGGTGCAGAAAGTTACAGCAGTGGATGGTGCGGGCTGCTCCTATTCAAGTAATTCTCCAGAGCCACCACTATACAGTGGATGAAGCTGCTGTGCTGCTCTTATTACTTGAATAGTAGTAGCCTGCATGTCACCTACCCACTGCAGTAGCTTCCAGTGCCCAGATGCTGCCGGAATAGTTGATCTGCGCAGGTTCCAGGTTTCCCATTGCTGCTGTGAACAGCTGATTGGTTGAGATGCAGGGTCTTGGACCTACAGTGGGTCCGGAAAGTATTCAGACCCCTTTAAATTTTTTACTCTTTGTTTCATTGCAGCCATTTGCTAAAAGCAAAAAAGTTCATTTTATTTCTCATTAATGTACACTCAGCACCCCATCTTGACTGAAAAAAAACAAATGTAGATATTTTTGCAAATTTATTGAAAAAGAAAAACTGAAATACCACATGGTCATAAGTATTCAGACTCTTTGCTGTGACACTCATATTTAACTCACATGCTGTCCATTTCCTTCTGATCCTCCTTGAGATGGTTCTACTCCTTCATTGGGGTCCAGCTGTGTTTAATTAAACTGATTGGACTTGATTAGGAAAGGCACACACCTGTCTATTTAAGACCTCACAGCTCACAGTGCATGTCAGAGCAAATGAGAATCATGAGGTCAAAGAAACTGCCCAAGGAGCTCAGAGACAAAATTGTGGCAAGGCACAGATCTGGCCAAGGTACAAAAGAATTTCTGCAGCACTTAAGGTTCCTAAGAGCACAGTGGCCTCCATAATCCTTAAATGGAAGAAGTTTGGGACAACTAGAACTCTTCCTAATCCTGGCCGTCTAGCTGAACTGAGCAATCGTGGGAGAAGAGCCTTGGTGAGAGAGGTAAAGAAGAACCCAAAGATCACTGTGGCTGAGCTCCAGAGATGCAGTTGGGAGATGGGAGAAAGTTCCACAAAGTCAACTATCACTGCAGCCCTCCACCAGTCAGGGCTTTATGGCAGAGTGGCCGGAAGGAAGCCTCTCCTCAGTGCAAGACATATGAAAGCCTGCATAGAGTTTACCAAAAAACACATGAAGGACTCTCAGAAATAAGATTCTCTGGACTGATGAGACGAAGATTGAACTTTTTGGCGTTAATTCTAAGCGGTATGTGTGGAGAAAACCAGGCACTGCTCATTACCTGCCCAATGCAATCCCAACAGTGAAACATGATGGTGGCAGCATCATGCTATGGGGGTGTTTTTCAGCTGCAGGGACAGGACGACTGGTTGCAATTGAAGGAAAGATGAATGCGGCCAAGTACAGAGATATCCTGGAAGAAAGCCTCTTCCAGAGTGCTCTGGACCTCAGACTGGGCCGAAGGTTCACCTTCCAACAAGACAATGACCCTAAGCACACAGCTAAAATAACAAAGGAGTGGCTTTGGAACGACTCTGTGACCATTCTTGACTGGCCCAGCCAGAGCCCTGATCTCAACCCAATTGAGCATCTCTGGAGAGATCTGGAGAGTCTGAGAAAAAAAAAGGACTGTCATCCAGTATCTGAAGCAAAATATGTACTGTACGCTTCCCTGGTTATTTTCAGTGGTAGGATCTTCTGCAAGTTATTGTACATATAGGATTGACAAGTTGAATGGTAACACCCAGCTGTGAATTTGTTTATAAAAATTCAGGTGAAGTAACAGAGGAATGGCACAATGCAGATTTAGAAGAAAAATACTCCAGAATTCCTAGTTCATGCGGAATTGCAAATATGTATCAAAATGGACAATCAGGGGAGGTGAGGGGTCATTTTTAAGCATAATGCTATTGTGGGCCTTGCATAGTTTAGCTTCCAAAGATGTGGGTAGCCCTTACTAATAAATGATTGCCTCACACTAATAATCACATATTTTTGACCACTTGATATTTTCTGGTAACAATACTGTATACACAATAGAGGATATTCCAAGATCGCACAGATGGCTCCTCTTTTTCTCAGCTAATGAGATTTCTATGAGTGTAATTTAGTTCCTTTCATCTTAGAGACATTGGGTTCATTGCTTCCTTCATTGGACTTGTTTATAAATCCATCCATGCTGAATCATGGTGTGTGGGTGGTTAAAACCTGGAACTGAGAATAGGCTAAATTAATTCCAAAGGTTTACAGAAGAGCAATATGATAAACAGTCACAGAGGCACTAGAGTTCCTATTGAAAATGTAAATTTCATTTATCATAGATTAACACTGAATATTTGCAACCATGGAAGCTAATGACCTAGTAAAGAAACTTATCAAACTAGTGGCGAGGAAAATGGAACAGTGTGGCCCATAGCAGTCAATCTATGTTCATTTTCTAAAGAGCCTATGGAATATTAGAGATGGAGGCTGACTGTTCACTGTGGATAACTTCTACACTTTCCCTTGCACTAGTTATGATAACAGACTCTAGTATGATTAAAATGAGATATCTGGAATTTAATATCTGCAATAACAGCCATAGTGAAGCTTCCACAATCTGTCTAACCCCCCACTGCATGTAAATGGTACTTGAAAACGCATCTTTTCCGCTGCAGATGTTTTTTTGCAATGTTGTTCCAGAGTTTCCGCTGCGGCCAAAATGCCGCATTTTCGCAAAGTGGGGCCCAGGCCTAAAGAGGTTTTCCAGGTTAATAATGATCTATTGTTAGAATAGATCATCAATATCATATCTTTGGCTGTCCGATTCCTGGAAGCTCCACCGATCAACAGTTTACAGTAGCTGCAGCAACTTATTACAGAGAATTCAGCAGGAAGCAGATAGCTCTGTTCTCTCTGTAGTGGCTGCTAGTGGTTACTGCAGATCAGCTTCCATTCACTTTAATGGAACCTGAGCTACAGTGAGTCAGTCCAGCCACTGTACAAAAACTTGTATGGGACCTGAATTGCAGTGACTTGGCTCAGCCACTACACATAGCACAGAGCTGTCTGCTTCTAGCTCCATTCTCAATGTATTTTCTGGCTCCCTTGGCCGCTGTAAATAGCTGATTGGTGAAGACACAGGGTGTTGGACCTATGGATAAGTCATTAATATCTTAGGGCTGGAAAAATCCTTGAACTGTAATGATAACACCAATGTTTGTAAACCAAATAATTTAAGGCTATTTTTCTCTAATATGTTAAGCTTTCCCTGAGTAAATGAGATGTACTGTTACCCATGGAGCAGTCAGGATGAATTAAGAGATGGTTTATTAACTGACCTCTGCTTCTCTACAGGGTGATAAAGGGCCTCCTGGAATTGGACCTGCGGTGAGTACCAATTAGACACGGAATTTAATCCTTCATACACGTAAAGGATTTACCTTAGCCTTCACCCTCTGATTACTTAAAATGCTTCACTTCTTTTGATATTTAATCCCACTTAAACTGATGTTTTTTGTCCATTTTACATGTGGTATTATTACAAAATTAAAATTGAAGGCATAAACAGAAAACATCATATTACATATTCCTTTTGATAACATTTTAGTTCTAAACTATTAATTATTAAAAATTGTAACCGAATGGAAAACATTGCGATTCACCTATCATGGAGATGTATTAATTTACATATCTTCAAAGTGTAGCTTCATTGTTTGAGCCTCTTCAAATAATATGTTAAGCAATTATATGCATTAAAACTCCCTAATATCATGTTTATATCAGAGTGCTTTCACAATTATAGGGAACGTTAAAGAAAAATGTCCACCTTCACCCTAAAATTTCTATGTGGCATTCTGTTTTCACTTTAAAAACAAGCAATGTATATTGATTTTACTATTATTTCAGTATCAGATATAGAAAACTGTACAAGAAAACAGTAGTATGAATCTATTTATACATTTAACAGGACATGGTCAGATGATCTGTACAAATGCAAACACAATGCAGTGTGACCTGAGCCTTATCCGGCCTGCGTGCTAATGAACTTTTCAGTGTGGAAAGATTAAAATGATAATATCATTATACAATTACTGTATTCAGAATTCTGCAGATAAAATGTACTAAGAGCTACTGTTCAGTAAATAGAGTGAGTTTCTTTTGGTATCGATCATTTTTTTAATATAAAAGTTAGAAAGCCATAGATTGTTTCCATATATTGAATCTATTGTTTTGGCTAATATCTAGTCTTTTAACAGCTGTCATGCTTTATGTCTTTAGGGTGCAAAAGGAGAACCAGGCCTCCCTGGAGCAGATGGACCTCCTGGTGAACCTGGAATTGATGTAAGTAGAATGAGGAATTCAGGCTTAGGCCTCATTCACACGTCCGCATCCATCACGACTTTGAAAGCAGATCAAATGTTTCATTTTTTGAATTTTGTATGTCTCTGGGTCCAGTATGTCAGCTGCTTTTTTTCACGGACCCATAGATTTTCATTGATGTGATGCATAAGCAACCATGGAAAAAAAGAATATGCTTCCATTGCTTTTTTGCAAACTTACGGTCCACAAGAAAGAACTGATGTCTGAATAAACACATTGAAACAAATGAGTACGTATGGCATCCAAGAAAACTGGGGACATCATATGTACAAAAATTCTTGCATCCATTGAACTTGAGAGTTTTTGGATAGTTTTTGAATTTCTTTGGAAGATGTCAGAATAGCCTCCCAGAACTGTTGTTTTGATGTGAACTGCCTCCCACCCTCATAGATCTTTTGCTTAAGGATACTCCATAGGTTCTCAATAGGGTTGAAGTCAGGGGAGGATGGTGGTCAGCCATGATTTTCTCTCCTTGTATGCCCATAGCAGCCAATGGCTCAGAGGTATTCTTTGCTCCATGAGATGGTGTATTTTCATTCATCAAGATGATTTTGCTATGGAAGGCACAGTTCTTCTTTTTATACCTTGGAAGATAGTGGGCAGTCAGAAACTCTATATACTTTGCAAAGGTCATTTTCACAGCTTCAGGGACCCTAAAGGTGCTCATCAGCTCTCTCCCAATGATTCTGACTCTGACCATCCACCTGGACCATCCAGGATTGCACGGCACTCATCAGTAAACAAGACTTTTTCAAAATTAGTCTTCATGTACAGTATGTCAGGGCCCACTGCAACTGTTTCTGCTTGTAAGCACTGTTTAGGGTGGCCAAATAGTAGGTTTATGCACAACTGCAAGCTTGTGGAGGATCCTATACCTTGGAGTGCCGTGCTGTGATCCATCCTAACACATGAAACAAAAAGTAGATATCTCGTAATTCTCAACAACAACAAACTTGGTGGGTGGGACCTTCTGGTCTTCCAAAGCAATCTTCCCCTCCTTATCTGTGCTGCTCCTTATTAAGCCACAACTTCCTCCCTTACCTATTGTGCCTGACTTATCTCCTCTCTTTTTCCTACATGTCACCCCCATTCCTCCTTTTTCCCCGGTGAACAATAGATCCACCTCCGTTCTGTTAGGCATTAATAACCACGTGGTTGATCTGTGCCACCTTAAGGCCTT
This sequence comes from Leptodactylus fallax, assembly GCA_947044405.1. Classification (NCBI taxonomy): domain Eukaryota; kingdom Metazoa; phylum Chordata; class Amphibia; order Anura; family Leptodactylidae; genus Leptodactylus; species Leptodactylus fallax. The sequence continues at coordinate 3,260,209 of CAMRHE010000097.1, forward strand.
CACTTATCTGTCCTTCATCTAGCTACTTCTAATGCACCTCTCCCCTAGCTCCATGCTAGGGATGCACTGGCCCCCATTAAGTTTCCTTGGGTTTATTCCCCCCTCGTTGCAAATTACCAGCAGATTCTTTATATCCTGCATGGATAGGGCTTGTTTTTCCAGCACTCAGCAAATTCATCAACACTCAATTGAATAGATGTCTGAGGAATTTTGAGGCCAAGTTATCACCTTGAACTCTCACGTTGCTGTGTGTATCTGACATGTTACGTTGCTGATAAACAAGATAACTCCAATATTATGCAAACATCTAAATATTACCTTATTGAAATGAGAACAAAACATCTATAGCATAAAAACCATTAAAATGTCAATCAGATGAGGAAAGACACATCATATACAGAAAGATATATGTATACAAACAAATACATTCAATGGAAAGTTCCCAGCCAGATAAGCCATTAGTCCACAAAAATGACAAATACCACAGTGTACCAACCAGTATGTGGTATGCTATCATTCAGGCTGTCCCCCCCCACCTCAGAACCCAGAGTGTTTTACCCAGTAGCTTCTTTGGGGGGGTACTGCACCCTCAACCTCAATGCCCCAGCTACAGACAAGTACCCCTGTAGAGCAATATTGTCAAGATCTAAGGTGAATGATACCATGCCACACATTAGTTGGTACACAGTGATATTTGTCATTATTGTGGGATAAATACTCATTTGGATTCCTTAGGAACTTTCCATTCAATCTATTTGCCTGTATACATATATTTTTGTATACAACTGTTTGGTCAGTTTGTGCCATTTTACCATTTTAATGTTTTTTATGTGATAGTTGTTTTGTGCTTAGTTAAATACGATAACATTTGGGTTTAACTTGTTTGTTAGTAAGGAAACATGTCAGATACATACAGCAAAAATTGTTGATTTATAGTTTGAGGAACATGACAGTTCAAAGGTAATAACTTTCTGAATGAAGCAGTGGTCAGGCAGTGAGCACACTGCTTCATTCTTTTTTAGTTGGAGTGCCAGAGATAGGCTTCTCTGGTACTCCCATTGAAATGAATTGAATGGTGCATACACTGCTCGACCACTACATAACCACTGCTCCATTTAGAAAATTCCCCTGTTCTCCTGATCAAGGGGATCTGAGTGGTCAGACCCCCAGCAATCTACAAGTGCCCTATCCTAATGTACTATGTTTATACTGGGAACTAAATTTCCTGCACAGTCAGAGTAAAATGATGCAATTGTCGCTGCTTACAATTACCCCACTAGAGGGAGTCAATGATTACTACATGGTAGTTTATTATTGAGATCAGTGTGTACATTATTTACAACAATTTCCTAAGATCCACCAACAGTACTTGGTTACAAACTGACAGACAGAATTTTATTATTAAAGGGGTTCTCCAGGGAGGGTTTCTATATTTACTTCTTCTGGATTCTGTTGCAGATGAACCACAGCTTTCCAGACAGGTGATCGAAATCAGCACACGGCTTCCAAGTTGATATGTTTTCTCCTTCCTCTTCTGTCTTTACAGTTAGTTCACTTGTATTATGGAGACTGCTTGAATAAAGGCAGAGGAGGTAGGAGGTGGAGCAACTTGGGAGCCAGGTTCTGGCTCTGATCACATGACCTGGAGTTGGAATGAGCACAGGAACCTGTGGTTTGTCTGCAATAGAACCTGGGGAAAGAAAATATAGAAACCCTCCCTGGAGAACCCCTTTAACTACTACATATGTATAAGGAGGGGATTTGGAGCTCTTTAAAAAAACTGAGCAGCAAATTGTATAAAGATATATTAAGAACAACTCTTTGCATCTTGCAATAGATTCCGCTCCACTGATTTCGATACGTATCTGTAGAGAGCCTAATTGTGCTGAAACTAACGGAAATGATTGCTTTGGAATGGTGGGGGCTAGAGAAAAAATTTGTAATTTGCGTCAGAATCAGTGGAGCAGCTTCTATTGAAGAATGAAATGAGTTGGCGTTGGTGGAAGTGGTGAAAGGTCCTCTTTTAAATAGCAAAGAAATTTGTATCTACACTGTAAAAAACGTACCCAGATAGAAATGTCGGATTGCTGCAAAACAAGCTATGAGTAAGGAGCAGTGTGTGCTCTGAAACGTGTCAGTTGGTGTTTTTTTATGTAGTACATTTAACTCCCCTTTGTTTTAATGGACTATTAAAAGTAAATTTTTATTTATAAGATGATCGAGTGCTGGAATTTTTACATGTTTTTCTTCATTTGAAGTAGTTCTACAGTGTCCAACCCCCATCCTTGGTTCTAGGAGGGTGCCCAGGGATGATACAGGCTCTACAGTATAGGTCTACACTACTCCTTCTCTCATGCCTCTCCCAGCTGGGTATACTGGGGATAGAGTCAAAGGGAGTCCTCACAGGGATCTGGTTACCTGTAGACTAGGCCCAAAAGTAGTTCTCCTGTCAGAGTCCTCTCCTGCTCCTCCTGGCATGGCACCGAATAAGTCCAAAAGTACTGACAGCACTTCTCCCTTGCTCTGGGCTGTCTTGAGATGAGCCTGGGGATGATGATATCCCTCCTGGGGCTGTAAAGGTGACCGTTGACCCTCAGTCCAGAGGCTGTGGCAGGCAAGCTCTGCACACCTTCTCCAGCTAACTGCACACACTAGACTGAAGAGCAACCATTGCCGGGTTGACGAGGTCTCCTTACAACCCTGCCCAGTGGCCTGTGATAGGCCAGGGCTAAACCAAGTCTAGGTTTTGAACATTGCAGGGAGAAATAATGCCGAGGGAAAAGTTGCAACAATACATTTAACATAGAACAGGACGTACCAACACAAAACCCAGAGGCACATAGACAAACAATAAAAAGCATCAGCCTCTGAGATGCTGCAATTAGTCATTGTCCTGGAAAATTGAACTACTAGACAAAACTCTAAGATACACTCAAAGACATTTTTTGAGTTGATAGAATTTGAGAGGGGGCACATGATCGGACTGAGAGGAACAATATGGTCGTTTTGATGAATTGTTTGTAATTTGACCTAGCTGTTAGGAGTTTTTGGTAGCAGTGGTTGCGTGAGGGCATGGACACAAACGGCAAACAGGCTTTGGAAGGCCCAGATCGACCACTTACAGAGAGGAAAGTTTGACCTGCCGACAAGCACAAGCAACTTCCACAATCTAAGCACCTTCATTACATACCCCTTGTTTCCGCCCAAACCATTTCGAAGCACTTAGCAGAAAGAAAATTGTTGTTTTGGCTCCCATTACATGTTCTGCCACTGACAGCCAGCCACCATTGCCTTTGTTTGAAGTGGTGTTGCAAATAAGAAACCTGAACTGCTATGGACTGGAACTGTATCGTCTTTAGCAACAAAATCAGGTTCTGCTTGGGATCTGAGGACAGTCTGTTTTGAGCAAGGGTGCCTCTGGTGAGTGCTTCAATCCTGCCTTTGGTGTGGAGCGACTAACTGCCTTGACTGCTGGTATAATGATTTGGTGAGTCTTTGCATATAGTCTGTCACTCCTAGTAGTGATACAAAAGACACTAACAGCTGACTGACATGTGCAGGACATCCTATGTTGGCAGAGCATCCAACTGTTATTTTTAGAAGGACAATTCATGCCCACACAGAGAAAAAATTTCCCATGAACAGTCATCAGATTTATCGCCAATTGAGCATTTATGGGATCAGCTGGGATGCTAGCTTCAGCAGCCTACAAGTGTGCAGGATCTACAGGCCCAGATGCAACGTCTGAGGGCAAATTTGCCTCAGGATATCATATGGAATCTGTATGCATGCATTCATGCCCAACTGTATCTCATCTTGTATCCAGGATAGAGGTGGCCCAACAGCCTCCTTCCAGTTGTACAATTTTCCCTTAATAAAACTCTATATCATAATTACATTCACACATAAAAGGTTTCATTCCATTCCAACGACTTCTTGGTGCGTTATTGTTTTTTCCAATGAGTATATTTAGATGGAGAAACAAAATGATGTTCAAGGATATATAATCACTTTATGGAGCATTTTAATGTAAGATATTTTACCAGTAAATCTGCAATTGGGCCATTTTCTAAAATTTGATAATTATATTTTATAAAATTCTAGAAGCATTAACATTTTTCTGTTTTGTTGTGCTGGCCATTTTTGCCAAATTGACCAAAGGAAAAGCAGTTATATGGATTTAACCACTAAACTGACTTTTCAGAAACTGAAGGAAAAACTGTTTTTCTGTCAGCACAAAGTATCTCTTTAGAGCCTCCTAGAGGGGCTAGAAAAAAGTTATAAAAAAATTTTCTACAAAGCTATAGCAATTTAAATGAGTTAATCAGTGTGGTTGCATTGTCTCTTATAGAAACATGCCAATCAACACAAAACAAAAGTGATGGTAATCTTACCATTGACTGTATTTGTGATCCACTTTCTTCTGGTCCTCACCTGTGTCATATGACTAATACTCTGACACAACATCTCATGTGTGGACAGGAAGTTAAATTCTTTATTCAATGCTATAACCGCTTCAATGTGATTCTCATAGGAGTGACTAGAGAAAATGATTTCCTGTTCACACATAAGATACTCTGTCATTTGACGTGTAAGTCAGATTACTACAGTCATGGCCAAAAGTTTTGAGAATGATACAAATATTAATTTTTACAAAGTCTACTGCTTCAGTTTTTCTAATGGCAATTTGCATATACTCCAGAATGTTATAAAGAGTGATCAGCTTAACAGCAATTACTTGCAAAGTCAATATTTGCCTAGAAAATGAACTTTATCCCCCCAAAACACATTTCAACATCATTGCAGCCCTGCCTTAAAAGGACCACCTAACATCGTTTCAGTGATTGCTCCATTAACACAGGTGTGGGTGTTGATGAGGACAGGGCTGGAGATCAATCTGTCATGATTAAGTAAGAATGACACCACTGGACACTTTAAAAGGAGGCTGGTGCTTGCCATCATTGTTTCTCTTCTGTTAACCATGGTTATCTCTAAAGAAACACGTGCAGTCATCATTGCACTGCACAAAAATGGCCTAACTGGGAAGAGTATTGCAGCTAGAAAGATTGCACCTCAGTCAACAATCTATCGCATCATCAAGAACGTCAAGGAGAGAGGTTCCATTGGTGCCAAAAAGGCTCCAGGGCGCCCAAGAAAGACCTGCAAGCGGCAGGACCGTCTCTTAAAAGTGTTTCAGCTGCGGGATCGGGCTACCAGCAGTGCAGAGCTTGCTGAGGAATGGCAGCAGGCAGGTGTGAGTGCATCTGCACGCACTGTGAGGCGGAGACTCTTGGAGCAAGGCCTGGTCTCAAGGAGGGCAGCAAAGAAGCCACTTCTCTCCAGAAAAAACATCAGGGACAGACTGATATTCTGCAAAAGGTACAGGGAGTGGACTGCTGAGGACTGGGGTAAAGTCATTTTCTCTGATGAATCCCCTTTTCGATTGTTTGGAACATCTGGAAAACAGCTTATTCGGAGAAGAAGAGGTGAGCGCTACCACCAGTCTTGTCTCATGCCAACTGTAAAGCATCCTGAAACCATTCATGTGTGGGGTTGCTCCTCAGCCAAGGGAATCGGCTCTCTCACAGTCTTGCCTAAAAACACAGCCATGAATAAAGAATGGTACCAGAATGTCCTCCAAGAGCAACTTCTCCCAACCGTCCAACAGCAGTTTGGCGCTCAACAATGCCTTTTCCAGCATGATGGAGCACCTTGCCATAAAGCAAAGGTGATAACTAAATGGCTCAGGGAACAAAACATAGAGATTTTGGGTCCATGGCCTGGAAACTCCCCAGATCTTAATCCCATTGAGAACTTGTGGTCAATCATCAAGAGACGGGTGGACAAACAAAAACCAACAAATTCAGACAAAATTAAAGCATTGATTCTGCAAGAATGGACTGCTATCAGTCAGGATTTGGTCCAGAAGTTGATTGAGAGAATGCCAGGGAGAATTGCAGAGGTCCTGAAGAAGAAGGGTCAACACTGCAAATATTGACTTGCTGCATTAACTCATTCTAACTGTCAATATAAGCTTCTGTTACTCATAATATGAATGCAATTCTATTTCTGTATGTGATAAAAACATCTGACAAACACACATAAAAACCAGAGGGCAGCAGATCATGTGAAAATATAATATTTGTGTCATTCTCAAAACTTTTGGCCATGACTGTACACTTTATAGCATGTACCTTTCTAATGGGACGGAGAAGTAAAATGTTTGTAAGAGCGCTTCTATAAAGAGGACCTTTTACCACCTCCACCAACTCCAGCTTTTTGCGTAATTTAATATATGTGTTGCTCCTCTGATTCTGGCACAGTTGGATTTTTTTTCTCTAGCCCCCACAGTTCCCGAGCAATCAACGTTGTTAGTTTTGGTGCCTGATATGCTATTTAGGCTCTGTACTGTCAGGAAGGTGGTGTCAGACAAGAGCAGGAAAGGGTTTTGATTCTGAGCTCTGACATTGGCTGCCTCTGGTTGCAGCTCTGAATCACGCCCCCTGCCTGACACCACCCTTTTGACATTTCTGAGCTTAAATAGCACATCAGGCTCCAAAACTAGCTGTGCTTGTTACTTGGGAACGGTGGAGGCTAGAGAAAAACATCCAACTATGCTGGATTCAGTGGAGCAGCGCCCATTAACAGTTGCTAAGAACTTGAATTGGTGGAGGTCCTGAAAGGTCCTCTTTAAGTGTTGTATTGTACTATTGTGTACAACTCTCCCTGCTCTGTGACTAATAACTAGGAAGCTGTTATGGCAGTCACTTTTCTTCTCAACCAGCTTTTAGAAGAAGGTATCACTAAGAAACAGGTAAATAAATTATTGCAACAATCTATCAAACATGGACAATATAGAAATTTGTGTTTGTTGTAGATTGTTTATTTTAAATGGCAATGCTTTATAAATGCAATAAAACCTTTTCTAACCAATGTATTCTGCAGTTATACGGGAACAAACCTATAAGGGAACTTCTTACTTAGTGAGTGTACTGTAAAGTAAAAATTCACAATGAATTCAATATCTAAAATGAAAGTCTAGGGCCAAAACATTAAAAGCCCTTTTGGAAAACCAAAAACAAGTAGGGAGAAAGCAGCTGTTGACCTCATTACAGCCAGATCCAGATTTTACGCTTCTATAATACCATAATTTGTTGTGACCAAAAATGTACTTTCCTTACAGGGGCTAATTGGAGCTAAAGGAGATCCCGGGCCACCAGGGCGTCCTGGACCTAAAGTAAGTAACTGATAAATCTCTTTGTTTTGCTGTTTCTCTACTATAGTGGGACTTAAATTTCTTAACTGTTCCGTCTCAAAATCAGAGCCAAATTCTGCCCTGAATCTGCCTCCCATTGTATTCAATAGAAGGCAGAGACCAGCACAGGACACTGAAAAAAATAAGCTTTCTGCTCGACCTGCTGCAGATTCCACAGTTAATTCAGGCACAGAACCTCCAGCATGAGAAACTCTATCCCCATTCATCTGAAACTAATCAATGAGTAAAAACGGACTCCGCAGGGCCAGAAAGTGGAGAGGAATCTGAGGCGGAAGTCCAACTCAAATTCCTTTTCCCTTTCCACGGTGTGAATGGCCCCTAAAAGTGCTAACAAAAGTAATTAAACCTACATTTTCAAAAATGCACGTAAAACACATGCAATTTCAAAATCTACATCTATTTTGTGTTTTTTAAAGACTGATAATATTGATCAAAACTGCAAATTGCATCATTTTTAGATAAAAATAATGCATCAAAAAAGCATTTTGAAAACCACTTGAGAAATACATTTTTTTTTTTAAAAAGGCAGAAGTTTGAGTTTTTCAGCACTGATAATGATTAAAGGGGTATTCCCATCTCAAAGATCCTGTCTATATCTATACTGCTAGGTTATGTAAATTCGAGAGTTTTCCTAAATACATTGCTTTAGAAATGCTGCTTCGTTTGCCTGCTATGTGAAATTATTTTTCCTATTGTTTACACATTGTTGTCAAGTCACCTGACCTGTTATCTTAGGTAGGATGACGTGACTCACTGCTCCCTAGAGCTGTTATTTACTGCTCTTCCATCCAGGCATTCAGGTCAGATAATTACAGTTTACTGATAAGGACAGTTTGTTTTATCTCTCTACGTAAACACAAAGATAACATTGAGTTTACTGCAAGCCTGTTGTTTGTCCTAGAAGCATATCATTTTTTTTTCTTTCCAAACCTATGTAATATAATATACATATACTGTGCATATTTGATCTACATTTATATTAGATTTTTAGAAATCATAATAAATAATCTCTCATGGTAAAGGCTATGTCTATCGTACTATAATCAGTATGGACAGTATGTCGCTGCGAAGCAGGGACTCCTAGCAGCATAGAGAACTATTTTGCTAAGAGTCCCTCTCCCGGCTTACTGCCCGGAGAACACATGGACCAAGTTTCACAGGTGAAACTCGGTGTGAATGTGGGATAATACTGGATGCACACAGTGCTTTTTAATTAAGAAATGCATTGTTTTTAAATTGCAGTAATATTTTTTTCTATGTATTTCAGTTTCATGTTTTCAATATGAAGGGGTTCTCCAGGAATAGGTCAAAGAAAAAAAAAATGTCAGAGTACCTGCCCTGATATCTACCTCCCTCCCCTTAGTAAGATGCAAAAGCTTATTTTGCCACAATGGGAATGACTGAAAAAAATATGGCTGCCACTATCAGCCTGGCAGGATTTCTGAGGCAGTGACCATTATACAAACCATAGCACAACTTCTCTTCTCAGCTGCTCCACCATCTTCTGATATTAGTGCAGCCTTGGACACTGGCTCAGAAATCTTGCTAGGTAGATACTTAGCCTGCGCAGAAACCACAGCGTTAACTTTTGCTCCCAACATGGAAAAGTAGGGCCAGGGCTTAATACCTTGGTTCCTGTTCAGGATGTCCGATGCAGTGACCATGGCTGCAGTAATGCCTGAAGATAATGGAGCAGCACCAGTGGCGTAAATAGGAATGGCTGGGCCCCCCTGAACCGCCGCCCTCAACCCTCCCGCACAAACTGCATTCCTGTGCACACTATTATGCCCCATAGTGGCCCCTGCACACAGTATTATGCCCCATAGTGGCCCCTGCACACAGTATTATGCAGCATAGTGGCCCCTGCACACAGTATTATGCACCATAGTGGCCCCTGCACACAGTAGTTTGCCCGATAGTGGCCTCTGCACACAGTATTATGCCCCATAGTGGCCCCTGCACACTATAGTTTGCCCCATAGTGGCCCATGCACACAGTATTATGCCCCATAGTGGACCACCCATGAATGATTATTATACTCTGGGGTCTTTTCAGACCCCAGAGTATAATGATCAGAGACCCAGGGGAGGATACAAAAATAAAAACAATGTTACTTACCTCTTCCTCGCTCCGGTGCACTCCCGGGCTCTACTTCGGCCATCTTCAATGTTGGACTGGATCTCGCGTGATCCAGGCCAGAGTCGCGACGCATAATGACGTCGGCTGACGTCTGGGACATCACCAAACAGGCCCGAAGCCTGCCACAGCGCAGGAGAGGTACGTAACTGTATTTTTTATGTTCGCTCTCCTTCCCTGGGCCCCTGATCATTATACTCGGGAGTCTGAAAAGACTCTTGAGTATAATGATAGCAGTGTTTGTGGGGTTCGCGGTAGCGGCTGCCACAGGGCTCCGGGCCCCTTAATGTTCCGGGCCCTGTGGCAGCCGCTACCGCTGCTACCCCGGTATATACACCCCTGAGTAGCACAACCTCTCGTCTCGTTTTCTGGTATTGGTGCAGCCATGATCACTGGCTCAGAAATCCTGATACATAGCCTGAACAGAAACCACAGTGTTAAATTCTGCCCAGACTCTGCCCAGCCCTGTCTGCGACTCCACCCCCTGCCCTCCATTTTTTTGCACAATCATAACCCTAGATTCAAATTGAACCCCTGCATCTTACTAAGAGAATGCAGGTAGGTATTAGTGCAGGTGCCGTGATTTTTTGTTAGTTTTTATTTTTTGGCCTATTTAGCCTACAGATTCCATGCATAGTAAAAATAACATAGTACAAATGTGCTAGTCATTACTGCAACTAATAAAAACATAAACCATGCAGTTCTTAATTAACAAAGACAGCAGACTAAGTACTGTGTAAAGACAGCCATATTAATGCAAACTTCTGCCTTTCTCTCCACTCTACCCATTGGCAACCTTATAAAACTGTGCTACTCATTATCGCTATCTCAGTGAAGAGAGAATAAGATTGGTACTATAATTTTCCATGTGCAATATTAACCCCTTTTCCGCTCTGTGCCATACTATTACGTTGTTCTGAGCGTATAGTTTACGCGGCATAATAGTAGGATTCTGTAATGCCGTGGGCACAAAAGCTTTGCCTGTAGCATTAGTTCTGGCAGAGATTAACCCCCTGAAAGCCGTGATCAATAATAATCATGGCCTCAAGGGTATTTGGGGGCAAGATGGCCCCCCCCGCCACCCCTTGGATAAGATTGCAGGGTCCGAGGGGTTGCCATGGCAGCCAGGAGTCCGAGCAATGGCTTCCTCACTGCCTATGCACATTGCACATAGGGAACCTATGTGTGATGAGATGTAATACTATGTATTACAATACATTGCACTGGGGATGAGAGATCCCTGGTTCAAGTCCCCTTGTGGAACAGTAAAAAAGCTAAAAAGAAAAAAGTAAAAAAAAAAAAAAAGTTTAAAATAAAAAAAAACAAATAATAAAAAGTTAAAATAAAAACCTACCTTTACATTAACAAACATAATATAAACAAACATGTTAGGTATTCCCATGTGCGTATAAGTCCCCACTATCCAAAAATAATGTTATTTATCCCAAACGGTAAACACCGTACAAAAATATAAACCACAATGTATTTTGGTCATCTCACTTTTCCCAGAAAATAGCAATAAAAAGTTATTAAAAAGTTATACACATCAAACATTGGTACCAATAAAAAGTACAACTTCCCCTGCAAATAAAGAGCCCTGACATATCTCTGTCAACAAAACAGTAAAAACGTTCTAGGCATCAGATGTTTGCACAGAGCACATGGCACAGACATTTTTGGCACCCCTACAGTAGAAGAATAAACCCTGGAAGGAATGGTTTACCTTCCAGACACTACAAACAGCAGCATAAGACAACCAGTGACAGATTTTTAGTGTGTCACACATTGATAATTCCATTATAACAAAAAATGTGGAAAATATTACCAGACTACCTGGTTAACGCCTTATGTTTCAAGCAGGAGATAAGTCTGTCACTGAGGCTGTGACAAGTCAGGTAAAGCTCCTATAGGTATTCTTTATGTTTTTATTGTTATGCTATACAATTTCTTTCAGAAGCCATCTTCCTGCTTTAAATTAATTAATATGATATGTCATTGTTAGTAATGAAGGAAAGGAAGGGGGAAGTGAAGAGAAGGTTGCGAGGGAGAAAGGGATAGGCAATAGTGGTTGATACATGGGTTTAGTCACCCATGTTAGCCATAATAGAACTGTTTCAATTATTAATGTATAATTGAATATTATGTTACATAGGGCCAGTCTGGACTTCCAGGGCCACCCGGCAAGCCAGTGAGTATGGGTTTTTATTTGTTTCAACTAATATGATGCTAAAGTTGACAAAATAAACCATTTATTTATCTTTCTCCTTTCATATCAGGGTCCTGGCATTGCTGGACTTCCTGTAAGTGTAACCTGCATCTTTATTACTATTGTTAGTAACCATAGTAGCAAAAAGATTGACAATATGGTTTTTATTTAGGGCAGTCCAGGACCTGTTGGTCTTCCTGGAGAAATTGGAGCCACAGGACCAAAGGTAGGATTTTTGTCCTTTTCAGTAATATCAGCATTATTTGCAAAACAAATGTGGCTTTCTGCTTAAATGCCCATAAATAAAAGTGAGGTTGTGGACAAATTGTTCATGCATACAGGAATAAAAGCAGTCATATGCATGAAATTAATGTCATCCAAACCATCTTAGGTTAAGGCCCCATGTAGTGGGCCGCTGCCAAAAATTGCTGCAGGAAAAACTGGCGCAGAAACGCATCGCGTTTTTTCCCGCAGTGCTTTTCACAGAAAGTCCGCAGAGCTTTCCTCTGCAGAATTTCTGCTTCCATTATACCTATACGGAAACAGCCAGCATTTACGTAGGTACGGTCATATGAAAAAGTTTGGGCACCCCTATTAATCTTAATCATTTTTAGTTCTAAATATTTGGGTGTTTGCAACAGCCATTTCAATTTGATATATCTAATAACTGATGGACACAGTAATATTTCAGGATTGAAATGAGGTTTATTGTACTAACAGAAAATGTGCAATATGCATTAAACCAAAATTTGACCGGTGCAAAAGTATGGGCACCTCAACAGAAAAGTGACATTAATATTTAGTAGATCCTCCTTTTGCAAAAATAACAGCCTCTAGTCGCTTCCTGTAACTTTTAATCAGTTCCTGGATCCTGGATGAAGGTATTTTTGACCATTCCTCTTTACAAAACAATTCCAGTTCAGTTAAGTTTGATGGTTGCCGAGCATGGACAGCCCGCTTCAAATTATCCCACAGATGTTCAATGATATTCAGGTCTGGGGACTGGGATGGCCATTCCAGAACATTGTAATTGTTCCTCTGCATGAATGCCTGAGTAGATTTGGAGCTGTGTTTTGGATCATTGTCTTGCTGAAATATCCATCCCCGGCGTAACTTCAAATTCGTCACTGATTCTTGTACATTATTCTCAAGAATCTGCTGATACTGAGTTGAATCCATGCGACCCTCAACTTTAACAAGATTCCCAGTGCCGGCATTGGCCACACAGCCCCAAAGCATGATGGAACCTCCACAAATGTGCTTTTGCATACCTCAGGCGACTCTGTTTGTGGCGTGCTTTCAGAAACGGCTTCTTTCGCATCACTCTCCCATACAGCTTCTCCTTGTGCAAAGTGTGCTGTATTGTTGACCGATGCACAGTGACACCATCTGCAGCAAGATGATGCTGCAGCTCTTTGGAGGTGGTCTGTGGATTGTCCTTGACTGTTCTCACCATTCTTCTTCTCTGCCTTTCTGATATTTTTCTTGGCCTGCCACTTCTGGGCTTAACAAGAACTGTCCCTGTGGTCTTCCATTTCCTTACTATGTTCCTCACAGTGGAAACTGACAGGTTAAATCTCTGAGACAACTTTTTGTATCCTTCCCCTGAACAACTATGTTGAACAATCTTTGTTTTCAGATCATTTGAGAGTTGTTTTGAGGAGCCCATGATGCCACTCTTCAGAGGAGATTCAAATAGGAGAACAACTTGCAATTGGCCACCTTAAATACCTTTTCTCATGATTGGATACACCTGTCTATGAAGTTCAAAGCTCAGTGAGGTTACAAAACCAATTTTGTGCTTCAGTAAGTCAGTAAAAAGTAGTTAGGAGTATTCAAATCAATAAAATGATAAGCGTACCCAAATTTTTGCAGCGGTCAAATTTTGGTTTAATGCATATTGCACATTTTCTGTTAGTACAATAAATCTCATTTCAATCCTGAAATATTACTGTGTCCATCAGTTATTAGATATATCAAATTGAAATGGCTGTTGCAAACACCCAAATATTTAGAACTAAAAATGATTAAGATTAATAGGGGTGCCCAAACTTTTTCATATGACTGTATAATTGACATGCTGCGATTTCCAAAAATAGCAGCATTTATGTTGTGGGCATTTTTCTGCAATGTGTGGATGGGATTTGCTAGAATCCCATCCACTTTGCAGGGACTGTAAAACGCAGCAGTTCTATAGCAGTGTTTCTCAATGTTTTCTAGCCAAGTATCTCTTCGTGAAAAAAAGTTCCAAACGAGTATCCCCAATCAACACTGTGGTGTCCATCATGTGACAGATCCTGCTTCCAGTTTTTCTTCCCCACTTGAGATTAGAACACATAGCATGCAAACCATATCATTTTGCTTGTGGGGCATATCTGTGGCAGTCACACACTAAAGGTTTAAAGGTCTTTTAGCTTCCAACCAGCTTTTCACACATCAGATCAAAAATCAGCTGTCTATTTAGCACAGATTACCTGCTGCTGTAGAGGAGACTTCCCCCCTATCCTTTAACCCTAAACTGACTTCTCCTGGCACCTGCCTCTGCTTGGCAGCCACTGTGTCTCAGTAATTGAAGATAGTGGGTGGTTTGGGCAGTACAAGTCCCCCTCCAGGAGCCTTGGAACCTGAGCGCTAACTAAATCTGCCACTTTTGGAGCACTGGTTCTCAGCCACAGCATAAACCCCTTGAGACTGCACAGCATACCCCCAAGTTGAGACCACTGATCTTAATTATATAATTGTGTCCCAACTCTTCTCCAATGGCACGTGTCAGGGAAAAAGAAGGATCAGGTATATTTGATTTCAACATGTCCGATTCTTTGTCTCAATGGAGATAAGTGATAGCCAGAGGCTGAGCCGAGCATGCATATGTATAAACAGATGTGGAATAACTGTTGGCTGAACAAATGTTCTTCTGACAGCTATTTAAAGTGTATGTAGTTGGATGAATAAGATTTGGGATGACAAGTATTCATAATGAAGGATAGGTCATAAGTTTCAAAAATCTTGAAAACCTCTTCAACCTTGTAGCATGACCAAAGAAAATATTGCCTCTCTTGGGCTTAAGTCAAGTGTAAATTTATTGTATTATACAGTATATGTGGTCACAAACATTTATATTATGCATATGTGCACATAACATCTTAAATAAAACTATTTCACAGCTGGTACATTTGCAGTCATTCAGTTATTTTGTTAAAAGAGGAAATGATTTATTTCCTCTTTCTAATTTTGTACCAGCCACTACATAGGTTTTCTAGTTGGGACTATAAATTGAATATATTGTTCAAATAATATTTCTCCTCTTTTGCTTTTTTTCAGGGAGTAAAAGGACCTCTTGGGCCACCAGGACCACCTGGACCCCCTGGAAAACCAGTATGTATAAATATTTTTTTCTTTATGTTAAAGAGAAAACGAAAATATTGTACTTACAGTGGGGAAAAAAAGTATTTAGTCAGCCACCAATTGTGCAAGTTCTCCCACTTAAAAAGATGAGAGAGGCTTGTAATTGACATCATAGGTAGACCTCAACTATGAGAGACAAAATGAGAAAACATATCTAGAAAATTACATTGTCTGATTTGCAAATTATGGTGGAAAATAAGTATTTGGTCAATAACTAAAGTTCATCTCAATACTTTGTTATACTGTATATCCTTTGTTGGCAATGACAGAGGTCAAACGTTTTCTGTCAGTCTTCACAAGGTTGGCACACACTGTTGCTGGTATGTTGGCCCATTCCTCCATGCAGAGCTCCTCTAGAGCAGTGATGTTTTGGGGCTGTCGCTGGGCAACACGGTCTTTCAACTCCCTCCAAAGGTTTGCTATGGGGTTGAGATCTGGAGACTGGCTAGGCCACTCCAGGACCTTGAAATGGTTCTGACGAAGCCACTCCTTCGTTGCCCTGGCGGTGTGCTTGGGATCATTGTCATGCTGAAAGACCCAGCCACGTTTCATCTTCAATGCCCTTGCTGATGGAAGGAGGTTTGTACTCAAAATCTCACGATACATGGCCCCATTCATTCTTTCATGTACACGGATCAGTCGTCCTGGTCACTTTGCAGAGAAACAGCCCCAAAGCATGATGTTGCCATCCCCATGCTTCACAGTAGGTATGGTGTTCTTTGGATGCAACTCAGCATTCACTCTCCTTCAAACACGATGAGTTGTGTTTCTACCAAACAGTTCTACTTAGGTTTCATCTGACCATATGACATTCTCCCAATACTCTTCTGGAACATCCAAATGCTCTCTAGCATACTTCAGACGGTCCTGGATATGTACTGGCTTAAGCAGGGGGACACATCTGGCACTGCAGGATCTGAGTCCCTGGCGGCGTAGTGTGTTACTGACGGTAGCCTTTGTTACATTAGTCCCAGTTTTCTGCAGGTCATTCACTAGGTCCCCCCCGTGTGGTTCTGGGATTTTTGCTCACCGTTCTTGTGATCATTTTGACCCCACGGGATGAGATCTTACATGGAGCACCTGATTGAGGGAGATTATCAGTGGTCTTGTATGTCTTCCATTTTCTAATTATTGCTCTCACAGTTGATTTCTTCACACCAAGCTGCTTACCTATTGCAGATTCAGTCTTCCCAGCCTGGTGCAGGTCTACAATTTTGTTTCTGGTGTCCTTCCACAGCTCTTTGGTCTTCACCATAGTGGAGTTTGGAGTGTGACTGTTTGAGGTTGTGGACAGGTGTCTTTTATACTGATAACAATTTCAAACAGGTGCCATTACTACAGGTAATGAGTGGAGGACAGAGGAGCCTCTTAAAGAAGAAGTTACAGGTCTGTGAGAGCCAGAAATCTTGCTTGTTTGCAGGTGACCAAATACTTATTTTCCACCATAATTTGCAAATAAATTCTTAGAAAATCAGACAATGTGATTTTCTAGATATGTTTTCTCATTTTGTCTCTCATAGTTGAGGTCTACCTATGGTGTCAATTACAGGCCTCTCTCATCTTTTTAAGTGGGAGAACTTGCACAATTGGTGGCTGACTAAATACTTTTTTTCCCCACTGTATCATGTTAAAAGGCAAATGCTTTTTGGTTTTGTCCACCTATTTGTATATTAAGGAGTGGTGATGGAAATTTGACACAAATTATACCAGATGGTAGCTGAGTACAGATTTGTATACATGGTTAAAGGGGTTGTCCAGGCAAAAATGGACAACCTGTTTAAGTATTAAATAGGCAGGGGGCAGTAAAAAAAAAAAAAAAGAAAAATTCATACTCACCTTTCCACGGTGCTCCAGTACCTCCCTGCGTGGTCCAGTCTTTTGGGTCCCGTGCTGCCATTCAGCGGCCTCAGCAATGTGCCTTAAATGTCACTACCTGTGACATCACGGATCTCTTCCTGAGGCCTGCTTAGGTCGAGGATTGACCAATCAGTGGCTTCAGCAGAAGGGATCCGTGACGTCACAGCCAGTGAACAGTTTCAGAAGGACCGGAATGTGGCGGCATTCGCCATATGGGAAAAATATTTTTATAAGCTTGTAGAGCGTGCGTTTTTGGACACAAGGATGCCTAATGTGTATGTGTTTCACAGTAATTTTTTAGTTTTACATGTATTCTAGTGAAAGGGGGCCTCAATAGTAATATTCATATGACTGGCCTGGGAACCTTCATAAGGCTCAAAGAAACAGGTCGGCTCCCGCAATCTCGCCATGTGGGAGCCAACCTGCAACGGAAAAGATACAGGGCCGGTAGGGACCAGCCAAGGGGGCGAAGTTGTAATTCTTTGGGAGGGTCACACTCAGCATTGCTTTGGAACTCCTCCATTCAAACATTGTTGGTTTAGGCTTTTACTTTTAAAACAGAAAAAAAGTTCCTTCAGTGCCCATCAATGTAGGAATCGCATTTGACCTTTTAACTGTGCAGCCAGTTTAATAGTTAATTTCTCACCACATTCCAGCCATAACATTTATGTATTATGCCTGAAAGTAGTGCTCTGGAAGCTTACATTTGCAATTGCTGAGTTAAAGTATGGCTCCATTGTGCGATTTTTTTATTTGCATACATTGTTACTTTTATGTTTTACGATTTTGCAACATTTTCATTATGAGTCTTTTCTTCATTGCCATTTTATAAATGTCCCCCGGTGTGTATTAGTCTGACGGTGCTGGCAATATAAATAGTTACTTCTGCAGCTTTGCTACCTGAATTTGCCATTAATAACTGACCTCCATTGAGACTTATTTTAGCATATTGTTCACATATATTAGCTGGATGTTCTATGAAACTGTCACCTTTCACCATTTTCCTCCAGGGTATGATCTGTTCTTCCTGAGAGTATATTCTTCTTTCTATAGTCTTTTCCTGCTGTATTTTGCTATTTGCATTGACATTCATTATGTGAAACTTATTATCTGCTTTTTTTTTTTTCTCTCCTCTGAGCTGTAAGACTCAGTACTGTCTGTGTAAAGCATTGTCCCTGTACAGTTCCTAAATTGCAGAATGAACAGTAAATGCTGAGTCTGTAATTACGAGAATTTACGAGTACAGAGCAGAAATGGCTAATAAGACAGTAGAGTAGTGCACAATGGATTACTCTTGCTGATCCAGTAAATGAAATGTACTGTATTATGAGTTCTCACTTATGCTTTATGCTTCAGGGTCCTTCTGGGAGTATTCAAGGTTTGGAAGGCAGTGCCGATTTCCTGGTGAGTTTTTTTTTTGGGGGGGGGGTGTTCATTTACTGCACTGGAACCCCTGTTGTTTTTATTTTATTCCCAAAATATCTCCCTTTGTAATTGAAGTTTCCTTATTCTGATTTTGCTGCACAGATAAATGTCCTTTAAGCAGAATAAATTGAATTCAGGCAGTCTAGTGATCAAAGAGGAACCATATCTACACTACAGTATTAGAAGTTATGTACTCACAGCTGAGGGTCTGAAATTGGCTGCCTGGAAAAATCCATAGTTTGACAATAGGTAGATTCTTTTATATGGGCAAACTAAGAAAACAAACAACAAAAATTAATCTAGAATAATTGAGAACACTTATGAAAAAATATATAAGGCTTCCTATATATTTTTCATTCCTATTGAAGACAGTTTTTGCTTTGGCTTAAAAAACTGCAACAAAAAAGCAGCTTTTCTGCAAGGTGGAGCCTTAGCTGAAGTCTTTTACTTTGCTTCTCCTGACAGCCAATCAAATGTTGTTTTTATCTTCCAAACAAAATAAGAATGAGAGCTAGTACTTGATTAGTTGAAACGGCACTGTCATACTATTCAGTGGTTTCCATAAATATCTTCAGAGTATAAAGTTCATAATTTGTCTACTTGTTGTTTTTTGTATTAAAAATATTGATTCTAAGCTCTAACTGTCTCAGGATGAAACACAAATTTCACCACGTGACATTCTGTGTTGATGAAAGAATATTAAAAGATATGAAGAGAGCCAGCTTATTGTTTAATATCTAACAATAAAAAAATACGATCATATGGCATTTACCTCTCAGGTGCCTGTAGTCTCCAAATGGCACCTGAGACTTTGCCATCCTGCAGCAAACACCCCTTCTCCATGGCTGCATATAGGCACATGTCTACTGTGTCTATAGATAAATATAATTCTGACAATAATTAGCCCTATGAAAAAAAAATGTAACAGTAGTAAAATTAGTATTAATACATTCATTACTTTTTATAAATTTTCATTATCATTTCTGAAGCATGAGTGGCGAAACTAGATGTAAGAAAAAAACTCTGGAATAAAGCCAAAAAGTACCTTGTCATTCCCAGTTACTCCCATTCAATAACCTCTGAAATCACAGAATTCAGTAACTAAATTCCAAATAATACTCGATGCATTGCAGATTTCCAGATGGCAGCGTATGTAGAGGAGCTGTTACAACAAATTACTCTTAAGGAAATATGAGAGAATTATTACAATTGCAAATTTTGTTTTAGTGGAGTGTCCACTTGTTCACAGTTGTTGATGTTTGATGTTTGGGCCACACTTACTATTGAACAGTACCCAAGGTTCCCCCAGTGGGCTCAGACTCTGACCTAATAAAGGGACCCAAAAGATCAATAGGGAACCCAAGAGTTCCCTGTTTGGAACTGATTTTGTAGATGCTTGCCCCTAGGATTTATTTCTTATGGATTCATTCACAATTTCCTTACTTTGTTATGAATATCATGATCTGTAAAAATGGAAGCTGGGCCCAGTTTTTTATTTCTGTGAGCCCAGTGCATTTTAGTCTAAATTATCCACCACGTTAATCACCCACTAAACTAAATATATTGTATCAACACTATAGTCATAAAAAAGACTAAACTGTTCCTGTAAAGTATGTATAATTGTTTTCTAGTGCCCTTCTAACTGCCCAGCTGGTCCAAAGGGTCCCCAAGGTCTTCAAGGGGTTAAGGTAAGCTTCTGGTTCATACTCTTTTATGTTTTATAGTTATTTTTTAACATTATAATTTATTGTTGTTTTAAAGAAGGGGGAGGACATTTTGCCTCAAAACAAGGAAATGTAATAATGGTCATAACACACAATGGGGGGTGAGGAGGACTTATTATCCCATCCGATTATTTTCTGGAATGGATGGGTGATAATGTGATGCATTTTTGGTGTAAGGTGCTTTCTTGTGCCAAAGGTGCAACACCCCCCCCTCCCACAAATGTGGGCGTAATGGGACGTAGAGTTTTACATGAAATCTATGCTAATTCTAGACTGGTATAGATTACCATTCTGGGACATGAGCGCACGTCTGTTTTATTAAGAGGCCAGAGCCTTTTGATACATCAGGCGCACCATGCACCTGTCAAGCCCTTTATTAAAGCTGGCGTATGACAATCTTAATAAATCTGCCCCAATATATTTGTAAGAGAATATGCAACCATCTTGTAGCTTTGTTCATTGCTAGATAACAGAGCTTCTCCATATATATATACGTGTTTCTTCAAAAATAAGACAGGGTCTTATATTATATTTTTCTCTGAAAAAAGCGCTATTGCTTATTTTCGAGGTAGGTCTTATTTTTCTTAATAGTAACCCTAACCCTAACTTACATTCACAATTGATGGTGCAGTGTCAGTGGGTATTAAACAAACTTACTGGCTGTCTCTCTTTTTCTAAACACTTCGTGTGGCATTGGCACCATGCACTCTCTATATCCTCTCCTTTACGCTAAGGTGGAGGTGCTGTAGGGAGTGGCTGTTTCTGTGGGAGTGAGCAGGAGTGGCACCTGATGTCTGGTCACATAGGTAACCAAGCTCACAGCATAGTGGCGGTCTGGAGGCGGGACCCAGGAGGCCACACTTGAAAGGTGGACTTGGGAGTCAGGAGGTGGACCCTGGAGCACGACTCAGGAGCGGGTGCCCTGCTGTGGCGGGAGGTAGCAGTGCAGTTGTCTAGCTACGGTATCCGTAATCTCCGTCTCCGTAACGTCAAGTGACATAACCTAGTGCTGGAGGCGCTGACTGTAACTAGGGCTTATTTTTGGAGTAGGACTTATATTTCAAGCCTACTCCAAAAACCCTGCAAAATCTAGCTAGTGCTCATTTTCAGGGTAGGGCTTATTTATGGAGAAACAGGGGTAGGTTTTGTTGATTAACCATAGCCTAGAGAAAACACCAAATCCTTCTTGATGTATGCTGTATGTCATAGCACATTAACATGCAATTTAGAATTTTAACTGTATAAGCAGACATCATTTTTTTACATTGATATAGCACATATTAACTCTATGCTAGAACTGGTTGTTCTAGTTTACGTATTGAAACTGACTTATAGCATTGGAGGCACTTTTACTTTTATTTGTTTAACATTTTATCTCCAGAAGCTAGATACCACAGAATATGGCACAAGTTTTGATAACCAGATTTCTTTCATTTTAGGGACACAAGGGGCGTCCAGGTCCCCTGGGTGAGTCCGGACAACAAGGAAAATCTGTAAGTGTTTCATACAATTATTTATGGACAGAATACTGATTATTATAAATGCATGCAACAGCATAGGTTTTAAGGAGGAAGACATATATAGAGGGTATAAAGCAGTGATGTTAACCTTCTACTTGTTGTTCAAGATATACTGGAAAAATCACATGACAAAAGGGGATCTTTAGACAATTGCCCTTGAAATATGACTGGCAAATGTCCCCTAAGAGATTTTCCATGCGGAATGTTGTAGATAGTACTATTGTGGTAATGGTAACTATAGGCAAAATCCACAATCCAGTAAATAAAAGGTATCTTTTTGTATCCTTATCCATAGGGCCCAAAGGGAGATGTTGGCATTTCTGGAGAACAAGGAATCCCAGGACCACCGGTAATTTCTGATGGATGATGGATCTAAGGCTAGGGTCACACCACATTTTTGTTATGTGTGAGAGGTATACATTTGAATAGGTAAAAGTGCTCACATGATTTGTTGATCCTCCCCCATGATCTTCCACTTAGATGCTCATACTAAAAAAGCAAAAAAAGTGAAAGAAAAAAAACCAAAACAAATGGATGCAACATCTAGGTTAAAAAAACCCAGATATGTTTGTATTTAAATGTACCAAATTTGCTACATATACTTTTTATCTATACTATGTGACAATTTGGGGGAATTAGACTCAAAATGGCGGCTTCTCCTGGTCCGGACAGCGGTGGTTCATGGTACTGGGCACCGGAAAGATAGCTTTCAGACGGTCCAAGTGTAAATAAACGTGGCTTTATTCAGCTTAACTGCAACATAGCAAAACAACAAACAACGTAGACCACAGTTAGGGTCCTAACTCACTCCTTGAGCCCCTAACTGTCCTGACTGTTGCTCAGCTCCAGCAACAGTCCTCTGTGGACGCCAGCCCTCTGGGACAGAGCCTATCTCTCTGTCCTAGCTGGTCCACCCCTGTGGATGCCAGCCCTTTTGGGACAGAGCCTCTCTCTCTGTCCTAGCTGGTCCACCCCTTCCTGCTTCCTGCAGGACACTCCAGCCCTCCTGGAGTTACGTGCCACCACCCAAAGGCGTGGCTGAGAGCCTTTTCTGGCCTGGCCTGGGTCGCTCAACAGCGCCCTCTGGCTCACATACTTACAACTATAAAAACATGCAACTGTAGCATACACTTGAAATATGATGTAAAAATACCTGAAATCTGATGGACCTCTAATGATCTATTGCAAAAAATTCTAATCTAATATCTAATCTAAAATATCTAAAAATATAAAAAATATCAAATCTAAAATCTAATATCTAATCTATAATACAAATCGTAATAGAATAGGTTGTGACTCATCATAATGAATCCTCTAAAAAATGAAAGCCATGACACCATTAGGAACAGAGCCTAAACATTCTAAATGTTATGTCTTTTTCTTGTAACCACTAGTAAAACAATAGCATTGCCAACCATCGGTTTTATAATATTTACCATCAAATAGTCATAATGTCAATATTCCGGTTTATTTTTTATTATCCCTTTTGATAACCGCTTTTTTTTTTTTTACATATAGGGTCCGCAGGGAATCCGTGGTTATCCAGGAATGGGTGGACCCAAAGGAGAAACAGTAAGTAATTCATACAGTGTGATCAGAACCTTTTGGCGAATGTGAGATTTACATGTTCATACTTTTGTGGCACCTGTTTTTTTTATTCTTAATATTTCATTCACAAAACATAACAGAACATTTCAGGTATACAGACCCTCAATACAAATACAACAAAATTGCATGTAAATACTGTAGATACAGCCTTGCCAAAGGTAGAGTGACATATAATTTAAACCAGTAAAAGATATCAAAGCCATGTTAGTTATATATAAGTTTTATAAGGCTCATGTTGGTCTATGGCAGGGTAGGTAACCTTTTTTGTTCGGTGTGCCGATTTTAGTTAAAAAATCAAAGATGAGGTACTCGGAGTGCCGGTCAATAATTGTAAGTTTGATGACCCCTAAACTAAAGTCATATACCACAAACCATAACAGAGAAGTGCTGCCACCAGATGCTTTAGGACGCATGCGTTTACTGATATTTCCTGGGACGTTCCTGTACTTTCCAATTAGAAGCAATGAAAGTCCATGTGCATCCCTCAACTAGTGGTAAATGTAAGTGTCCAGGAGCACCATATGGTGGCATCCTTATGGTTGAAACACACTATTTATCTGGATGCAGATATAGTCTTAGGCCACAGGAACTTTTACTTCAATGTAAAACTGCGTTCACATGGTGCATTTTTGCACACAAAAAATGCCTGTGTTTTCTGTGCAAAAAACACATCCTTAATGCAGAAAACACACCGTTATACAGAATAATGTCCCGTTGCGGCCCCTGCACACGGTATTATGTCTCATAGCGACCCCTGCACAAGGTATTATATCCCATAACAGCCTCTGCACACTGTATTATGTCACATAGTGGCCCCTGCACACGGTATTATGTCATATAGTGGCCCCAGCACACAGTATTATGTCATATAGTGGCCCCAGCACACGGTATTATGTCAGATAGTGGCCTCTGCACACCGTATTATGTCACATAGTGACCCCAGCACATGGTATTATACCATATAGTGACCCCTGCACACGGTAGCGCAGGGAGCAAGGTGAGTATCATTGTTTTTTATGTTTCATCGCTTCTCCTAAGTCTCCGCTTATTATACTCGGGGGTCTGAAGAGACCCCACAGTATAATAATAGCAGTTTCGTTTTGGCCATGTTTGGTCCAATCAAAGCTGCTGCGTGAGGACTCTGCTGCCGTGCCAGGGAAATAAGCCTCGTGTGCCACTCTTGGCACGCGTGCCAGGGGTTGCCGACCCCTGTTCTATGGTACCTATTTTTAGACTGGGTGTTCAATGAACTAAAGGCAGTATTATGCCCTTTTTTATATGATACCATGCTTTATATGATGAATAGAAATATGGCAAATGATTCACTTTTTCCATCAAAGATTTTGGAAATGAAGTAGAATGTTTAGGTTAGGGGCCACATTGGGGCATTCCCTTTATAGCCATGTGTTTATCCAATCAATCCCATCATTTGTAGGACTGCACTATGTTCTGTTTGAGTACTAATCACTTTTGTCACAAAGGACAAAAATGGGATAGTTTTTGTGGCAGCACACCTGCATAAATCGCCACGTTTCTGCTGCTATTTTCAGCCTTCCTTTATAAAAGTTGAAAAGCTTTGGATAAACCTACAGCGTAAATTGTCAGTTTGAGCTTTGGACTTTTTTTTTTTTCGAAACGTGGATGAAATTTGTTGAAATCAATAAATGTAAAGCTAAAAAGCTGCAAACACGCCTTGTTTGACACCAGCCTTAAGTTTACGGTTCCTCCACCATTTAACTATACAACTTTTTATCTCATTAACATCACAATAGTAAAGTTGGCATCAAGAACTGCCAAAAATGTTGGGTGTAAGGTCAGCTCCATGCTAGAAGTCCCTTCCTCCCCACAGCTCTACTGTAATTGTGATTTCAGTACAAAACAGTAGTTCCCCAGGGAGGCAGACATGCCTAGTGTTATACAGTAGATGACTTTTGGAGTCTGGTTCCCTGCTCAGTGTTTTGTCTGAAAAATACAGCTGATGTCTGGGCTGTATTTCACAGACCAAATACGCCCATGTGAAGCGGGTCTAAAGTTATAAAAATGGATAATTTCTTAAACCTTCTAAATCGATCAGTACTGATTTCTATGGGACACAAACATTGTATTCATCTATACTGTTTTATCAGTATGGTTCTGTATTTTCAAATCTAAGGTGTATCAATTTTAGACAAGCGATTCTAAGCTAGAATTCTGATATAATGTAGTCTACATGAGTTGATGACAGTCATATTTTCGTGGCACTATTGCTTCTAAAGTGACATCCACTGTCAGTACCTATTTAGTTTTTGAATGTATTTGACAATAGTCAACTATGAAATGTCGCACAAAATTATGTTTTGGTAACATGAGGGATGCCTGTCATGCCAAGGATGGTAATAAATTTGGACTGTGTGGAGAAATGAGTAAGCGTTGTTATACAGTATTGAAATTGATTCTAACAGAAGATTATTTCTTGTCAATTTAACAGGGTCCCATCGGATATAAGGGGATGATCGGATCGGTGGGTGCAGCAGGGAAGCCTGTAAGTTGAAATAAACTACCTTTCTCACCACTATTGTATGTTTGTATGGTATAGTATATAAACAATGTGTCCTATAATTAAACAGGGTAGTATAACTTTATGCAGTGATCTCGCCAGGTTTCGATACACATGCAGAACATTACATTTCATTCAGTCAGGGGACACAGAGGTGAAATCCCACATCCTGTTAGTGCGGATTTCTCAGTCCTCATTACAGAATTCCCTGGAGTGAATGAGTGTTTAATTAAATTGCACATGGGGGGTTATTATTTTTAATGAGTCTGGCCTTGCAGTCTTTACTTCTCTGTGTCTGTTTCAGGGTGAGGAGGGGCCAAAAGGGCCTCCAGGAGAGCCGGGTGAGAAAGGAGACAGGGTGAGTCAAAGTTGTTTCATCTTCTGTTTATTATTATAATATGTCTACTTAATATTAGGCAACCTTTCAATGTAGAATTCACTGATGTCTATTTAAAGGAGACTGGCATTCAAATTCAAAAGCAATAGTATGTTCAGTTTAGCATATTCTTGTTTTTCAATTTCATGGGTTATAGCCTGGAATAGTAAAGAAATGTGCTAGGAGATAGCTATGGGAATGTTAGAAAATTACATCCTACATGTAAGACAGTAAACATATTTATCTTCACATGTACATTTTGCACATGCAGTAAACACTTTAACGCAGAAAGATTATGTGAAATAATACTTTGATATATTCAGTAGGTAAAATTTGTATAGTAGTTATATGTTGAAGTATTCTTCAATCATTCCCATGTTCATAGCTAATTCATTTATACATAAAAGGATCCCAGATTCTGTTGTGTTCATTAAACAAACTTAAAGGGATTATCCACTTTTTTCACAATTGATGGTCTATCCTTAAAATAGAACGTCAGTTTTAGATTAGCAGGGGTCAGGGGGTTGATTTTACCTTACCATAACTTGTGGTATTGTACTATAGCTTTGTTTCAATCTATGTGCATTTCTATTGCAGGGTGCTCGTGGAGTTATTGGGCAGATTGGAGCAATGGGGCCTAAGGGCAACAACGTACGTATTGTTTATAAACACCTTGTATAAATAGGGAATTCCTGCATAATAATTATTAGGATATAGAGGAAGAGCATTATCTACCACCCTTCTGGCTGCGGCCACTCTTGTTTTCCAGCATACAGTTATTTTTTTTATAAGATGTAGTAGGCATGATATTCCAAACAGACAGACAGCATATCTACTCTAAACACTAGATAAGTAAGCTTTAAACAGGGTCCATTTGATATATTTCATGATGAGTTCAATAACATTTGCTATTATAAAAGTTTCTCCATCTGTCACTTACAGGGCCTGCCTGGTATTGATGGCAAGGATGGTACCCCAGGTGTTCCTGGAGTAAAGGTGGGTACCCATGTCATCCTTCTTTTCCTGTTTATATCACAATTAATACTTGCCTTTATATATTCTTCTTTCTTTCATTCTTCATTCTCTCATGTCTAGGGCAGCCCTGGCCAAAATGGAATCCCTGGTTCTCCTGGTCACCAAGGGTTATCTGTAAGTATATTCTATACCTTGCCAAATAAATAAATTAATTATTTACTGTATTTATATGAAACTGGATTTGTTACATATATTTTCTTAGTACCCTTTGTTTTATACAAAAATCTGTTCCAGTTTGGTGATCCTTTCCTAACGTCAGTTGCCTTCTCTTTGTTTTCTAGGGTTTACCTGGTCAGTCTGGTTCTAAAGGAGGACCTGGACAAAAGGTTTGTTGTTGATATTTGTAATTATTTTTCATGTACATATTCTAGGATGTGGAAAAATAATTTAGCAATGGCAAGTCATTAAAGACTTTGTATGATTTTTTTATTCTGTTCACTTGTTGCTAGGTGTAAGTCGTAACAGAGATAATAGTAGAGATAATAAAGTGATGCCTGGTTTTCTGCCCTGCCACCAGATAGTATAATACACAGTATAATATGCTCCACAGTGGCTTCCACACAGTATAATATGCTCCACAGTGGTTCCGAACAGTATAATATGCTCCACAGTGGCCCCCGCACAGTATAATATGTTCCACAGTGGCCACCACACAGTATAATATGCTCCACAGTGGCCCCAATACAGTATTATGCTTCACAGTTGCCACACACAGTATAATATTCTCCCCACAGTGGCCCCCACACAGTATAAAATGCTCTCAATAGCACCCTTCGAGCCACTTCAGGCGACCGCCATGAAATTCAATGAATTTTTGTGAGGTTCATTTTGGTGCTATTCTTATATTTTGGGGTCTGCTCAGACCCCAGGGTATAATAAGTAGAGGTTTAGGGGAGATGATTAAAAATAACAAACATCTTGCCTCACCTTGCCTCAACTCTCCTGGGCATCCTCTCTCCATTCGGCTCTATCCACCATCCCCTTCAGTTCTCTTCTGCCTGCGACTGAGTTCATCTGCTCCAGAGGTCACCACTGGGGCCTGTGACTGGGCCTCAGCGGTCATGTGGGGTGTGCTGACGTCATTCCGTTGGCAGGCCCCACATGACCACTGAGGCCCAACCACAGGCCCCAGCAGTGACCCATCTCAGTCTCAGGCCGAAAGAGTCCCGTAGAGGATGTTGGGGACTGTCGGAAGTCCAGGAGAGATGAGTATAAGTATTTGTTATTTTTAATCAACTCCCCTGGGCAGGTTACTATTGGAAAGGGCATGTACATACATCACATAATGCTGGTCCCCTTTCCATTCTGGAGATGTATAGCCGTCAGGGAAGCAGGTTTTCCACGTCTGCTATCATAGTGCTACAGGGCTCCGGCTATCTCCAGCTGGTCAGGGGCCCTGTACTCCTCTGGGCCTGGTCACGGTCACACCCCCTGCAACCGCGATCATTACTCCCCTTCCTATTACTGCAGTTACATATATACACAGGGTTACATATATAAAACAGTATATATGCATCATAAACAGTGCAAAACAGTTTAGCACTGTCAAGTGGGATGATGCATACATTTCTTGCACAACATGAGACACTGTGAATGGGAACTGTAACCTGGCATATACATGTTCCTTACAGGGAGAGCCAGGCTCTCGTGGAGAACCAGGATTCACTGGAGCACCAGGAAAGGAAGTAAGTATAGTTAACTGTGAAGTGCATTTTATTTTACATAATAAAGCTTATTGTTTATTCTCTTCACAGAAATATACAGACAAAGATTATCACTAGTTTAAAGTAGTAGTCTACCTTTGGCATGCAGTTGAAGATTGCCACCTAGAGATCAGATTATTGTGGAACAGTTTTACTAAAACATTCACAGAACACTATAAAACAGGAAATTTATTTCAGTTTATCTGCATTTACTAGGGAGAGAGAGGTCCACCTGGAGAAGCTGGTCCCAGAGGTATTGTTGGTGTAAAAGTAAGTAAATACTATTCTATTACTGTATGTTTCATGGCAATAAACACTGGAATTTTCCTTCTTAGGCTAGGTTCACAACTGCACACGATTCTCTGTTGTTCATGTCTGCCAGGTGACCCAAACGATGGAGAGATGAACTGCTAAAATAGCAGTTACCTGTGGACCCCATAAACTATAATGGGGTCCGCTGGGTGTCCGTTGGGTGTCTGGCGTGTAGGACTTTTCTCACCGCTGATTTTCGTTGTGCCTCCAATAGAGACTCTGGCGCAGATGTGAATTTAGGCTTAGTCAATAATAAATCCTATATGTATACTTAAGAAAGAAATTATATCAATGTTTTTGCTGGCTGTCTTTTATAATTTTTCTGATTATAGGGGGATCGTGGTGAACGAGGACCAGTTGGGCCTGTTGGAGTGGAAGGAAAAGTAGTAAGTATATGATTATATGAAATAGGAATGGAGAATTAAAAATCCTGATATGATCCTTGTCCATGATTGAAATATTTTATCTAGGGGTATTCAAGATACAGTACAGTAGATTAAATGAAATGGGTTATTAAAATATCATTTTATTTCCTTGAATATGGAGCACTGCCTAGTTTTTCTTCTATAAGGTTGGAGGGAGAGTTGAGGTCCTGGTCTTGGAACCATTTATTTGTGTACTGCTTTCTTTTTAATGACAGGTAGATAGATAGATAGATAGATAGATAGATAGATAGATAGATAGATAGATAAATAGAAAGAAATATATAAAAGAAAGACAGAGGTAGATTTTGCAAGTATCTATATAACATTTAATAATTATCACAAGTTGCGTTGCAGTTAGAAATAGTGTTTCTTTAGCTGTTGCTGCCTATTTTAGTGTTACTTTCCACTAGATGGCATTGTGTATTTAATTTTAACATATCTAGAATTATCTAAAAGGCACAAAGCCTACACACTTGCTATTTGTACAACATTGCTTATTTTTTCTCATTTTGTCATGATTTATTTTTAGTAATGATGGAAAGTAACAACATAAAACTTAAATGTAAAGAAAGAGAGTAAATGTATTTGTAACATTCCTTATTAACAATAACCTGGAATACCTCTGCCTTATATTGAAAGTCGGGAGCTATAGAGGAGTAAGTCTGGAGGTCAAAGCAAAATTTATTCTTTAAACAAACATTTATAGATACAAGTGAAAAACAAACTAATAAGGTTCTAGCTTGGTTATTTTTTATTTTAGTAATCTCTAAACTCTTGGAATGCGTGATCTGCTCTTGCCTCATTTGCTATTTCTCTACTAACTCTCTTCTCATTACCCTGTAATAATGGAAATTGCCATTACAAAAGACTTAAATGATTTCCTTAAAGCAAAATCTAATAACAAAGTTCCCATGTTCACATAATAAGTATTTATAATGCAAAAAATCTATCATTTGGAAACAGTATTTTAGCCAGGCAACCCCTTTAAGTGTATTGCTGCATTTTTTTTTTTTTATCTATTCATATGGTACACAGATTCTGACTGGTGACTAACTCATGTAGCATTGTGTACTACAGTTTTGTTTAATAAAAGATGGATGAACCTCTGTATACCTTGTTTACCTTTTATGTCTCCCCTAGTTTTATATGATCCTCACTTTCTTTGAATTGTCTACCTTGCTACTCTTTATGTCTGATTTTTGTTTGTATACATTCCATCTGACTTCTAAAGTACTGCTAAATATGTTGGCACTATACATTCAATACATGCTTCATAACCTTATAGTAGTATAATAGTAAGTGCTCCTTTATTGCTCACACACTATAAAGCAGCCTTACTGCAACCAGACACAGTATGATGCCTTATTATTTCTCCCTATATAGTATAATCCTCCTTAGTGCCCGCCACACAGTATGATGTGTGTTTAGAGTCCACACACAGTATAATGCCCTGTTAGTGCCCCTCATAGTAATGATGCCCCCAACACATTTTGATCCCCCTCAGTGCTTCACCACTAGTGTCTCATCAGGCAGTATAATGCCCTTAGAGTATCCCACACCTTCTGATGACCCCTTAGTGTACCCACTCTTTATGATGTTACTACATAATTTCCCCCAAACAGAAGTGATATCACTTAGTTCTTTTTAACATTGTAAAATGCCCCTCCACTGTCTGAGGCCCCCTTATTGCCCCCAACATAGTTTAAAGCCTCCTTAGCTCCCCCATGCAGTGGAATCCCCCTTAGAAGCTTCACACAGTAGTGATGCTCTTCACACAGTATGATGCTCACTTACTGCCTCTTCACATGCCCTTTAGTACCCCTCCAAAGTCTCATACCCTCTTAGTACCAAATTACATGTTATGATGCCCCTTTAGTGCTCCCACACAATCTGATGATACTTCGGTGACCCTTTACAATATTATGCCTCATTTCCCCCACACAGTATTTTGCCCCTTAGTGCACCCATAGAGTATGATGTCCCAACACAGTAGTGATAATTCCTCCCCACACAGAAATAGTGCTCTTAAAAAGGAAGGAATATTCACCTTGCTTCATTCCTGCAACAAACCAAGCAGTCTGTGGGTCTCTTCCTATCTGAGCTTTCTGTGTGGTGGAGGGGCAGGCACAATGATGTCACTGAATTGCATCTGTCTTTGCCTGAATATGATGGCAGGGGTCACAGGGTCAATGGTGGAGTAGGAAATAGACAGCTTCCCACTCCACCATCATGTTCGCTTGTATCTGTGTTCTCATAAATATAGCTATATAGATATAGCTAAAAATTGGGACATGCAGCTAGCCTTCTGAGGCAGCAGGACAATGCCTCATATCCGTGACTGTCCCACTGAATCTGGGACAGTTAGGATACATCTATTAATAAAAATGGTTGATATTAATATTATTATTAGTATTATTATGATTATTAATAATAATCATAATAATAATAAAATCTTTTAACAACTTGAAATTATAGGAATTTATAGACCAACACACTCCAAATGTATAATAAAGACAACCAGCTATACAGTATATGGCTATAAAAAAGGCAGCATATTTGGCCTCTAAAACATTTGTCTAGCCAGAGCTAGAATTCAATGAAATAATATTTCCTTACCTTGCTGATGAGTTGAAATGTAGGTTATTGTCTTTCTGGTTTGGTAACAGAAAAGATACAACAGCCAACAGTTCACTATAGTGTTGTAACCTATGAAATGCAAAGTAGATCACTGCTTGTATTTACTACAAGTATGCACAGTGTTAACATACACTTGATGGTTTAACAGAATTTTACAGTTTATTATAATGTTTCTTTTATGTTTATGCATTTTTTTATTTGTTATACTCCCATGTTTTTCAAGTGACATCATGCACTTGAGTTGGTATGGGCCTACATATTTATGCAAAATCTGATGATCTACTGTATGTTATCCCAGCATAATTTCATATTTTAAGAAAGTTCCAAAAAGTATATTGCTATCTTACTGAATGATTGCCCTTTTCTCTTTTAACATGCTCCCAAGTTGTGGTCTAGCATTTGTTGAGAGAAATACCTGACAATCAATACTATTTGCTTTTCTTTGGTCTTTATGTAGTCCTGAAACCAGATAGTATGGAATAAAGAACTGAGTTATATTTCTCTATTGCCAGGATATAGGCAATTTGGCACAGATGTCCAACATCAAGATTAGGCAAAATATTACCAAACTTGAATATTCCCACCACTAGGTTTCACTGTTGTTTTGATACAGTGTGGTATCAATCTCTTCTCTATTATACTACTACTTTATATCTTAGCACTGACAAGCATTTAGCTTTTTTTTTTTACTTTTCTGACACATGGTTTAGAGCTTGCATCTTTGCCCAATGGACTTTAGCTATAGTCTTCTTTAGATAGTATTTATAGAGAGCACCCTAGTAGAGAAAGAAACAGATTTTCTAATGAGACATGTTACAATTTTTTTTTATTTTAATTTCTACTGTTCATTTATGATAAGGGTTTTTAAAGGAACGCTTTAAAGTTCAATGCAGAGCCCTAGAAAAACTTTTAGTCCAGCCTTTAAGCCCTAGAGTGTTTAGAAAAACTACATGACTGTAGTGTAATTTGTAATAAGTGATTCACATAAAATCTATTTGTGCATGCATATCAAAAATCATTGTCTTTCAATTACATAAGGCTACTTCTCGGTCATTTGCTAAGAAACTGTTTCCTTGCCACTTACAATTGTGCTGTTTTGAATGGCACAAGTGAACTACTGAGGACAGCAAACAGGGGAAAAGCTAGTCAAACTGTTTGTTTTCCTTATTTTCATAGGGTTCAAAGGGTGAACAGGGTCCTCCCGGCATACCAGGACCACAGGGTATTCCTGGAGTAAAAGGAGACAAGGTAAGCACAAGGAAGTCTTTTGTTTTGTTTTCTCCTCTGCTAATGTAAAGTACATTTATTCTAGCCTGATTCTGTTATTTTAACTGGATTAAAAAGTGATCAAATAACCCCAAATGCATACTGGAATACCTAATGGCAGGTTTGAACACACTTATGACTTACTTTACTCCACAGGGCTTTCCAGGAAAGGTTGGAGGCAAGGGTGAAGTGGTATGTATGATCTTATGTTTTTTCTAATAAGTTACTATATAACTGGCTATCTGTTTTTAAGCAGATGTTACACACACTTACAGTACACGTCGTAGTCAAGCATCATTACTTTATTCTCTGTTGTGAGTGTTCACATTTGCTTGTACATAATGCATAATGCTAAAAATGTTGTTTGCTTTTAGGGTGATCCAGGAGTTGAAGGTTTAGCTGGTGAGAAGGGAGAAAAGGTGAGTTAACTTATTTCATAATGGTTAAAAGATCTTCTTAATTCTATTTGTCCTCTTTACCTGCAAAAGTAGCAATGCTGGTTGTATTTCTTTGTGGCTCCAGTCAAAAAACATCAATATTTTTATAATTACAGTACATAACATTTTGGTCCAGAATCACATGGTCTATTAAATGAGACTAAGTTTTCTGAAAAGTTAGTAACCATTTATCTCAGTAGGTTCAACTATGTTTTTGTGATTAGGACAACTGATAATGCATTGCGATATCAGCTTTATGACAGACTAGATCATGTTGTATTTGCTTTACTTAGGTTTCCTACATTGGAAAACTTGGCTTTACTACATATGTAAAGTGTTTTCTTCCTATATTACTGACTAATAATACACAGCATTCAGGTGATAAAAAATTCTGATGAAAAATATATATGTTTAGGCTAATCTTTTTCAATTTAGGCAAGTTATCTGATATAAATGTGATATGATATAATTTTATAATATAATCCAGCATCCTACTGTATTTAACCAAGTGCCAAAAACTGGGTACATCAAAATACAGGAGACGTTTCTCCAGGTGGTGATAATTACATAGTTTACATAGCTCGGTGGTGTAACTTGGTATGGCTGGGCCCCAAGGTGAACATTTGACATGCCCCCCCCCCCCGAACCACCACTCCCATCCCCCCCAAAACCACCCCCTCGAACCCCCCCTGCACAAACAGCATTCCTGTGCACACGATTATGCCCCATATTGGCCCCTGCACACAGTATTATGCCCCATAGTGGCCCTTGCACACAGTATTATGCCCCATAGTGGCCCCTGCACACAGTATTATGCAGCATAGTGGCCCCTGCACACAGTATTATGCCCCATAGTGGCCCCTGCACACAGTATTATGCCCCATAGTGGCCCCTGCACCAGTATTATGCCCCATAGTGGCCCCTGCATACAGTATTATGCCCCATAGTGGCCCCTGCACACAGTATTATGCAGCAAAGTGGCCCCTGCACACAGTATTATGCCCCATAGTAGACCACCCATGAACAATTATTATACCCCAGAGTATAATGATCGGAGACCCAGGGGTGGATACAAAAATAAAAAACAATGCTACTTTTTTCTTCCTGGCTCTGATGCACTCCAGTGCACTACTTCGGCCATGTTCAATGTTGGACCAGATCTTGCGTGAGCCAGGCCGGCATTGCGACGCATAATGACGCCAGCTGACGTCTGGGACGTCACCAAACAGGCCCAAAACCTGCGGAGCGCAGGAGAGGTAATTAATGTTGTTTTTTATGTTCCCTCACCTCCCCTGGGCCCCCGATCGTTATACTCAGGGGTCTGAAAAAAGTCCCAGAGTATAATGATAGCAGTGTTTGTGGGTTTCGCGGTAGCAACTGCCACAGGGCTCTGAGCCCCTTAATGTCTCGAGCCCTGTGGCAGCCGCTACCGCTGCTATCCTGGTATTTATGCCCCCTAGCTACAGCACATAATATCAGGGTTTTATAAGTAGGTGTAGTTTTGTTAACAAACAATTATGTTGAAAACATGCTATATACAGCTATTAATAGGTGTAGTTGTATTAATAAACTATATATTGTGTTGATATCTCGCTATATAGAGCTATTAATATTTTATGTATGTATGTTTTATATTGCTTATATTGCGCCAACCATCCACTACTTCATCCTTCTGGACCATCCTTGCACAACACTCATCAGTAAACAAGACTGTTTCAAAATTAATCTTCGTGTCTGGACCCACTGCAATAATTTCTCCTTGTGAGCACTTTTTAGGAGTGGCCAAATAGTAGGTATATGCACAACTGCAGGCCATTGGATGGATCCTACACCTTGAGGTCCATGGACTGCCAAAGGCACTGGCAGCTTCAAATACCTGTTTGTTGCTTTGTAATAGTATTTTAGGAGCTGCTCTCTTAATCTGATGAACTTGTCTGGCAGAAACCTTCCTCATTATGCTTTTATCTGCAGGAACCCATCTGTGCATATCTAATGTTTTCATACCTTTTCCAAGGCACTACACTATTTGACACTTTTCGTCTGCAGAGAGATCCTTTTTCTTCCCCATATTGTTTGAAACCTGTGGCCTGCTTAATATTATTATTATTATTATTATTATTATTTTATTTTTATTTTTTTTTTCTAAAAAAAGGCTAAAATATATATTTCTTTTTAGGGTGACTCTGGTGAACCAGGTCCCAAGGGGCAGGTAGGATTGTCTAGATACAATCTGTAACATTTATTTTTATTTACAGTTGCTAACATCCTGTGTATTCAATATTTTCTTATGCTTCTATACAGCAAGGTGTACATGGAGAACTCGGTTATACAGGTCCCACTGGAGATCCTGGCCAGCCTGGAATACAAGGACTTGCAGGGCTACCAGGACCAAGAGGACTTAATGGAGAAAGGGGTGTTCCTGGGATGCCTGGACGTCCAGGAGTTCCTGTGAGTAATATTAAAATGTTATTAATGACCATGACAAGATCAATTTAAATGATCACTCATAAATATTAATTTGACTGGAAGGAAGCCAGACAGTCATGTCTAGGACAAGATATTCGAAAAGTGACATCATGACTTTTCACAAGATTCATCCTGCAATGCTATGTCTGTTGCAGCCCCTGCTACCTCCTGTGTCACCCCCTCTACATCATAGATTGTAAACTCTTGCGAGCAGGGCCCTCAGTCCCAGTGTGTGAATTGAATATTTCTTTGTAATGTATCTTTTTTGTCAGTACTTGAACCCTACAAACTGTACAGTGCTGCGGAATATGTTGGCGCTATATAAATAAAATTTATTATTAAGGTTTCAGTAATATTTTTTTCTTTTAGGGAAGAGATGCAGGAGATCAGCATATTGTTGAAGTTGTTTTGAAAATGTTGCAAGGTGAGTACTATTAAGATTAGCCCAATATGAAAGAGGCAATGAAAAATATTCAAATGTTGTGGCGTAGTAAATATTTTGCAGCTGCCTTTGTAAGAATGAGCTGTTAAAAGGCTGTCTGAAAATGACCTTCTACACAAATGCACGTGGATTGGGATTTACCATACGGCACAATATTGTAGGTTGCCATCTTGAGGAATGTGACACAGTAAACACTGGCATAAGTATAGGGGTCGCAGTGGTCACAGCTGCGGGCCCAGAGGCTAGGGGCCCCCACAAATCACCCTTACTATGCTAGGGCTGATTAAACTTCTTTGATCTCCTTTCTTACCTTCCTTTGATGTCTGGTAGTGTGTGCCTTTTAAATTTAAGAACCCCTGCCCTCTGGGGCATGGGGGTGAGAAGATATAAGATACACAGCCTTCCACTGTCATAAAGAAGAAATTTAACCCTTTAATGGGCCAAAATAACATTTGGTCAGCAGAAACTAGTCAAGGAGGGATTCTGTGGTGGAGGTTAGAGATGAGCAAATTGAAGCTGCAGAAGTGGAATTCGATCCAAATTTCAGGAAATATTCGATTCACATGTAATCCCAATTTCCTGATGCTTCGCGGTAACGAATATTTAGTAAGGACCTTTGTGACATCAGACGGTCACAAGATAATCTCTAGTGATGTGATTGGGTAGGCGTGTCTTTGCTTGTTAGCAGATCCTTCCACATGAATAAAAGTTGTCCGTGCTGGAGAGAGAGAGAGACATGACCACGGCATCCAAGGCCTTCTGCCATTTTGTCGCCCACTCGCCCACCCCGGCTCTCTGCAGACAGGAAATAGCTGTTTATTCGCCGCGAATTAATTCGGATCGAATAGAATCATATTGTGAAATTTGGCGAAGTTGCCAAATCGAATTATTGAATACTTCGCTCATCTCTAGTGGAGGCTGTAGCACAAAAGGGGGCATGATTACTATGTGGGAGGCACCTACAGGGGATAGGAATAATAGGAAGCTTGTGTGAACAGATATGTTGTGAACAAGTCATCATGGCGGTCTGGGCCTAGAGTAGGAAAGGAAAACGTAACTGTTACTAAAATATATGGATGGGACGCAGCTGATGGTTGTGAGGTGAAGTTGCACAGGAGGGCCCAAGCTGAGCTTTTTCACCAGTGAATGTGTGCCTTTATTTACACCCCTGGCAGCAAACATTTTTCTGCAATGTAGTAAGTGCCACCTACACGATCAATTCCCTGAACATATGAAATAGCAGATTTATCAAGTGATTGTGAATTATATTTGTAAGATACAATTCTGAAACTGTTTCCAGTTGTGACTAATACCTGTAAGCTATGCACTATCAAGGTTTTCTCACATTCATGTTAAATACAACCTTTTGCGGTTTTCAGTCGCCTCTTACCCCAGCTGTATAGCTACATTATGCTGTTAAGTAGAGATTCTATATTGCTAAGTCACCATCATCAACAAAGGGAGTCCATAGGTTGTGTATCTTATCATTTACAGTCTATTACAACTTTTGACTCCTGGCAATTAAACAAACAAATTTCTGTCTATTATTTGACCTACTGCATGTCCAAATGTCAATGACATTATCATTCTTTAATAGTTTCTATCCATAGTCAGCTAAGGCTAGGTTCACACTAGCGGTGAGTTCTCTGTCGTTCAGGTCTGCCAGGGGACCTGAATGACGGAGAACCCATCCACCAAAACATTGGTTACACGTGGACCCCATAGACTGTATGACGGAACTCCGTTGCAGATGCCAACCTAGCCTAAGCGAGTACATGCTGTTTACATCACATTAAACCCTAAATTTAACCTATTCTCTGGTAAATGTCCACAAATGTATTTATAGGGCTACGTTCACCTGACAGAGGCCAAAAGAGTGTATTTTGGCCTCCAGTGTGCTGGTATATATTTTGCAGACTGGAACAACGTAGTTGAATAGTAGTAGACAAATCTATTCCATACAAATTTATAAAACAATTACCTTCCAATATACTTTTTCATTCAATGAGAGCCTATTAATGACTTGTCCCACTATATTATAGGGCTATACAGTGATATACATTGCAGTCTTCTTTTGGATTTACTTTATATGTCTGGACATCCTTCCAACATACATGTATACCTCCAATGGAAGGCGCTTGACGTGTTGTGAACATGACCTTAAACTGCACAAAAATTGGGTTATTTTTAGCTAATATTATTTTGAAGGTTTGTTTTTCAGATAATTTGTCTTTATGACAAGTTACACATAGAATTAATAATGGATGTGCTAGTGAGTAATGGAATGCAAGTGCATTGAAGACAGAGCTGCCAATTACTTGTGTCATAGTCATCTGTATATATTTTGCTTTGTAGATAGTATTGATATTCAGCACTTTACTGTTAAAATGCCAAGGATGATCAATGTCACCTGACTTCACCTGAAGTAGACCTAAGAAACAAAGTAATGTTTTGTTATTTCAAAAACTTTTTTGTTCACAGAGCAACTTGCAGCTGTAGCTGTTAGTGCTAAGAGAGCAGCACTTGGTGGAGCTGGCATCATGGGACCACCTGGACCACCAGGCCCACCAGGTCCACCTGGAGAGCAAGGAATACATGGACCACAAGGGCCTCGGGGTATCCCTGGCATTTTGGGGGTTATGGGCCAAATTGGAAATACTGGACCCAAAGGTTTGTAAAGTTGTATAAATTGGTAAAGAACAAGTAATAGCCCAGAAAATACATTTTACAATAAGTATTCTAATTAAATAATTATAGTAAATTAATATAAGTAAATTAATCTGATTGGATTTCTATCTGTGTTCCTGATGGAGAAGGAAGAAAGCTGAGTGAGCAAGTACAGTACGCTCTTTCTAGAGAATCTACTTATGTGTATTATTTTCAAAGTCTGGTTAGTTTTGCATGAGGAATAAACAGGTATAGGAACTTACACTGGAAAACTTCATCAGTTACAGTTCAGAAAGTGCTATACTGCTATGTTACAAGCAAGTTTCAATATTTGCATAAAGTTAATGACTTTACTGTATTCTTCCAGGTAAACGTGGAGAGAAGGGAGACCGGGGAGAAACGGGCCGTGGACACCAAGGTCTTCCTGGACCTCCTGGAATTCCAGGTGAGATTGGCACAGATGGTGTTTGATCTGATTATACTCTAATTATTCTGGTATACTTTCTCTTTTGACACTAAATTGTAATCTCATCCAATAAGTCAGATCTCATGTGGGTTATAATACAATTAAAAACAACATTTCTTTAGAACAAAGACCTGGGAAATGCAAATTAATAGAGAATTGTCTCTTTCTCAGGTCTCCCTGGAATTCCTGGTCAGGCCATTGATGGAAAAGATGGAGACCAAGGCCCAGAGGGTGCTGCCGGACAACCTGGTAGACCTGGCTTGCCTGGACCAGCAGGCCTGCCAGGATTTTGTGAAGCAGCAGCATGTTTGGCAGCATCTGCATATGCCCCAGCCTCTCTGACTGAACCTGGCACCATCAAAGGTTAATGATCATATTGCTCTTTTCAAATATTCCCCAGGACATAAGAGATGAACTGAAAATTCCAGAACAAAATCAAATGGAGCCATTTTCCTGCTGACTGGACCCACACCCCATATAAACCATCCCAATGGGTCTTTATAGCAGAGAGGAGGTTATTGTGAGAAGCAGAACCATTAACTTTGGGAGGAACAAGAGGGAATTTCTAGAATTCATTGTCATATTTAATCAGTGAACATGTACTATCAACCACTTTCCTCCTAAACACTGACCTCAACACTATCCTTTCTTTTCCTTATTCTCCAATATTTTGGGATGTGTCTGACTTCATTGATGGCTTTGGAGGATGTCTAGTCACCGAGTCATACCCACCACTGGACATATAAAGCAATATGTATTTGTGTCTGATACTGCAGACCTCAATGAAGCCATATTGTACTCAAATATCTGTCCACTCTTCTAGGAAGGAAATATTTGGACTTTCTTAAGCCTAATTATCAGTAATACAAATGATTATGGGGCCTGAATTTTGTTTCTGAAAAAAAAATGAAATACAGTGTCATGATTGGTTTTTGCTTTATCTTTGTGACTTTTATTTGCCCATATCTTATGTAATTGATTTAACGCAGACAGACAGGTCACATGGACTATCATATAATCAGGGGGTATATATACTGATATGAGGTTTATTCTAGTAATAGTTACTGCTGTCATCCTGGAAATCTGTTTAAATGTACAACATGCCATGTCATAGAAAGTAAACATCTGTGAGCAAATGTTCATTATAGGACATAACCTTTCTTGCTAGTATGTATGAGCTCTTACTGAAACAGTATTGAACACAATATCTGCACAGTGAAATTTACTTCTTGCATAATGGAATATGGACACACCCCTCTCACTCTCTCAGTTTAAGGTACAACTGACATAACCCTCATTGTAGCACCTATGAAAGCTGGTGCATGAGGATCTGCAGCAGCCACATTTAATCACTGAAAGTCTTATTGGTTGTTGTGGGTTACCACACCATCGGTGCAGCTGTCTTAGAGAGTCCTCCATTGTAAAGACACTTTGTATATTTGCTGAACTGTGAATCGCATATCCCTCTGATCTTATATGACTTCTGGTGATTTTCGCCCCTCCTTGATGTGATTGTGTCACAGCATATGTTCTTAATATGTGTGCTTGTATGTTTTTCTCTGACCAACATCTTTCTTCATTCTCTAGTTGCATTTGTGTACATCTTGTCATGTCTGTTACTATGTTGTTGTTTGTGTGTATTTGTGTGTGCCTATGTGTGTCTTATGTTGTGTATTATCCATCTTTACTGTTTGTGTTTTAATACATCAATCTGTTGTCAATGCTTTCATCTTCACTCCTTGTGACATCATTTTTGTCCCTGTCTTGTGTATATAGCTAAATGTTACATTGCTACATGTTTCTTGTGTTACATGTTGCAACATGTTGTTATAGTTTTGTCTGTTTTCCAACTGTGTAACATATTGCTTATATATGTTATATATTGCTTAAATCTGCTTTGTGTCTTATTTCTATGTTTGGAATACATTGGACTTGCTTCATGTCTGTATGTCTTTGCTTATTTACCTTGTACTTCTGGGTCTTTCTTCTTCCTGCCTCTAAGCCAGGTGATCAGTTTACCCTTTTCCTTCTGTCTTCATGTGTTTATTTTGTCTGTCTTTGTCACTATTACATGTTGTTTTTGTTTGTATACCATGTGGGAAACGTGGCGCATGTACTGTATTAGGTATATTAAGATGCTTAAATTCTTTGTCACTTCTTACTTTTTTGTCTTGTAGTATTTTTGTACTATGCTACAAGGTGCTTCTGTCTTCATTTATTTTGCTTGGAAATTTCCCCTTGTTGTTTTGCTACCCGTCTACTATCATGTTCAGTGTCCTCCTTGTATCATATGGTTTGTTTTAATGGCATAACACCATCCAGAGAAGGCAAATTCACTTGAAGTCATGATTGTATTTGTGAAATATATGGTCCATGCATGTATATTATACTGTAATATAAAGTGTGAGATAATCACTATGTTCAGACATAGGGTGTTAATATACAGTGCCATAAAAGAGAACTCATTTACTGTAAAAGTACAATGGTAAGAGTGCTTGAATGTAGTGACACAAGAGAGAGGTGCTCAGTGACCTGGTGTTTGTGTATTAGATAATGATGCAAACTATAAAGTATGTCCTCAAGTATGTATTAAGAGATGGAAGGTTAGTCTACTGAAGTCTGTGTTTTAGGAGGTCAAACGTAAATGTTCTTCATTATGCCCCATTGTCATATTTTAATATGATATTCATTTTTCTACACTCTGCACATTTTACAAATTTACCTCACCCCTCCCCTTTCCTTTACTAGTTTTCCCAATAAAGTTGTAGGTAAGGCTCTTCTGACAAAGTTCATGTTTGTTAAACTGTAATTTAAGTGTGTTTGTGTTTTATTTGCAATTCACAATACGTAAAACTGAGTGGCTGTAATATGCCATGCTGCCAAGGCCTTAATGTTCCTCAAAATGTAAATCTATGTAAATGATTATTTTATAAATAACTGAAAGAATAATTGTTGCGTAAACAAACAATAAAGCAAGTTGGGGTGTAGTTCTGCGAGTGCTGTGAGTTGTGCTTTTCAGTTTTTAATAGTTAAAGTGATTGTGTAGAAAATCTATTTTTGTTAGGGGTTCCCTTATGATCAGATGATCACATGTGAGGGACCCCATGTGTGATTGTTGTAATCTATGGAGAAATGCGGCAGTGAGAATCCAAATCACCTGCAGCGCCACCATATAAAAAAACGAGGCTTTATTCAGTTCCCATTGAATTAATTGGCTGTCCATGCAATTCTCTGACGTACTAGGTACTCTGGATCAACAAATACTCTTTATAGCTGTTATCTTCTCTGGCTAATGGTTAAGGAAATGAATTTAAAATTGTTTTTCTAATCCAAAATATGCCTGTAAACATTGATGACATATCCCTAGGATCAATGTAAAAGATATCTGACAGGTAGGCAGGGCATAAGCCCCTGATTTGTGCTCTGAATGTCCCCTTTCGTCATAATCAACTATATTGGCATCTGCTAATACAGTCGATTAAAGTCTATGACTCCTTGCCTCGCTGTTCTCTCTCATACAATACACTTTAGTAGCCTATAATGGAACGTCTAAGCCAGGCCACAACAGACAGACCTAAGGCCAAAAGAAATCTGAGACCTGCACTGTATTGCAGATGGCAGTAGGAAACAGAGGTGAGGTATTTTTTTTTTCTTTTTTTTTTTTCTTTGTATACTATGTGGGGGCCACTGAGGCAATAGTAAACATGCATCATTTCAGGGGATTAAAGCAGCATCCTCATGGCCCAGAGGAAGCGACTTTGATACTAAAGTACTGCAATGTGAGGCACATTAGATCTTTGAGATGCAAATGGTCAAACCAAAGGGATTAAAATATATGATTACATATATGTAATCATAGATGATATTGTACTACATCAACATACATAGACCCCCTTTTGGACATACTAATAGAAGGGAATATTGATAATATTTTGTCTGCCCATCCACACCAGTAGGTCCTATTAATAAATAGATATTTTAGTCCATTATTATTAGCCTACTCTAACGTGACCTGTTGAGTCACGCCACTTTGTATTGTGTCATTCTGAATAAAGAAGCACCAAAAATGATGTCCCCCTCCATATACAGGTGCATCTCAATAAATTAGAATATTTTTGAAACGTTCATTTATTTCAGTAATTCAGTAATACAATTCATAATCAGCGTCTTCCATGATTGTGTGTCCTACCGAACCAGACTGAGGGACCATTTAAAGGCTTAGGAAACCTTGGCAGGTGACACACTGAATTTACAATACTGAACTTTTTTTACAATATTCTAATTTTCTTAGATTTGGGTTTTCATTACCTGTAATCCATAATCAATATTTAAAGAAATAAAACACTTTAAATAGAACAATCTAGAAAATATAGGAGGTCACTTTTTTAATTGAATTACTGAAAGAAATAAACGTTTCAAAGATATTCTAATTTATTGAGATGCACCTGTATAATATCACAAACTATGGATATGGGTTATTGCCCTCTAACCAACATATTTCTCCTGTGTTCATATTTATGGGCTATCACCTCCTTACTGATATATCTCCCTTTGGCATTTCTATAAGTAGTGATGCACGGTATATATGATATGTGCACTATATGCAACTGTGAATAACTTACACAACTGTACATAGATATATATGCTCCCTCAACATTTGGATCTATATGACCCTTCACAATGTGGGTTTATGCGGCATGTCCCCTTTACTTAGGGACTGATATTGTTTGATGACTGTCATCATTCTTGTCCTCTGTTCATTCATTTACAGTATTTGTTATTTTAAATGGCAGATGATGTATTTCTGGAATTGTCCTGTTTTACCATACATACTTACCTTTGCTTGACATACATATGGCTGCTTCGGGATTCTTATGGTAACAGGAGTCTGTGTAGAGCATTACTAGGGGCAGAATGGAGGAGAAGTTCCCCGGCTGTTCCCACATCATTTATGAAAAATATAATTAAAATTTTAACCCCCAACAGACACATTAAAATGGCAAAAACTCTCCCGAAAATGTCACTTTAATCACAGATTTTGAATTTCTGACTCAAGTAAATAT
This sequence comes from Leptodactylus fallax, assembly GCA_947044405.1. Lineage (NCBI taxonomy): Eukaryota > Metazoa > Chordata > Amphibia > Anura > Leptodactylidae > Leptodactylus > Leptodactylus fallax. Next base: position 3,305,197 of record CAMRHE010000097.1, read on the forward strand.
TACTGGCACATAATCCACAATCGTCTCACTCGCCGTGTTGTGCGTTTGTAGACAGAGAGGGGCAGGGAGTGTCAGGCAGAGGTTCATCTCTAGTGATAATCGTTATTGCTATTATTTTAGCGTGTAACGGATATAGCTAGAGAGGCGGTCGCCGTATTTTACTCTATAAAGATCAGGTATGGAGAGGGTCAAATGAAAACTTTATTGATAACTTTGTGTATGTACTGTATTGTGCAAGTGTTTAGTGCAACTTTTTTGGCACTGCAACCTGGGTGATGGTAAATGTCTGGGTCAGGGCACCAATAAACTTCCTGGTTATGCTGAGAGGGGTATTACATAAGAATAACCCTGTGAGTAGGTTCAGTGGGGTATTACATTATCCCTCTATGTGACAATCAGAGAGTAAAAGTATAGTATGCTCTCCGATTGATAGGAGAGGGGATAACAGAAGTCCATGCTACCTCTTCCCTCTGGGATCACATACAGGTTATGCACAGTCGATGCTCCTTCCCCTCCTTCAGCAGCTTCATGGATATGAAGATGAGCTTGGATTAATTTTAAAGATGAGAATCAAGGTCATCATGATAGTCCTTACAGATTCAGAGCGGTCTGCTGTTAAAAAATGCTGTCTGGAATTGAGATCTGCAGTGGGATCTCAATGCCAAATAACTTTTCTAACAGCAGATCGCTCCAAATCTGTAAGGGCTATCATGATGATCTTGGTATCATTTTAAAGATGAGATTCTCTTCAAGATCATCTTCATAACCCTAACCGATCCTGAGATATTGGCATTAGTAGTAAGGATGTATAAGATACGTCCTCAGCTACAAAAGTTCCACCCTGGGAGGACATATAAATACGTGGGTGGCAGGGAAAAGGTTAAAATTCTGTGTGTGGATTTTAAGCTTGGAATTCATCTATTTCAATGCAAAGGGTGTAAAATTAGCAACAACATTTGAAACAAATTAAAGACAAAAGCTACATGCATATTTGTTGCAGATTTTGTTGGAGAGTTTGGTGCACAAAATCTGCAGTATACACTTTTAAGTGTGCATGTAAACTAAGGGCCCTTTCACATAACCGAGTCCCGCCCTTGGAACGGTCTATGATGCAGTGACTCATATGCACACGGCTGAGTTTAGTCTGGGTCCTACCACCCACACACACACAGTCCATTTTCCAAGGACGGAGTTGTGTGAAAGGGCCCTTTTTGTTCATTCTTCACATAGAACAGCAAAACCAAAAGTGAATTTTATATATAGTTTTTATGTTTGAAACTTAGAATGAGATTATAATGAATTCATTAAATATATATGTGTCCTGATAATGTGTGTAATTGAAGAACCATATCCCTGTGGTATTTGTTATAGCTATAGAAGTAAATTTTGAAAATATTCCATTATGGTAAATAGTTGGACTTGCCAAGATGGCAACAATTTTCATATTAAAGTCGTCTCTGTTGTAGCAGAATGTCTCAGTGTGTATAGGGAAGGGATGTATGGTAGAAAGCAATGTATATATAAACCTAACAATGCATATGGAAATGAAGACTTTCAGTAGATCTAATCCTCCAGGCCTGTTAATAAACATTCTGGACTTTTCTAATTGTGAAAACTGTAATGCATCATTTAAGATTTCACTTTTAGGCTGCTTTCACATTATGTTAAAGTAGATGTGTTAAACTGATTACAAAAATGAATGCTTTATAGAAGCATCTGTCCATGCCAGATAACTGTATGCAACTGCATAGATTAAGACATTTCACCCAAATTAGGGCTCTTTAGACTCTGTTGGGTGAGTAGGGGATTATGGATCCAGTACAAACAGTAAACTCAGAAAAAAAAGTGGTCTGAAATGTCTTGACTTGTACAGTGCTATGCAAAACTCTATTAGATGCTGCATTTTTATTTGACAGATCTGCCCATGACAAACCCAAAAACATTAGAAGTGGAATTCATCACAACTGGCATTACATAAGTCAGTCTTGTTCCTTTGTAAGCTGGAGTAATTCATTAAGTCCTCCTTCACATGACCGTACTTCTGATCCGCAATTGCGGATCCACAATTGCCCGATCAAAGTACAGACACATGCATTTCTATGGGCCCATACACACAGCCATAGTTTTAGCAGCTGTGGTTACGAAGAATGGAAGGTGGGAGAATACTTAAAGGGGTATTCCCATTAACATGACCATATACTGTATGTAGATAATTAAAAGTTAAAACATTTCTGAAAATATAAGTAGTTACAAATTCTGCAAAGTTTTAAAGATTTTCTCTAACTATCTTAGTGGTGACAGTCTGTTGTCTTGATCGGTTGCCAATGGATACAACCACAAATGCATAAACTTTCTATGATCTGCGAGTTGTCAGGAAACCAGCCATGATTATCTTAGGTTATCACGCAGGAACACTACATGTATCAGAAGATATTTCAGCCACAATAAGGAAATCATGGCTTATTTTCTGATTTTAGAAAGGTCCTGCATTCATGGTTGTATCCACTGGCAACCGATCAAGACAACAACTTATGACCACACGATATTTAAAGAAAATCTTTAAAACTCTGCAATATGTTTAATTACTTATATTTGCAAAAATGTTTAACTTTTAATTATCTACAAATTTAAAAATGATTATGTCCATGGGAATACCCCTTTAAAGTAACCAAACTTTCTGGTGAGAACTGTCATCTTGGCGTAGTGCCGCAATCAAGTCTTCCATTTGCCGGATGTACAAAATCTCTTGTAGCCATTCTGCCAAAGATGGAGGGGAGTTTGATTACCAAAGTTTTGTATTTACCATTTTGTATTACCATGCTTTTGTATTTTGCGAAGGAAATTGAGAGGAGAAGAGGGGCTGGATCATCCTCCAATGTGACACCAGTAATTCCCTAATGAAATATGTAGCTTCGTGCCCAGGTCTGTGGAGCAACGCCGAAACTGAGCGGAGACAGAAGGAAAAATTTCATGGAGGACAGAAGGAACTCTATACCACCTTGAGAGAATTTTGTAATTGGTTTCCTGTGTCTTGCAGGAGACAGAAAAATTATGGCAGGAGCAGAAGGCAGAGAGCCACATCTTAGTTGGAAACGTAGACCAAAACACTCTCTCCCAGCTCACTGCAAATGTTGGTAGGGGGTCATCCTTATCAGAATAGAAAATGTCATAGAGATTAGATGTAGAAGAATAGCGGAGCAGACACATAGGCGTTCAAACGAGAGAAGAGATCTATGGAGGATATTTGTATACTTTAAATAATAATAGTGTAGCTGGAGATATTGCCATTGGGATGCCAGGTCCCGGTGTTCCTGGGGGACCAGTTCAGTGTATGGAATGAGAAAGCTGGAGGACAGGAATGTAAGAAACGTGAGGGGTGTCTGCAATGGTGTAAGTATCGGAGTAGCAGCCGTAGTGGCTGCCACAGGAACCTGGACATTAATATGCCGTTACCTGCTAGAGAAACCCCAGCAGGTAATGGGCCCTATTTACTTAAAGATCCCCGCTCCTGCTCACTGCCTTATGCGGAAGTAGATTCGGCTGTGAGCAGGAGCGGGGATCGGTAAGTGAGGCTCCGGGCCCACAAACCCCAACAAATACTGCTATTATTATACTCTGGGGTCTTTTCAGATCTCAGAGTATAATGATCGGAGACCCAGGGGAGGTGAGAAAACATAAAAACCAGTGCTACTTACCTCTCCTGCGCTCCGGCGTGACTCCCTGCAATCTTCGGCCCTCTTTAGTGACATCCCACATGTCACGTGGTCCAGACTGAGACACCGGCCTGGCCCACATTACGTCTGTGCAGACACTGAAGAGGGCCAAAAGCAGTAGGGAGCGTGTCGGAGCCCAAGAGAGGTAAGTAACACAGATTTTTATGGTTGTCACCTCCCCTGGGCTTCCAATCATTAAACTCTGGGGTCTGAAAAGACCCAGAGTATAATAATAGTTTGTGGGTGATCCACTATGGGGCATAATTCTGTGTGGAGGGGCCACTGGTGGGCATAATACTGTGTGGAGGGACCGCTGTGGGACATAATACTATGTCCCACAGCGGCTCCTCCACACAGTATTATGTCCCATAGCGGCCCCTGCACACAGTATTATGTCCCACAGCGGCTCCTCCACACAGTATTGTGCGGAGGGGCCGCTATAGGACATAATACTGTGTGCAGGGGCTGCTATGTAACATTATACTGTGTGTAGGGGCTGCTATGGGACATTATACGGTCTGGAGGCCACTATGGAACATTATAGTGTGTGTAAATGGGGTGTTATACTGTGTGGAGGCCAGGAAAGGGCGTGCTATGCCTTGGGGGTGGGAGGCCCAAGTCAAAAGTTTGTTGGGATGCCCAGTCTTTGCTTTTTTTTTAAATTGTGATTTTTATTGAAAGTTATAAAATATACAATAACAAGGAAAATAAAACATGAAAAACATGCCATGATGTGAAAGATCCTCAGTGCGCCAACACCGCAGTGGCCCCACCTGAGTCCTCTTTCATATAAAAACCACACTCACCGCCAGTGAATGTCGGGTTCACCAGATAAATACAAGACAAGCTTTCTAAATTTTATATATTTATTAACCCCTAAATGGGTCGGTATTAACATCTAACATATACAGTTCAGAACAGATATGCAGATATATGCAAGCATTAACAGTTACTAGTTACAAGATACAGTACAAATAAAATAAAAGGGATTAAAGGTGAAATAATTACTTTACCACACATGTCCTTGATGTGGTTCTGTAGTCCAACACTCACACATGCTCTGTCATGTGTGAATAACCAGTGGAGGCTGTTTAGCATGTGGCATTAATACGATAATCCAGCCTGCATGCTCTTTACACAGTCTCTCAGCATTAGTCCAGTAGTCTCAACAGAATCTCATCACAGCAGCCTCTCCTCACGGTCTGTCTGTGTCAACTCCGTAGCATAATCTCCATAGCATCATCTCAGCACAGTCTCCATAGCATGATCTCCATAGCATCAACTCTATAGCATAATCTCCATAGTGTAATCTCCTCCCACAGACCTCTTACCTCATCTTTTATACCCTTTATGCCACCTCCCAGAATGAGGTCACCGGCGGCAGCTGGTCTCATAGAATAATCCACTCAAATCCAGATCTTTTGTATGTAGATGAGACCAAATTACCTGATACAATGTTATCAGCCATATCTGGTCAACCAGTGCAGCTGGACAATAAAGGTTTGTTTGATCAGCCAGGACTGTGTATGAATTCAATGGAGCCCTATTGTTCCAGTGTTGCCACTACTGCCAATATACACCTAGGCTCATAGCTGCACACAGTATGAATAAATGGAACTAGAGAGAAATACGCTACCCAGAGACCAAAATACAGCTGAGTTATAGCCACAATTAAGCAGAATCATCACACATGGCAAGTGGCAAGTTGGCTGAACATTAGGTAGTCTAATATGGTGCAAGTATCGGAGTAGCAGCCGTAGTGGCTGCCACAGGAACCTGGACATTAATATGCCGTTACCTGCTGGAGAAACCCCAGCAGGTAATGGGCTCTATTTACTTAAAGATCCCCGCTCCTGCTCACTGCCTTATGCGGAAGTGGATTCGGCTGTGAGCAGGAGCGGGGATCGGTAAGTGAGGCCCCGGGCCCACAAACCCCAACAAATACTGCTATTATTATACTCTGGGGTCTTTTCAGATCTCAATAACAAGGAAAATAAAACATGAAAAACATGCCATGGCAAGTGGCAAGTTGGCTGAACATTAGGTAGTCTAATATGGAGATGCACAATGGGGAAGACGACAAGGGGAAGAGGGGACGGGAAAGGACGAGGTAAGAGCTAGAGACCTTGCACAATGCAGTAAGCGTCCCAGGAAGACCATATGGTATCGAAAGCTTCCATCGTGAGATTAAAGGAGGCAGTTAAAAACTCCAGACTACGGTTGTCCTTCATACGGGCTATCAGCTCGGCATCCGTGGGGGTAAGCACCCTCTTCCAGTGGGAAGTGATGAGTGTTTTAACAGTGGTGCATAAATAAAGAAAGAGTTTGAATGTTTTTTTAAACAGCTGTCTCAGGGGCAATTTAAGCAAGTAGATAAAAGGATCCAGTGGGACTCCCTGTATAAAAAAGGCATCAGTGAGGATTTTGACCTTAGCCCAGAAGGGTCGGATCATCAGTCTTTGCTTTCAACACCCCTGGGTGTTTGGTTGGTAGGAAAGGACGCAGGAAAGTCTGGGTTGCCCGAGATAGGGGTCAGTGAGCCATCATTGGTACGGTATACACGACACACACTGAGGACCTGTTGAGTAATGTAAGGGAGATCAGAGATGATTCTGCCCGACCAATGGCATCTATGGAGCCATGCAAGGGATGTGAGAGGTAATGGGCTCAAAGAGCTCTCCAGGGCAACCCAGAGCTTAGAAGTGGTAGAGTGATGTCAGTCGAGGATACGATCCTTTACAGCTGCCAGATAATGTTGGGTACAATCTGGAACTGCTAGGCCACCTAACTGTTTAGGTTTGGAGATGATACGTCTAGCTATTCTCAGTGGTTTAGAGGCCCAAATGAATTTAGTAAAAGCTTTCCAGATGGAGGTGAAGAATTCCTTTGGGAGAATAATAGGGATAGTCTGGAAGAGGTAGCATAGTCTGGGGAGCATTTTCATTTTTAGGAGATTTATGCAGCCCAACCATGAAAGTCCCTTGGTGTCCTATTTTGTCAAGTCAGATTGTAGGGTACGCAGGAGCAGGAGGAAGTTCAGGCATAAGTGTCAGACAGGGAGTTGGGGAGGAGCACCCCCAGGTACTTAAGTAATTTGACCGACCAAGAGAAGGGGAAGGAAAAGCGGAGTGTGTGGACTAAGGGGCCAGGGAGGAAAACGTTAAGTGCGGTACTCTTGGGCAGGTTGAGTTTATAATTGCTGTAGAAACTATAGGTGGCTATTTCTTGCAGTAGGGAAGGGAGGGTCATTATCGGTTGAGAAATAAAGAACAGAACATCATCTGCAAAAGCTGAAATCTTAAAATCTCCCAATCTCAGCCCATGAATATTCAGATTGCGGCAGATGGCCATAAGTAGGTGCTCCATGACTAGAGCATACTGAAGAGGGGAAAGTGGGTATCCCTGATGGGTGCCATTGTGGATGGTGAAGGGAAAGGAGAGGGTGCCGTTGACACGAATTTGGGCCTGCGGGAAATTATATAGAGCACGTATGCGGGAGAGAATAACAGGACCAATACCTATGTGTTGGAGAGTGGTTAAGAGGAAGTTCCATTCAACCCTGTCTAAGGCCTTCTCTGCATCCAGAGAGAGTAACATCAAAGGCATATGAGACTTACGAGCATAATGGATCACAGAGAAGGCCTTTAGGATGTTGTCATGGACCTCTCTTCGAGGGATAAAACCCATCTGATCAGGGTGATCTAGGGTGCCCATATGGTGTCCCAAACGAGTCGTGATAAGCTTAGCAAAAATTTTAGCATCCATGTTAATCAGGGAGATAGGTCGATAGCTGGGACATAGTAAGGGATCTTTATCCTCTTTGGGTAGGACTGTGATATTGGGGTTTAGAAAAGAGGAGGGAAAGGGAGTGCCAAGAGAAACCAAATTGAATGTTTTTAAGAGGTAGGGAGTAAGGTCTGGGAGAAGAGTTTTGTAGAAGAAGGCTATGTTGCCATCAGGGCCAGGGCTCTTACCTCCCAGTCCCCCAATTCCAACTCTTTTTGGGAAAAGTGCGTCTCTAATTGAGTGGCATCATCCACTGAGAGGGTTGTAAGGGCAGTGTTGTGAATGTATTGAGGTAGGCTTCATGTGTCAGGTTTGTGTGTGTGTGTGTGTGGGGGGGGGGGGCAAGTTGTAAAGGGAGTGGTAGTAGTCTTTAAAAGGTAGAGGCGATGTCCGGGAGAAGAGAGGTGTGGCCTGCAGGTGTTTTGACGGACATGATATGGAAGGCAGTTTGCCGATCCCGGACCGCATGAGCAAGAAGACGACTGGCTTTATTGCCCCACTCGTATTAAAATTTCTGTCTGCTAGGTCAGCTAGACATTGATTACCTCGCAGCAGCAACTCGTTGAGCTGCCAAGTGTAAGAGCGACGAGTGCGAGGGAGAAGCTTAAGAGAGCAAGAAACAGGAGAATGATCAGAAAGGAAGAGTCTATGAGGGGGTTGAGTGTTAAGTTAAATTCTTCAAAAAGGATAAGATGGCCGCAAGCACAGTACTGAAGAGTGGAGAGAGCAGAAAGAAGAAAGGGTACCTGACCGGTGTTGGGCGAGTAAATATTAGAAACGTAGTCCTATAACACACTGGAGAAAAAGAAAGCGAACCTCAGGGTCAGAGAGAAAGTCGAGGAACTTACGTTTTAGATTTTTATGGAAAAAGGTAGCTACCCCTCTGGTTTTACCCTACTATAGGACCATACCAGATAATAGCGATTTTTAATAAGTGGGCAGATCACCAGGGGTTGAGAGGATCAGCAACCTGCCTTACATCTGGACTTGGAGGGCGAATGGGAAGCCCCAGTAGTATGGGATACCACGTTCCTGCAAAGTGGACAGAAGAGGATTCAGGGTGGCTCGTTGCTGCAAAGATGAGAGATCCGGGAACAAAGATAGTTGGGCTCCATGAAAGTCAATAGATCTTTGACTCCTGGCCTTCTGCATGATGCCCTACTTAAGTGTATAATAATGTATGCGACATATCACATCGCAGGATTTATCAGGATCAGTGTTGCGTGGTCTGAGCGGTCAATTTCAATATGGGTATCACCTGGGCAACCCAATAGGGTGTTGAAGATGTCAGTGAGGGTAAGCATTAGTTCATATGAAGAAGTAGCTTCAGGCAGGCCACGGATGCGGATATTGTTGCGGTGGTTGTAATTTTCTATATCATCCACATGTGACCGTAAATCATGGTATTAAGTAGTGGTAGTATGGGAAGCTCACTGTAGAGTCTGCACTGTAGCTTTTATCGACTTCTGAAACAATTCTAAGTTATGGACCCGCTGCTGTAAAGTGCCAACATCAGCTTTAACTACCTTTTTCAGGTCAGAGGTTGAGATCATCCATGTCCCGTTTACTGGTGATAAGAGCCAACAGAGTGTAAAGTTCAGGATGGCCTTGCAGAGCATGAACTTCCTCAGGCAGTGGTAAATGAGTGACAAGAGAAGAGCTGGCAGAATGGCAGGCTGCAGGAGCAGGAGCACCAGATGCTTGCTTGTGGTGCCGCAACCCAGATGGAGGGAACTGGAGGATGGGAGTAGTAGTGGCGGATGATGCGCCACCTGCTAGGCCGAGCACACTCAACCACGCACCCCAGCCCCGCTCCTGGGCCACACACCGCTGAGGGGGGTCCTGCAGCACTACCAGGATGATGGTGGTAGTCAGTGGCGTAACTAGGAATGGCTGGGCCCCAAGGCGAACATTTGACATGGGGCCCCCCCCCCCTGAACTGGTTACGGGTCCCCAAACAGTAAAATATTCTCAAGAGTGGCCCCAGATAGTATTATATGCTCGACAGTGGCCCCCACACAGCATTATATGCTCCACAGTGGCCCCCATACAGCATTATATGCTCTACATTGCTCCCCCACACACAGTATAATATGCTCCCCATAGTATAATATGCTCCACACAGTGGCCCCCACCCTGTATTATATGCTTCCCACAGTGGCCCCCACCCAGTATTTTATGCCCCAGCCAGTATTATATGTTCCCTACAGTGGCCCCAGCCAGTATTATATGCTCCACAGTGGCCCCCACCCAGTAGTATATGCTCCACAGTGGCCTCCACCTAGTAGTATATGCTCCACAGTGGCCCCCACCAGTAGTATATGCTCCACAGTGGGCCCCACCCAGTAGTATATGCTCTACAGTGGCCTCCATCCAGTAGTATATGCTCTACAGTGGGCCCCACCCAGTAGTATATGCTCCACAGTGGGCCCCACCCAGTATTATATGCTCTACAGTGGCCTCCACTCAGTATTATATGCTCTGCAGTTCCCCCACCAAGTATTATATGCTCCACAGTGGCCCCAACACAGTATTATAAGCTCCCAACAGCCCCTCTCCGCTTCGGAGCTATTATTATACTCTGGGGTCTCCTCAGACCCTAGAGTATAATAATCGGAGCGCCAGGGAAGGTGATTAAAAATAAACATTCATACTCACCTTGCCTTACCTTTCCCTGCGACCGCGATCGTTACGCCACTGGTTTGTGGGGTTCGCGGTAGCGGCTGCCACAGGGCTCCGGGCCCCCTAATGTCCCAGGCCCTGTGGCAGCCACTACCACTGCTACCCCGGTATTTACGCCCCTGGTGGTAGTAGTTTCCCCTGGGGGCACTTCCAGTTGGAGAGAGGACCTCTCCTCTCTGAGCTGGTGTGATGGTGGTCGTAAGGGCCCTGATGGTGAAGCAGGCACGACTCAGGAAGCCAGAGGTTGCAGTTGAACAGGAAACAGCTTTATCAGCAGCTGGAACAGGTAGAAACAGCAGCTTCCCAATGGGGGAATCCCCCAGCCTTGGTTATAGGAGGGTGCCCAGGAATAACACAAGCTCTATGGCAGACTTCTCCAACTACTCTTTCTCTCATACCACTCTCAGATAAGGATGCTGGGGATAATGGTGCAGGGAGTCCTGACAGGGATCTGGTTACCTTATGGTTAGGCCCGACTGAGTTCCTCCTGTCAGTGTCCTCCACTGCTCCTCCTGGCATGGTGTCCATATGTCCAGACAGCAATACTCCCTTCTCAGGGCTGTCGCTAGATGAGCCTGAGGCAATGTTCTCTCCTCCTAGGGGCTGTATGGGCAGCCGTTGAGGACCAGAGCTGGTGTCCTTTCTGTACAGTCCAGCATAGACTGCGGAGGATCACTGGTACAACTGAACTGCACACACTGAACTGAGGCCTCAACAGACTCCCAGAAGACCTAGGTCTCTTACAACCCCGCCCAGTGGCCTGTGATTGGCCAGGACTGAATCAAGGGAAAGGGTTTGAAACATTGGGGGGAAAACACAGGAAAGCTGCATAACATTGTATATACAGTGCCTTGCGAAAGTATTCGGCCCCCTTGAACTTTTCAACCTTTTGCCACATTTCAGGCTTCAAACATAAGGATATAAAATTTAAAATTTTTTGGTGAAGAATCAACAGCAAGTGGGACACAATCGTGAAGCGGAACGAAATTTATTGGATATTTTAAACTTTTGTAAAAAATAAAAAACTGAAAAGTGGGGCGTGCCAAATTATTTGGCCCCCTTAAGTTAATACTTTGTAACGCCACCTTTTGCTGCGATTACAGCTGCAAGTCGCTTGGGGTATGTCTCTATCAGTTTTGCACATCGAGAGACTGAAATTCTTGCCCATTCTTCCTTGGAAAACAGCTCGAGCTCAGTGAGGTTGGATGGAGAGCGTTTGTGAACAGCAGTTTTCAGCTCTTTCCACAGATTATCGATTGGATTTAGGTCTGGACTTTGACTTGGCCATTCTAACACCTGGATATGTTTATTTGTGAACCATTCCACTGTAGATTTTGCTTTATGTTTGGGATCATTGTCTTGTTGGAAGATAAATCTCCATCCCAGTCTCAGGTCTTTTGCAGACTCCAACAGGTTTTCTTCCAGAATGGTCCTGTATTTGGCTCCATCCATTTTTCTCAGCAATTTTAACCATCTTCCCTGTCCCTGCTGAAGAAAAGCAGGCCCAAACCATGATGCTGCCACCACCATGTTTGACAGTGGGGATGGTGTGTTCAGGGTGATGAGCTGTGTTGCTTTTACGCCAAACATATCGTTTTGCATTGTGGCCAAAAAGTTCGATTTTGGTTTCATCTGACCAGAGCACCTTCTTCCACATATTTGGTGTGTCTCCCAGGTGGCATGTGGCAAACTTTAAACAAGACTTTTTATGGCTATCTTTGAGAAATGGCTTTCTTCTTGCCACTCTTCCATAAAGGCCAGATTGTGCAGTGTACGACTGATTGTTGTCCTATGGACAGACTCTCCCACCTCAGCTGTAGGTCTCTGCAGTTCATCCAGAGTGATCATGGGCCTCTTGGTTGCATCTCTGATCAGTCTTCTCCTTGTTTGAGATGAAAGTTTAGAGGAACGGCCGGGTCTTGGTAGATTTGCAGTGGTCTGATACTCCTTCCATTTCAATATGATCGCTTGCACAGTGCTCCTTGGGATGTTTAAAGTTTGGGAAATCTTTTTGTATCCAAATCCGGCTTTAAACTTCTCCACAACAGTATCACGGACCTGCCTAGTGTGTTCCTTGGTCTTCATGATGCTCTCTGCGCTTTAAACAGAACCCTGAGACTATCACAGAGCAGGTGCATTTATACGGAGACTTGATTACACACAGGTTGATTATATTTATCATCATCAGTCATTTAGGACAACATTGGATCATTCAGAGATCCTCACTGAACTTCTGGAGTGAGTTTGCTGCACTGAAAGTAAAGGGGCCGAATAATATTGCACGCCCCAGTTTTCAGTTTTTTATTTTTTACAAAAGTTTAAAATAACCAATAAATTTCATTCCACTTCACAATTGTGTCCCACTTGTTGTTGATTCTTCACCAAAAAATTAAAATTTTATATCTTTATGTTTGAAGCCTGAAATGTGGCTAAAGGTTGAAAAGTTCAAGGGGGCCGAATATTTTCGTAAGGCACTGTACATGACACATAACATTGAACATTAAGGACAGGACATACCAACACAACCCAGAGGCACAAAAAACAAACAAAGCAGTAGCACTTTGGGATGCTGCAGCAGCATGTGAGAGGAGTAGTACCATCCCCATCAGAGGACGTGTCAGAGTGCAGGGCAGGCTATAGGGTTCTTGAAATGCGGCCCTTGGGAGTAAAATGGAGTTTCTTGGATGGCAGGCTTATGCCCCACTCTAGGCCTTTATTTATTTGGTGCCCTGCACCCCCAGGTTGGCCAGGGTTTGAGGGTGTCTCTGGGCTCCCCTTAGCTGTTTTGCCCATGTCTGCTAGGTTTACACTCATTGCAGGAGAGCACAGACCAGAGCACAGGGAATATGCTTCTAATCAGGTCCCATGCTAGGACACACCCCCAAGAGCATAGCTCCCAGTCCCGATTTTACACTGCTGTCCCGCGGTCCCGGATGGCTTACAGTTTGACCCGCTATGCCACTGAAGCGTTGTGCTATTAAACTTTATTAGGGTAGTGTAAAGGCTAAATGGTAGATGCTAAATCCTAGTGGCTAAAGGACCTTTGATGACATCATGAACATGTGATCAGACTTGTGTGGGCGGAGCTACTCTGGATACTGTGGGATAGACTGTGATGTTAGGGGGCGTTCACACTACTGTTGGTGACCGTCAGTACTGCCTGTAGCTATTGTCCGTTACAAGATTTTAGCATCGGACACTAGCTGAACCGTCAGAAATCAGTTAAAATTTCCATTCATTTCAATGGGTTTTTATATTGTGTCCGTTAGTGTCCGTTTACACCCAATCTGTCAGAAGTCTGTTTTTTTTCCACGGACAAAAAATTCTACATGCAGGACTTTTTTGTCCGTTTGGAAAAACGGATTCTTGACGGACAGCAAGTGTCCGTTATTTTTTTAACATTGAAGTCTATGGGTAATGGACTTATAACGGACAGTAAATGATAGCCATCGGTTATTGTCTGTTATTTTATGTCCGTTTTTTTCTGCGCATGCTCAGAAAGTACAAACAAACAAAAAAAAAAAACGGACAGTGTTAAAAAATGGACACTAACTGATGCTAATGTGTCCGTTTTTTTTAACTGATCCATTAATTGGATCAGTTAAAAAAACGGACACATTAACATCAGTTAGTGTCTGTTAATGTCTGTTATGATAGGTGTCTGTTTTTTTTTTTGTTAACGGACACCTTCATAACGGAATCCAACGGTAGTGTGAACCCTGCCTTACACAAAAAGCTTGGAACAGAGTGATCGAAGATAAGAAGAAGAGAAGAGAGCATGTGTGAGCAAGAGGGGGGAATTGGGGGCAGTTAAACTGAAGGCAGATGTAGGGGGCAAATAAAATGGTGGCAAATAAAGGGGGACATTAAGCTGGTGGCAGATAAAGGGGAACATTAAATTGGTGGTAGATGGAGGGGGCAATTAAACTAGGGCAGATGAAGGGGGACATTAAATTGGTGGCAGATAGAGAGCGACATTAAACTGGGGGCAACTGGAGGAGTACATTAAACTGTGGGTGGGTTGCTGGAGGGGGACTTGTCAGTACAAAGCTCAATACAAAGGGGGGGCAGGGGCGCACTGGTAATGAGGCGAAGTGAGGCGGCCGCCTGAGGCGGCACTGTCCATCACTGTTTTTGCTTCTCATGTTTTGTTTTGTTTTCAGACCCCGGAGTATAATAATCGGAGACCCAGGGGAGGTGAGGGAACATAAAAACCATTGTTACTCACCTCTCCGGCGATCCGATGTTGCTCCAAGCAGGCTTCGGCCTTCTTTGGTGACGTCCCAGGCGTCACGTGAGCCAGCCCGACGTCATTATGTTGCGACGCTGGTCTGTGCAACATTGAAGAGGGCCGAAAGCAGGGAGCGCACCGGAGCCCAAGTAAGTAACACTGGTTTTTATGTTTGTCACCACCTGGGTCTCCGATCATTATACTCTGGGGTTTTTTAGACCCCAGAGTATAATAATAGTTCATGGGTGGGTTACTATGGGTTACAGAATACTGTGTGCAGGGGCCACTATGGGGCATAGTTGCGTGTGCAGGGGCCACTATGGAGTATAATACTGAGTGCAGGGGCTACTATGGGACATAATACCGTGTGCAGGGGCCACTATAGAGCATAATTCCGAGTGCAGGGGCCACTATGGTGCATAATACCAAGTGCAGGGACTACTGTGAGGCATAATACTGTGTGCAGGGGCCACTATGGAGCATAATACCGTGTGAGGGACCACTGCGGGGCATAATATTGTGTGCAGGGGCCACTATGGAGCATAATACCGAGTGCAGGGGCCACTATGGAGCATAATACCGTGTGCAGGGGCCGCTGCGGGGCATAATACCATGTGCAGGGGCCACTATGAGGCATAATACCGTGTGCAGGGGCCACTATGGAGCATAATACCCTGTGCAGGGACCGCTGCGGGGCATAATACCCTGTGCAGGGGCCACTGCAGGGTATAATACTGTGTGCAGGGGCCGCTGCAGGGCATAATACCGTGTGGAGGGGCCGCTGCAGGGCATAATACCGTGTGCAGGGGTCGCTGCGGGGAATAATACCGTGTGCAGGGGCCGCTGCGGGGCATAATACTGTGTGCAGGGTCCACTGCGGGGCATAGTACCATGTAATACTGCGTGCAGGGGCCGCTGTGGGCCATAATACCGTGTAATACTGTATTAAAAAAAAACATCTACTCACCTGTCCCTTGTACTCCGATGTCTCCCACTGCAGTCTGGTTCTGCTGCTCTGGTGTTCTCTTCTGGTGGAAGTCCCCACCGCACATGACCGCTGAGGGGAAGAAAACACCGGAGCAACTGGACTGGAACACGTTGGGAGACATCGGAGCACCTTCCCCAGCCTCATATTAAAAAAATGGTTATTCTGGACAACCCCTTTAAGGTGGCACTTGGGCTTTATTAAAGGGTCTTTCCAGCTCATTTTTATTGATGTTCTATCCTTAGGACAGATTATCAGTAAGAGATCAGTGGACCCCTCCTCTGATCAGCTGTATGAAGGGGCTATGGTGCCTGATTATATCACACACTGTCTGTTTATAGTGACCATGTGATGTAAATATAGTCTTGTCACATAGACGTGTATAGGACGAGGCTGTAGTTACATTACATGGCCACTATGAGATGAATGACACTATGTAAACAGAGAAGCGTTCACGGCGCTTACACAGGTACCACGGTTCATTCAGACAGCTGATCAGTAGGGGTCCTGGGTTTTTGAGCCCCACTGATTAGTTTATTAATGATCTGGAAAACCTTTTAATTAGTTAACACCTGGGGCATTATTAATAAGGGGCACTATTTATACAGGGTACACACGGACATTATTAATATAAAGATGCACTTCTGGGTATTATTTATTATGGGGGGTTATATCATATATTTTATAATTGGGGTAGCAGCATGATGGGTGTGCAGGTGAGGACAATGTGGGTTGGATGCCTGGAAAAGTGAGGAGCCAAAGATGTCTGTGTTGCAAACTTTACAGAGACAAGTCACAGCTGGAAGAAGTGGTCATGGCGGTCCAAAGGGAAGAGAAGGGAAATGTGAAGGATTAGTCAGAGACGTCACCTGCAAGTCACAAAATGTTACTGCTCTGTATTCACCTAAATGATAGAGGATAAATACCTGATTGTTGGGGGTCTGTCTGCTGAGACCCCCACTGAGCCTGAGAATTGGGTTGGTGGGAATCCAGCCTGGCTGCAGCCATATCTGGGTGTGTCGCTTGGTGGATGGACGAACCCGCGTAGCTCTCATTCACTTTGATGGGAGTGCCGAAGATACCTGAAGTCCAGTACTCAGCTATCTGCAGCGCTCCTATTATAGAGAATGGGGGCCACGTGGGCTCGTCCATCCACCAAGCAGAAGATGTGTGAAGTTACTTTCATTGTTAATGCCATGTTGTTGATTTCTGATACTGAAGTAATACAGGAAGAAGAATTCTTAAAAACTGTTTCATAAGTTTGTGTATGTTTATTGTACAACAATAACAGCGTGTTACGCTAACAGCATGTAAACGCAATTTTATATATTTTTTTTGGGGGGGTCGTCTTTCGATAGTCCGCCTCAGGCAGCAAAGAGGCTAGGTTCACCACTGGGGGGGGGGGGGCGCAGTAGAGCAAGCTCTGTTGGATGTACCGGTATATCCTTGCAGAACTAGACAACCAACTTACGGACGAATATACTCAATGGGCGGTCTGGAAGAGGTTAAGCCTGTGTTTGGGTCTCAGTGGTCACTTGGGGTGCAGGGTTTCCAGGGACCGAGGCACGATGAGTGACCGAATGGGCTGTGGTAGCAAACATCAGAGTGCCGGGGACAAGTAAGTATGTGTTTTTTTTTTTTTAATGTCACACCTGCCCCACCGCTCTTGCGGTTTGTCCAATTCATGGAAAACCTCTTTAAGAATAATGTCCCATATTGCACATAGTACTGTATAATGTCGCATAGCGGTCACTTCACACAGTATAATCTCCCACAGTGGCCCCTTCTAACAGTATAATGTCACATAGTGACCTCCATATAGTATTATGTCTCATAGCAACCCTCCATACAGTGGCTTTTCCATATAGCATAACGTCCCATAGTGGCCTTTACGAATTTACGAGGTTTGCTACTCACAAGCTATTATTATACCCAGTGGTCTTTGACGTCAGAATCTCTGCTTTGGTCATCTTTAGTCTAAACAAAAATGCTGGGCAAAACTCACAAAATGAAACCTCCCTCATGGAGTTGGCAACCTGCTGCCTGATGCTTCATGGCAGATGCACCATGGGACTGTCCCGCTGTCCAAATGTACCCTCCACTACCATGGGGCCCAGTGCAAATGCACTGTTTGCCTTATGGTTAAAGCAGCCCTGCTTCAAGGATTCAATTCTAGGTGTTTGTTATTAAGTATCATGGTGTATACTTTGTTTACTTTGTTATTAAGTATCATGATGTTTACTTTATAATTTTTTTGTTTGTCAATAAAATGGCTGCTGTGACCATATTTATCCAATGTTGGCATCCGAGTTTTTATTTGGATGGGGTAAAATGATATGGGCGGAATTGCAGAACGTTAGGTAGGTGTGAAAGTAGGTAGCTCTGCAATTCACAGTGAAAATTTCCTATATACCAATGTCACCTGGTTCAATTTTTGTACATTATATAGATGTAGCAGAAACCAAAAATACTGTCATATGATTGCACCCCACAAAAACACTAAAATCGTTATCTAGATATTATAAAATTGCTATTACGTACTGTATTTGCTGTTTCGCTATCAGTAATATCTACTGTATTAGGGCATTGGCTACAGTGGATGGTTAGGGGCCTAGGCCAATACTATTCTACTTCTGACCATCCTATTTTTATCTTCGGTAAAGTTATACTGTAATTTCCTTCCACTATAATCTCAATTTTGTTTCACACAACATCCTATTTCTTGCTTTTTTTTTAAAACTTAACAACATTTTGTGTATTGAATTTTCATCCATTAAGATTATTACAACTATTATTGTATAATTTGCTAGTTAATGTAAATTGGTACATAACATTTTATTAACAATAAAATGTACATCATTCCTCTGTATTCATTTTATCTCCAGTCATAGGAATTTTATAGCTGAATGAATGGGGGTGCAGAATATTAAGCATATAATCCTCCTTTCCTTAAGACACCTTGATAATTACAGCACTGCTGTTCATTAAGAGCGCCTTCCGACAGTCTCCTGCCCACAATATAAGCATATGAGAACCTTATTAATGAAATTTTTTAATATTCAGGAATATGGAAATGGGAAGTTTGCTTTGCTCGCGTAGTTGCTAAACCTTTAAATTATTTAATTAAATTAATTATTCAGAGACAGATTCAACACTTATGGAATAATAAAAATTTTGAATATTAGACTTTATGCCCACGACTGTGCCATTTTTCACGGACCTGATCTCCTTGAAAAATGGCCATGTCTGTCCATGCAAATCCCATATGATGGAACAGCTGTTGCAACATGTGCGGCAGTGCGGCAGGGAGTAATATGATGGACCAGGCCACAAGACATGTCTGCCTGAGTAGTGGCAGTAGTGGTAGCTGTAGCAACATTTGTGGCAGTGTGACAGGGCGTAATATGATGAAACAAGCCGTAGTACATGTCTGGCTGAGCGATTTTGCAACAATTCTGACACTGTGCATTTTATTTTGGTATTTTTTTTAACAAAAAATATTTCAAGAAACATTGAAAAGCACTACAAGCACTAAAAGGTCACCTGGTCAGTGAGTATTAAACTAGAATTGTAGCAGTCAGTTTATATTAAATAACAGATACAGGCGAGACTGTATATTGGGTGAACACATCAAAAGCTGAGCTCTTTCTATACAGGGCGGATGCCGGCTGTGTAATACAGCCAGGACCCGCCACCAACAGCAGCGATCGGTGCCTCCACCGGTGCTGCCATTTTTCACCGATCGCCATCCTCCTGAACGTCATTGTAGGGCGGCGATCGGTTGCCATGACAGCCGGGAGCCTATTGAAGGCTCCCAGCCTTGTCAATGCATTAGATCTATTGCACACTGCCAGAGGCAGCGTGTAATAGAGAGGTAGGCATTTTACTATTCACTGCAATACAGTAGTATTGCAGCGAATAGTATGAACGATCAGACCCCCTAGGTTTCAAGGTCCCTAGGGGGTCTGCTCATAAAAGTAAAAGAAGAAAAAAAAAAGTTTTTAAAAGTATAGAAAAAAATAAAAAAACAAAAGTTCAAATCACCCCCCTTTCCCTAGATCAGATATAAAAGTAAATAAAGAAAAGTAAACATAAACACATTAGGTATCCCCGTGCTCCAAAATGCCTGAACTATTAAAATATTTAAATATTTATCCCATATGGTGAACGTCGTAGCGGCGAAAAAAAAATCAAAATTTTACAAAAATACAATTTTTTTTTTCAATTTTGCAAAGATTTTCATTTTTTAAAAGGTATCGAAACATTACAAATACTATATAAATTTGGTATCACCGTGTTCGTACTGACCCGCAGAATACAGGTAACATGTCAGTTTTACCACACAGTGAACGCCGTAAAAATTAAACCCAAATGAAATTGGCACAAATGCATATTTTCTCCAATTGCACCTCATTCTAAAATTTTTTCCAGCTTCCCAGTACATTGTACAGCATATTGAATGGTGCCGTTGCAAAGTACAATTTGTTTCGCAAACAATAAGCCATCATGTGAGTCTGTGAACTGAAAAATGAAAAAGTTATGGCTCTTGGAATCTGGGGAGGGAAAAACAAAAATGCAAAAACGAAAAATGGCTGTGTCCTTAAGGGGTTAAGATTAGTGCAGGTTAGACTGTATATTGTTTGAACAACAAGAAAACACTAGTATATAACAGTTATTTTTTTAAGATTCGCGCAAGCGAAATCAGCGCTTTGCTGTTAGAACTGGAGTATGTATTTTAACCCCTTAGTGACCAGGGCGTAATAGTACGTCCTGAGTCGCATGATGATGTATGGAGAGAGCTCAGGAGCTGAGCGCTATCCATACACGGCAGGTGCCGGCTGTATAATACAGCCAGGACCCGCCGCTAACAGCAGCGATCGGTGCCTGCACCGATCGCGGCTGTTAACCCTTTAGATGTCACGGTCAAACGGGACCGCGGCATCTAAATTGCGCAGGCGCCATGGGCTCCGCCATTTTTCCCCGATGTCCACCCTCCAGAACGGCGATCGGTTGTCATGACAGCCAGGAGCCTATTGAAGGCTCCCAGGCCTGTCATTACATGTACAGTAGACTGCAATAGAAATGCTGTTTTTTGCAAAGCATTGCAATGCATTAGCATTGTAATGCATTGCATTAGTAATCAAACCCCCTGGGGTTCAAGACCCCTAGAGGGTCTAATAAATGCAAAAAATAAAAATAAAGTTAAAAAAATATATAAAAAATAAAAAAATATTAAAAGTTCAAATCACCCCCTTTTCCCTAGAACACATATAAAAGTAGTTGAATACTGTGAAACACATACACATTAGGTGTCCAAAAACGCCCAGTCTAAAAATTTATAAAAATATTTTTCCCATACGGTAAACGTCCTAGCGGGGAAAAAAATCAAAAGTGCCAAACCTACGTTTTTTTACTGTTTTGTCTCTGATAAAAATTTGAATAAAAAGTGATCAAAGCAATAGCAATTCCCCAAAATGGTATAATTAAAAAGTACACCTGGTCCCACAAAAAAAGACACCCAATGCATCCCAGTACATGAAAGTATAAAAAAGTTACAGGTGTCAGAATATGGCGACTTTTAGAAAAAAATGTTTTTGCACAGTTTTGGATTTTTGTTAAGGGGTTAAATTGTAAATAAAACCATATAAATGTGGTATCCCCGGAATCGTACCGAAACATAGAATACAGGTGACATGTCATTTTGGCTGCACAGTGAATGCCGTAAAAACGAAGCCCGTAAAAAGTCGCACAAATGCAATTTTTCTTCAAATCCACCCCATTCTGAATTTTTTTCCAGCTTCCCAGTACATTGTACAGAATAACTAATGGTAGCATCATGAAGAAAAATTTTCCTGCAAACATTAAGACCTCATATGGCTCTGAGAGTGGAAAAATAAAAAAAGGTATGGAATTTGGAAGGGTGGGGTCATAAACGAAAATCGAAAAATTCCTCAGATTTTTTCTGCTTGACAAAAACTGACTCAGATTTTGACACTGAATATGAAGCAGATTTTGACTCTAAATTTGAAGCTGAACTTGGAGAACCATGCCACTGTATTTTGCCTTTATTGTGCAGGGCCAAATGTCAAATTCCGCACCTACGGAAAAGGTATATTTTCCACCTCCTATTCATTTCAAAGGGAGTTCTCAGGTGAAGAATGATGCTTATGTTTTACCGCTAGCTGAAAAGATCAGCTAGCAGAAAGAATAAGCTACTGCCACACAGGGGCGTAACTATTGGGGTAGCAGCGGCAGCGGCTGCCACAGGGCCCGGGACATTAGGGGCCCTGGAGCCCTGTGGCAGCCGCTACCGCGAACCCCACAAACCAGTAACGATCGCGGTCGCAGGGGGTGGCCGGGCCCCGGACCATTATGATAGCGGTCGGGGAAAGCCTGGTTCCCTTGACCGCTATACATACTGTTATTGGAAAGGGGCCCTGGCATATTGCACGCCCCTTTCCAATAGAGGGCAGCCCAGGGGAGGTGACTGAAAATAATAAACACATATTCTCACCTCTCCTGGGCGCAGCGTTCTCTCAGACGCTCCTCCGTCATGACTGAGGCCTGTGATTAGGCCCCAGCGGTCACATGGGGCGCGGCCGCGTAATGACGTCAGTGCGCCCCCACGTGACCGCTAAGGCCCAATCACAGGCCTCAGCAGTGACGTCGGAAGAGGGCCTGAAGACGCTGAAGACAGCAGGATGGAGCGAGGATGCCAAGGAAAGGTAAGGCAAGGTGAGTATGAATGTTTGTTATTTTTAATCACCTTCCCTGGGTCTCCAATTATTATACTCTGGGGTCTGAGGAGACCCCAAAGTATAATAATAGCACCGAAGCGGAGGGGGGGCTATTGGGCGCATATAATACTGTGTGTGGGCCACTGTAGAGCATATAATACTGGTTGGGGGCCACTGTAGAGCATATAATACTGGGTGGGGGCCACTGTAGAGCAAATAATACTGGGTGGGGGCCACTGTAGAGCATATAATACTGGGTGGGGGGCATATAATCCTGGGTGGGGACCACTGTGGGGAGCATATAATACTGTGTGGGGGCCACTGTGGGGAGCATATAATACTGTGTGGGGGCCACTGTGGGAAGCATATAATACTGTGTGGGGGCCACTGTGGGGAGCATATAATACTGGGTGGGGCCCACTATGGGGGCATATAATACTGGGTGGGGACCACTGTGTGGAGCATATTATACTGTGTGGGGCCACTGGGGGTAGTATATTATACTGTGTGTGGGGGGAGCAATGTAGAGCATATAATGCTGTATGGGGGCCACTGTGGAGCATATAATGCTGTGTGGGGGCCACTGTGGAGCATATTTTATTGTTTGGGGACCCGTAACCGGTTTCGGGGGGGGGCCCCATGTCAAATGTTCGCCTTGGGGCCCAGCCATTCCTAGTTACACCACTGCTGCCACTCTTTGAAATTAATGGTAACAGATTTCAGGAGGAATTTGAGGCAGATTTTGAGGCGGATATTGCCTCAAATTCAGCGTTAAATTTCTATGTGTGAACACACTTTTAGATACTTAGTCTGACAAATCATTCACCATTAGCTGCTCCATAAAGGGGTTGGCCACTTTCAGACTAATAATAAGAGACCAATGTTATTGTTTGTGTAATGAAAAGTTGTGCAATTTTCCAATATACTTTCTGTATAAATTCTTCACAGTTTTCTAGATATCTGCTTTCTTTCATTCATTCTGCTTATTCCCAGTGGAAAAAAAATCAGTCCATTGTGATGTGATATACAGTCCACGGTCATGTAACATGTGGTCTGTGGTCATGTGATGAACACACAGTTGCATAGCTCATTTCCAGGCAGATGTCTGATTACTCTTCTGTGACTGTAATGAGCTGCACACGTGTGTTCATCACATGACCATGGACTGATTTTTATCCACTGAGAGTAAGCAGAATGAATGACAGCAAGCAGAGGTCTAGAAAACCCTGAGGAATTGATACAGAAAGTATATTGGAAAATTGTACAACTTTTTATTTTACAAACAATAATATTGGTCTCTCAATATTGGCCTGAAAGTGGCCAACCTCTAACCACTTCCAGACCGCCCATAGAGTATATACGTCCGGAAGGTGGTTGCCTTGTTCTGCAAGGACGTACCGGTACGTCCAAGAAGAACTCATCAGTTGCACGAAATCATGCAGCTGCTGTAACGGGGAGCCGGCTGTAACTTCAGCCGGAGCTCCCAGAGGGAAGGCAGAGAGGAGGTTTATTATCTTCCCTGCCTTTTCCGATCGCTGTGTATACAGCACTTAATAATTGCTGTATACAGCGCTATGGGCGCCGCCATGTTGCGGCTGTCCTCTGACTCGGCGGTCACGTGATCTGCCGGGATCAGCATCTGTAAGAGCTGCTGGGTCCTATAGGACCCAGATCAGCTCTATAGTAATGGGCAGGAGGCTGTATTCCTCCTGCAACTGGAGCTAAATGTACCAGCCCCAGTTACAGGGGAAATCAGCCTTCCCCACAAAAAAAAGTGATCAGATGTCCACAAAGGTCTAAAAATAAAAAAAAAATTAATAGAAAAGTAAAAAAAAATATAAATAAATAAAATAATTTAAAAAATAAATAAAATAATATGCCAATAAAGCACCGTTATTAACCCCTTAAGGACCCAGCCCAAAAGTTTGTTAGGGACCAGGCCTCGTTTTTCAAAAGAGACATGTGTCACTTTATATAGCAATAACTTTGAGACGTCTTAACTTACACGAGTGATTTTGAGATTGTTTTTTCGTGACACATTGTACTTCATGTTAGTGGTAAACACTAATGAATATTTTTGTATTTATTTATAAAAAAATAGGAAATTTGATGGAAATTTTGAAAAAAAAAAATTGCAGTTTTCAAAATGTGAAATGCTCTGCTTTTCAGACAGATAGTCATACCACCCAAATACATTAATACATTACATTACATTAATACATTATCTACCATATCTCTTCTATATATCGGCATCATCTTTTAATCGTCCTGTAATTTATTTTGGATGTGAGAAGGCTTACAAATGTAACAGCGATTTTGCAGATTTACAAGAAAATTTACCAAACTAATTTTTTAGGGACCACTTCAGTTCTGAAAGGGATTATAAAGGCCTATAAATTAGAAACTCCATAAATCACCTCATTTTCAAAACTGCATCCCTGAAATAATTCAAAATAGCATTTTTGAAGTTTGTTAATCCTTTAAGCATTTCACTGGAATTAAAACAATGTAGAGGTGAAATTTAGACATTTAATTTTTTTCCACTAATTCCTTAATTTAGCCCTAAAATTAACACATTCGCAAAGGGTTAAAGGAGAAAATGCATCTCACAGTTTGTTATGCAATTTCTCCTGAGCACGGAAATACCCAACATGTAGGTGTAAACTGATGTTTGGGCGAATGACAGCTCACAGAAGGGAAGGAGCGACACTAGGCATCTGAAAAGCAGATTTTGCTGGAATAGTTTTCAGGTGCCATGTCATTTGCAGAGTCCCTAGAGTACCAATACAAAGGAAACCCCAAAAAAGTTACCCCATTTTGGAAACTACACCCCTCACAGAATTCATCAAGGGGTATAGTGAACATTTTGACCTTACAGCTGTTTCACAGATTTTACTAACACTGGGATGTATAAATGAAAAATTACTAAAACGTCACTTTATCCCCAAAGTTTTCATTTTCACAAGGGGTTACAGGAGAAAAAGCACCCCACAGTTTGCAAAAAAATTGCTCCTGAACACGGCAATACCCCACATGTGGTTGTAATCTGCTGTATGGGTACATGGCAGGGCTCAGAATCGAAAGAGCGCTATTTGGCTTTTGGAGGGCAGATTTTGCTGGAATAGTTTTCAGGTACCATGTTGCATTTGCAGAGCCCCTAAAGTACCAATACAGTGGAAACCCCCTAAAAGTGACCCCATTTTGGAAACTACACCCCTCACAGAACATATCAAGGGGTATAGTGAGCATTTTGACGCTACAGCTGTTTTACAGATTTTATTAACATTGGGACATTAAAATGAAAAATTACTTTTTTTCCAATAAACCGTCAATTTAGCCCCAAAATTTTTCATTTTCACAAGAGGACAAAGGAGAAAAAGCTCCCCAAAGTTTGTTACACAATTTCTCCTGAATACAGAAATGCCCCATATGTGGTTGTAATCTGCTGAATGGGTACATGGCAGGGCTCAAAATGGAAAGAGCGCTATTTAGCTTTTAGAGGGCAGATTTTGCTGGAATAGTTTTCGGGTGCCATGTTGCATTTGAAGAGCCCCTAAAGTACCAATTCAATGCAAACCCCCAAAAAGTGACCCGATTTTGGAAACTACACCCCTCATAGAATTTATCTAGGTGTACAGTATAGTGAGCATTTTGACCTCACAGCTGTTTCACAGATTTTACTGACTTTGGGACGTAAAAATGAAAAATTACTTTTTTCCAATAAACCGTCCATTTAGCGACATATTTTTAATTTTTGCAAGTGGTTAAAGAAGAAAAAAATACCCCACAGTTTGTTACACAATTTCTTCTGAACACAGAAATGCCCCATATGTGATTATAATCTGCTCTATGGGTACATAGTGGGGCTCAGAATGGAAAGAGTGATATTTGGCTTTTGGAGGGCAGATGTTGCTGGAATAGTTTTTGAGCGCCATGTCGCATTTGCAGAGCCACTAAAGTACCAATACAATGGAAACCTCTCAAAAGTGATCCCATTTTAGAAACTACACCATTCAAGGAATGTATCAAGGGGTATTATCATTTGACCCTAAAAATGCTTCCCAAAAATTAATGTACAAAGTGAAAATTAAAGTTTTTAAAGAAATATCCAATTTCAGTGCCTAATACGTTGCGGCCACTTTGTGGCACCAGAGACATGAACTCCTAAAACTATTAAGTGGGCTATCCCAGGGACAAAAAAATTAAATATGTGGGTATAAACAGCTGCTTGGGCACACAGCAGGGCTCAGAAGGGAAGGAGCACTGTGTTTTTTTAGCTTTTGGAGTATAGTTTTAGAGGGACTTTCTGGTCGCCATGTTATTTTTGCAGAGCCCTGGAGGTGCCAGTAAATTGGAATTCCCCAAGAAGTGACCCCCATTTTGTAGGGTAAATTTTAGGGTCTCTGCAAATGTGACATGGCGTCCAAAAAACAACAATCTAAATATGCGGTCCAAAAGCAAATAGCGCTCCTTCACATCTGCGCCCTGCTGTGTGCCCAAATTGCAGTTTATGCCCACATGTATGACACTGGTGTACCCAGGACAACATACTTAACAATGCCATATGTGGGTATTAACTATTGTTTGGGCACAGCCGGGCACAGAAGGGAAGGAGCGCTATTTTAGTTTTTGGAGCATAGTTTGCTTTTTGGACACCATGAATTGCCAGTAAAGTGGAATCCGCAGACATGTCACCCCATTTTGGAAACTACACCCTTCAAGGGATTTATCAAGTGGGGTAGCGAGCATTATCAACCCTTAAGTGTTGCATTCTTTTAATTTCCAGAAATGAATGCGCAGCTGATAATGAAAAGTTAAAAAGAAATTTTTCCATCGATACGACATTTCAGTGCCCAATATGTTGTACTCAGCTTATGTCTGCACAGACACACACTGCAAAAACTGTTGAGTGTGGATCTCGGGCACAACAGCTTTTAGAGCGTTCCTCTCTGATACAAGCTGGGCACAACATATTACGCACTGAAATTACGTATTCCTGGAAAAATTGTCACCATCATCTGCGTATTCATTTATGGATAATAAATTATAGCAACACTTGGGGGTTAAAAATGTTCACTATACCCCTGGATAAATTCCTTCAGGGGTGTAGTTTCCAAAATTGGATGACATGTCAGGGGATTCCACTGTACTGGCATTTCAGCTCTGCAAAAGTGTCATGGTGCCCAAAAACCAAACCGTCCAAGTCTGTGCTCCAAAAACCAAATAGCGCTCTTTCCCTTCTGTGCCCGGCTGTGCCCAAACAGCAGTATATACCCACATATAACATTAAGTACGTTATCCTGGTTACACCAGTGTCATATGTGTGAGTATAAACTGCGGTTTGGGCACACAGTAGGGCGCAGAAGGGAAGGAGCGCTATGTGGCTTTTGGAGCGCAGATTCAGATGTTTGGGATCTGGATGCCATGTCATGTTTGCAGAGCCTCTAAGGTAAAGTGGAATCCCCTAGGGAATGACCCCATTTTGAAAAGTGTACCCCTCAAAGAATTTATCAAGGGGTGTAGTGAGCATTAATATCCCAGACGTGACTGCACAGCAGATGGGGAAAAGTGAATATGTAAGCTGTGCGGAGTACATTGAGTACACTAAATTCCCTAGTATATCCCCAGTAGCTCCTATGATTGGTGTCTTTTCCCTTGTAAGCTCTAAATTTGGGGTTTATC
Organism: Leptodactylus fallax; assembly: GCA_947044405.1. Classification (NCBI taxonomy): domain Eukaryota; kingdom Metazoa; phylum Chordata; class Amphibia; order Anura; family Leptodactylidae; genus Leptodactylus; species Leptodactylus fallax. The sequence goes on from CAMRHE010000097.1 coordinate 3,333,013, forward strand.
CTAATATAGGCTCGCACAGCTTATACATTCCCTTCCTGCCGCATCCAGTTGTGTTCTAATGATTTGGCGATTTTTCGGGTTTTTGTCTTCACATTGTACAAGCTATATTTTCTTTATTTTTCTGGTGATGTAGCCATATGAGGGCTTGTTGTTTGCGGTATGAGATGTATTTTGTAATGATATCATTTTTAGGTTCCTAAAACTTATTAAATAAATTTTAACTTTTTCAACAAAAAAACATCAATTGTGGCACTGCGTTTTACCTTTTAAATTTTTCGCCATGCAGCGTAGAGCGTTAGTAACATGTTACCTTTATTCTGCTGGTCGGTTCGATTACGGCGATACCTCATTTATACAGTTTTTTTATGCGATACTAATTTTGCTGAACAAAAACCCATTTTGGGACATAAATCAATTATTTTTGCATCGCTATCTTCTGAGATGCGTAGCATTATTATTTTTGAGTTTACAGAGTTGGTTTAGGACTTTTTTTTTTTGTGGGACTATCTGTGCTATTTATCGGTACAGTTTTGGGGCACATATGACTTTTTGATCACTTTTTATGGCATATTTTGTAAGGTGATATGGCGAAAAATCATTACTTCCGGTGTTTTTTTCCATTTTTTTTTTCCCGATGTTCACTGTGTACAAGTATGGTTTTAGTTTTATTGTACAGGTTGTTACGGATGTGGTGATACCAAATATGTATTGTTTTTATTAATTTTTAGGTTTATTTTTTATATAATTCATTTTATATAGGAAAAGGGAATTTTTGGGGCTTTATTCTTTTATTAATTTTTTTCACATACTTTATTTTTTTTTTTTACTTTTTTTTTACTTTGTCATGTGTCCCATTAGGACACCTGAGCCAGAGATGCTTTGATCTCTGGCTCAGTACTATAGACTGCAAGACACAAGCATACATGTGTCTTGCAGTCTATACAGGAAGTCAGCGCTATGGAGACGCATAGCGCTGACTTCCGGAGGTCCCAGCAGGATCAACCAGGTAGTGGGGTCTCCAGGCAGCCTGGGGTCACTGGGCAGATCCCGGGCTGCAGATTATAGATATCGGCACCCCCCGATCTCGCCGCGGGGGCGGCAAGATGGCAGAACCCCTTGGATGCCGCAGTCTTGTTAAGGGGTTAAAACCTTTGATCGGAACTCAGTTCTGACCGGAGGTTATGGAGCAGGGTGTTAGCTGTCAGTTACAGCTAACACCCGGTTCTGAAGCCGACCGCTCAGATAGTGAGCAGGCGGCCGGCCTCGGGTGTAGTATTACGCCCTGGTGCGCGAAGTACCTAGCGCCCAGGACGTAATAGTACGCCCAAGGTCGTTAAGGGGTTAAAGGTTCTAGCCCCACCCCCGACGACACCATACAAAATAAAAATTACCCTTACAAAGAGGAAAAACTATTTTATAAAGGTTTTTAGTAGCCCTTTGTGCTATTAATTAAAAAAAAAATGAAAAGTGATAAACAGACACGTTTTCCCTCCTCTTTTGTTTAAATTTTTGCCGTAGAGGGCCGTCTCCGCAAAAATTGCAATAATCCAGGGGCCAGTATCAGGGTCGACCCAGGTTTCATCTGAGAAATCCTGGCTGTCGTAACCCCAGGGATGATAAGAAATTCAGAAAACAACATTTCTGACTATCATCCTCCTCATTCGTTGTGCAATATCCCAGTAGGTGGTTGTCTCTCCTTTTTATCTAAAATACTGGGAGAGGAACATCACATTGGGTCCTTGAAATAATTCAAGGGTCCTTATACAGCATAGAGTTCTCTATGCCTCCCCAGAGCAGATTTATTTGGACCACCCGTCTTCCTTCTGTCAAGGATGGAAGTACAAAAAAATTCAACAAGATTTAAAAAAAAAAAAAAAAAAAAAAAAGACCTATTCCAAAGTTGCTTCATTTTTCAATTTTGATACATTGAGACAATAAAATTAAAAAAAGACAGCATGCAAAAGTTGGCATAGCCTATTATATGTGTATTGTGTCAGTTTCAGACTGGTCTGACTCACCAGAAGATCTTGAAATCAGAATCAATCTTAAGTAGTCAAAAGTTTTTTTTTTGTTTTTTTTTAAAATAATGCTCTGCATAACCACTATTGACTCATTGTAATCCTATTATCAGTTGAACAGGTTTAATATTTAATAGCCTTTAATGAACTGACATGGTCTTTATTGACCTAGTCATAAGTAAACCTCTTATATCATTAGTTGAAGTCCCATTGTGCTGTACTTCATGCATTTTCTGATTTCTTACAGATGTGTGTAATGTATTCAGAGGTTACCAATATCCCATTTCCTGAAAGTATCCTAAGAGCTCTATGTCACTGTGCCAATTAACCCACTACAGTGAAGGCCTCTCTTCATTGAAAGGCGGTCACTTACAAATCACCCATTTAAAATAACAAGTGGAAGAGATAGGAAGAGATATTGATTGTTATGTAGAATGGGCTATCTAGATAGAAAGAGCATCTTATCAGCTGTACTGTAACTTGTGCTGACACCAGAACACGCAGCTAGATCACACTTCTATATATGACACTAGTGGGACTTTTCGGACTCTAATGTCCATAGACTGACTATATATGGATTCTGAAAATCTATGGTTTGCCTGATTTAATTAGTAGAATTGTTCTGATTACAGACTGCAAACACTGTTATCTTGTAATTATCGCCAGGAGCACGCCATTAGCACATGATTAAGAGCACTGTCTGCCTGCCTAGACCTCTGCTTGCAAGATGCTTTATGATCTTAATTAGCAGGAGATGATGGAGGAGGAATGAAGATGTTTCCAAAGAGTAAGTAGATGTCTCTTTTTTAACAATAGGAAATTTTTAATGAAGGCTACAGCAACTGGTATTTTACAATAATTTAAATTGTACTTCATTACAATTGCTTACTAAGAAGATGGGCAGATATATTTTTTTACTAGTTTGAAAGAAGAATGTTTGGCATTACGACTACAGATTGTATCTAAGTACAGCTATAAAAACACTGAAACAATGAACAGAAATAATAATTACAGAAACTACTGTTACTACTTACTGAGTGAAGACCGCAAGACTTTCTCTCAGAAAAATTATATTTAGCACTAAATTATCTGGGACCAGCCGTGGATAAATTTGAGAGCTTTTCACTAATGCCATATTTGCATGAATCTGAAAAACAGCCCTGTAATGGCCATTTTTGGAACAACTGTTAGACAGCTGTTTTTAAAACCATAGACGTCTATGAGTCAATTTATACATCCATTTTTTTTTTTATAGACCATTTTTCATGGCCATAAAAAAAAACAAAAAACTGACATGCTCTATCTTTGGCCCGGTTCACATCTGCTTTCGGGTTTCCGTTCGTGAAGTCCGCTTGGGGACCCCCCGAACAGAAACCTATACGCATACAAAGCGGTATACCTGGGAAACACGCGGACCCCATAGACTATAATGGAGTCCGTGTGGTTTCCGCTCGGTGTTCGCACGAAGCAAGCGGAGTGCTGCAAGCAGAACTTTCCTCTCTGCATGTTTCCGCATGTTTCGTGCAGAAACCGAGTGGAAACCACACGGACCCCATTATAGTCTATTGGGTCCGTGGGTTTCCTTAGGTAACCGCGTTTGTTATGCGTATAGGGAAACCCGAACGCAGATGTAAATCGGGCCTTTTAGCTCTCCCCATAATTTTTGTCCATTTGTTTGTTCACTCAGGTTCCAGAAATTTTGCAGCAAATTCAACCTGAGAGAGCTAGTGTTAATCCGTTTACCAAGTAATATCAGTGCCACATGTAAAAACAGTTCAGTACAAACAATACCATGTAAACATTCAGTTCATGTGATACATAAAATTGGATCACTTCACACACCATTTTAAAAACCATAAACAAAATGAATAAACTCTATCTTTGTCCTTCAACGGGCTTAAACGGGCCAATATGGCTGTTTTCACGCATATTAGGTCTGTGAACAACAGCACTGTCTTCTGAATAAGGCCTAAGGGTATTTTCACCAATCTCAATAAAAGGCCCCACAGTCCATCTTGGCTGCACATGGTGCTATGGAGACAGCAACTCTCTTTAGAAGTGAATGGGGAAACAGTGTAGCTCACTGTGCTATATTCTTTATGTAGCTCACATAAACAGTAACAACCTGGCACAGACCACTTAGCTGTTTATGTATCTCCTTGTTTGATGGAGTGCATATTTCCATCTGAGCCATGACCCCTTCAACTAATCCTAAAGAGCTAAGAAATCCCTTGTAAAATTCTCAAACAAAAACTTTTATATATAGAATATGTTCCACATTTCAAAATCCACAGTATACCCTAGAGTTACATTTTTAATGCAATTTATGAATGGGTTGTGTGAAATTTTGTTGGCATTTAATGCACTGTACTTTGCTATTGATTTTCAGTCCAAAATCTGTAACAAATACAGCAAATGACAACATGGTAATATAAGGAAAAAATAATCCTACGATATAGTAAACATTTTTGGGAAAGAATGGCCTCCTCTGAAGGTCCAACAGGTTGCTGCCAAGCTTAACATATCTACAGTTCCTATAATGTTCTTTTCCAAAGCAGATCATGAATTTAGGAATATGGAAAAGCTGGATGTCCAATTTATGACCATGTAATGGTGGTCCTATATAAAGAGCTCAGAAATGAAAGTACAGTTGAAGTAAAGTACAGTATGGTTGCCTATTGTATATGGGCAGATGTGCAAATATGCGTGGAACTCTAATGCAGTCATTGATTGTCCCCAGCAATCCCAGGAATATATATAATGGAGGAATGACATAACTACACATGGTGTTTTTAAAAAACAATCATAGGTCAATATTGGGTAAGTATATCATTAGAATATAGGTTGTCTAAAACATAACATTTATTTGTTATATTGTGTTAAAATCATCAGAACCTAGTGTCAACAAGAAATGATAAAGGGATGGTGTTATATGTGTAAACTTAATCCCCTTGTGAATGAATGAATGTATAAGAATGCAATCCAAATAATTGGCTTCTACATAAGGGGGGAATAGTAAACTCCTAGTAGTTTGTTATGCGGCTGCAGAAATATAGTGAGCAGTGACCACCATAAATAAAGCTCCTAATAAGGAACAGATATGTGTAATAGTCCAGCTAAACACATTGAAACCTCAACTAGAATTCTGCAGCTATGCTCCAAGTCTGATGTCAATTAAAGAGATTATGTGGCATGCATACATTCCACACCTAGGAAGGGTAAAAGGGTGGAGGGTAAAAAGGAGGGTGAGCAGTGCTGAGGCAGTGGCACATAAAAAGTGTAGACATAGGCGCTACACACTGTTACGTGCGCAGCATCTGTACTATTCTGTACCTGATGTCAGCAGTAAGTAGACAGGCCGTTGGGATCTCTGCATCACTTGACATAAGGCAGATCCCGTAATATGGGACCGCTTACTCTTGGTATAATGTAATGGTATCTGAGTGGTCTATAGAAAACAGACCACTCTTGTCTCTACACGATTGGGAATTAAGTTTACACGTGTAACACCATTCCTTTATCATTTCTTGTTGACGCCAGGTTCTGATGATTTTAACAAAATATAACAAATAAAAGTTGTGTTTTAGACAACCTATATTCTAATGATATACTTACCCAATATCAACCTACGATTGTTTTTTACCAAATTTTGAGATGCTGATTTTGTAAGTGTCTCTAGTTGCCATTGGATTATGTTTTTGATATACCAGTGTTTAATATATTGAGGTATTTTTTTCTAATTTGGACTGTAGATATTATGTTCCATAGATTATAAGGTAGCTCAGTTTAAACTGATGCTTTACGTCACTAGTAGAATGTGCAACAGCTTATATTCATATTATACTCATGTACTCATATTACTGATGTTCCCGATCATGGCTCTGGGTTAATGGTACATACATTGGGTATGGAAAGTATTCAGACCCCTTTAAATTTTTCACTCTTTGTTTCATTGCAGCCATTTGCTAAAAGCAAAAAAGTTCATTTTATTTCTCATTAATGTAAACTCAGCACCCCATCTTGACAGAAAAAAAACAGAAATGTAGATATTTTTGCAAATTTATTTAAAAAGAAAAACTGAAATACCACATGGTCATAAGTATTCAGACCCTTTGCTTAGTGTTGAGTAGAAGCATCCTTTTGAGCTAGCACAGCCATGAGTCTTCTTGGGAATGATGCAACAAGTTTTTCACATCTGGATTTGGGGATCCTCTGCCATTCTTCCTTGCAGATCCTCTGCAGTTCTGTCAGGTTGGATGGTGAACGTTGGTGGACAGCCATTTTCAGGTCTTTCCAGAGATGCTCAATTGGGTTGAGGTCAGGGCTCTGGCTGGGCCAGTCAAGAATGGTCACAGAGTTGTACTGAAGCCACTCCTTTGTTATTTTAGCTGTGTGCTTAGGGTCATTGTCTTGATGGAAGGTGAACCTTCGGCCCAGTCTGAGGTCCAGAGCACTCTGGAAGAGGTTTTCTTCCAGAATATCTCTGTACTTCGCCGCATTCATCTTTCCATCAATTGCAACCAGTCGTCCTGTCCCTGCAGCTGAAAAACATCCCCATAGCATGATGCTGCCACCACCATGTTTCACTGTTGGGATTGCATTAGGCAGGTGATGAGCAGTGCCTGGTTTTCTCCACACATACCGCTTAGAGTTAAAGTCAAAAAGTTCAATATTCGTCTCATCAGACCAGAGAATCTTATTTCTCATAGTCTGGGAGTCCTTCATGTGTTTTTTGGCAAACTCTATGTAAGGGAATCACTAGAGGAGCGACTGCCAAACCCTCCATTCGAGTCACAAGGTCCTGAATAGAAGCCATGCCAGTAATGAGTAGAAGGGTTAAAGTTTTTTTTTTTTTTTACGGCCTGCTATTCTGTAAGGGAATCACTAGATGAGCGATTCCCCAGTAGCTGCTGGAGAACTTAGGGGGGAGGGGTACAACAAGACAGTGGACCCTAAGCTGAATCACCCCCACTGTCCCTGGCTAACTTGCCCGATCTGTCTTAGGTGACAGCCAGCAACCAGTCGACAGACCCTCCTTATAATAAGTGATAACACAGAATGCAGACAGGACGCACAAACAACAAACGGAGGTCAGCTAGCCAAGGGTCGGTAACAAATGAGCAATGCAGTACAGAATCAAAATCCAAGAGAATAGTCAAAGGTAAGCCAGTGGTCAGAAAATCAGAAGAGCAGGTAACAAGGAAGAAGGAGTATAGCCAGTAAGCGAAATGCAATAGCAGGCGCCAATGGGAAAGTGAGCAAACAATAAATAGAGAGAAAGAACCCGCCCCAGACTTGATAGGTGGACAGGCTGTCAATCACAAAGGCAGGACTAAAGTTAACTCTTAGTGGAGCAGGGGGAGAGCAAGGTGAAGAAGAAGGGCATGGTGGAAAATCAATTAAGGAGGTGAGGGAATAGGACAGTGTTCAGACAATACAAGAAAAACCCAAAGGAAAGAATCACAACTGGACACTCCTCCTGCGCCGCAGCGTGCGCCCGGAGGACGGCGCCAAACCCCGGACAGGCAAGGACGTTACACTCTATGTGGGCTTTCATATGTCTTGCATTGAGGAGAGGCTTCCTTCGGGCCACTCTGCCATAAAGCCCCAACTGGTGAAGAGCTACAGTGATAGTTGACTTCGTGGAACTTCTCCCATCTCCCTACTGCATCTCTGGAGCTCAGCCACAGTGATCTTTGGATTCTTCATTACCTCTCTCACCAAGGTTCTTTTCCCACGATTGTGCAGTTTGGCTGGACGGCCAGGTCTATGAAGAGTTCTGGTCATCCCAAACTTCTTCCATTTAATGATTATGGAGGCCACTGTGCTCTTAGGAACCTTGAGTGCTGCAGAAATTCTTTTGTAACATTGGCCAGATCTGTGCCTTGCCACAATTTTGTCTCTGAGCTCCTTGGGCAGTTCCTTTGACCTCATCACTCTCATTTGCTCTGACATGCACTGTGAGCTGTGAAGTCTTATATAGACAGGTGTGTGCCTTTCCTAATCAAGTCCAATCAGTTAAATTAAACACACCTGGACTCCAATGAAGGAGTAGAACCATCTCAAGGAGGATCAGAAGGAAATGGACAGCCTGTGAGTTAAATATGAGCATCACAGCAAAGGGTCTGAATACTTGACCATGTGATATTTCAGTTTTTCTTTTTCAATAAATTTGCAAAAATGGGGTGCTGAGAGTACATTAATGAGAAATAAAATGAACTTTTTTGCTTTTAGCAAATGGCTGCAATGAAACAAAGAGTGAAAAATTTAAAGGGGTCTGAATACTTTGTGTACCCACTGTATATGACTGTTTATTAGTGGACACTATTTTTACATGCTTAGAGGTACAAATATATTTTCATCACATAAAGGATATGAACCTTGGAATAGTGAGATTATAATTTATTCATGGATCCGGTATAATCCTAAACTCTTTCCTTTTTTTTGTTTTGTTATAATACATTGTATAATTTTAGTTTTCCTCAAACTGAGACCCAGTTAGAGTTTCCAATGTTGAGATTTTCAAAATGTTCAGATTTCCAAAAACATTACACTAATATCAACCTTGGCAAACTTGAATGGATTTATATTGCTGTTGCGATATATATATATGAGCAAATGTATAGAACATTCTTCCTTTTTACAGAAACCAAAATAATGTAAACATATATGCATAAGTAATGTTTTGTTTGGAGAATGAAAGAGTTAATTCTGTACCAAGTCCCTAACACATGTATTTTTTTCTTTACAACATCTGATGCCTTTTCCCAGCTGGCAACTCGCCTCAGCGCCTCTTTAATTAAGAGTAATGGCTGGTCAGTTACCAGTAATGAGGTGTCCTCTCTATGACAGACACTAGGGTTTATAGAGCCTGACATAGAGAGAGTCTGTGGGGCCATCTCATGGGACCTCACTTTAAAGAGATCGGAGAGGCAGCTGGGCTCACCTGTCATGGGCATAGGATATCTGTGACAGGTGACATTCCCATATGTACTGACTTTATTCTATGTCTAGAGTACAGAATTACCTACAGTATAAACTTTCTCTTTGTGTTTTGACATCATTTTAAAAGTCCATGATGCATGTTATTAAAGGGAATGTATCAACAAATTGTTTTATTTATTAAAACCAGATACTGAAATATGTCACTTTTTACAGATCGGCATTCATTTTCTGATTTTAGATTTTTAACATTCTATTTTCTGTATGTGATTATGGGGCTGTCGTCTTGCCTGAGCTTTTCCTCTGCTCTAACAGAATTTATTAATATACTTTACAGCATACTCATGGCCATAGGGAGCAATAGATATGCATGTTCTATGCCAGGGTCATTCAAACTTTTTGCAAAGAGGGCTAGATTCAGTGAGGTGAAAATGTGTGGGGGCCGACCATTCAGTCTGACATTCTTCTAACCATTTACATTAAATGCAAATTAACTATTTTATAAAATTTTATTGCAAATGGCATACTTTTTATTTCTTCACACAGAACACAAATAAATCTAAACAAGATTTTACCAAAATCACTCTGGCTTTCATATTTGCAGACCAAAATCAGTTCACTGAGATTTTGGAATTTATTAATCTCAGAAGACTAAATAATAACTTGCCTGCACTAATGTGAAGGGTGAATTAGCCCCCATCACTGCTCCCATATGGAGGACTAGTGAATGAGCCACTGTATGGCGGATGAACCAGTAAAGTGGCCACTGAATGGGGGGGTATAGTGAAGGGGACACTGTATGAGCCATACAGAGGCTCCTTCTCTGTTCCCCCTATAGCAGTATAGGGTCATTATTTACTTGTCTGCTTCTCGGTCCCGCTCTGTCTCCCTGCTCCGAGTGCACTGTTGTGACATTAGGTGCGCCCGGAGCAGGAAGAAGGAGAGCAGACAGGTAAGTATTGGTACTTAGCTTGTAGTCCACAGGCTCAAAATGGCCTTTGGCCTACAAGTCGGAGAGTGGTAGAGCAGGAAGCCTGTGGCTTCCTACTCTACCAATAGCAGACCCTGGTTGACGGCACCACTTCTCCCCGGTTCTGCTGATCCGGTGTTAACAACCAAGTCGGCACAACTGGGGAGAACCTGGCTGCATTAACTTACCGGTCCCTACTCCTGCTCGTGGCCTCCTCTTCCTTCTTCAGCCTTCATTGGGCCTGCGCTGCTCATCAGTTTGAAATGACGTAATGTGTGGCGCACGGGGGCCCCCTGGAGGCTGAAGAGGAAAGAGGAGGCAGCGAGCAGGAGCTGTGATATGTAAGTTAATAGGGGCCATTACCAGACCTCTACTGTCTATTAAAAAAGCAGTGGGGATCCAGCAGAGCCCCCTAAATAATAATAATAATAATAATAATAGTCCTTTAATAGTCCCACAATGGGGAAATTCAGTGTGTTACAGCAGCAAAGATAAGCAGATACAAATACAAATACAACATGTACAGGAATGTTCCAAGGTGAGAGGCATTACATTAATAGCAGACAGACAGATAGGACGTAGCAGAGGAGGGGGGGGGGGATTTAACAGGCAGAGAGATATTTCAGTTCTCTGTGTGTAATGATCTCCGCTTAGGTCGGTGTTGGTTGTACAGCCTAACCGCGGTGGGGAGGAAAGACTTCCGATAGCGCTCCTTCTCACACCTAGGGTGGAGCAGTCGGTCACTGACAGTACTGCTCAGCGCGATCACAGTCTCATGCATGGGATGGGACTTCTTCTTCTGCATGGAGCTCACCACGGACAGTATCCTTCTGTCACCCACCACCTGCACTGGGTCCAGTGGGCTCCCCAGGACAGAGCTGGCCCTTCTAATCAGCTTGTCAAGTTTATTTCTGTCCCTGGTTGATATACTGTTCCCCCAGCAGGCCACTCCAAAGAAGATGGCTGATGCCACTACCGAGTTGAAGAAAGTTCTAAGAAGTGCCCCCCGTATTCCAAAGGCTCTCAGTTTCCTAAGCAGGTAGAGCCTGCTGTGGCCCTTCCTGTACAGGGCCTCCATATGATCTGCCCAGTCCAGCTTATTATTAAGGAGCAAACCCAGGTACTTATAGGTGTTCACAATCTCGATGCCCGTCCCCAGGATGTCCACTGGATTTGGAGGGCATCTGCCTTTGCGGAAGTCCACCACCATCTCCTTGGTCTTCCCCGCGTTAATCTTCAGGTGGTTCCGGTGGCACCAGTCCACAAAATCCTGGTTCAGTTCTCTGTACTCCCTGTCATCATCATCTGTGATGAGACCCACTATTGCAGAGTCGTCAGAATACTTCTGTAGGTAGCAGCTGGATGAGTTGCACCTAAAATCTGCAGTGTACAGTGTGAAGAGGAAAGGGGCGAGAACCGTACCCTGAGGTGCCCCCCGTATTACAGATCACGGTACCTGACACACAGTCTCGGGCTCTCACGTATTGAGGTCGATTTGTGAGGTAGTCTAGGATCCAGTTGGAGAGGTGGTGGTCCACTCCAGCAAGGCCCAGCTTGTCCCTCAATAACCTGGGCTGTATGGTGTTAAAAGCACTGGAGAAGTCAAAGAACATTATTCTCACTGTGTTCCCTGGTTTCTCCAGGTGAGACAGAGCCCTGTGCAGAAGATGGATGATGGCATCATCTACCCCAATGCCCGGCCGATAAGCAAACTGGAGGGGGTCCATAGTGGGGCTCACTAGAGGGCGGAGATGTGTGAGAACCAATCTCTCCAAGATCTTCATCAGGTGGGATGTCAGTGCTACAGGTCTGTAGTCGTTGAGGTCCATAGGGTGGGGTTTCTTTGGAACTGGTACCACACAAGAAGATTTCCATAATTCAGGGACTATTTCCTGCCTCAGGCTCATATTATACATATATGTAATTATACCACACAGCTGGTCCCCGCAAGTCTTAATTAGCCTTGCACTGATGTCATCTGGCCCTGCGGCTTTCCTCACCTTGATCTTTTTCATCTCCTTCCTCACCTAAAGGCACGGGGCCCAACGGGGGATTCACAGGTACACCGGTGGTCCAGTCCGAGTCTGCTGCGGTCAACAGTGCTGGTGGGCTGCATATTTTTATTTTATGACAGAGGCTGCTGGCCAGTCGAAATTTGAACATGGGCTGAAATTGGCTTGTGGGCTGGACTTTGGACATGCCTGTTCTATGCAAAGATGGAGTGAAGATAAACTATGATATCATCAATGGTGAGTAGTGGATGTAATTATGGCTTGCAGGATTTAGTACTTTTTAAAATATAGATAGTGATAAGAAAAAAAAAAAAAAAAATACAAAGAATTCTTAAAAACATGAATAATAAAATAAAACTCTGGTTTAAAAAAATAGGTCATTTTCTGGTGACACATTCCCTTAAGCTAATCTAATATAAATTTTATTTTTTGCAGCCTGCTGTTTTCCACAATGAGGTTGCATGTTGTTGCATAAACTCATTAGAGCAACTGTTTTATAAAGACAAACCCCTTTCCATTTACCCTATTAGGAAATAAAGATATTATAAAGGTGGTACCAATTTGGGTACCCTAGTGAAAAGTTATGAACAGTACATGTTTCTCATTATGGTGCACCCACCTGATTCATTGTTGTATTCAGGGTCGGACTGTTCCACCAGGGTACCTGTGAATCCCCCAGTGGGCCCTGTGTCTTTAGGGGACTCCCCACGCTGCTTTTTTTAAAAACTTAGAAGCAGCAAACTTAATCTGCCACTATTTATTGGAGTATTTTAACAGCTGATATTTTACTCACCAATCCCCACTCCTGTCCATTTTAGCCTCTGCATTTTCCTCCAGAGGGTGCTGCATATTAGTAAAAACAACAAATAATTATACTCACCTTTCCTAGGCATCCTTTTGACATCTGGTGGAGATGCAGCATCTTCTTCGTGCCACTTCCAAGCTATGGATGACGGTCATTGTTGAGGCCTCATCGTTCACCAGCGTATTGACGGTGATGCTTTCCTCATGACTGCTGAGGCCCAATTACAGGATTGAACGGTGACTCCTGGGGCCTCATCCTGGATGACCATGGAATGCTGCAGGGATGCCCAGGACAGGCAAGGCAAGGCGAATATAAGCATTTGTTATTTTTACTCACCTCCCCTGATCCCAGAGTATAATAGTGTTTTGTGGCTGAGCTCAAAATTTTTGTAAAAATTCATCCCTACCTAAAAAAGGAGACAGTATACTGTGTGGGGCCACAAATAAGAGGGCAAAATTATGTGAGTGCCTAAAAAGGGACAATATACTGTATGGTGGTCAAAAAAAGGGCAGTATTATGCATTGGGGTTTTAAAAAGGAAAATATCCTGTGTGGGGGCTAAAAAAGGGACAATATACCATGTGGAAGCCAGTAAAGGGGGCGATATACAGTGTGGTGGCCAGTAAAGGTGACAATATACTGTGTGTGGGGTCATTAAAGGTGGCGTTATACTGTGTGTGGGGCCAGTAAAGGGGGCTTTATACTGTGTGGTATACAGTAATGGGTTGATCAGTGGAGAAATGAAGGGCTTTCCTGTTATGTGCCATGGGGCTGGAGATATTGGTGCCGTTAGTTTCGGCACCAATCCCTGCCCATTGTCCATAGACTTGTACGGGGGAAGGAGCATTCCTCACAGCTTAGCATTATCGCTGGGCGGTAAGGAACACCCCCTCGGACAGTACAGGGCTATGGACGAGTACAGTCGGGAGGGGGCATTCCTCACAGCCCAGCTAGACTGTCAGGAACGTCCTTCTGACGATGGGCAAAGATCGGTGCCAAAACTAACGGCACCAATATCTCCAGCCCCGGGGCACATAACAGGAAAGCCAACAGTCCGCTGAATTGTCAGCTTTCTAGCAGTATATAAAACCGCATGTGCCTGAGGACATGAAAGGTCCCCTTTAAGACCTGCTGAGAATTGTAGCTTTATTCTTGCCAGCCACTGTACCATTATGCTGCAGTGATAGTGCCTGCTCTAATACCTGAGACAACAATCTCAACCATTTAATTCCTCAGATGCTGCAGTCAAGGCAGACTGCGACACCTCTGAGTAAAAGAGAGTAGAAAATATAAGGGCTGATTTATGCCCCTAGTTGTCACCTACAACCCACAGCTGGAGATCCTACGAAGGATTGCTAAGGAGCTCCAACCTGTGCTACATAGGGACAACAGACTGAAAGACATATTTCCAGGTCCCCCTCTCATTTCCTTTCGGCAACCACCAAACCTGCGGTGTATTATTGTCCAGAGTGCCCTGAAGACCCCAACTGAAAATGGCACCTCACCTTGCCTGCAAAACAGGTGCAAGACTTGCAGACACATCCACACCACTGACACTGTACCTGTCCCACAGTCACAACAGGTTCACAGAATTAGGGGGACATTTTCCTGCAGGTCTTCCAATGTGGTGTATCTCATAATGTGTGTGCAATGTCCCACCACAGGCCTCTATGTGGGGGAAACAGGGCAGAGACTCAGTCATCGCATGAACTCACACAGATTCACCATTAATAACAGCAGAACAGATCTCCCAGTGGCCACACTTCTCCGGAGAAGACCACTCTGTTGAAGATTTGCGGGTTGTGGTTTTAATGGGACATTTTAAAACGCAGAGGGAGAGAAAGGAATGGGAATATAAGTTAATGCAAAAATTTCAAACTCTGCAATTTAGACTTAATATTCATGCCAGTTTCATGTCACACTATGTATGAACTGTGAGGGTCACAAATCACCACCTGATAGCAAACAAATAACAGCAAGAATTATTGATCCCTCCGTCACGCCCCACAAGTTTCCAGATTTTTTATTTCCTGACCTGTTGTAAATAACTTCTCTACTTATATTGCATTTTGTTATTTTTAAAGATTCTAAGATCCTTTGAAGGTCCATGTCTTTTGTGTATAAAAAGTCTGTGAATTTTCAGTTTCTTGTATAACACCTTGTCTGAAGAAGCGAGCTACTACTCTCGAAAGCTTACCATCAAATATACTCAGTTAGCCTCTAAAAGGTATCGCCTGATTTCTTCACTCTTCCACTACTTTCTATTGCTAACACGGAACAACATTATACTACTAGCAACTTGGAAGATACCACAATGTACCGCACAAGAATGGAACTGAAAAACCGGCTTAAGAAACTTGCACAGCTCAAAAGTGACATCTTCTTCTTAGCAAAATACAAAAAGGAGAGACTCATCCCAAGAGGCTTCAATTTATGTAACCCAACCCGGCACACCTACAACAGCCAATATGCAGAGCAACTATGTATTCGGACATCTGAAAGGCTGCGGAACAATATGATAAAAATTTCCTACAACAACAAAAGAAGAACACAGGAGGAGATACAGGCCCTAAAATCATCATTGGATAATGACACAGAGGAAATGAAGGCCAAACTCCACATATTCTAGCGGAAACTTCAGGACATGTTTATTAACAACAAAAAGAAAAAGCTCCATAGATTGAGACAAAAAGGCCTTATTACTACAACCGCAAGTACCAGCCCAGCTCACCAGAGCTGTGTTGTGAATCTTCCCTCCTATGAGCCAAACAAACACGAAATGTCAGTTCTCCCCAAAGGTTTCTCCTTCTGCCCATCAGCACACACTGACCATATCAAATTCTGCAATGATATGGAGGAGTTTTTCAGAAAAATAAGATTGAGGGAATATTTTTATGACAAAGACCTTCCATACAGCAGCGACTCTGAGATAGAACAGCCCATGAGGAATCCTACCAAAAAATCTACCTGGACCCCACGCCCTGGAATTAACACATCACTGGATAAATATATTGACTGTTTCAGAAGCAAAGTAAAATCAGAAATTCTGGAGAAACAAAAGAAACAGATGCATAACCTAACCCTGCAGGAACAGAAGGCTATTACTTCACTGAAAGAAAATCATAATATAATAATAAAACCGGCTGACAAAGGGGGCGCAATAGTCATAATGAACACCTCAGACTATATTCAGGAAGCAAAAAGGCAACTGTCAAATCCCATCCATTACTCCAAACTTGGAAGTGATCCCACAGAGGTCTATATGAAACAACTAAAGGATATGATCAAGAAGTTTCAAATCCAGGTCCAGAAGCAGGTAAAAGGGCTTATCCTAGAGGATCCCAGGCCGGGCTGCTTCTATATGCTCCCAAAGATACACAAAGATGGCAACCCTGGGAGGCCTATCATTTCTGGCATTGGGACACTGACAGATAACATCTCGGGTTGGGTGGAAAATCTCCTAAAACCCCTTGTCAGAGATACTCCAAGCTATATCCAGGACACCACTGACCTTCTTAACAAACCGAATGACCCGGGCCTACTACCTGAGGGTACCATTTTGGCCACCATGGATGTGGAATCCATGTTTACCAACATTCCCCACAAGGATGGAGTTGCAGCATGTCGGGTACACCTAGAAAAACAAAACCTCCCAACAAAACCAGTAACGTAGCTCATACAATTCATCCTTAACCACAACTATTTTACTTTTGGAGAGGATCTATATCTACAGTGAATGGGAACTTCAATGGGGTCCAGATGTGCACCCCAATATGCAAATCTCTTTATGGCAGAACTGGAAGGAGCATATTTATCAACATGTACAACCAAACCTATGATTTACCTTCGTTATATAGATGATATCCTTATCATTTGGACTGCAGGTGAGGAGGTCCTACTTCAATTCCATAATGACTTCAATGACTATCACCCTACCATCAACCTTAAACGTAACTATTCACAGAGTGAAATCCACTTTCTGGATAAAACAATATACATTAAAGACCACCGGCTACTCACATCAATATACTGCAAACTTACTGACAGAACGGCCTACTTGAGAAACGACAGCTTTCACTCCAAGCACACAAGACAATCTAATATTTACAGCCAGGCTATACGATACAATCGTATTTGCTCTGACAAAGCAGATCTGGACAAGCACCTCCTGGATCTGAGGACGAAATTTCTCCGATTGGTATACAAACCAAAAGTGACAGGAAACCAATTAAACAAGGCAGCAGCCATTAACAGACAGTCTGCTCACATATAATGAGACCCAGAATGAAGCCCGAGTGCCCCTAGTTGTTACCTACAACCCACAGCTGGAGATACTATGAAGAATTGCCAAGGAGCTCCAACCTGTGCTACATAAGGACAACAGACTCAAAGACATATTTCCAGTCCCCCCTCTCCTTTCCTTTCGACAACCACCAAACCTGCGGCGTATTATTGTCCAGAGTGCCCTGAAGGCCCCAACTGAAAATGGCACTTCACCTTGCCTGCAAAACAGGTGCAAGACCTGCAGGCACATCCACACCGCTGACAGTGTACCTATCCCACAGTCACAACAGGTTCACAGAATTAGAGGGACATTTTCCTGCAGGTTTTCCAATGTGGTGTATCTCATAATGTGTGTGCAATGTCCCACCACAGGCCTCTATGTGGGGGAAACAGGGCAGAGACTCAGTCATCGCATGAACTCACACAGATTCACCATTAATAACAGCAGAACAGATCTCCCAGTGGCCGCACATTTCTCCGGAGAAGACCATGCTATTGAAGATTTGCGGGTTGTGGTTTTAATGGGACATTTTAAAACGCAGAGGGAGAGAAAGGAATAGGAATATAAGTTAATGTAAAAATTTCAAACTCTGCAATTTGGACTTAATATTCATGCCAGTTTCATGTCACTATGTATGAACTGTGAGGGTCACAAATCACCACCTGATAGCAAACAAATAACAGCAAGAATTATTGATCCCTCCGTCATGCCCCACAAGTTTCCAGATTTTTTATTTCCTGACCTGTTGTAAACAACTTCTCTACTTATATTGCATTTTGTTATTTTTAAAGATTCTAAGATCCCTTGAAGGTCCATGTCTTTTGTGTATAAAAAGTCTGTGAATTTTCAGTTTCTTCTATAACACCATGTCTGAAGAAGAGAGCTAGTACTCTCGAAAGCTTACCATCAAATATACTCAGTTAGCCTCTAAAAGGTATCGCCTGATTTCTTCACTCTTCCACTACTTTCTATGGCTAACACAGTACAACATTATACTACTAGCAATGTTTTCCACCTGCAGAATTTAGAGTTAATTTATAATTCAGTGCACACTTCATAATAAATTAGGCACATCCTCTGGAGTCCATTCGCCTAAACAAAACTCCACACCAGCTCCATGCTGGTGTAGAATTCAGGCATCATTTATGCCAGAAAATTTGCGTAAATGATGATAAATCTGACGGGGACAGTAAAGTGGCGTGACTTTTTTATGGCTTGCATGGTAGTAGCAGTAGGATGGACACCTAAAATAAATTCCACTTGTGGGCCCTAGACATACCAGTCCAAAACTGGTTGTATTAAGCATTTTCCATGCAGTGGATACAAAATGGGAACTGTGAAGCCATCTTCCTCCTTCCCACATTAAAAAAGGTTATCAATAAATGTTAAGGAAGCTTGGCCCACTCATCAGCTGATCACCTCATGAACTTCATTTTAGAAAGGTGTGTATCATGAGACAACCCCTTTAAATATTCTATATTCAAATTTCATTGTTCCCATACTATGCAAAAAATACAGATGCAGACAATAAAATAATTTATTTTTATAATTGGAGCAAATCATAATTCCAGTGATAATTCATAGCACTGTTATTAATTCTGTCAATATCAGGTGAAAATTTCCAAGGTGGATTATACACATAGGTCCTTAACACTACAGAAAATATCAATATGGATACATGTCACTAAGCTGTACAGGAGAAGTTTACAAAGCGACATCACTTCCTGCTCTGCAGTTATTGACTGAAACTGTATCTCACACACATCTGGCTTTGCCTGTCCCTGCATGCACTCTTATAGCTTTCTCCTGCAGATAACTCTAGATGAGAAAACAGGAAGTCCTTGATCTTTGTAGCTTCCACCAATAGCTGAAGAACAGGAAGTGATGTCAGAGATGTCCCTAATTGCATTGTTGGATTTCTGCTATGCAATGGCCAAGGCACCTTCTTTCTGTATTATTAGGAAACCTATAACAAACAGCAAGGGCATTACCCTGACTGCAGGCAAGAATTTGCTTTAAAGGTGCTGTGCTGCAATACCAGATAGATCCAATGACCATGGGTGCCACTGTTACTAGTAAAAAACCCAGATTTTATTTCTAATGTTAGACAAACTGTTTGAAAAAGTACAGTACCTTCTGTCACATTTTAAAATGATCGAAAAACAGGAGGAGAACTTTATATTGCAGATTTAATTAATCTAGTAAAATATTATCTAATTTACTAAAATGCATCATGTGATAATCTACTTAATAAAGAGCGATGTTGTGCATTGATCGATAAAGCAATGATCAAGAAATACACTGAGTATTGATCACTGCGCGGCCTGATTGATCACATAATACATTATTGATTAGGATATTATGCTGTCCTTTTTTGCCCTGGTTTAAAAGAGATGTCCTTTTTTTGCTTTTAATTTGGATGATGGTTCATTTTCTTGGATATTTATGTTCCCTTTGTCAGACCTCACATAATTTCTTTTAAAAGCAAACCAATAAAGGACATCAGAATTACAGCCTCTCATAATAAGCACAGTGTAACATTGGCTAGTAGAAGGAGATCGTAAAAATGGTCTTCACTCCTCCAACATGACCTTGAGATGGGTGTGACATTAAACAATCAAGTATTGTGATGGTTCAGCAGTTGCCAAGTCTGTCCACAGCAAAGTAACTGGAAATTATCGTTCTGGGATCAATGGAGTGGCACTCTAGAACCACTAAAGTCTATTTTTTTGTCCATGAGGTCTTACTGTAGTAAATGTTTTTGTTGTTGTTTTTATTCGATGACAATTTAACTTAAAGAGGACCTTTCTTCACCTCCACCAATTCAAGTTCTTAGCATCTGTTAATAGGCTCTGCTCCACTGATTTCAGCACAGTTGGAATTTTGTCTATAGTCTACAACGTTTCCAAGCAACAAGCACAGTTAGTATTGGTGTCTGATGTGCTATTTAATATCTCTAATGTCAGAAGGGCAGTGTTGGGCAGGTGGGCATGATTCAGAGCTCCAATCAGAAACAGCCAGTGTCAAAAATCAGAATCACACCCCTTGCCTGCTCCTGTCTGACACCACCCTCCTGACAGTACAGAGTCTAAATAGCATATCAGGGACCAAAAATAACAGCACTGATTGCTCGGGAACCGTGGGGGCTAGAGAAAAAAATCCAACACTTTTATTCTTTACTCAAATGAGGACCTTGGAGCACAGGGAGAGTTTTCTTCTATTACTGAGCACTGCTGCATCATCACTAAACACGCCCATCCTGCATTCAGCTCCTCTTCCTGGAGGAGCTGAATGCAGGATGGGCGAGTTTAGAGATGATGCAGCAGTGCTCAGTAATAGAAGAAAACTCTCCCTGTGCTCCAAGGTACTCATCTGAATAAAGAATAAAAGTGCTTTTTCTCCGCATCCCTGTGGCTCTGAAACTTAAGAAAGGTATGGTTTTTATTATGCTAACAACATCCACAGCACTATGGGAATGGTTTAAAGTAGCCGGGGGCAGTGATAGACTCTATTTAATAAAATCTATTATAAAGTTTTTTTTTATATTAGTCTGAAGTGAAGTGAAGGGCTTGTTTGTCATAAAATAGAAAATATCATTCTCATTAGCATGTTTGCAATGTCTTGTATCAGATACAGTGTGTCATTACATATGAAAACAGTTTTCCATGGCTTTTTGACTTTTGAAATAGAATCCATTCCCGGGTCTGAAATAATATTAAGGTCTCCACATAGGAGAATGTTGCTTTAGGTACAGTCATATGAAAAAGTTTGGGCACCCCTATTAATCTTAATCATTTTTAGTTCTAAATATTTGGGTGTTTGCAACAGCCATTTCAATTTGATATATCTAATAACTGATGGACACAGTAATATTTCAGGATTGAAATGAGGTTTATTGTACTAACAGAAAATGTGCAATATGCATTAAACCAAAATTTGACCGGTGCAAAAGTATGGGCACCTCAACAGAAAAGTGACATTAATATTTAGTAGATCCTCCTTTTGCAAAAATAACAGCCTCTAGTCGCTTCCTGTAGCTTTTAATCAGTTCATGGATCCTGGATGAAGGTATTTTTGACCATTCCTCTTTACAAAACAATTCCAGTTCAGTTAAGTTTGATGGTCACCGAGCATGGACAGCCCGCTTCAAATTATCCCACAGATGTTCAATGATATTCAGGTCTGGGGACTGGGATGGCCATTCCAGAACATTGTAACTGTTCCTCTGCATGAATGCCTGAGTAGATTTGGAGCTGTGTTTTGGATCATTGTCTTGCTGAAATATCCATCCCCGGCGTAACTTCAAATTCGTCACTGATTCTTGTACATTATTCTCAAGAATCTGCTGATACTGAGTTGAATCCATGCGACCCTCAACTTTAACAAGATTCCCGGTGCCGGCATTGGCCACACAGCCCCAAAGCATGATGAAACCTCCACCAAATTTTACAGTGGGTAGCTAATGTTTTTCTTGGAATGCTGTGTTTTTTTGACGCCATGCATAACGCCTTTTTGTATGACCAAACAACTCAATCTTTGTTTCATCAGTCCACAGGACCTTCTTCCAAAATGAAGCTGGCTTGTCCAAATGTGCTTTTGCATACCTCAGGCGACTCTGTTTGTGGCGTGCTTTCAGAAACGGCTTCTTTCGCATCACTCTCCCATACAGCTTCTCCTTGTGCAAAGTGTGCTGTATTGTTGACCGATGCACAGTGACACCATATGCAGCAAGATGATGCTGCAGCTCTTTGGAGGTGGTCTGTGGATTGTCCTTGACTGTTCTCACCATTCTTCTTCTCTGCCTTTCTGATATTTTTCTTGGCCTGCCACTTCTGGGCTTAACAAGAACTGTCTCTGTGGTCTTCCATTTCCTTACTATGTTCCTTACAGTGGAAACTGACAGGTTAAATCTCTGAGACAACTTTTTGTATAATTCCCCTGAACAACTATGTTGAACAATCTTTGTTTTCAGATCATTTGAGAGTTGTTTTGAGGAGCCCATGATGCCACTCTTCAGAGGAGATTCAAATAGGAGAACAACTTGCAATTGGCCACCTTAAATACCTTTTCTCATGATTGGATACACCTGGCTATGAAGTTCAAAGCTCAGTGAGGTTACAAAACCAATTTTGTGCTTCAGTAAGTCAGTAAAAAGTAGTTAGGAGTATTCAAATCAATAAAATGATAAGGGTACCCAAATTTTTGCACCGGTCAAATTTTGGTTTAATGCATATTGCACATTTTCTGTTAGTACAATAAACCTCATTTCAATCCTGAAATATTACTGTGTCCATCAGTTATTAGATATATCAAATTGAAATGGCTGTTGCAAACACCCAAATATTTAGAACTAAAAATGATTAAGATTAATAGGGGTGCCCAAACTTTTTCATATGACTGTATTAGATGTTTTTTTTTTCAATTGCACACGTAGATTAGGGAATCTCCACAGACAACTGAATCTAAATCTAGCTCAACGAAACAGCACTTCTAATATTGATAAATGATCCAGCAGCTTGTTTTTTTTTTTTTTTTTTTTTTTTATTGAAATAGAGTATAAGAGGGTAAGATTTATGCTTGATCCTCTAAGCATCAAAGGCCAACAAATAATTTGCTTAAACACATAATATATATGTGCTTCACCAGAATGAGCTTATGACTATAATGGTGATTGTTTGAATGGTTGGTTAAGACCTTTTGTGCTCAAAGGGGGGAGGTCTGTCAGCAGGAAAAACGGTATTAAACTAATGACAGTGCCTTGTAAAGCTGCTTCTACACTTTCCAAAGAGGCCTTTATTATTCTGCATTGCAGCTCCATTTTTTTAATGAAAATCAGCATTGTATTCTTATGCACATTAGCTGAAAAGGTCTTTAGGGGCATTTCTGCCAGTGCTTTGCTTTTCACTCTAGATATCCACCCCTAACTGCAGATAAATTGTGACAAAGTGGAAGATATCACTCAAGCAATGGGGAAAGGGGGTTGTGTGGAGCTGGGCAGCCATTATTGGTGTTTATTTGGAGTAGACAGTTTAAACCCAGCAGTAGCCAAAACACCCCTGAAGCCCCTTTTCAGCTAATTTGCATACAAATAAAATGCTGATTTTTATGAAAATGAAACTGCAATGCAGAATAAGATTCTCCTGCAGGTAGATTCCCTTTAACCCTTTCCTGACATCTGCCGTAATAGTACGACAGATGTGGGGTATTTAAATACAAACCTATAGAAATATTTCCCCCATATGGTGAACGCCGTAGCGGGAAAAAAATCAAAAGTGCTGAACTGCCGTTTTTTCACTGTTTTGCCGCTGATAAAAATTTAAATAAAAAGTGATCTAAGCAATAGGCATTCCCCAAAATGGTATAACTAAAAAGTACACCTGGCCCTGCAAAAAATGATGCCCTATGTATCCCTATACATGGAAATATAAAAAAGTTATGGATGTCAGAGTATGGCGACTTTTTTTTGCAAAGTTTTGGATTTTAAGGTTTTAAAATGTAAATAAAACCATATAAATTTGGTATTCCCGTAGAACACAGCTGATATGTCATTTTGGCTACAGAGTGAACGCCTTAAAAACAAAACCTGTAAGAAAATCGCACAAATGCATTTTTTCTTTAAATCCACCCCATACTGAATTTTTTTCCAGCTTCCTAGTACATTGTATTATGAAGAACAATTTGTCCTGAAAACATTAAGCCCTAATATGGATCTGAGAATGGAAAAATAAGAAAGTTATGGGTTTGGAAGGGGGGGGGATCAAAAACGAAAATCAAAAAATGTCACCGATGCGAAGGGGTTAAAGAAATAATTTGATGATCATAATGCTTATTTATGAAGATAGCTTAAAACTAGACTAAATAGTAACATACTGAATTTCTGGGTGTAGGTACAAGAAAGGTCAGAATAAGTTGCAATAAAGATTTGAATATTGTCAAAATGGTGGAAACTTTGGTTTTCAGACAATGCAAGGGTTGAGGGATTCCAAGACCTGCTTAAAGGGAATCTGTCAGGGCAATTTAGGACAATAAACCACCCACACGTCCATATGGATCTGGGGTTTAGTTTCCCAAATCACCCTGTTATAATGCAATCCATGGCCGCATTAAAAATAAAAAAGCTTTATACTCACCCTGCCACTGTACTCCCCGTGCCAGCGCAGTTCTTCAATGAAGCCAGAGGAGTACTCCTCGGCTTCAGTGCGCATACCCCGTAATTACGCAGTGAAGCCGCGGTGTCCATCTTTGGCTTCACTGAAGAACAGCGTAGGAGCCGGGAAGCGTGCCTCATGAATAAGCCAGACCGATCTCACCAAACAGCGTCGGTTGGACCCTTATCTAGGTAAGTATAAAGGTTTTTTATTTTTAATGTGTCTGAAGATTGCATTACAACAGGGCGATTTGGGACACTAAACCCCAGGTCTATAAAGACCTGTGGGTGGTTTAGTGTCCCAGATTGACCTGACATATTCCCTCTAAACAACAAACATAAAACAGGAGAAAATAGAATATTCCCTCTAAACAACAAACATAAAACAGGAGAAAATAGAATATGGAAAAAACACAGTGGGGCGGGGGGAATCTATTAAGGGTTCATGCGCACAACTGTTTTTGTCATTAGAATGCTGTTTTTTTAAACTCGTGGCACTTAGATGTAATTTGTTTTTCACTGATCAATTGGCAAGAGATATATTTGTTTCCTACACTAGTCTTACAAAAGGCTCCGACTGATGCTAGGGGCACCTAAATTATCAAGAGGTTCCAGCCTTTCAAAAAATCAGGCCAGAATGGAAATCTATATCAATCAGGAAGTGGTGTAGATTTCCTATATAACTTATAATAAATATGTTGGGCCAACCCACTCTCTGCTCCTCTCCATTCTCATTGACAAGTGGCAAGTGAGGTGCAGAATGGGGAATGTGGTGCGTCTTTGATATGCGCCACATTATCACCCATCTATGCCAGAAAACTGTCAAAGATGTGTTGATAACCTCCCCCTAGTTTGTAGTCAGATTGACTACCTTGAGATACTTTTCTAATGAAATCTGAAGCCCTACTTTGAAGGCAACAACAAATATATTTTGGAAGGCAAATGCATCATATAAAGGTGAGGATAAAGGATAATTGAAATGGAAATCTGGCTGCATGGGGCATGGGAAGCCTCAGTAAATACAGGTTATCTGTAATCTGTGACTGTCAAGAAGACTGTCACTTATGGAGTCCACACATGCTGTATGACTGCACTATGGCTATATAGAGCCAAATTGACTATAGTAGAACCAAAACAGAAGCTGTGAAGAAACACTTGTTCTACATTATTGAGAATGTATTTTATTTAAACAACTATTTCATGTCTGTTTTCATTTCATACATTGTTGCTGCAGAAATATTCCAGCAGTATATTATATCTATAGTGTAAATAAGTGTGTATTTGTAT
Organism: Leptodactylus fallax; assembly: GCA_947044405.1. Classification (NCBI taxonomy): domain Eukaryota; kingdom Metazoa; phylum Chordata; class Amphibia; order Anura; family Leptodactylidae; genus Leptodactylus; species Leptodactylus fallax. The sequence continues at coordinate 3,358,478 of CAMRHE010000097.1, forward strand.
GCAATACCTTGTATCACTTTTATCTATTTTTGCAAAATGCTATTAAAGGATTTGCTGATCATGTTCAGGGTCTTGCATGCAATATTGCAAAATGCTATATGCTATTTTAAAGAGGAAATACATTTGGAGCATCACAGTGTATTGTGCAAACTTAACAGGAGCATTGGTAAACTGCAATGTAAGTATCCCATTGAGATGAGTGCTATATAGATTATCTGTTGTTAGTAACAAACTTAGATGTAAGGTCAAAGTAGTGCTAATGCTTCTCTTCCCTGCAGAATTTCAGTCTGGTTGCAGGAGATATAGTGATCAGAAGGGAACTCCACCATAAAAATACAATAAACTTTCAAAGGCCTTCATAGTTAAACAAAGAAATAGTACAAACCCTAAAGGTACTGTGTGCATATTTACTTGCTGTAGAGGGAAATATTGTTTTATATAGAGATATATAGTTATAAGAGAGCTAGGAAAAAGAGTTTCTACCATTTCAGCCAAAAGATCATTTGAAAGTTACGGCAATTTTGTTGGATGAGAAGTTCTGACATTTAGTGTTGCATATTTCAGTGTGATGTTTCAAGGGGTTGAGGTGTGCGGAAGAGTTCCTCTACACCATGGGTATTCACCTAGCTTTAGTAAAGGTACTTACCTGGGTCTGAGACGAAGGTCTGAGTTGCACATCAACAGTAAAGAAATTGTTTTATAAATGTTTTGTTAACTTTTCAGAACCATTTATATGAAGATATATTATTTGTTAGTGAGAAAATAGACCAGATCCCTAAGTTAATTAATTAATGGAATATTCTCATTTTAGCCATTCATAGCTTAGATGAGAACCCCCTTATCTCCAACACCCTGAGGTGGTTGAGAGCTGTATAGGGTAACGGAAACTGTGTAGAATAGTTCTATATACAGACATACAGATGGGCAGAAGAGTCTTGATCTCTGTCTTTCCACCAACACCTACCACTAGCCAGCTACACGCTGCCGGACATATAAGTGCTGGCAGAGAAGGAGCACAAACTCATTAAAGGTGGTATTAACAGTGTTAACAGGCAGTTGGCAGAGCGAGAAACAGGAGAACTTCCAGAGATGTCAACTGTGACATGTTCGCAAGGAGAGTGCTGCAAGTGAGGGAGGATCGCAGGAAGTGTGCTTGTCTATGAAAACTGCATTGACTATTCTGTATTGTTTGTTATTTCCTCCTGTTTCCTTGTTTCCTGTATCTCATTTCCTGTTAATAGAGTAAAGGATTTTTCCAGGACTTACTAATTGATGACCTATCATCAACCAGTCGCCCAGGTGTCAAACCCCCTGCGGATCTTTAATTCATGACCTATTCTAAGGACAGGTCATAATTTAGTAAGTCCAGAAAACCCCTTTAAGCTTAACTGGTTCTCCATGTCTGTGTGAAACATTACAGAAGGTATAGCTAAAGGTGGTATTTAAAATCTGAAAATTACATTTTCAAAATTAAGAACTCAATTTTAGTTGATGTCCTTTTTAGTTCTCTAATGTGTCTACTTGCTTACTTATTGACACCCATTAAAGTGCTTTAGGCCAGGGGCCCCACGTGGTGTAAACAGCGTGGGAAAAAACATGGCGTTTTACAGTCACAGCAACGTGGATGGGATTCTAGCAAACCGTTGCAGTTTTGGAAATTGCAGCATGTCAATTATATCTACGGAAATGCTGGCGGTTTCCCTATAGATATAATTGAAGCAGAAAGTCCACAGAGGAAACCTCCATGAAACTTCTGGGCAAAGTGCTGTGGGAAGAACCGTGATGCGTTGCTGCCGTGACTTTTCTCGCAGTGCTTTTTTGCTTCAGGACGCCACATGGGGCCTTAGCCTTATATTGGTTTACACAGTAGCTGTAAATTGAAACTCCAGGCCAGGAGTTAGCTCCCTGACTGCCATCCAAATATCTTACCTTGAGTCAACAGCTTTGTAGATCTTTGTAGATCTAGCAGTTGTAACCTAACCACTAAGACCTGGCATAAAATGATGCATTATATTATAAGTGGTGAATAAGGTTAGACAATTTTGTACTGCAATTGAACGCTTTTGTCAACTATGGATTAAACAGTTAGTGTAGCACAAGATTAACATGTGCAAAACAAGTGGATCTAATCCCGAGAGCACAATAGAAATATAGACATTATCGAGAGATGCAGCTTGTACACTGCTCTATATCAAAAGCCAAACATCAGAGGCTGTTTGATTTCTGGTTGCCTTTTATATTAGGGATAGCGTGATGGCTATCTCATCACTGCTGACAGAATTTCCAGAGGTGCATATTATGCATATTATTTGCCCATCTGTAATTAACCAAATACTGCAGCATGGAAAATATTGGACGTCATTGTTTGAAGTATCCACCAGGTGGCAGTACAATCTCATAATCCAGCTGTATGATTCTATTTTTTTCAGCTCAGAACACAGGACATGCAGAAGTTTGGGGAGGATTCTGCATTTTACCTTTTATCAAAATATTGGACCTCATGTATTAATATGTTCAGTGCTTCACACTAATGGAGTCTTTATCATATAATTGTCTAGTCACTTGTTCACATATATTGGTTGTGGTGGACTCCAGAGCCATTGTCGATGTTTAAATTTTCTTCTAGAAAAGCAGATCTTTGATAAAAGGGCATAGTTATATTGGGTGAAGGAGGTAACCATTTCACCCAGGTACTTGTTCCAAAGACACCAGTTTTATATATACCGTGTTTCTCCAAAAATAAGACCTACCCCGAAAATAAGTCCTAGCTAGATTTTCCAGGTTTTTTGGAGTAGGCTTGAAATATAAGCCCTAGTCCAAAAATAAGCCCTAGCTAATTTAACCCCTTCCCGACATCTTTAGTGCGATTACAGCAGATGCCGGGTCCTTAAAGATGGCAGCCGCTCTGCTGCAGAGCAGCTACCATAGCTGCTGTACCGGGTCTCCACGGAGACCTAGAGTTAATGCCCGCGATCAGTGTCTACCCTGATCACGGGCATTGTTCAGGGTGACCCCCCCCTCCTTCCCACCTAAGTAGCACAACCCGTAGTTAACGCCCGCGATCAGAGTGGACTCTGATCACGGGCATTGTTAAGTGTGACCTCCCCCTCTCCCATAGTACCCAGGGCTACTATACTATAGCTACAGTCCCTATAGCCCCCCGAAAGCAGAGCAACTATCCCTGGGGCCGGTCCCCACCGCCCCCGTACCTTTCACGTTGCAGGTCGGCTCCTGCGCGGCTCCCAAGCCTGTCATAGGAATATTACTATTAAGGTCCAGCCTCAATAGTAATGTAGATAATCTCCCATAGACTGCAATACGTTATATTGCAGTCTATGGGATGATTGCAGGTTCAAGCCCCCTAGGAGGGGTTAATAGTAAAAGAAAAAAAAAAAAAGTTAAAAAATATTAAAAAACAAAACAATAAAAGTTCAAGCCCCCCCACTTTCACTAGAATACATATGAAACTAAAATATTACTGTGAAACACATACACATTAGAAATACCTGTGTCCGAAAATGCCCACTCTACAAACTTATAAAAATATTTTACCTCTATAGTGAATGCCGTAGCAGAAAAAAAAAAATCAAAAGTGCCGAACTGCTGTTTTTTCGCTGTTTCACCTCTGATAAAAGTTGAAATAAAAAGCGATCAAATGTGTGATTGTTGTTCATGGAAAAAAATTAAGACCTACCCCAAAAATAAGCCCTAGCCCTTTTTTCGGAGCAAAAAATAATATAAGACCCTGTCTTATTTTCGGAGAAACACGGTAGTAGGTGAAAACAGGTCTGGCCATAGATCGGGCTGAGTCCGCTTGTGATGACCCACACTCATCAAAAGAAAAGTACTTAATAAGTCTTTTAGCTTGAAGCAATTTGCCACTTATTGCCTCTTTAGTCCACCAGCATATGGTCCTAATGTCTCCTGATTTGCTGCAATTCCTGTTCAGACCTTGGGACTAATGACCAGAACTTACTGCATTATATTTGTAGATTCCTATGATGTTTTAAAAGGTTATTCCACTCCCTTTTCTGATCCTGACACCTGAAAACCCCGCTAATCAATTGTTTGAAAGGGCTGAAGCGTTTGTGCAATTTGTCTGAATTATAGCGGTTGTGCAACGTAATAACAGTCTCTCCCGCACATTTCTATGGAACAAAGCTGTAATTGCATTGCACGCCCACTTGAAAGTGCGCTGCTGCAACCCCTTCAAAAAGCTGATCAGCAGGGAACTTGAGTGTCATTTATTGATGACCTATCTTGGTATAGGTCAGCAATAAAAAGGAACTGAAACAAATCTTTAATTTCAAATTATAAAACTGATGGCTGAATGGGATTTGCAATAAATAAGAGGTTGCTATTATAGCTAATAGCAAATTTTTGTGTTCACAAATTCGAACTATTTACCTGCCTGACTGAACACTTAAAAATATGCATTGACAGTTAATCACAATGAGCTCCTAAGCCATGTAAAAAGAAAGGTATCAATGAGACTTACAGAATTATTGGTACATTTAATGCCTACCATCAAGAGATAAAAGAGATTCCCCGGAGACACTGGGGGATACTACAAACAGACCCAGACATACAGAAGAGGTTGCAACCTTAAAGACAAACTTGTTCACAGTTGTTTTACCCCCCAAAAAACATCTTAGATTCTTTGGGGAGATTAGGGGTACATATAAATGTGGCACATGTAAAGTGTGCAAGTTTATCCAAATGAACAAATCATTTACTAGCCATTCATCAGGGAAGACCTATTTTAATAGGTAATTTATTACCTGTAAAACAGAGGGAGTTATACAGTCATGGCCAAAAGTTTTGAGAATGACACAAATATTATATTTTCACATGATCTGCTGCCCTCTGGTTTTTATGTGTGTTTGTCAGATGTTTTTATCACATACAGAAATATAATTGCATTCATATTATGAGTAACAGAAGCTTATATTGACAGTTAGAATGAGTTAATGCAGCAAGTCAATATTTGCAGTGTTGACCCTTCTTCTTCAGGACCTCTACAATTCTCCCTGGCATGCTCTCAATCAACTTCTGGACCAAATCCTGACTGATAGCAGTCCATTCTTGCAGAATCAATGCTTTAATTTTGTCTGAATTTGTTGGTTTTTGTTTGTCCACCCGTCTCTTGATGATTGACCACAAGTTCTCAATGGGATTAAGATCTGGGGAGTTTCCAGGCCATGGACCCAAAATCTCTATGTTTTGTTCCCTGAGCCATTTAGTTATCACCTTTGCTTTATGGCAAGGTGCTCCATCATGCTGGAAAAGGCATTGTTGAGCGCCAAACTGCTGTTGGACGGTTGGGAGAAGTTGCTCTTGGAGGACATTCTGGTACCATTCTTTATTCATGGCTGTGTTTTTAGGCAAGACTGTGAGAGAGCCGATTCCCTTGGCTGAGAAGCAACCCCACACATGAATGGTTTCAGGATGCTTTACAGTTGGCATGAGACAAGACTGGTGGTAGCGCTCACCTCTTCTTCTCCGAATAAGCTGTTTTCCAGATGTTCCAAACAATCGAAAAGGGGATTCATCAGAGAAAATGACTTTACCCCAGTCCTCAGCAGTCCACTCCCTGTACCTTTTGCAGAATATCAGTCTGTCCCTGATGTTTTTTCTGGAGAGAAGTGGCTTCTTTGCTGCCCTCCTTGAGACCAGGCCTTGCTCCAAGAGTCTCCGCCTCACAGTGCGTGCAGATGCACTCACACCTGCCTGCTGCCATTCCTCAGCAAGCTCTGCACTGCTGGTAGCCCGATCCCGCAGCTGAAACACTTTTAAGAGACGGTCCTGCCGCTTGCTGGTCTTTCTTGGGCGCCCTGGAGCCTTTTTGGCACCAATGGAACCTCTCTCCTTGAAGTTCTTGATGATGCGATAGATTGTTGACTGAGGTGCAATCTTTCTAGCTGCAATACTCTTCCCAGTTAGGCCATTTTTGTGCAGTGCAATGATGACTGCACGTGTTTCTTTAGAGATAACCATGGTTAACAGAAGAGAAACAATGATGGCAAGCACCAGCCTCCTTTTAAAGTGTCCAGTGGTGTCATTCTTACTTAATCATGACAGATTGATCTCCAGCCCTGTCCTTATCAACACCCACACCTGTGTTAATGGAGCAATCACTGAAACAATGTTAGGTGGTCCTTTTAAGGCAGGGCTGCAATGATGTTGAAATGTGTTTTGGGGGATAAAGTTCATTTTCTAGGCAAATATTGACTTTGCAAGTAATTGCTGTTAAGCTGATCATCTTTATAACATTCTGGAGTTTATGCAAATTGCCATTAGAAAAACTGAAGCAGTAGACTTTGTAAAAATTAATATTTGTATCATTCTCAAAACTTTTGGCCATGACTGTATATAAGTGTAACCCCGTGTAACCCCTGCAAGGAGCACTTTGCATACAGCAGATGCTGCAGTTAATGCCAAGCCAGGACCCACTACAGCAGACCTCAGCCATTTTATGCTGAGGGACAGTGGATTACATATCCCTACACCCCTTAGTGCAGGGGAAGGAGTATCAGAGAAAGAGACTGATTGGCTGAGCAGGGACTTATGGGAAATGTCTGCACAGGAAAGAGAGGACAGCCACATGGGCTGCAGAAGGGGCTTCTTCCAGCAACTGCCAGGGAGCACATAGCTTAGCACTGGGTAACCCAGGACATAGAGACAGTCCTGCCAGCCCACCAGCTCACTCTTAGGGGAGAAGCAGCATCCCTGCAGCAGCAGCAACACCACCTGTCCAGAGTGACCAGACTCCCAAAAGGTACCCAGGGCTGCATCCAAGAAGACTCCTGCCTCATACTCCATTAGTATCCTGTCACCTGAAAGCTGCAGCACCCTGTGATATTCCAGGCTAGCACCAGATTCCCTGCAAGAGTTAGTGAGTAGACTTTGGAATTTGCTGTACTGCTATTAGAAGGTTTATGAGAACTGAGGTAGAAAGGATCTGCTGTGTCTATAGTGCACCAACATTTCCTGAATGCGCGCCATCGTCCGCGGCAACTGGGCCCCAACGGATGAACTGTTCGGTTTATTAGTAATTCTGCATTGGGTGATGTTATTTAGGAGTGCAAGCTGGTACCTGCAGTATGATGGCATGTGTGTGATGACTATCATCTGTGGGTCACTATCTTAACCCTGTGCCATTCCCTATAGTTTATTATACCCGCCAGGCCTGGCACATAGTCCATTCCTACCACTAGAGGGTTAATACTATAGGATGTACCTGTGCATTGTCATGTGAATTACTGAAACATTTCTCTGTTCACATTTTATTAAGTTTGCCCTTGTTTACCCTTCTCATAATAAACCGGTTAAGTAGTTTTGTGGCATCCCAGAGCTGGCTATGGCTGGGCTGAGGGTGATCTCTGTAGTCATTGTATTATTTCCTGTTGCTTCATAGCCTGTGTGACATAGCAGGGGGTCCTGAGTCTCACACAACACAGCACCACCTAGTGAGCCTCACACATGCATTACACCTCCCATAGGATTGAATAGTAACCAAATGTCCAATGGGAGGACATCGCCTGGGAAAAGGGGAGGAGTCAGCTGATCACTGGGTCCCCATGGTAACACCCCTGCAGGAAGGTCCTGCGTGTGAGGAGTTAGAAGTGTGGAGTGTTAGGAGGAGGAGGTGAGGAGATAAGTGTGATGTCCTGTGAAGAAAGCAGTGAGTTTAGTGCAGGAATCTCAAGTCCTAGACAGGCCCAGGAAGGTTGGAGAGCTGACATACTCCAGCTATTCAGAAGATCCTGTCCCCTGCCTGCCTAGCCATCGCCCTGAAGGAAGTCAAGCATCATTATCTTGTCAGCATGAGACTGTGGAGAGAACATTCTGGAACACGTGCTCCATAGCAAGTATCACAGGATCCAGGGGCCAAGGCCAGACCTGTGGAATATCCTGCCACCCTGACTATTGCACCCCGAAACTCTGAGCTATCAGGACCACATAACGTGAGTGGGGAATATTATGTACTAGTATCATGGTGGGCATCCTCCTATGAGCCAAATAGGAGCCCAGACGCACCTTAGGGCTGTAACACTGAAGTATAAGGGGCTAGGAACACCTTTCATCAAGTCTACCCTGCACCCCAGGACTTTGCTGTGTCACCAGGCGTACCCCGTTATTTTGTATTGAAGAAACTGTTTAAGCATTTGTGCCTCCACACCCATGGAAGTAAAAGTTCAACTTTACAACCGTTTCTGTGTCTGACTCTGCACCGACAACATCAGGGCGCCCCAAACACCACCAGTCGGCACAGTATAGGGGAAGCGCCCCGGGGGAACAATCACCACCAACATTTGTGCAGCCCCCTCATCACCGGTACCAGTGGTGGTAACGTGGGACAGCACCAGCGCTGCGCCCTCGTGCCCAGAGACCGTGACAAGTCTGCGCTGTTTGCACCCCGCAATCCCAACTGCAGCGTTACCTTCCATCTGGTCACCGCAGTTTTACCCTCAACATTTGTGTTGTGTACTGAGAATAGGTGGGGGTTTCCCGAGTCGACCCCTAGCAGAAGAGGAAGACCCTCCTGAATTCCTATAGAGCTCCTAGCAAGATTCGGGTGGAGGCACTGCACCATAGTGAGGTGAGAACTACAACACACCCTGCCTACAGAGGTCGACCCAAAGGGGTGTTACATATGGCAATTTGCTATTGTGGTATACAGTACGTGGGCAAGGCCATAAGACAATTTATGAGGAGGATTCGAGATCATATAAATGATATACTTTACATGGAAGACACTCCAATTGCTAGACATATTTGGAAAGCACCTGAGGCCAAAGTAAATGATGGTAAGTATTCTATTTAATGTACGGTTCTGTACCAGACCAGTTGTATATTAATATGGGACAGGTAGCACCATGTTTCCTAATAACAAAAGCTTGCCAGGCAGACACAAAGATACAGGGGCCAAGTAGATCAGGGGTCCATATCACATAATGGCAGCTTTTTACTGTTGATTAGATTGCTGGTAAATGCTTAAGCTAAAGAACTTGAAGGCTAAGGATTACTGATGGATTGTTAGAGAGATTTAAAAGGATATTGGAAGACAAGGTGCCCATAACTGTTCTTGCACAGGGGCCCTCGGTTGTCTGCGTTCATAAATGTACTCTAGAATGAAGGTATAATGAGACCCTTCACCCAAAATAATCTCATCCCATAAAACAATAAGATAGAATTGTATATCCTCAAAAGTCCTCAAAAATACTACTGCATATAAGATTGGCATACTCTGGAACTATCCATCAAAATAAGCAAGAAATGCATGCTGTGAGGTCAATATGTCTGTATTTCTGCTAGTTGAAAATCTACCCATCTTGGTTATTTTATGGATCCACGTTGCTCATTTTTTGTTCTCATTCTTATCATGTAGCTGGTACAATGCAAACATTTACTTCTAAAATATATTGTACTGCTCACCTCTTGGCTTTTGACCAATTCCCACCCATATCCAGCCTCACTTAAAGGGAACTCAGAGCAGAACTAATTTGCTATGTTATGCTTAGTGCAGAGCCTGAGAACAAGATGAATGACCATTCTTTTTTGTGTTCACTAAATCTCGGTATCAGGCACTTCCTATTCAAGTCCAATACTGGGCATACCACAGTGTATGAGTATTATGTGTAGTTTTATTTTTCGCACTTAAAAGGAACCTGTGGTGCTTAGATTTGAAGCCACCAAAAGCTGGAGTTTAGTGTCCCAAACCTTTCTAATATATAATATTATTTTTTAAGTTAAATAACATATGTTAAGTTAACTGGAATAGTATAGTTTGCTTCACTACACATGCACCTGATATAAGGTGAGGTATATGGTCCTCAGCTTTATTGGGGCAATGCAGATGTGCCCAATGCTGCAGGAAATAATTGAATGAAAAAGAAATAATTTTATATGGAAATAAGGCAAAATTGACCAAAAAAGGTTTTAAAGCGACTCCCAAGGATTGAAGCACAAAATACATTTCTAATAAAACAAAATAAATTTTCTGAATGTTCAGATTAAAGAAATATTTTGCATATGATTTTATTGTCTAATATGTGTTATAGGAGGTTTTTATGTACGCTGTGCTTTGGTGCAGCCACTTATATGCAGTATGATAATAAAACTAAACAAGCATCTTATGAGAAACTTGGGACTGAGATTGGAAGACATTTGTTTATTGCCTGTTGTGCATGAAAGGAAAGTGGTCATCTTAGTTCACTGCCCTCTACACAAGCTGCGTCCCCTCTTTTTATAACCCTTCGGTGCCTGTTCTCACCTGCCTCTTCTTCACAGTCCAGGTTAAACAGCTAGATCACAGTCATTTGTATGAGGCGCAGGAATCAATTTTACAATGATTGCTTTTATATTCCCAGGACAGCAGGATTTAATAGCTGAAACATGGCACCTCCCTTCAAGCCAGCTTCCAGGCAAGCAATCACTGAGTATAACCCATCTGTATTTTCCTTACATGTCTGTGTAATCTTCCTTTGCTCAGATTAGAGCCTAACTTCACACAACCTTACAAGTACTTAATGTCATGCGCCTTTGTTCTGTTTGCTCATAGACATGCCTATATATAGAGCTTGATTATAAGGATGGGTGCATTGGTCATTGATCTCTGGCTCATATTCTGTTACAAACTCTTCACTGAGTAATCTCATTACTAAGAGAAATCTCACTGTTTGAGCTAGGAAAATCGGCAAACAATAATATGTAACAGATGTATTGAGTAGAAAAGAACCTTCACAAGAGAACAGGTTAGTGTAGGATTGAGGCCAAACATTCTTTTCCCCAAAACATTAAGTAAAAGGGTGATGGGATGGTGTTTGCTTGGCACTATGATCATATGTTATAGCCCTTGGTAATGCCTAGTGATTTCCCAGAAGGAATACTGAGAGTTGTATATCGAGCCATGGAAGCCATCATGATGCGGTGGTCATGTGGGTCCTAAAATACTCAGATACTCAGGAAGCTGTATTCCTATTGACACTGGAGTTAATGTACCAGCCCCAGTTACTGGAGAAATCAACAAAAAAAAAAAAAATAAGAAGAAGGAATGTTATGGTAAAATGTCCCCAGAAGTCTATTATGAACTTATGAGGGTCACAATGTGTAAAAAAAATAAAAAATAAAGATTACCATTTACAAAAATATTTCAGTAGCACTTGGTGCTATTAAAAAACAGAAAATGTGAAAAACAGACATGTTTCCCCTCCTTCAAATTATTTAAATAACCCAACAAAAAAAAATGTTGTAACCTTCAAAACCGAATGTGTCAAAAACTGAAAATAATCCAGGTCATGAACCACGAAAAATGGACCAGTCATGAAGTTTTTGAGAAAATTTTATCATACTTTTTATGCCAGTTTCTAGTATAAAGGGGTGCTGTGGCTCTGCAGTGTAGTTGTGAGTTTCTGGTGCACAGGAGACATTATGAGGCATCTTCCTCCATGATGTACCTTGTGCATCTTGCTCTTATGTAGGGGAGATCAAGGCTGGCACAGAAAACACCAGTCTTGACAAATATCCTTCAATGTATCTATACCAGTGGTTCTCATGGTGCGGTACGCATACCCCTGGGGTCCAACTATCCCCGGGGGTATGCACCGCATTGAGAATCCCCCCACCCCTAATGGTAGTTTGTAGGGTTCGTCATCCATGAACTACAATTATACTCTGAGGGTCTCTTTGGTCCCTCAGAATATAATTAGCGGAGGCCCAGGTGAGGTAAATAAACATAAAAACAGTGTAACTCACCTCCCCTGGGCCTCCGTTAATTATACTCTGAAGGTCCAAAGAGAACCTCACAATATAATCATAGTTCATTGGTGACAAACCCCAGAAAAATGCAGGTTTGGTTGAACCCGATATTGTTAGAAAATCTCTATGTATGTGGGATTTTATTATTGTAGGGGCCACTTGGGGACATTATAATGTGTGGGGGACACTATGGATCATAACACTTTTTGGGGGCCACTATGGGACATTACACTGTATGTCGTTCACTATGGCACTTTATACTGTATGGGGGCCACTATGAGACATTATACTGTGTGGGGGGCACTGTGGGACATTATACTGCATGGAGGGGCCACTATGGGACATTACACTGTATGGGGGCCACTATGGGACATTATACTGCATGGAGGGGCCACTATGGGACATTACACTGTACGGGAGCCACTATGGGACATTATACTGCATGGAGGGGCCACTATGGAACATTACACTGTATAGGGCCACTATGGGTCATTATACTGCATTAGGTTCACTACGGGACATTATACTGCATGGAGGGGCCACTATGGGACATTACACTGTATGTTGGCCATTATGGGACATTACACTGTATGGAGCCACTATGGGACATTGTACTGCATGGGGCTACTTTGGGACATTATACTTATGGGGCCACTATGTGACATTATACAGTATGGAGGGGCCACTATGGGACATTATACTGTATAGAGACCAGTATGGGACATTATCCTGTATAGGAGGCCACTATAGCACTGTGGGGGTTGTTATTTTACATGTGATGGCAATTATATTATATATGGGGGGCACACACTGTGGGGGCCATTATATTACATGATGGGACACTGAGGGCCCATTACATTAATTGTTAGCGAAATTAATGTGTACTTGTTTGGGACATTTTCTCACCAGGGGGAACTTCGCTTGAAAAGGTTGAGAACCACTTATCTATACCATTTATCTGCTGCAAATGTAACAGGAAACGTCATGTGGATATTTCTGGAGGGTAGTCAGACTTTGTCCCTGTGAGAGAACTGAGGAGGACATATTCTTTTATTGTTGGAAAACTTTTTCATACTGGATACAGCCTAGTTTTTCGTCTGTTGCCAAATTGGAAGGAAATTTACATAAATAGAGTTAGCAGAAAGTACTTCAGATGAGTTGGAGGTCAGAAGAGGGACCCAAATATTATGACTATAGACATTGAAGAATGTAAGAGATTTCCACCCATGATAGAAGTTCACTTAGTTGTCTTGCTGAGCCTTCACAAAAAGAGAAAGATAATGCTCCAAAATCTGATTGATCCACTCTATTTAACGTTTAGATTGGGATGGCAGACTGAAAAAAATGTCTTGGAGAATACAGAGGGCCCTCCAGAACTTCAAAGTAAATTGTACATTTTGATTTGAAGTGGTAGACCATGACCAGGCAGGTTGCTAACAGAAGACTGGACATGGGTACAGATTAACTGAGAAGTGATCTACTATCACCCACACGGCAGTACAACTAGAAGGAGATTGTAGGTCTGTGATAAAATCCATGTTTCCAAGGGGAATCCGGAACCAGTAATGGCTGAAGGAGACCTGCAGGTTTTTATTTGGAGGATTTGTTTCAAGCAAAAATGGAACAAGCAAACCCATAGTCCTGAACATCTTTGGACAACAAAGGCCACCAGAAATGATGAGATAGAAGCTCAAGAGTCTTCCATATTCCAGGATGACCAACTAGATTTGCGACATGAAAGTATATTTTTTATTACTGAAAGAGAAACTAATGTCTTGCTAAAGGGGATATTCATAAGGCGTACAGGTGCCACAGGTCTTTCACAAGATAAATCACTAATGTGTTGAGGAGCTTCTGACTGATACATACTTTGAAGAATCTGGATAGAGCATCAACATTAATATTTTTCTCAAGTGGATGAAAGGGAAATGGGAACTTGAACCAAGCTAAGAAGAGCACCCATCTCACTTAATGAGGGTTAGGTCATTGAGTGGTTTGTAAATATGTCAGTTTCTTGTGGTCTGTATAGACTATCACAGGATGCGTGGCACCTTCAACGAGATATTTTCACTCTTTAAAGGCAAGCTTGATTGTTAGCAGCTCCCTGTCTGCAATGGGATAGTTTCTTTCAGTTGAGGAGAAGAGCTTGGAGTAAATTCCAATGGTGATGAACTTCCCTTTAGAATACTTGTGCAATAACATGGCTCTAGTGCCCAAGGATGAAACATTCACTTCTAGGAAGACTTGTTTAGACATACCAGGATGAGGTAGAATGTCATAGGCAAAGAGCACTTTCCACTTTTGAAGTCCAAGTCTTAGTACTCACCCTCTTCTGGGTTATGATGGTTAACAAAGCCAATAAATCTCTGAAATAAACAGAGACCAATGGGACATTGACAATGCTGAATTGCAATAACTCTCTGGGTTCATGTGCAGACCTAGATCCAAGATGATATATCCCAATAATGGAGGTGAAGGTACACTTTTTGACAAAATTCATAACACTGCTATAAACTATCACTTGAATTATGAGGAATTTCCAGGACATGTGCATGCCTTCAATGTGTAGATAATTTCAGAGAGTATATCAAAATATTGTCAAACTAGACTATAACACAGTCGCCACATATTTGAGCAGAAAATATAGAAGAGACACATTTCTGTGACTTAGACTCTGACATTCTAGCACCACCTGAAATCAGCTGACAGCCTCTCAGCCAGGTAGGTGGACACTTTACAGTGCTGATGTCATATACAGCAGATAAGGTGCTGCAAGCATCACCACAAGCTAGTTGCAGTAATGGTGGATATAGTGAAGGATCTGTGATTCATCTCCGTGTATCCTACAGATCACAGTTCTAAAAAGCTTACAAACAATAGTTGGAATAGGAGAATTTATGTATTCAAGCAAATACACAAATACAAATTAGTGATATAAAACAATAGATAGGAGTGAGGGCATAACTGTGCTGCTGTTTGAGCTTGAGACTGCTGCATTCCTGGTCTAATACAGATTTACAGACAGTAGTATGATGTTGTACCGTGTTAGCCATTGAAAGTAGTGGAAGAGTGAAGAAATCAGGCGATACCTTTTAGAGGCTAACTGAGTATATTTATAAGTAAGCTTTCAGGAGTACTCGCTCCCTTCATCAGACATGGTGTGATACAAGAACTGAAAATTAACAGATTTTTATACACATGGTTTTCAAAGCATTTTAGAGTCCTTAAAAAAAATTGCAATCTAAGTAGAGAAGTTATTTACAACAGGTCAAAAAAACAGTCTGGAAACTTGTGGTGCGTGACGGAGGGATCAGTAATTCTTGCTGTTATCTGTTTGCTATCAGGAGGTGATTTGTGTCCCTCACAGGTCATACATAGTTTGATTTGAAGCTGGCATGAATATTGAGTTCAGTTCATGGTTCAAACATAGTGTGACATGAAGCTGGCATGAATATTAAGTCCAAATTGCAGAGTTTTAAATTTTTGCATAAATTTGTACTCCATTTCTTTCCTTTTCTCCTGTGTCTTAAAATGTCCCATTAAAACCACAACCCGCAAATCTTCAATAGAGTGGTTTTCTCCGGAAAAATGTGCGGCCACTGGGAGATCTGTTCTGCTGTTATTAATGGTGGATCTGTGTGAGTTCATTCGTTGACTGAGTCTCTGCCCTGTTTCCCCCACATAGAGGCCTGTGGTGGGACATTGCACACACATTATGAGGTACACCACATTGGAAGACCTGCAGGAAAATGTCCCCCTAATTCTGTGCACCTGTTGTGACTGTGGGATAGGTACACTGTCAGCGGTGTGGATGTGCGTGCAGGTCATGCACCTTTTATGTAGGCAAGGTGAGGTGCCATTTTCAGTTGGGGCCTTCAGGGCACTCCGGACGATAATGCGCCTCAGGTTTGGTGGTTGTCGAAAGGAGAGGAGAGGGGGGACTGGAAATATGTCCTTTAGTCTGTTGTCCCTATGTAGCACAGGTTGGAGCTCCTTGGCAATCCTTCGTAGGATCTCCAGCTGTGGGTTGTAGGTGACAACTAGGGGCACTCGGGCATCTTTCTGGGTCTCTCTATATGTGAGCAGACTTTCTCTGTTAATGGCTGCTGCTTTGTTTAATTGGTTGTCTGTCACTTTTGGTTTGTATCCCAATCTGAGAAATTTCATCCTCAGATCCAGGAGGTGCTTGTCCAGGTCTGTTTTGTCGGAGCAAATACGATTGTATCGTATAGCCTGGCTGTAGATTATAGATTGTCTTGTGTGCTTGGGGTGGAAGCTGTCGTTTCTCAGGTAGGCCGTTCTGTCTGTGGGTTTGTGGTATATTGATGTGAGTAGCCGGTGGTCTTTAATGTATATTGTGGTATCCAGAAAGTGAATTTCACTCCCTGAATAGCTAAGTTTAAGGTTGATGGTCGGGTGAAAGTCATTGAAGTCATTATGGAATTGAAGTAGGGCCTCCTCACCTGCAGTCCAGATGACAAGGATATCATCGATATAACGAAGGTAAATCATAGGTTTGGTGGCGCATGTTGATAAATATGTTCCTTCCATTTCTGCCATAAAGAGATTTGCATATTGGGGTGCACATCTGGTCCCCATTGAAGTTCCCATTCGCTGTAGATATAGATCCTCTCCAAAGGTAAAATGGTTGTGGCTAAGGATGAATTGTATGAGCTGCGTTACTGGTTCTGTTGGGAGGTTTTGTTTTGCCAGGTGTACCCGACATGCTGCAACTCCATCCTTGTGGGGAATGTTGGTATACAGGGATTCCACATCCATGGTGGCCAAAATGGTACCCTCAGGTAGAGGGCCCAGGGCATTCAGTTTGTTAAGAAGGTCAGTGGTGTCCTGGATATAGCTTGGAGTATCCCTGACAAGGGGTTTTAGGAGATTTTCCACCCAACCTGATACAGACACACAGACAGGACAGCTAACCCTTTCTTTGACAAAAATCTAATTTAGTTTAAGTCAAGTCTGTTGTGCAATAGAGCAGTTTCATCTTTATACACAATCTTTAAAAATACTTCTTACAGACAAAACAATCCTGTTAGTGAAAAGTCTTTTGTTAAGGACATTTTTGGGCAAGAGGTTACATTTTTTAATTAAACACATAGCAACTGCTATTCTAACAGCAAAGCATTGATTCTGCCAGCGCAAGTCTGAAAAAAATTCAGTTATTTTAGTGTTTTTTTGTTGTACACCCAATATACAGTATAGCCTGTGCCAATCTGAAAAAAAAAAAGTTATTTACATTTTTTTTATTTTCTGCTCTGCTCACCACCAAATACACAGTGTGACAGAATGTTAATCTGAAAAAAATACTCAAATCATTTAAGTGTTTTTTTATGTGCATATGTACATAGTGTTGCAACCTCCCCTAATCTAAAAAAAGAATCTCCATTTTTTTTGTTCAGTTCACACAATTAATGTTATTTAAGCGTTTTTTTTTGTTGTTGTTCACCCAATATACAGTCTAGCCTGTGCTAATCTGAAAAAAAACCTCTTGTTATTTAATGTTTTTTTTTATTGTCTGCTCTACTTATCAAATACACAATGTGTTGTTAATCTAAGAAAAATTTTTCTAATAATTTCTTAAGCATTTTTTGTTGCTGTGCATATTTACAGTATTGCAGCCTCTGCTAATCTAAAAAAAAAAAAAAATCTCTATTATTTAAATGCTTTTTTTGGTTGTATTCAGTTCCCTCAATATAGAGTCTAGCCTGTGCTAATCTGAAAAAAAAACCTCATGTTATTTAACAGATTTTTTTATTTTCTGCTCTGCTCACCAAATCCCACAGTGTGTTTTTTTTTTTTTTTGCTGCTCATATATACAGTATTGAAACCTGTGCTAATCTAAAAAAAAACTTAGTTTTAAAGCTGACTTTTCTTGAAATACAGCAAAAAACACAAACAAAAAACTAAGGAATAAGTATTTGATCCCTTACTGATTTTGTAAGTTTGCCAACTGACAAAGACATGAACAGTCTATAATTTTAAGTGTAGGTTAATTTTAACAGTGAGAGATAGAATATCAAAAATAAAATCCAGAAAATCACATTGTGTAAATTTTATAAATTTATTTGCATTTTGCAGAGAGAAATAAGTATTTGATCCCTCTGGCAAAACCCTTGTTGGCAAGCACAGCAGTCTACGTTTTTTGTAGTTGATGATAAGGTTTGCGCACATGTCAGGAGGAATTTTGGTCCACTCCTCTTTGCAGATAAAATATCCTAGTCAGAGCAGTTTTCCTCATCTTTTTGATGAACTGGATGAGAGCAGTCAGTATTGTGTGCAAGCAGAGAAGGAAGACATGACTGATGCTGGTGGAGGTAGTAGTGGCAGAGGATGTGGTAATATTAATGGTAGTCGTTCTGGTGAGCCAGCTAGGGAGAAAGCTGGTGGTGGAAATTCTGACGATGATGAAATTGCCAATGATGATTCTTTTGCAGATAGGACCTGGCAACCAGGTCAGGGTGACAAGGTGACATCAGACGAAGAGGATGGTGGCAGTGTTGATAGCAACAATTAAAGCTATGGCGCAGGTCCAACATCCAAAAAGCCTGCTGGGGGCAGACCTAGGGCAAACTTGCGTGGTGGGGGTGGTGGAACTAGTGGTGGTAGCGGCAGACATGTTTCCACTGCTTCTAATTCTGGTGGTGGCAGCAACTGCATGTGGTCATCTCCCATGTGGGAATTATTTTGTGCACTGCCAAACGTTGAATCCATGGCGATGTGTAAACTTATTCATGGCTGTACTACATGAAAAGGCATCACTATCTTCTTTGGCAAAATAGACTTGGCAGTGGCACTGGCAGGGGAAGTGAGCAAGACTGTTCTACTCTTTCTCCCTGTGATCTTCCTTGTAGGCAGGCCTCATCTACACCTAGCACATGGTCATCGTTATCATCATCATCACCAACTGTTTCTGATGGAGGAGTAAAAGCAGCAGCATCAGCAGCCAGAACCGATACAGTATCTGGAAGATGATGAACCAGGCATGTTTCAGCTGGTAGCACCAACTGGAGACACAACAGACAACTGACACCCACCAGCTGCATCAGAAGGTACAGTCATACCTAGAATGCACCTATATTCCAGCAGAGAATTCTGACCCCTGGAATTCCAGGCCAATAAGTTAGGCATGGATCAATTAGAATTTTTAAACGCCTATGTCTGATTCTTTTATCATAATGTTCCATTTACTGTACTGCTCCTGCCTGATACTCCTAAACAGCTACCATCACTACCACCAGTCAGCCTGACATGTCCTGCAGCCCGATCCATCATATTATGCCCTACCACACATGTTGCCACAGCTGCTTACCACCAATGTCACCACTTAGCTAGTTATGTCATGCGGCCTGGTCCGTCATATCATTCCATGCTCCACTGTCTCTAATGTTGTCACAGCTACCATCACTCAGCCAGACATATCCTGCAGCCTGGTCCATCACATTCCACAATAGCACACTATTGGTGCCACAGTGTTGGCATAAAAAAAAAAAAATTTGATTTCAAATTTGCTCCAATAAAAGGATAATTGTTGGTGACATTTTTTTTTCTTTTTTAAAAGCCAATTCTTCATCACTTTTTAAGTAGGTCACAGACACAAATGCGTCTCCCAAATAACAATAAGCCCCTGTAGAACTTATAAGTCGTCAAAACTGTATAATTGAAAAAACATTGTTTTTTGCAATATAACCATGTGTGTCTAAAAAAAACTATGGGTAAGCACCTTTTCCCACTAAAAAGATAATTTTTGGAGTGTTTCAAATATTAAAATACATAAAAGTGACTGACAGTGCAGTGTATGGTTAAACTCTGAGTTATATGCTTACCATCTGTTTTCCATAAACATACATGTCACTTTAACTTTGGCTTTGTTTGTCTTGGAGAACTAGAAATTGTTGGAGATATGCAACAGCCAGCTTCGTCTCTATATTTGCTGGATTGACTGCAGTTCACATTTATGACACTAAATGTAGCTGTTACTAAATGTTTATCTGGAGATACTCTGTACCTTTGTTTTTTTTATGCTGTTGATATATATACACTTCCTGTATTGTTAGTGTGTGTGCTGAACTAGATGTGTTATTCACCATGTGAAGAGGATCTTCTCTTACTGCATTTATGTTTCACTAAAGTCTGTTCCTGTTATATACAAATGTTTATCTGGTTTTGACTCTGCCACATCCAGCAATCACACTCTGCAACAGAAATTGGACATATACAGTGCCTTGCAAAAGTATTCGGCCCCATCGAACTTTTCAACCTTTTGGCACTTTTCAGGCTTCAAACATAAAGATATAAAATTTTAATTTTTTGGTGAAGAATCAACAACAAGTGGGACACAATCGTGAAGTGGAACGAAATTTATTGGCTATTTTAAACTTTTGTAAAAAATAAAAAACTGAAAAGTGGGGCGTGCCAAATTATTCGGCCCCCTTAAGTTAATACTTTGTAGCGCCACCTTTTGCTGCGATTACAGCTGCAAGTCGCTTGGGGTACGTCTCTATCAGTTTTGCACATCGAGAGACTGAAATTCTTGCCCATTCTTCCTTGGAAAACAGCTGGAGCTCAGTGAGGTTGGATGGAGAGCGTTTGTGAACAGCAGTTTTCAGCTCTTTCCACAGATTCTTGATTGGATTCAGGTCTGGACTTTGACTTGGCCATTCTAACACCTGGATACGTTTATTTGTGAACCATTCCATTGTAGATTTTGCTTTATGTTTGGGATCATTGTCTTGTTGGAAGATAAATCTCCGTCCCAGTCTCAGGTCTTTTGAAGACTCCAACAGGTTTTCTTCCAGAATGGTCCTGTATTTGGCTCCATGCATCTTCCCATCAATTTTAACCATCTTCCCTGTCCCTGCTGAAGAAAAGCAGTCCCAAACCATGATGCTGCCACCACCATGTTTGACAGTGGGGATGGTGTGTTCAGGGTGATGAGCTGTGTTTCTTTTACGCCAAACATATCGTTTTGCATTGGGGCCAAAAAGTTCGATTTTGGTTTCATCTGACCAGAGCACCTTCTTCCATATGTTTGGTGTGTCTCCCAGGTGGCTTGTGGCAAACTTTAAACGAGACTTTTTATGGATATCTTTGAGAAATGGCTTTCTTCTTGCCACTCTTCCATAAAGGCCAGATTTGTGCAGTGTACGACTGATTGTTGTCCTATGGACAGACTCTCCCACCTCAGGTGTAGATCTCTGCAGTTCATCCAGAGTGATCATTGGCCTCTTGGCTGCATCTCTGATCAGTCTTCTCCTTGTTTGAGATGAAAGTTTAGAGGGATGGCCGGGTCTTGGTAGATTTACAGTGGTCTGATACACCTACCTTTTCAATATGATCGCTTGCACAGTGCTCCTTGGGATGTTTAAAATTTGGGAAATCTTTGTGTATCCAAATCCGGCTTTAAACTTCTCCACAACAGTATCACGGACCTGCCTGGTGTGTTCCTTGGTCTTCATGCGCTTTAAACAGAACCCTGAGACTATCACAGAGCAGGTGCATTTATACGGAGACTTGATTACACACAGGTGGATTATATTTATCATCATCAGTCATTTAGGACAACATTGGATCATTCAGAGATCCTCACTGAACTTCTGGAGTGAGTTTGCTGCACTGAAAGTAAAGGGGCCGAATAATAGTGCACGCCCCACTTTTCAGTTTTTATTTTTTTACAAAAGCTTAAAATATCCAATAAATTTTGTTCCACTTCACAATTGTGTCCCATTTGTTGTTGTCTTCACCAAAAAATTAAAATTTTATATTCTTATGTTTGAAGCCTGAAATGTGGCAAAAGGTTGAAAAGTTCAAGGGGACCGATTACTTTCGCAAGGCACTGTAGGTTCCTAGGAGCCCTTATAGTGTTTTACACTATGTTGTAAGCCATTTTAAGGTGTAGTTCATACCAAAATGAATCTTGAACCCGAGTCACTTGAAACAAAACAAATCTTGAGATTCACCCTTCTCTATTATATACTCACAGTGGCCATCTATGGCATTGAAAGCAGTTTTCCACTCATTGCTATTTTGAATCCAAATGTAATTGTAAGTACTCCAAAGATCCAGTTTTTGAAGGCCTTGGCTCCACAAATTCTTTAAAAAAGTTAGGAAATTAATAGTCTTAGGTATTTGGTTTTCATGGTTATTTTGTTTACCTCCATTGAGTGATGCATGGTGAAAACTGTTTTTCTTTTGATGGCAGACTTCTATATAAATGTCCTCTATGAAAGTCCTTACTTTTCTGGCAAAAACAATGGATAAGCCAGTCCACAAGGGGGTGAAGTTCCAGATATCAAAATAGTTAAACATTGATAGGACCAATGGGATGGCAGAGTCTAAGTCTTTTTATTACTGAAAACATCTGCATTGCAAGCATAATGAGGTGGGAGGCCAGATAAATTCTTTGGAACCAGAGAGGTTTGTCTATAATGTATGTCCAGGAGACAATTAATGTTACACAGAGAACCCATCCCAGTCAATAACTAAGGGATGTACACATAATCAGGGCAGGCCAAGAAATACATATCGCACTCGCCTAGAACAAGACGTGGTCTGGTTAGAAGGTATGTGTGAAACTTGAAATGGTTCTTGCAGTGGTTTACAAAACCACAACATGCTTTTGGATAACCACCAAAGTACAGAGGCAGTTTAAACACCAGGACCGCTACACAGAGCACAGAGTGTGCAGAGTGAGCACAGAGAGCGCAGAGTACCAGAGAACGGTATGGAGTAACTGGAACTGCGTCTGAGGCACTTGTGGTATAGTGATTTCAGGAGAAAATGCAGAGTCCAGACAGCAAGCAACAGTTGATATACTGTAACATATGGTCCTGGTGATTTCTGAGGTTGATCATGGCATCATACGAAATTTGCAAACATGGTTGGTTATTTATAGTCAGTTGTCAATTTGCAAGCATATGGTGAACTGCTAGACAGTGCAGGATAGAAAACAGTATCATAAATATCTCACACATACTGAGTAGAAAAGCACAGAACCATAACATACAGCAAAGAGACAGATCCTACAGTATACATTGCACCATGCACCACATCAGCATGACAATAAAACTTTACACAGCAATCAATGGAACAGGCAAGTGATAGGGGATGGAGGATGGGAACAGGGGAATCAGACATGAAGCTTTAGTGAAAAACAGACACATGAAGGGGATAGGGGGAAGGAGAGTGGTAGCAAATCTCATCAATGTTCACACAGTCCATGCTGGAATGGTCTCTGGTCTGTGTGATAGGGGAGTCAGTGGTTGTAGAAGCTTGGACAGACACAACACCCGCAGCAGTGAACAGCCAGCGCTACAGACTGATGTAAAAATTAGTTTGTCTCCTATGTTCTGGAATTAACTTTAATTGTGTTCATGTAAAAACTTTGTGGTGAATACTTCACTCTCATTGTAGTCTGGAGGCTTTGATTTAATGGGCATGTAAAAAGACAAATCCTAAATTATAGTTGATGCTTTTTTATTTAACAGGGATATAAAAGACAAATCCTGATTCCTGAATTAGAAGTGATAGTTCTTTCTTGCAATCTGTGAAGTATTGCTTCTACAGGAGACTAGCATACATAATATGGGTTCTCTGTGCCATACTGTATTGGCCTTCTTAAGACGTTAATTCTTTATAGCCCTGCTTTTTACTATTGTAAGCTCTTGCGAGCAGGGCCCTCACTCCTGTTGTTTGAATTGATAAAATGTATTGCTCTGTCATTTCTGATTTTGTCTGTACATGTACCCTCTGATTTGTAAAGTGCTGCAGAATTATCATTATTATTATTTGTGATGAATTGCGTATTAATTGCGGTGTGGGAAATTATGAATTTTGTTCGTTTTGGTGTCTGGATATGGGTTTTCATCCATTGTAGGGGTCTTGTCCTGTTGTGTAATGTATATGTTAATTGCAATTCGTACTCCCCAGCACAGGATGCAGGTGATCAATTAAACAGGATGTTAATTTAGGCCAAACAATCTATGCAAAAATTCCAGGCTGTTTGTGTGTGGCTTGTAGACCAGACATCACAGCTACCATTTCAGTCTGGAAGCATACCAGACCAAAACTCTGTATAGGGAACAAAGGGGAAATATGCCATCAAAAGCATAGGTGTCACAATTCATGTTTCATAACCATCTGTATACAGAATATAGTTGTACCACCCAGACAAATCTCTGACGTCAGGTATGGGGAGCAGTAACATTAACAACCACCCCAAATTATGTATCTGGAGAAGGGAGTATGATTTAATCTTACTGTTTGGTATACCCGGACCAAATTATTTGGCATAACATACCTATATGATGTACCCACACAGAGGTATGGTATATTCCCAAAATAAGTCATGCCTCTCTTGATTTGGCGTATGTGATTAGCCAGCCCCAGTCACAGGTGGTAGGCTCAAGAAAGGAGGCTGGGTTACCGGTCCTTCAAAAAGAGATGATAGACAGGATACTTGAAAATGTGGTTAGCCTGTAGATCTGTCCAATTCTTCCACCTATCTCCATGTCCTGTAAAAAGTCTGTTCTTTATTTTATTCCTTTTTATTTTGTATATTGTTTACATTGCTTGTATTTATATCTTTTTATTACATAGTTTTTTTCTGTAAGCATTGTACATTTTTGTGTATATTAAATCTAAAATGTAATAAGATTGTCTTTGGCTCTAAACTTTCCCATAAATCCATAAGAGAGAAAACATAGCTTTGTTACTGGTTTTATGCCAATGGGCTAGAGGTTCACGGTATGGTGTCAGAAGGCGCAGATGTGAGTCATCTGGGTATATAGGTTTCTTGTTTAGTGTAAGTGACGATGGTGGCAACTATTTCTGCTGATGTGTGGATGTTTGGGTTGCTTTACCCCTTTGTAGCCTAGTGTGATAGTTGAGTGTGGAATTGAGTGTGGAAGTGGTGTCACACTTTAAAGGGGTATTCCCATGAACATAATCATATCTATATTTGTAGATAATTAAAAGTTAAACATTTTTGCAAATATAAGTAGTTAAAAATTCTGCAGCGTTTTAAAGATTTTATCTAACTATCTTAGTGGTGACATCTGTTGTCTTGATCGGTTGCTAATGGATACGACCAAGAATGCAGAAACTTTGTATGGTCTGGGACTTGTTAAAAACCCAACCATGATTTTCTTATTGTGGGCAGGTTATCAGGCAGGGAGACTACATGTATGAGGAGATAACCTGGTCACAGTAAGGACATCATTGCTGATTTTCTGACCTTAGAAAGGTCCTGCATTCATGGTCGTATCCATTGGCAACCGATCAAGACAACAAAACTGTGATCACAAGATATTAGAGAAAATCTTTAAAACTCTGCAAAATATTTAATTATTTATATTTGCAAAATGTTAAACTTTTTATTATTTACAAATTTAAAAAAGGTATATTCTTGGGAATACCCCTTTAAGGTCACACATGCTTTTGTGGTAAGTGGATATTTAGATCTTTGACAATCCCTGATTGTTTGTGAGTCAGATATAATTTTTATTAGAGCATGAAGTCCCCTGATTAAGCAATTAACCTTTGCACAACTCACCACACAAGCAAGTGTGACCCCGGATGTGACTACAAATGAACATTCCAACTTGCTGAAATTTCACTTTGCACATGCAGGAGCGTCTGTGTAAGTAGCAGAAGGCAATAAATGATTTCTGCATGCATTACAGGGACAATGTGTTATTTTGAGATACGCAATTTGAGGCTCAGGAGGGAAGCCCTTTGAGGAGGCCATCAAATTTGTTAGCAGGGACAACTGTAGCATCAATTATGTCATCCCTTTATTATATATCTTGCAGGAAACACACTCATACATCAAGGATTGGAACAAGAACAGCTTCATCCTCTTGGTCACCATCATCACCCTGGATTGATGCATGTGGAACAAGAGGAGGATGAAGAATTGGGTCAGGATCATCATGGTAGAAGACCTAGGACTCTTAGACTGAAAAAGGAGAAGGAAAACTCTTCTTTGGGTGCAGAGAGGGTCCTTGATATGTCACAGCCAAGGCTGAATCTTATTTGTTTCAAGATGATGATGATGACGATGACCAGGAGGACCAACCACGACTGACCCCTGGCTACATGCAAACACTTGCAAGTATGTCAGGCTGTATGCTTTGCTGCTTATGTAGTGACAAGCATGCTAATAATCTTATTAAGCATGAAGCAGAGGGGTGAGTACTGGATTGCTATGCTTTAGACATATACTATAAAGATAAAATGGGTGAGTTCTTCCCTGCCTCCCAAAGGGAGGCATATGTGGCATATAATCAAGATAAGCTGTATATTGAGCTTGCCACAGCTTTAAGAGAGACCACTGCCAGTGCCAGTCGCATATCTGTCCAGGAGTGCCAGAACAGTATCTGGAACATTATGAACCAAAAATTTTTTACCATGCAGTGCTAACCAGACCCATGGCAGATAACTAACACCCACCGACTGCACGAACTGGTACAGTCATACCTAGAGTGCTCCTATATTCCAGCAGACCTTTGACTCCATGGAATTCTGGGTCGATAGGTTAGAGAAGTCTAATGAGCTGGTGCAATTTTCCATGTCCAGCCTCAAGCGTAATGGCTGAGAGGGTGTTCAGTGATGCTGGTTGAATTGTAACACTTAACAGACTAAAGTCTCCACCAAAAGTGTGGAAAAATTACTTTCATCAAAATGAATCAGGCATGGATCCACAAGGATTTTCATAGACCTCTTCCACTACCTCAGTCTTCCTGTATCATGTTTCATTTACTTTACTGTTGATGCTGCCTGCTACTCCGAAATAGCCAGACATTTCCTGCGGCCTGGTCCATCACATTATTCCATACTGTAGTGCCACTCATTTTGCCACAGCTACCTCCACTTCCCTCATTCAGCCAGACATGTCTTGTGGCACAGACCATCACATAATTCCATACTGTACAGCCACTTATATTGGCACAGCTAGCACCACTGCCACCACCCAGCCAGACATGTCCTGCGGCCTGGTCTGTCACATTCTACTATTCCACACTATTGATGTCAAGGTGTTTACATTACAAAAATTATATTAAAAAAAATCTCCATCTCAAAAAACCTGTACCATTGCCTCTTCCAATACCAACTCTATTTTAGTGCCACATCTGTTTTCATGAAGGGATAATTTTTGGTGACTTTTTTTTTTTTTTATAAAGATCATTCCTCATCACTTTCCAACAAGCAGGCACACTGACAGTGTGCCAAAAACTTTTCTTCAAATTCTGTAATTGTCATTCCTTGGTGTCGCATATATAAATATATAAAGGGAAAATTTTTGGTGGCTATTTTTTAAAGTTAATCCTTTACCAGTTTTAAACTGGTAAGCAGACTTGTTAGTGTGCATGCCAGTTGAAAACTGATAAAGAATTATCTGTATACCACACACTTTTCCTCAAATTCTGTAGCTGCCACTTGCGACTGCCACACTGTTGGCAAAATAACAACAAAATAAAACAAAAATCCCCACCATTGTTTGTCCAATACCAACATCATGTTGGTGCAGCATTCTGCCCCCATAAAGGGAGAATTATTGGTGGATTTCTATCACTTCTTCATAACTTTTCAACCAGGCACACTCCTGCAAATTTTTCTTCACATAACAAGCCTATTGCATTTATAAGTTCCCAACATGGGCTAACTTTTATATAAAACCACTGCTTTTTCCAATATAACCACCAGGTGTGTACAAAAAAAATCATGGGCCATTCCCTTACGTCCTACAGCAGCACAATATGGGATATTCCTGCCCCTATGTGCTGGTAGGACAGGCAGAACTTTTAATTAACATAAAATATGCTTGACTACGCTACCCTATAAGAGGGCAAAGGGACCTCCCCCCCCCCTTGTGTTTTTTTCTGCCCTGGAAAAGAAGGGGTGTTTTTATTTAGGCAGTTTTTTTGTGCTAGCCAAGCTTTCAACCTTCGTTCTGAAAAGGTTGATTTCAGTAGTTCATGCAGCTGTTGTTGCATGCTGCATGTTCTAAGACCTGTAATGCAGGCCACTTGTGCAGCCTTGAGGTGGAGCATTGCCGTTTCACTTACCTTTTTTGTGCCTAGCCAAGCTTGAAACCTTTGCTTTGAAAAGGTTTATTTCAGTAGTACATGCAGCGGTAGTTGCATGCTGCATTTTTAAAGTCCTGTAGTGCAGGCCACTTGTGCGGCCTTGATGTGGGGCATTACCGTTTCACTTACCTAACAAGCTCCGCGGCTGCCAGAAGTGACGTCGGTCACTTTGCTCCTCCGAAACCTTTGTTTGTGTTCCGGTTTTATGGGGACTGAATTCTCGGTTGGACTTGTTGAGACTTAGTTTTTCCTCCTTTTTTGCAAGTTTATATTTGCTGATCCTCTTTTCTGGCATCGGTCTGTATATTTTTAGCTTAATTCTCTGTAAAAGGAATTAAGCTTTGCAAAATTTGCGGGGGGAGGCCTCAGTACTCCACTTGGATTACTATTCTTGCAGTGCTGGAGTCCTTGGTTCAAATCCTGCCAGGAGTTTGAAAAAAAAAAAAAAAAAAAAGTGAAGCTATTGAAGATTTCCAGGTGATTGACGAAACTCTTTCATCTGATGATACCTTGGAAGATTCCAGCAGACCTCTCTTTCCTCCTGAGAAGATAAATAGGCTGCTGAAGTCCATCTGGTCAAGGGACCGTGATGTTGACGGGGAAGCCTCCTGTTCCACCTCTAGGGGGGCTAGGACCTTCCAAGTGGACGAGTCACTGGAAAAACTCATGCTTGAGGAATGGAAACATCCGGAAAGAGCTCCCATATATTCCAGAAGATTTAGAACCTTGTTCTCTATTCCGGAGGCTCAGCAGAATCGGTGGGGCCTCCCACTTAAAGTGGACATGGCAGTGGCCAATTGGTCCCAGTGGATGATGGTTCTAACCTCCAGGAGCATAGAGAGTACCTTTAGGAAGGTTTATTCTCTGGCCTCCGGTCAGACTTCCGTGGCTATTGCCTGTAATGAAGTCTCAAGCAAATTACATGCTGACATCGACTCTGGAGTCTCCAGAGACAATCTCCTAGCTTTTTTTTAGTTCGGATTCCTTGTCGTCAGATTATTTAGCCGAAGCCTCCCAACATCATTTATGGCTGCCGGCCAAATCTTTGGCCCTTTTCTACAGCAGCTAGAAGGCCGCTATGGTTAAAACCCTGGAGAGCGGATAATGCCTCCAAGTTCAACCTTTGTTCTCTACCCTTTGAGCCGGGTAAGCTTTTGGCAGAGACCTGGATGAGATTGTGGAAGACCTTGCCGTTAAAAAAAGGTAAGACTCTGCCTCAGGCCTTTAGAGGCAGGTCAAGACCTTCCGGCCAGGGTAGAGGTTACCAGCCTCAACCCAGACCTCAGTTCCAGAGACGTCCTAGATTTCAGCCTAGGGGTTCTGGACGAAGCTTCCCCAAGGATGAGGACAAAAAGAAGTCTAGCTTTTGACATCGACTGCCTTCTACCTGTGGCCGAGACTCCTGTTGGAGGTCGGCTTTCTCACTTTTACAATGTCTGGTAGGAAAAAATTCAAGACCCTTGGGTCCTGCAGATTGTTTAGTGAGGTTATGCGATCGAGTTTCTTCAGCCGCCTCAAGATCGATTCGTCATAACCCGCTCCCTTCTTGCGGCTCAGTCGGATATATTGGAGTACTCCATTCGCGATTACATCCGCAAGGGGGCTTTGGAAGAGGTCCCCCATTTGGAAGAAGGATTTGGTGTCTACTCCCCAGTTTTTCTGGTGCCAAAGCATCAGGCAGCTGGAGAATGATTATAGACTTAAGATATCTGAATCGCTTCAAAAAGAAAAAACATTTTCGTATGGAGACCGTAAAATCCGTTACAGCCTTTCTTAAACAGGGCAAAGTTTTTCGTCACCTTAGATCTAAAAGGATGCCTATCTGCATGTCCCAATATATCCTCCGCACAGGAAGCATCTTCAGTTCGCAGCCCTGCCCTTTGGCATCACTTCAGCTCCTCGTACCTTCACCAAAATTGTGGCTCCTATAGCTGCCTCTCTCAGGCTTCAGGGCCTTTTTGTAGTGCCATACTTGGACGACTGGCTAATAAAAGCCCAGTTAGAATCTGTTCTGCTCCAGCAGTTACTGATAGCCGTTCCCTTCTCCAGAGCTTGGGCTGGCTAATAAATTGGGATAAGTCAGAAGTAGTTCCCTCTACCTGTAGGAAGTTCCTAGGGTATCTGTTGAACTCAGACCGCATGGAGATTTCCTTAACACCTGCAAGGAAGGAAAGATTGATCAAAGCGGTACGGTTTCTCTTCAAGACACATCTGGTATCCATCAGAACATCCATGAGAGTCCTAGGCCTGATGTCATCCTCAGCCATTGCAGTCCCTTGGGCTTTATGGCATTTGCGTCCTCTCCAGATGGAAGTCCTAAAAGCCTGGAACCGTACTCCTTTCGGTCTCGACAAGAAGATCAAGCTATCTCCCAGTACCCGTCTTTTCCTCAGATGGTGGATACACCTGAAAGCTGGAATGTCCATGGTCTAAGCTCGTTGGACCCTGTTGACTACCGGTGCATCCCTCTCGGGATGGGGAGCCCACCTGTACGAGAAGACCGTACAAGGAGTTTGGAGCAGTCTAGAAGAAAAAACATCTTCCAATTGGAAGAAGTTCAGAGCCGTTTACCTGGTACTACTTCATTTTTCTCCTCTCCTCAGAGGGAGAGCGGTCAAGGTTTGGTCAGACAGCATGACGACCGTAATGTACCTGAACAGACAGGGAGGCACCAGATCATTGTCTCTCCTCGGAGAGACCGATCTGATTTTTACCTGGGCAGAAAAAAAAATCTGACCCACTTATCCGCAGTTCACATCGAAAGTTCCCTGAACATAGTAGCGGATCAGTTGAGTCGGGGTCTTGTCGTATCAGGAGAATGGTCTCTCAATCCAGATGCATTCCATCCGATTACCCTGAAGTGGGGTCTCCCAGAAGTAGACCTCATGGCGACCAGACTCAGTGCCAAGGTAGAGACGTTCTGCTCACTGTATCAGGAGGACTATCTCTTGGCAGTGGATGCCCTATCCATCCCTTGGAGGTTCAGGCTGGCATACATCTTCCCTCCACTTTCCATGATACCAAAAGTATTGATGAAAGTCAGACAGGACCAAGTCTCTGTGATACTGTGATAGCCATAATACCATTCTGGCCAAAAAGGACTTGGTTTGCCCAGCTCATGTACATGAGTCGAGGGACATATTGGAGGTTTCCCCCCACCCAGAACCTGGTTTCCCAAGGAACTCAGAAGCACCAGGATCTGAGGAGATTCAACCTGACAGCCTGGAGGCTGACCAGTCCCTACGGAGATTTAGTGGACTGTCAGAAGCCATCTTGAAGACCCTTTCCTGTGCCAGAGCAGTGTCTACCAAGAAAAGCTACCATAGGATAGGTAACATCTTCAAGCAGAGGTGCTCCAGAAGAGAAGCTGATAGTTCAAACCCTATTATGGCAGAAATTCTGGATTTTCTTCAAAGCGGCTTGGATACAGGCCTTTCTCCTGCTACTCTGAGGGTACAGGCTTCAGCCTTATCCGCCTGTTTAGGCAGACGTTTGTCCCAAGATTCCCTTATTGTTGGGTTCCTTAAGGGTGCTACCAGACTTAGACCGTTGGTCTCAGCTCTGGTTCCCCAGTGGGATCTCTCGACTGTTCTTTCAGGTCTTTGTGGTCCTCCTTTTGAACCTTTGGAGGATGTAAATCTTAAATTTCTTGCCTTTAAAACCACCTTTCTATTAGCCATCACTTCAGCCAAAAGGGTGAGTATGCTCCAGGCTTTTTCTTCCAAGGAACCTTTTATATTGTTTTTTGCGGATAGGTCCAACATTAGGTTT
This sequence comes from Leptodactylus fallax, assembly GCA_947044405.1. NCBI lineage: Eukaryota > Metazoa > Chordata > Amphibia > Anura > Leptodactylidae > Leptodactylus > Leptodactylus fallax. The sequence goes on from CAMRHE010000097.1 coordinate 3,390,109, forward strand.
CTTCTTGGGTTTAACCCTAAGGTGCCTTCCCGTGCCAATATTAACCAATTAGTCTCTTTACCCGTGTTTTTTCCAGCCCCTTCCTCTGAAGAGGATAAAAAAACTTCACACACTAGTTGTTGTGAGATGTCTCCAGATTTACCTCTTACGTACACGTTCCTTTAGGAGAGCCAAGAATCTCCTTGTCAACATGTATGGTAGAGACAAGGGTCTCAGGGATTCCAAGTCTACCTTGTCTAGGTGGATCAAGGAGGCAATCAAAGTCTCTTTTTTTGCTCAGGGGTTAGCTCCACCTGAATTTTGTACAGCCCATTCAACCAGAGCTGTATCAACCTCTTGGGCTGAGAACCGGAATTTACTGCTGGATCAGATCTGTGCAGCTGTTTCTTGGTCGTCTCACCTAACCTTTGTAAAAAATTATCGACTAGATGTTCGGAGTTCTGTGGCGACTGCCTTTGGACAGTCAGTCCTAGGTGTTGTAGAGCACGGAAACCCTCCCTAAGGGAATTACTTGCTATATCCCCTTATTGTGCTGCTGTAGGATGTAAGTGAATCGTTGATTATAATGTTAATCTGTTTTCCCTTAGTCCTAACAGCAGCACAAGCTTCCCTCCCTAAACATAGAAATTTTTACTTTATAACTTACAAAAGGGGGGAGGTCCCTTTGCCCTCTTATAGGGTAGCGTAGTCATGCATAGTTTATGTTAGTTAAAAGTTCCGCCTGTCCTACCAGCACACAGGGTCAGTAATACCCCATATTGTGCTGCTGTCAGGACTAAGGGACAACAAATTAACATCATAATCAACGATTTTTCCCCACTGATTACCATCTGTTATCCCATAGGCAACCATTCACTGTCACTTAGACCTATCTTTGTTATAGGCTGCATTTGCCTTAGAGAGCTATAAATGGTCAAGATAGAGTCATTGGAACCCTAACAGTGCCATACATTAAATTTTTGCCAATATGAACCCTGGTTTGTTACAAACTTATTCATTGCAAAACAAATCCTTGGACAGAACCATCCCAACCTGAACCAAAATAAATTTTCAGAGGTTCACCATTCTCTAGATGAGACTTTATTGTAGACTTCACTTCCACACTCACCTATCACACTAGACTACAAAGGAGTGAAGCGACTGCCAACATCCACACATCCACACAAATCACTGCCACCACTCACCACGTATGGTAGACAAGACACTGATATACCACTCAGACCACTCATACATGTGCCTTCTGGCACTGTACTGTAAACTCTAGCACACTGGCAAATGGTAACAAAGCAACGTGATATTTTTTGTGTTGAACATTTAAGTCAAGGACAATCTTGTTAAAATTTAGATTTAATATATACAACAAAGTACAGTGCTTACAGAAAAAATGTAATAAAAAGACATAAATACAAGCAAACAATGTACAAAATAAAAAGGGAGTAAGATAAATAGCAGACCTTTTACAAGCCCGGATGTGGGGATTGGTGGAAGAGTTGAACAGATCTACGGGCTGGGCCGCATCTCCAAGTATCTGACAAAAGGAGGTCCTGTCCACCATCCCTTTTAGAAGGACCCCTAACCCAATCCCCTTTCCTGAGCCTCCCATTTGTCACTCGGGCAGGCTAATTACATGCACCAAATCAAGTGAGATATGACCTGTTCTGGGATTATGCCATACCTCTTTGTGAGTATGTCATATAGGTTTAAAAATACCAGCAATAAATGCCAGGTATACCAAACACTAAGATTAAATCATTCATTCCGCATACAATATACATAATTTCAAAGTGGTTATTAACATTTCCGCTCCCCATGCTTGACATCAGAAGTTTGTCCAGGTTCCCCAACCAACTTTCTGTATACAGGTGAAACATGAATTATAACTTTTGATGTCAAATTTAATTTGTCCCCTATACAGAGTTTTAGCCTGCCATTCTTCCAGATTGAAAAGGTAGCCATGATGTCTGGACTTCAAGCTACATACAATGATTCTGGGCTGTTTGCATGGATTTATTAATTTGTTGCTGTCTATCCTGAATTAACATCCTGTTAATTGATCACCTGCATCCTGAGCTGGGGAATGTAAATTGGAATTAATACATTAGACACAGCAAGACAAAACCCTTACAATGAATGAAAACCGTAACTAGACACCACAATAACCAAAATTAATATCTACCCATACTAAAATTTATACACAATTCATCCCATTATTATTACCATATCCTGTGTGTACACTTACAATAGATTACCCGGCTGATAGGATATTAATATTAGATTGGATAGTGCATACTTGCCATACTTTAATAGCATCCACAGTGAGTAATGCAGCAGTTGTCCCATTCAGTCTATGACTGCATTTAAAATTAAGGCGAACGACTGCAACTGCGCTGGCACATGGAGAAAGTTGATTTGCAGGGTTCCCAGCAGTCGGACCCCCGCTATTCTAAAATTGATGCCCTCTCCATAGGATAGGACATCAATTTTAGAAAAAGATGGATATCCCCTTTAAGTTGTTTGCAAAAAAATGAAAAAAAAAACTAAAATGAACATGATTCAAATTACTTAAATTACATTTGATCACATTACAGCATTGCAGCAGCTGGAGTGGCATATTTGTGCCATTCGAATAGAAGCCAGCATGTATACTTTAGAAAAATAAGCATTTAAGATATTTTGCTTGATACTAAACCCTTGAATATTATATGAAAGAAAACTGATCCAATAGGATTGTATTACTCTGACACGCAAAATCAGCTTTTATCTTCCAACTAGAGTTATATGTTAACAAATGTAGAGTAATTAAACGTGCTCAAATATACTATCAAAGAGAAAAAATAACAAACTAGCACTAATACCTAAAATATAACCTTTAATAATCTGATTAAAAAGTGTACAATGCACTACAAAGAAAATGACGTCTGTAGTGTTGCTGCATATGGCATTAAGCAGACAACAGCACATAAGTAGCTTTCACAATGTCCATAAAGCCTCTGTTTGAAAAACAGCTAAACTAAGTGTTCAATAATCAGCAGCATGTGAGTGGCTTTATCACAAGGTCAATAGAGCCCCTGTTTGAATAGATCTATCTTAAGAGGCTTAACAAAATGTAAACACAGCCCTTGTTTGTGTAAAGATATCCTCTAAGAGGTTTATAACAATGTCCACACAGCCCCTGTTTGTATATAGCTATCCTCTAAGAGGCTTATCTCAAAATAAACACAGCCCCTGTTTGTTAAAGCTATCCTCTAAGAGGCTTTAGCAATGTAAACAGAGCCCCTATTTGTATAAAACTATCCTCCATAAAGCCTCTGTTTGAAAAACAGCTAAACTAAGTGTTCAATAATCAGCAGCATGTGAGTGGCTTTATCACAATGTCAATAGAGCCCCTGTTTGAATAGATCTATCTTAAGAGGCTTAACAAAATGTAAACACAGCCCTTGTTTGTATAAAGATATCCTCTAAGAGGTTTATAACAATGTCCACACAGCCCCTGTTTGTATATAGCTATCCTCTAAGAGGCTTATCTCAAAATAAACACAGCCCCTGTTTGTTAAAGCTATCCTCTAAGAGGCTTTAGCAATGTAAACAGAGCCCCTATTTGTATAAAACTATCCTCAACGCGTTTCCCCCAGAGATAAGCAGGGTTCATCAGGAGAAGGTAAAGATAAAGATAATATCAAGCTTACTAAGATAATTTGCAGTAATAACTGCAGTTCCCAGTGTCCTGATGGTGGAAACTGGTACTAAGAGAGCCGACGCCATTCACTGTGTCCCGCCGGGTTAATAAACCCGTAGCTCCGCCCCATGACACTCCCCCTCATGACGTAATCGGACTGAGGCTCCGCCCACCTCATCCTGAGGTTTGTCATGCAGGGGAAAACAGGTTTCCATGGAGAGGAGACGCTGAACAAACAAATGTAAAAAAGAGAAAATGGTGAATGAAAACAAGACTGCAATAAAGTAAATAGAAAAGAACCTTTCAAGATCACAATCAGATTTACTTAAGATAACAAATGCAAAATACAAGTATAAGTCTGTAAGAACGGGTAAATGACTGGACTAGGGAAACATTGATATGTACACTAATATGTACTAGAGTGGCAAAGATAAACCAGCCACCACAGCAGTGCATAAAATTATGTACTGTTTTAATTGTTATATCCCATCCATATAGAGAAATACCCAAGGATGTAAAACATCAGTAAACTAAAGAAAAAATATTTGGGTAAAGCATAATAATAAACCATAGAGTTGAATGAAAACTAATATTGCTATATAAACAGACTAAATAGATGTAAAATGCAGATGAATCCATAATTATATAAATGATGCAAAAGAGAGTGAATCATTCAGGCCTTTAGGTTTCACACTCTGAAATTGAAAAATACGCCTGGTCTCATGTTGTAGGATCAACCGATCCCAGTTACCACCTCTCATTGGGGGACATACTCGTTCTATACCTTGAAAGGTCAGAGACTTAGGGTCACCTCCATGATATTCCCATACATGGGTAGAGAGGGTGCGATCTTCTCTCCGTGTGATATAGCCTACATGGTCAAGTATTCTGCGTCTAAATTCTCGTATAGTTTTACCTACGTAATTTAACGGACAGGGGCATGTGGCCACATAGATCACACCAGTTGATGAACTGTTTAGTAAGATGTTTCTTACCAGTAGAGACAATAGGAATAGTGTCCCCTTTCAAGATGTAGTCACATGCCTTGCATGAGCCACATTTGAAGGTCCCAACAGGGACACTCTTATCCAGCCAAGTGCTAGCCGCAGAGCGGGGTGTAAAGTGGCTATGTGTTAGCAAATTACCCAAATTCTGACCTCTGCGATAAGTAACAGAGGGATGTTGACTAATTAATTCTCTTACATCTGGATCAATTGTTAATATGTTCCAATAGGATTTGAGTATTTCCATGACACCCTTAGCTCCAAGGTCATAATTCCCTATCAGGCGGATAGCATGTATATCCTTTGGTTTAATCTTAGGGGTAAGTAAAGTGGTACGATCACTAAGAACTGCCATCTCTTTGGCTTCTTTGAGGACAGACGTTGGATATCCTCGTTCGTAAAACCTACCCTCTAGCTCTTTAGCTTTGACATGAAAATCATCCAAATTAGAACAATTCCTACGTATACGAAGGAATTGACCCTTAGGTATTCCCCGCCTGAGGGGGGGCTGGATGGAAACTATCCCATTTTAATAAGTTATTTGTAGCTGTCTCTTTACGGTATAAAGAAGTTTCCAAATCCCCCTGTCCGTTAATAATAATGCGAAGGTCCAAAAAAGTAATTGAGTGAGAATCTATTGACGCAGTAAATTTCATATTGATGTTATTTTCATTGAGGGCCTCAACAAAGCCCCAGAACTCTTCTTTGGGGCCTGTCCAAAGGATAAGCACATCATCCATGTACCTTATCCATAGCGAAATCATCCCAGTCCACCTCTCAAAGAGATCCGAAAAAAACAGACGCTCCTCCCACCAGCCCAAAAATAAATTAGCATATGTGGGCGCAGCTGAACTGCCCATAGCGGTCCCGCGTTGCTGATGGAAGAAGTGCCCGTCAAACAGAAAAAAATTCCTCTTTAAAACGAAATCAAGGAGCTCTAGGATGAATTCGCCATGGGGGGCCAATTGAATGGTACGAGATTGAAGGAAATGTCTAATGGCCTCACAGCCCTTATCATTTTTTGGACCTTCGCATTATTATTAACTCACAGGGGGATTTGGAAACTTCTTTATACCGTAAAGAGACAGCTACAAATAACTTATTAAAATGGGATAGTTATCATCCAGCCCCCCTCAGGCGGGGGAATACCTAAGGGTCAATTCCTTCGTATACGTAGGAATTGTTCTAATTTGGATGATTTTCATGTCAAAGCTAAAGAGCTAGAGGGTAGGTTTTACGAACGAGGATATCCAACGTCTGTCCTCAAAGAAGCCAAAGAGATGGCAGTTCTTAGTGATCGTACCACTTTACTTACCCCTAAGATTAAATTAAAGGATATACATGCTATCCGCCTGATAGGGAATTATGACCGTGGAGCTAAGGGTGTCATGGAAATACTCAAATCCTATTGGAACATATTAACAATTGATCCAGATGTAAGAGAATTAATTAGTCAACATCCCTCTGTTACTTATCGCAGAGGTCAGAATTTGGGTAATTTGCTAACACATAGCCACTTTACACCCCGCTCTGCGGCTAGCACTTGGCTGGATAAGAGTGTCCCTGTTGGGACCTTCAAATGTGGCTCATGCAAGGCATGTGACTACATCTTGAAAGGGGACACTATTCCTATTGTCTCTACTGGTAAGAAACATCTTACTAAACAGTTCATCAACTGTAGGACCACTGGTGTGATCTATGTGGCCACATGCCCCTGTCCGTTAAATTACGTAGGTAAAGCTATACGAGAATTTAGACGCAGAATACTTGACCATGTAGGCTATATCACACGGAGAGAAGATCGCACCCTCTCTACCCATGTATGGGAATATCATGGAGGTGACCCTAAGTCTCTGACCTTTCAAGGTATAGAACGAGTATGTCCCCCAATGAGAGGTGGTAACTGGGATCGGTTGATCCTACAACATGAGACCAGGCGTATTTTTCAATTTCAGAGTGTGAAACCTAAAGGCCTGAATGATTCACTCTCTTTTGCATCATTTATATAATTATGGTTTCATCTGCATTTTACATCTATTTAGTCTGTTTATATAGCAATATTAGTTTTCATTCAACTCTATGGTTTATTATTATGCTTTACCCAAATATTTTTTCTTTAGTTTACTGATGTTTTACATCCTTGGGTATTTCTCTATATGGATGGGATATAACAATTAAAACAGTACATAATTTTATGCACTGCTGTGGTGGCTGGTTTATCTTTGCCACTCTAGTACATATTAGTGTACATATCAATGTTTCCCTAGTCCAGTCATTTACCCGTTCTTACAGACTTATACTTGTATTTTGCATTTGTTATCTTAAGTAAATCTGATTGTGATCTTGAAAGGTTCTTTTCTATTTACTTTATTGCAGTCTTGTTTTCATTCACCATTTTCTCTTTTTTACATTTGTTTGTTCAGCGTCTCCTCTCCATGGAAACCTGTTTTCCCCTGCATGACAAACCTCCGGATGAGGTGGGCGAAGCCTCGGTCCGATGACGTCATGAGGGGGAGTGTCATGGGGCGGAGCTACGGGTTTATTAACCCGGCGGGACACAGTGAATGGCGTCGGCTCTCTTAGTACCAGTGTCCACCATCAGGACACTGGGAACTGCAGTTATTACTGCAAATTATCTCAGTAAGCTTGATATTATCTATATCTTTACCTTCTCCTGATGAACCCTGCTTATCTCTGGGGGAAACGCGTTGAGGATAGTTTTATACAAATAGGGGCTCTGTTTACATTGTTAAAGCCTCTTAGAGGATAGCTTTAACAAACAGGGGCTGTGTTTATTTTGAGATAAGCCTCTTAGAGGATAGCTATATACAAACAGGGGCTGTGTGGACATTGTTATAAACCTCTTAGAGGATATCTTTATACAAACAAGGGCTGTGTTTACATTTTGTTAAGCCTCTTAAGATAGATCTATTCAAACAGGGGCTCTATTGACCTTGTGATAAAGCCACTCACATGCTGCTGATTATTGAACACTTAGTTTAGCTGTTTTTCAAACAGAGGCTTTATGGACATTGTGAAAGCTACTTATGTGCTGTTGTCTGCTTAATGCCATATGCAGCAACACTACAGACGTCATTTTCTTTGTAGTGCATTGTACACTTTTTAATCAGATTATTAAAGGTTATACTTTAGGTATTAGTGCTAGTTTGTTATTTTTTCTCTTTGATAGAGTTATATGTTGTACTTCGTACTTCTACTTTGTACTTACATCTTCGGGTCTTTTCAGGTTACTTTCTATCTAGCCCTATTGGACATGTTGTATGATTATATTTGTAATACTGTTTTTGACCTTACATGTCCCTAATATATTATGTGAATAAAATTGCTATTTTATTTTTTTCTACATTAGTGGTCTCCATAAATATTTTTTCGGTGTTGTCTACATGTATAAGTTTTATGGGGCATTTATATATTTCAGGAGTTTGTTTTTTGTTTAATACTTCAAAAAGCACCCAAAAATGGATGGAAACAAAGCGCTGGAGAGTTCTGAAGTGGCCAGCAATGAGTCCGGATCTAAATCCCATTGAACACCTGTGGAGAGATCTTAAAATTGCTGTTTGGAGAAGTCACCCTTCAAATATGAGAGATCTGGAGCAGTTTGCAAAAGAAGAGTGGTCCAAAATTCCAGTTGAGAGGCGAAGATCGAGGCTGAGATAAAAATTACCAAAGAAAGTAGAAATAATCCAAAATTATTCTATAATTACATAAATAACAAGAGAATAAAAACTGACAATGTGGACCCTCTCAAAAATAATCTGGGTGTAATGATGGAGGAGGATGAGGAAAAAGCACAACTATTAAATTCCTTCTTCTCTACGGTGTTTACACAAGAAAATCCAATGGCCAGCAACATGATTAGCGGTAATAATGTTAACTGTCAATTAAATGTCACCTGTTTAACATTAAGGATTTTATTGAAATGTTTACATTTAAACATAAAAACATTTCAAACAACATTTTGGGGCTGGAAACACATGGGTGGGGAAGGAGGTAGGGTGAGGAGATTGGGGTTGAGAAATGACAAATGGAGCAAATCAGAGGAGATAACATGAGCTCTGTCGCAGCAGGGCCGAACAAAGATTTTACTTTTCATGTTGACAGACATAAAGCAATTTATACAATAAAATAATCAGGGAAGTACCTGGATGGGGGGGGGGGAGGCAGGGGGATAGGAGATGAGAAGAGGTTAATAGGGCATGGGGAACAACATAGGCTCTGTCGCAGCAGGGCAAAACACAGAATGCAGTAAAATGTAGGGTAAAGTCAAAACACATTTACATTATTATGACAAGAGATTAGAAGTTAGAAATTAGAAGAAGTCAGGGGGGGGGGGGGAGGTCCCTGTTGGGGGGGATATAGAGGGGAAGGCAGATTGGAATTCCCTGGATTGGTAGAAAAGATTCCAAAGGAGCCATGTTTGGTGGTGGGTCCTGTCATCCTATCGCAGCTCCGCCATCATATTTTCCATACTATGGATGAGCAAAATCTCTTTGAGCCAGGACACTAGGGAGGGGGACGTCTGAGATTTCCATAGTCTAGGAATCACAGACCTTGCGGCCACCAGCATGAAGCCTATCAATTGCGGATGTGTTTCTCGTATTTACTCGGGAAGATGGAGAGAAGAAGGGGAACCGGGTCATCGCCTAATGAAATGCCCGTAACCATCTTAATTATACACCGAACTTCTGACCAGTAGGGGCGTAAGAGTGTACATTCCCACCAGACGTGCTTCCTCGTACCCCGGCCAGAGTTACATCTCCAACATCGATCTGAGGTAGAGGGATACATCTCATGGAGAACAGATGGGACTCTGTACCATCGGGAGAGTATCTTATAGTTAGTCTCCTGTGCCTTGCAGGAAATAGAGAATTTGTGGCACGCCTGGAATGCCGATGACCACACTTCTGGCGCGAACGTGACCCCCAGCTCCCTCTCCCACCCACCCACATAAGCAGGTAGGGAGTCTGTAGCAGTCTCCCGCAGCATGCCATAGATAAGTGAGATTGTGTGAGCTGGGGTATGGGGAGAGAGGCATATGCGTTCAAAGGGCAGTAACTTTCTGTGCAGATTGTGCTTTATCTTAAGAGTGGTGTATAGATGAGTTAGCTGGGCGTATTGCCAGTGGGATATGGCCGAGTCAGGGTCTGACCCAGGATGGGTCAGCTCTTGGCGGGGGAGGAGAGATGTCATGCTTGTAACTTGGTGGAAACGGAGGATCTGTTGGCCCCTAGCGTGGGATAAAAAGGAGGAGTGGAGCGCCGCAGGAAAATCCGGGTTGCCCGAGATAGGCGTCATAGGTCCATCATTTTAGAAAGAGTCTACGCATAACACCATAGCGCCGGCACGATCCAAGGACCTGAAGCGTGACGTATGGAAGTGTATGGGTGGAGCTGTCTATCCAGTAACGCTTAGCTAGCCACGGGAGGGCAGTAAGTGGAAGTGAACTCAAGGAACCCTCCAAGGCAACCCAGAGTTTCGAGTGCTCCGAGTGATGCCAGTCCAAAATGCGCGAAGCGACCGCAGCTAGGAAGTAGTTAGAGCAATCCGGTACCGCCAATCCGCCACACTCTTTGGGTTTGGTCAAGATACTTCTTGCAATTCTCGGTGGCTTGGATGCCCATATGAATTTAGTAAATGTTTTCTGGATAGTTGTAAAGAATTGTTTGGGTAACATTATAAGGACAGTCTGAAATAGATAGAGTAGTCTGGGGAGGACATTCATTTTTAGCAAATTAATGCGTCCCAGCCAAAAATGTCACCTGTTTAACTCAGGAGGAATGCGGTGCTGCCTTCAAAACACTAAAATAGAGAAATCGCCAGGTCCAGATGGCATACACCCCCCGAGTTCTGAGGGAATTATGCACAGTGATAAACAGACCCTTATATCTAATATTTAAGGATTCAGTAATCACTGGATCTGTTCCACTTGATTGGCGCATAGCAAATGTGGTGTCAATTTTCAAAAAGGGGTCTAAAAGTGAGCCTGGAAACTATAGGCCAGTAAGTTTGACTTCTGTGGTGGGTAAGAGATTTGAGGGCTTTCTAAGAGATGCTAGCCTGGAGTACCTCAATGTAAATAATCTTATAACACTCAATCAGCATGGGTTATAAGGAATCGGTCCTGTCAGACTAATCTGATCAGCTTTTTTGAAGTGGTCAGTTCAAGACTGGACATGGGAAATACAGTGGACGTGGTGTATCTGGATTTTTCAAAGGCTTTTGATACTGTACCACATAAAAGGTTGGTATGCAAAATGAGAGTGTTGGGACTGGGGGAAAACATATGCATTTGGGTTCGCAACTGGCTCACTGAAACAGAGGGTGCTTATTAATGGTAAATATTCAGACTGGGTCACAGTTACCAGTGGGGTGCCACAGGGGTCAGTATTGGGTCCTCTCCTGTTTAATATCTTTATTAATGACCTGGTAGACGGTTTGCAAAGCAGGGTGTCCATATTTGCAGATGATACTAAACTTTGTAAGGTAATCAAAAATGAGGAGGATATTAGAATATTACAAGGGGATCTAAGGAAGCTGGAAGCATGGGCCGAGACTTGGTAAATGAAGTTTAATATTGACAAATGTAAGGTTATGCATTTTGGACAACGAAATAAAATGTATGATTATGTACTTAATAGTAAATTGCTGGGTAAGACTGCCAATGAAAAAGACTTGGGAATTGTGGTGTACAGTAAGCTTACCTTTAGTGATCAGTGCCAGGCAGCTGCTGCCAAGGCAAATAAAATTATGGGATGCATAGTTATGCCTCTATACAAATCACTGATATGGCCACACTTTGACTATTGTGCCCAATTTTGGGCCCCAATATACAAGAAAGACATAATCGAACTAGAAAGAGTGCAAAGAAGGGCAACCGAAATTATTAGGGGAATGGGTGGATTGGAGTACAACAATAGATTAACAAATTTGGGTTTATTCAGTATCCAGATCCTTCTTCTGGATCAACACTGTAGGGGACTGTAGGGTTATAGGTTGGACTTGATGGACTGATGTCTTCATCCAACCTCATCTACTATGTAACTATGTAAGAAGCCTATTGATGATTATAGGAAGTGATTGATTTCAGTTATTTTTTCCAAAGGGTGTGCAACCAAATATTAAATTGAGGGTGCCAGTAATTTTGTCCGACCCATTTTTGGAGTTTTGTGTGAAATTATATCATTTTTGGCTTTTTTTCTCAGTTTTTTTGTGTTGTTCCAATACACACAAAGGAAATAAACATCTGTATAGGAAAACGTGTGTAATTGCAATAATATTCTGGGTGAAATACTTAATTTCCTGGGAAAAGTTCAGGGGTGCCAACATGGCCATGACTGTACATGCGGTGTAATGTCTGTTTGTTATATACAGTACAGACCACAAGTTTGGACACACCTTCTCATTCCAAGAGTTTTCTGTATTTTCATGACTATAAAAATTGTAGATTCACACTGAAGGCATCAAAACTATGAATTAACACATGTGGAATTATATACTTAACAAAAAAGTGTGAAACAACTGAAAATATGTCTTATATTCTAGGTTCTTCAAAGTAGCCACCTTTTGCTTAGATTACTGCTTTGCACACTCTTGGCATTCTCTTTACTTCCTCCCTCTCTGCATTTGTTTCTCTCTACCCAGATGGCCCCCTCAGTTGTGAGCTGATGTCTCTCTGGCTGCAGAAGAAAGTGCTGTGAGAGTGGTCATGTGACTAGCATGAGAAGAAATTTCTGAATAAAAGTAAGCAAAGCATAGCTTAATATATTTACTATGGGGAGTGCTTTGCAAATTGGAAATAAACTATGATCCAGGAAAACCCCTGTAGGCTGAAGCCCCACATTGTCTTTTTTTGTTGCAGATTTTGCCACATTTTTTGAGCCAAAGCCAGAAGTGGATTGAGTAGAAGGTAGAATTATAAGTGTAAGGAGCTGGACCGGAACATCTGTGGCGGCATGCGGGGGTTGCCGATCCTCTCCTCTAAATGCTCCTTCCGGCCCCTAGGGAGGCGGGCCGGAACCCCGTGACGGTATGCGGGGGTTGCCAATCCTACCCCACTTGGGCCACGGGATTCCCTTCCGGAACCTTTTTATTTGGCATTTCCGCTCCAGGTAATTGCTAGCTATTCAGTTTCCCCTGGTAGTAAGCATTGCATATTTCCTATCCTGTTACCTCCTGCCTAGATCTCCTGCTTCTGTTATTTGACTATCCTTCTGGCCTCCCATTTTTTTTTACTTTGTTTTCCCTCTCCTGCTAACAACCCCGGCTTGCCTTCAGACTTCGTCCTCCTGAACTGCGATTTGGTGCTGCTATGCTCTCCTGTTACCAACCCGGCTTGATTGACATATCTATATGGATTTCCCTTTTGTACTTCGCTAACCTCACGCTGACAACTCGGACTGTATGACTACTCTTTGGAACTCTGCTGCCATCCACAGCTTTCTACTCTGCAGGCTGACATCCCTACTCCTGCTACTACTGGTAAGTGATTCCGGTTTCTGTTCTACTGTGTCTGGTGGTGTGCTGTGCGTCCGGCGCTCTCTGACCCGTGCCGCTCAAGTAGCTTCAAGTCCATCCCCAGGGACCCTGGTGAACATCTCTGGGGGGTGGAGTGCAGTGCGGTTGGGGGATCGTGGGACATTCAGCACGGTTTTTACCATTTTGATTTGGTTTGACTAGTGCTGGGACTCACTGCTTAGCTCAACGCTGCATCTGTATCCTAACAATAAGTATAAGTACTTATTGCTGCATTTCAACAATGTGGGACCTCGGCCTTAAGCAGCTTTTTCAAGAATATCATGATTTCTATATGTGTAAGGGGTGTGTGAAATACGGCTTTTAAGAGATTTGATAGCATATTGTGATATTATGTTGAATTTGTTTAATAGGAAATTAACATCCTTAACCAATTGGACATCAGATAAAGGTTGACATCTGTTACCCAAACAAAATCAATACATAACAGTATATTAAATACACATCTTACAGTGACATATCAATCACTGACCTAAATATAAGCCATAATACTGTTAAAGATGCTGATATACTGGCAAAACATGTTGGGGGTGGCTGTTAGGGACCATTACTATTTAGCATTGCCAGATTGCCTCCTAGAATATCATTGTCTTATTACCAGTATGATCTGCATATGTACACATATACATATCCATGTGAAGATGCATAATCCTAGATGACAGTTTGTTATTTTCAGCAAATCTGAGTTCCCATATACTTACTTGGATATTTTAAGATACAGTTAAATCCTGGAACAGGATCTGTTTGTTGCAGTTAGAAATATAGAAGTGCTGTTTTGTGCTGGCCAAAAAGGCTTATTAGAAGTCAGCAGGGGTGGTGAGCTTTTCCCACAATGCTCCCAGACCAGGCAAGTACAGGTTATGCCAAGGCCTGTGAGAGACGCAACAACCATGACAGTATGAACTGTATAGGTCAGTGAGGGAAATGCCATGTGTTTAGTTACAGGGTAAATGGCCCAGAGTCTATGTTGTTAAACTGTTTTTTGTGTGTGTCACTATGTTGGATTGAGAATTTGTTTATGTGTCAGTCATCTCACCCCAGACATGGAAACCCAGTGAGCTAACTTGCTCCCAAGCTGTCAAAGTACATAGATAATAATGAAAGGGTTGTCCAGTTTCAGCAAATAAATGTTATTGTTTGTATAATGAAAGATTATGCAATTTTCTAATATTTCTGTATCAATTTCTCAGGGTTTTCTAGACCTCCACTTGCTGTCATTCATCCTGCTTACTCCAAGTGGATAAAAATCAGTACATGGTCATGTGATATCCATCAATGGTCATGTGATGGTGACACAGGTGCGCAGTGCTTTACAGTCACAGTTAAGTAATCAGGGCCTTGTCTGTAACGAGCTGTGCACCTGTGTCCATCACATGACCATGGACTGATTTTCATCCACTGAAAGTAAACAATGAATGACAGGATATAGACGGGGAGCAGCTGTTGTCAAACAGTGATACAAAGGTTAAATCTATAAGTATATAGCAAAATGTATACTTATAGGGAACAGGTATAAACGTCTTAAATTAACCTCCCATGGGTTACAGCCACAAAAGGGTGCTAAAAAAAAAAAAAACAAGCATTAAAAAAATATAAATATGAAGGATCAGCTGTAGCCTTTGAGAATTACAAAGCACTTAATAAAAGCGAAATAAAAAGGAAAAAGGGAAATCAGAAAAAGGGAAATAAAATCTTAAATACATAATGAAATGCAGGTGACTATGGAAAGCAAAACTAACCCCCCAAAAAATCTTTAACCCCTTAAGCCTAAATGTGACTTAAGGACACGGCTATTACATCTGCACCTGTTCGAACTTCTGTGCCATCGGGCAGCATGCTGCGGCGCAGGAGGCGGGACCGGCTGTGATTCCTTCCTATTTATTGTTTGCTCACTTTCACATTGGTGCTTGCTATTATCTTGTGCAAGCTGGCTATTTACTTTTGTTGTTTGGTTAACTATATTCTTATTTCTGACCTCTGGCCAAAACTTTGAATATTCTCTTGGATTTTGATTCTGTACTGCATTGCTCAACTGCTACCGACCACTTGGCTATCTGACCTCCCTTTTGTTGTTGTTTGTCCTGTCTGCGTTCTGTGTTATCACTTATATCAAGAAGGGATTGACGCCTAGTTGCTGGCTGTCACCTAGGACAGTTCTGTCAAGTGGCCAGGGACAGTGGGGGGGGGGAAGGGTTCAGTTTAGGGCTCACTGTCTTGTCGTGCCCTTCCCCCCAGGATTCACCAGAAGCTACTGGGGAACCGCTCCTCTAGCAGTTCCCTTACAATAGCCTCATTTTTCAAAACTGACATGTGTCACTTTATATGGCAATAACTTTGAGACGCTTTAACTTACACAAGTGATTTTGAAATAATTTTTTCGTAACACATTGTACTTCATGTTAGTGGCAAACATTGATCAATAGTTTTGTATTATTTATAGAAAAAATAGGAAATTTGATGGAAATAAATGCATTAATAAATATTATCTAACACATCTCTGCTTTTTATTGGCATCATCTTTTTATCGTCCTTTAATTTATTTTGGACGTTAGAAGGCTTACAAGGCTAACAACGATTTTTCAGATTTACAAGAAAATTTCCAAAACTAATTTTTTAGGGACCACTTCAGTTCTGAAGGGGATTATAAAGGCCTATATATTATAAACCCCCATAAATCACCCCATTTTCAAACTGCACCCCTCAAATAATTCAAAACAGCATTTAGGAAGTTTGTTAACCCTTTAAGCATTTCACGGTAATTAAAACCATATGGAGGTGAAATTTAGGCATTTCATTTTTTCTTCACTAACATGTTAAATAAGCCCTAAAATTAATACATTCACAAAGGGTTAAAGGAGAAAATGCATCTCACAGTTTGTTATGCAATTACTCCCGAGCACAGAAATACCCCACATGTGGGTGTAAACCGATGTTTGAGCACACGGCAGTGGGAAGGGAAGGAGCGACACTGAACTGAAAATCATGATACAGTTTGGTGAACAATTGCTCTTGAACACGCCAATATCCCATATGTGGTCGTAATCTACTGTATGGGTACCTGGCGGGGCTCATAAAGAAAGAGCGCTATTTGGCTTATGGAGATCAGATTTTGCTGGAATAGTTTTCAGGCATCATGTCTTATTTGCAGAGCCCCTAAAGTACCATACAATACTGTACACAGCATGGCATAGAAGGGAAGGAGCGCTATGTGGCTTTTGGAGTGCACATTTAGGGCCACATCTGCATTCGGCTTTCCGTTTGAGGAGTCCGCTTGGGGACCCCCTGAACGTAAACCTATACACATAGAAAAGCGGTTACCTATGGAAACCCGTGGTCGCCATAGACTATAATGGGTCTGTGTGGTTTCCGCTCGGTTTCCGCACGAAGCAAGCAACACTTTTCTCTCCGCATGTTTCCGCATGTTTCGTGCGGAACCCGAGCAGAAACCACACGGACCCCATTATAGTCTATGGCAGGGGTAGGCAACCTTTTTTGTTCGGCGTGCTGATTTCGATTAAAAAAATCAAAGTTGAGGTACTCGGAGTGCCGGTCAATAATTGTAAGTCTGACGACCCCTGCACACGGTATTATGTCCCATAGCGGCCCCTGCACACGGTATTATGTCCCATAGCGGCCCCTGCACACGGTATTATGCCGCATAGCGGCCCCTGCACACGGTATTATGCCGCATAGCGGCCCCTGCACACGGTATTATGCCGCATAGCGGCCCCTGCACACGGTATTATGCCACATAGCGGCCCCTGCACACGGTATTATGCCGCATAGCGGCCCCTGCACACGGTATTATGCCGCATAGCGGCCCCTGCACACGGTATGCCGCATAGCGACCCCTGCACACGGTATTATGTCCCATAGCGGCCCCTGCACACGGTATTATGTCCCATAGCGGCCCCTGCACACGGTATTATGCCGCATAGCGGCCCCTGCACACGGTATTATGCCGCATAGCGGCCCCTGCACACGGTATTATGTCCCATAGCGGCCCCTGCACACGGTATTATGCCGCATAGCGGCCCCAGCACACGGTATTATGCCGCATAGCGGCCCCTGCACACGGTATTATGCCGCATAGCGGCCCCTGCACACGGTATTATGTCCCATAGCGAGACATAAGATTCTCATCTTTAAAATGAATCCAAGTATTTCTTTATAGCTTTAATTAATCCTGAGCAATTCACTCAGGTACAGTAGAGAAGCCGGCAATTACCGGCTTTACTACTGTACATAGACTGTGCAGACGCCGGGTGCTGCCGCATCCATCTTCACCCGGTTCTAATGAAATTTTAAGGAAGCCGGATGGAAAAACGCTGCAGGTAACGTTTTTCCATCCGGCTGAAGCACAGATCCGGCGCCAGAACTGATGCCTCTTGTGCCAGAACCGATCCCATAGAAAACTATGGGATCCGTCCTGGCATCAGTTTCCCCTCCAGCTTGTGTGCAGCACGCCGGAGGGAAACAGATAGCTGCGCCGGACATATGTGAACGCACCCATACTCACTTTCTCCTGCGCTCCGCAGCCGCTGTGTGGGCACTTCTCCCTGATGTCAGCAACCGCTGATTCGGTCTTGGGGTCACGTCGCGTCATTATGCGTAATGACGTCGGACGTGACCTCTGAGGCCCTGTCAGCGGTCTCTTACATCAGGCAGAAGCGCCCGAAGAGTACACAGCGGCTGCGGATCCAGGGAAGGTGAGTTAAAATTTTTTTTTTATGTTTGATCATCTCCCCGGAGGCTCTGCTTATTATACTCTGGGTTCTGAAGAGACCCCACAGTATAATAATAGCAGTTTCGTTTCGGCCGTGTTTGGTCCGATCGAAACTGCTGGTTGAGGACTCTGCTGCCGTGCCAGGGAGATAAGCCTCGCGTGCCACTCTCGGCACGTGTGCCAGGGGTTGCCGACCCCTGGTCTATGGGGTCCGCGGGTTTCCTTAGGTAACCGCTTTTCTATGCGTATAGGTTTCAATTCAGGTGGTCCCCAAGCGGACTCCCCGAACAGAAAGCCGAACGCAGATGTGAACCGGCTCTTAGATATTTGGTGTTTGGATGCCATGTCATGTTTACAGAGCCTCTAAGGTACCAGAAAATTGGAATCCCCTAGGAAGTGACCCCATTTTGAAAACAGCACCCTTCAAAGAATTTATCAAGCGGTGTAGTGAGCATTACTATCCCAGATGCGAATGCACAGCGAATGGTGAACAGTGAATATGTAAGCTGTGCGGAGTACTTGGGGAACACCAAATTCCCTACTATTGCCCCAATAGCTCCTATGATTGCAGGAGGTTACTTTTGGTTTCTTTTCCCTTGTAAGCTCTAAATTTGGGGTGTACCCTGATATATGCTCGCACAGTTTGTACATTTCTTTCTTTCCACAGCCAGTTGTGTTCAAATGGTTTGGCGATTTTTGGGGTTTTTGTCTTCACATTGTGCAAGCTATATATTTTTTTATTTTTCTGGTGATGTAGGCATGACAACCTTTTTTTTTGCATGATGAGATGCATTTTGTAATGACAACATTTTTGGATGCCTATAGCTTATTGACTACATTTTATTAAATCTTTTTTTGGTGGATTAAAAAAAACAAAACATCAATTCTGGCATTTTTACCTTTTAATTTTCTTTCCTCACAGTGTATGGCATAAGTAATATGTTACCTGTATTCTGTGGGTCAGTACGATTACAGCGATACCTAATTTATATTGTTTTTTTTATGTGTTACTAATTTTGCAGAACAAAAACCCATTTGGGGACATACAGTAAATCATTTATTTTTGCATCACCATCTTCTGAGATGCGTAACATTTTTCTTTTTTGGTTGGTTGATGACTTATCTTTTGCGTGACGACCTGGGCTTTTTATTGGTACTGTCTTGGGGTACATATTACTTTTTTATCACTTTTTATAGCATTTTTTGTAAGGCGAGTTAGCAAAAAAATCATAATTTCTGGTGGTTTTTTTTCAGTTTTTTTTTCCCAACGTCCACAGATCTGGCAGGTTAAATAATGTTTCAATTTTATTGTATGGGTTGTTATGGATGTAGCAATATCAAATATGTGCTGTTTTTATTAATTTTTAGTGTTTTTTTAATATAATTAATTTTATATATGAAAGGGGCATTTTGGGGTTTTATTCATTTATTATTTTTTTTAATAGAGTTCACTTTCCTTTTCACTTTTTTTGACATATACTTGATGTCCCACTAAAACACAGGGTGTCCCACGTGTATTGCAGGGATTGAGGAACGATCAACCAGGTATGGCTGGGGTCTGGGCAGTGACATCGGGCTGCAGAAAATACATAATGGCACCCCCCGATCTTGCCGCCAGGGGTGCCGATGGGGGTCAATTACATGTCGGAACCCCTTGGATGCCACAGTCATGTTTGACTGTGACATCCAAGAGGTTCAAAACTCAGATAGTGATAGTATTAGTACGTCCACATGTGTTAAGGCCCAGGTGGGCATGACAAACTATTACATTTGTGGTCACTAAGGGGTTAAATATATAAATTCAAAAACAGAAGTTCAGAACAGTTAGGTCCCCTAAATAATGGTAATGGAGAGGAAAAGCAGAGCTACTAAATGGGTTCTTTAGCTCTGTATATACAGAAGAACAGGGAATAGTTGATGTAGGTGTTACCAATGCTGGTAATACATCAGCCAATATACTAAACTGGATAAACATAGAAATGGTCCAAGCCAAGCTAAACAAATTAAACGTGAGCAAGGCTCCGGGTTCAGATGGATTACACCTGCGAGTACAAGAACTCAGTCCTGTCATTGCTGTATTCCTATTCTTAATTTTTAGGGATTATCTAGTGACTGGAACAGTACCAAGGGACTGGCCCAAGGCATATGTGGTGCCTATTTTCAAAAATAGCTATAGGTCTTCCCTAGGTAATTACAGAATGGTGAGCTTAACATCCATTGCAGGGAAACTATTTGAGGGGCTCTAAAGCGACTACTGTATATACAGTAGTATGTGACTGTACGTAATATTATAAGTGACAGATAGCATGGTTTTACTAAGGACTGAAGTTGTCAGACTAACCTGATTTGCTTTTATAAAGAGATGAGTAGAAGGCTGAATGGAGGGGAGGCTGGACTTTTCCTGAACTTTGCAAATGCGTTTGACAATGTCCCTCATAGACATTAAATGTGTTAAATCAGGTCCATTGGCTTGGAAAATATAGTTTGTAATTGGATTGCAAACTGGTTAAAGGATTGTATCCAGAGAGTTGTGGTCAATGACTGCAGCTCAGACTGGTTATAAGTGGTGTACCCCACTTTCAGTTCAGTGCTGGGTCTGCTGTTATTTAACTTTATTAATGATATAGAAGATGGGATTAATAGCACTGACTCTATTTTTGCAGATGACACCAGCTGCTTCTAAGTCCAGGGACAGGTTTGTAATATCGGCACTATAAAATTCTTTAATGCAACCCTATCTGAAATATACAGTTCATTTCTCAAGACAGAATGTCCTAGAGTTGAAAAAGGTTCAACGGAGGGCCACAAAATTGATAAGGGGCATGGAGGACCTCAGTTATGAAGAGAGATTAAAGGAGTTAAATTTGTTTAGTCTTGAGAAGGGGAGACATGATAAACCTACATTAATAAATAAATGGCCTATACAAGAAATATGGAGAAAGATGTTCCATGTAAAATCCCATCAAAAGACAAGGGGGCGCTTCCTCCAACTAGAGAAAAAAAAAAGGTTTAATGTCCAGAGGTAACAAGACTTCTTCACTATAAGGATACTGAGCTGGTCACAGCAGCAACAGGTGTAGCTTCAAAAAAGGCTAAGATGCCGTTTTAGAGCAAAATAGCTTTGATGCTTATGAAAATACATAGACTGTCATGACCTTTCTATCCCCAGGTTGAACTTGATGGACATATGTCTTTTTTCAACCGTATTAACTATGTAACTATGCAACTATGTGAAGTATATTGGAAAATTATATAACGATTCATTATACAAACAATAACATTTATTTTCTGAAACTAGACAACCCCTTTAATGTTCAGGAGTATTGTCACCCCAGAAATTTTTTAAGAAATTGAAGTATTTCACCCAGAAAATTATTGCAAGTACACATGTTTTGTTATACACATTTTTATTTCCTTTGCGTGTACTGGAGCAACATAAAAACACAGAGAAAAAAAAAAGCCAAAAATGATATAATTTCATGCAAAACTTCAAAAATGGGCAGGACAAAATTACTGGCACCCTCAACTTAATATTTGGTTGCACACCCTTTGGAAAAAATAATTGAAATCAATCACTTCTTATAACCATCAACAAGCTTCTTACACCTCTCAGCTGGAATTGTGGACCACTCTTCTTTTGCAAACAGCTCCAGGTCTCTCATATTTGAAGGGTGCCTTCAACAGCAATTTTAACATCTCTCCACAGGTGTTCAATGGGATTTAGATCCAGACTCATTGCTGGCCACTTCAGAACTCTCCAGCGCTTTGTTTCCATCCATTTCTGGGTGCTTTTTGAAGTATATTTGGGGTCATTGTCCTGCTGGAAGATCCATGACCTAAGACGCAAACCCAGTTTTCTGACACTGGGCCCTACATTGAGACCCAAAATCCTTTGGTAATCTTCAGATTTCATGATGCCTTGTACACAGTCAAGTCACCCAGTGCCAGATGCAGCAAAACAACCCCAAAACATAATTGAACCTTCACTATGTTTAACTGTTGATACTGTAGAATGATGTGCTTTACCAAAATGCTCTAAGTTAGTCTCATATGTCCAAAAGACGTTTTCCCAGAAGGATTTTGGCTTACTCACGTACATTTTGGCAAACTCCAGTCTAGTTTTTTTATGTCTCTGTGTCAGCAGTGGGGTCTTTCTGGGTCTCCTGCTATAGCGTTTCATTTCATTCAAATGTCGATGGTTAGTTCATGCTGACACTGATGCACCCTGAGCCTACAGGACAGCTTGAATTTCTTTGGAACGTGATAGGGGCTTCTTATGCACCATCTGGACTATCCTGAGTTGTAACCTTTCATCAATTTTTCTCATCCGTTCACGTCCAGGGAGATTAGCTACAGTGCCATGGGTTGTAAACGTCTTGATTATGTAGCGCACCGTGGGCAGAGGAACATCAAGATCTCTGGAGATGGACTTGTAACCTTGAGATTGTTGATATTTTTCCGAAATTTTGGTTCTTAAGTGCTCAGACAGTTCTCTTCTCTTTCTGTTCTCCATGCTTAGTGTGGCAAACACAGACACACAATGCAAAGATTGAGTCAACTTCTCTCCTTTTTATCTGGCTTCAGGTGTGATTTTTATATTGTCCAATTTTGAAAAGCTGTCAACAATTTTGTCAGCCCTATTTTTGGAGTTTTTCGTGAAATGATTTCCAAGTTACCTTCTTTTGTTTTTTTTGTGTTGTTCCAATACACACAAAGGAAATAAACATGTGTATAACAAAACATGTGTAATTGCAATCATTTTCTGGGAGAAATACTTCATTTTGTGGAAAAATTTCAGGGGTGCAAACATTTACGGCCATGACTGTGCATCTTTTGGGAGAATATTTTGTACTGCTAGTTGGATGCTATGCAGAAATGAATATACAGACTATAAAGTATGCTATAAATAAATTAAAAATAAATGTACCACTGGTATAAATACTCAATATTATACTTAGATTACTTTTAAAGTAGGAGTAATTTTCAGGCATATGACATTTTTTTCTGCTTGGTTCAGAGGTATCTTAAAGCCTAAATTTCACTGACCCTTTTGAGTAAATAAACTGCACACAATAAATCTGAATATAACGCGTCTTCCCAATTTCCTCACTTAATTAGTTCTCTGTTCTTTCAATAATGAATGAATCTTAGAAATGGAGAAATCTGTTCCATGCCAGATATAATCAACAATAATGTTACTGCTCCCGTAATTAACTTTTTAATTGAGAAGATAAAGTTCTAGCATTTCTACCTACTCAAACTGTTCTCCGGAGCTGACATAATTTAATACAGTGAGCATACTGTTACTCATTTATAGAGTGGTGATCAGGAAACAAGTGACATAGCAAAAAAAAAAAAAAAAGGTCTGCTTATGAAGTCATAGTTTACTCTGAGGAGACCCCAGAGTATATTAATAGCACCAGCTATCTGATTGCTGCTTCAATGGGTGGGGGATGGATTGAAGCAGTGATATCTGATCGCTGCTTCAATGGGGGGAGGATGGATTGAAGCAGTGATATCTGATCGCTGCTTCAATGGGGGGGATTGAAGCAGCGATATCTGATTGCTGCTTCAATGGGGGGGGGGGGATTGAAGCAGCGATATTTGATCGCTGCTTCAATGGGGGGGATTGAAGCAGCAATATCTGATCTCTGCTTCAATGGGGGGGGGGGGATTGAAGTAGCGATATTCTAATCGCTGCTTCAAAAGGTATACGCTGCAATACACATGTATTGCAGTGCATAGGTGGCTGTCAGCCCATGCAGACACATAGGCTGACAGTCTCCATTCAAGGCAGGATCATCCAGGTATGCGGAGGGACAGCAATGTGGCAGACCCGGGGTCACTGGTCAGACCCCGGGCTGCTGAATAGGAGCAGCGGCACCCCAATATATAATAAGACCCCTGAGATGCTGCGGTCATGTTTCACCGTGGCATCTCAGGGGTTAACACCCGCGATTGGAACTCAGCTCCGACCGCGGGTGTTACAGGACAGTGTCAGCCGTTACAGCTGACACCTGCAAAGCAGGGTGCGCACACAGTTTCTGTGTGCGTGCCATGCTTCCGCCGTGGTTTGCAGGAAGTCCTACTCGGCAGCGCCTTACTATTAGGGTGGATGTTGGGAAGGGGTTAACGCGATTCGCTGCAAATTAATTCAGATAGAATCGAATTGTTTTGTAAAATTTGGAGAATCGGTCAAATCGAATTTTTGCAAAATTCGCTCATCTCTAATCTTTAGTATGTTTAGAAAAAGACATGTCCATCATGGGTGATTAACATTTTCCAAAGAGGATCAATATACTGTTAATCATTGTTATGGTATATTCCAAGCACTACTTGGTGTCTGCTGGAAAGCAAAGATGTCAACCTCAGAGAGCACTTCACAGGGTGATTCTCAAATGGCAAAAGTGGAAATGTCTTTTTCAATGGGTTTGGCCTCTATAAAAGGGCACAACTACATATATTCAGACGCTATATAATAATATTAGTCCCCTGATTGTTACAGGTTACATAAAATTAATATAGAAAATTGGGATGAGTGAATATCCAATGGGGTATCTAAAACTACAAAATCTTTATTAATATAATTTAAAAAGATCCAAAATCATCAATTTAGCTGCATAAAAGTAACTAGAGATAGCCATGGGGATTAAGGAAGACAGTAATACAATGTTATGTCCACACTCAGTCTTCCAATAACATAGGGTGGTAATAAGAAATCAGCCTCTTCAATCATCCCAAGATATCTCCCAATGATATAGGGACATTTAGGATATTGATGCAAATAGCAAAGCATCAATGGGCTCTTAGTGCCATTCAGCAATATTATATGCTCCTGGATAATGTGCACTGATAGCCTGATCTTAGTGGGTGTATAACAACACCTCCACTATATCATCTGAAGATGAACACCTCATCTCCTAATGATAGCACCTGACGTGTTTCTGGAGCAAATGGTAGCTGCCCTGTCATCAGAGGTAGGTATATTTTCTAAATAAATGTTAGTATTCTCTAGCTAAGTTCAATTGTAGAAGACCTATGATTTCCCCTCACTCCCCATCAACACTAATGCATGGCCGCACATAGTAGCATTGGTGCCTTCCAACCACGTATCTATACGTCCTCCCAGGATGACACTTTCCTAGCCGAGGACATATCTAATACATCCTTACTACTAATGCCGATATCTCAGGATTGGTTAGGGCTATGAAGATGATTTTGGAATCTCATAATTAAAATGATACCAAGATCTTCATGATAGCCCTTACAGATCCTGAGCGATTCACTGTTGAAAACGCTATTCAGCATTGAGATCCCATTGCAGGTCTCAATTCCCGACAGGGTTTTTAACAGCGATTCGCTCTGAACCTGTAAGGGCTATCATGAAGATCTTGAGATGGGATTCTCATCTTTAAAATGAATCTTCATAGTCCTAACCAATCCTGAGATATATGGCTCTAAAGTGTGTCCCCCCTCCTGCCTCAGGTAGCATCTTAAGAACTGCAGTAAGAAGGAGTGATGAGATGCAGCCCTGAAGACTGCACAGAGATGATAAATCATCATCATCATCTGTGCATAACCTGTATGTGACCCCAGGGGGGGTAGCATGGACTTCTGTCCAAGTTATCCCCTCTCCTATCAATCAGAGAGCATACTGTACTTTTGCTCTCTGTCACATAGAGGGATAATGTAATACCCGTCTGAGCCTTATTAGAGGGATATTCTTATATAATACCCCGCTGAACATAACCAGGAAGTTTATTGGTGCTGTGACCCAGACGTTTACCATTGTCCAGGTCGCAGCACCAAAAAAGTTGCACCAAACACTTACACAACACATACACAAAGTCATCATTAAAGTTTACATTTCACCCTGTCCATACCTGATCTTTCTAGTGTAAAATACGCCTCTCTAGCGATATCCGTTACACGCTAAAATAATAGCAATAACAATTATTTCTAGAGATAAACGTATAAATTGGTACAATTTTATAGGGGGGATAGAAAATTATATTTTTAGGTAAACTCCTATTTAATTTGCATGCACAAAATTGGTTGGCGCATTTCTGCAATTTTGGCGTTTCTTTAACACCTGCACCTGTAAATATGTATATGTGTATATATTCCTCACATATTGCAGTTTTTTGGAAAGTACATTTTGTTTGCAGAAAGGGACTGCTTGAGTCTGCAAGTCTGCACTTTAGTGGCAAATTTGAATTTTTGTACTATTTTTGCTTGTAATCTCTGTTTGCTGCAAAGTTGCATGACGGTGGTTGTATATATGAAATATTAAGCTGTGTTTTTATATACTGTATGCTGTGCAATCTCAAAATAGTTAGATTTTGATATCACAGTCACAGTTTGCTAGGTGAAGTATAGATTTTTAATTTTTAGATATTAGTGAATAATAGCAAAATTTTGCTTGTCTTCTGTATCAGTGTTTTTGAGAGTACAAGCTCTTGTTGTAGCTGAGGTTTGTGGTCTATATAAATTGTGTACACCTTGATCTTTTATATTAAATGTATTTTGTGTGTGAATGCAAGATTGAATATGAGTTTCAGGTGCATATATGTGTTTTAGTGCATTTTTTCAAAAAATTATTTGTGTTTGTCACAAAGTTATATGACGGTGGACATGGCTATTGATAACCCATTAAGACACATGTAATCTTCAGGTTGTCTACTTTCAAAAAATATAGATGCATCTCAATAAATTAGAATA
Organism: Leptodactylus fallax; assembly: GCA_947044405.1. Lineage (NCBI taxonomy): Eukaryota > Metazoa > Chordata > Amphibia > Anura > Leptodactylidae > Leptodactylus > Leptodactylus fallax. The sequence goes on from CAMRHE010000097.1 coordinate 3,416,789, forward strand.
TCTTTGAAACGTTTATTCATTTCAGTAATTCAATTCATAATCAGCAGTCTTCCATGATTGTGTGTGCTACTGAACCAGACTGAGGGACCATTTAAAGGCTTACGAAACATTGGCAGGTGACACACTGAATTTACAATGCTGAACTTTTTTACAATATTCTAATTTTCTTAGATTTGGGTTTTCATTAGCTGTAATCCATAATCAACATTTACAGAAATTAAACACTTGAAATAGAACACTCTGTGTGTAAAGAATCTAGAAAATATAGGAAGTCACTTTTTTAATTAAATTACTGAAATAAATAAACGGTTCAAAGATATTCTAATTTATTGAGATGCACCTGTATATAGGGTTTAGTGGTGCACTTGCTTTCCACGGTGTGTAATCCCTACATTTTATAAGATGATACTTTTTTAACATTTCCAGCTTCAAAGCAGATTTTTGTTCCTTCCAGTTCTAGTGATTTTCTGAAGACATGTGCATGCAGGTGTAGGCCTTAGTGATATGAATGAACTCTGTACATGTTGAACTCTAATTTTAGGAGGTTTGGTGCATATAACTTTTTGTTTGGTTTCCACTTTTAGCAACTAATATACATATTTATTTTTTTTATATAACATTCACTTTAAATCAAAATTGCATGAAGGTGCCTGTTTGTATACAGTACCAAATGGCATTCTGACAATGCTGCAGGTGTCTACTTTAAGAAAATATATAGGTATGGGGGGGGGGGTTAGCATGATTTTTTAATGTTGCAATTTAGGTTTTATTTGTCCATCTCAAAACTGTGAAAATTGCTCTGGCTACGGGAGGTGCAAAATTTCCGGAGACCCTTGGCAGTGAAAGAGTTAAAGTAAAGGCCCCCACCACCTGGATTGAAAATTAAACCATCAGAAGGTCCCACATCATTATTACAGCCAGAAGAAAGGTCGGTCTTAATACAGGGCACCGCCTCATGCATGCGCACTCAATAGCCAATAGCGCGGTGTCCCGGAAGTGACGTCATTAAGTACCACCCAGCTATTGATTCGTAAACAAAAACAAAGCGTTGTGTTACGCGTACTGTTCAACGGAAATCCAAGTAACAGGTAAGCATAAATTTACAGATCCATCATGGCATCATTAATGGTAAGAGACATAAAAAAGAGAAGTATCACACAGACGTTTGCAATCAAAGGTTCAGCATTTTATTAGACAAGCGCCAGCATGAAAGAAGGGAACTCCAATAGGACCATCACTGCTGCAACAGTTTCAAAAACAAAGTATAATATGGTATATATATCACTATCTCTCATGCGACAGGACAGTGTATACACGCATATATCAAGAGTGTATGTACAGCTCAATTTCGATATAATAGGCAAAAAAGTGTCATATTAGCATAAATGACAGGACCAATAAAGACCAGATACAGACAAGAAAAGGGGGGGAACATCGCAACAACAGAAATTATTTTATATATACTGTGAGGGAGGTAGCTTGGTAGCAGCCTAGGTACGGGCCCAAACAGTCAGAGACAGTGACACGAGAGCTTAGGGTGTAACAGGTTTATTTAAGAAAATGGCAACAAAATAAATAAACCTTCCCTTTCAGGAAAACAGGCAAAACAATATCAGCCTTAACAACAGGCACAAAAAATAAACAAAACTCCTGCTCGTCTGAGCGGCTATCTAAACAGAACACTTGCTTACTAACCTGTGTGGCTGTCTGCCAGCCACACCAGCAACCGGTTTGGCACAATAAGCGTTTTTGGGAGATCAGGACAAATCCAAACACCTGCTCTCACTCCCCAGGATCTGCATTCAAGTGCAGGCTCTGCAGGTCTATATGGGCCAGTAATGAGCCTCAAGACTCGCACCTGAGCTGGGGCTTACTCAAAACCCCGTGCTGGACCAGCTATATGACAAAACCCGGGGACTGACATACCGTGACTCCAGCACTTGTTCTGTCACTTTCTCACACCCCCCCCCTTTGTTCGGACCTGTAGGGGCGGACACCTCTAGCCAACATACAATGGGTCCTGGAAAGGGCGTCGGCATTCCCCTGCAGCTTGCCTGCTCTGTGTTCCACTGTAAATTTGAAGTTCTGTAACGTTAAAAACCACCTGGTTACTCTGGCATTTCTCTCTTTGGTATGGCACATCCAAGTAAGGGGCGAGTGATCAGTGATCAATTTAAAGTGTCGGCCCAGAAGGTAATACCTCAGGGATTTGAGGGCACACTTAATGGCTAAACACTCCCTTTCCACAATACTGTAATTTTTTTTCTGGCGGTGTAAGTTTCCTACTCAGATAGGTAACCGGGTGCTCTTCACCACCTACCATTTGGGACAACACTGCCCCTAACCCCACATCAGAGGCGTCAGTCTGAACTATGAATTCTTTCGTAAAGTCAGGTGTAATCAACATCGGCTGCTTGCAGAGGGCTGACTTCAACTCTTGAAAGGCCCCCTCAGCCTCTTCAGTCCACTTAACCATTACGGAGCTAGTTCCCCTAGTCAGGTCTGTCAGCGGGGCTGCAATAGTCGAAAAGTTAGGGATGAACCTACGATAGTACCCTACGATTCCCCAAAAAGCTCTCACCTGTTTTTTATTCAAGGGTCGGGGCCAATTTTGGATGGCCTCTACTTTATTAACCTGTGGCTTTATTACCCCTCGGCCTATTATGTACCCCAGGTATTTGGCCTCTTCCAGACCCAAAGCACATTTTTTTGGGTTGGCGGTTTAACCAGCTGCCCGAAGGGAATTTAGTACGGCCTGGACCTTTGGTAAGTGACTCTCCCAGTCCGTACTAAAGATGACAATGTCATCTAGGTAGGCTGAAGCATACCTTCGATGAGGCTTAAGGACTCTGTCCATCAACCTCTGGAACGTTGCTGGAGCCCCGTGTAAACCAAACGGCATAGTCATATATTGGAACAGGCCATCTGGGGTGACAAATGCCATTTTTTCTCTGGCTTCCTTAGTGAGCGGCACCTGCCAGTATCCTTTGGTTAAGTCGAGGGTGGAGAAATATCTGGCATGTCCTAACCTCTCGATTAACTCATCGACTCTGGGCATTGGGTACGCATCAAATTTTGAAACTTCATTAAGCTTACGGAAATCATTACAGAACCTGATGGTACCATCTGGTTTAGGAATCAAAACAATGGGGTTGGACCAGTCACTCTTGGACTCCTCAATGACCCCAAGTGCCAACATATCTTTGACCTCTTCAGATATGGCTTGTCTACGAGCTTCAGGTATCCGGTAAGGTTTTAGATTAACCCGTACCTGCGGCTCGGTGACAATGTCATGTTTTATCACAGTAGTGCGTCCAGGTAACTCAGAAAACACATCATTATTTTTCTGTACAAACTCTTTTGAGTCCTGCTTCTGTGCCTTAGATAGGGACTCTGATATTTGCACCTTAGGTGAAGCTTTAACAGGAGTCTTTACCTTTTCAGTAGTAACCTGGCCAGGTGTACCCACTATTGTCAATGTTTCCCTGTCCTTCCAGGGTTTTAGTAAATTTATATGGTATATTTGTTCGGGCTTTCTCTTGCCCGGCTGGTATACCTTATAGTTTACTTCTCCCATTCTCTCAACAATCTCATATGGCCCCTGCCACTTGGCCAGAAACTTACTTTCTACGGTGGGGACCAACACCAACACCCGATCACCTGGAGTAAAGGTCCTAAGTTTAGCCGTTCTGTTATAGACCCGGCTTTGAGCCCTTTGGGCCTGCTCCATATGTTCCTTTACAATGGGCATTACTGCCGTAATTCTGTCCTGCATCAGAGTAATATGTTCAATTACACTCCTGTAAGGAGTTTGCTCCTGTTCCCAGGTTTCCCTAGCTATGTCTAGGAGACCCCGGGGGTGTCTGCCATACAACAACTCAAACGGAGAAAAACCTGTGGAGGACTGGGGCACCTCCCGGATTGCAAACATTGGACAGGGCAATAGGCAGTCACAATCTTTGCCATCCTTGCTAACCACCCTCTTTAACATGCCCTTAAGGGTTTTATTGAACCTCTCCACTAGGCCATCTGTCTGGGGGTGATATACCGAGGTTCTCAGGTGTTTGATTTTCAAAAGTTTACACATTTCTCTCATTACCTTGGACATAAAGGGAGTCCCTTGGTCAGTTAGGATCTCCTTGGGTATACCTGTCCGAGAAAACATCTCAAAAAGCTCCTTGGCAATTAGCTTAGCCGAAGTATGTCTTAAAGGCACGGCTTCAGGGTATCGGGTAGCATAATCTAACACCACTAGAATATACTGATGCCCCCTAGCAGACTTTACAACAGGTCCTACTAAGTCCATGGCTATCCTTTCAAAGGGTACCTCGATAATGGGTAGGGGTACCAAAGGACTCTTAAAATGTGACACAGGAGCAGTTAGTTGACACTCTGGGCAGGAGTTACAATATTCTTGAATGTGCTTATCAACCCCTGGCCAATAGAAACGCTGAAGAAGGCGCTCTTTGGTCTTTCCGTACCCCAGGTGTCCTCCTAACACATGTTTATGGGCCAAATCTAGAGCTACTCTTTGATAGGGTCGGGGCACCACCAATTGTTCGACAATTTCTCCCCTTACCTGGTTTACCCTATACAGGAGGTCCTGCTTCATAGATATATAGGGGAATTCCTTGTCAGCCCCCGGATACTGAGGTTCACCATTTATCACCTTAACATTTTCCCGAGCATGAGACAGATTAGGGTCTCTAATTTGAGCATTCCCAAATTTCTCACGGGTCACCTCAAGTTCAGGCATCTCGGGAACCTCCTCCTGGCCTTCAGAATCACCAGCTAACACAGACAGGGGAAACACACCACCATCTTGGGTCACTCCTACAGCTGGTGTTTCTCTGTCAGGATCAAAGGGTTCAGGGTTAACCTCAGACAGGACATCACCAGTCTTATCATTTTTAGGACATGGCAAACCCTGCTTTTTCCACATAGCCCAAAACAACGGAAAATCCCTCCCTATAATCACGCTATGGAACAGGGACTTAACCACACCCACTTTGTGAGGGACGGTGCCAGAGGCAGTGTGTATGGTAACCTCTGCAATAGGGTACTCTCTAGTTTCCCCATGTATACACAAGACCCCAACAGTTTGTTCACCGCACAGTGCAGGGTCGACCAGTTCATGGTGCACGAGGGTTACCAGGCTCCCAGAGTCCAGGAGAGCCAGTACAGTACGCTCAGCTATAGTCACCGTGCACATCTGTGGTTCTGTTGCGATTTCTGCAGTACAAGCAGGTTGAGCAAACAGGGAAATACTCCTAGAGCTGTTGCAGTCCATAGGCTCAGTCGTCAGGGGACGGTATGCAGCGACATGACCTAATTCCTGGCACTGCCAACATCTGAGACGGTATGGGTCTCTATTTTGAGACCTGGGCCTAGAGTCCATAGTCCCTGCTGCTTGTTCCTCCTCTGAGCCTCCTCCCCTCGCGACCTTCCTCATCCCCGAAGTAAGTGGTATGGTCTTACCCGTCTTGGGGTTACCAGGTCTGGGAGACGACTGTCGTAGCTCATCAGTGGCTTGGTATCGTTCCACCAAACCTACCAGTTGATCAGCTGTGGTAGGTCCCGCTTGTCCGACCCAGAGCTGGATCTGAGGTGGCAGCGATCTGGTGTATTTATCGAGTACCACTTTTTCCACTATTTGTGTTGGAGTGGCTTCCTCAGGCTGAAGCCACTTTTTCACGAGACTTATCAGGTCAAACATCTGAGATCGGGGTGGAAGACTCTCAGAGAAAGTCCAGTGGTGCACTCGCCCAGCACGTACATGCGTGTTTACTCCGAGACGTGCTAGGATCTCACCTTTCAGCTTAGAGTAGTCCTCAGCCTCCTGTTCAGACAGGTCATAGTAGGCCTTCTGAGGCTCTCTGGTGAGAAAGGGCGCCACAACATTAGCCCACTGATCCTTCGGCAACTTCTCCCGCTCAGCCACCCACTCAAAGACTTGAAGAAAGGCCTCCACGTCGTCTGAGGATGTCATCTTTTGTAGGGAAGTCCAAACGGCGGCTCGAGCAGCGGTCTGTTCCCTCGAGGTCTCTCTGGCACCAGCACCTTCTCCTGCCGTCCTCTGGTCAATCAGGGCCCGGCTGAGCAGCGCCAGGGTTTGCTGCTGCTGTGCCTGGATCTGCCCCATCTGTCTTATAACGTCCTCCATGCTGGCGGTCTCCTTTTGGATCTCTCCTGCAGCCTTCACCCAGGACATAAAAAAAATAGGTGTGTGTCTCTTTAAGACTGTTTTTAAAAAAAAAAATTGGGCGTGCCCGCATCCGAAGCACCATATGTGAGGGAGGTAGCTCGGTAGCAGCCTAGGTACAGGCCCAAACAGTCAGAGACAGTGACACGAGAGCTTAGGGTGTAACAGGTTTATTTAAGAAAATGGCAACAAAATAAATAAACCTTCTCTTTCAGGAAAACAGGCAAAACAATATCAGCCTTAACAACAGGCACAAAAAATAAACAAAACTCCTGCTCGTCTGAGCGGCTATCTAAACAGAACACTTGCTTACTAACCTGTGTGGCTGTCTGCCAGCCACACCAGCAACCAGTTTGGCACAATAAGCGTTTTTGGGAGATCAGGACAAATCCAAACGCCTGCTCTCACTCCCCAGGATCTGCATTCAAGTACAGGCTCTGCAGGTTTATATGGGCCAGTAATGAGCCTCAAGACTCGCACCGAGCTGGGGCTTACTCAAAACCCCGTGCTGGACCAGCTATATGACAAAACCCGGGGACTGACATACCGTGACTCCAGCACTTGTCCTGTCACTTTCTCACAATACATACTATTGTAGTGAGGGGATAGCTCAAAAAAGGGAAACAAGTGACATAACAAGGTGTCTCATTTGACAGGGGGGAGAGAGATCACAATAGCTTATATATCAAATAAAGCATGTGTATGAGATGACCTCATTCAAGCCCAAAGGTCTGTAAAACAAACGTCCACCTCGCCTCACGTTGTAGACCATACGGTCAAAATCTCCTCCACAAGGGGATGGGTGAACAAGTTCAACCCCCTGGAATTTGATGTTAGATGCCTCCCCATCATGTTTTTCCCAAATATGCCTAGCTATTGGAGTGTCATCATGTTTAAGGATGTTGTTCACATGGTCATGTATTTTCCTGCGGAACTCGTGGATTGTTTTCCCCATGTATTGTGCTCAGCAGGAGCATATTGCCACATAGACAATACCTTGGGATTTGCAATTAATAAAATTTTTGTGCCGGTATTCCTTTTTCGTGCTGGTACTCCTAAATGACTTACTTGTTTGTATAAAGTCAAAGTCCTGTCTTTGTAGCCAATTAATCGAAATGGTAGGTTTAAGGTGACTGTGTACCAATCTGTCCCGCACATTATGCCCCCTCCGGTATAAGATGGCCGGATTAACACAGAGAAGGTCCAATGTCCGGATCCGATCTCAAGATACTCCAGAATGGCTGCAAGGTCTGTCTTACTTCCCAATGGGCCCTGTCATAAGTCCCTATAAATCGAAGTTCATTCGTCTCTACTTTTTCCCTTGGTTTCACTTCGCTCAGACGATGTTGCATGTTGGTAAGCATCCCTCAATACTCCATCTTGATAGCCCCTACTCCTAAATCTATTATGCAGATTAGCCGCTGCATTTTGATAGTCATAAAAGAGGGTACAATTCCTGCGTAGATGCAAGAATTGTCCCTTAGGGATGCCTCTGCGTAAAGACCTAGGGTGCCAACTGTCCCATTGTAGGAGGCAGTTGGTGGCTGTCTCCTTACGAAAAATGGTGCTAGTTAATTTCCCTGCCAGAGATTTACAGATTGTCAAGTCCTAGAATGTTATAGACGTTTCTTGTATATCCACCATAAAGTAAAGGCCAAGGTCATTTACATTCAGGGACTTAACGAAATCCAGATACTGGTCTCTCGTGCCAGTCCATAGGATCAGCACGTCGTCAATCAATCTGACCGACAACAAAATCATCAACAACCAATGATCCATGGCATCAGAAAAGACAACCTCCTTCTCCCACCAGCCCAGATACAGATTTGCATAGGTTGGGGCACATGGGCTCTCCATAGCAAAAAGATATTATTTTGGAGAACAAAATTGAGGAGTTCCAAAACCAAGTTGTTGTGGGCTGCAAAGTGGTTACCCCTTGTCTTCAAGAAGTCCCCTACAGCCCCACACTCCCTATCATGGGGTATGGAGCTGTAGAGGACCTCAACATCCAGAGTAGCCAACCAGGTCTCAGAAGGCACTGTTAGATCCTCCAGACGTTTTAACACATCTGTCGTGTCTTTAATATATGAGGGGAGGGAGATGACAAATGGCCTCAAAATTTCATCAATGTAGAGGGATATGTTTTGTGTCACGCTATCTATTCCTGCCACAATAGATCTACCCTTTACGGGGGATACCCCCTTATGTATCTTTGGGAGCAAGTAGAAGGTGGCTCTGATGGGATGTGCAGGTAGCAAAAACACAAACTCCCCCTCACTTATCAGGTGGTCTTCCTTTGCTTTCAAAAGGATCGTTTTTAGTCAGCTGTGGTATCACTTGGTACAGTGCTGGCCAAAAGTGTTGGCACCCCTGCCATTCTGTCAGACAATACTCAATTTCTTCCAGAAAATGATTGCAATCACAAATGCTTTGGTAATAATATCTTCATTTATTTTGCTTGCAATGAAAAAACACAAAAGAGAATGAAAAAAAAGTCAAATCATTGATCATTTTACACAAAACTCCAAAAATGGGCCGGACAAAAGTATTGGCACCCTCAGCCTAATACTTGGTAGCACAAACTTTAGACAAAATAACTGCGAACAACCGCTTCCGGTAACCATCAATGAGTTTCTTACAATGCTCTGCTGGAATTTTAGACCATTCTTCTTTGGCAAATTTCTCCAGGTCCCTGAGATTTGAAGGGTGCCTTCTCCAAACTGCCATTTTGAGATCTCTCCACAGGTGTTCTATGGGATTCAGGTCTGGACTCATTGCTGGCCACTTTAGAAGTCTCCAGTGCTTTCTCTCAAACCATTTTCTAGTGCTTTTTGAAGTGTGTTTTGGGTCATTGTCCTGCTGGAAGACCCATGACCTCTGAGGGAGACCCAGCTTTCTCACACTGGGCCCTATATTATGCTGCAAAATTTGTTGGTAGTCTTCAGACTTCATAATGCCATGCACACGGTCAAGCAGTCCAGTGCCAGAGGCAGCAAAGCAACCCCAAAACATCAGGGAACCTCCGCCATGTTTGACTGTAGGGACCGTGTTCTTTTCTTTGAAGGCCTCTTTTTTTTCCCTGTAAACTCTATGTTGATGCCTTTTCCCAAAAAGCTCTACTTTTGCCTCATCTGACCAGAGAACATTCTTCCAAAAAGTTTTTGGCTTTCTCAGGTAAGTTTTGGTAAACTCCAGCCTGGCTTTTTTATGTCTCTGGGTCAGAAGTGGGGTCTTCCTGGTTATCCTACCATAGAGTCCCTTTTCATTCAGACGCCGACGGATAGTACGGGTTGACACTGTTGTACCCTCGGACTGCAGGGCAGCTAGAACTTGTTTGGATGTTAGTTGAGGTTCTTTAGCCACCATCCGCACAATCTTTCGTTGAAATCTCTCCTCAATTTTTCTTTTCTGTCCACATCTAGGGAGGTTAGCCACAGTGCCATGGGCTTTAAACTTCTTGATGACACTGCTCACGGTAGACACAGGAACATTCAGGTCTTTGGAGATGGACTTGTAGCCTTGAGATTGCTCATGCTTCCTCACAATTTTGCTTCTCAAGTCCTCAGACAGTTCTTTGGTCTTCTTTCTTTTCTCCATGCTCAATGTGGTACACACAAGGACACAGGACAGAGGTTGAGTCAACTTTAATCCATTTCAACTGGCTGCAAGTGGGACTTAGTTATTGCCACCACCTGTTATGTTCCACAGGTAAGTAACAGGTGCTGTTAATTACACAAATTAGAGAAGCATCACCTGATTTTTCAAAGGGTGCCAATACTTTTGTCCACCCCCTTTTTTATGTTTGGTGTGGAATTATATCCAATTTGGCTTTTTGACAATTCTTTTTGTGGTTTTCCATTGAAGACAAATTAAATGAAGATATTATTACCAAAGCATTTGTGATTGCAATAATTTTCTGGAAGAAATTGAGTATTATCTGACAGAATTGCAGGGGTGCCAATACTTTTGGCCAGCACTGTAGAACCTCGTAACAGTTCACATCACCAAGAATGTTTTTATACATTCTGATGTATGTCTCACGGTCCATGATTACAAGGTTCCCCCCTTTGTCCACAGGTTTTACTATAATTGACTCTTAACCTTCTACAGTGCCTTGCGAAAGTATTTGGCCCCCTTGAACTTTTCAACCTTTTGCCACATTTCAGGCTTCAAACATAAAGATATAAAATTTTAAATTCACAATTCTGAAGTGGAATGAAATTTATTGGTTATTTTAAACTTTTGTAAAAAATAAAAAACTGAAGAGTGGGGCGTGCAATATTATTCGGCCCCTTTACTTTCAGTGCAGCAAACTCACTCCAGAAGTTCAGTGAGGATCTCTGAATGATCCAATGTTGTCCTAAATGACTGATGATGATAAATATAATCAACCTGTGTGTAATCAAGTCTCCGTATAAGTGCACCTGCTCTGTGATAGTCTCAGGGTTCTGTTTAAAGCGCAGAGAGCATCATGAAGACCAAGGAACACACCAGGCAGGTCCATGATACTGTTGTGGAGAAGTTTAAAGCCGGATTTGGATACAAAAAGATTTCCCAAACTTTAAACATCCCAAGGAGCACTGTGCAAGCGATCATATTGAAATGGAAGGAGTATCAGACCACTGCAAATGTACCAAGACCCGGCCGTCCCTCTAAACTTTCATCTCAAACAATGAGAAGACTGATCAGAGATGCAGCCAAGAGGACCATGATCACTCTGGATGAACTGCAGAGATCTACAGCTGAGGTGGGAGAGTCTGTCCATAGGACAACAATCAGTCGTACACTGCACAAATCTGGCCTTTATGAAAGAGTGGCAAGAAGAAAGCCATTTCTCAAAGATATCCATAAAAAGTCTTGTTTAAAGTTTGCCACAAGCCACCTGGGACACACACCAAACATGTGGAAGAAGGTGCTCTGGTCAGATGAAACCAAAATCGAACTTTTTGGCCACAAAGCAAAATGATATGTTTGGCGTAAAAGCAATACAGCTCATCACCCTGAACACACCATCCCCACTGTCAAACATGGTGGTGGCAGCATCATGGTTTGGGCCTGCTTTTCTTCAGCAAGGACAGGGAAGATGGTTAAAATTGATGGGAAGATGGATGGAGCCAAATACAGGACCATTCTGGAAGAAAACCTGTTGGAGTCTGCAAAAGACCTGAGACTGGGACGGAGATTTATCTTCCAACAAGACAATGATCCCAAACATAAAGCAAAATCTACAATGGAATGGTTCACAAATAAACGTATCCAGGTGTTAGAATGGCCAAGTCAAAGTCCAGACCTGAATCCAATCGAGAATCTGTGGAAAGAGCTGAAAACTGCTGTTCACAAACGTTCTCCATCCAACCTCACTGAGCTCGAGCTGTTTTCCAAGGAAGAATGGGCAAGAATGTCAGTCTCTCGATGTGCAAAACTGATAGAGACATACCCCAAGAGACTTGCGGCTGTAATCGCAGCAAAAGGTGGTGCTACAAAGTATTAACTTAAGGGAGACGAATAATTTGGCACGCCCCACTTTTCAGTTTTTTATTTTTTACAAAAGTTTAAAATATCCATTAAATTTTGTTCCACTTAACGATTGTGTCCCACTTGTTGTTGATTCTTCACCAAAAAAATTTAAATTTTATATCCTTATGTTTGAAGCCTGAAATGTGGCAAAAGGTTGAAAAGTTCAAGGGGACCGAATACTTTCGTAAGGCACTGTATGTTTTTCAGAATGAGATGTTCCTCATAGGTCAAATTATATCCAGATGGAGAGTGTCTAACATCAATCTGGGATAATTTCTACCTTAGCAAAGGTATAAATTGCCCTGTCATCCGAGATGGGTGGAACCTTTTTTGATGGAATACGTAATTTTGTAAAAGGTCCCTCCCCCATCTCACATTGACCATCTTCCCAAAGACTTTCCAGGAAATGTAAATCTGGAAGATCTTGTTCATTTATACCCAGAGCCTCACATTTTTTTTTTTTTGTTTAATTTGAAAAACTTTTTCCCCTTTAAACGTCTGCAAAATAAATTTAAATCTTTCACCCACCCAAAAAGGATGGTGTCGGGACAAAAGAAAGTCCCTTCTTCAACACTCCTTCCCTCCTCAATAGTAAGAATCCTAGATGACAGATTTATGATTTGCATTTTATCATCAGCACACTTCCTTAAGGATGTTATTTCCTCATTCTGAGAAGGTAGTCCGATATTGATGGACCTTGGGCTAAAAAACCACCATGTGCAGTTTGAGATCTGCCCCTACTTCTGCCCCTTCTTGGATGGATATTTGAGGGGTTTCCTGCTGTTCCCGGATTGGATATTTTTTCCCTGTCTATTAACTGCCCTTCAACCTTCACCATCTGATGACTTGCATTTAGATGACGACGGTTCAGTATCAATATCATGTCTTTTAGTCTCTTTAGTGGAAAAATCAAAGATTCTACCTTCTTTAAAATCCTGTAGATCTCATTTAACCGGTTGACGACCACTGGCCGTAAATTTACGGCCAGCGGTCCTGGTCTCTGAAGTCCGGCCAATAGTAAATTTACGGCCGGCACTTCAGAGACCCTGTGACCGGGATCGGAAGCGGGTGTTAGCTGTAACTGACATCTAACACCCTGCTCCATAACCCCCGGTCGGAATTTAGTTCCGATCGGAGGTTTTAACCCCTTGGATGCCGCGGCATCCAATGGGTTCCGCCATGTTACCGCCCCCACCGGCAACACCCGCGGCGAGATCGGGGGTTGCCAATGTCTATTTTCTGTAGCCCGGGGTCTGGCCAGTGACCCCAGGATGCCTGAAGCCCCCACTACCTGGCTGATCCTGCTGGGATGTGAAGAAGTCAGCTGATGCGTCTACATTGGCTGACATTCTTGTATAGACTGCAATACAAAATTAATCCACCCAGAAAGAGTTAATATAATTTATTCAATAAGCTATAGACACCCAAAAAAATGGTGTCATTAAAAAATGCATATCATACCGCAAAAAATCAGCCCTCATATGGCTACATCATCCGAAAAATAAAGAATATAGCTTGTATAATGTGAAGACAAAAACATCATTAGAACATAACTGGCTGCGGCAGGGATGGAATGTATAAGCTGTGCAAGCCTATATCAGGGTACAAACCAGATTTAGAGCTTATGAGGGATAATAAACCAGAAGTGACCCCCTCCCCCAATCATAGGAGCTACTGGGGATAGAGTAGGGAATTTCGTGTTCCCCATGTACTCCGCACAGCTTACATAATCACTCTTCACCATCCGCTGTGCATTCACATCCAGGATACTAATGCTTATTACACCCTCTGATAAATTCTTTGAGGGGTGCAGTTTTCTCCGTAGGAGATTCCACTTTTCTGGTACATTAGAGGCTCTGCAAACATGACATTGCGTCCAGATACCAAACATCTGAATCTGCACTCCAAAAGCCACATAGCGCTCTTTCCCTTTTGTGTCCTGCTGTGTACCCAAACTGCAGATTATACCCACATGTATGACACTGGTGTACCCAGAATAACGTACATAATGTCATATGTGGGTATAAACTGCTGTTTGGGCACAGCCGGGCACAGAAGGGAAGGAGCGCTATTTGGTTTTTGGAGCACAGATTTAGACAGTTTAGCTTTTGGACGCCATGACACTTTTGCAGAGCTCCTGAAATGCCAGTAAAGTGGAATCCCCTGACACGTGACCCTATTTTGGAAACTGCACCCCTGAAGGAATTTATCCAGGGGTACAGTGACCTTTTTTTACCTTTAAGTGTTGCTATAATTTATTTTCCAGAAATGAATACGTAGATGATTGTGAAAGGTGAAAATGACAATTTTTCCAGGAATATTTTATTTCAATGCATAATACGTTGTGCCCGTCTTGTATCAGATGTGAACGCTCCAAAAGATGTTGTGCCCGGGATACCCACTTAACAGTTTTTAGAGTGTTTGTGCCTGCTGACATAAGCTGGACACAAAATATTGAGCACTGAAATGGCATATCTCTGGAAAAATTGCAATTTTCCCTTTTCATTATCAGCTGCGCATTCATTTATTGAAATTAAATGAATGCAACACTTAAGGGTTAAGAATACTCGCTACCCCACTTGATAAATCCCTTCAGGGGTGTAGTTCCTAAAATGGGGTCACAAGTCTGCGGATTCCATTTTACTGGTAATCCAGGGGCTCTGCAAAAGTGGCATGGTGTCCAAAAACCAAACTGTGCTTCAAAAACCAAAATAGCGCTCCTTCCCTTCTGTGCCCGGCTGTGCCCAAGCAGCAGTTTATACCAAGTACGTTATCCTGGGTACACCAGTGTCATACATGTGGGCATAAACTGCAGTTTGGGTACACAGCAGGGGGCAGATGTGAAGGAACGCTATGTGGCTTTTGGAGCATAGATTTAGATTGTTGGATTTTGGACACCATGTCAAATTGGCAAAGACCCTAAAATTGCCCCTACAAAGGGGTCACTCCTTGGGGAATTCCAATTTACTGGCACCTCTGCAAAAACAACATGGCGTCCAGAAAGTCCCTCTAGATCTGTACTCCAAAAGCTAAAAAGCGCAGTGCTCCTTCCCTTCTGAGGCCTACTGTGTGCCCAAGCAGCAGGTTACACCCACATATATAATTTTTTTCCCCCGGGATAGCCCACTTAATAGTTTTAGGAGTGCATGTCTCTGATGCCACAAAGTGGGTACAACGTATTGGGCACCAAAATGGCATATTTATTTAAAATTGTCAATTTTCACTTTGTACATTAATTTTTGGGAAGCATTTTTAGGCTCAAAATGATAATACCCCTTGATACATTCCTTGAGGGGTGTAGTTTCTAAAATGGGGTCACTTTTGAGGGGTTTACATTGTATTGGTACTTTAGGGGCTCTGCAAATGCGACATGGCACCTGAAAACTATTCCAGCAAAATCTGCCCTCCAAAAGCCAAATAGCGTTCTTTCCATTCTGAGCCCCACCATGTACCCATACAGCAGTTTACGACCACATATGGGGCATTTCTGTGTTCAGGAGAAATTGTGTAACAAACTGTGGGGTTTTTTCTTATGTATCCCCTTGTAAAAATTAAAAATATGTCGCTAAATGGACAGTTTATTGGAAAAAAAAGTAATTTTTAATTTTTACATTCCAATGTTAATAGAATCTGTGAAACAACTGTAGGGTCAAAATGCTCACCATACCCCTTGAGAAATTCCTTGAGGGGTGTAGTTTCCAAAATGGGGTCACTTTTGAGGGGTTTCCATTGTATTGGTACTTTAGGGGCTCTGCAAATGCGACATGGCACCCGAAAACTATTCCAGCAAAATCTGCCCTCCAAAAGCTAAATAGCGCTCTTTCTAATCTGAGCCCCACCATGTACCCATACAGCAGATTACAACCACATGGGGAGTATTCCTGTATTCAGGAGAAATTGTGTAACAAATGTTGGGGAGCTTTTTCTCCTTTATCCTCTTGTGAAAATGAAAAATTTGGGGCTAAATTGATGGTTTATTGGAAAGAAAGTAATTTTTCATTTTCATGTCCCAATGTTAATAAAATCTGTGAAACGGCTGTGGGGTCTAAATGCTCACTATACCCCTTGATATGTTCTGTGAGGGGTGTAGTTTCCAAAATGGGGTCACTTTTGGGGGTTTCCATTATATTGGTACTCTAGGGGCTCTGCAAATGGGACATGGCACCTGAAAACTATTCCAGCAAAATCTGCCCTTCAAAAGCCAAATAGCGCTCTTTCCATTCCGAGCCCCGCCATGTACCCATGCAGCAAATTACGATCGCATATGGGGTATTGCTGTGTTCAGGAGCAATTGTGTAACAAACTGTGGGCGGCTTTTTCTCCTTTAACCCCTTGTGAAAATGAAAACTTTGGGGATAAAGTGACATTTTAGTAATTTTTCATTTACACATCCCAATGCTAATAAAATCTGTGAAACGGCTGTGGGGTCAAAATGCTCAGTATACCCCTTGATAAATTCTGTCAGGGATGTAGTTTCCAAAATGGGGTCACTTTTAGGGGGTTTCCATTGTTTTGGTACTCTAGGGGCTCTGCAAATGAGACGGGCATCTGAAAACTATTCCAGCAAAATCTGCTTTTCAAATGCCAAGTGTTGCTCTTTCTTTTCCGTGCACTGCCGTGTGCCCAAAAATCATTTTACACCCACATGTGGGGTATTTCTGTGCTCGGGAGAAATTGCACAACAAACTGTTAGATGCATTTTCTCCTTTAACCCTTTGTGAATGTGTTAATTTTAGGGATAAATTAATGTATTATTGGATAAAAATGAAATGTCTAAATTTCACCTCCATATTGTTTTAATTCTTGTGAAATGCTTAAAGGGTTAACAAACTTCCCAAATGCTGTTTTGAATTATTTGAGGGGTGCAGTTTTGAAAATGGGGTGATTTATGGGGGTTTCTAATATATAGGCCTTTATAATCCCCTTCAGAACTGAAGTGGTCCCTAAGAAATGAGTTTGGGAAATTTTCTTGTAAATCTGGAAAATCGCTGTTACACTTGTAAACCTTCTAACATCCAAAATAAATTAAAGGATGATTTAAAGATGATACCAATATAAAGCAGAGATATGGTAGATAATATTTATTCATGTATTTGGGTGGTATGACTATCTATCTGAAAAGCAGAGCATTTTACAATTTCCCTCAAATTTCCTAATTTTTTATAAATAAATACAAAAATATTGATCAATGTTTACCACTAACATGAAGTACAATGTGTCATGAAAAAACAATCTCAAAATCACTTGTGTAAGTTATAGCATCTCAAAGGTATTGCCATATAAAGTGACACATGTCAGTTTTGAAAAATGAGGCCTGGTCCATAAGGCACTTTTAGGCCCGGTCCTTAACCGGTTAAACTGAAAATGCTTTCTCTCCTTAATATGAGAAATAAAGCGTTCATTTATGCTAATATGACTTTTTTGCCTATTATATCGTAATTGAGCTGTACATATACTCTTGATCCTCTATATATGCGCATATGCACTGTCCTGTCGCATGAGAGATAAAGTGATATATACCATATTATACTTTGTTTTTGAAACTGATGGTCACATCGGAGTCCCCTTCTTTCATGCTGGCGCTTGTCTAATAATATGCTGGACCTTTGATTACGATCATCTGTGTGATACTTCTCTTTTTTATGTCTCTTACCATTGATGATGCAATGATGGATCTGTAAATTTATGCTTTCCTGTTACTTGGATCTCCGTTGAACAGTACGCGTAACACAACGCTTTGTTTTTGTTTACGAATCAATAGCAGGGCAGTACTTAGTGACGTCACTGTCGGGACGCCGCGCTATTGGCTATTAAGTGCGCATGCGTGAGGTGGCGCCCTGTATTAAGACTGACCTTTTTTCTGGATGTAATAATAACGTGGGACCTTCTGATTGGTTCATTTTCAATCCAGGAGGTGGGGCTTTGCTTTAAAAAGTCAGCACCAATGCTACTACGTGCAGCCATGCATTAGTGCATTAGCTAGAGAATACTAGCATTTATTTAGAAAATATACTGTACCTACCTCTGATGACAGGGCAGCTACCGTTTGCTCTAGAAACGCATCAGGTGCTATCATTAGGAGATGAGGTGTTCATCTTAGATGACGTAGTGGAGGTGTTGTTATACACCCACTAACGTTAGGCTAGATCAGGCTATCAGTGCACATTATCCAGGAGCATAGAATATTGCTGAATGGCACTAATAGCCCATTGATGCTTTGCTATTTGCATCAATATCCTGAATGTCCCTATATCATTGGGAAATATTTTGGGATGGTTACAATTGAGTTCTAACAATAGAAGCCTAGATGATTGAAGAGGCTGACTTCTTATTACCACGCTATATGTTATTGGAAGACTGAGTTTGGACATAATGTTGTATTACTGTCTTCCTTAATCCCCATGGCTATTTCTAGTTACTTTTATGCAGATAAATTGATGATTTTGGATTTTTTAAAATTATAATAATAAAGATTTTGTAGTTTTAGATACCCCCATTGTATAGTCACACATCCCAATTTTCTATATTTGTCTTTATAGGGTATTCACCTTATTTTGATATTTTTGTTTTGTTAAATAAAACTAACAATCATGCCATTTTTATTTATGCCAATTAGTGATCACGTTTCGTTATAAATATTGTTTTAATTTTAGTGTGTGGTTCATAAATTTTTTGTAATACCAAATATGCCTACGTTACTATATTTTTTGACTGTCATTTAATAAAGTGTGTTACTAAAATGGGTTTATAGTAATTAACGCTAGATTCACATTAGCATTCGGGTCTCTGTCATTCGGGTCCGCATGGGGATCTGAATGATGGAGACCCTGTCCACTTAAAGAGCAGTTACATGCGGTTTCCGCACAGCAGCACCTTTAGCAGTGTTTTGAGTGATTTCTGGGTTCTCTGGGAGCTCCTGGCATCCTCTGCATTTGTTTACAGCGGCATCTTCCTGTTCTGTGCCTTTCCTACAACTCCCATGATTCCTTGGTCTGCACTCAGGACTGACTCACTAGCCCTCCCTTCCTCAATCACTCCCCCTCTGACTCACTCCCCATTCCTGTTTCCCTAGCTAGCCCGCCCATTACACCCTCAGCAGCCAACTTTAGACTTCTAGTTCTCATTCACTCAATAACCTTCTCCTTTGGCTGTAATACTTTAATCACCTCTGTATATCATCATTGATGCTTTTTTTGGCATTTGGTAAATATATATACATACATAAACAGTATAATGCTCCACAGCGGCCCCTGCACAGTATAATGCATCACACTTACCCCTGCACAGTATAATGCTCCACAGTGGCCCTTGCACAGTATAATATGCTCCACAGAGGCCTCCGCACAGAGTAATGCTCCATAGTGGCCACCACACAGTATAATATGCTCCACAGTGGCCACTGAACAGTATAATATGCTCCACAGTGCCCCTTGCACAGCATAATGCTCCATAGTGGTCCCAGCACAGTATAATATGCTCCACAGTGGCCCCCACACAGTATAATGCTCCACAATGGCCACCGCACAGTATAATATGCTCCAAAGTGGCCCTTACACAGTATAATATGCTCCACACTGGCCCCTGCATGGTATAATGCTCCACAGTGGCCCCTGCATGATATAATTCTCCACAGTGTCCCCTGCACAGGATAATGCTCAACAGTGCCCCCTGCATGGTATAATATGTTCCACAGTGGCCCCTGCATATGATAATGCTCCACAGTGGCCCCTGCATGGTATAATATGTTCCACAGTGGCCCTTGCAAAGGATAATGCTCCACAGTGGCCCCTGCACAGGATAATATATTTCACAGTGGCCCCTGCACAGTATAATGCTCCACAGTGGCCCCTGCATGGTATATTATGCTTCACAGTGGTCTCCTGCATGGTATGATGCTTACAGTGGCCCCAGCAGGTTATGATGCTACATAGTGGCCCCCCTGCAGGTTATTATGATCCATAGTTTCCCTCGCACAGTATAATATGGAATGCACTTTCACAATCCATATTATACGGCGCTTCATGACTCTATGGAGGTGCCAGCTGGCACAAACAATTTTTGACATGTATAGGCTGGCACCTCCTCTTTGACCCCCCCAGCCCCATTACACTTACCTTCCTTTCCAGGTCCGAACCCGTGACGTCATCAGCGGCCGACACAACCTCTTTGTGACGTGGGCCTTCCGTATATTATTACCTACATATATTACAGTAAAACTAAAAATAATGTATGATAAATGTTATTTAGAAAGTTGGAGGAGGGGCTCTTTGTTAAATTATTAATTTATGCTGGACAACCCCTTTAATTGCAAAACTGCATTACAGTGTTTAGCCTTACACCCATGAAAAAAGGGTGGATGAGGAGGAAAAGGAGTGAAAGCAATGGCTTTCCCGAGTGAAGATGGTGGTGGGAAACGGTCCAGAGAGGAGGATCCAGAGGTGTTGATGTTAGAACTGGGCCTGCACATTCGGGGTAGAACTAGCACCTGGCTTTGCTGCGTTTCTGGATTGTGAACACTGACACTAAAAATATTGACCCAGTGGGCCGGGAAAGCCATGTATTGTCCATTGTCCATGTATTGTTTATAATTGCTGCTCTGTGTGTCGACGGTGGTGTGCACCTTTCCCCAGACTGACGTATCCAAGGAAAGGCAAATGTTCTCCGACACATAGCAATATAAAGCAGGGACAGCTTTCCTAGAGTAATAATGTAGTCGAATCCACTAAGTGGTATAGCAGCCACTGCAACAGCAGAAGCTTGGTCAGGTACAAGTTAAGTTGCACAAGAGCTGGATGACTGGGTGCATATTGCTGTCTCCTGGCCACACATTCCTTTATGGATGGCTGACGTTGGCGTGGAAGAGGATAAGGAGAAAGAGTTAGTGATGATGATAATGATGACAACCATGTGCTAGTGCTACATGTAGATGTAGCCTGCCAACCAGGAAGATCACAGGGAGGAGTGGGCAAAGAGCCTTGCTCACTTCTCCTGCCTGTGCCAATGTGAAATCTATTTTTCCACATAAGAGAATGTTGCCTTTTCATGTGAGTACATAGTGACATGCCTTCGGCAATATGTCATGTATTAATTGTAATAGCTCCATCTAATGACTGTTTGTGCAAACAGCAAATCACCCTACAATTCCATGTATGTCCCACTGGAGCTACTGTAGTTACCACCTATGACCAAATGACATCATCACGTCAGCTCATCAGTGACCATTTCACTTGGAACTTGCTGTTCAGCTAGCAGCATCCATTGCCATCCTCCTAGTCTAGACATTAGCATCGCTGGTATGTTCAAGTTGTAAGCTGGCACTATCGTTTATGTGTTTATGCGTATTATTATGTTTGCATGTCTCCTAGTTTAATTTCCCAGCCCCTAGTTACCATAGCTGGAGACCATGCTTGTTACAGTTAGGGCAGCACCATTCAGGACCACATGTACAGTATACAGTATGTCTATGGATGTTCCTCATCTCTGTACTACCATACTGTATACATCTTGTATTTCATGCACATGTCTGTGTATACATTGGTTTGTGTTATAGTGTGTTGCTACATGCTTGTATGCATTAGTAAATGCATTATCTTTCTGTTTCCCAGTTTCACCCTATCCTTGTAATAAAAGTTAAAGTTTGGACATCAGTCCAGAGTCAATGAATTGCTAAGAGGGAATTTAGCTGCATGTCGACTTATGCAAAAATAAAACTTAACATTTAATATTATAAATAGATAAAAAATACCTCTAACCAAGGCAAAATCAAAGCACCAAAAATCACCACTATAAGGTAAAAAAGGATGGATCTTACCCACACTGCAGGATACAGAGAAATCACCCAAAGGAGATGGGTTTTGCAGGGCAGGATAAACGGTCCCTATCCAAACCCTTACACACTCTCCCTAGTTCCCCGTATAATGACTCCCGCCCTAACAAGGGCAGTACCAAACTGTACCTATAACTGTCCCTATTAGTCTCTACGTGTTTCATGGCACGTCCTGCGCCACTCCTCAGGAGACCTTAGCTATCACACTATACAAAAAAGTGCTACACGGGGTACAAAAATAATAAACCAGAGAACCCACAGTGGTGGGACTATTCCTCACTAGTCTAAGCATAAAATGGCAGTGGCCAACAAATGTGCATCATAGGGTAATTTAAATACATGCCGCCTCCCTAATCAGGTCCAACTACAGCTGCTTGAACCAATGCTGTCAGGGAGGAGACATGTGTAAACAATCCCATGGGCGCCTTCTAATGACAGTAACGGTGTCACTTCCGGTTAAAATGTCAACTAGCGTACAGACAAAGAGGCAGATGATAATTAGCATAGATTACTGCCGATTTGACTGTACCTAAGCTTACAAAGTGATCATCTACGTGGGGGAGATAATACCAATGAATTACCATAACTCCTCAGATAAACCATGTCCAATAATATGATGTAGGAACAAAACCCATTATCCACTTGAGATGATCACATTACAATAGGAAAAACAATCCCTTAGCTCATTGATATTAAACGGCTAGTTCAAAATCAAATGTCTACAGACCAAATAACACTAACTTTTTCCCTTTTGAATTGAGAAAAAAGATCTAATGTTAAGAAGCACCCTACAGGTCAAACTACATAAACCAAAAGGGACCCAATATTAAGAAGCACCCTACAAGTCAAACTACATAAACCAAAAGAGGCCCAATATAAAGAAGCATCCTGCTAGTCAAATTACATCAACCAGCTATATAAACCAGAAATCCAAAGAATACACAAGATGTATAATGAATAAGTGGAGTAGGTCAGACAATATATCTATTTATTGCATTGGCTACATCGGTTGGCTTAAATAAAGCAACAAAAATTTAGTCATTCATTAAGACCACGTGGGGTCTCAGTTGCCAGCCAAAAATCCATTTAGCCTCCCGCTGTAGGGTGGCCTTTTGCCAATCCCTCCCACTCGGATGTGGTTTAACCAGATCTATACCCATGAACCTAATGCAATTCATATTTCCACCATGGAGTCCATTAATATGCCTTGCCACAGGGGTATCACGTTCATTACGAATATACCCCAAGTGCTCACTAATCCTCCTTCTAAACTCCCTATTGGTTTTCCCAACATACTCCATTTTACATTGACAAGTAATTTTGTAAATAACCCCTTTTGAACAACAAGAGATAAAATGTCGAATATCAAACGACTTTTTTATGACCTCAGAAAAGAAATTCCGTCCTGTATGTAAAAAAGGACATGCTGAGCAACCACTGCAGTTATAACCCCTAGGGGGGGAGAGCCAAGTAGAAGTAACAGGTACGTTCAGATGGCTATGAACTAAACGATCTTTAAGTGATCTCCCCCTCCTAAACGTAATTTGGGGTCTCTCCCCAATGCAGTCTCTTAATTCGGGGTCCATGGCGAGAATTTCCCAATGCCATTACAAAATTCTATGTACCTGAGGAGCCCCATTATCAAATGTACCGATAAGACGAACAATTTCATCAACACTATCCTTTTTGTCTTTTGATTTTAACAATTGAGTTCTATCACTATTTAAGGAAGCTTGATAAGCCTCCCTCAAGATCTGATCAGGATAGCCTCTCTGAGTAAAGCGTACCCTCAAGTCAGCTGCCTGGTCCACAAAGTCCTGTCCCCGCGAGCAATTTCTTCTCAATTTGAGATATTGACCTCTTGGAATTCCTTTCCTTAAAGCATATGGATGATGACTACTCCACTGTCAGTTTTTTAGGTGAGGTGAAACTGACATTTCCTCAACGGATACAGAGCGGTCAGATTCAGAGACAAGGAACAGGGTGACCCGGACTTGACCTAGAGGGAGGGGTAGAGGTTGGTAGAGAGGTGGTAAATCCCAAACAGTAGGTTTTTTAGAACAAACTTACCTCCTGAGAAAATGGAATCCCCCTCAGACCCCACCAAATCCCAGATAATCAATCTTTCATCTAAAATGTTTAATAGTGAGGAAATGGAGGTTTAGAGAAAGGGCCTCTCTTTTGTCCCCAGTTCAAATTTTGATCTTTTTTGTTGGGTCAAGGATTTGCATCTATTTACCAGCAAATTAAGATGGAAAAAGTTTTTTAAAAATCAGGACAAGAAAATCAGTTCTGAACTGGGGATTGATGTCACCCTCCTCTCAGACGTTAGACTTTTAGCAAGTCTGGAGGAGGAGGATCTCGGATCATCAGGGCAGGGTCCATTCACTGATCTCCATGTGAAGAGCAACAGACTACCACCTAGTAGTGACTTATCATGTATTGATGTATTTATAGATAGAGTTATATCGGATCTTCGTAAGATCCAAAAAATACATGCCCACTTTAATCTAACAAAAGCAGAATTTGCGGCCTTAGAAGGTCTGAAGCAGAATAATGAGATAATAATAAAGCCCGCAGATAAGGGGGGCAAAGTAGTTATGGATGTTAAACAATACATGACTATGTGTGACTCGTAATTACAGCAAAGGGATTATTATGAGATCTTGAGAGGAAATCCTACAGTGGAATACAGTAGAGAATTACGTTCCCTATTGATGAATGCCAAGATTAATAAATTGACTTCAGGAAAGGAATATGAATTTTTGATGCCTCTTTCACCAGTAGAGGCTACTTTTTATTGCCTGCCTAAGATCCACAAGGGCCTGTCCCCGCTGAGAGGTAGACCAATCGTGTCTGGAATTAATGGCCTCTGTCAAAATGTAGGGGTTTATCTGGATAAAATCTTGAGACCTTTTGTGACTGCACTTCCCTCTTTCATCCAGGACACCTCTGACTTGTTGCGTAGACTGGAGGGGGGTGAGCCTGGAGGAAGATGTGATATTATGTTCTATAGACGTGGAAGCTTTATACTCTTCAATACCACATCAGTGGGGTCTTAAAGCAGTGGAGCATTTTCTTCACTCACGGGGGACTCAGTATCGTGCCCACAGCTCATTCATTTTGGACCTCCTAGAGTTTTTTTTTACTCACAATTTTTTTTATTTTTAATGGAAAACACTTCCACCAGTTCAGGGGCACAGCCATGGGGAATCCATGTGTCCCTACATATGCCAACTTGCTCCTGAGCTGGTGGGAGGAGACTTTAGTTTTTACGGAGGAAAATTGAATTTTTGTGTCCAGCATTGAGCTGTGGGTGCGATATATTGATGATATCTTTGTGTTGTAGAAGGGTAGTCCAGAGTCCTTTTCAAAATTTGTACAGGATTTAAATCAGAATGCTATTGGTCTTTCTTTCACCTTTGAGGTGGGGGGATCTGTGCTTCCTTTTTTGGATATTTTTATCTCCAAGGAATGTGGGGGCTCTTTAAGTACAAAGGTCTTCAGAAAGTCCACTGCAACAAATGCCTTTTTACAGTGGAGTAGTCATCATCCATATGCTTTAAGGAAAGGAATTCCAAGAGGTCAGTATCTCAGATTGAGAAGAAATTGCTCGCGGGGACAGGACTTTGTGGACCAGGCAGCTGACTTGAGGGTACGCTTTACTCAGAGAGGCTATCCTGATCAGATCTTGGGGGAGGCTTATCAAGCTTCCTTAAATAGTGATAGAACTCAATTGTTAAAATCGAAAGAGAAAAAGGATAGTGCTGATGAAATTGTTTGTCTTATCGGTACATTTGATAATGGGGCTCCTCAGGTACATAGAATTTTGGAACGGCATTGGGAAATTCTCACCATGGACCCCGAATTAAGAGACTGCATTGGAGAGAGACCCCAAATTACGTTTAGGAGGGGGAGATCACTTAAAGATCGTTTAGTTCATAGTCATCTGAACGTACCTGTTACATCTACTTGGCTCTCCCCGCCAGGGGTTGTTATAAATGCAGTGGTTGCTCAGCATGTCCTTTTTTACATACAGGACGGAATTTCTTTTCTGAGGTCATAAAAAAGTCGTTTGATATTCGACATTATATCTCTTGTTGTTCAAAAGGGGTTATTTACAAAATTACTCGTCAATGTAAAATGGAGTATGTTGGGAAAACCAATAGGGAGTTTAGAAGGAGGTTTAGCGAGCACTTGGGGGATATTCGTAATGAACGTGATACCCCTGTGGCAAGGCATATTAATGGACTCCATGGTGGAAATATGAATTGCATTAGGTTCATGGGTATAATTCTGGTTAAACCACATCCGAGAGGGGGGGATTGGCAAAAGGCGACCCTACAGCGGGAGGCTAAATTGATTTTTAGACTGGCAACTGAGACCCCACGTGGTCTTAATGAACGACTAAATTTTTGTTGCTTTAAGCCAACCGATGTAGCCAATGCTATAAATAGATATATTGTCTGACATACTCCATTTATTCATTATACATCTTGTGTATTCTTTGGATTTCTGGTTTATATAGTTGGTTGATGTAGTTTGACTTGCAGGATGATTCTTAATATTGGGTCCCTTTTGGTTTATGTAGTTTGACCTGTAGGGTGCTTCTTAACATTGGATCTCCTTTCTCAATTCAAAGGGGAAATAAGTTAGTGTTGTTATGTCTGTTGGGTGTTTCTTATTATTGGATCTCTTTTGGTTTATGTAGTTGGACCTGTAGGGTGTTTTTAACATTGGGTCTTTTTTTCTCAATTCAAAAGGGAAAAAGTTAGTGTTATTAGGTCTGTAGACATTTGATTTTGAACTAGCCGCTTAATATCAATGAGCTAAGGGATTGTTTTTCCTATTGTAATGTGATCATCGCAAGTGGATAATGGGTTTTGTTCCTACATCATATTATCATATTACTGGACGTGGTTTATCTGAGGAGTTATGGTAATTCGTTGGTATTATCTCCCCCACGTAGATGATCACTTTGTAAGCTTAGGTACAGTCAAATCGGCGGTTATTTATGCTAATTATCATCTGCCTCTTTGTCTGTACGCTAGTTGACATTTAACCGGAAGTGATGCCGTTACCGTCATTAGAAGGTGCCCATAGGCGCTTGTGGGATTGTTTACACATGTCTCCTCTCTGACAGCGTTGGTTCAAGCAGCTGTAGTGAATTGGACCTGATCATGTATTTAAATTACCCTATGATGCACATTTGTTGGCCACTGCCATTTTATGCTTAGACTAGTGAGGAATAGTCCCACCACTGTGGGTTCTCTGGTTTATTATTTTTGTACCCCCTGAAGTACTTTTTTGTATAGTGTGATAGCTAAGGTCTCCTTAGGAGTGGCGCAGGACGTGCCATGAAACGCGTAGAGACTAACAGGGACAGTTATAGGTACAGTTTTCATTATACGGGGAACTAGGGAGAGTGTGTAAGGGTTTGGATAGGGACCGTTTATCCTGCCCTGCAAAAGCCATCTCCTATGGGTGATTTCTCTGTATCCTGCAGTGTGGGTAAGATCCATCCATTTTTACCTTATAGTGGTGATTTTTGGTGCTTTGATTTTGCCTTGGTTAGAGGTATTTTTTTTTTTTAATCTATTTATAATATTAAATGTTAAGTTTTATTTTTGCATTTGTGCTATGCTATATGGAATACCTAATGCAAGTATGGTGGTAGCCCTGGCTATCTAGTGCTGTTCCACCAGTTCTGCATAGAATTTGTGTTTTGATGTCGACTTATGCCTCACACATATAAGTAGGACAGAAAATTGAAACAGTGTCTTCTTACAGGCCGGACAGTAGGATTCTGAACCCTGCATGGTGCTATAGTGCAGCATCACTGCTACCAGACACCTGAGCCAGTTGAAGTGTACAAACCTGTCCACAGTGTCATCATGTCAGCATGCGACACTAGACCCTTTGAGACAAGGTCTCACATCTCAGCAAGCTCCAGGGGCTCAAAGAAGTTAGTGAGTAGCTCCACAATTGCCATTGCCCGCGCAAAGGCCGAAGCCATCAAAATACGCGCCACCTTTGCTGAGCAGGAAATGCAAATGAAAATAGAGAGAGCATGCTTAGAAGCATCACTAGAGAAACTAGCAGCAGAAAAGGAAGCTGCAGCTGCTATGGAAGCTGCTTAGAGGAAGCAGTGAATCCTACAAGCGAAAGCTCTAGCAGCATATTTGGGCCTAAACCCAGTCATCGTGATAACAAGCTGCATACTTCAGACTATGTACTGCGACATGCCAAGTCAGATGACAGCCTGCATATAGGTCCAGAGGCAGAGTCAACCCCTGCTAATGTGCTCCAGCAGAATCCTGTCACACAACAGGCATCTTCAGTTTACCATTAGCTCCCAGCGCAGTCTGTACCCAACCCAACAAATGCCCGCAGTGCAGTAATGTCCTGTAAGAGGGAACAAGAAGATGGTGGCTATTACAGCAACAACACATTTAAAAACCGCAATAGCCCACTAAGTACTCTACACAGTACTTTCTCTCCAGAAGCAGCACATAAAGCTCAAGGGATATAACTTCTTCAAGTTCTTTGCAAGACGTGAGTTAATAACCAAAGGACTCTCAAAGTTTGACGACCGACCTGAAGGCTATAGAGCATGGCAAGCTTCATTCATGAATACTATTAAAGATCTAGATCTGTCTGCAAGTGAAGAAGTTGATCTACTGGTCAAATGGCTGGGAAATTAATCAGTAGAGCACACAAAGTGTATTAGAGACATCAACTACCCAAGCAAAGGGTTATACATGATATGGGAGAGACTTGACGAGTGTTATGGCTCACCAGAAGTTATATAGAGTGCACTCTTTAAAAGAATTGATAACTTTCCTAAAATCCCCAACAAAGGTTTCCAGAAGCTGAGAGAATTAAATGACCTGTTGATGGAACTCCAAGTTGTCAAATTGTAAGATGGGGAAACAGCCCTCATGTTATGATTGTAACTGTTTCTGTAGATAAGTTTTTTTTTTTTATAAACTGACATTTGTTTGTTTGACCACAAGAGGCCACTGTTACCTCAGAAATAGAAGAGACTATAATTCTGTAATTCCCTGGAGTATTGATGTGGACACCCTTTTCTGCAGAGGTGGGTTAAGATGTAGCAGAGTGTGTCTGGCAGCCATCTTAGCTGTGTGTGCTTCTGAGCTTTTGGAAGAAGGGCTGAAGTGAGAGGAAAAACATTCTTAAAGGATTAGAGACATATAACAAGAGGTTGCTAAAGCAGAGACTGTTCCAGGGTTTGTTCAGACAGCATCCTAAGGTGAAGATTGCTATCAAGGACTGGCTGAGAAGTGGCCCTGTCAGTGAGACCGCATGTTTGGATGAGCCCTGCTTTCAGCGGTTCCAGAGACGAAGCTAACAGGTACCCAACAAATCTGGATCAGTAAGAGAAGTAATCGTGCACGCACCACATTACATTTTTGGCGCAAATTGCTTGGGACTGAGTAAGGGCCTGTAGTTAGACTAGTTAGGCATCTTCATCTTCACAGGCCACACTACTGGTGTATTATCTACCTATTCGGTAGTAAGGACTCAGAGAATTCTATAGAGTTGTAACTCCCAGAGAGGAGCTTCTGAGGAAGTCTAGAAGTGACATCTTATACATTGTCATA
The DNA here is from genome assembly GCA_947044405.1 of Leptodactylus fallax. Classification (NCBI taxonomy): domain Eukaryota; kingdom Metazoa; phylum Chordata; class Amphibia; order Anura; family Leptodactylidae; genus Leptodactylus; species Leptodactylus fallax. The sequence goes on from CAMRHE010000097.1 coordinate 3,445,959, forward strand.
TTTCTTTGGCTTGCAAGCTGACCTACTATTATATTTACTTGGTTGTACTTTGGTTGGGGGGGAATAGGGTTATTGTGAAAAGTTTGTAAGCTCTTGTGTTATACCGCCGGTGCCCCTATCACACTCACTGAATTGTTCCTGTGACTAGGCTGATAAAAAGGTAACAAGCGCTGGTTAGTTGCAGTCTGCAGATAGGTAAAAGCTTGGATTGTATTGGAGCCGCACATGAGAGGGCACCACGCTGTACAACACCAGGGTCTCAGCTTACTGGCTGAGTGTATGTAAATAGTTGGGAGTGTTTTTCTGGTAAATAGGTGTAACTACACAAAGTAAAATCTTGTTTTTTTTACTAAATTGATTTGGAGTCGCTTCCTTTGTTCGTGACTTCGCTGTATCCTGGGGAGCCCACCCCGGTACACGGCTTACAACTTGGCATAGTTGGCAGGATACAGCGACCGTCATGGACGGAAACATGGCGGAAATTAATCTCCCGGCTCCAGCTGCACCGGTCCAGGGTGCCACTGCACAGCAAGAGTTACCAGCCCCAGTACTAGTCATGCCAGTCCAAGTAGGGTACTTATCAGCCGGGGCACTAATGCAGCATATGCCAAAGTTTGACGGTAATGATATGACGTTGCAGGACTGGACCGAAAGGGTACGAAGCATAGTTAAATTGAGTAACCTGGGGCGTGGCCTGGCTATGGAGTGAGGCTGTTTTTTCCTCAGCTCCTTCCCTGGCTTACCCGGACCAACGCTGATCCAGCTGACCGGATCATTTTCTGCCCTCAGAGTTATGGGCAAGTCCCGGCGGTTCTCCTCCAGATCCTCTTCTACCCCTCCTGGGGCCTCCACGGAGTCCACTATGGACAAATTTCTGCAGGGTCCGGCCACTCCCGGCCCACCACGTGTGCCATCCAAGATGGCGCCCGACGTCGCCGCCTCATCAAGCGGCACCCCCGCAAGCGTACAGCCAGCAGCCGCAGCAGCTCCTGATGCAGAGGCGCCCCGGCCCCTACCAACAACTGGGGCCTGCTCCATCAGCCCCCCGGAGCCTTGGATCTTGCGGGAGTCTGAGCTCCGCTCAGCTCCCGCTTCCCCCCTGTCAATCACCGTGGGGCAGGACTGGCCATCGCTACCGCCGTCCCCCGCATCCTCCGGGCACCAGCGCTCCACTGCCACCAATGTACCGCTGCAGCGCTCTCTCCTGGACCCAGCAAGAGGTAGGGAGGCTTCTAATCTGCCCTGGTCTGTGGCCTTCTCCACTCCCACCTCAGCACTGAAGCCTGTGCTGCAGGCCCCTCTGTTTACACCTCCTGGCACTGGGCCACAGTTGGCCACATCTTCACTGGGCGCCCCTGCCACCCGCAGCCCCTGTCTGGTTTCCACCACGGCCCCTCCGAGCCAGTTATCGGCCTCAGCAGCCCCGTAACTGCCTCATGTTCCTCTGTTAACAACTCCTGTCATAGCCCCCACCTCTGCTTGTCAGAGTGCGGGAGACCCTACTGGGACTATTGCAACCTGTGCACCTTCCTTCTCAGGTGCTTCCTCTGACACCCTGGCTGAACTGCGTCAACTGAGCGCCCATCTACGTGCCATCCCTACAAAGTCTGACATGGAGGAATATGTGGCACGCCTGGAGCAGTCATACAAAACAGTCAGCCGTCTGTGCCACGGTACAATCACTGGAGGGAAGAGTGGACACCTTGGAAGCCTCCGCCACTGCGTTTTCCACCCAGTTATCTACCCATGACTCCATATTGCTGTCTCATACTCACCAATTACACCATCTGACAGATCTCATGGACGACCTCGAGAACAGGAACAGACGGAATAACATCAGGGTACGGGGCCTCCCTGAAGTCATTGAACCCCAGCAATTGGACGCCACTCTACGTGGTATCTTTAACTCCCTCCTGGGGGCCCCTCCTGACTCTCCACTCGAGTTGGATCGGGCGCACCGCTCTTTGAGCCCACGCCCTCTGGACTCTGCTAACCCTAGAGACGTCATCTGCCGGGTGCACAGATACCAGCTCAAGGAGGCTATTATGCGGAAGGCCAGGGACACCCGCCAAGTTGTTTTCCAGGATGCTCCCATCAGCTTGCTCCCGGACCTGTCCAGACTCACTCTTGCTAGACGGCATGCCTTGAAGCCTCTTCTGGACTTCCTGATCCATCACCAGATCCCGTACTCCTGGGGATTCCCCTTCCGCCTGCAGGTACGGCGGGATGGCCGCATCATCTTCCTGTCTCGTCCAGACGATGTTCCTGCCTTCACAGCTGTTCTTGGTCTTCCTACGGTACAGATCTTGGACTGGCCACTGCTACCTGGCTCCTCAGAACCAGTCCAACCAGCACAGTCTCAGCGCTGTCCCAGACGCCGCCGACGCCACCGAGCTTCCTCACCTACAGCACCAACACGGGACCATCAAGCCCTTCCAACTTGAACACTGAACTGTTCCTTTCGCATTCCAGTGAAAAAGCCTCTCCGTAACCTCTAGGGGTTCTCGTCCACCCCCTTGTGGGGCAGTGAGTACTGTTATTATTTCTCCTTCCTTCTTCTTTCCCCTCCCCCCCCTTTTTTTTTTTTTTCTTTTTCTCTCTCCTTTCCTCTTTCGCCCTTCCTTCCCTTCTCCCCTCTTTTCTTCTTTTCTCATTTATTTATTTCTCCTTCCTTCTTTCCCCTCCCCCCCCTTTTTTTTTTTTTCCCTCTCCCACCCTTCCTTCCCTCTCCCCTCTTTTCTTCTTTTTTTCATTTATGTTTATGCATATCGTTTTTCTCGGTCAGCTTATTTTGTTATTACAGTTATCTTTATAGTGGCGTGGCCCGGGGGTCGGGGGGGGAGCAACTCCTTTTTGGAAAGCTTGTTCCCCACCGGGGGTCTCCGTGCTACTCTGTAGCACGTGTTTTGGCATTGTTTGCCTTTTCCCCACCTGGTTTGGTGGTGGTTCACCCCACCACCTTACTGTTTAGTCAGTTAAGACTTTGTTTCATAGCTGTGTTAATTATTGATAGATTGCGTTAGATTTTCCCTTACCTAAGTGTGTCTTCCCTCCCCCTCCCTGTCTAGCTATGTCCACCCTGAATATTTGCACACTGAATGTACGAGGACTTAACATCCCACAAAAACGTAGCCAGATTTTGTACCAACTTCACAAAAAGCATTCTCACATCCTTATTCTGCAGGAGACTCAGTTCAAGGAAGGCCACGTACCGGATATCCGCAACTGCCATTTTCCCGTTTGGTTCCACAGCGCCAACCCGGCCGCCAAGTCCAAGGGAGTATCTATTGCTCTGCATAGGTCTCTGCATCACGAGGTAATGGACACCCTGATTGACCCTGAGGGCAGATTTGTTTTTCTTAAATTGCGCATCGCGGGTACGGTTCTCACCATAGCGGGTTGCTACCTCCCTAATCAGGGACAACTGCGGTACTGTAGGGACCTGGTTGGCAAACTTTCTGATTTTGGCGAGGGGGTCATGATTCTCGGGGGCGACTTTAACTTTGTATTGGATCCTGTGATTGACTCTACCCCACCCCGCCCTCCCCATTCTCAGTCCCACCTGCGTAGCCTTAAGACTGCCCTCCATAACTCCCAGTTGGTCGATGTGTGGCGCATCCTGCATCCTAATGAGCGAGACTATACGTATCACTCCCCTGCGCACAATTCCTATAGCCGCATTGACTTTTTCTTGATCAGCCATCATGCCCTCTCTTGGGGCCCCACAGCACAGATTGGCTCCGCCCTTTGGTCGGACCATTCGCCCGTATTTTTGTCAATGGAGATTCTGGGACTCGCACGCCGTCCTTTTACCTGGCGTCTAAACAATAGCCTTTTAAAAGATACCACATGCCAGGAGGATGTCGGCGCTGCGATCAGGAACTTTGGCCTTGATCATGCCCGGGACTCTACATCACCCCCTCTTCAATGGGAAGCGTTAAAATGCGTGGTCCGGGGAGTCTTGATTAAACATGGTGCACGCCTTAAAAAGGAGCGGGCGGCCTGGGTCTCTGCGCAGCTAGCCAAGATCCATTCCCTTGAAGTGCTGCATAAACGGTCTTGCTCTCAGGCAGACTTCACGGAGCTCCTCAATGCTAGAGAGGAGCTCCGAGCCCACCTGGACGAAATGTCCATGCTTTTCCGTGACCGTGTTCGGAAACATTACTATGAGTTTGCGGATAAGTGCAGTCGTCCCCTCGCGCGTCGCCTACATCCTCGCAATACCTCCACGTACATTCCTCGGATCAATAAAGGCACTGGGAGATCGGTCCATAACCCAGCAGACATAGCAGAGGCATTCCGCTCCTTTTACCACGACCTCTATAATATTCGGGGACAATATGCTGATCTTGCCCCGGACTCTCTTTATGAGAAAATCAGGGAATACATCGACGAGACCTCTCTCCCCACCATCGCTCCCTCGGATAGAGCGCTTCTTGAGGACCCTTTTTCCGAAGAGGAGGTCTCTCTTGTCATTCAATCTTCCCCCTCGGGCAAATCCCCGGGCCCTGATGGGTTTACCCCCAGATTTTACAAGTCTTTCCAAGACCTCCTCTCTCCAATAATGGCCCGTGTCTTTAACAGTGTTGACGACACCACTCCGTTTGCTTCCCAATCCCTATCAGCCCTTATCACAGTCCTCCCCAAACCTGGGAAAGATCCGTCCAGTTGTGCCAGCTATCGCCCGATTTCCCTGCTTAACATTGACATTAAGCTATTTGCCAAATTGCTGGCTAACCGACTGTCCTCTTTGATGCCGGGCCTGGTTCACTCTGATGAGGTTGGCTTCATCTCAGGTCGCGAGGCCAGGGACAATATTTGCAAGACGCTCCTGGCGATCTCCGCGGCCCGCGTTACTGATACCCCCATGTGCTTGCTCTCTGTAGACGCTGAAAAAGCATTCGACCGTGTACATTGCGGCTTCCTTCGGGCCACACTCCAGCAAGTTGGAGTTGGCTCGGGGTACTTGAGTAAGGTGCTTTCTCTCTATGGCGAAGCGTCAGCACGGGTGCGGGTTAATGGGCTTCTCTCCAACTCCTTTCCGGTCCGGAATGGCACGCGACAGGGTTTCCCCCTGTCTCCTCTTTTATATGCACTGGTCATGGAACATCTAGTGACTGCCTTACGGAACTGTCCTAGTGTCCATGGCGTGCAGCTGGGCAACCGCCAGGTCAAAACGGCTTTATACGCCGACGACCTCCTCTTATACATCTCTCAGCTGCGCGTTTCCTTCCCGTCCATCCTGCGTGAGTTTCGTCGCTTTGGCCACCTGAGTAATTTCAAGGTAAATCTCTCTAAGAGTGAGGCCCTCAATATCACCTTGCCCCCAGCAGAAGCAGCCCTCATTGCGAACGAATTCTCCTTCAAATGGCACCGCACTTCCATTAAATATCTCGGGATCCACATCCCTTCAGACCTCTCCCTCCTCTACCGCCTTAATTACTTACCGTTCCTTGAATCCCTTTCGACAGATCTGCGGAAATATGGTTCCCTCATGCTCTCATGGTTTGGTCGTATCAACGCGCTAAAAATGGATGTCATGCCCCGGTTATTATATGTATTCCAGGCTTTGCCCATTCCAATACCACGCTCCTTTTTTGCTCGCGTCCAGACTTTGTTTGGGAGATTTGTGTGGGGAGCGTCACGAAGCAGATTACGCTTCCCGGACATTGACACGCCGTAGACATCGCGGTGGTGCGGGCTTGCCCGACCCTAGAATATACAGTCGTGGCCAAAAGTTTTGAGAATGATACAAATATTAATTTTTACAAAGTCTACTGCTTCAGTTTTTCTAATGGCAATTTGCATATACTCCAGAATGTTATAAAGAGTGATCAGCTTAACAGCAATTACTTGCAAAGTCAATATTTGCCTAGAAAATGAACTTTATCCCCCAAAACACATTTCAACATCATTGCAGCCCTGCCTTAAAAGGACCACCTAACATCGTTTCAGTGATTGCTCCATTAACACAGGTGTGGGTGTTGATGAGGACAGGGCTGGAGATCAATCTGTCATGATTAAGTAAGAATGACACCACTGGACACTTTAAAAGGAGGCTGGTGCTTGCCATCATTGTTTCTCTTCTGTTAACCATGGTTATCTCTAAAGAAACACGTGCAGTCATCATTGCACTGCACAAAAATGGCCTAACTGGGAAGAGTATTGCAGCTAGAAAGATTGCACCTCAGTCAACAATCTATCGCATCATCAAGAACTTCAAGGAGAGAGGTTCCATTGGTGCCAAAAAGGCTCCAGGGCGCCCAAGAAAGACCAGCAAGCGGCAGGACCGTCTCTTAAAAGTGTTTCAGCTGCGGGATCGGGCTACCAGCAGTGCAGAGCTTGCTGAGGAATGGCAGCAGGCAGGTGTGAGTGCATCTGCACGCACTGTGAGGCGGAGACTCTTGGAGCAAGGCCTGGTCTCAAGGAGGGCAGCAAAGAAGCCACTTCTCTCCAGAAAAAACATCAGGGACAGACTGATATTCTGCAAAAGGTACAGGGAGTGGACTGCTGAGGACTGGGGTAAAGTCATTTTCTCTGATTAATCCCCTTTTCGATTGTTTGGAACATCTGGAAAACAGCTTATTCGGAGAAGAAGAGGTGAGCGCTACCACCAGTCTTGTCTCATGCCAACTGTAAAGCATCCTGAAACCATTCATGTGTGGGGTTGCTTCTCAGCCAAGGGAATCGGCTCTCTCACAGTCTTGCCTAAAAACACAGCCATGAATAAAGAATGGTACCAGAATGTCCTCCAAGAGCAACTTCTCCCAACCGTCCAAGAGCAGTTTGGCGCTCAACAATGCCTTTTCCAGCATGATGGAGCACCTTGCCATAAAGCAAAGGTGATAACTAAATGGCTCAGGGAACAAAACATAGAGATTTTGGGTCCATGGCCTGGAAACTCCCCAGATCTTAATCCCATTGAGAACTTGTGGTCAATCATCAAGAGACGGGTGGACAAACAAAAACCAACAAATTCAGACAAAATTAAAGCATTGATTCTGCAAGAATGGACTGCTATCAGTCAGGATTTGGTCCAGAGGTTGATTGAGAGCATGCCAGGGAGAATTGCAGAGGTCCTGAAGAAGAAGGGTCAACACTGCAAATATTGACTTGCTGCATTAACTCATTCTAACTGTCAATATAAGCTTCTGTTACTCATAATATGAATGCAATTATATTTCTGTATGTGATAAAAACATCTGACAAGCACACATAAAAACCAGAGGGCAGCAGATCATGTGAAAATATAATATTTGTGTCATTCTCAAAACTTTTGGCCATGACTGTACTATCGCGCGACAGTACTGTTGCGCCTTTTTGACTGGCGCTATCGCGGGGCGGACAAGCAGTGGGTCTCTATAGAGGCCGACTTGCTGTCAGCTCATCTCCCCTCCCTGCCCTGGGTTCCATCTCACTTTTGCCCCAGTATTATTAGACACTCCACTTTATCATCTCATTTCCTCAAGACCTGGGATTCCATAAGCGCAGGTGGTCGCATAGCCAGGGTCCCGGGTCCTCTCAGCCCTCTGTTCCGAAATCCCATGTGCCCACCGGGTTGCTCCGCCGACAGATTTCTTTGCTGGTTGGCTAGGGATGATGTTCGTTTGCATCAGGTCATGGATGGCACTTCTCTTCCTTCTCTGTCACAATTGCAAGCCTCTCATCCCAATCTCCGTTTGTCCTGGTTGGAACATGGCCAGCTCACTACCTTCATCCGCAGGTTCTCCCTGCTCCCTACGCTCTCCTCCAAGACGCTACACCTGGGCCTCCCTCCTACATTGGCCCCCCAGAGTCTGGCCTCGGTACTCGCCTCTCTACTGCCGACTGGGATAAATCCTACCTGTACACACACAAACTCCCGCTGTCCTGTGGTGCGCAGGAAAAGAATTACAAAATACTGACCCGCTGGTACCGCTGTCCTGACCTCTTATATAGGATCTACCCTGGCGTCTCTGACCGGTGTTGGCGCTGTGGTTTCGAAAAAAGTACCTTATATCATATCTGGTGGGAATGCGCGGCCCTTAAACCCTTTTGGGATGCCGTCTTTGAGCTTTATGCTAAAGTGAGTGGCAGATCTGTCACGCCTTCACCCCAGCTCGCACTTCTCTCCATTATACCGGGGAGGGTCTCTGCCGTTAAAAGAGACCTTTTGCGACACTTCCTCACCGCCGCCAGAACAGTTATCCCCAGGCATTGGTGTAGCACTGCTGTGCCTACCCTGGTGGAGTTCCTTCAGGAGCTTCTCCTTATCAGGAGAATGGAGGCCCTGGTGGCTGAGGACTCGCCCGACCCCTCCAAATTTGAGTCCCTCTGGCGGCCGTGGGTGGTGTTTCAGGAGTCCTCTGAGTTTTTCTCTTTCTTTTCTTGATTTGGGGTTGTTCTGTTTTTCTGTTTGTGCAGTGTCTGGCTGCTCTCCATTACTAAATTTCCCCTTCTGTTCCTTCTTCTACCCCCCTCCCCCCTGTGTCCCCCCCTCTGTCCTTGTCGTGTCCTTGGTCTCATATGTCTCGTACACCTGTGAACTCCTTTTGGTCCCCCTCCTCTTGATCTTTGTTTTAATTTACTGTTAGGTGGGTGGCCCTGTTGGAGCTCTCTACAGTTGACTTTTTAGTTCTTTCAGCTATCACCCACCTAAAGTTATAGTCATTTTAGTTGCCATCGTGTTATTTATTTCTGATTCTGTTGTGGTGGGCTTTGTTGGCCTTTTTACCCAAACTTTTAATACTGTGCCTTATCCATAAATAAGGTGGCCTGCGTGCCCCCCCCCTGTTATTGTTTTAAACTGATATTGAAGTCATAGCATTGTACCCCCTTTCCCTTTTTTTCTTTCTGTTCTTATCGTAAAACTTTAATAAATTTGATTAAACATAAACTGAGTAACCTTATTCCGGGGCTGCATGCAGAGATAGCATTGGGGGCCCTAGAAGGTGACACTAGACGGACAGTGATGGTACGGCCCGAATCAGAGAGAGACACCTTGGAAAAAATATTCTCCCTGCTAGAGGGAGCTCAGGGAGGGCGTACCAAAGTAGCACAGTTGCGAAGCAACTTCTTTAATCGGTCACAGCGAGAGGGTGAGGCTTTAATGCAATACTCTAACGCCTTACAGGAGATACTGAATGAAGTGCGGAGGTGAGATTCGGAGGCTATGGGAGCCTTCAAAGACGTGGACCGACTACTACGAGACCAATTCATCTTAGGATTATCCAATAAGTTTTTACAGGATAAACTGCAAGAGATGACTCGGGCAGATGCCAACCTGACATTCTATAATGTTTACCTGGCTGCTGTAGAGAGGGAAGAAGAGCCCATGGCTGTAAGTGTGAAGGCAGTGAGTGGCACCCAAGCGACAGGGGCCCGAGTAGGTCCTGAAGATGCGGGGTCCTTGAAGGATGTAGTCCAGGCTCTACAGGCAGAAATGAGAGAACTCCGCCTGGAGGTGTCCCAGATGAAAGCAGGTTCATCCATGGCTCCAGAGAGGGTCACATCACCCTGCCCTCCTCCACCGAGAGTACCTCGGGTGCGAGGGCCCACCAACCAAGGCCCATCTGGTGTGCGGGGATCGAGGGGATCTCTCTGCTGGAGCTGCCGACAGTATGGCCGTATCGCCAGGAAGTGCCAGGGACAGAAGGAACCTGAGCCGGCTTTAAACTTCCAACCGCCGCAGTAATGGGGCGTCTTGTGGCGGTTCACCAAAAACTAAGCCCCATACGCGATGAACGCGACTTATATGCTAGCAACTCCATTATGGAAGCCGAGCTGGAGGGCCAGAAGGTACGCTGCCTAGTTGACACTGGATCAGAGTGCACCCTGATGCCTCTGGAGTTCTTCGAGAGACACTTCGGACATATGATGGAGCCGGAAGATGGAAGTGTCATCAGGTGGACAGCTGCCAATAATGATGCAATGGACGTACAAGGGATCGTCTGGATGCGGGTTCGGCTGTTTGGGCAAGACATTGGCAAAAAGGGGATCGTGCTGGTAGACCATCCGTCCAGAAGAGGATTAGATGTAACACTGGGCATGAATGTGCTGAGAGACCTAGATCATCACCTTTATGCCAAGGAAGGGCCTAAATACTGGCAGTGGGCCACCACACACCGGCCAACTCAGAAGGTCCTACAGCAGATGGTGAGGAGCTGTAGTTTGCAAAAGAGCATCATATCAGGGCGCTCTATTGGGAACGTGAAGGTTTCGCTGAGTGCTCCAGTGAAGATTCCACCGCGACAGGAGAAAATTTTGATGCTTCCAGTGGGGGCTGGATGACCACTGAATGGACTAGAGGTCCTGATAGAGCCTGCTCCGCAGGGAGAAACGCAGACCCGCCCTCTGGTAGGCCGAGCACTCGCCACAGTGAAGGATGGCTGCGTGCCTGTACGCTGTCTCAATGTCTTGGACCGTGAGTTGATCGTTCCTGGGAATACCCTGCTGGCTGAAGTTTCTGTGCCCGAGGGCAACGTCCTTCGTCGGAAGGGCTTCACGCTACAGCCTGATGGGAGGTTGGCTTGGACCTATGCTGTGGAGGTCCAGCAAAAACAGACCCCTACAGCAGAATGGAACGGTCGAGTGATCATGTTTCTGATGGGAGTGGACCCCCGGTCTCTGACCCCGGGGCAACAGAAACTTCTGGAAGACACTCTGTGGGAGTTCCAGGAGGCATGCTCAAGACATGATGAAGACTTCGGGTGTGCTACCGCCATTGAATATGAAATCCCTACCGGCGACACTGCACCAATTCGGGAACGGTACAGGCAAATCCAGCCCAAGATCTATCAGGAGGTGAAAGATATGGTGGCCAGCATGCTGGAGAATCAGGTGATACAGGAGAGTAAAAGCCCATGGGCTGCTCCGGTGGTCTTGGTGCGGAAGAAGGACGGAAGTCTCAGGTTCTGTGTAGATTACCGGAAACTGAATGCTCAGACCATCCGCGATGCCTATCCTCTTCCACGAATCGAAGAGACACTATCCTCCCTGGGTCGTGCCAAGTATTTCTCCACGCTTGATCTGGCCAGTGGATATTGGCAAGTGCCAGTGGCCAAAAAGGACAAGGTGAAGACAGCCTTTATCTTACCCATGGGACTCTATGAGTTCAACAGAATGCCGTTTGGTCTGTCCAACGCTCCAGGGACATTTCAGCGGTTGATGGAGCTCTGTCTGGGTGAACTAATCTTTGAGTCCGTATTGATATATCTGGATGACGTTGTGGTGTTTGGGACCTCATTCGAAGATCATCTTCAAAAGCTGTGGCAGGTCCTAGAACGACTGCGAGACCATGGGCTAAAAATCAAGCCCAAGAAGTACCAACTGTTTCGGCAGCGAATAGAGTACTTGGGACATGTAGTCACCCCGGAAGGGGTACAACCAGCCCCCAGCAAGGTGGAAGCCGTCCAGAAGTGGCCCCAGCCAAGAACCCTACGGGAAGTTCAGGCCTTTCTAGGATTGGCCGGTTATTTTAGGAGAGTTATACCCAAATTCGCACATCTCGCTGGCCAACTAAATGAGCTGCTGAGAGGCACAGCTGGAGGACCCAAGAATCGCCCCATTGAGTAGGGGCCAAGACAGCAAGAAGCCTTTGAGGCGTTGAAAAGAACTCTGACCAGTGTCCCGATCCTGGCCTATGCACGGTTTGATAGTCCGTTCTTGTTGTACACGGATGGAAGTCTACATGGTCTTGGAGCCGTGCTGTCTCAAGTTCAAGACACACGAGAGAGGGTGATTGCCTATGGCAGTCGGTCTCTAAGGGAGTCGGAGCGCAACCCTGACAACTATAGCTCCTTTAAGTTGGAGCTTTTGGCGCTGGTATGAGCCATGACTGAAAGATTTGCAGAGTATCTGGTGGGTGCAGAAGTGATTGTGATGACGGACAATAACCCGTTAGCGCACTTGGAAAATGCCAAGCTAGGTGCCCTTGAGCAGAGATGGATGGCTCGCCTTTCCAAGTACCAATACCGCATCCAGTTCCGGTCAGGAAGGGAGAACGGCAACGCTGATGCCCTCTCCCGAGTCCCTGTAGGATTGCCGACCAAGAGTGGGGACGAAGGGCTAGAAGACATTGAAATCCCACACCTTGGCAGAGTACCGCCATTCCAGAACATAACACATTCAAGTGGGGTGGCTTCAGGGATGCCGATGGTGTTGGGGAAGACGTTGGAAGATTGGGAAAGGGTTCAAAATAGCTGCCCGGACCTCTGGAAGGTGAAAGAGTGGATTCGGACTAACATCTGGCCCCACCCGGACGAGCGGGCCAGCCTCACTCAAGAAGGTCAGAAGTTACTGAGACAGTGGGATAAGCTGAGTGTTAACCAGGGGCTCCTGTGCCGGACCATATACGTACAGTCAGAGCTGCAGTACCGGCAACAGGTTGTCATCCCTATGTCATTGGGACCAGTGGCCGCTCAGGAAGCTCATGAGAGGGGGGCTCATTTTGGGAGTGTTAAGACGTACCAATGGCTTCAGCGATTCGTCTATTGTCCAGATTTGGGAGAAATGGTAACCGAGGCATGCCTCAAGTGTCGATCATGTGGGCTGAGTAAAAGCCCCGAGCAACGGGCCCCTGTAGAAACTATTCGAACATTTGCCCCCTTGAAATCTTAATGATTGACTATGTTCAGATTGGGTACTCTACCTCAGGACACTCTTACTGTTTGGTCATGACGGACCACTTTACAAAGTATGCAGTGGCTGTACCCACCAGGGATCAGACAGCTGAATGACCTGCTGAGGCAGTCTGTAAGCACTTTATACAAGTGTTTGAGTGTCCGCAGAGAATCCATTCAGATCAGGGAGCATGTTTTCAGGGTGCTTTGATAAGTGAGCTGTATCAGCTCTATGGTATTGAACGTTCCCGCACGACCCCATATCATCCGCAAGGGAACGGGGCGTGTGAGCGGTTCAACCGCACCTTGATACTGATGCTGCGGACTTTAGAGGATAATCAAAAAGCTCGGTGGCCAGAGTACTTACCTGCGCTGATGTGGGCCTATAACAATAGAGTACACAACACCACTGGTTACTCTCCACACATGCTGATGTTTGGGAGAGCAGGCCAGGAGATTGAGGATCTCCACATGCAAGATCCGATGCAGCCTCCACCGAGGAGCATTACTGCATGGGTGCAAGAGCACCGACGCCGACTGAGAGCAGTACACAAGGTTGTGGGTGAACGCCTGAGACAAATAGTGCACCCCAACCCACGGCCAGTGCAGAGGGATGAGTATGCTCCAGGTGACCGCGTGATCGTCAGGGCCAAGACGCCAACTGGAAATTTGGATGGGCGGTGGGAGGCGGTTCCGTATATAGTGAAGCGGAGGGTAGACCCTGATATCCCATTGTATGAAGTAGAGCCAGTAGGGACTGGTGGACCCTCAAGGAATCTCCACCGTAATATGTTAAGACTCTGTAACTTTGAACAAGCAGTGGCCGATGAGGAGGTGCTTGCTCCTAACCCTAGTGCTAGGGAGCCTCCCTTAGACGATGAATGGTGGATAGTCCCTGCCCCAGTCACTCCGGGGACCCCAGTTGGGACGAGTTTGCCACCCAAGGAGAGGGTTGCACAGTCTGCAGACCACCCACCATTGGATGTGCCCGATACCCCTAATCCTGTGACTCTGCGTAGGATTGCCAGGTCCAATGCTGGTGTACCCCCACAGCACTATGCGCAGGATGAGTTTGTATTGGGAAGGTTGCCAGGGACATCAACCTCTAGTGGGGTGGCATGTAAGATGGGGAAACAGCCCTCATGTTATGAATGTAACTGTTTCTGTAGATAAGTTTATTTTTTTTATAAACTGACATTTCTTTGTTTGACCACAAGAGGCCACTGTTACCTCAGAAATAGAAGAGACTGTAATTCTATAATTCCCTGGAGTAGTGACGTGGAGACCCTGTTCTGCAGAGGAGGAACAAGAAGAGAGAGAGTGTGTCAGGCAGCCATCTTAGCTGTGTGTGCTTCTGAGCTTTTAGAAGAAGGACTGAAGTGAGAGGAAAAGACATTCTTAAAGGATTACAGACATATAACAAGAATTTGCTGAAGCAGAGACTGTTTGCTCAGACAGCATCCTAAGGTGAAGATTGCTATCAAGGACCGGCTGAGAAGTGGCCCAGTCAGTGAGACCGCATGTTTGGATGAGCCCTGCTTTCAGAGGTTCTAGAGAGAAACTACCAGGTATCCAACAAAACTGAATCAGTAAAAGAAGTAATCGTGCACGCACCGCATTAGATTTTTGGCGCAAATTGCTTGGGACTGAATAAGGGCCTGTAGTTAGATTAGTTAGGCATCCTCATCTTCACAGGCCACACTACTGGTGAATTATCTACCTATTCGGTAGTAAGGACTAAGACTCAGAGAATTCTATTGAGTTGTAACTCCCAGAGAGGAGCTTCTGAGGAAGTCTAGAAGCGACATTTTATACGTTGTCATATTTCTTTGGCTTGCAAGCTGACCTACTATGATATTTACTCGGTTATACTTTGTTTGTGGGGAATAGGGGTATTTTGATAAGTTTGTAAGCTCTTGTGTTATACCGCCGGTGCCTCTATCACACTCATTGAATTGTTCCTGTGACTAGGGTGATAAAAAGGTAGCAAGCGGCTGGTTAGTTGCAGCCTGCAGATAGGTAAAAGCTTGGAGTGTTTTGAAGCTGCACATTAGAGGACACCGCGCTGTACAACACCAGGGCCTCAGCTTCTTGGCTGAGTGTATGTAAATAGTTGAGAGTGTTTTTCTGGTAAATAGGTGTAACTACACAAAGTAAAATCTTGTTTTTTACTAAATTGATTTGGAGTTGTTTCCTTTGTTCGTGACTTCGCTGTATCCTGGGGAGCCCACCCCGGTACACGGCTTACACATAGAATAAAGGTGATAGGTTATTTATGCCACATGGTGAACAGAGTAAAACAAAAACAATGACCCCCCCCCCCTTCCCATGGTGAGACCCCCCAGTGATCAGATACTTGTAACTATCCTGTTGGATAGGGAAAAAGTGGTAATTGTGGGAAAACCTCTTTAAGATCCAGTTCACATTATAATTTGCCAATACCATAGATGTGCCAGGTAGTGCCCAGTATATGCCCATCATATACCAGTCACATGACCTCTTCACTGTAAACAATTAATATCCCAGACACATTGAAAATTAGAGTAAGAAACAGCTGCAGTAATACAGAGTCTGAACATGGACCTGTTAAATATATCTTATAATACTTTTTGCAATGTCATTAAAACACATCTTAAAAGTAAAAGGATCAGCCATTTTAGCATAATTCTTACAAATGTGCTGGAAACATCACTGAGCATTTACTAATATACCGTAATAAGCCCAGCATTGTGGTTGTCCCCACTGAACAGTGCTGACCACATGTCTAATATAACCAGCTTCCCTGTTGTTCAAAATGACCACTGATGGAGGAGTATGTACCTAAACCTGTCCATCAGCGCCCTCTATTGAATAACCCTGTGCATGGTGCTGTGTATGTGCTAGTTATCTATGCTGTGTTGGATGGGTCTAAAGAGGCCAACCTCTTTACAGAATCAGCTAAACTGGTCACAGGTCATCCCTGCTTATATACACTGTGTACTGTGGATGTATTACCCTATGTGTAGTGTATATATTGTGTGGATTAGGACTTACCAATAGCTGATGAAGATGGTGCGGTATAACCTGCAATAAAATAACACAGACACACAAAAACACTGACAAACACACACAGGACAACAGATAACAATAAAACAAAGAACAATAAAGTGCCTATGCGGCTCCAAAGTCCAAAATATCCAAGTCGCTCCTCGCAATACACGAGACGCTCTGATCCTGGCTACAGCACTGACTGGCAGCTGAGCAGCAAGTGAGCAGAGAATTCAAATCATAACAGTCTGTACAGGTGCCAGGACTGACCAGCCACATGCCTGTCACATGTCATCCACATGAGCAATGTATCCAGGTGGTTATACAATATATATATTGTAACAATTGGGGGTAGTTTAGCATCAAAGGTAGAAGCTTCCTGGACTTAACAGAGGTGTTTGTGGCAATGGGTGCTAAATAAACTGCAGAGCAGGTAATAGCAATCCAAAAGAAATGGCTTTATTCAGCTTGTAAAAGTAAACAGGAACAAAAATAACAAAACAGCCTAGCCCACACACAGGGCAATACCTCACTTCTTGAACCCTGACTAACATCTGGGGGCAAGAAGCTTTACTGAGGTTACTTCTTTGTGATCTGACTCACACTGAGCTTAACCAGTCCTATTGAACAGACCACCTGTCCGTCTCCAGCTGGTTCCACAAGCCACCTGCTCCCTGCAGGTTACCAGCAGCACTCTTCTGCTGTGTGCACTCCCTCTGGAGTGAAGCCCCAGGTATGCGTGTGACCAAGGTCCTTTTCAACCCTATTTTTGGGTCACTCACCAGCGCCCTCTAGGTTCATACCCTCACAATATATATATATATATATATATATATATATATATATATACTGTATATTATCATTAATAAATGTCTTTATATTTTTCACTTTTTTTCACTTTTTCTGTCATTACTAACTAGGTTTTTTTTGTTTGTACATTTATATATACTTTTCTAATATTTAAAAACTTTCTTTGCTTTTTATTTAGCTTCTCCAGGAGACTTCAACATTTAATGTCTCAGTTGCAGACACTATTGCTGGTAGTGTTGCAGAGCATTAATTCAGCTGTAACTTCCTACTGTTGTGGCAGAGCTTAATAGGATTACTACAATGGCAGACCTGGGAACTGTAGCAAGACTTGCACAGGTACAGGGCATGGGCACTGAAGGCAAGATGTACTCCGGTGACTTCTTTGAAGAAGTGTGCCAGCACGATGACTACAGCAGAAGGGTGAGTATAAAGCGTTTTTATTTTTATTGCTGGCACTCATGGCCTTACAACAGGGTGATTTGGGACATTAAACCTACAGTCCATAAGGACCTGTTTGTCATTTAGTGTCCCAAATCGTCCTGATAGATTCCCTTTAAAGAAGAACCTTTATGTCCTCTGCAATGTGACATGTTATATAGTGCTGCAAAGCTGACAGTGCACTTATATGTGCCTGGGGCCAGAGATATCGGCAATGTTAATTTCAGCTACCAATATCACTGCAGTGTCAGAGGGGCTGGCCTCATACCTCAGACTCAGACTCATGAACCCCTGATGGTACTCTTCTATAGACTTGTACTCTAAATGGGAGTTTTCCTTACTGCCCAGGGATTATCCTGAGCTGTGAGGCTGACCCCTCTAACAGTGCACCATTATCTCTGGCCCCAGGGCACAAACCTGTAAAGTTGACAGTGTTCTGAATTCAGCAGTGTCAACTTTGTGGCAGTATATAATATGTCACAACATAGAGGACGTGAAAGGTCTTCTTTAAATATACTGTATGGTCGATGAATTGAAGTTGGGGCAGTCCAGACCCACTGCCCGAAACAGCAGGACAACAAATGTAGGACTGTCCCGCTTTCCCAAGGAGGCCCCCATTTTTTCCTACCCTGGTAGTTACCACTATGGTAATTTGGCTGTAATTGCATTGCATGGCTGCTATAAAACAGAATGTGTGCGGTATAACAAGAGAAGGGGTCACAGTGCTTATATGAGTGCCGCAGCCCCTTCAAATAGTTGATCAGTGGGGGTCCCAGGTGTCCTGAGCATATGTCTAAAGTTACTACTACTAAAGTTTTTATTTAATAGTTTTCACTCTCAGTTACGGTATTTCTTATGTAGGTGACATAACACTGTGTGGCCAGGGGCAGTGCGAGCATCTGTAATGTGAGGGTGCTAGTGGCGTACTTTTTTATTTTACATTTTTTTTGTCTTAATTTTCTTTTATTTCTTTGTAAATATATTGTGCCCCCCTTAAGATCATAATAGACCTTTCGGGAAGTGGGGGGCATTTCAACATTATTATTTGCTTTTTTGCTGATTTTCCCTGTAACTGAAGCTGATGTATTAGCCCCTGTTACAAGAGGAATGCAGCCTCCTAACATACACTATGGAGATGATATAGGTCCTTTAGGACCCAGCACCTCCTTTATTTTTTAGTCATCCGGTGAATAAGTCACAGCCGAAGTCGCAACATTGTGGCTTCCATGTTTTTTTTTCTGAATGTTTATTTTTATTTATTTATTTATTTATTTATTTTTAAATAATAGACCTTTGGGGTCATTTTAACAATTTTTTTTCCTCCAGTGCCTGGGAATTAAGATAGATTTGTCAAACACCATTCTTGATAAATCTCCCCCAATAATATTTTCTTAAATGATTATTTCCATCCCTGTAAAAACTGACCTCAATTCTCGACTCTTAGGGCAGGACTTACGGAAACAGCTGAGATGCTCTACTCTGTTTCCGCAACTCCCATACAGGTGACTGGGAACTAGGGAACCATCATAGCATGTTTAGCTAACCGTGGAGCGGGACTTGGGAGTAGTTATTCCCATCTAGGCCACGTTTGCTAATATGGTTTGAACCCTTTGAAGGGGTTGCCCAGTGTCAGTAAATAAATGTGATTGTTTGTATAATAAAAAGTTCTACAATTTTTACAAATATAACTTTCTGTATTATTTACTTTCACTTTTCTAGATCTCTGTTTGCTGTCATTATTATTTTATTTTCAGTAGATATAAATCAGTCCTTGGTCATGTGATGGACACACAGGTTCACAGCTTGTTACAGTCACAGCACACTACTCTGACATCTGCCTGGTAACAAGTTGTGCACCTGTGTGTCCATCACATGACCATGGACTGTATGTCACATCTCTAGAAAACCATGAGGAACTGATGCAGGAAGTATGTTGGACTTTGGGGTAAAAGTGATCTACTGCAAGAATTGGGTTAGGACCAAGCGTTGTAGTGTACCAACAAGGATGGGAATGAACTAAAGAGGGAGGAGGGAAGGCAGGGGGCGTTGCAGAGAGAGTATAATGTGGCGTTCACACTACGGTTGTTAGTATCCACTGCTATCATCTGTCAGAAAATGTTAACAGACACTAACAAATCCGTCAAAAATCTGTTTCCGGACCTCGACTGTGGACCCCATTAAAAAATCAGTGGGGTTCTGATAGGGCCCTAAAGGCATTAGCCCCGCCGGGGGATTCACTGGTACCCCGGTGTCAAGTAATTCCTCATACACAATGAATTATCTTAGTTGCCTGAGGAAGAACAGCCTGCTGGCGCCCTTCTTATATATCTTTTCCATATTTAGTGTCCATTCAAGTTTGTTGTGCAGGTTCTGTACAGGCCCCTGTAGGACATCGTCTGTCCACCTCCTTATCAAAGACAGAGACTGGAGACTGTCTTATTACCTTCCCTAGTTCCGTTTTCGTGCCCACCAAGCTTGTAAGCCATGGGCTAGTGTTTGGTACCAGGGTTGTCCACCACACTAGGTGCCTTGGGGTACCGTTCCTCCATAGAGGCTGACTCACTGAAGCTGTTGTAGAAGTTATTAAGCTGACTGACATCCTCCTTGTCCAGACTTTTGGGGCACACTGGTCGGTTGAACCACGTGATGGTTTTCACGCTTGCCCACATCTCCTTCATTCTGTTCCTGGTTAGCAGTATCGTTCTTCGAGGCAAATGCCCTCTTTCTCAAAATAAAAACCCTCCTGGATACTCTCCTGTGTAACTAGGAGACATTCAGATTCTCCCTAGATCTAATAACTGAAAAAAACTGATCAGAAATGGAACCTCGAAAACTGCTGCTCCGTGCCATGACTGGAGAACACCCCTGTATACATGTACATAGAATACCGAATAGAGCAGTGGTCACCAACCTTATACCACTACCATGCAAGCTAATTTTCCTGTGGCCCAGCAGGATGAGGGCGGAGTTTGGGGTTTGGGGCGGGGTTTTCAGCTGCAGGGCTGGATTGGGGCGATTGGTTGGCATGTGGTTGGGTAGCTCATTAAGCATGCACAAAGTGCATATTTAATTACAAATTTATAATGTAAATGTGTCTCAACTCACCATAATACAACATCAGTGGGCCTCCTGAGCTTGTTTCCCTGCTATAAGACAGTCCCATCTAGGGGTGATGGAAGACAGTGTCACCCGAAGTGTGTTCCTTAAAGTGGGGAAAAAAGTATTTAGTCAGCCACCAATTGTGCAAGTTCTCTCACTTAAAAAGATGAGAAAGGCCTGTAATTGATATCATAGGTAGAACTCAACTGTGAGAGACAAAATGAGAAAACAAATCCAGAAAATCACATTGTCTGATTTTTAAAGAATTTATTTGCAAATTATGGTGGAGAATAAGTATTTAGTCACCTACAAACAAGCAAGATTTCTGGCTCTCACAGACCTATATCTTGTTCTTTAAGAGGCTCGTCTGTCCTCCACTCATTACCTGTAGTAATGGCACCTGAAATTGTTATCAGTATAGAAGACACCTGTCCACAACCTCAAATAATCACACTCCAAACTCCACTGTGGTGAAGACCAAAGAGCTGTGGAAGGATACCAGAAACAAAATTGTAGACCTGCACCAGGCTGGGAAGACTGAATTTGCAATAGGCAAGCAGCTTGGTGTGAAGAAATCAACTGTGGGAGCAATAATTAGAAAATGGAAGACATACAAGACCATTGATAATCTCCCTCGATCAGGGGCTCCACGCAAGATCTCAACCTGTGGGGTCAAAATGATCACAAGAACGGTGAGCAAAAATCCCAGAACCACACGGGGGGACCTAGTGAATGATCCGCAGAAAGCTGGGACTAACGTAACAAAGGCTACCGTCAGTATCACACTACGCCACCAGGGACTCAGCCAGTACATATCCGTACAGATTGTCAGGCAAAGAATAAACCTTCACAAAAAATTAAAACATTTATGAATTTTGGAATTTTATAAATAATTAAAAAGTCACCCAGCATTAACTTCCAAACTACCCTGCATCCTTGGGGACACAGCCCAAAAGTACCTTAAGGACCAGTACTTATTTTTGAAATCTGATATGTGTCACTTTATATGGTAATAACTTTGAGATGCTTTAATTTATCAAAGTGATTCTGAGATTGTTTTTTCATGTCAGTGGTAAATTTTGGTTGACATTGTCTTTGATTATGAAAAAATAGGAAATTTGGTGAAAATTTTGAAAAAAGCAGTTTTCAAACTTTTAAATTGCATGCCTTTCATATAAAAAGGCATACTACCCAAATTACTTCATAAATATAATTTACCATATCTCTGCTTTATGTTGCAATCACCCTTTAATTTTTTTCAGATATTATAAGACTTACAAATCAAGCAGTAATTTTCCACATTTTCAAGAATATTTCCAAAACACATTTTTCAAGGGACCAGTTCAGTTCTGAAGGGGTCTTTAAAAGCCTCTCTAATAGAAACCCCAGTTAATCACCCCATTCTCAAAACTGCACTCCTGAAGTAATTTAAAACACCATTTCGGAAGTTTCTTAACCCTTTCAGCATTTCACAGAAATTAAAACAAAATGTAGGTCACATTTACTCTTTTCAGTTTCTGTTCCTAATATATTCATTTAGCCCTAGAATTTACAGATTCATAAGGGGTTAATGGAGAAAATGCATTCCGTAATTTGTTGTGCAATTTCTCCCAAGCATGAAATTATCCCATATGAGGATGTAAACTGATGTATGGACACACAGTAGGGTAAAGAATGGAAGGAGCGCTATTGGGATTTTGGAGAGCAGATTTTTCTGGAATCTGTTTCAGGCACCATGTTTCACTTGCAGAGCCCCTGAAGTGCCAGAACAGTGGAACCTCCCCTCCCAAACTACCCCAGTTTGGAAACTAAACCCCTCAAGGAATTTATCAAGAGGTATAGTGAGCAGTTTGACCCTACAGGTGTTCCACAGATTATTTTTACCATTGAGGCGTGAAAATGAAAAATTACTTTTTTACAATAAAATATCACTTTAGACCCAAATTTTTCATCTTCACAAGGGGTTAAATGAGACATTGCACCCCACATTGTGTTACACAATTTCTTCTGAACACAACAATACCCCATATGTGCTGGAACACTGATGTATGGACACATGGCAGGGCTTAGAATGGAATTAGCGCTAATTGATTTTTGGAGGCTAGATTTTGCTGGACTAGTTTTAAGGCACCGTCCCATTTGCAGAGCCCTCAAGGTGCCAGAACAGTGGAAACCCCCCAAATGTGACCGCATTTTGTAAAATAGACCCCTCGAGGAATTTATCAAGGGGTATAGTGAGTACTTTGACCACTTTCAGTACTTTCATGTGTTACGCAGAATTGGGCCGGGAAAATGGAAAGCAACATTTTTTTCTATAAAATGTTGTTTTAACCCCAATTATTGCATTACCACAAGGGGTTAAAAGAGAAAATGCACCCCACAATTTGTTAAGCATTTTCTCCCAACTACAGAAATACCCCCCAATGGTCACAGAAATAACTTGAATCTGTCAAAACTGGAATTTGCCAAACTACATGTTGACAAGCCACAAAGCTTCTGGGAGAATGTCCTATGGACAGATGAGACAAAAATCGAAATTTTTGGCAAGACACATCAGCTTTATGTTCACAGACAGAAAAATGAAGCATATCTTGAAAAGAACACTGTTCCTCCTGTGAAACATGGAGGAGGTTCTGTTATGTTATGGGGCTGCTTTGCTGCTTCTGGCACAGGGTGTCTTGAATCTTTGCAGGGTACAATGAAATCTCAAGACTATCAATGGATTCTAGAGAGAAATGTGCTGCCCAGTGTCAGAAAGCTTGGTCTCAGTCGCAGGTCATGGGTCTTGCAACAGGATAATGACCCAAAACACACAGCTAAAAACACCCAAGAATGGCTAAGAGGAAAACATTGGACTATTCTGAAGTGGCCTTCTATGAGTCCTGACCTAAATCCTATTGAGCATCTTTGGAAGGAGCTGAAACATGGCGTCTGGAAAAGGCAACCTTCAAAGCCGAGACAACTGGAGCAGTTTGCTCATGAGGAGTGGGCCAAAATACCTGTTGAGAGGGGCAGAAGTCTCATTGACAGCTACAGGAATCGTTTGATTGCAGTGATTGCCTCAAAAGGTTGTGCAACAAAATATTAAGTTAAGGGTACCATCATTTCTGTCCAGGCCTTTTTCATGAGTTTTCTTTTTTAAAAAATTCTGTTGAAGCATGGTTGAAAAGCAATGTCTGACTTTCATTTGTTCATTTTCATAGAATGTTTATATATTCTTACTTTTGTCAGATTCAAGTTATTTCTGTGACCATTTTGGGTTTTTCTTTCATTAAATGAGGGGTACCAACAATTTTGTCCACATGTGTAGATTTAAACTGGGACATAACAGCTTTTGGAGGGCAGAATTTGTTGCAAGGCTAAGGCCCACGTAGCGGGCCACAGCAAAAATGCGCTGCGGGAAAAACCACATTGGCAATGCATCATGGTTCCCACAGCGCTTTTCACAGAAAGTCGGCAGCGCGTATTTTCCTCCAATGTTTGGATGGGATCCGCTAAAATGCACAGGTATTGTAAAATGCCGCATTTTTTTCTGCAGTCTTTCAGGGGCGGGCAAATCACAGAGTTTACACCATGTGGTGCCCCAGACTAAAAATTTGCTCATTTGCAGAGCCCACAAGGTGTCAGAACAATGAACACGCCCAACATATAACCCCATTTTGTAAACTAAACCCCTCAAGGAATTTATCGAGGGGTATGGGTAGCATTTGGACCTCAGAGGTGATTCACAGAATTCACAGAGCAGTAAATATGGAACATGACATATTTTCAAATAAAATGTTGCTTTAACCCTATTTTTTTCACGAGTTAAAATAGAACATGCACTCCCAATTTGCTAAGTAATTTCTCCCGACTACAGAAATGTCCCACATGTAAACTGAAATATGGGCACACAGCTGGACAATGGGATAGAATGTTATTTGTTGGTGCGGATTTCCCAGAAATAGGGCCCCTGAAGAACCAGAACAATTAATAACTCCAAATAATGACCTGTGTTTGAAAACTAGACCCTTTAAGAAATTTATTAGGGGTATAGTGAGCATTTGTACTCCACTGGTTAAGTTATTTTTCAGACATTGATGGACAACAGAGGTTTAAAGGTAAATCTGTACAGAGTACATCACAGTTTAAGGAGGTGATATACCATGGAAAACATTAAAACATTAATAAATCTTGGATGTGTGGTACAGTCTGAAGCAATCCTTCATGCACAGGCCAGATTTTTTGGGAAAGATGTCACACTGATAAATTGTGTCTTTCCTTATTCCCTTTTGGAATAGTACCAAAGGGTGAAACAGCTCCAAACCAGATGCCAAGAAAAGGAATCCACATCTGTCTAGATATTGGAAAATGTTCTTTCATTAATTGCCAAAAAGACACCTATTTCCTTTTTATGTATTTCCCTTTTGGTATAGACTCTGCACCTTTTTGGTCTCTTCCCTTTCTTTGCAGTTTGTGGGATTTCACTGGGAAAATGTTGCCCTGGTATAATACAGGCGCCTTCAGTTCCAGAAGTACTGGGTTCCGACACTTCTTGGTCTCCAAATATCAAAGCCTTAATAACTTCCTCCTGAAACTGAAGGAATGTTCCCACCCTGCCTGCAGATCGTGATATCACAATAGCATTATACAGTGCCATCTGCACGATGTACACAGCCAGCTTTTTGTACCACACTTTTGTTTTTCGCATGGCACTATACTGCTTCAGGACTTGATCAGATAGATTAATCCCTCCCATGTACCTATTATATACCAGGATGCAGTCTGGCTTGGGGGTAAGGGAACTGGTACCACGTAGAGGAACAAGGGTGCTGCTGTTGCCATGAATTGTGGTTAGTACAAGAACATTCCTCTTGTCCTTATACTTGACTAACAGCATATTCTCATTGCAGACCTCCCAATTCTCACCCCTTCTAAGGCGCTGTCCCACAAGCTACAGTCTCTCCGGATCTGAGGCACCTAAAGAGTGGGATCCTGGTGTAGAAGTTATCCACATAGAGGTGATAAACCTGGTCCAACAGTGGGTGCAGCAAATGCCACACTATTTTCCCTCTAATGCCTAGAATGGGGGGCATTCTGGGGGCTCAATTCTTGTGTCCCTTCCTTCCTTTAAACTTGTAGGTGTACACTGAGCTGCTCTCACACAGCTTATACATCTTAATACCATACTGTGTCCTCTTACTGGTCAGGTATTGGAGAAATTTCAGACTCCCTTTGAAAGTGATCAAGAGACTCATCTATAGAAATGTTCTGATCAATGATGACGCTGCAAATGTGGCACTAAAGTGGCCAATGGGTGGCCTGACTTTGAATAGGCGGTTAAAGTTGGGGGCATCTTGGGGCGGGCACTGTGCATTATTGTTATAATGTAGAAATTTGATCATTGTTTCAAAGAATGTCCTGGTTATTGTCATTCTAAATATTGGAGTGTTGTATAAAGTGTCTGCACTCCAATACTGTCTCATTTTTGTTTTTTGTTTTTTTTTACTATGCCCATATGCAGAACAGGACCCCAGAAGATCTTCTTCTCTGCTACATTTACTGGGGCGTAGCATATGAAGAGGTGGCATTTGGTTCTATAAATTGCTGGGCATACAAATTTGTTTGGGCCACCATAAAATTTATTATCTATTAAAAAGATTTTGAAAAAGTAAATTTCTCTAAAGCCTTTCCCACAAAGTCAGGAAGCTGAGGTACATAATTTTCTGGGGGTGGGTTCAACATTTGTTCTACAGTTTCAGAAGATACCTCAGCAATAGTTCTGGGGTTTCTCCTTTGCGGTTGCTCATCACTGGATGATGAGGAGGAAAAATAAAGGAATGGGGCATTTTCCTTTTCTCCCTCGCTGTCCATATGCCTCTTCTGCTAAATATCTTCTTTGGGATGATTGGGACATTTGGGAGCTTTGGGACATTTTGTGTATGTGTTGGGTTTTTACACGTGTATAGAAACTTTATTTATTGAACCTTTATTGAAAATGTGCGGTGTATGTTATGATTAAACATGTGTACGTATGTAAAAAAAAATGTAACAAAAAAAAAAAGAGAGCTAGAAAAGAAGACCCTGTCCTAAAAGCTATCTAAATTTTATAGATAGATAGATACTTCTATCTATATTTATAGCAACTCAAGCTAAATCTAACTAAAATTTAGATTATTACAAAAGAAAGAAAACTGAGGCTAAAAATTTAGCAGAAATATAGTATATCACTGACCAGCTCTCAGCACCGCAGGACACACACAAGAAGACGGCTTGTGCGTGTACTACTACAAAAAAGACCCTGTCCTTAAAGCTATCTACAATTTTTCTATATATACTGTATATAGATAGAGACTTCTATCTATATTTATAGCAATTCTAACTACAGTGGGGAAAAAAAGTATTTAGTCAGCCACCAATTGTGCAAGTTCTCCCACTTAAAAAGATGACAGAGGCCTGTAATTGACATCATAGGTAGACCTCAACTATGAGAGACAAAATGAGAAAACCAATCCAGAAAATCACATTGTCTGATTTTTAAAGAATTTATTTGCAAATGATGGTGGAAAATAAGTATTTGGTCAATAACAAAAGTTCATCTCAATACTTTGTTATATATCCTTTGTTGGCAATGACAGAGGTGAAACGTTTTCTGTAAGTCTTCACAAGGTTGGCACACACTGTTGCTGGTATGTTGGCCCATTCCTCCATGCAGATCTCCTCTAGAGCAGTGATGTTTTGGGGCTGTCGCTGGGCAACACGGACTTTCAATTCCCTCCAAAGGTTTTCTATGGGGTTGAGATCTGGAAACTGGCCAGGCCACTCCAGGACCTTGAAATGCTTCTTACAAAGCCACTCCTTCGTTGCCCTGGCCGTGTGCTTGGGATCATTGTCATGCTCAAAGACTCGTTTCACCTTCAATGCCCTTGCTGATGGAAGGAGGTTTGCACTCAAAATCTCACGATACATGGCCCCATTCATTCTTTCATCTACATGGATCAGTCGTCCTGGTCCCTTTGCAGAGAAACAGCCCCAAAGCATGATGTTGCCACCCCCATGCTTCACAGTAGGTATGGTGTTCTTTGGATGCCACTCAGCATTCACTCTCCTCCAAACACGACGAGTTGTGTTTCTACCAAACAGTTCTACTTTGGTTTCATCTGACCATATGACATTCTCCCAATACTCTTCTGGAACATCCAAATGCTCTCTAGCAAACTTCAGACGGGCCTGGATATGTACTGGCTTAAGCAGGGGGAGACATCTGGCACTGCAGGATCTGAGTCCCTGGCGGCGTAGTTACTGACGGTAGCCTTTGTTACGTTAGTCCCAGCTTTCTGCTGGTCATTCACTAGGTCCCAACGAGTGGTTCTGGGATTTTTGCTCACCGTTCTTGTGATCGTTTTGACCGCACGGGGTGAGATCTTGCGTGGAGCCCCCGATCGAGGGATAATTATCAGTGGTGTTGTATGTCTTCCATTTTCTAATTATTGCTCCCACTGTTGATTTTTTCACACCAAGCTGCTTGCCTATTGCAGATTCAGTCTCCCCAGCCTGGTGCAGGTCTACAATTTTGTTTCTGGTGTCCTTCTATAAGATGGGGAAAGAGCCCTCATGTTATGAATGTACCTGTTTCTATAAATAAGTTTTTTTTTTTTTTATAAACTGATATTTGTTTGTTTGACCACAAGAGGCCACTGTTACCTCAGAAATGGGAAGGACTGTAATTCTGTAATTGCCTGGAGTAGTGACGTGGAGACCCTGTTCTGCAGAGGTGGAACTAGAAGAGTAGAGTGTGTGTGGCAGCCATCTTAGGAGTGTGCTTTGAGCTTTTAGAAGAAGAAGGACTGAAGTGAGAGAAGGATTCTTAAGGGATTATAAATATAGCAAGGTGGTGCTGAAGCAGAGACTGTTCCTGGGTTTGTTCAGACAGCATCCTACATTGAAGATTGATATCAAGGACCCGGCTGAGAAGTGGCCCTGTCAGTGTGACCGCATGTTTTCTGGATGAGCCCCGCTTCCAGCTGTTCCAGACCAAGGCTAACAGGTACACAACAAACCTGGATCAGTAAGAGAAGTAATCGTGCACGCACCGCATTACATTTTTGGCGCAAATTGCTTGGGACTGAGTAAGGGCCTGTAGTTAGAATAGTTAGGTATCCTCATCTTCACAGGCCACACTACTGGTGAATTATCTACCTATTCGGTAGTAAGGACTAAGACTCAGAGAATTCTATAGACTTGTAACTCCCAGAGAGGATCTTCTGAGGATGTCAAGAAGCGATATTTTATACATTGTCACATTTCTTTGGCTTGCAAGCTGACTTACTATTATATTTTCTTGGTTGTACTTTGTTTGGGGGGAATAGGGGTATTTTGATAAGTTTGTAAGCTCTTGTGTTGTACCGCCGGTGCCCCTATCACACTCACTAAATTGTTCCTGTGACTAGGGTGATAAAAAGGTAGCAAGCGGCTGGTTAGTTGCAGCCTGCAGATAGGTAAAAGCTTGGAGTGTATTGGAGCTGCACATGAGAGGGCATCGCGCTGTACAACACCAGGGCCTCAGCTTACTGTCTGAGTGCATGTAAATAGTTGGGAGTGTTTTTTTGGTAAAGTAAAATCTTGTTTTTACTAAATTGAGTTTGAGTCGCTTTCCTTTGTTCGTGACTTCGCTGTATCCTGGGGAGCCCACCCCAGTACACGGCTTACACTTCCACAGTTCTTTGGTCTTCCCCATAGTGGAGTTTGGAGTGTGACTGTTTGAGGTTGTGGACAGTTGTCTTTTATACTGATAACAATGTCAAACAGGTGCCATTACTACAGGTAATGAGTGGAGGACAGAGGAGCCTCTTAAAGAAGAAGTTACAGGTCTGTGAGAGCCAGAAATCTTGCTTGTTTGTAGGTGACCAAATACTTATTTTCCACCATAATTTGCAAATAAATTCTTTAAAAATCAGACAATGTGATTTTCAGGATTTGTTTTCTCATTTTGTCTCTCATAGTTGAGGTCTACCTATGATGTCAATTACAGGCCTCTCTCACCTTTTTAAGTGAGAGAACTTGCACAATTGGTGGCTGACTAAATACTTTTTTCCCCACTGTAAATCTAACTAAAATTTAGATTATTACAAAAAAAAAAAAACCCTGCTGCTAAAAATTGAGAAGGTGCAGGTCAGAAATGTATGACACTGACAAGTGCACAGCGCCGCAGGATGTACACAAGACGGCTTGTGTATGTACTACTGTCAAAAAGTCCCTATCCTAAAAGCTATCTAAAGATTTTCTATAGATATAAATAGAGACTTCTATCTATATTTACAGCAAATATAATTCAATCTAATTGAAATTTAGATTATTAGAAAAAAAAAACCCTGCAGTCAAGAAAAAATTGAGCAGAGGCCCGATCAGTAACTTAGGTCACTGAACGGAGCTCTGCGGCATCACAGGGATGTAACAAAAAAGCAGGAAGCAAGAAAACCCACAAAAAGTAAAAAAAAAGAGCAAAACAAAAAAAAAAAGAAACTCCCCAAAAAGGGTCTGGTGCTGGTTAGGGGACTTATTCCCTAATCAGCAGCCAGCAGAGGGGACCAGACCAATTGTAGCGATGGGCCAGGGTGGCACCACTGTATGCCCCTATGATCCTCGACACTGAATGGCGCTATATATAGCATCAATCTCTGCCGGTTTTTGAGTACCCTGCCGACACAGATCATTGGATCTGTGCTGGCAAGCTGCTATTGGCTGATCAGATTTGATTAGTAATAGTAATTGGTTGATTGAGTTTAATTACAGTAATAGTACAGCGCTCACCGTCTAAGGGTTAAAGGTTGTCTAGTTTCAGCAAATAAATGTTATTGTGCATATATTGGAAATTATTTAATTTTCCAATATACTTTCTGTATCAATTCTTCATGGTTTGCAGGGGATAGAAAGCAGTTCATGGTCATGTGATGGACCCACAGGTGCACAGCACAGTAATCAAACATCTGTCTGGTAATGAACCTGTGTGCTCATCACATGACCATGGACTGATTTTTATCCACTGGAAGTAACAGAATGAATTACAGCAAGGAGAGATCTAGAAAACTGTAAGGAATTGATACAAAAAGTATATTGGAAAATTGCTGAACTTTTCATTATATAAACAATAACATTTATTTGTAGAAACTGGACAACCCCTTTAAAGAGTTAAAGGGGTATTCCAGTTCATTTTTTGATGACCTATCCTCAGGATAGATCATCAATAAAAGATCACTGGGAGTCCATCAGCTGCTTGTAAGGTCTGCAGTGCTCATGTGAACACCATGACCCCTTCACATTGCATTCTTTTTGTTTCATAGTGGCCATGTAATGTAATTACAGCCTCATCACATAGAAGTGAACAGGCTATAATTACATTACATGGCCACTATGAAAAAGACAACATGCAATGTTAGTTGTAATGTCATTGTGTCATACCCCACAGCCCTCTTAACCCTTAGGAGACGCAGAAATATTTCATTTTTGTGTTTTCGTTTTTTACTCCTTACATTTCAAAAGCCATAACTTTCTCATTTTTCTGTTTACATAGTCATATGAGGGCTTGATTTTTGCGTGACAAGTTGTACTTCAAAGTGGTACCATTTATTATTTTGTACAATGTACCAGGAAGCAGGAAAAAAACTCAGAATGAGGTGGAATTGAGAAAAAAACGCAGTACAGCCACTTTTTTATGTCTTTTTTTTTTTTACGGCTTCCACTCTG
Source organism: Leptodactylus fallax (assembly GCA_947044405.1). NCBI lineage: Eukaryota > Metazoa > Chordata > Amphibia > Anura > Leptodactylidae > Leptodactylus > Leptodactylus fallax. The sequence goes on from CAMRHE010000097.1 coordinate 3,476,654, forward strand.
CGGTAAAAATGCTATGTTAGCTTTATTCTGCAGGTCAGTACAGTCACATTGATACCAAATTTATATAGTTTTTTTCATGTTTTAATAACTTTACAAAAATTGCTGTGGAGCTGTGTAAGGTATCTTTTTTTGCGGGATGATATGTAGTTTTTATTGATACCATGTTGAGGGATGTATGATGTTTTGATCACTTTTTAATCCATTTTATTAGGGATGTAATTTGGCGAAAAAACGCCAAATCAGCCATTTTGATTTTTTTTTCCTGCTACGGCGTTTACCGTGTGGGACAAATATTTTTATATTTCAATAGTTTGGGCATTTTTGGACTTGGGGATACCTAATGTGTTTATGTTTACTTTTATTTATTTATATTTATATGTGATCTAGGGAAAGGGGGGGGGTAATTTAAACTTTTAGGTTTTTTTTTATATTTTTAAAAACTTTTTTTTCTTTTATTTTTAACTTTTTTTTCTTTAGATCACCTGTGCCATAGACTGCAATACTACTGTATTGTAGTCTATGGAAGATTTGCTATGTAACTATTGAAGCCTGCTGCACGCAGGCTTCAATAGTTACATTACTATGGCAGGGCTGGGAGTCTTCAGAAGGCTCCAGGCTGCCATGGTAACGGAATGGAGCATCCTGTTACTTAGAAGCAAATAGAAAGTGAAAGTGACCACTCGGATGCCGTGGTCGCATTTGAGTGGTTAAATGCCTGTGAGCAGAGTCATCTCTGATCATGGCAATGCTGCCAGGTCCCTGCTGTATGAAACAGCTCAGACCCGGCAGCTAGTGCGGCCACTCTGTTTCAGAGTGGCCGCCATGTTTAGTCACGTGCATCAGGACGTAACTATACGTCCTGGTGCGCCTAGGGGTTAAGCAGCTGTTCATCGGGGTTCTGGGTGTTAGACTCCAACAGATTTCTTATTGATTACCTATCCTGAGGATAAGTCATCAATAAAAATGAGCTGGTATATCTTTTTAATATTACGTGCAAACCATATATTCTTTGGCATAACACAGCGACTTTGGCTGCAACTTCAGTTGAATGACCAAAGATTGCTGTGTTGCCCTCTGACCCATGTGGGTATGTTGTGACTTCAGCTTCTAGCCACAAAAACATTATGCACTGACCAATCTTTTTGCTACTAGAAGTCCATTTGCAGCATTCTCTGGGTCACAATGTTACTACATTGACTTACCTTAGTGAAGGAGTTGCAGTCTGACATGGTGATCTTTGGGTGCATGATGTGAGTTTGTGCAGTGTCACCGTGTAGCCCTAGATTTATTTATTGCTCTATCCCTGGGTCTCTTAAGTGACCCATTCATGTAGCAAAGCAATAGTGTCCTCAACGTGGTAACAGTGTTCTAATAGTGCCCCTACAGGTAATCGTCCCAAATAATCTGCCGCAGATAGGTAATAGGGCCTCCTAAAGGTAACAGTCCTTAATAGTGGCTCCCACACACATAGGTAATAGTGTCCTAATTATCCCTCCACAGGTAATCCCTCCATATAGATATTAGTGGCCCGCACATGTAATAGTTCTCACCACCCCTACATAGGTAATAGCGTCCCCACATCACATCTACTCCAGTTTTCCCCACCATACCCCCACATCACATTCAGTCCAGTTTGTAGTTAATTGCTTGATTCTCTAAGTCCTCTGACAACTATTGCTGGAATTACTGAATTTTCGCAACTGTGTTGCCTATAGCCTAGCTATGATGCAGTGAGATGGATCACTGATCTGTTTGCATGTCAACCTTTACACCAACTGAGGCTGATTACAAGTGTCCAAGCTTTTTATACTACATATGACATCAGCACTGTAAGGTCCATCTACCACTGTCTATTGGCTGAGAGACTGTCAGATGTTGCTATCATGTGATGTGTGAGTTACTGCACACATGACATTGCCTTCTCTGTATTTCCTGGTCAAACACGTGGCGATTGCCATTTTTGTACATCTGAAGCGAATCACCATTTGTTTGATTTAATTAAAAAACGAACTATTTGGAATATTTGAGACGAATAACCCAGCTTACTGGGTTCACCCATCTCTAAACTGATTCATCCATCTCTAAACAGCACTTTGTATGTATTGGTTAACAAAAAAAAACAAAATTGCTCCCCCCCCCAAAAAAAAAAAAATCTTAACAAAATGAGATTTTGCACTGTAGTGTACGATACGCTGCATAAGTCAGCTTATTTTTTCCCATGATAATGGCACTTTATATGTATTGGTTAACAAAAACACTATTGCTCAAAAAACCCTTAAAAAATAGATGTCTTACTAAAAGGACTGACTACAATGTAAGACACTCTGTGGACGGTCAGCAAGCTACACTAAAAGTAATAATGGCATATCTGACACTGTATTACAAAAAAATGGAAATAAAATTGCAAATAAAAATGTCCTGTTGAAAAAAAGATTTAACAAAATGAGATTATTGGCAATGAAAAGGTGAATTCTCCAGTGAATGTGGAAAACTGCATTCACACACTACAGTGAAGAAATTCTCCCTCCCCTCACTCCTATGATATTTCTGCCTATCTGTCTAACATTGATTTAGTACTAAACTGTTCTCCACTAGTCCTCCTCCTATACAGTGCCTTGCGAAAGTATTTGGCCCCCTTGAACTTTTCAACCTTTTGCCACATTTCAGGCTTCAAACATAAAGATATAAAATGTTAATTTTTTGGTGAAGAATCAACAACAAGTGGGATACAATTGTGAAGTGGAACGAAATTTATTGGTTATTTTAAACTTTTGTAAAAAATAAAAAATTGAAAAGTGGGGCGTGCAATATTATTTGGCCCCTTTACTTTCAGTGCAGCAAACTCACTCCAGAAGTTCAGTGAGGATCTGTGAATGATCCAATGTTGTCCTAAATGACTGATGATGATAAATATAATCCACCTGTGTGTAATCAAGTCTCCGTATAAATGCACCTGCTCTGTGATAGTCTCAGGGTTCTGTTTAAAGCGCAGAGAGCATCATGAAGACCAAGGAACACACCAGGCAGGTCCGTGATACTGTTGTGGAGAGGTTTAAAGCCGTATTTGGATACAAAAAGATTTCCCAAACTTTAAACATCCCAAGGAGCACTGTGCAAGCGATCATATTGAAATGGAAGGAGTATCAGACCACTGCAAATCTGCCAAGACCCGGCCGTCCCTCTAAGCTTTTATCTCAAACAAGGAGAAGACTGATCAGAGATGCAGCCAAGAGGCCCATGATCACTCTGGATGAACTGCAGAGACCTACAGCTGAGGTGGGAGAGTCTGTCCATAGGACAACAATCAGTCGTACACTGCACAAATCTGGCCTTTATGGAAGAGTGGCAAGAAGAAAGCCATTTCTCAAAGATATCCATCAAAAGTCTCGTTTAAAGTTTGCCACAAGCCACCTGGGAGACACACCAAACATGTGGAAGAAGGTGCTCTGGTCAGATGAAACCAAAATCGAACTTTTTGGCCACAATGCAAAACGATATGTTTGGCGTAAAAGCAACACAGCTCATCACCCTGAACACACCATCCCCACTGTCAAACATGGTGGTGGCAGCATCATGGTTTGGGCCTGCTTTTCTTCAGCAGGGACAGGGAAGATGGTTAAAATTGATTGGAAGATGGATGGAGCCAAATACAGGACCATTCTGGGAGAAAACCTGTTGTGTCTGAAAAAGACCTGAGACTGGGACGGTGTAATGCTAAGAACCAAAATGACAGCCTTGATAAAATGGCTGACAAGATGTTTCTAGAAGTCAAGTCATGTAACCTTAGTTTCAACTCTGTATGGTGTAATGTCTAGTTAAACAGAAAGCAAGATCAGAGTTCAACTCTGTCCTATGTGATGTTTACATGGACAGCTTGAAGAATCAGCTCTGTTTGACTTTGTCTACATAAGACATAAAAATCAACTCCAAAGTGCAACTCTGTTTGACTTAAGGTATACATAGACTTACAAACCAGCTTAACGATTAACCTTGTATGAAGTAAAGTGTCACAAGACATATTCTGGTGAAACCTGGCCTATTTCGCAAGAATGTGAGCTTGGAGATGAGAAAAGCCTTACAGAGGTGTATACACCTCTGTAACCCGCCCACTCTATGACACACACAAAGGGTATATAAAGACGGATGATATCCCCCAGCCATATGTTGCAACCTTTACAGCAGATTGGGGACGCCTGATGCTGCAGACCTGTCACAATGGCTTGGTGAGATTTTCCTGAAGATACCCTGATTAGAATTCATCAATGAAGCTTGGCAGTGTTGTAAGTGTTGATTTAATATACCTTTCAATATACTTTTAAGTGTGGATTTGATTATATCATAGTTTGCTTAACTTTGATTATCTTGCTATACCTTGCTTTATTGCTAGTGTAGATTATACCGTGCTTTATTGCAGGTTTTGATTATATCACAGGTTGATTAACCTTGATATACCTTCTGATATACCTTTAAGTGTTGAAAGTGTGGATTTAATTACATTCTAATATCTTTTATACTTTTCCTTGTTGTAAGACCTTTTTGATATCTTCTTATACTCTTCTTAATTAAATTGTTAAACTATTGTTGATAGTCAGGTGTTTTATTCTATAACTTTATTCTATTACACGGAATCCAAAGAATCTTTGTCATTTGGCAAAACATTGGAGATTTATCTTCCAGCAAGACAATGATCCCAAACATAAAGCAAAATCTACAATGGAATGGTTCACAAATAAACGTATCCAGGTGTTACAATGGCCAAGTCAAAGTCCAGACGTAAATCCAATCGAGAATCTGTGGAAAGAGCTGAAAACTGCTGTTCACAAACGCTCTCCATCCAACCTCACTGAGCTCGAGCTGTTTTCCAAGGAAGAATGGGCAAGAAATTCAGTCTCTCGATGTGCAAAACTGATAGAGACATACCCCAAGCGACTTACAGCTGTAATCGCAGCAAAAGGTGGTGCTACAAAGTATTAACTTAAGGGGGCTGAATAATTTGGCACGCCCCACTTTTCAGTTTTTTATTTTTTACAAAAGTTTGAAATATCCAATAAATTTTGTTCCACTTCACGATTGTGTCCCACTCTTTGTTGATTCTTCACCAAAAAATTAAAATTTTATATCCTTATGTTTGAAGCCTGAAATTTGGCAAAAGGTTGAAAAGTTCAAGGGGGCCGAATACTTTCGCAAGGCACTGTATCTATATCTAGTTCTATTGCAATATTGGTGTTGTTTTCCTAGCAGCAAACTGCAGCAATTGCTTTGGATAATGCAGCGATTATAATGACACATGTAAGCTTGCAATATCAAAAAACGGCTTTTCTTTTTGCCCACAGAATATATATTCTTATATTGTGACCTCTTCACCTACCACTTATGATTGGCTAAGAGGCTGTCAGGTGATACCAGAAATTAACCTACAAGTCCATGTGAATTATGCTTTACATTTTACATGTTGTAACAGCCATATTCTATCTCTTTTCCTCTCTCTCTCTCTCTCTCTCTCTCTCTCTCTCTCTCTCTCTCTCTCTCTCTCTCTCTCTCTCTCTCTCTCTCTCTCTCTCTCTCTCTCTCTCTCTCTCTCTCTCTCTCTCTCTCTCTCTCTCTCTCTCTCTCTCTCTCTCTCTCTCTCTCTCTCTCTCTCTCTCTCTCTCTATCTCTATCTCTATCTCTCTTTTTATATGTCTTTGAATGCTAAACTCTTAACTTTACTATGTCCTCTGGCATATAGCCGGAAGGAGAAGAGTGGCAAAGTTGCTTAGTTGCAGGACACAAAAGAAGGTCAACACAAATGACCAATTATACAGGATTCAGGATTGCTTCCTGAGCAGAGCTAAATGAGTGCTGCTATATAAATGATGGAGCAGAATGGATGACACTGGCCATATCCGATAACTGTTTTTCTTTTAGCACTCTTTGAGGATTTGGCAGAAAACAAATTTTTATTTCAAAGTTTATTTCAAGGCAGCAACCAAATTCTGCAATAATGGTGTCAACTGTTCACTGGCAGCTCTGAAAGCAAAAACTGACAATAGGGAGCCTTCTCCATAAAAAAGAGAGAGAGCTACTGCTACATTCTTAAATTCTCCCAGCACATGGCAAGCTCTAAAACTTAAGCTGTAAGTTAAACACTTCAAAACCAAATGTCTCAGCAAAGCTAGAACCTGAAGCAATGCAGATATGTATTTATTAAAATCAACCACTGCACTCTTGTTAACAAAAATCTATTTGTTCAACATTTCAGGACCCCAAAGGTCAATTGCAGCCACAACTGAAAAAAGATCCAATAAGGTAAGTTTTTTTTTGCAAAATCTTTATCCATCTAGTCAACAGGCTTTAGCAGCTATTTCTTGCTAAAGATGGCTCCATAACCATGTGTACCAGCAGCATCTGTGTACTGTACAGCTGAAGATACGCATTACCAATCTAATCTCACGCTCAGGAAAGCATGAGATGCCTTCATAAGGGACCGCCATTTCTTCAAATCACCCTTTAAGTCAGTTAATGAAGCAGTAATTGCAGTTCTTACAATGTAACTTTTGGGGAATTGATATAATTGCTTACAAACACCCATATGCAACTTTATCAGAAAGGAGGCTAAGGACCATCCTCTTTGTGTCTGTCATAATGCCCAAATAAGAAGGACGTCTAGTACAAGGGTCAGCAACCTTTTTATTCTGGGGTGCCGATTTGGAAAAAAAAAATCAAAAATATGAAGTACTTAGTGTACCATGTAATAATTGTAAGGGTGTTGCCCTCCTACATCGGTGATTACCAACAGGGGGCTTCAACACTCTGGAAGTATTTAAAAGGATGATCCCATGCCTTTATGCAATGTTATCTGCGTCCTTAGGATGTTTTTTGACTTTTGGTAAAAATTATTTGGTAGGGGGACCCTAAGTCTGAAAAGGTTGGGAAACACTGTACTACATGAAAGTCATATAACGCAAACCATAACTGCAACCAGTTAGTCGATTGAGCTTACATTTCAATGTGATCCTTTAGTAAAATTATTCATATTTGGACTGGACATGGGGCTACGTGTAATCTGCAGTAAGCCTGCTTTGTGGGGGCAGAGGATGCCCATCACACAGCCTAGTTTTTTTGTTGAAGAAATCCAAACAAATTTTTACAGTCTTATTGAAATGTATGAAAGCAAATTTAGCTGCCATATTACACTTTGCACAGGTAGTTGCTGACCTATGACTAGGCTATTGGCCTGGACACTTAGACATTAATTTGTGCCTCATGTTCCCACCACCTCCTAGTGCATCCTCCCTTCCGACTGCATTTACATGGGCGATTAGAAAGAGATTGCCACCTGTTTAAAACAGCAGAGAGATTCCTGTGCCAGGTAGATATGCCTTGGGTGCCGGGAGTTGCTGACTCCTGGTCTAATAGAACCTTTGGCCTTTTCATTGGCTATCAGGAAATAAAAATTACTACAGTGAAATCGCTATGGGGTCTAAACTAAAAAATCATCAAATAGTGTATTACCAATGAGTTTCCCGTCTCAAACTGGATTCCTGGAAGCTGCTAAACTACTCTAGACAGTTAATAAGCATTTCAAAATAGTGACAGGATATGCCGCAACCCATAGGCAAACACATATCGCCAAAATATTGCCCAATCGATTGACAACTGAACAGATGGAAACAGTCAGAAAGAACTGGGAGGAGTTGGAATACTGATTCAATATTTGATTTAGCCAACCAAGTGCCAGGGCCAGCTCAGCTTATCAGCTGAATGGCCATATTGAAGGATACATAGAACACAGCTGTGTTAGAATTTCCAACCAGAAAAGATAAATGGTGAATGAGTCTATATTTATCTTGTACTTTTTTTGGGACTGCTAATGGGAATATCCTAAGATTTTCCAAATAAAGTTCAGTGCATTGGCTGGCCATGCATCCTATCTGAACCTTCATATCTTCTTGAACAATATTGAGAGACTGTGAAACCAGATGTCACCTTAATCCCTCATGTGTGTGTACCGGGCAGCACATGGCCAAAACTTCATCAATGGGTACACGATCACTGTGGAAACTTACCAAATATACTTCAGCATAAAAGGAATGGGACGGCACTCCACCTAGTTATCTGTATGTGGTTTGCTTTTATTACAGGAAGTCACATCCCACAAGACACTGTAAACTGAGGTATATCCAATAGTGAAACATTTCGGGTAAAACCCTTCATCAGGCTTGGATAATACAAAAAATGTGTTAGTACAATATACAAAGTGAAATGTAACAAAGTATAGTATATACAATACATATAATAAACAACTGAATAACCAAAGTTCAAGGGGAAAATAAACAAAACATATATGGGGATATACCATATAGGTAAGTGCGAGAGCCAAATATATAAGCTAGTATGTACAAGTCTAAAACATACATCAAAAAGAGTGTACATTAACAAAAATATATAGACAGATACTGGGATACCCAGTAGGGGCACTAAACAATGGCAAATACATGGGCTCATACATCTGACTCATATAATGAGTGGCGAGTATGTGAACTGATACATATGTCATAATTATGATATCCCCATAAATGATATAGTGGTCAATAAGTAAATAGAATGCCACCTGCTGGCTGTCAGATAAGTATATATACAAAGCTTGGCTGTTGAGTTGCAAGCTCATACACCAATGAGTAACAAGTAATATACATGCAATTTGTAGGCGGAGTAAATTGTATCCAAATATGTAAATAACTTTAATGTTTTCTCTGTATTTTTGACTTATTACTGTACGCTAGCCATTATAAAAACAGACCGTTTCTTAGCCAGTTTAGGTTTTTTTCTTTCAAATTGTTGTTCTTTCTCGATGGTCAATTGATCTGGGGACACCAAGGACCATATATTGATAAAATCATAATGGACTTTTCTTTTACCTCTGAAGATACATGTGTTCCTAGAGGGGCCTTTTTTTTTACCAATAAATAACATGTCTGAGTGTCCAACTACCCCTGTGGAGGAACCACACCTGGGGAAGTAACATGAGTTTATGAGCCCTTCATTCTTGTTCCTGCTTGCACACAGAATAACTTAACATTCACATGTGAAGATGACTATGCATCAATAGGTGGAATGGAAAGCTGTGGAGGAACACTGAAAACCACAGAAGCAGGGGTAGAAGTTGGTGATGCTGCTCCTGGCTGACATTTTCTTCCACCTGTGAGACTTACTCCCAGTGGCGTAACTAGGAATGGCTGAGTCCCAAGGCGAACATTTGACATGGGGCCCCCCCCCAAGCCGCCGCCCCCAACCCCCCCAAACCACCGCCCCCAACCCCCACACACACAAACCGCATTCCTGCGCACACTATTATGCCCCATAGTGGCCCCTGCACACGGTATTATGTCCCATAGTGGCCCCTGCACACGGTATTATGCCCCATAGTGGCCCCTGCACACGGTATTATGCCCCATAGTGGCCCCTGCACACGGTATTATGCAGCATAGTGGCCCCTGCACACAATATTATGCCCCATAGTGGCCCCTGCACACAGTAGTTTGCCCCATAGTGGTCCCAGCACACAGTAGTTTGCCCCATAGTGGCCCCTGCACACAGTAGTTTGCCCCATAGTGGCCCCAACACACAGTAGTTTGCCGCATAGTCGCCCTTGCACACAGTAGTTTGCCCCATAGTGGCGCCTGCACGCAGTAGTTTGCCACATAGTAGCCCCTGCACACAATAGTTTGCCCCATAGTAGCCCCTGCACACAGTAGTTTGCCCCATAGTGGCCCCTGCACACAGTAGTTTGCCCCATAGTAGCCCCTGCACACAATAGTTTGCCCCATAGTAGCCCCTGCACACAGTAGTTTGCCCCATAGTGGCCCCTGCACACAGTAGTTTGCCCCATAGTGGCCCCTGCACACAGTATTATGCCCCATAGTGGACCACCCATGAACGATTATTATACTCTGGGGTCTTTTCAGACCCCAGAGTATAATGATCGGAGACCCAGGGGAGGATAGAAACATAGAAAACACTGCAACTTACCTCTTCCTCGCTCCGGTGCACTCCCGTGCGCTACTTCGGCCATCTTCAATGTCAGATCGGATCTCGCACGATCCAGGCCGGCGTCGCGACGCATAATGATGTCGGCTGACGTCTGGGACGTCACCAAACAGGCCCGAAGCCTGCGGAGCCGCGGAGAGGTGAGTTACAGTGTTTTTTATGTTCGCTCACCTCCCCTGGGCCCCTGATCGTTATACTCCCGGGGTCTCAAAAGACCCCGGAGTATAACGATAGCAGTGATTGTGGGGTTCGCGGTAGCGACTGCCACAGGGCTCCGGGCCCCGTAATGTTCCGGGCCCTGTGGCAGTCGCTACCACTGCTACCCCGGTAGTTACGCCCCTGCTTACTCCCACATTGATGTCTAGAAGGAAGAGAGGTAGACTATCCTTTCCCTATGAGAGCTCTGAGAACTCATCTTGTGATGACCATTGTGGGAATTATGCCTATGTGAATCACCATAATTACTACTACATGAACACCTCTGGAAACAGTGACATCTGTGGTAACAATGTCTAACCCAGAATCACATGGAGTAATACTCTTCCCATGACAGGATCCACCACTACTGTTTCCCAATAAGTAGCTCCCTTCCATGGGAATTATTATTATTATGCTTACTTATATAGTGCCATCATATTCCGCAGCGCTTTACAGACATTGACAGTCACTGTCCTATATAGGGCTCACAATCAACATTCCCTATCAGTATGTCTTTGGAGTCTGAACAGTCACCTGTGTGGCCTCAGGAATGCAATCCATTTCAAAGAATTCCTCCAAAGAGGAAATGGATGCTGTCCACAGTGGAATATAAACCTATGGAAGGACCACCCTCAACAAGGCCATCCCCCCAGACATTGCTGAGTCCTGGGAAACAAGGAAAAAAATTAGTAGTTGGCACACAGGAAAAAAAAAATCTTGCAGCTTTATTTCAAATCTTGACTAAAAATATAGACTTGTACATAACAAGGCATAGTGAAAACCTCCTTTAATGCGTTTCTGGCCAGCTAAGGGCCATTAATCATGATGATCCCTGGCCCCATAGTGGACAACATGATGGGAAAGCCCCCCAAAGGGACCATTGCCTGTCAATCAATGGCTCTTGACCTTAAACAGCATGGTAGTCATAACCTTCATGCAGAGGCGTAACTAGGGGTTCAGCACGGGGGGGGGGGGGTAAACATATGCAAGTGGGCCCCCTACCCTGGTATACCAATATTGTCACTTTATAGTGATGGTATAGTGGTAGATAGCAGCTCTACACAGGGCTCTGCAGATAGTTTAAGTAAATACAGTACAGCAAAAATGCTGTGACTCACAGGTGACGTCTCTGACTGTAACCTTTCACATTTCTCGTCTCCATCCGCACCACCACTTCTCTGTAAAGTTTGCAACAAAAATATCTTTGGCTTTGAGAAGATGTAGGGCGGTCAGTTTCATTTATCAAGATTTGTCTTATCACATTTCATCAGTTACACTGGTCTACAGCCAAATTGGTTCAGACATGAAAACAGTTGATCATAACTCATTTTGGGGTGCTGAGATCGAAAATGATGCTCAAATTTTGAAATTGGCTCTAATTTTCATGATACAGTGGTGCTTTTGATATTTCTCACAGCCTTTAATACAATACTGGAAAAAGCTTGCATCATCAGTATTGCATCATCTACTAGAATTGCATCATCTCAGAATGACCAATAGAAAGATGCCAATAAAGGCCAGGTGATACAATCCTAATTAAACTTGCATCACACAACTTTATATATTCTCCCTCTATCAGCCATCCAGCACTTGTTACAGTTTGGCTTACATTGTTCAGTCTATATATGTTCAGCGATGCTTCGGACTTGCATTAATAAAGCAGATAATTTCTGCTATATATGTGGTGAAGTGACTTTTGCGTCACAAAAGCGAAGTTTGACTCCTATGGTTAGGAAAGCCTACCACCTGTATTTTGGCTGCAAAATAGGAGATCAGAACAAGAGTTGGGCTCCACACACATGCTGTAATAGATGTTCATCAAACCTCACACAGTGGTTAAACGGGAAAAGACAATCTATGCCTTTTGCAGTGCCAATGGTCTGGAGAGAGCCAACTGACCATACTGCCAATTGCTACTTCTGCATGGTGCCTCCAATTGGGAAAGGAATTTGGAATAAAAAGAAGTGGACTTTACAGTATCCAAATATTCCATCTGCGATACACCCAGTAGCTCATTCAGGAGAATTGCCAGTTCCAAAAGCACCAGAAACAATCTCACTGGATTCCACTGAGGAAGAAAAAGAAGAAGCATGTGGTCATGAACCATCGACCTCGCACGATCAAGATTTTCTTCCATCAATCTCCACTGAACCACACCTTATATCGCAAAGTGAACTGAACAATCTTGTTACAGATCTAGATCTGCCCAAGAGTAAGGCAGAGCTCTTAGGTTCCAGACTTCAACAGTGGAATCTGCTAGCAGATGATGTTCGGATTTCTTTGTTCCGGGAAAGTCAAAAGCATCTTGTCCAATTCTTCTTCAAGTAGAGCGGCTGCCATCATCTTTACAGACCCAGCATCTGCCGTAATAGCAACTTTTTTGGTTGCAGATATTGTTGTGTTTTTTTGAGAAAAAGCCAAGAATGGCTACAAAAAGGAATGGGAAATATATAGGAGGTTCTTATACTTCTCATTTTTGCTCAGTCCACTCCTGACTTTCGCTTAAAAAAAATGCAACAAAATCTGCAACAAAAAAAGCTATGTTTCCGCAATGTGGGCGTTAGCCTAATGCAGATTCTCAAAGGTTCCACACACTGGTTGTGCAGGCTGAGTTATGGACAGGAGAACATTGGGTTTTTATCTTAACTACTTGCGTTGCCACCTTTCACCTGCAGCGCTAAGTGTAATGTATGGGCCGCATGGTTGGTTGAAGGGGGCCCTGATGGCCCTGCTTTTAATACGAATACCTCAATAATAGATAGAAATGCACACAAACCACTTTCATAAAATATATATATCATAATATAGTCCCAACATATTTGGTAACCCAATGTGTATGACAACCTATATACTTCACCAATCAGTAGTTCACCTATGAAGAAATATTAAAGCCAGAAGTGCGTTTTTTGTCTTTTTGATTGCACATGTCCCTCCAAAAACAAGGCATTACTTGCCCCTGTTGAAATAAAAATGCAAAAAAAGTTGATAGAGCTCAAATGTCAAGATGGAAAAATAAGTTTGTCTGTTCTCTGAGCCCAAAAATAATCTGGTATTTAAGGGGTTTGATGTATTATATTGTATATCCACTTACCTATCTTAGATTTGAAATGAATTTTGTGTAAGATACTTATGATCAACACTGACTCCATGTTCATGTTGAAATCAGAGTTGGAGGAATCAGTCTTCATAATCCCTGCATCTTCTGGTGGGCCTTGTTCTAACTCCAGCTCTTAGCTAGCGTAAATTTCAGACATCATTTACACCAGTTTCCACCCCTGCCACACCCTCTTTAACCCCTTAATGACACAGAGTAGTTTGTACGTTAATGCTCATTTACTTTTTTTCAAATATTCCCTCTCCATCTTCCAAAATTCATAACTTTCTTATTTTTCTGTCCACATAGCTATATGAGGCCTTATTCTTTATGTGATGAGTAGTACTTTCATTTGTCACCATTTTGGGGTACGTATAATGTTTTCATTAACTTTTATTTACTTCTTTTGGGGGTCCATGTGAAATAACATACAATTCTGTCATAATTTTTTGCATTTTGTTTTTATGGCGTTCACTCTGCATTAGAAATGACATGGCAGCTTTGTCCAGCGGGTCATTACAGTTACGGCGATATCAGATTCATATTGGTTTTTATTACATTTTACCGCTTTTACAAATAAGACATCGTTTTTTTGAAAATGAACGATTTTGCTGGGGTCACTGTATTCTGATGCCTATAACTTTTTTACTGAATTGTTGACTGAGATATGTCAGGGCTCTTTATTTGCAGGACAAGTTGTACTTTTTATTGGTGCCAATGTTTGTATGTATGACTTTTTGATCACTTTTTATTGTTATTTTTTTGGGGAAAGCAAAGTGACCAAAATATGTTAATTTGCGCATTGCAGTATATATATTATTTTTACGTCGTTCACCGTATGGTATAAATAATACTATTTTTGGATAGTGGGGACTTATATGCACGTGGGGATACCTAAAATGTTTGTTTATTTATTTTTGTTTACATTATATATTTTTTGAACTTTTTATTATTTGTTTATTTTTGTGTGTTTTTACTATGTGTTTCTGTGTTTTTTCACTTTTTACATGTTCAACAAGGGGACTTGAAGCTGGGATCTCAGATCCCCTGTGCAATGTCCTGCAATACATAGTATTGCAGAACATCGCACAGTAGTTTCCATGGGAGCTGTGCATAGGAAGCCAGGAGGCTGTGGCCTGGCCTCCTGGTTGCCATGGCAACCCCTTGGAACCAGCAATCTTATCGCGGGGGGTCCGAGGGGTGACGGGGGGCGAACTTGCCCCCCGACCCACTGGATGCTGTGATCGCTATTGAGTATCTTCCAACTCCGGCGACTGGTACCGCCCCTCCGCTGTGTAATATAGCCGAGAGCAGGATGTAATGCCGCAGGTATAGCTTCTGTGCCCGCGGCATTATAGCGCCGTAATAGTACTGAGCTGAGCGTGAACTATATACATGCCACGACGTACTATTACGGCGTGGAGCGGGAAGGGGTTAAGGAAAGTGATGAGGGCAGTATAAAAACACTAAGTTCAGCAAAAATTGTCATGTTGATGTTTAAAAAGTAACCCTTTTTTGCGATTATTTTAGAGATTTCTGACATAGAGATCAGTTGAGAGATCATTCTACTTTAATAATAAGTCGACGATAATAAGACACAAAACATATCAACAGTCAGAATATGTAGCCAGTGGCGTAACTAGGAATGGCTGGGCCCCAAGGCGAACATTTGACATGGGGCCCCCCCCCAAGCCGCCGCCCCCAACCCTCCAAAGCCGCCGCCCCCAACCCCCCCAAGCCGCCGCCCCCAACCCCCCCAAACCGCCGCCCCCAACCCCCCCCACACACAAACCGCATTCCTGCGCACACTATTATGCTCCATAGTGGCCCCTGTACACGGTATTATGTCCCATAGTGGCCCCTGCACACGGTATTATGCCCCATAGTGGCCCCTGTACATGGTATTATGTCCCATAGTGGCCCCTGCACACGGTAATATGCCCCATAGTGGCCCCTGCACACGGTATTATGCCCCATAGTGGCCCCTGGACACGGTATTATGCCCCATAGTGGCCCCTGTACACGGTATTATGTCCCATAGTGGCCCCTGCACACGGTATTATGCTCCATAGTGGCCCCTGCACACAATATTATGCCCCATAGTGGCCCCTGCACACAGTAGTTTGCCCCATAGTGGCCCCAGCACACAGTAGTTTGCCCCATAGTGGCCCCGACACACAGTAGTTTGCCCCATAGTGGCCCCTAAACACAGTAGTTTGCCCCATAGTGGCCCCTGCACACAGTAGTTTGCCCCATAGTGGCCCCTGCACGCAGTAGTTTGCCCCATAGTGGCGCCTGCACGCAGTAGTTTGCCCCATAGTAGCCCCTGCACACAGTAGTTTGCCCCATAGTGGCCCCTGCACACAGTATTATGCCCCATAGTGGACCACCCATGAACAATTATTATACTCTGGGGTCTTTTCAGACCCCAGAGTATAATGATCGGAGACCCAGGGGAGGATAGAAACATAGAAAACACTGCAACCAGTGGCGTAACTAGGAATGGCTGGGCCCCAAGGCGAACATTTGACATGGGCCCCCCCCCCAAGCCGCCGCCCCCAACCCCCCCCAAGCCGCCGCCCCCAACCCCCCCAAACCGCCGCCCCCAACCCCCCCACACACAAATCGCATTCCTGCGCACACTATTATGCCCCATAGTGGCCCCTGTACATGGTATTATGTCCCATAGTGGCCCCTGCACACGGTATTATGCCCCATAGTGGCCCCTGGACACGGTATTATGCCCCATAGTGGCCCCTGTATACGGTATTATGTCTCATAGTGGCCCCTGCACACGGTATTATGCCCCATAGTGGCCCCTGCACACAATATTATGCCCCATAGTGGCCCCTGCACACAGTAGTTTGCCCCATAAGTGGCCCCAGCACACAGTAGTTTGCCCCATAGTGTCCCCGACACACAGTAGTTTGCCCCATAGTGGCCCCTGCACACAGTAGTTTGCCCCATAGTGGCCCCTGCACACAGTAGTTTGCCCCATAGTGGCCCCTGCACACAGTAGTTTGCCCCATAGTGGCGCCTGCACGCAGTAGTTTGCCCCATAGTAGCCCCTGCACACAGTAGTTTGCCCCATAGTGGCCCCTGCACACAGTAGTTTGCCCCATAGTAGCCCCTGCACACAGTAGTTTGCCCAATAGTAGTCCCTGCACACAGTAGTTTGCCCCATAGTGGCCCCTGCACACAGTAGTTTGCCCCATAGTGGCCCCTGCACACAGTATTATGCCCCATAGTGGACCACCCATGAACAATTATTATACTCTGGGATCTTTTCACCAAACAGGCCCGAAGCCTGCGGAGCGGCGGATAGGTGAGTTACAGTGTTTTTTATGTTCGCTCACCTCCCCTGGGCCCCCGATCGTTATACTCTGGGGTCTCAAAAGACCCTGGAGTATAACGATAGCAGTGTTTGTGGGGTTCGCGGTAACGACTGCCACAGGGCTCCGGGCCCCGTAATGTTCCGGGCCCTGTGGCAGTCGCTACCACTGCTACCCCGGTAGTTACGCCCCTGACTGCAACTTACCTCTTCCTCGCTCCGGTGCACTCCCGTGCGCTTCTTCAGCCATCTTCAATGTCGGACCGGATCTCGCGCGATCCAGGGCGGCGTCGCAACGCATAATGACGTCGGCTGACGTCTGGGACATCACCAAACAGGCCCGAAGCCTGCGGAGCGGCGGATAGGTGAGTTACAGTGTTTTTTATGTTCGCTCACCTCCCCTGGGCCCCCGATCGTTATACTCCGGGGTCTCAAAAGACCCTGGAGTATAACGATAGCAGTGTTTGTGGGGTTCGCGGTAGCGACTGCCAAAGGGCTCCGGGCCCCGTAATGTTCCGGGCCCTGTGGCAGTCGCTACCACTGCTACCCCGGTAGTTACGCCCCTGACGGCAACTTACCTCTTCCTCGCTCCGGTGCACTCCCGTGCGCTACTTCAGCCATCTTCAATGTCGGACTGGATCTCGCGCGATCCAGTCCGGCGTCGCGACGCATAATGACGCCGGCTGATGTCTGGGACGTCACCAAACAGGCCCGAAGCCTGCGGAGCGGCAGATAGGTGAGTTACAGTGTTTTTTATGTTCGCTCACCTCCCCTGGGCCCCCGATCGTTATACTCCGGGGTCTCAAAAGACCCTGGAGTATAACAATAGCAGTGTTTGTGGGGTTCGCGGTAGCGACTGCCACAGGGCTCCGGGCCCCGTAATATTCCGGGCCCTGTGGCAGTCGCTACCACTGCTACCCCGGTAGTTACGCCCCTGTATGTAGCCATATCAAATGAAAATTTACCCACAGACAGGTAATAGTATAATCTGAGGGAACCTTTTATATTTATTTTCTGCACTGGTAACTGCTCATGGCCTATGGCTGCAATTTAGAAATTATGTGAGATTATTGAATTTTCATCCTTGATAGCAATTGAGTAATATAATAAGAATATTTTCTTTACTCTGGAAGGAATAGTGAATATCTCGGGAAGCCTTAGAGAGCTGGTCTAGAATCTTTGGAAGCGCCTGATTTATTTATGTGCCAAATTTGGTTCAAATTGGTCCAGTCATTTGACTTAACCCCTTAAGGACACAGCCCAATAGTGCGTTAAGGACCAGGCCTTGTTTTTCAAAACTGACATGTGTCACTTTATGTGGCAAGAACTTTGAGACGCTTTAACTTACACAAGTGATTTTGAGATTGTTTTCTCGTGACACATTGTACTTCATGTTAGTGGTAAACACTAATCAATAATTTTGTATTTATTTATAAAAAAAAATAGGATATTTGATGGAAATTTGGAAAAAAAATTGCAATTTTCAAAATGTGAAATTCTCTGTTTTTCAGACAAATAGTCATACCACCCAAATACATTAATAAATATTATCTACCATATCTCTGCTTTATATTTATAATCTTTTAATCGTCCTTTAATTTATTTTGGATGTTAGACGGCTTACAAGTGTAACAGCGATTTTCCAGATTTACAAGAAAATTTCCCAAACTAATTTTTTAGGGACCACTTCAGTTCTAAAGGGGATTATAAAGGCCTATATATTAGAAACCCCCCATAAATCACCCCATTTTCAAAACTGCATCCCTCAAATAATTCAAAACAGCATTTGGGAAGTTTGTTAACCCTTTAAGCATTTCACAAGAATTAAAACGATATCGAGGTGAAATTTAGACATTTCAATTTTTTCCACTAATCCCTTCATTTAGCCCTAAATTTAACACATTCACAAAGGGTTAAAGGAGAAAATGCATCTCCCAGTTTATTATACAATTTCTCCAGAGCACAGAAATACCCCACAGGTGGGTGTAAACTGATGTTTGGGCACACGGCAGTGCACAGAAGGGAAGGAGTGACACTGGAGACGTTTGAAAAGCAGATTTTGCTGGAATAGTTTTCAGGTGCCATGTCTCATTTACTGAGCCCAGAGTCGGACTGGCCCACCAGGGAACCGTTGAATTCACCGGTGGGCCCCGAGCCCCGACTATTAGTCCTCATGTTACCAATGCAGATGCATTGGTCAGGGGCCCGATCGGGATCCTACAGTGGCCCCTGACCAGTGGTGTAATGATCGCGGTAGCAGGGGGTGCGACCGGGCTTGGCGGGCTATGGTGCCCGTGGCCAGCTGGACATGGCCAGGGCCCCGGACCACTATGATAGCGGTGGGGGAAAGCCTAGTTCCTTGACCACTATACATACTGTTATTGAAAAGGGACCCTGGCATATTGCAGGCCCCTTTCCAATAGATGGCAGCCCAGGGGAGGTGACTGAAAACAATAAATACATATTCTCACCTATCCTGGGCACAGCCTTCTCTCCGGCATCTTCTGTCATGTGACTGAGGACTGTGATTAGGCCCCAGTGGTCACATGGGGCACGGCCGCATAGTGACGTCAGTGCGTCCCCACGTGACCACTGAGGACCAATCACAGGCCTCAGCAGCGACGTCGGAAAAGGGCCTGAAGACGCTGAAGACGGCAGGATGGAGCGAGGATGCCAAGGAAAAGTAAGGCAAGGTGAGTATGAATGTTTGTTATTTTTAATCACCTTCTCTGGGCCTCCGATTATTATATTCTGGGGTCTGAGGAGACCCCAAAGTATAATAATAGCACCGAAGCGGAAGGGGCTGTTGGGCGCATATAATACTGTGTGGGGGCCACTGTGAAGCTTATAATACTGGGTGGGGGCCACTGTGGAGCATATAGTACTGAGTGGGGGCCACTGTGGAGCATATAAAACTGTGTGGGGGCCACTGTGGAGCATATACTCCATACAGTGGCTCCCTCACTGGTCCCCTATACAGTATGGGGACCATAGATAGGTCCATTATATTGTTGGGGGGGGACAGTGATGGAGGCCAATAGCCTGGGGGACATTAAAGGGGTTGGCAGGATAACATTTTTTTTTTTTTAATTACGCCTGGGCAGGTGAAAAAAACAAAACAAAAAAACCCCCCAAACTTTCTCTCCTGTCCCCAGCGTCTCCCAGCGCGGTTCGGTCCTGCAGCTCTGTTGTGTTCTTCCAGCTGAAGTTCCCTCTGCATGTGACTACCTGTGATGTCACGTGACCCCTGAGGCCAATTAGCGGCCTAAGGGAAGGGACCTGCGACGTCACAGCCAGTGAGGACTTCCGGCAAAAAGAAGACAGCGGAGCTGCGGGACCGGACCGTGCTGGGAGGACACCGGAGCACCAGAGACAGGTGAGTATGTTTAGTATGTTTTTTGTTTTTTTTTGGGGGGGGGAGGGGGGGATTCACCTCCCCTGGACTAATTATAAAAAAAGAAAAACATTATACTGGACAACCTCTTTAAAGTGTGGCGGATTAGGGGGTCCTGGGGGGTATATTAAAGGGCTTGTCCAGGCATAATTTGTTATGGTTTATCCTCAGGATAGGCCATAGATACCTGATCTGTAGGGGACTGACCCCAGACCGATCAGCTGTACGGAGCCACTTCTGGCGCCCATCCTGTACACAATACTAGGCCAGAAGCAGAAAGCTCTGTCCGCTGTGTACTAGCCGGGCACCTTCACTGCATCTCAGCACTTATTGAAGTCAGTAGGAGTTCAGCTCTAGTGAAGGTGCCGGAGCTTTCTGCTACCGGCCCTGTGTTGTGTACAGAACGGGCGCCGGAAGTGGTTCCGAACAGATGATGGGGCTGTGTGTCAGCCCCCTACCGATCAGGTATTTATGGCCTATCCTGAGCATAGGACATATAAAAGATTAACCCTGGACAACCCCTTTAATATGCCCCACACAGTTTAATGTCCCCCCACAGGATGTCAGCCCCCATCACTGCTCCCACACAATATAATGACATCATCACTGTTCCCCATACAGTATGGGGGACCAGTGAAGAGGCCACTATGTGGGGGGACCAGTGAAGTGACCATAGAAACAATTGGCCCAGACAACCCCTTAAAAGAGGTTGTCCATAAACTGGAGCGACCAGTATGGCGGCCGCCAGGGAGATGTAAAAATAAGAAAATTAAAAAAAAAAAAGCATACTCACCTGTCCCCAGAACCCTGTTGTCCCCTGCCTGTGTCTGTTCGGTCTCATGGCGGCGCCTCATTTCTGGAAATCCTGTACCTAATTGGTCTTAACGGTCAGATGAGCTGCAGGACTCCCAACAAGGAGTTGCCGGCATGAGACTGAATAGACACTGGCAGCGGACAACAGAGTGCCGGGGACAGGTAAGTATGCTTTTTATTTTATTTATTTTTTACTTTACACCTCCCGCCAGCCACATGGGTTGCTCCAATTCCTGGACAACCTCTTTAAAGGATTTATCCATCTTTCTAATATTGATGGCCTGTCCTTAGGATAGGCCATCATTATTACATTTGCGGGGATACAACATCCAGGACCTCTGCAGATCAGCTTTTCCAGGACAGTGCCGCTACAGGTAAAGGTAACAATTCTAGGAGCCATGCGGTTCACTTGCCATACAAGGTGTAGCAGTAGGTTTAGGTAGTGCAGTGGTGCACATGGTATAGTGGGTGAGCAGCGTGGCTCCCAACATGTTATTAACTTTAGCCATCCTGTCTCGGTACCGCTGATCTGCAGGGGTCCTGATGGTGGGCCCCTAGAAACAATTCCACTGGTGGGCCCTAGACATCCCAGTCTGACACTGACTGAGCCCCTAGAGTACCAAAACAATGGAAACCCCCTAAAAGTGACCCCATTTTGGAAACTACACGCCTCACAGAATTCATCATGTTGTATAGTGAGCATTTTGACCCCACAGCTGTTTAACAGATTTTACTAACATTGGGATGTATAAATGAAAAATTACTAAAACGTCACTTTATCCCCAAAGTTTTCATTTTCACAAGGGGTTAAAGGAGAAAAAGGACTACATAGTTTGTTAAAAATTTCTCCTGAACACAGCAATACCCCATATGTGGTCGTAATCTGCTGTATGGGTACATGGTGGGGCTCGGAATGGAAAGAGCACTATTTTGCCTTTGTTGGGCAGATTTTGCTGGAATAGTTTTCGGGTGCCATGTTGCATTTGCAGAGCCTCCAAAGTACCAATACAGTGGAAACCCCCTAAAAGTGACCCCATTTTGGAAACCACACCCCTCACAGAACATGTCAAGAGGTATAGTGAGCATTTTGACCCTACAGCTATTTCACTGATTTTATTAACATTGGGACATGAAAATGAAAAATTACTTTTTTCCAATAACCCGTCAATTTAGCCCCAAATTTTTCATTTTCACAAGAGGACAAAGGAGAAAAAGCTCCCCAAAGGTCATTACACAATTTCTCCTGAACACAGAAATGCCCCATATGTGGTTGTAATCTGCTGTTTGGGTACATGGTGGAGCTCAGAATGGAAAGAGTGCTATTTAGCTTTTGGAGGGCAAGTTTTGATGGAATAGTTTTCAGGTGCCATGTCGCATTTGCAGAGCCCCTAAAGTACCAATACAATGGAAACTCCCAAAAGTGACCCCATTTTGGAAACTACACCCCTCATAGAATTTATCTAGGGGTATAGTGAGCATTTTGACCTCACAGCTGTTTTATTAACATTGGGACGTAAAAATGAAAAATTACTTTTTTTCCAATAAACTGTCCATTTAGTGACATATTTTTAATTTTTGCAAGTGGTTAAAGAAGAAAAAGCTCCCCACAGTATGTTACACAATTTCTTCTGAACACAGAAATGCCCCATATGTGGTTGTAATCTGCTGTATGGGTACATAGTGGGGCTCAGAATGGAAAGAGCGCTATTTGGCTTTAGGAGGGCAGATGTGGCTGGTATAGTTTTCAGCTTCCATTTCACATTTGCAGATCCCCTAAAGTACCAATACAATGGAAACCCCTCAAAAGTGACCCCATTTTAGAAACTACACCCCTCAAGGAATGTATCAAGGGGTATTATTATTTTGAGCCTAAAAATGCTTCCCAAAAATTAATGTACAAAGTGAAAATGTAAGTTTTTGAAGAAATATCCAATTTCAGTGCCTAATACGTTGCGGCCACTTTGTGGCATCAGAGACATGAACTCCTAAAACTATTAAGTGGGCTATCTCGGGGGGAAAAAAAATTATATATGTGGGTGTAAACTGCTGCTTGGGAACACAGCAGGGCTCAGAAGGGAAGGAGCACTGTGGTTTTTTAGCTTTTGGAGTACAGATTTAGAGGGACTTTCTGGTCGCCATGTTATTTTTGCAGAGCCCTGGAGGTGCCAGTAAACTGGAATTCCCCAAGAAGTGACCCCATTTTTTAGGGGCAATTTTAGGGTCCCTGCAAATGTGACATGGCGTCCAAAAACCAACAATCTAAATCTGCGCTCCAAAAGTACATAGTGCTCCTTCACATCTGCACCCTCCTGTGTACCCAAACGGCAATTTATGCCCACATGTATGACACTGGTGTACCCAGGATAGTATACGTAGCAACACCATATGTGGGTATAATCTGCTGTTTGGGAACAGCCGGGCACAGAAGGGAAGGAGCGCTATTTTGGTTTTTGGAGCACAGTTTGGTTTTTGAACACCATGCCACTTTTGCAGAGCCCAAGAATTGCCAGTAAAGTGGAATCCGCAGACATGTGACCCCATTTTGGAAAATACACCCTTCAAGGGATTTATCAAGTGGTGTAGCGAGCATTATTAACCCTTAAAGGGGTATTCCCATGAACATAATCATATCTATATTTGTAGATAATTAAAAGTTAAACATTTTTGCAAATATAAGTATTTAAAAATTCTGCAGAGTTTTAAAGATTTTCTCTAATCATCTTAGTGGTGACATCTTTTGTCTTGATCGGTTGCCAATGGATACGACCACGAATGCAGAAACTTTCTATGGTCTGGGACTTGACAGAAACCCCGCTATGACTTCCTTATTGTAGCTGTGTTATCGGGCAGGGACACTACATGTATCAGAAGATATCCCGGGCCATGATAAGGAAATCATGGCTTATTTTCTGACCTTAGAAAGGTCCTGCATTCATGGTCGTATCCACTGGCAACCGATCAAGACAACAACTTGTGACTACAAGATATTTAGAGAAAATCTTTAAATCTCTGCAAAATGTTTAATTACTTATATTTGCAAAAATGTTTAACTTTTAATTATCTGCAAATTTAAAAATGGTTATGTTCATGGGAATACCCCTTTAAGTGTTGCATTCTTTTAATTTCCAGAAATGAATGCGCAAATGATAATGAAAAGTTAAAAATAACATTTTTCCAGAGATACGCCATTTCAGTGCCCGATATGTTGTGCCCAGCTTATGTCTGCAGAGACACAAACTCCAAAAACTGTTAAGCGGGGATCCCGGGCACAAGAGCCTTTGGAGCGTTCATCTCTGATACAAGCCGGGCACAACATATTACACACTGAAATGACGTATTCCTGGAAAAATTGTCATTTTCACCTTTCACAATCAGCTATGAATAATAAATTATAGCAACACTTGGGGGTTAAAAATGCTCACTGTACCCCTGGATAAATTCCTTCAGGAGTGTAGTTTCCAAAATGGGATGACATGTCAGGGGATTCCACTTTACTGGCGTTTCAGCACTGCAAAAGTGCAATGGCGTCCAAAAATCAAACCGTCCAAGCCTGTGCTCCAAAAACCAAATAGCGCTCATTCCATTCTGTGCCCAGCTGTGCCCAAACAGCAGTTTATACCCACATATGACATTAACTACGTTATCCTGGGTACACCAGTGTCATACATGTGGGCATAAATTGCAGTTTGGGCACACAGCAGGGCACAGAAGGGAAGGAGTGGCTTTTGGAGTGCAGAGTGCAGATTCAGATGTTTGGGATCTGGGTGCCATGTCATGTTTGCAGAGCCTGTAAAGTACCATAACAGTGGATTCCCCAAAGGAGTGACCCCATTTTGAAAACTGCACCCCTCAAAGAATTTATAGTGAGCATTAGTATCCCAGACGTGACTGCACAGCGGATGGGGAAAAGTGAATATGTAAGCTGTGCGGAGTACATTGGGAACACCAAATTCCCTACTATTTCTCCAGTAGTTCCTATTATTGGGGAGGTCACTCTGGGGGTCACTTCTAGTTTATTTTCCCTCATAAGCTCTAAATCTGGTTTGTCCCCTGATATACGCTCGCACAGCTTATACATTCCCTTCCTGCCGCAGTCAGTTATGTTCTAATGATTTGGCTATTTTTGGGGTTTTTGTCTTCACATTGTACAAGCTATATTTTCTTTATTTCTTTATGGTGATGTAGCCATATGAGGGCTTGTGGTTTGCGGGGTGAGATGTACTTTGTAATGACATCATCTTTGGGCGCCTATAACTTATTGAATAAATTTAATTAACTCTTTCTTGGTGGATTAAAAAAAAAAACCCATCAATTCTGGCACTGCGTTTTACCTTTTAAATTTTTCGCCATGCAGCGTAGGGCGTAAGTAACATGTTACCTTTATTCTGAGGGTCGGTACGATTACGGCGATACCTAATTTATATTGTTTTTTTATGCGATACTAATTTTGCAGAACAAAAACTCATTTGGGGACATAAATTAATTGTTTTTGCATTGCCATCTTCTGAGATGCGTAACATTTTTATTTTGCAGTTTACAGAGTTGGTTGAGGGCTTATTTTTTGCGTGTCAACCTGTGCTTTTTATTGGTCCTGTTTTGGGGTACATATGACTTTTTGATCACTTTTTATGGCATATTTTGTAAGGTGAGATGGCGAAAAATCATTACTTTTGGCGGGTTTTCTCCATTTTTGTTTCCCAACGTTCACCATGTACGTTAAATATTGTTTCAGTTTTATTGCACAGGTTGTTACGGACGTGGCAATACCAAATATGCATCATTTTTATACATTTTTAGGTTTTTTTTATATATAATTCATTTTATATAGGAAAAGGGAATTTTTAGGGCTTTATTCTTCTATTAATTTTTTTCACACACTTTATTTTATTTTTTTTTCACTTTTTTAATTTTTTCATGTGTCCCATTAGGACACTTGAGCCAGCAATGCTTTGATTGCTGGCTCTGTATTATAGACTGCAAGACACGAGCATACATGTGTCTTGCAGTCTATACAGGAAGTCATCGCTATGGAGACACATAGTGCTGACGTCCGGAGGTCTCAGCAGGATCAACCAGGTAGTGGGGTCTCCAGGCAGCCTGGGGTCACTGGGCAGACCCCGGGCTGAAGATTATAGATATTGGCACCCCCCCCGATCTCGCCGCGGGGGGTGCCGAGGGGAGCGGCAACAAGGCGGAACCCCTTGGATACCATGGGCATGTTTTACCGCGGCATCCAAGGGGTTAAAACCTCCGATCAGAGCTCAGTTCTGACCGGGAGATATGGAGCAGGGTGTTAGCTGTCAGTTACCAAGCGCACAGGACATAATAATACGTCCAATGTTGTTAAGGGGTTAAAATTCATTTTGGTAATGTACAAAATCAAAATTAGAAAACTGTTGCCTCTGTCCAAATATTTATGGACCTAACTGTAGGTAATGTTTTTTTTTAAAAAAAAATCAGCTAGAGGAAAAAATCTGCTACTGACTCCTATTGAAATTAGAGATGAGCAAATCAAATATGACGAAGTGGAATTCGATCCGAATTTCAGGAAATATTAGATTCGCATCGAATCCGGATTTCCTCACACTTCGTGGTAATGAATCGTACGGCTCCGATCGGGGGTTTTAACCCCTTGGATGCCACGGTCAAAGACGACCGTGGCATCCAAGGCGTTCTGTCATGCTACATGTCCCCCTTGGCACCCCCTGCGGTGATTAAAAATAAAAAAATTACTGATACTCATCTGTCCTGGGCTCAGCATCCACTCTGGAGATCTTCCAGACTGAGGTCCTGCTCCCCAGGCCTCACTGCTGGGGCCTGTGTTTGGGCCCCAGCGGTCACGTGGAGCGCGCCGGCGTAATGACGTCATTGCGCCCCCACTTGACCGCTGAGACCCAATCACAGACCCCAGCAGTGACGTCTGGGGAGCAGGACCTCAGTCGCAAGGAAGAAGAAGAGCGAGGAGGACGCTGCAGATAGTCGGATTCCCAGGAGAAGTGAGGTAAGGTGAATATAAGTGTTTGTTATTTCTAATCACTTTCCCTGGGCCTCTGATTATTATAGTCGGGTGTCTGAGGAGACCCCAAAGTATAATAATAGCACCAGCTCTGGGGGGGGGGGTCTTCTGATCGCTGCTTCAATAGGTATACGCTGCAATACACGTGTATTGCAGTCTATAGGAGGTTGTAAGCCCGTGTAGACACATAGGCTGACAGTCTCTATTCAAGGCAGGATCAACTAGGTATGTGGAGGGACAGCGATGGGGCAGACCCAGGATCACTAGTCAGACCCTGGCTGCCGAATAGGAGCAGCGGCATCCCCCAAAAATGTCGCAGGGGGGGCTGATTGGGAGCCCAATATATAATAAAACCCCTGAGATGCCGCTGACACCCGCAAAGCAGGGTGCGCACACAGTTTCAGTGTGCGCATCCTGCTTCCGCAATGGTTTGCGGGAAGTCCTTCCCGGCAGAGCCGTACTATTAGGGCGGATGTCGGGAAGGAGTTAACGTGATTTGCCACAAATTAATTCGGATCAGATCAAATTGTTACGGAAAATTCGGCGAATCAGCCGAATCGAATTTTTGAAAAATTCGCTCATCTCTAATTGAAATGAATGAGAGGCACTTTTTGAGGCAGATTCAGTCTCAAAATCAGCCTGCAAAAAACTCTGGGTGAACATACCCTTATTGTGCTACAGCAGTTTCATAAACCTTAATCACAATTGGTAGAGTCAAAAGATTCAAATTCAATCTATAATGTGTCCAAGACGAAGAACAGACAATTTTGTCCAGGAACATGGCATTCTTTTTCTACATGTTTGGTATAATTTGTTCCTTGCTACATGCCAAAACCCAATGAAGTTACTTTATTTTTTGCTTTATAAGACACACCTGATGATGAGACGCACCTAGGTTTTAAAGGAGGAAAATAGGAAAAAAATATTTTGAACCAAAAGGTTCACTATTTTGAACCAATGACTGGACAACCTCTTTAAGAATAATGTCCCACAGTGTACACAGTATAATGTCCTTCAGTGGTCCCCATGCAGTATAATGTCTCATAGTGGCCTCCACACAGTATAATATCCCATAGTGGCCTCCACACACAGTATAATGTCTCACAGTAGGTCCTCCACACACAGTATAATGTCCCATACTGACTCCTCAACACACTATAATGTCCTATAGTGGCCCATATGGTTTTCTTTACAAATTTTCCAAAAATGTCAGGTTTGGAAGAACCCAAAATTTTTGGGGTTTGCCACCCACAAACCATTATGATATTTTGGGGTCTCTTCAGACACTAGAATATAATGCTGTGATGGTGAACCTATGGCACGCGTTAGCACATGCGATCAGAAGGAGGACGCTCTTCGTGGGACTGCAGCTCTTCGTGGGACTAGGTAAGTAGCATAAACTATTGTGTGGGGGCTCACTGTGAAACACATACTACAGTGTGGGGGCCACTGTGAAGCATATACTACTGTGTGGGGGCCCACTGTGAAGCATATACTACTGTGTGAGGGCCCACTGTGAAGCATATGCTACAGTGTGGGGGCCACTGTGAAGCATATACAACTGTGTGGGGCCCACTATGAAGCATAAACTACTGTCTGGGGGCCCACTGTGAAGCATAAACTACTGTGTGGGGTCCACTGTGAAGCATAAACTACTGTGTGGGGGCCCACTGTGAAGCATATACTACTGCAGGGTTCGGCAACCCCTGGCACGCATGCCAAGAGTGGCACGCGAGGCTTATTCCCCTGGCACGGCAGCGGAGTCCACACTCAGCAGCTTCGATCGGACCAAACACGGCCGAAACGAAACTACTATTATTATACTGTGGGGTCTCTTCAGACCCCTGAGTATAATAAGCGGAGACTTAGGAGAAATGAAGAAACATAAAAAACAATGATATTCACCTCACACGCGACGTGACCCCAGAGACCCAATCAGCGGTAGCTGACTACAGGCAGAAGCACCGAAGAGAACAGAGCGGCTGCGGAGCGTGGAATGGTGAGTTCATTGTTTTTTATGTTTGTCCCCTCCCCTGGTCCTGTACTTATTATACTCGGGGGTCTATACCGAGTGCGGGGGACCGCTATGGGACCTAATACCGTGCGCAGGGGCCGCTATGGGACATAATACCGTGTGCGGGGACCACTATGGGACCTAATACCGTGTGCAGGGGCCGCTATGGGACCTACTACCGTGTGCGGGGACCGCTATGGGACCTATTACCGTGTGCAGGGACCGCTATGGGACCTAATACTGTGTGCGGGGACCGCTATGGGACCTAATACCGTGTGCGGGGACCGCTATGGGACCTAATACCGTGTGCGGGGACCGCTATGGGACTTAATACCGTGTGCGGGGACCGCTATGGGACCTAATAACGTGTGCAGGGACCGCTATGGGAGCTAATACCGTGTGCAGGGACCGCTATGGGACCTAATACCGTGTGCAGAGGCCGCTATGGGACCTAATACCGTGTGCTGGGGCCACTATATGACATAATACCGTGTGCTGGGATCACTATGTGACATAATACGGTGTGCAGGGGTCACTATATGAGATAATACCGTGTGCAGGGGCCACTATGTGACATAATACGGTGTGCAGGGGTCACTATATGAGATAATACTGTGTGCAGGGGCCACTATGTGACATAATACGGTGTGCAGAGGCTGTTATGGGATATAATACATTGTGCAGAAGCTGTTATGGGATATAATACCTTGTGCAGGGGTCACTATGGGACATTATTTTGTATAACGGTGTGTTTTCTGCATTAAGGATGTGTTTTTTCACAGAAAACACAGGCATTTTTTTTGTGCAAAAATGCACCATGTGAACTCAGTTTTACATTGAAGTAAAAGTTCCAGTGGCCTAAGACTATATCTGCATCCAGATACATAGTGTGTATTCACCATAAGGATGCCGCCATACGGTGCTCCTGGACACATTTACTACTAATTGGGGGCTGCACATGGACTTTCATTGCTTCTAATCGGAAAGTACAGGAGCGTCCCAGGAAATAGCAGTAAACACATGCGTCCTAAAGCATCTGGTGGCAGCACTTCTGTGTTATGGTTTGTGGTATATGACTTTAGTTTAGGGGTCGTCAGGCTTACAATTATTGACCAGCACTCCGAGTACCTCATCTTTGATTTTTTTAATTAAAATCGGCACGCCGAACAAAAAAGGTTGCCTACCCCTTGTGATGAACCGACCCTCAGTTGTACATCTTTCTTAGAAATGTATTTTTACTTGCTCATGTCCGTCCTCCCCCTACCTATTGGAATGTTGTGTTTAACTTGGGTTTTACATTGCTGGACGATACGCTTCACTGGTTTTATGTGTGTTCATTGGAGATGGCTTGCTATAGCCAGGCATTTTTATTATCCCTGGCCAGATGGCGATGGGGGGATAGCAAGCCAGTGACCTTAAATTCACCCATCTCTCCGAGGGTTCTGCAAAGGAGGGAGAAGGGGGGCTGCCTGGGTGCAAGGGGTGGGTGGAACACTAGCCATATGCTGTGGGCAGACCTGGATTCTGCGGTCATTCAGCAAAGAGGCAGTAAGGAGCTCTGATCTGGGAGAAGATGAGAGGGCCTGCCCTACTGAGGAATGCTTTGAGGGCCTAGTTCTGGACAGCATGTAGAAGGATTGTTTTATGCAACTTGCTTAAGCTTGCGCCCTAGGCCCAAAACTCTGCTGTGGCCTAGAGAAACGGACTAAGAGTCTTTGGGTGGAAGCTGGAAGAGATACAGCTAAGAGATAGCTGTGATCAGGAATCTTCCTGAGGTCTGGTATTATTTCTATATTTTATTTCCGTTTTTTTTATGTGCCGTATCATTGCTCTTTTGCTTGTATGTTTATGCTTGATCATATTAATATTGTATATTTCTGTATATGCTATTAATTCATACCGACCCACTTGGGTTATTAAACATATAAAATTTATATCGCTCGTTTCGTTTTTATCCTATGACCCGTCTACTCACGGTGTGTGAGTGGGAGGTTAAGAAAGAAGTTTGATCGCAGGCGTGCCAGGTGGCTGGGCGAGGCGATATTCTTCACACCCCTGTACTACTGTGTGGGGGCCCACTGTGAAGCATATACTACTGTGTGGGGGACATTATGAAGCATAAACTACTGTGTGGGGGCCACTGTGAAGCATATACTACTGTGTGGGGGCCCACTGTGAAGCATATACTACTGTGTGGGTGCCACTGTGAAGCATATACTACTGTGTGGGGGCCCACTGTGAAGCATATACTACTGTGTGGGGGCCCACTGTGAAGCATATACAACTGTGTGGGGGCCCACTATGAAGCATAAACTACTGTGTGGGGGCCCACTGTGAAACTTAAACTACTGTGTGGGGCCCACTGTGAAGCATATAATACTGTGGGGGGGCCCACTGTGAAGCATAAATACTGTGTGGGGGCCACTGTGAAGCATAAACTACTGTGTGAGGGCCCACTGTGAAGCATATACAACTGTGTGGCGGCCACTGTGAAGCATAAACTACTGTGTGGGGCCCACTGTGAAGCATAAACTACTGTGTGGGGGCCCACTGTGAAGCATAAACTACTGTGTGGGGGCCACTGTGCAGCTTAAACTACTGTGTGGGGTCCACTGTGAAGCATAAACTACTGTGTGGGGGCCACTGTGAAGCATATACAACTGTGTGGGGCCCACTATGAAGCATAAACTACTGTGTGGGGGCCCACTATGAAGCATAAAGTACTGTGTGGGGTCCCACTGTGAAGCATATACTACTGTGTGGGGGCCACTGTGCAGCCTAAACTACTGTGTGGGGTCCACTGTGAAGCATAAACTACTGTGTGGGAGCCCACTGTGAAGCATATATTACTGTGTGGGGGCCCACTGTGAAGCATATACTACTGTGTGGGGGACATTATGAAGCATAAACTACTGTGTGGGGGCCACTGTGAAGCATATACAACTGTGTGGGGCCCACTATGAAGCATAAACTACTGTGTGGGGGCCCACTGTGAAACTTAAACTACTGTGTGGGGCCCACTGTGAAGCATATAATACTGTGGGGGGGGCCCACTGTGAAGCATAAATACTGTGTGGGGGCCACTGTGAAGCATAAACTACTGTGTGAGGGCCCACTGTGAAGCATATACAACTGTGTGGGGGCCACTGTGAAGCATAAACTACTGTGTGGGGCCCACTGTGAAGCATAAACTACTGTGTGGGGGCCCACTGTGAAGCATAAACTACTGTGTGGGGGCCACTGTGCAGCTTAAACTACTGTGTGGGGTCCACTGTGAAGCATAAACTACTGTGTGGGGGCCACTGTGAAGCATATACAACTGTGTGGGGCCCACTATGAAGCATAAACTACTGTGTGGGGGCCCACTATGAAGCATAAAGTACTGTGTGGGGTCCCACTGTGAAGCATATACTACTGTGTGGGGGCCACTGTGCAGCCTAAACTACTGTGTGGGGTCCACTGTGAAGCATAAACTACTGTGTGGGGGCCCACTATGAAGCATAAACTACTGTCTGGGGGCCCACTGTGAAGCATAAACTACTGTGTGGGGTCCACTGTGAAGCATAAACTACTGTGTGGGGGCCCACTGTGAAGCATATACTACTGCAGGGTTCGGCAACCCCTGGCACGCATGCCAAGAGTGGCACGCGAGGCTTATTCCCTTGGCACGGCAGCGGAGTCCACACTCAGCAGCTTCGATCGGACCAAACACGGCCGAAACGAAACTACTATTATTATACTGTGGGGTCTCTTCAGACCCCCGAGTATAATAAGCGGAGACTTAGGAGAAATGAAGAAACATAAAAAACAATGATACTCACCTTGCTCCCTGCGCTACGTGGCGGCTGTGCGATCTGCCGGCACTTCTGACAGCTGACAGGGGTCACGTCTGGCGTCATTACGCATACGTCATTACGCGACGTGACCCCGGAGACCCAATCAGCGGTAGCTGACTACAGGCAGAAGCGCCGAAGAGAACAGAGCGGCTGCGGAGCGTGGAATGGTGAGTTCATTGTTTTTTATGTTTGTCCCCTCCCCTGGTCCTGTACTTATTATACTCGGGGGTCTATACCGAGTGCGGGGACCGCTATGGGACCTAATACCGTGCGCAGGGGCCGCTATGGGACATAATACCGTGTGCGGGGACCACTATGGGACCTAATACCGTGTGCAGGGGCCGCTATGGGACCTACTACCGTGTGCGGGGACCGCTATGGGACCTATTACCGTGTGCAGGGACCGCTATGGGACCTAATACTGTGTGCGGGGACCGCTATGGGACCTAATACCGTGTGCGGGGACCGCTATGGGACCTAATACCGTGTGCGGGGACCGCTATGGGACTTAATACCGTGTGCGGGGACCGCTATGGGACCTAATAACGTGTGCAGGGACCGCTATGGGAGCTAATACCGTGTGCAGGGACCGCTATGGGACCTAATACCGTGTGCAGAGGCCGCTATGGGACCTAATACCGTGTGCTGGGGCCACTATATGACATAATACCGTGTGCTGGGATCACTATGTGACATAATACGGTGTGCAGGGGTCACTATATGAGATAATACCGTGTGCAGGGGCCACTATGTGACATAATACGGTGTGCAGAGGCTGTTATGGGATATAATACATTGTGCAGAAGCTGTTATGGGATATAATACCTTGTGCAGGGGTCACTATGGGACATTATTTTGTATAACGGTGTGTTTTCTGCATTAAGGATGTGTTTTTTCACAGAAAACACAGGCATTTTTTTTGTGCAAAAATGCACCATGTGAACTCAGTTTTACATTGAAGTAAAAGTTCCAGTGGCCTAAGACTATATCTGCATCCAGATACATAGTGTGTATTCACCATAAGGATGCCGCCATACGGTGCTCCTGGACACATTTACTACTAATTGGGGGCTGCACATGGACTTTCATTGCTTCTAATCGGAAAGTACAGGAGCGTCCCAGGAAATAGCAGTAAACACATGCGTCCTAAAGCATCTGGTGGCAGCACTTCTGTGTTATGGTTTGTGGTATATGACTTTAGTTTAGGGGTCGTCAGGCTTACAATTATTGACCAGCACTCCGAGTACCTCATCTTTGATTTTTTTAATTAAAATCGGCACGCCGAACAAAAAAGGTTGCCTACCCCTTGTGATGAACCGACCCTCAGTTGTACATCTTTCTTAGAAATGTATTTTTACTTGCTCATGTCCGTCCTCCCCCTACCTATTGGAATGTTGTGTTTAACTTGGGTTTTACATTGCTGGACGATACGCTTCACTGGTTTTATGTGTGTTCATTGGAGATGGCTTGCTATAGCCAGGCATTTTTATTATCCCTGGCCAGATGGCGATGGGGGGATAGCAAGCCAGTGACCTTAAATTCACCCATCTCTCCGAGGGTTCTGCAAAGGAGGGAGAAGGGGGGCTGCCTGGGTGCAAGGGGTGGGTGGAACACTAGCCATATGCTGTGGGCAGACCTGGATTCTGCGGTCATTCAGCAAAGAGGCAGTAAGGAGCTCTGATCTGGGAGAAGATGAGAGGGCCTGCCCTACTGAGGAATGCTTTGAGGGCCTAGTTCTGGACAGCATGTAGAAGGATTGTTTTATGCAACTTGCTTAAGCTTGCGCCCTAGGCCCAAAACTCTGCTGTGGCCTAGAGAAACGGACTAAGAGTCTTTGGGTGGAAGCTGGAAGAGATACAGCTAAGAGATAGCTGTGATCAGGAATCTTCCTGAGGTCTGGTATTATTTCTATATTTTATTTCCGTTTTTTTTATGTGCCGTATCATAGCTCTTTTGCTTGTATGTTTATGCTTGATCATATTAATATTGTATATTTCTGTATATGCTATTAATTCATACCGACCCACTTGGGTTATTAAACATATAAAATTTATATCGCTCGTTTCGTTTTTATCCTATGACCCGTCTACTCACGGTGTGTGAGTGGGAGGTTAAGAAAGAAGTTTGATCGCAGGCGTGCCAGGCGGCTGGGCGAGGCGATATTCTTCACACCCCTGTACTACTGTGTGGGGGCCCACTGTGAAGCATATACTACTGTGTGGGGGACATTATGAAGCATAAACTACTGTGTGGGAGCCACTGTGAAGCATATACTACTGTGTGGGGGCCCACTGTGAAGCATATACAACTGTGTGGGGGCCCACTATGAAGCATAAACTACTGTGTGGGGGCCCACTGTGAAACTTAAACTACTGTGTGGGGCCCACTGTGAAGCATATAATACTGTGGGGGGGCCCACTGTGAAGCATAAATACTGTGTGGGGGCCACTGTGAAGCATAAACTACTGTGTGGGGGCCCACTGTGAAGCATAAACTACTGTATGGGGGGCCCACTGTGAAGCATAAACTACTGTGTCGGGCCCACTGTGAAGCATATAATACTGTGGGGGGCCCACTGTGAAGTATAAACTACTATGTGGGGGCCCACTGTGAAGCATAAACTACTGTGTGAGGGCCCACTGTGAAGCATATACAACTGTGTGGCGGCCACTGTGAAGCATAAACTACTGTGTGGGGCCCACTGTGAAGCATAAACTACTGTGTGGGGGCCCACTGTGAAGCATAAACTACTGTGTGGGGGCCACTGTGCAGCTTAAACTACTGTGTGGGGTCCACTGTGAAGCATAAACTACTGTGTGGGGGCCACTGTGAAGCATATACAACTGTGTGGGGCCCACTATGAAGCATAAACTACTGTGTGGGGGCCCACTATGAAGCATAAAGTACTGTGTGGGGTCCCACTGTGAAGCATATACTACTGTGTGGGGGCCACTGTGCAGCCTAAACTACTGTGTGGGGTCCACTGTGAAGCATAAACTACTGTGTGGGGGCCCACTGTGAAGCATATATTACTGTGTGGGGGCCCACTGTGAAGCATATACTACTGTGTGGGGGACATTATGAAGCATAAACTACTGTGTGGGGGCCACTGTGAAGCATATACTACTGTGTGGGGGCCCACTGTGAAGCATATACAACTGTGTGGGGCCCACTATGAAGCATAAACTACTGTGTGGGGGCCCACTGTGAAACTTAAACTAATGTGTGGGGCCCACTGTGAAGCATATAATACTGTGGGGGGGCCCACTGTGAAGCATAAATACTGTGTGGGGGCCACTGTGAAGCATAAACTACTGTGTGAGGGCCCACTGTGAAGCATATACAACTGTGTGGGGGCCACTGTGAAGCATAAACTACTGTGTGGGGCCCACTGTGAAGCATAAACTACTGTGTGGGGGCCCACTGTGAAGCATAAACTACTGTGTGGGGGCCACTGTGCAGCTTAAACTACTGTGTGGGGTCCACTGTGAAGCATAAACTACTGTGTGGGGGCCACTGTGAAGCATATACAACTGTGTGGGGCCCACTATGAAGCATAAACTACTGTGTGGGGGCCCACTATGAAGCATAAAGTACTGTGTGGGGTCCCACTGTGAAGCATATACTACTG
This sequence comes from Leptodactylus fallax, assembly GCA_947044405.1. Classification (NCBI taxonomy): domain Eukaryota; kingdom Metazoa; phylum Chordata; class Amphibia; order Anura; family Leptodactylidae; genus Leptodactylus; species Leptodactylus fallax. Next base: position 3,513,010 of record CAMRHE010000097.1, read on the forward strand.
TGTGGGGGCCACTGTGCAGCCTAAACTACTGTGTGGGGTCCACTGTGAAGCATAAACTACTGTGTGGGGGCCCACTGTGAAGCATATATTACTGTGTGGGGGCCCACTGTGAAGCATATACTACTGTGTGGGGGACATTATGAAGCATAAACTACTGTGTGGGGGCCACTGTGAAGCATATACTACTGTGTGGGGGCCCACTGTGAAGCATATACAACTGTGTGGGGCCCACTATGAAGCATAAACTACTGTGTGGGGCCCACTGTGAAACTTAAACTACTGTGTGGGGCCCACTGTGAAGCATAAACTACTGTGTGGGGGCCCACTGTGAAGCATAAACTACTGTGTGGGGCCCACTGTGAAGCATATAATACTGTGGGGGGCCCACTGTGAAGCATAAACTAATGTGTGGGGGCCACTGTGAAGCATATACTACTGTGTGGGGGCCCACTGTGAAGCATAAACTACTGTATGGGGGGCCCACTGTGAAGCATAAACTACTGTGTCGGGCCCACTGTGAAGCATATAATACTGTGGGGGGCCCACTGTGAAGTATAAACTACTATGTGGGGGCCCACTGTGAAGCATAAACTACTGTGTGGGGCCCACTGTGAAGCATATAATACTGTGGGGGGCCCACTGTGAAGCATAAACTACTGTGTGGGGGCCACTGTAAAGCATATACTACTGTGTGGGGGCCCACTGTGAAGCATATACTACTGTGTGGGGGCCCACTGTGAAGCATATACTACTGTGTGGGGATCCACTGTGAAGCATAAACTACTGTGTGGGGGCCCACTGTGAAGCATAAACTACTGTGGGGTCCCACTGTGAAGCATAAACTACTGTGTGGGGGCCACTGTGAAGCATAAACTACTGTGTGGGGGCCCACTGTGAAGCATATACTACTGTGTGGGTGCCACTGTGAAGCATATACTACTGTGTGGGGATCCACTGTGAAGCATAAACTACTGTGTGGGGGCCCACTGTGAAGCATAAACTACTGTGGGGTCCCACTGTGAAGCATAAACTACTGTGTGGGGGCCACTGTGAAGCATATACTACTGTGTGGGGGCCCACTGTGAAGCATATACTACTGTGTGGGGGCCCCCTGTGAAGCATATACAACTGTGTGGGGGCCCACTATGAAGCATAAACTACTGTGTGGGGGCCCACTGTGAAACTTAAACTACTGTGTGGGGCCCACTGTGAAGCATATAATACTGTGGGGGGGCCCACTGTGAAGCATAAATACTGTGTGGGGGCCACTGTGAAGCATAAACTACTGTGTGAGGGCCCACTGTGAAGCATATACAACTGTGTGGCGGCCACTGTGAAGCATAAACTACTGTGTGGGGCCCACTGTGAAGCATAAACTACTGTGTGGGGGCCCACTGTGAAGCATAAACTACTGTGTGGGGGCCACTGTGCAGCTTAAACTACTGTGTGGGGTCCACTGTGAAGCATATACAACTGTGTGGGGCCCACTATGAAGCATAAACTACTGTGTGGGGGCCCACTATGAAGCATAAAGTACTGTGTGGGGTCCCACTGTGAAGCATATACTACTGTGTGGGGGCCACTGTGCAGCCTAAACTACTGTGTGGGGTCCACTGTGAAGCATAAACTACTGTGTGGGGGCCCACTGTGAAGCATATATTACTGTGTGGGGGCCCACTGTGAAGCATATACTACTGTGTGGGGGACATTATGAAGCATAAACTACTGTGTGGGGGCCACTGTGAAGCATATACTACTGTGTGGGGGCCCACTGTGAAGCATATACAACTGTGTGGGGCCCACTATGAAGCATAAACTACTGTGTGGGGGCCCACTGTGAAACTTAAACTACTGTGTGGGGCCCACTGTGAAGCATATAATACTGTGGGGGGGCCCACTGTGAAGCATAAATACTGTGTGGGGGCCACTGTGAAGCATAAACTACTGTGTGAGGGCCCACTGTGAAGCATATACAACTGTGTGGGGGCCACTGTGAAGCATAAACTACTGTGTGGGGCCCACTGAGAAGCATAAACTACTGTGTGGGGGCCCACTGTGAAGCATAAACTACTGTGTGGGGGCCCACTGTGCAGCTTAAACTACTGTGTGGGGTCCACTGTGAAGCATAAACTACTGTGTGGGGGCCACTGTGAAGCATATACAACTGTGTGGGGCCCACTATGAAGCATAAACTACTGTGTGGGGGCCCACTATGAAGCATAAAGTACTGTGTGGGGTCCCACTGTGAAGCATATACTACTGTGTGGGGGCCACTGTGCAGCCTAAACTGCTGTGTGGGGTCCACTGTGAAGCATAAACTACTGTGTGGGGGCCCACTGTGAAGCATATATTACTGTGTGGGGGCCCACTGTGAAGCATATACTACTGTGTGGGGGACATTATGAAGCATAAACTACTGTGTGGGGGCCACTGTGAAGCATATACTACTGTGTGGGGGCCCACTGTGAAGCATATACAACTGTGTGGGGCCCACTATGAAGCATAAACTACTGTGTGGGGGCCCACTGTGAAACTTAAACTACTGTGTGGGGCCCACTGTGAAGCATAAACTACTGTGTGGGGGCCCACTGTGAAGCATAAACTACTGTGTGGGGCCCACTGTGAAGCATATAATACTGTGGGGGGCCCACTGTGAAGCATAAACTAATGTGTTGGGGCCACTGTGAAGCATATACTACTGTGTGGGGGCCCACTGTGAAGCATAAACTACTGTATGGGGGGCCCACTGTGAAGCATAAACTACTGTGTCGGGCCCACTGTGAAGCATATAATACTGTGGGGGGCCCACTGTGAAGTATAAACTACTATGTGGGGGCCCACTGTGAAGCATAAACTACTGTGTGGGGCCCACTGTGAAGCATATAATACTGTGGGGGGCCCACTGTGAAGCATAAACTACTGTGTGGGGGCCACTGTAAAGCATATACTACTGTGTGGGGGCCCACTGTGAAGCATATACTACTGTGTGGGGGCCCACTGTGAAGCATATACTACTGTGTGGGGATCCACTGTGAAGCATAAACTACTGTGTGGGGGCCCACTGTGAAGCATAAACTACTGTGGGGTCCCACTGTGAAGCATAAACTACTGTGTGGGGGCCAATGTGAAGCATAAACTACTGTGTGGGGGCCCACTGTGAAGCATATACTACTGTGTGGGAGCCCACTGTAAAGCATAAACTACTGTGTCGGGGCCCACTGTGAAGCATATACGACTGTGGGGGGCCACTGTAAAGCATATAATACTGTGTGGGGGCCCAAAGTGGAACATATAATACTGTGTGGGGGCTCACTGTGAAGCATATAATACTGTGTGGGGATCCACTGTGAAGCATAAACTACTGTGTGGGGGCCCACTGTGAAGCATAAACTACTGTGGGGTCCCACTGTGAAGCATAAACTACTGTGTGGGGGCCACTGTGAAGCATAAACTACTGTGTGGGGGCCCACTGTGAAGCATATACTACTGTGTGGGGGCCACTATGGAGCATATAATACTGTGTGGGGGCTCACTGTGAAGCATATAATACTGTGGGGGGCCACTGTAAAGCATATAATACTGTGTGGGGGCCCAAAGTGGAACATATAATACTGTGTGGGGGGCCTACTACGGAGCATATACTACTGTGTGGGGGTCACTATGGAACATATAATACTGTGTGGGGGGCCTACTACGGAGCATATACTACTGTGTGGGGGTCACTATGGAGCTTATAATACTGTGTGGGGGCCACTGTGGAGCATATAATACTGTCTGGGGGCCATTCTGGAGCATATAATACTGTCTGGGGGCCACTTCGGACTGAATTGTACTGTCTGGGGGCCACTGTGGAGTGCATTGTACTGTCTGGGGGCCCTTCATTATTTATATCACACAGTATCTGTTTTATAGCAGACATGTGATATTATTACAGACTGTAATAACATTGCACGGTCACTATAAAACAGATCCTGGTTAATTTAAGGTTAAATTGCTGTGTTGGCACTTTGCGATAAATTAGTGGGTTTTGAGTTGCAGTTTGGGCACTCGGTCTCTAAAAGGTTTGCCATCACTGGTATAATGAATGGAAGCCCAGGGGAGGTGATTAAACAAAATAAACAGTGTTACTCACCTCTTCTGGGCTCTGGCTCCGATCTTACGGTATCTTCTGTTAACAGAGCCATCATGGCTGCAAGTCAATTAGTGCAATGATCCACTAGCTGCACTAATTGATTTGCAGTTTTTACTCATATTGATATTGCCACTACCCTGCTAATACATAACATTATATATCTCTATTTACTGCCACAGTAAATAGAGATATACAGTAGGGATGTTATATCTATGTATCCAACTTGGATACTTACATCTTCTATAAGCTTATGTATATCAAATAACTGCTATCCATCACTCTTAGTTATATATAACACTTTCCTTATCGTCTATGTTTACGTTACTGATCCAGGAATTCCAGGATGGAAGATTGCACGGAAGATTATTGTTCTTTGCGAACCTTTTTTCACTGTTTTGACACTATATTTATATATGCATATTATTCACTTTAAGTCTGAAGAAGGTCCTCGTGACTGAAAACGTTTACGTCTCTACATAATTGCCGACACTTCTTTTTAACTGTATGTACAATTGTACTGTTTGGATATATTTCCGATTATTACTATATACAGTGCTGGCCAAAAGTATTGGCACCCCTGCAATTCTGTCAGATAATACTCAATTTCTTCCAGAAAATTATTGCAATCACAAATGCTTTGGTAATAATATCTTCATTTATTTTGCTTGCAATGAAAAAACACAAAAAAAGAATGAAAAAAAAGTCAAATCATTGATCATTTTACACAAAATTCCAAAAATGGGCTGGACAAAAGTATTGGCACCCTCAGCCTAATACTTGGTAGCACAACCTTTAGACAAAATAACTGCGAACAACCGCTTCCGGTAACCATCAATGAGTTTCTTACAATGCTCTGCTGGAATTTTAGACCATTCTTCTTTGGCAAATTTCTCCAGGTCCCTGAGATTTGAAGGGTGCCTTCTCCAAACTGCCATTTTCAGATCTCTCCACAGGTGTTCTATGGGATTCAGGTCTGGACTCATTGCTGGCCACTTTAGAAGTCTCCAGTGCTTTCTCTCAAACCATTTTCTAGTGCTTTTTGAAGTGTGTTTTGGGTCATTGTCCTGCTGGAAGACCCATGACCTCTGAGGGAGACCCAGCTTTCTCACACTGGGCCCTATATTATGCTGCAAAATTTGTTGGTAGTCTTCAGACTTCATAATGCCATGCACACGGTCAAGCAGTCCAATGCCAGAGGCAACAAAGCAACCCCAAAACATCAGGGAACCTCCGCCATGTTTGACTGTAGGGACCGTGTTCTTTTCTTTGAAGGCCTCTTTTTTTCCCTGTAAACTCTATGTTGATGCCTTTTCCCAAAAAGCTCTACTTTTGTCTCATCTGACCAGAGAACATTCTTCCAAAAAGTTTTTGGCTTTCTCAGGTAAGTTTTGGTAAACTCCAGCCTGGCTTTTTTATGTCTCTGGGTCAGAAGTGGGGTCTTCCTGGTTATCCTACCATAGAGTCCCTTTTCATTCAGACGCCGACGGATAGTACGGGTTGACACTGTTGTACCCTCGGACTGCAGGGCAGCTAGAACTTGTTTGGATGTTAGTCGAGGTTCTTTAGCCACCATCCGCACAATCTTTCGTTGAAATATCTCGTCAATTTTTCTTTTCTGTCCACATCTAGGGAGGTTAGCCACAGTGCCATGGGCTTTAAACTTCTTGATGACACTGCTCACGGTAGACACAGGAACATTCAAGTCTTTGGAGATGGACTTGTAGCCTTGAGATTGCTCATGCTTCTTCACAATTTTGCTTCTCAAGTCCTCAGACAGTTCTTTGGTCGTCTTTCTTTTCTCCATGCTCAATGTGGTACACACAAGGACACAGGACAGAGGTTGAGTCAACTTTAATCCATTTCAAATGGCTGCAAGTGGGACCTAATTATTCCCACCACCTTTTTTTTTCCCCAAAAAAAAAAAAGGGGTTTTTAAAAAAAAAAAAAAAAAAAACCCCCCCCTGATTTTTCAAAGGGTGCCAATACTTTTGTCCACCCCCTTTTTTATGTTTGGTGTGGAATTATATCCAATTTGGCTTTTTGACAATTCTTTTTGTGGTTTTCCATTGAAGACAAATTAAATGAAGATATTATTACCAAAGCATTTGTGATTGCAATAATTTTCTGGAAGAAATTGAGTATTATCTGACAGAATTGCAGGGGTGCCAATACTTTTGGCCAGCACTGTACACCAATCCGGTGATTAATAAAGAAATTTGGATACTGAGTGTGAAGTCTCTTATACATTGATACCGGTATATGTTCCTGGAAATAGTGAAATATTGGAGTTCTACCTATACAGTTTAACAGTGTTGGGAACGTGTTACAGAAGGTATGTGGGGTAGGGTTACTTAAGTTATTAAGTAATGGTATTAGTAATAGGGATATCTCTGCAACTGAAGCAGATACCAGCAAAACTGACAGTATGCTGAATTCAGCGCAATGTCAGCTTTGCAGTGGTATATAACACTGCCAATGTTAAAGGATTTAAAAGGTCCTCTTTAAAGGGGTTGTCCAGAACGTAAAAAAAAATGTATGCAGGCAATAGGATAGTGTTAAGATAGCCCTGTATTTATACTTACCAGTATCCTCCCCTCAACTCCTGTGTCGCCCGCCTCCTCTGCTGCTCTATTTGTATACGGAGCAGCTGCAATGGTGAAGTCATGTCAACAGGACCAGTGTAGGCAATCCGCACAGTATACAACTGAGAGCAGTGAATACCTGCAGCAGTCCTGTTGATGTGACATCATTGCTGCGGCCGCTCTGTATACATACAGAATAGCAGATGCGACAACCGGCCCAGCACAGGAACAGAGGGAAGGATGCAGGCAACTAGAAAAGCTTTTTCATTCTTTACATGTCCTCTGCTGTCTGCATACATTTTTTTTAAAACCTCAGACAAACCATTTAATATAAGGGGGTATGACGGAGCAGTATGTATGCACAGGGGCATCAGGGACATAATATAAGGGGGCATTAAGGGGTACTAACCACTGGGGAATTGGGCAGTATTCATTTTAGGTGGCACATGGGCATTATTAATTGTAGGGCATTATTAATTTAGTTGCACTATCAATTTAAATGGCACAAGGGGTATTAATTGAGGGGGCACACAGAGGCTTTATTAATTTAAAGGGGGCACACAGGAGGTATTATAAATTAAGGGAGCACACAGGAAGTTTTAATATAAAGATGCACACAGGGATATTATTAATTTCCAGGGGAATTTTTATATTATATATCTTATAATTGGGGGTAGCAGCAGGATGGGGACTTTATGTAGGTGAGGACAAAGTGGGTCAGGTGTCTGGAAAAGTGAAGAGCCAAAGATGTGTGCGTTGCAAACTTTACAGAGACAAGTCACAGCTGGAAGAAGTGGTCATGGCAGTCCAGATGGAAGAGAAGGGAAATGTGAATGATTACAGAGACATCACCTGTAAGCAAGTACATTTTTCCTGTGCTGTATACACTCAGATGGTCTGCAGAGCCCCATGTAGAGCTGATATCTACCACTATATGGTAACTGTATGGTGGTATTAATATTGCGGGGGCCTGATATGTTTGTCCCCCTGTGCTGAACCCCTAGTTATGCCTCTGCACAGTGGAATGGAAGAAGAATCTGAAGCAAACCACCACCTCAAATTCCTCTTCCATTTCCACCCTTCTGTCTTCCTGTGGCAGAAAGTCACATCACAGCTTTGGCTTTCCTTACAGCTTTCACTCACTGATTACCCCCAGGTAAATGCATCTAATTAGCAGAGTGACTCACTGTGTCGTCAATTCATCCTTGGAATCCATGGCAAGATCAAGCAGGACACTTATTTTTTCTGTGTTTTTCTTCGATTTGTACCTCCCATTGAAAGCAATGGGATACAGATTGAGGACAGAAAATGGCACTGATTTTGAGGTGAAATTCTACCATGTGATTATAGCCCTAGAAGGTTCCCCTCACTCTGTAGCAGAGTATGGCAGCTACAGTTCTTTGTACGCCTTTTTTAGCAGCATCTTCCTCCCCTCTTCATAGACTTCATATGTAAAAAGTAACTCTGCTTGAAAGAAGGAAACATATTTCTTAAATAAGATATATTATAAAATTTCGTATATTCAACTGTACCATTCATTTATGAAAAGTTGTTTTATCTCTTATATATATAAAAATGAGTTTCTGTCTGTCTGTCTGTTCTTTATGTGCGACCAAACGACTGGAGCGATCCTCACCAAATTTGGCACAGAGGTACATCAGGTCTCCAGGAAGATTTTAGACCAAGTCTCAGCTCTCTAGGACGTACTGTTCCTGAGATACAGTATTCCCAAAAAATTACCTGCATTGGCTAATACAAGCCTGCAAGTCTTTCACTCATATTCCAACTGCCATACACATGGTCATATGTCCCTTATCAGCCAATTGAAGCTCGCAGGTGCTTAGTTTCCACAGGCACATAGCTTTATACCAGGTTTCCATAACAACCAAGCTATTTATGACCTGTATTAGTCAATAGCAGTTCGCAGGTCCTTAAATATTCAGTCATATCACATGTATCAGCCAATATAAGTTCACATTTTATTTACCAGGTTTGCATAACAACACAGACATAAATAGACTGTACCTATACTGGACTTCCATACTGGATGTCAGCATTCTTATAAATTGAAACATTTTTAAACTACTCATGCCTCCTGCAGCAAAACGCATGGCTGCTGCTCGAGCTAATGAAAACTCTCAGCAGACCCAAGCCCGTCTCCAATCTGACAAGGTATGTCACAGACAACAGCGAGATGCTGAAACTCCCCAGCAGACCCAAGCCCATCTCCTATCTGACAAGGCATTGTCAGCCACATGCACACAGCTGCACTCCATGTTTCCATAACAACCCAGCCATTTTTCTTCACTGCTGCAGGTCAGCTTTAAAGGGGCAGGGTGCTGTGGATGACACTGTTATACCAGGTCACAAACACACAACTTTACTCCAGGTTTTCCATAACAACCGATCACAGGTTTTTCACTGATATCCAAACTGAGATACACATGATCACATGACACTTATAGACCAATGGAAAATCGCAGGTTCTTCAGTCTTGGCATACACACAGCTTTACACCAGGTTTCCATAGCAACAAAGCTATTTATGACCTGTTTGAGTCAATAGCAGTTCGCAGGTCCTTAAATATTCAGTCATATGACGTGTATCAGCCAATATAAGTTCACATTTCATTTACCAGGTTTCCATAACAACAAAGCCATAAATAGACTGTACCTATACTGGACTGCCATACTGGATGTCAAGTGCAAAACTGGCCAATTCTTATGGAGCTACTACACAAACAAAAAATGAAATATGCCCATGCGAAGCGGTGTCCTTCTGCTACTAATTTATAATTTGAGGCTTTAACGAAAGTGCCCTAATTACTCTAAACATACCAGTATATCCATCAAATAAGGAATAAAATTATTGAGAAAGAAAAGAAAACATTTAGTCCATCTACATACAAAACTCACAGTAGGCAAAGCAATGCAAAAATTTAGATTTAATTTGAATTCCAAAAATTTAAAATAGCTTTTCAAAATCATGAAAATTAAAAGGCAAATTGAACAAAAATGAAGCCTCATATACAGAGACACATAAATTAAACAGTTTATATTGCAGACAAGCCAGAGTGTGTATAGATTACATATATACAGTCATCTTCTGTAAACAAGGCATTTGTACATTTTTACATTTACAAAAAAGCTCATCACTACCATAGGATACAATAATCCAAATAGGACATAAAGGATTCAGTTTCATTTAGATTTTTTTATTTCTATATTTTTAACCTGTACAAATTCTCTTCATAAAAATATATCTCTGTACAAAATAGTCTATTTATTCTGTTTGTCCTTTCCACGGGTAGTATGTGGGTTGCAAAGGGGGAGGCCATTGGCGGAGCAATGAGCTGTTTCGCTAGTCCTGATAGTGTTTTGCATTTCAGACTGGAGGAGCTGGCAACTGATAGGGAGAAAGAGAGTAGCCTCATTGAAAATTCGAGCTAGGTTAGTTCCCCTTCTGCATATCTGCCTTATTCCGAAGTCAGCTCAACTGTGTTGTGCAAAGAGGTTAGAGCACCGATAAAACAAATTGCTAAACATATTATTTACTTTTTATAGAAATCTGTATTTCTGCCTGTTTAGTATTTGCTAAAATATGACGTTTTTGCATTTGATTTATTAAGCATAAGGATACCATAGGCGCTACCAACATTCTAGTTATTGAGGCTTTTTAGATCAGCCGTATTATGTATTATTCTATGCACCTTGAAACAGGCAGAAACACCAGTCCTTAAGAAATAGTGACACTTGTGTTCCTGAATTACATACTAATTTCAATGGACAAACAGGATATTAAATATAAATAAATATACGGGCTACATTCAACTTTTCTTCTAATCTCTTCATTAACAAGTGCAACAATAACTGCTACATGTGCCTGTACAGCATGTCCCTGTTACACTACAGTAAATAAGGTTTAACCCATCAGCTGATGGTACAACTGCCAACAGAAAGGTGTTATAGTACAGCAAAATGTAGCAATGCATTGCAGGGACATACAGAACTACACTAGTCATGCTAGGACACCAATAAGAAATCTCTATAGGGGTGTAATATAGTGCCAAACATTACATCTGTCATAAAGTTTCATCAGCTGAAACTACTCCCAGCATTCTCTGATTCCCTGGCTACTCAGTACAAGAGAGTGTTGGCACGTCTTTCTCAAGAGCTGAAGGACTAGATTTTTATTAAAAGCCAATGAAGGGCACCACATATACTCGCAATAGTGTTCTAAAGTAACAGTTATGCAAAGTAACAGTTATGCCACATTTATTTATTGTAGGAGACAAAAATTCATGCAAAGCTGACATCTCTTGCGTCTTGGAGTAAGAAACTGGTGACCTGTTTCTGTTATGCCTATTGCAAAAAGAGAAGGAAAATGGGCACACAATGCCAAAAAACAACAAATGCTTGTACCCAGACAGTGGTAGGAGACACACAGAACTACTGCAATCTTTTCAGCACACAATAACAGAAGAGGTAGTCAATGGTTTTAGCATGAATAGTAGCACAGTAACATCAACCAGGTAGATCAGCAAAATGTAACTATAGAGAAAAACTAAATTCCAGGTAATGTGTGGATCTGGAGACTACAGAATGATTGTATAGGAAGGGGGTCAATGTTGACTCCATCAACTGTAATCACTACTGACCTCTAAAGGGTTCCTACTAAAGGGTACAGTTTGAGAACCATTTTTGGTAGAATTCATACAGTATTGCATATGTCCTATACAGAAGCCTGGAATGAGAACATAAACCTATATAAAACTGCAGTGTTGCCGATTTGATATAGCCTGGTATAACATAACATTCAAAGAAATCTTAATTTCATTCATTGTCATTGAAGGAGGTATTTTTTCTAAAGACTTTGACACTACCACAAATGACTAGTTTCCCTCCTCCCTCAGTGGCAGACATAAGGACATTCGAATGTCCAAGTCTGAAACATTCTTTGTATAGTCTTCATATAATCTCCTATTAAGTCCATCATGGTAAGGGCAATTCTTATCACAATAATTTGTACCTGAAATGCATTTTATTAACAAGGAAACACCGTTGAGAAAATTTAAGGAACCTGCAATGCATTGCTCACAAAAACTCAAATATCCTATGGAATGTGACTTTGAGGTAACATGTGGGCACACTTTCAGAATGATGTAAGGTGGAATTTTGCTTGGTTGAATGCATCCATCTTCAGCTGGAACATCAAGCACCAATCTACTCAGCTGACCAACTGGAAGGGCTAAATTAGACACAATTGATAAACAGCTCTCCTTCAAGTGTTGGCTGGTTGAAGACGAAAATGCCAACTTGGGGTTTGGGGTATAAGGCTGCGCTCCCCCTTCCCGCCAACGCCACACAGTCTGTTATGTGCTGCAGGGATCAGGCGGAGAAGAATGGATGAAAAGCACTTTTTGGAACTGGTTCTTTGCAGAATAAAAATATGTATATTTGTATATATATATATGTTTTTTTTTATATCCACTTCCAACTAACGTTGCACGTATACAAGTTCAGTATAAAAGCACTTGCACGGTGTCCCTGGAGGGTAAGAACCTCTTGAGGTGGCAGCCTTGCCACTTGTTATAAGACACCCTGTTGCCAAGGCTGCATGAGACTCTAGCAGATTGGTGCAGAGAGGGTGTGTTGTCTGCTGTTGTCATTATTTCATCTTGGTACAAGGGGTATGCTTCTGGTTTCTCCTGAACCCACTGGCCCCGCACATATTGGATGTCATCAATAAATGGTGTGGCTACAAGTGGCTCTGGTGAAATCAGCTGCCCACTGATAATGTGCAGGGCGACGGAAAGACAGGACGGAGATGCCAAGTAAACCCAGTTCACTAAAAGAAGGCAAATGAAAAGATTTTAGTTTTTCGCTTTTGTAAAACTTATTTATTATTATAACTATTAGTAGTAGTAAGAAATATTGGCACTGCTAAATAATGGTAACTTGACACTGCGGTTTTATCAGGTGAACATCCAACACCAGGATATTTATATGACTGGCAATACTTGGTTTGTGCTTACAACTAGCATTGTGAAAGCTATAGAATAAGAGCCTGTTGGCCTTTTTCCCTGTTAAAACTTTTACAAACAATATTAATCCTCCCCTAACTGCATATGAGTTCTCTGTTTCCTTCCAACTTCCATATTAGATAGTATTCTATCTTACCTGGTAAAGGGCAGGTGCTATACAGCAGTACACACTGTGCTGACCGTAAACTCTGTTTCATTTGCAACAATTTCTGTAGGCTGCACGTTTCGTTCATACATGGGATTCTCAAATGTAGCCCGACCATTTGTATTCTCATGTCCAGCAAACCCATTGAATGGAACCTTGGGTCTTCTACAGGGAAAATCAATTAGTGATCCGACCACAGATAACATATCACATACAATAATATTTCAAGTGTATTTAGAAGAGAAGGACAAAGTACAAAACAGAATGTATCATTTAGCTGCATCCCATTTATCTTTATTTCTGTAAAACTAATACTGTAACTAAGCAAAAGTGAACTTCATATCACTATATTTGTATTAAATATGTCTAAGATTGTAGCTGTGCGACATTACTGGACTAGATACAGTACAACAGTGGACACAATATGCAATTTGTATGGGCAAGTGTTCATGCTCTAAGTAGATTTATCATGAGATCATGAATATATCAAATTGACTTACTCCTCTTTCAACTAACTTCATTCACTCTGCATACAGCACTATTAGATTTGAGACCTCTAGGCTCCATGCTTGCAGGTTCCTTCTACATTTGGAACATTACTCAGACACAGACAGCATTCGAGTATTGTTAGTATTGTCATGCCTTCAGCAATATGTCATTTATTAATTGTAATAGCTCCATCTAATCACTGTTTGTGCAAATAGCAAAAAGTTATCACCCAAGACCTAATGACATCATCACGTCAGCTCATCAGTGGCCATTTCCCTTGGAACTTGCTGTTCAGCTAGCAGCATCCATTGCCATCCTCCTAGTCTAGACATTAGCATCGCTGGTATGTTCAAGTTGTAAGCTGGCACTATCGTTTATGTGTTTATGCGTATTATTATGTTTGCATGTCTCCTAGTGTAATTTCCCAGCCCCTAGTTACCATAGCTGGAGACCATGCTTGTTACAGTTAGGGCAGCACCATTCAGGACCACATGTACAGTATACAGTATGTCTATGGATGTTCCTCATCTCTGTACTACCATACTGTATACATCTTGTATTTCATGCACATGTCTGTGTATACATTGGTTTGTATTATAGTGTGTTGCTACATGCTTGTATGCATTAGTAAATGCATTATCTTTCTGTTTCCCAGTTTCACCCTATCCTTGTAATAAAAGTTAAAGTTTGGACATCGCTCCAGAGTCAATTAATTGCTAGGAGAGAGTTTAGTTGCATGTCGACTTATGCCTCACACACATGAGGACAGAACAAGTATTATGTGCAGAGTGCATGAAGAGGGCAGGTGGAAGAGGAAGTCTATGAAGTGTAGCTTCAGCCCATAGCTTCAAAGAATGATGTTAACAAGGGAGCTATTGCTTTGGCAAGTTCTGCTGTACAGTCCAGTAACATACAGTAGTAGCTGTGACTATCTGTGGTGCTAATGACTTCTGACTTGTGGTAGACATAGCACATGATGTGAATTAAGATGTAAATTGAAAATGTCTCCTATAAGAAGCATTTAGGAATTGCAAAGTATTATTTTCTTTAATGCATATACCTACTGTGATTGGTCTAAGATCCATGATGGCCTTAGGCTAAATACCATGCACTAGCACTACAGAGAATGCACAAGTAAACTGTAAGGATCATACCTGTGTTTGTAGAGATAGAGAACAAAACCAGCAATGATGAGAGCTATAAAAGGCACAAGTATAGCAGCTGCTACTGAGCTGCTGTTGGATGGGAAATGTCCTATGGTGTCAGGACTGTTTTCTAGTAATCTCCTGTCTGTGAAACCAGAAGACAGTACAAGTTAGTTATTCTAATAGCCATATCAAGAACACAACCATATTGCTACTGTAGCTCTATATACCTATCCTCTGAAGTCCAAACTGGCCAAATCCTTTTCCACGCACAAAGCCCTGATAAACATATGTTCCTCCAGCAGATTCAGATGACACCTATGGGTATATAGATAAGAACAATACAAACCATTAGTACTATAAATTGGCAGATATGCAGTATTCATATCACCCAACTTTCAGAGGACAGAAAGAGAAACAAATCAATTCTGCAAATGCCACCTTTGAGCCCATTCAGTACATTTGTGCCCCCACATAGTAACAGTGCCCCTCATACAGTATAATGCCCCTTAGAGCCCACCCATGGCTCTAACATGGTATAGTACCCCGTTTTACCATTTTACAAAAAAAAATAAAAATACTCACCTCTCCACATTCCCAAGTGACAGTCGCATTGGAATGGGAGATGAGATCACTACATGGCACCTGCCTGCGTCCAAGCTGCTGACAGCAACAACACTGGATAAGTGGAGAACCAGGGAGTTACAGTTCCCTGCTTCCCCTTTGAGTTCCAATCTATCTGTATGCTGAGGATGCAGATAGAGTTGAAGCCAGGACATATCAACCACTGCCCGAGACTGTAGGACAGCATTCAAAATCCAAGACAGTTGGGAGGTATGTGTTATGTCTTTTTAATATAAATCTACTATGTAAATACAATAACTGTCCTCATTTTTTCTTGCTTATTTGGTTTTGGTATGCCTTTGAGGTTATTATACTCATAATATGTAACAATGTCTCTGTTTATTAACTAATAAAATACAAAGAATGAAGGATGACATAGAGTATGTATAAATGACTAGGCAAGGTAATCTGGTTTTCCAATGCAAATCTCATATGAATTCACAATGGTTTGTTTCTAACATGCATACATGTACAGAAGAGAAAGATAGCATGTGACAACAGATAAGAAGCTCTTGTTCTTTTCCCTTTTGCAGTAACCTCTGAGGCGATTATATTCCTGTCCTTCATTTATATTCAGGGGAGCTGAATGTCTTTCTCAGTCATTCATAATTTGACTGTATTCACATGACAATGAGGAGTATCCTTATCATTCCATCATCTGTCCCTATTCTTACAAGCCTCTAGCAATCAACAGTGATGTACTGAATTCAGCGACAGGCCCTTTTCTGAGCTATGGTTGTCAAAAACTATACAATCTTCCAATGAAGTTTAACCCTTCAAAATGCATGGCAGCTGTCCTAGTGACAGATGAAATACACCATATTATAATATACATGTTATAGAGGACACAGAGTCTCAGCGATCCTGTCACAGATGTTTCAGTTATTACTTGCATTGCCCATGAAATATCAATTCTGGGATACTTCTTAAAACTGTGCAATGTAGTGTTCCTCTTTTACTGCTCCTGGAAATGTATGAATAGATTGTTAACTCTGTGACATTATTTTTCTAATCTACGGGTCTGGACCATCTGTGAACTCTGACACAGTCTAAAAAATGCTGACATTGTGAGATTGCGATTGCAAGGAAAATGGTAACTCACATTTGTCAAATACTAGAGGAACCATACAATACAGTGATGTAAAGAACTGATCCATCAAGTTTTTTTGTGGGGCATACAAGTATTTAGTAAGGGCACGGTCATGTTTTGGCTGGATGCAAACCTATGCCAAACTAAATTGCATCCATTTACATAGGGATGAATGTTATAAAACATGAATCCATTGTCATCTGAGGGTTTTTTTTGGACACATATGCATAGTCCTCCAAACTTATAAAAATAAATAAACAGACTTTTTTCTACATTAAACCCTATGTACATTGAAGTCCTTTTTTGTTTGTATACCGCCAAAACATGATCTGAACATACCCTATAAGAAATATGTCAGGTCCTGTTTAAGAATTTTTGTTTAAATATATTTAGTATGCTTATATAATGATACATTTAGATATAGGCAATGTCATAAGGTAAACTTACATGTCCGTCCAAAGCCCAGCTCTCCATCTTGAACTTCTCCATGACAATGTCCTTCGGTCCTCGTATCTGGTATGCCTGGAGAAGAAGGTGGAATTCTTCCTTTTTGAAAATACCTAAAAGAAACAAGTAATAAACTATTGCATGAGATCTGTGCTACATATAATAATACACTATTAATGTGACATCTGCTCGTGTAAAAAACTTAACAATTTGTAAAAAAAATTTAATCATCTGTCAACTCAACCTTAATGGTTTTCTTCCATCGTATTTGCTGTATTTTTTGCATTCAATTGTCTTGTCTTTCTTTCACCTATTTTTCTTTTTTTTTTTTTGCTTCTATTTTCTGTGACATTTTGTGAATTTAAAATCAACATACCGTCCCTGATATTGAATCTTTGTCACAGTAAATGGTTTCTGAACAAATTGGTATATTAGATGCCAAAAACTACACTATACAGTACATAGATCAAACATTTTTTTAAGTAATATTGTATTTATTTTAAGGGCAGCTTTGTCATATGGTCTGGACCATTATCTGGCTGCATAATCCAACAAAGTCTCTGTTAACAGAGAGATTAAATAACATTTGCCTTAAATTCAGAAACAGACAATTATTATTTTACATTAATGGTAAGGAGTTTAAAATAAATGCATTAATAATTCATAAACAAGGCATGATTAGATTATTTTATGCTATAACATATGCTACAGTACACATATCAGACACAATAAAGATTCATTATGCTATAGCAGAGAACATATGTAAAGGAAATACTTGTGACAGCACCATGCTTGTCATTATTAATAAAAATTTGAATGGTTGCATATTGGTCTCACAATTCATTATCATTAAGATATAAAGCTGGTGGCTCAAACACACAGTACCTGTGTCTCACGTACAGGGGTGGGATGCTGCCAATTCTTCCTGGTTCTGCCAATCTGGTTGTTAAAAATGCAACCGGATTGCAGAACTAAGGAGAAGAGGAGGCCCAGCTCAGTTCTGAAACTGGCAGAGTGGAAAGCCATAGGCTACCTGTTCAACCATTTTTTTTAATAATCTCCTCTGTATGAGGACAGTGATGAGGACCTAATCACTTTATGGGGGATACTATGTAGGGGGCAGTGGTTGGGGGCCATTTTACTGTATATGGCCACTAATGGGGTCATTTCACTGTATAGGGCCACTGGTGGTGGCCATTTTTCTGTATGAGGCCAATATAAGGAATGCCGCCAGTCAATTTCAGTTTTTTTTTCTATGTATGGCTCATGTACCCAGCCGAATATGAGACCCCTGATAAACAGTATATGCAGATCATTTTGGATTGAGTTTGCCCTGCTTACCGGACACTTGAAGCTCTACCCCACTGTGATCGATCATGGTAGCATTCACTTTACTGCTCACAACCTCATAACTGGTGACTGTAAGCATGGCTGGCTGCTTCCTTCCTTGATATTCGTAAGATCCTTTCCAAAGAGAATCCTTAGCAAAGACATCTGCAGGAACTGAAGTAGCACCCTCATATTAAGAACTTTCTTGCAGAAGTTCCTTTTATATCTTAAAAATCTTGCATTACTTTTATAGAAAGAAAAGACATGTCTACATTTCTAAAAAGTTGATAAAAAGAAATACCGCCCTTGAATCGCCAAATGTCTATCCAAACCAGATCCCAGATCAGTATTATTACGAATACATAACAAGACAATTAATAGTACAGGAACGGCATTTTATTTTTGTTATAAACACAAGAGGTAATACTCAGCACTGGGTGGAAAAGTTTTTATTTTTTGTAACAATAATTGTTAATTTTAAGAGAATTACATCATTTCTTACCTGATGTCTTTTGAATGGGAGGCTCCTTAGCTGGAGAGATAGGTTTTCCACTGGGCCTTATATCAGCTGAAACAGACAATATTAGTAAGGCGATATAATACACTAATACACACCTCAGTCTTACAATGTACATTGTATTTCCTTGCCCAGCATAACCTCAGCCACCAGCATTGTTTGAGACTGCAGTGCAGCTTCATTCAAGTGAAGGGGTCCATGCTGTCCTGGCAAATGATTTGCCATCACCATTATCAGACGGGAATAAGTATTTAAATTAATCTTCCCCATACCATATGATAAATTAAACATGCCCAATCTCCACGTGGTAGTCTCCCATACATAAGAACACATTGGCTAATGGTGGGTATAGCAACTGTAGGCTCACACATCCTGCCAACTTTAGATCTCTAAATTACATATAAGCAAACATATTAACTAAACTCATAATCCACTAGACAGAGATATAATGTACTCATTTTGGCATTTTCTGATTACTGTGCTAGGTTCCAGTATCAGACCAGTTTCTGTGAAAGCTTGTGAAAACCTTGAAAAAGGCACCATATGAATGCTTCACATAAAAGCAAAAAGACCCAAGAGGAGAGAAAGGGGAAAATATGCTTCAGGAGGTCCTGCTCAATGAACTGTCATGAGAAAAAATCTGCCTCAGACGCCATTCTCAGCTTTGCTGTCATGAATTCTCACTGCCATGCTGCAGTGAGACATATACACTAAATTCACCCTTTTCAGCTTTTATCTGATTAAGACAATATTATTCTAGCTGACACAGTACCTTAAAAAGGACAGATGTACTCACCGAGACACACAGGAGGCTTCCCTGTCCAGCTCCCATCCATTCTGCAAGTTCTATGTTCAGAACCTCCAGTCAGATAATAGCCAGGCTGGCATGTATAAATCAAGGTGTAACCCAAAGATGGCAGATCTAATGCTCCAACGTTGGCATGAGGAGGGGTCTCAGGCTGTCTGCAGTTGTGGGCTACACAATATATACACATTTAAAGCCCAAAATATGGTTATAAGAAATAGATTACTCACTTTTATCATTACAAAATAATGGATTAATTAATTAATTACTGGTATGTTATTTATCTTACACTACAACAGTCCATACTTAAGTCTAAACCAAACTTTTTATCTCAGAACTGGTCTACTTCCTATACTCATCTTAAGTGTTTCTTTATAAGGTAAACTTACGAATGCACTCTGGCTGCACTCCACTCCAAGTCAAGTTTGGGAGACAGGTCCGTGTAGTGGAGCCTTGTAGTAGGTACCCTTTTTGACACTTGAATAATACAGTACTGCCAACCTGCATGTTGAAAGATAAATCATAATGTTCATACTTCATGAAGAAGCAAACGCGAAACATGCATTATGACATCCTTGCTGCATGACTTGTTACTGGAAATAGATTGTTACTTCTTTAGTTATTTATTAATTAAATACCATACTGCACTGTCCAATTTCTATATGCTTTTTGAAATTTCAATGGGTTTTTTGGTGTCTAGCAAGATAAAAATAACAGGACAAATTTTACTGTACAACTTTAAGAAAAAAAAAAACTATTGTGCTGAGGCACCACAATGCGGAAACACAGCGTTTTTTTGTGGCAGATTTTGGAGTGGATTGAGCAGAAGGTAGAAGTATAAGTACTGCCCCTATATCTCCCATTCCTTTTGTAGGCATTATTGGATTTGGCTCAGAAAATACAACAAAATCTGCAACAAAAAAAGCTGCATTTCCGCAAAAAGGGGCCTTAGCCTAAGGCTGGGGTTCCACATTGCAAAAATGCTGTGTTTTACATTATCTGCAAAGTGGATGGGATTCTGGCTAATCCCATCCATACATTGCAGAAAAAAAATCTGCAGTGATAAAGCTGTGATTTTAAAAACACTTGTGTTTTTTCAAAATCGCAGCATGTCATTTATATCTACAGAAATACTGGCATTTTCCAAATAAGAGTAACAGGGGCGTTTCCACTGCGGTCTTTTCAGCAGCATTTTTTGGCTTCAGCTTGCTACATGGAGCCTTAAAGAGGAAAGGAAAGGTTTTGGTGTCTGGCAGGAAAAAAAAATAGCCAAATTATACCAGATACATACAAAAAGAGAGGCATGTGGCATGACTGTTCTTGGTCTTGGACACAGCTCGAATTGGAATCTTTTAACCCTGTGATTGAGAATGATGACACTGCAGCACAGAAACACTAGCACATTACTTCACTGACATACACAGACTGTGTTGCTGGCTGCTCTAATGGACAGAAAGTCTCCTATCTCCCTATTCTATAAATTAAATCAAAGCCTTCTCTGCCACTCTCTGATCATAACCTTCTGTCTCTCACCATCAGTGCTTTCTCTCCTTCACAGGACACACCTACTCATCATACATATAGGAATTTACGTGTTATTAACACCCAGCACCTCTCAGATACTCTACAGTCCTCTCTGTCCCCCATCTCTTCACTCTCCTGTCCCAATCCGGCCACCAGTCACTATAATGAAACTCTTAAGAGTGCATTGGATGAGGCGGCTCCCCCCTCCACTCGAAAAGTTAGACGCAGGAGGCAGAAACCCTGGCACATGCCACAGACACGTTTTCTTCAGCGGTGCTCTAGGTGTGCTGAACATCTGTGGAGAAAATCACGTTCACCTGCAGACTTCCTCCACTTTAAATTTATGCTTAAAACCTATAATTCTGCCCTTCACCTAGCCAAACAAGCCAATTTCACCACTCTCATCTCTTCTCTCTCCTGTAACCCTAAAAGGCTATTTGAAACTTTTCACTCCTTACTCACTTCCAAGGTGCAGATGCCATTCACAGACCTTAGCGCAGATGACCTGACCACTTATTTCCATGATAAAATTGATAAGATCCATCAGGAAATAACTGCCCAATCCCCAGGTGTCACTGACCCCCTCACCAGCCGCACTTCAGACTGTTCATTCTCATCTTTTGAACCTGTTACAGAGGAGGAAGTATCTCAGTTACTTTCTTCTTCTTGCCCTACGACCTGCAGTAGTGACCCTTTCCCCTCACACCTTCTCCAGTCCCTGTCGCCTTCCGTCACGACTTACCTTACTAAAATATTTAACCTCTCTCTCTCTTCTGGAACTTTCCCATCCTCTTTCAAACATGCTGTCATAACCCCACTACTGAAGAAATCCTCCCTTGACCCGTCCTGTGCTGCTAACTATCGACCTGTCTCTAACCTCCCTTTTATCTCCAAAATCTTGGAACGCTTAGTCTATTCTCATTTATTCCGCTATCTTTCTGCTAACTCTCTTCTTGACCCCTTACAATCTGGCTTCCACACTCTGCCCTCTACTGAAACGGCCCTCACAAAAGTCTCCAATGATCTCCTGATGGCTAAATCCAAAGGTGACTTCTCTCTTCTTATTCTTCTAGATCTCTCAGCAGCATTTGACACTGTTGACCATCAACTCCTCCTCACTATGCTCCGTTCTGTCGGCCTCACAGACACTGCTCTCTCCTGGTTCTCCTCTTATCTCTCTGACCGCACTTTCTGTGTATCATTTGCGGGCTCTGTCTCTTCCCCTCTTCCCCTTGCCGTTGGGGTTCCTCAGGGCTCGGTCCTAGGTCCCCTGCTCTTCTCTCTCTACATAGCCCCCATTGGACAAATCATCACTAGATCTGGCTTCTGGTACCATCTTTATGCTGATGACACCCAATTATATACATCATCCCGTGACATCACCCCTGCACTAATACAGAACAAGAGTGACTGTTTCTCTGCTGTCTCAAATAACATGTCTTCGCTCTATCTGAAACTGAATCTCTCAAAGACTGAATTACTGATGTTTCCACCATCTAATAAATTTGTCCCTGATATCTCCATTGCAGTCTCTGGCCTTACCATAACTCCTAGGCAGTATGCCTGCTGCCTCAGGGTTCTATTTGACTCAGACCTTTCCTTCACCCCCCCATATGCAATCACTCGCATGCTCACGTCATCTCCACCTCAAAAACATCTCCAGAATCCGCCCTTTCCTTACCACAAATACACTAAAGACACTTATTGTTGCCCTGATTCACTCTCGCCTTGACTACTGTAACTACTCACTAATCGGTCTTCCCCTTACTAAACTCTCCCCTCTACAATCTATTCTGAATGCGGCGGCCAGGTTCATCTATTAGTCTGGACACTGCAGTGAAGCCTCCGGTCTATGCCAGTCACTACATTGGCTACCAATTCAATACAGAATACAATATACACTTATCACCCTCATTCACAAGGCTCTCCATAATACTGCACCTCCCTACATTTCCTCCCTCATCTCTGTCTATCGCCCAACCCGTACTCTCCGTTCACTCAATAACCTAAGACTAACATCCTCTATTATTAGAACCTCCCACGCTTGTAAGACTTCTCCCGAGTTGCACCACTTCACTGGAATGCTCTATCCTGGACTATTAGATTAACCTCCAATTTCTACAGCTTCAAGCGCAAACTAAAGACATATCTTTTCAGACAGGCCTATCACAACTCCTAATGTAAACCCTTCCGTAGTTAGAATCCCTAAAACGTATCCTCCTCTGTTCACGCTCCCACATTACCTCACAGAATATGATGCCGTATCAGACTAACTTTATATGTCCAGGTACCATCTGCACATTAAAGGACACAACTGGTGACGTCTCATACAGCTTTATATATATGTAATGACAGTAACCTCTATTACACAATTGTCTGACCATTGTATAAGCAATGCTACCCTCTGATGCCACCCCCCGCTACCTCCTGTGGTACCCCCTCTACCTCATAGATTGTAAGCTCTTGCGAGCAGGGCCCTCAGTCCCAGTGTGTGAATTGACTATTTCTTTGTAATGTATCTTTTTTGTCAGTACTTGAACCCTACAAATTGTACAGTGCTGCGGAATATGTTGGCGCTATATAAATAAAATTATTATTATTATTATTAATAAAGTCTTCTCCAGTCCTAAGCACACTATAGTTTCCCAGAATCCCCAATGCATTATTTTCTATCTCTCTCAGTCTGACGGTCTGAGATGCTCCTATCTGTTTAATCTCTCCCCCCGAAATATACAAATTCTGTTTCTGCCTGTGCTTTTTATACCGCCTATGAGACATCTGTGATCTCTGACCTATAGTCCCTCATGATTGGCTGTCCCCTGCCATGAAGGCTGCTTGCAAAGTATCATGCAGACGTCTGTCTGATCCCTGAAGTCATGTGATCCTTCTTCTCCACTTCCTCCATGCTTTCAAATGGCAGCCGTCATTTTACCCAGTTTGTGTGAATTGAACTCCAAAAAGTTTGGATTTATTCAGACAATAGCCCACAATTAAGAGTTCTGTCTTTTTGTTTCAGGACTAGAAGTCCTAGCTCAACTTAAAAGAATTGTCCGCTTGTGGACCCCCCGAATGGACACCTATACGCATAAAAAAGCGGTTTACCTAGCGGTTTACCTAGACTATAATGGGGTCCATGTGATTTCCGCTCGGTTTCCGCATGACACATGCGGAGGGGAAAGTGCTGCTATTATAGTCTATGGGGTCCGTGGGTTTCCAAGGTAAACCACTTTTTTATGCGTATAGGTTTCTGTTCGGGGGTCCCCAAGCGGACTCCCTGAACGGAAACCCGAATGCAGATGTGAACTGGGCCTAAGAAAGCATGCTCACAATTTACTGAAGCTAGATAAGGTGAAGCTGACATAACACTAGACTTTTTCTTTTAATCTAAAAATACAGTAGATGGGACAGCATATGGTTGAAGCACCAGATGTTGGTTGTTATAATAATGGAACATGTTTTTTTCATTAACTGCATATTGTGTTATAAAGTAACTGTAAAGAGGCTATAGGGCCATGTCTTATAGCTACATTTATACAGAAAATGCATAAATAGTTATGCTTTAATGACTTGTACATTAAATATTTAAGTCAATTATGTTTCTTCTTCTAATTTTTACTATCTAGGTTTAGCCCTGCAGTATATCAAATACTCAATGCTAATTGCAAAAAGTTGTGTTTTATCATTTGTGTAGCATTTCATAGTAACTGAATGATTATGCAAATAAACAGGCATCCAGCGTCCGCTAGGCCATCTTCATGAAATGCCAGAATAACAATATAATATCACACAATGAGCTTTATATATGTTAATATATGACCATGCATGCAGGAAATTTCTATGCTGTCAAACCCAGCCATGATGTTCTTATTGGGTCAGGTATCTTCTTGTACATGTATTGTACCTACATGTTTCTATGTAAGGAATAAGGAAATCATGGCTGGGTTTCTGACAGGTGGCAGAGCATGGAAAGTTTCTGCATTGATGGTCGTATCCACTACCAACCTGTCAAGACAAAAGACTGTCACCACTAAGATGGTTAGAGAAAATCTTTAAAACTCAGAAAAATTTTAAATTATTTTGTATTTGAAAAAGCGTTTAACTATTAATTGTTTACAAACCCCTTTAAGTATGTTAACTATTGATTGCAACACTTAAAACTACTATAATTGTACTTGGGGATAGCTTTACTTATAGGCATAGTAGGCCTATGCCTATAGGTGTCCATGTGGGACAGCCATCTACTGAATTTAAAATTTACATATAAGTATAGGTAATATAAGTATGTAATAGGTGCTATGTAACACTTTATCTCCCCTGTGGTGGCACTGCATTAGTGGTGCACCAGCTTTAGGTCACTTTGTAGTCAGCTTAAAGGGGTTTTCCTATGAGCATAACTATATTTAAATTTGTAGACAATTAAAAGTTAAACATTTTGCAAATATAAGTATTTAAATAATTTTGCAGAGTTTTAAAGATTTTCTATAATCATCTTATGGTTGGTTCACACTAGCATTTCCTTTCTAGTACTGGTTCATTGAAGGACCAGAACAACGGAGAGGCAGACCGCTAAAATAGCGATAACACACAGAGTCTGACAGACCCCATTGACTATAATGGGATTCATCGTTTTAAAACTGAAACCGGGCGAAGACAAAGTCATTCGTGTAGTACTTTTTCCTCCGCTGAATTTCAGGCAGACAATTCGAACATAAGTCTTGATTGGTTACCAATGGATACAAAGATGAATGCATGAACTTTCTATGGTCTGGGACTTGTCAGAAACCCAGCCATGATTTCCTTAATTTAGAGACGTAACATAAAACTCCTGAGCCCCAATGCAAAATCTATGAGGCCCCCAATTATAATGTACTGTTTGAAGTTCTGGTTTCCTCATGTTGGGAATAGACACTGTATGGGCCCCCTAAGGCTTCTGGGCCTTTGTGCCCCTGTAAGGATTGTCTAAAATAGAGAACACCTTTAATAAGAAAGTATAAAGTGGACATCCAGAGAATAATCTCCCTATTTCTTTCAGAAGTTGGGAGGACCTTGCAAACAGTTAGTCTAAGGAAATGTGTAGAACATATTTTGTAATATAATTGGATAAATAACATGGGCAGCGTTACAAGCAATGCATTGTTTGTTGGAAAGTTTAGAACACTTGAGTTGTAAGCAAATTCATTATGCCTTGTATACCAGTTTTCTAGTGAACAAGGAATGAAAAAGTCACAAATTTTTTGTGCAAATTGGATTTTTATTGCAAAAATTTGTGAAATTTCTGTTTTGCTGGATGGGTGCGTGGAAAGGGGTGTGGCATGGCCACCAATCCCACTAGATGTATGATCTTTTCCAATGTGCAGATATGCGCCTTTATGAGATGTATGCCCCTCCAGTGCAGGGCATACGAAAACATTAAAAACACCAGTCTCCATAAAACTGCCATATTCTTTCTTAATATGGGACACAACAGTAACAGTTTTAGTATATTAGTGATAAAAGTGTTTTAGCTTTTAACCCCCTCCCCCACCTTCTCAGTGGATTCCTGTTTTCTTTGCAGTGGCATTATGAGTAGGACAGAAGCAATGTGATTGCTACAGTCAACTGCAATTGTTGACTACTGCTGTAACTTTTAGTGTTGGGATATGAAAAAAAGTACCTGGAAACCCTGAGAGCTGTTCTGCATTCCAAAAGTTGGGATCCCTGGATCAGAACAAGTTGTGTGGGAGGGATCTATGGAAGAATACAAAAAGATATGATTTTGTCACTTGTGTGTTGATGTTCTGCTAGAACCAACATAATATAAAACTATTACTAACTTGCTTTCACCAAGTTATGGATACGTAACATATTATAAATTATAAACTAGTTGAATACTAAGGAATAAATAATTTACATTTTTTATAGCTGAATATTCCTCAAATAACGAAAAAAAAAGGAATTAGCTGAAATGGGGTTAGCATGAAGATTTGGCGAAATATACCAATACCCCTGAGCCTACACACACAGAAAGACTGGAATTTTACAAACAAGCATTTTACTAGCGATATGTCTAACTGCAGCACAGGTGAAACATGCACTAAGCAACAAACTAACAGGGTGCCTAGCTGTAGACCCAACTAACCAATGCAGCTTGGATGAGTTCCACTCCAAGTGCCATCTGATTGGCAGAACCTTCTTGATGATCCCACCAAGACCAGAGGCGGAGGGCATGAAAACGATATGGATGACCGATAGCTGAAGCCTCTGTCCACTCTCCGAGCATGAGCAGGAATGCCAGGATCGCCACAGAACACAGCTGTAAATGATATCATATACATTTTTGTGTTTATTTATTGTCTTTCTGTTTTATATAATACGTCTATCAATGTACTTTACTATATTAAGTTTTCACACTTACGAAAGCATTGTGGAACCTCCCCTACCCAGCTCCTGTTGCTTTCACATGTCAGGACAGCTGGTAAAGACAGTTGATAACCTTCTAAACAAGTGTATGAAAGGCTGGAACCCCACAAAAAGTCAGACCCCACTGCTTTTCCGTTAGGGATTGTTGGAGGAGAAGGGCAAGTAATAGCTAAAAAACAGAAAATATAGCATCAGTTCCAGGGAAGTCACAAGAGGAAATATGAACATATTGTAGATTTCAAGTTTTACCTTTGCAGATTGGTTTTGTTCCATTCCAGGTGCGATCTTTTGTACAGTAAAGTGTTTTTGCACGGTCTGAGTCCATCATATATCCAGGTAAACACTGGAAAGATACTGTGCGATTGTAACGGAAATCATTGTCTAGTCGAATACCATTTGCTGGTGTTCCAGGGTCCCCACAGTTGATTACTGTAGAAAACAATTGAACATATAAAGTGTTGAGTCCCATTCAGTAAATGGCTGAAAATGGTTACCCAAGGAGCTTTCTCCACATATTCACTACTTCTTTTCTTCATGAAGATCTTTGATATGTCTGACACGGCTTTGGTTTGTACTAAAAGTACATGGTCTACTTTGACCACTGATGACTTTATAGTTATTGTCTACATATGATAATAACCATAAATTGGGGTTCAAAGGTCATTAAGCCATGGCATTTTGTAGACTTCTCACAGGCTTTCTGTAGTAAGGTCCTTTTCAGATGCCTGCTGTTTTTGTCATTCATGATGCCATGAATCATAGAAAAACTGATGCAGAGCTGAGAAGCTTTAGTGTACAGTCCAAAGAAATGTTTGACTAAACAGCCTGACTAAACGGGATAAACAGATCAGAATAGGACTTGCTCTAGTTTTTTTTTTTTTTTTTTTACATGGACTGAGGGCATTAGAATAATCTAAACTATGTATGGCTACATTGATTTTAATGGGTCAGTGTGCAATCCGTCAGGTTCTGACTACACAACCGCCCTTAAAATCAGAAAATTAGGTCACATGAAAGGAATCTTACTATAATGACTCTTGAGCAATCTTGCTGGTTATGAGCCTGACCTTACTCACCAAATACCTTATTTCTTAAAGTAACATTCAACATGGTTTAAATATATAAATATTCATTTACTGTATAAGAAGAAACTTAGCTTACCTGTGCACTCAGGGGCAGTGCCCGCCCATGTTCCATTAACAGTGCAGTCCCTTCTCAGTGGTCCACTATAGTAGTAACCCTCACGACACTCATATACAATAGAGCTGGAGAATACTAAGCCATCATTGAATATTACATGTGAATTGCTGGGAGTTCCTGGGTTTCCACATGATACCACTGCAAAGTATAATAGTGCAGATAAACAAGAAGTATGGTACAGCACTACATCTTATTATGTGATTTGTTGATGTTTTTCTGTGTTTTCTGCAACAAAAGGTAAATGTCTTACTTGATTGATTTGAGACTATCTTATAATGTGAGATGCTGAAGAATATCATTTCTCTAATACATAATTGTGACAATAATTGGAAACTGGAGAGGGAGGGAATAGAAGTATAAGGCGTACTTTTTACATTTTAATTATAAAACTCCTAAAGGCAGAGAACCAAAGCAAATGGGGGTGGAGATTCACTCCCACCACTGCAATGTGACATTGATAAAGGAAAATCCTTCTACTATTTTATCACAAACACTTTTAGTATGACTGGCAATTTGTGACAGATAAATCATCTTAGATGAAAGAAAACAATATTGCAATGCTTTATCCTACATATATTGATATACAGAGAGATACTATGCTTAGAACTTTACAATTGTTATCTATTCATTTAAATTTACATTAACCACTTCCGTACCGCCCATAGACTATATACGTCCAGAAGGAATTCAGCAACTGCACAAAATCGTGCAGCTGCTGAAACGGGGAGCCGGCTGTAACTTCAGCCGGAGCTCCCATAGAGAAGGCAGGGAAGGTTTATTACCTCCCCTGCCATCCCGATCGCCGTGTATACAGTGCTCAATGTGCGCTCTATACAGCACTATGGACGCCGCCATCATGCAGCTCCCCTCCAACCCGGCAGTCATGTGATCCACCGGGATCAGCGTCTGTTAGAGCTTCTGGGTCCTACAGGACCCAGATCAGCTCTATAGTTATGTGAAAGCAACGTGCAGGAGGCTGCATTCCTCCTGCAACTGGGGCTAAATGTACCAGCCCCAGTTACAGGGGAAATCAGCCTTCCCAACAAAAAAAAAAAGTAATCAGATGTCCCCAAAGGTCTATTATGACCTTATGGGAACACAATGTAAAAAAAAAAAAAGTAAATAAAATAATTAAAAAAATAAATAAAATAATACGCCAATAAAAAGCCCTTATTATAGGTTATAGCTCCACCCCCGACGACACCATAAAAAATAAAAATTACCGTAACGGAGAGGAAAAACTATTTTATAAAGTTTTTTAGTACCACTTTGTGTTATTAAAATAAAAAAGAAAAGTGAAAAACAGACACGTTTTTCCTCCTCTTTTGTTTATATTTTCCCGGATATAAAAAAAATTAAAACACATGCAAAAATAAAAACAACATATAAATAAAGCCCTATGTGTCACCGAAAAAAGACGCAGACATTAGTTGAATAACGCAAATGATATAAATGTTATAGCCCTCCAAAACTGCGCATACAAAAAACTTGAAAATGTGCCTGGTATGGAAGTGGTTAAAGCAGACCCTGGTAAATGGCCAGTTTATCTTGGGGAAATGTAATATAACATGCTAGCCATTCCAATGAACAGCCAACAATGCTATAGGTGTTTGAGTCAAATCTGTCAGTGGCAAAAGCTGCATTGACTCTGGCTAATAAGGAAGGAAGGGGCTTCTGAACAAGGCACTCAGTCTTTATATCCTATTGAGACAATCAATGTAGAGGGAATCTTTACAAATATTTACTGTTGTGTATACAGTGACATTCATTTTTACCTACTCAATAAGTTAGGACTCATGCATTATTTACTTTATTTATTTATTTTAAGGGCAAATGCTTTATTGTAATGTGGATAATAGAATATCAAGCATTTACTTATTCTACATATACAGTAATGCTGAGCATAGCTGCGTTTTTATACAGTGTCATCACAGTAGGATAATACACATTTAATATTCCGCAGCACTGTACAATTTGTTGGGTTCAAGTACAGACAAAAAAGATACATTACAAAGAAATAGTCAATTCACAAAATGGGACTGAGGGCCCTGCTTGCAAGAGCTTACACTCTATGAGGTAGAGGGGGTACCACAGGAGGTAGCGGGGGTGGCATCAGAGGTAGCATTGCTTATACAATGGTCACACAATTTTGTAATAGAGGTTACTGTCATTACACATATATAAAGCTGTATGAGACGTCACCAGTTGTGTCCTTTAACGTGCAGATGGTGCCTGGACATATAAAGTTAGTCTGATACGGCATCATATTCTGTGAGGTAATGTTGGAGCGTGAACAGAGGAGGATACGTTTTAGGGATTCTAACTACGGAAGGGTTTACATTAGGAGTTGTGATAGGCCTGTCTGAAAAGATATGTCTTTAGTTTGCGCTTGAAGCTGTAGAAATTGGGGGTTAATCTGATAGTCCTGGATAGAGCATTCCAGAGAAGTGGTGCAACTCGGAAGAAGTCTTGTATACGAGCGTGGGAGGTTCTGATAATTGGGGATGTTAGTCTTAGGTTATTGAGTGAACGGAGAGCACGGATTGGGCAGTAGACAGAGATGAGGGAGGAAATATAGGGAGGTGCAGCATTATGGAGAGCCTTGTGGATGAGGGTGAAAAGTTTATATTGTATTATGAATTGAATAGGCAGCCAATGTATTGACCGACACAGACCGGAGGCATCGCTGTAGCGTCTAGACTGATAGATGAGCCTGGCCGCTGCATTCAGAATAGATTAAACACAAAAAATGGCTAATAACCAAGTATGAAGAACTCTGTAGATCATGTAAAACTATAGAACAACAAAATATCATGACCACAAAAAAAATTAAATAATATCATTTTATTAACATAAATAATAAAACAGACATATATGGGAAAATAAATAATGGAGGTACACCATAGTAAAGACAGGGAGGAAAATAGGGGCCACAGTAACAATAAATAGGGCATATATACTGCTGGTACAAATAAATACGTGTAAAATGGTTGAAAACAACCTAATAAATATCACTATCTATACATAAACATACCACAAACAGTATTATAACCCAAAATATCTAGTAAACACTAGAAAGATAAATATACATATACAGTAACAAGCCACCATTTTATCCTCACCTAGTCCCATATTTTCCCATATATGTCTGTTTTATTATTTATGTTAATAAAATGATATTTAATTTTTTTGTGTTCAGAATAGTTCTGTAAGGGGAAGACCGATTTGTATGGATTTGAATGATTTGTATGGAGTTACAGTAGTCAAGGCGAGAGTGAATCAGGGCAACAATAAGTGTCTTCGGTGTATTTCTGGTAAGGAAAGGGCAGATTCAGGAGATGTTTTTGAGGTGGAGATGACATGAGCGTGCGAGTGATTGGATATGGGGGGGTGAAGGAAAGGTCTGAGTCAAACAGAACCCCGAGGTGGTGGGCATACTGCCTATGGTAAGGCCAGAGACTGCAATAGAGATATCAGGGATAGATCTATTAGATGGCGGAAACAGCAGTAGTTCAGTCTTTGAGAGATTCAGTTTCAGATAGAGTGAAGACATTCATATTTGAGACAGCAGAGAGACAGTCACTGGTGTTCTGTATTAGTGCAGGGGTGATGTCACGGGATGATGTATATAATTGGGTGTCGTCAGCATAAAGATGGTACCGAAAGCCAAATATGGTAATGGTTTGTCCAATGGGGGCTGTGTAGAGGGAGAAGAGCAGGGGGCATAGGACCGAGCCCTGAAGAACCCCAACAGCAAGAGGAAGAGGGGAAGAGACAGAGCAAGCAAATGATACACAGAAAGTGCGGTCAGAGAGATAAGAGGAGAACCAGGAGAGGGCAGTGTCCATGAGGCCGACAGAGCGGAACATAGTGAGGAGGAGTTGATGGTCAACAGTGTCAAATGCTGCTGAAAGATCTAGAAGAATAAGAAGAGAGAAGTCACCTTTGGATTTAGTCATCAGGAGATCATTGGAGACTTTTGTGAGGGCCGTTTCAGTAGAGTGCAGGTGCGGAAGCCAAATTGTAAGGGGTCAAGAAGAGAACAGAATGATAGTGGATTAAACGAGAATAGACCAAGCATTCCAAGATTTTGGAGACAGATCGATAGTTAGCAGCACATGATGGGTCAAGGGAGGATTTCTTCAATAGTGGGGATATGACAGCATGTTTGAAAGAGGATGAGAAAATTTCAGAAGAGAGAGAGAGGTTAAATATTTTCGTAAGGTAAGTTGTGAAGCAGGAGACAGAGACTGGAGAAGATGTGAGGGGAAAGAGTCACTACTGCAGGTTGTAGGGCGAGAAGAAGAAAGTAGCTGAGATACTTCCTCTTCTGTAACAGGTTCAAAAGATGAGAATGAACAGTCTGAAGTGCGGCTGGTGATGGGATCAATGCCACCTGGGGACTGGGCAGTTATTTACTTATGGATCTTATCAATTTTGTCATGGAATAAGTGGGCAGGTCATCTGTGCTAAGGTCTGTGAAGGGCACCTGCACCTTGGGGGTAAGTAAGGAGTGAAAAGTTTCAAAGAGCCTTTTAGGGTTACAGGAGAGAGAAGAGATGAGAGTGGTGAAGTAGGCTTGTTTGGCGAGGTGAAGATCTATAGGTTTTAAGCATAAATTTGAAGTGGAGGAAGTCTGCAGGTGTACGTGATTTTCTCCACAGACATTCAGCACACCTAGAGCACCGCTGGAGAAAACATGTCTGTGGCATGTGCTAGGGCTGCTGCCTCCTGCATCTAACTTTTCGAGTGGAGGGGGAAACTGCCTCATCCAATGAACTCTTAAGGGTTTCATTATAGTGACTGGTGGCCAGGTTGGGACAGGGGAGTGAAAAGATGGGGGACAGAGAGGACTGTAGAGTATCTGAGAGAAGCTGGGTGTTAATAGCACATAAATTCCTATATGTATGATGAGTTGGTGTGTCCTGTGAAGGAGAGGAAGCACTAATGGTGAGAAACAGAAGGTTATGGTCAGAGAGTGGCAAAGAAGAGTTAGTAAATTTAGAAACTGTGAGGAGTCGATGGAAGACAAGATCAATGGTGCTGGCATCTACATGTGTGGCGAAAGAAGAAAGTTGTGAAAGACCAAAAGAACTTCTGGGAAGACCTTTGTAAATTGAAACAATTGTGACTTGGACCATCTCAATATGGATGGAGATAAAGGTGGGCTGAGGTGTGTACGCCTAGGCCCAACAAACTTGCTATAACTCACTCCTGAAAATTGGCATGCGTTATATCTGAAATCTACACTAGTACCTCGCATACACTGGGACCTCGCATAAGCCTGTTAACAATTCAGGAAACTTATTCCAATGTTAGGCCAAATTTAATAAATTCCTCCCACTGTATCCTGAAGCCATTGTAACAAAAAATGTGCTAAAATTTAGCATTTATTAAGCACAATTTATCCTCCCAATATTGCATCTTAAAGCCGTTTCTTTCTTGACAAGCTTCACACCATTTTGTTAAAAACTGCCCAACCACATTGTACAAGGTGCAAAAACTGTTAGGTGAGGATAACTTTGTTATTTTTACTCACCTTCCATGGTGCCACACAAGTTTGTCCACCACCTATGCTGATGTTTTATTCACCAATCTACACTCCTGTCACGTCTAGCTTCCCCTTCCTGCCTCCAGGGAATGGACACAGAAGAAATCTGCAGCGCCCTTTGTAGGAAGAAGCAGATGCCAGACTAGACAGGAGAGGGAAACGGTGAGTTAAATACCGGCCGCTACCTGCAGGAATAAAGCAACAGGCTGGTTAAAAAATGCCGCCTCATGTTGCCTCATGGCTGGTGCAGCCCTGATTTTGTGATCAGGCACCCTATTTCACAAGAAATTGAGAGCCTGCATTTATGGGTTTCAGTTTTCTGTACCTTCACTACATTTCTCCTTGCAGTTTCTTTATCATACATACATTAAGGGCAATGTACAGCATCTGCGCCAGTTATGTCATTCTTATTGTTGATCACATGCTCATAACATTATAATTTACAGAAACAACAAGTACTCATCCTCTCTGAGCCTGCACTGTATAATTTTGTGTAATTATTTACAAAAGCAGATATTTAATAATTAATCTGATACTATAAAATACTATATTTATTCTGATGGTAACTGAAGACATTAGATTCTAGAGATCTACTCAGACAGGTTATATAACAAATAGAGGAAAAAAAGAAAACAATTTACTTCATGCAGTGAAAGTACCTTCACACTCTGGCTGGAATCCACTCCACGACCCATTGACCAGGCATTTTCTCTCTGCAGACCCTCGCAGAATGTATCCAGCTTCACAACTGAAACGCACTACATTATCAATGGTAAACTCATTGCCTTGTCGAAGTCCATGGGATGGCACTCCAGGATCCCCACACTCACTGGCACTCCCGCCTGTAATAACAAATAAAATGATTGCCTTTTATGAATTATGATAATAATTATTATCAACTGCTGTTGAGCAAATTTCAACCCCTAGCAGACATGAATAGCGATTTTCTAGAACATCAGTTTTCTTCTTGGGTCTTCAGAGCTGACAAATTAGTATTCATGATTTCTAATAGGCATGCCGACTTTTAGCTGCGTGTGAATCACAGTAATTTTGCAATCGTTGCAAGGCTATTTGTGACTCCTATCTCCAGAGACAAGGATTGATGTCACTTACCATGATTAGCATGCTGTTGCTGTGCAGCCCCAACCAAGACCAGCTTTAGACAAAGTGTTGCCCTGGACAAAATTAAAAGTGGTGCCCCAAATGCTACAAATAGTGTACTAACAGCACACTCTCATTCAGTCAGTTCAGAAGCCTTTGTTCAGAGTGCTACAGCACCAATTTCTAGTACTTCCAAGGGAGTTATTAGGGTATAATAGATTAGGGCCACAAGCCCCAAGGTATACGGCCCTCACACGCACCCCAAAATATTTTACATACACACAGATGTAGCAGAGATAACTCGAACTTAGCTGCCATACATTTTTGTCTCTGGCATATGAAAAACGCCAAATGAGCCTAAACTATTAAGAGTATTACACGTCTTTAGCATTTTCTCACTCCAGCGCAGCTTATTAACAGCAGCGTACTACACACCAGTCTTAAAACGGTTATCCACTTTAAGACCAATATTCAGAGACAAGTGTTATTGTTTGTATAATAAAAAGTTATACATTTTCCAATATACTTTCTGTATCAATTCCTCGGGGTTTTCTAGCTCTCTGCTTGCTGTCATTCATTCTGCTTACTACCGGTGGATAAAAATCAGACCATGGTCACGTGATTATTATTATTGTTTTTTTATATAGCACCATTAATTCCATGGTGCTTTACATTTGAGGATTTACATACGGTACATAAGATATACAAAACAAATACAATACTAACAGTGACTGACTGGCACAATGGGATAGAGGGCCCTGCCCGCAAGGGCTTACAATCTATGAATATCCGTGATATACACACAAGTGCGCAGCTCATTACCAGGCAGATGTCTGATTACTGTTCCCCTGTATGCACATCTGCACCTGAAAACATGGGCTAATAAATCCCCCCACTGTGTTGTCGGCTTCACAAGGCTTCTACTAGACTTTTCTCTCTTGTAAATCCTCATTCCATGCCATGGCATACTATTCTATTTGTGTAGCATGACCATAGTAACAGAAAGTGATGCATAGAAGTGCTACACAAATGTTGTAAAGGTGCCACAAATGTTCATTTGGAGCTTTCTACATCTGTATACACATGAACATAACACAAAATTATGGCAGCACAGGACTGTAACACAATTCGTTCAGGCAGCACTCAGGTCAACAGTGGGTGCACGTTCATTGAGGGGTTGACCACCTCCCCACTAGATTGAACAGTTATAGACAGAGTAGAACCGCACTCCAAAAGGGTTATGCTTCTCAAGGGTTTAATGTATATTAATTACAATGTTTCGGGTTCACCAACCCTTCATCAGACAAGTGCAATATATTGAAGTGCTCCCGGTGAACGTAGTCAAATGCACGTATCATGTGGAGGTTCTGAGTTTGCAGCACGTGTAGAGCACGTCCCATACCAGGAGAAATTGTGTATTTATGATGATCTTCAGGACATGATCTGTGACATTCTGGCTGTTTAGCATTGTTTTGGTGTGGAAGCTGCAGGAGGGATACGTCTCGGATCCCTCCTGCAGCTTCTGATGCCTGATGAAGGGTTGGTGAAACCTTGTAAACTTTAGACTGCACCCTCAATTGTGTTAGAGTATATGTATACATAAATATATATATATATATATATATATATTTGGGGAAGGGGACCCTGGGTAATTCACATTTTGCACCTCCCTCCCCTCCATACCAGCTCTGGACCCAGCCTTAGTATTATTATTATTATTATTATAATATATGTAATGCATTAGATTGTTTATATGGTTAATATGTTTTAATAAAATATGTATAGGATATCCAGGTCAAATGTGTTATAAATACTAATAATTTTTATTTAAAACAGTAATCAGAATATGACAAAAATGTAGGTGCAGTCCTTCTCTGTCAATTTGTTAAAAAACTAGGAAAATAACTTGACAGTAAGTATGACTTCTGCAACAGACGTTAATCCCAAATGTAGTGAAAATGTGGGCAGGTACTACACTGCTATGTAATTTTGCCATTCAGAAACATGGAAAGGTAGGTGTTAACTCCTATGTCAGAAGGAATGGACTACATTATAATTATAAGCTAGATTTCTCAGAGACAGAAACATGATATCTCCAAAAGTGCTGTACTCTTAGTTATTGAGTTCAAATGTGTTGGCCATACCCATTGCAAACAAGTTCTTATGCAAAAACTGACAGTAGTATGAGTCATACTAAATGGCTCAATGAGTTTATACATGTCATAGAAAGCCACCTTTGCCACCAGTTAGTTTGTGAAATTTCTACATCTGCCTGGCCAACTGTTATTGCTATTATTGGAAGAGTCTAGGAGTCACAGTAGTTCAGCCACAAAGAGGAAAACCATACAAACCCAGTTCAGGTCACTGAATGCTGCAATGTGTGGCACATATGAATTGCCTAGTCTACTTCTACACTTTCCAAAGATGCCTTTCTTATTCTGCATTGCAGCTCTATTTTCATTCTTATGCAATTTAGCTGAAAAGGGGCTTTAGGGGCTTTCTTCTCCTGCTGGGGCTTTACTCTAGATTGTGCTCTAGATAAACACCTCTAACCTAACTGCCAGTAAGCTCCAACCTCCCCTTCCCCATTGATTGAGTGACATCTTCCACTGTCACACCTTATCTGCATTTGTTTAGAGTGGAGAGCAAACCCCCAGAAGGAGAAGAAATACTCCTAAAGGCCTTTTTGGCAAATTTGCATAGAAATAAAATCATGATTTTCTTATGGCTGTGTACATCCTCACTTACCCCCACATACCCACACTATCTTTCTGTCCTCTCCTCCATAGGAATTCGATAAGAATCTTGCTGGGTCCCCTTATTCTACCACCAAACCATGGCAGCTGAACTATGTATCTGCTCATTCAATCTTAGAGGTCTGAATGTTAAAGACACTGTTAAAGACTTGCTCACTGTCTGTTCAGCCAAACTGTTCCAAGTCTCCAGGTGTAAGTTTTATGCATATGGCGAACAGGATTATGTCCGCCCTCATCCACAAACAAAAAGAAAAGTAATTCATTATAGAGATAAATCGTGCCAACAGCACCACTGTTAACGCTACTGAACACATTGCCGAAGCCTTTCACGGCTTTTATCATAACCTCTACAATCTTGACAAGTCCCCCGACGCCACTCCTGCTGACGTGCCCTTCAACAGATAAGCCTTGATTCTTTTCAAGACTCTATTCAATTAAAAAAACTTAGCAATGCAGATGGGCTCTCCCTGATGTGCCCCTTCACAGACAAGGAATTAGCTAAAGTGCTATCCACCATTCCAGGCAAAAGCCCAGGACCGGATAGGTTACCAATTGCCTACTATAAAACATTTCAATCCGTATTACTACCTCACTTTACTTCTCTGTGCA
The DNA here is from genome assembly GCA_947044405.1 of Leptodactylus fallax. NCBI lineage: Eukaryota > Metazoa > Chordata > Amphibia > Anura > Leptodactylidae > Leptodactylus > Leptodactylus fallax. Next base: position 3,551,498 of record CAMRHE010000097.1, read on the forward strand.
ATTCCCTTTCAAGGGGACCCCAACTCCCCTCAATCTCTGGAGGCCTTCATTACTATCCTCCCTAAGGATGGTAAAGATCCTAAACTGTGCAGCAGCTATAGGCCTATCTCCTTACTCAATACAGATCTTAAATGGTTGGGCGTAGGCCTTAGCCTTCTGCTTATCCCTCATCTTGCCTTATCTCACTGGAAAGGAGCAGACTGGGTTTGTGCGCAACAGACAGGGCAGGGACAACACATTGAGGATGGTTAGACTCTAGAACACTCAAGACCAGCAAAGATACCCCTTGTACAGGGTCAAAAGGCCTTTGACAGGGTTGAACTGGTCCTTTCTCATTGCCACACTGAAAAATTCAGACTCCCTGAGGCCTTCATAAACCTTAAACCCTAGCACTAAAATCAGGCTGAAAGGCACTCTCACATCCGTTCCAAATTAGCAATGGGACAAGACAGGGGTACCCCCTCTCCCCTACTCTATTTATTATAGTCATGGAAACTATCATACAAAACAATTAGACAGGACCAGATGATCTATGTGGTCACTTTAGGAGAATTTACCCACAAAACTGCGGCTTTTGCTGATGACTTAATGGTCCTAATCACCAACCATGCACACTCCCTACTCCATCTCACTAAACTGTTCTCACTTTTTGGCTCCGCTTCTAACTTTAACATAAATTTTAGCAAGTCCAAAGTACTGAACATCACACTACACAAATCCAGTGTCACTGCTGAAGCTGAGTACCCTATCATTGGATCCAAAACAGACATTAACTATTTTAGATGTCTGCATTCCCCAACATCCAACTAACCTGTTATCTTTCAACTATTGAAAGGTATATATGCAATATAACAGTGCTTAGCATTGGATGCTTTTTTTTCTCCTTGCTGGACTCCATAAAAACAGTTTTACTGTCATTACTGTCAAATTTATGTTTTTTTTAAATCCCCACCAGAAACAGTTAATAAATTGTTGTCAATTAGTGTGATGTCCTTCTAAAATGCATATCATTCTTCAAAAAAGCCAGCCCTCATATGACTTCATCACCAGAAAATAAAAAAAAAACTATAGATTGTACAATATGATAACAAAAATATGAAAAATCGCCAAACCTTTAAGACAAAACTGGTTGTGGCAGGAAGCTGTGCAAACGAATATCAGGGTACACCCCAGATTTAGAGCTTATGAGGAAAAAGACACCAGAAGTGATACCCAGCATGAACTCAATCACAGGAGCTACTGGGAACATTTTAGGGAATTTGGTATATCCAATGTACTCAGCACAGCATACTTATTCACCTTTCACCATCTGCTGTGCAGATGGAAAACTAATGCTCACTACACCTCTTGATAAATTCTTTGAAGGGTGCAGTTTTCAAAATGGGGTGACACCCTAGGGGATTCCCCTTTTCTGGCATTACAGTGGCTCAGTAAACATGATGACATCCAAAGACCAAACAATCTAAATCTGTACTCCAAAAGCCACAGAGCAATCCTGTGAGCCCAAACAGCAGTTTATGCCAACATGTGGACACATGTTAACACTTTTGTACTCAGAGTAATGTACTAAATGTCATATATGGGTAGAAACTGATGATTGGGCACATAGCCAGGCACAGAAGGGAAGGAACTCTATTTGATTTTTGGAGCACAGATTTAGACAGTTTTGTTTTTTGGACACTTTGGCACTTTTGCAGAGTCCCTGAAATGCCAGTAAAGTGGAATCTCCTGACACATGACTCCATTTTCTAAACTACACTAGGTGTGCTGTGAACATTTTTAACCCCCAAGTGTTGTATTAACTTATTTTTCAAAAATGAATGAGCAGCTGATGGTTAAAAGTGAAAATGGCAATTTTTCCAAAAATACATCAGCTGTGCATTAATTTCTGAAACTAAATTAATGCAACACTCAAGGGTTAAAAATGATAAATGCACAACTTGATAAATTGAGGGGTGTAGTTTCCAAAATGGGATCACGTGTCTGTGGATTCCACTTTACTGGCAAATCAGGGGCTCTGCAAATGTGGCATGATGTCTAAAAACCAAACTATGCTCTAAAAACCAAATAGCGTTCCTTCCCTTCTGTTCCTGGCTGTGCCCGAACAACAGTTTATTCCCACATATGACATTGTTAAGTACATTATTCTGAGTGCATCAGTGTCATACACGTGGGCATAAACTGCTGTTTGGGCACACAGCAAGGTGTAGAGATGATGGAGCGATATGTGGGTTTTTTTGAGAGTACATTTACATTGATTGTTTTTGGGATGCCATGTCACATTTACAGAGACCCTAAAATGGTCTCTACAAAATTTGGTCACTTCTTGGGGAATTCCAATTTACTGGACTGCTGAGGCTCTGCAAAAACAATATGGCATCCAGAAACCAAACTAAAGCTATACTCCAAAAGCTAAAAAGTGCAGTACTCCATCCCTTCTGAGCCCTGCTGTGTGTCCTAAAAGCAGTTTATGCCCACATATGCAACTTTTTTGGTGCCGAAAATAACCCACTTTTAGAAGTGTGTATCTGTTGAACCAAAGTGGTTGCAACATACTGAGGACTGAAGTGACATATTACTTAAAAAATTTAGATTTTCACTTTGCACATTAATTTCTGGAAAGCACTCTTGGGCTCAAAATGATAATAATTCCCCTTGAGAAATTCCTGGAGAGCTGACTTTTCACAGTGCCATGAGCTGGGCATGACATATCGGGCGCTGGAATATCATATACCTGGAAACATTTCAATTTTCATCTTGCATCATCCACAGCACGTTTCTTTATTTCTTTTTGGAAACCACCTCTTGGGTAAAAATGCTCACTATACACCTTTGATAAATTCTGTGAGGGTTGTAGTTTCCAAAATGGGGTCATGTTTTGGAGTTTTCCATTGTACTGGTACTTTACGGCCTCTGCAAATGCAGCACGGCGCCCAGAAGCTATTCCAGAAAAATCTACCCTCCAAAAACAAACTAGTGCTCTTTTCGTCATACACATTTTAGACCATATGTGGGGTATTGCCATGTTCATTAGAAATTGTGTGACAAACAGTGGAGTGCTTTTTCTCCTTTAAATCCTTGTTAAAATGAAAAATTTGGGGCTAAATTGACAGTTTAATGGAAAAAGCTATTTTTTAATTTTTCTGTCCCAATGTTAATAAAATCTATGAAATGGCTGTGAGGTCAAAATGCTCACTATACCCCTTGATAAATTCTGTGAGGAGTGAAATTTCAAAATGGGGTCACTCTTTGGGGGTTTCCATTGTATTGGTACTCTATTATATCTTTCCATTTCGAAAGGAGGTATGGGGTATTGCCATGTTCATGAGAAATTGTCCAACAAACTGTGGGGTGCTTTTTCTCCTTTAACCTAAGGTGACAATTAAAAGTTTGGGGATAAAGTGACATTTTAGTAATTTTTAATTTTCGCATCCCATGTTAATAATAATAATAATAATAATATCTGTGAAACATCTGTGGGATTAAAAAACTCACTATACCCCTTTATAAATTAATTGAGGAGTGTAGTTCCCAAAATGGGGTAACTTTTGGAGGGTTTACACTGCACTGGTATTTTAGGGGTTCTGCAAATAACACATGAGATCTGAAAACTAGTCCAGCGAAATCTCCTTTTCAAATGCCCGGTGGCGTTCTTTCTCTTTGGTGCGATGCTGTGTGCCCAAACATCAGTTTACTTCCACATGTGGAGTATCTCTGTGCTAAGAAGAAATTGTATAGAAATTGTGAAATACATTTTCTCCTTTAATTCCTTGTAAATGTATAAATTTTAGGGCTAAATGAATGTATTATTGAAATAAAATGAAATGCCTAAATTTCACCTCTATATTGCTTTAATTCCTGTGAAATGTATAAAGGGTTAACAAGCTTCCCAAATGTTGTTTTGAATTATTTATAATGTATTTGGGTGCTAAAAAGCAGAGCATTTCACATTTTCCAAATTTCCATCAAATTTCCAATTTTTTCATGCATAAATGCAAAAAATATTGATCAATGTTTACCACTAACATGAAGTACAACGTGTCTTCAAAAATCAATCTCAAAATCATTTTGGTAAGTTAAAGTGTCTCAAAGTTATTGCCACATAAAGTGACACGTCAGTTTTGAAAAATGGGGCCGTGTCCATGAGGCAGTTTTTCAAAGTGTCCTTAAGGGGTTAAGGTGCAGGTGCACAGTGTGATCCGAACAAATGCGCTTAGCAATAATTGCCGGGCTTACACCTGTACTGGCTATTTGAAGCAATGCATCATAAGAATAACTGGTGCAGCTCAGCAACCTGTGGTAATGTTAACATACACTGTGTACCTGCACCCAGAATGTTATAACTGGTCTCAAAGCCCATTTTCATAACAACAAAATAATGCAGAAAAATTACTCTATTGAGACATACATTACAGGTAAAATTTATCAACAGCAACTTCATAATGGTTTTCGCATAGGAACAGGATAATCTGGAAAATTTGTGAAAATTGCAAAGGTCAGTGAGTAATGGTCAAGTCATAGTCAGCAAATTCTAATAAGTAACCAATGATAATAATGTAATATTGTAGGTGGAACACCAGTCTAAATTGCAGAAAACTGAAAGTGACCAGCGATTGCTGGAATAAAGCATAGGGAAATCACTCACCATTGCCTTACTGCAGTTGTGTCAGCACTGATGTCACTCTGCATTAATGTTAAACTAAGTGTGCATTATAGTGTATTGAAAATTGTTTTCTCATCAATTTAAAATACCATAAGAGGTATTGGAGGGTGGCTTGGTCCAGTGCAGCAAGAGTTAATCACCAATACTTATTCCAACACTCACATTAATCTTCCTAAAACACTTAACTGATTTCTTTTCCTTTTACAGCAGCCTAAAACACGGGCCATAAAGATCCAGGGTTTATGAGTTGTGACATAAAACTGCAGGGCAGATTCATAAAAAGAGGGACGGAGAAAAAACATAGCGTAGAGGAGAGAAACACAGACGTAAGAATTCAAGTAATGTTTCAAGGTTATCAAACACTGCAGGCTCAGAAGGCCTGGGAAGTAGAGAACATGCAGAGGAGCTGGGCCTGTTGCTGTAGTTTGAAGCAATTGGTGTCATATAATACATGCGTTACTGTACCACATCACCAAAAAACCTCAACGTGTTTGGTTGCTTGATATTAAATGTGACTTATTTCAAAATGGCAAGCCATATTATATTTTTCTATTTCAATTTCAAGTGGCTATGGTATTCAAGTGCCTGACATTTAAGAAAATAAGAACTAAAGGCTCGATATATTATTGAGTCAGCATGTTACCATGTTACATGAACATGGTAACAAATGAATACCTATATACACTCCTCAACATTGAAATTGCAGCACCAAGAGGGAAAAACCATAAGGTTATGCAAATCGTAGAAGTAGCAGGTGTCAATAAGATCAGCAAATGATCAAATCTTCAAACACCTTCCTCCAATCTGCGGCATGTGGGAGGGGCATAAAAGCCAGATTGAAAGCAAACTATTTTTATCAATGTCTCCTGTTTGTTGATGTGCCAGTTATCACCATGTGTTGCAAACTGAGAGGGACAGAATCCTTAAACTGAGAGACCTTGGTTTATCACTCGGCAGATTACTATGCACCTAGGCTGAGATGTCAGCCCTGTACAATGTTTTGTGTCCCGGTGGTTGAGAGAACAATGATGAACTGGAATGACAGTAAAAGGTGCGTGGAGGCGAACCTCTGCAAGGTTGGATTGTCTGGTTGGAAGAATGGCACATAGTGATCCATTCTGTACTGAAAAATGAAGTTGGATGTCACAAAGAGTGTTGACACAAACCATCAGAAGGTGTTTGCACCACATTGGGCTACAAGCTAGATGTCCCATTACAGAGGTTCCATTGACCTCATGCACCACTTTCAAAGGATATCATGGTGGACAGCAAGACAACAACGAAGGCTGGAATGGAGGTCTGTCCTCTTCAGCAATGAGTCCCGCTTTTGTCTTGGATGTAGTGATATTTGAAAATTGGGGAAACGCCATGAAGAGGCCTTCACATGGGAATGTCACACCGGTTCTACTCCCAGAATTATGATGTGATGTGGCATAATGTATTATAGTAGGACTCCTCTAGTCTTCATTTCAAGTACCTTAACATCTAATGTTAAATTGATTTGTTTTTGGAGCCAGTGTATGGTCCTTTCTCCATTTTCTCTAGTCCCAGGAGCTGTTTTTCAAAAGAACATCAGCCTACCATGGCCTGCAAGTCTGCAGACTTATCTCCCATTGCACACATATGAGATGTCATTGGTTGGCAACTGCAAAAAGAGCTGCCTGCAGTCAATTTTGATAACTTTCATGCACTCAGCATGGCATTCCTCAGAGAACCATTAACAACTGATAGCATGCCAAGGCATGTACAGTGCTGGCCAAAAGTATTGGCACCCCTGCAATTCTGTCAGATAATACTCAATTTCTTCCAGAAAATTATTGCAATCACAAATGCTTTGGTAATAATATCTTCATTTAATTTGTCGTTAATGGAAAACCACAAAAAAAATTGTCAAAAAGCCAAATTGGATATAATGCCACACCAAACATAAAAAAGGGGGTGGACAAAAGTATTGGCACCCTTTGAAAAATCAGGTGATGCTTCTCTAATTTGTGTAAGTAACAACACCTGTTACTTACCTGTGGCACATAACAGGTGATGGCAATAACTAAATCACACTTGCAGCCAGTTGAAATGGATTAAAGTTGACTCAACCTCTGTCCTGTGTCCTTGTGTGTACCACATTGAGCATGGAGAAAAGAAAGAACACCAAAGAACTGTCTGAGGACTTGAGAAGCAAAATTGTGAGGAAGCATGAGCAATCTCAAGGCTACAAGTCCATCTCCAAAGACCTGAATGTTCCTGTGTCTACCGTGCGCAGTGTCATCAAGAAGTTTAAAGCCCATGGCACTGTGGCTAACCTCCCTAGATGTGGACGGAAAAGAAAAATTGATGAGAGATTTCAACGAAAGATTGTGCGGATGGTGGCTAAAGAACCTCAACTAACATCCAAACAAGTTCTAGCTGCCCTGCAGTCCGAGGGTACAACAGTGTCAACCCGTACTATCCGTCGGCGTCTGAATGAAAAGGGACTCTATGGTAGGATACCCAGGAAGACCCCACTTCTGACCCAGAGACATAAAAAAGCCAGGCTGGAGTTTGCCAAAACTTACCTGAGAAAGCCAAAAACTTTTTGGAAGAATGTTCTCTGGTCAGATGAGACAAAAGTAGAGCTTTTTGGGAAAAGGCATCAACATAGAGTTTACAGGAAAAAAAAAGAGGCCTTCAAAGAAAAGAACACGGTCCCTACAGTCAAACATGGCGGAGGTTCCCTGATGTTTTGGGGTTGCTTTGCTGCCTCTGGCACTGGACTGCTTGACCGTGTGCATGGCATTATGAAGTCTGAAGACTACCAACAAATTCTGCAGCATAATGTAGGGCCCAGTGTGAGAAAGCTGGGTCTCCCTCAGAGGTCATAGGTCTTCCAGCAGGACAATGACCCAAAACACACTTCAAAAAGCACTAGAAAATGGTTTGAGAGAAAGCACTGGAGACTTCTAAAGTGGCCAGCAATGAGTCCAGACCTGAATCCCATAGAACACCTGTGGAGAGATCTGAAAATGGCAGTTTGGAGAAGGCACCCTTCAAATCTCAGGGACCTGGAGAAATTTGCCAAAGAAGAATGGTCTAAAATTCCAGCAGAGCATTGTAAGAAACTCATTGATGGTTACCGGAAGCGGTTGTTCGCAGTTATTTTGTCTAAAGGTTGTGCTACCAAGTATTAGGCTGAGGGTGCCAATACTTTTGTCCGGCCCATTTTTGGAGTTTTGTGTAAAATGATCAATGATTTGACTTTTTTTTCATTCTCTTTTGTGTTTTTTCATTGCAAGCAAAATAAATGAAGATCTTATTACCAAAGCATTTGTGATTGTAATCATTTTCTGGAAGAAATTGAGTATTATCTGACAGAATTGCAGGGGTGCCAATACTTTTGGCCAGCACTGTAAGTGCATGTATTTCTCTGCATGGTGCTAACACTCAATACTGCATAATTAAGGATGTTTTAAATATTTTGTTCCATTTTTTTTTTTATCTCATTGCATATCATTAACATGTCTATTGATCATGTTATTTCCATAATTCAAAGACTATTCCTTCTTGGTGTTTCAATTTCTATGTTAGAGTGTGTATATGAACAGATTGTTTAAAGCATATGATGTTTCAGAATTAGTTGGATTAGTTGCTATACTGTATATGTGTTCATTATGAGTAACACTATTTCTGGCATTTATATGACTAGTATTCTGTATTTTACAGCAGTTTTTTTCCTTTGCATGCTCTATCACTAATACTCAGATGTCACTGAGCTAGTGGTTGGAGACTAGATGCTCTGACATCTCCTATACACAGAACATAGAAAAATAGTAGATTCTTTTACCAAGAATTCTCTATTGATGGATTTTATATATTGATAGGCCATCAATATTTGATTTATGGGGGAAGTACCAGAACAAGAACTAGGCATAAAGAGAGCACACAGAACTAGTCTCTGGCATACAATTTTGACTGGGCACAACAATTTTTGACTTTTGGTGCACCTGCGGCCCACATGCTACTTTTCAGAAGAGTGGGCATAGTGCAGGGCTTAATGGGAGGGGGAGTAGCCTCTCATGACCTGGCAGATTTACCCTAACTTATTCCAGAAATTTGTGTAAATTATGGCTCAAATTGACACCTGCTCCTAACTGATGTGGCTTTGAGATTCTAGCACACAGAGGGCAGGAGTCTCTTAATAATTTAGGTGCATCTTACTCCAGTGCAGGGGAGATCAAGATTGACACAAGAAATGCCAGTCTTGATAAATCTCTCCCATTAATGCTCAATACCATGAGCTAGGTAACATATAAGGTCCAACCAGAAGATAAAATTTCAACATCCTGTTATAGGAAGGTCTGTACAGAAAGCATTTAAAGTGATAAGATTTTACCTTAAAATTTTACTTTGAACTCTAACTATAATGACTTTTTCCAAATTGGTAATTTTATTATATGTTTACGTCTACGACTATGATGGAAAAATCAGCTTACCTGAGCAGTGAGGCAGAAAGCCACTCCAGCGCCCATCCAACTGGCAAACGCGGGTAGCATTCCCAATAAGGGTTCGCTTGCCAAGACAGCTATACTGGACTGCAGAACCCACTGTGTATCTTCTTCCAGAAACTTGGGCATTAGGCGGTACCCCAGGGGAACCACAAGAGAGCACTAGAGACCATGGATAAACAGAATATCCAGTCACAGAAATGTCTGACTGATAGTAAAACAACATCCTTCCCAGATAAAATCTGTAGTATGATATCTGTAGTAACTATACCTTACATTTAGTTGAAAAGGTTACTTACAATGACAGCTGGGGAGATCTCGATCCCAAGTGCCATCTCCCTGGCATGAAAGAACATGTGTTCCCATCAAATAGTAACCATGGCTGCACTCATAGGAAACGGATGTACCAAAGCTGAATCGATCTGGACCTCTCTGTAGAACTCTTCTGAGGCCATTCTCAACATGTGCAGGATCTGTACAGTTTAAGACTGGCAGAAAAATAGGATAAAGAAATCAGAAGTCAATAGATTAATTGTTCCAGGACTGTAAGAAAAAAAATGAAAGTACATGTATGACACTAATACAAATACAATACAACTACTACAACCTGGTTCTTATGAGCATATAGTCTAAAAGGCTAAGCAGACTGAAGCAAAAGGCAACTAAGGTTACTTTGAAATTGTACCCTACTTACTTCTGCATGTCGGCAGGACATGACTCCATTGTCCATTGGCTTGGCACTGAGCTTGATTTACACCTTCTATGACATATCCAGGATTGCATGCAAACTTAACTATGTCATTCAGGTTAAACTGGGATCCCTGAGTTATTCCATTTCCAGGATTACCAGGATGTCCACATGTGATTGCTGTGATGGACAAAGGAAATGTAAATGAACACATAACTATTCTTTTTGTAGCTTTCATCTCATTACTTTATGCTGTTGGCATTATTATTGGGAGATCAGATACCTGTGTCTTCATATACTGGGTAAGATATTAGTTATTTGCATCTGTTTACACTCAATAAAACAACTTGATTCACATAAATAGGACAGCTTAAATACAGTCTGGATTCTCCCACCAACGCTTTTCTTGGGCTGCCACAAGGTGCCTCATAGCAACAGTTATTAAAGAGACTTATTAATGAACAATTTCTTATCTACATATTAAATGTAGTAGTGTGCGTCCTACCTCTGTCCTGAAGCATCAGACATAGCCCCTGAGTTACAATACTCTTCACAATGTAGATCATACTTTGTCTCCTACAGATGGCTCAAGGAGCCTATCTGTTTCCAAGGGAGAAAAAGATGGTAGACATATCCCAAATCCTCATAATGGATGACTATGATAAACATTTGTAATGCCCTTTTCTCACGGGAACTCAAAGTTCATGGAGCATTATAGAGTAGGGGAGTTAGTGGCTGGCATACAGGTGCTCATCCCCAACACCCACAAAGGTCAGTTTTTATTTTACAGGAAGCCAGTTTACCTTATCAGTATATTTTTGGCATGTGGGAGGAACCCCACTCAAACAAGAGGAAATCATACAAACTCCATGCAGATATTGCCTCAGTGCAGGAGTTCAGTGCTTCAAAGCAAAATTTTGGTAAAATGTTGATAAGTAATGCTAATTGCCATATCAAGTAGTCAAGTTTCAACCTCTAATCCCAATTCACTTCCACATTTTTCTCTATTATATCATGAATGTTATATAAGTTAAATAGCATGTTTACTGTTGATTATATCATATACTGTATGCTATGTACATCTCACATAGTGAGATGATGGATGTTCATTTACACTTCTATTATCACTATGGAGCCATTAAATTATACACCCTATGCTCAGCTCATACTGGTCCGTAGGTTGATGGTTCTGTATTTTTAGCATGACTATAAGCTTCTAGGATGATGGCCTTTGATTGGTCTAGGGTTATACCAAGGGGACTTTTGTTGCATGCATCGTTTTGAGTTCATCTATATGAACTGTGGATCGCTTCGGCATTAATAGTGTGCTACGAGGGTCTTATTTTCACTGCACATTGAGCAAGCCATTGTACTATCAGCCATGTTCGTTCATGGCTTATTTATATCTCTGCTGTAGCGTAAGCGTGATATTTATGAACTTACCTTATGTGATTGGACATTCGTGCCTATTAATGTGAACAATATGCCTTATTTTACATTATAGTCACTCTCGAGGAAGTTACTCCAGTGCTCCATTGCAGCCCAGTGGGTGTCAAGCTTTGTTTAGCAGGTTTTACGTAGCAACCACACGGGAAACGCCAATGTCACTATGATGCGACAATTGGCTGTTACTCCCTGCACATCATGGGCCTATCCTGGCCATCCCTACGTGGTTAGGACGGGGCGGACCATTTGCATTGTCTTTAACTAATCGCAGCGCCCCAAGCAGGTGGTGGAGTGGCCAGGGGTGTGGTCTTCTGCATTAAAGGATGCGAGATGGCAGTCTCCGCATCTTTGCTACCTAGTACCAGCTTCCACTATCAGGGAGCCGGGAATTGCAGTTATAACTGCACACTGTCATTGTGGGGGGAGGGGGGTTTGGGGTTTACGCTGCTGTCTTTAGCCTCCTGAGAAACCCCGCTTTATAAATTAAGTGGGGGGAAATGTGTTGAGGTTTTTTGGATGCTTGTAGGAACAGATACAATTAGATGTTCCCCATTAGTTACATTTGTGAGCATATCCATGTGGTTGCTTACCATGTACTACTCAGAGGGTGCTAAACATTTAATCACTATGACCAGTCAACTAGCAAATATCAGCAGTCATTTTTGTGTAGGAGAAGTGATTTATTTAGTTCCATTAACTCCCTAGAACCAACAATAAATAGACATACAGTCAGATTCTGTTGTAGGATTAGTTTGGCTATAGCTTGTGACTGCACAGTAATCATTCACAAGCAACAAGTACATATTATGGCACCCTGCCAGTGCTATTGAAGGGATATAGTTTATTGTCAGATCGACTCTTGAATTCTATATTCCTCCCAATATTTCTATATTCAGGAACCCCTTATTTTACCTTAATATTATTAAAAGTTAAGATTTATTTATGTTATTCTTCCACTATTCGCCAGTGAAACACATTTTGTCAATGTTGTACTTACGGACACAGATGGGGGATCGTTCTGACCATCGATGGTCCTGCTGACATATTCTGACTGATTTTCCTATCAGTCTGAAGCCTGCATTGCATTGGTATACCACACTGTCTCGATAATTATAGTTCTGTCCATTAATGAAGCCATTAACTATAGGTTCTGGGGTCCCGCAGTGACCAGCTGTGTTAAAGAAACAAATGTCAGTAGTCTGAGTGGAAAATTAATAAATCAATGCTTAGAAAGGTAAATTCGTTCGAGGGCTTTTCCCATGAACAGAACCATATTTAAATTTGCAAACAATTAAAATGTAAACGTTTTTGCAAATATAAGTAATTAAACATTTTGCCAAGTTATGAAGATTTATTAACCATCTTAGTGGTGGCAGTCTTAATCGGTTGCCAGTGCATATGACCATACTGTAAATGCTGGAACTTCATATATTGTGGTGGGGCAATCTTCTTATGCATGCACTGTCCCTGTCTGATAACCTGGCCACAATAAAGAAATTATGGTTGGGTTTCTGACAAATGCCATACCATAGAAATTTCATGCATTAATGGTTGTATCTATTGGCAACTGACCAAAACAAAATATTGTTACCGCTGAGCTGATTAGAGTAAGCCTTACAACTCAGTATTTTGTATATTTTCAAAAATGTTTAACTTTTGTCTACAAAACACCATATGGAAAGGATATGTCTAATAATATTGGCTATAAGGTTAATAAGTGTAAAATATAACATGTTATAAAAGGTCTATATAACATTTTTTATGTCCTCACTTATTTTAAAGTTTAGAAACAAATTCCTGTTGCTACCTGGGAACAGCCAACACGCCGCTATGACCAGATCTGAGTTTTTATACTTTGCATCTCTGAGCACTGTAGTTTGATATTTAAATCTTTAAATGGACAGGCGGTCTGATAAGCTCCATAAGTCATAAATACTCTTATAGCTCCCAGCTCAGAATGTATTATTACACAATACCTTTTATATTATATTATATTATTTAATTATTCAGACTAGCAAAGTTTGTGGCTTCTTGATGTAGAAAATATGTATTCTGACCAGAAGTGATTATCACCTAATAACTGGATAGATGATAAATGCTATATTGATGGTGGTCTGATCCTGGTCCCCTGTTCCTACCATAGACAAGACTGGGCAGGTAGGAAGAGTGTGACTGGAACAGCTATGCACAGGCACTTTGCTCAGCTACTATTGTCAGTGCCATAAACTTTGAATTACTGGGAGTATGGAAGATCAGGGTACCCTAATGTCATTCTGGCTGCTGGGACCCTCACTGATGAAGCATTCACTATCCAGTGTTATCAGCTACAGAAACTATAATTAGAGTAGTGGCAACTAACCTATTTGTGGATGATTTACAGGTATTTGTAAAGACTTAAACCAAGGGAAAACATGAAAACTACAAAATACATAATTGTGATATATTACTAAGATACAAAATGCAAGTATATTAGCTTTGATGGTAAGGTTGAGATTTAAAGGGGTTATCCAAGATTAAAAATTAATGACCTATCCTTAAAGTGGTTGTCCAGTATTTGCAAATACATGTTATTTTTTGTATAATGAAAAGTTATGCAATTTTCCAACTTATTTTCTGCATCATATGGGTTTTCTAGATCTCTGCATTCTGTCATTCTTTGTTTACTTCCAGTGAATAAAAATCAGTCCATGGTCATGTGATGGACACAGGTGCACAGCTCGTTATAGTCACAGCACAGTAATGAAGGTTCTGTTTTGTAACGAGCTGTGCACCTGTGAGTCCATTACATGACCATGGACTGATTTTTATCGACTGGATGTAAACAATGGATGACAGCAAGCAGAGATCTACAAAAGTGCACTATTACAGCTCATCACATTTTCATGGCAGCTGAGCAACAACAATGTAGCTAGGCCACTAGACAGTGTACAGAGCTGCCTGCTTCTGATTTCATACACTGTGCTGATTGCTGATTGCTACTGGGGCTGGGTGTTGGACCCCCACCAATCTCAAGTAGTAGTAGCTGTGGTCACAGATTAACATGAGCACAACTCAATACTGATACTTCCATACTCAGATTAATGGACAAGACACCATAACCTAAATATAGGTCACTAATTTTTAGTATTGGTTAATTATTTAATCATATTATTGAATACATTTTATTTTATGTACTTACCCAAGCACTTGACTTCTTGTCCACTCCACAACCCATTTGCCATACATTCTCGCACACGGGACCCCACCAGGGTGTAGCCACTATTACAAGCAAATATGGCAGTTGCCCCATATTGAGTCAGCATTCCAATTTTATTTCCATTGGCTGGAGTTGGCAGGTCCCCACAGGAGATAACTGGAAAATACAAGTAAAGTAAGATTTAGCGTATCAAAATGAAATATAACTGATCCCTAGTTCAGAAATATTACTTAAATTTCTTCCTTAATCACAATGAGGTTGTAACAGGCTAAACTCTCTAATGTTGTACCTACCAGCAAACCTTAGCAAAGGCAATGTTAACCTTTTCTTAAGTACACAATACATGTCACACTGAACTATACAGTACAATATATTTTACTGTGTGTTTATAGGATGTTTTTTTTTGTTTTTGTTTTTTTTTAAATGTCAGACCTTGGAGCCAGATTTCCAGTTTAGACAAATGTCTTGAAGAATATGACTGCACAATGTTGCAGTTTTTGATACATCTACTAGTGGTTGTAGTCAAATAATGAATCTTTTTAATATGCCAACCACATTCTCTTTACTCACAACAAAGGAAATTGCTGCCTTCTATTAAATGTATTACTCTGTAATATGACATATGGGTCGCACAGTAATAGAATAGCTCAGTGTCAGCCATTGATATGGTAACTAAGCATCACTCTGGAATATGAAAGCTCAGCATCAGGCAGTACTGTGACGGTTTTGCTACTATTCATGTTCTGAATAGCTCAAAATGATCTAGTAATAGAAAAGCATGTTTCCACACTCTCAATGACACAATATCCTAGTTCTTCATATCAAGTAATGGTAGTAGATTTCAGTATGTCTCACTGTTGCAGGTTGGCACATTCTCTCCCACACTCCATGATCCATTGGCTTGACAGCGAATAATGCGATGCCCCATGTAGTAATAGCCAGGGTCACAGATTAACATGAGCTCAGCTCCATACTGATACTGAGTTTTATGGATAAGACGCCAGCGGCCATGTTCTGTATTTAAACTGTTGATTTCTGGACATGTGACAGCTGAGAAACAGAGAGTGAAGACATAAGATAAAGGCAAGTATTCACCACTTTACCAACATGTTTGTGCACTGGCATACTCACCTACACATTGTGGAGGGTTGTTGCCATTGCTCCAGTGCCCAGAAGATAGACACTCTGCAACAACATCTTCAGGATTCAAAAGATGATGTCCTTCATTGCATTCATACAGAGCTTTGGTGCCTACAGTGTACTCCTTGCCAAATACTGCTCCATTCTTGGGAGCAGCTGGGACTCCACAAAACATAGCTGAAGGGAAAGGAGGTACATGGTCATAATTCACAACATAATTCATAACAATGCTCAGTGTAGGTAAACATGTAAATTAAAGGGGGTTCTCCAGGTCTTGATACTGATGGTCTATCCTTAGGATAGGTCATCATTATCACATTGGTTGGAGTCTGACACCCTGCACTCCCTTTGATGAGAAGATGGCACTGTACACTGTGTGTAGCCGTGCCATGCTATTGCAGCTCCTCTTCCATTTATTTGAAATAATGCAATGTAACCACTGCTTAGTGTGAGGATCCTCATCTATTAGTCAGAATGGAAAATGTGTCCTGTTTTGTATTATGCAG
Organism: Leptodactylus fallax; assembly: GCA_947044405.1. Taxonomy (NCBI): domain Eukaryota; kingdom Metazoa; phylum Chordata; class Amphibia; order Anura; family Leptodactylidae; genus Leptodactylus; species Leptodactylus fallax. Next base: position 3,567,615 of record CAMRHE010000097.1, read on the forward strand.
ACGACCAATTAATTGGAATGGGCTCTGCGTAATGCTTAAATGAGTTTTACCAGTAATAACTGACCACTGGGACCCAAGGCAGTCACATTAATGGGCTTTCTTGAGTTCCCAGTGTGAAAGGAGCAGTAGGTGGCATGTATGGTCAGTGCTCCATTCACTTCTATGGGACTCTCAAAAATACAGTAGCCAACAAGAACACTCCATTAGTCTTACAGAAGTGTAAGGAGCATATGCACATTTCCTCTCTATTCATTCAGGGGACTTAAGGACTTCAGTTCTTGTGAACACTGGGGTAGGGGGGCATGGTAGAACTCCCAGCAAGCCAACACTTATCCCCATCCAAGTTTTACTTGGAAACCTTTAAATTTCCCTATGGGGAAAATCTTGCTTACAGATTTCCCCACAGATTACAGGAGATCACTGAGGGCTCTATTTAGCTTATTGTCAAGGGACCGGTCTGTCAAGTAAGGAATGTCTAAAAAGGAGAACCTATTTAATGGAAAAACTACTACTTATCACCTGGTCTTTTCTATATGTCTAGACCTATTCTTCTAGGAGAATGACCATTCCATTTCGACCTGGTCTTCTCTACATTAAGGGACTATTTTATTCTGGACATAGCACTATTCATTGCAGAAAATTCACACTTTGTTATTTATAGGTTTCCATATAATAAAGCCATTACAGATAATAAGATAAACAGGAAAATCCAATAAAGTATGGGATCGATGCATCAGTTCATTAATTGAAGCTAAAAGAATTATGGTAGTTGAAGTGGTTTACAGCTTAACACTATACTGTAGATGAAGAAATTCTTTAGCGTTGTCCAGAATGCTAAAATAATATACTTACCTTATTGTTTCTCATTGTTTCTTTGCTGCAACAGGTTAAATCTTCCACCATATCTGCTTTCACGCCTGTATGCTTACTGCCACGTGCAAGAGGCACACTACAGTGAAGTCTGGACTATAGTGATGCTATCACCCTGTAAGTAGTGATGCAGCAGGGACATACAACACTATTCTAACGTTTGAGCAGTTTTTATATTCCCGGAAAATCCTTGTAATAGTTACACAGTTATACCTTAAACAAGGTACCATGACCTACATCATAATAAAAGAATTCTTAAAAGATTCTATACAATTAAACATGACGACATATTTGATATGATCTGTACTTGTGGAAGGAAAGAAGAGCCAAGTGAAATTCTTTTACATAGTTCTCCGCATTCTGCAGCCTTTAGCTTCAGAATTCAATTGAAATGCCTGTCTGATTTTCAGAAAATTAACTATGTACGGAAAGGTGAATTAAGTGCAAGCACAGCTCAAAGAGGCCAACACTCAATTATTGTTTCAAAGTGTGGCAGCTCCTCCAGGCCTGGCCGGGTAACAAGAAGCCAGGCAGCTCGTGGTGGCAGGTAATTTAGTGGCTGGACTGGAGAAGGGGGACACCTCATGCCTCCAGTTGAAATGATAATTATGACAGTGTCAGGCTGGCTGCGAGGAAAGCTGAGGGAGCTCTCAGTCTAGACTGCAGAGTGTGCAGAATTCCAATGCAATAAGTGACAGTGGACAATATCCACCTTGAAAATAAGTAGTAAGCAGCAAACTTGACAACTGTTTGGCACTTTGATACTTACCAACATCATTATTTTGTGGATCATAATTTATCATTAATTTGAATTAGAATTTATTTAGACCATATTAAAGAAGTCATTGTATCTTAATCAATATAAAAAAGCATAGTAGTCAATAAAAAAATAATATTTTTCTTAATTTTTTTTCCACATATCAGTTCATCTGGTCCAGATAAACTGATATGTGGAAAAAATGTGCCCTGGGGCTGGAGATATCGGTGCCGTTAGTTTCGACACCGATCTCTCCCCACTGTCAGAAGGGCATTCCTGACAGTCTAGCTGGGCTGGGAGGAACACTCCCCCTGACAGTACTCTTTCATAGACTTGTACTGGGCGGGCGTTCTTTACCGCTCAGCGTCATCGCTGGGCGGTAAGGAACGCCCCCTCTGACAGTACAGGGCTATGGATGAGTACTGTCGGGGGGGAGCGTTCCTCACAGCCCAGCTAGACTGTCAGGAATGCCCTTCTGACAGTGGGGAGAGATCGGTGCTGAAACTAACGGCACAGATATCTCCAGCCCCGGGGCACATAACAAGAAAGCCAACAGTGCGCTGCATTCAGCGAACTGTCAGCTTTCTAACAGTATATAAAACCGCATGTGCATGAGAACATGAAAGGTCCTCTTTAAATTATTTAACAAAATCTAGAACAAAATTCAGAAGCAGAGTCTTCAAACGTAAAGAGAGCTTCTTACATCATCTAAGATATGGTATTTTATATATTGTTGCAAAGCTGACAGTGGACTGATACCTTTCAGTTTTGCAGTTATCTGTCCCAGTTCCAGAGATATCGGTGCTATTAATTTCAACTACCAATATCACTGCATTATCAGAGCAGCTAGCCTCAGAGTTGAGTGTCATCCCTGGGTGGTAAGCAATGCCCTGCCTTCACAGTACAAGAATATAGAAGTGTAATGTCAGTGGGGTGTTCCTCACCATCACTGATGATGGAGGCTGAGCTGTGAGGATGGAAACTCTGACAGTGCAGTGATATCAAAAGCCAATAATGGCTAATGGCACCAATATCTCTAGAACTGGGGCAGATACCTGCAAAGCTGAAATTGCGTTGAATTCAGCGCACTGTCAGCTTTGCAATGGTTATATAACATGCCCTATTTTAGAGGACATGAAAGATCCTCTTAATGTAAGCTCTTGCGAGCAGGGCCCTCACTCCTATCGTTTGATATGTTTTATTTCTTTGTCACATTGTAGTGTCTCATATTGTCTGTTCATATGTCCTCTGATTTATAAAGTGCTACGGAATAAGTTGGCGCTATATAAATAAAGATTATTATTATTATTATTATTATTATTATTATTATTATTATTATTAATAAAGCACATTCTAACTGCTTCCATAGGAATTAAGAAGGTGCTGCTAATCGATTGCCTTTGATTAATTGACCATCAGTAAGTATAACAGTTTTGGCAGTTTGCTGGTCTGGATCATTCAGGTGTGTGTTAACATAATGCCAAAGAAGAGAGACAGCAGTAATGATCTTACACTAAGTTCACATCTGCGTTGTGGTCTCCATCATTCAGGTCTGCTGGGGGACTTGAATGATGTAGAGACGGACCACTGTTTCAGTGATTACGCACGGATATTGGCGGGCTTCACTGACTAAAAGTCCTCCGTGCAAGACTTTTCTCTCTGCCGATTTTTGGCAGTTTCCTCAATGGGGCCTCTGACGGAGACTCCGGCGCAGATGTGAATCCAGCCTTAGAGAAGCATTTGTTGCTTCATATCAATTGGGTAGGCTCTACACTGAGAAAGATAATTCACAAGTTGATAACATTCATCTCGAGATCAAAATGTGTTCAGAAAATTCAGAAAATGTGTTCAGAAAAAATTGCAAAAACCCAAGAGCCACATCTTATACTTTACAAACCTCAATTAGCATGTTAAAAATTTAAGTTCATGACAGTATAAGCAGGAAAAAAGGCTGAATAAGTGTAGCTTGCGTAACTGCTTTCAGACTGCCCATTGACTATTTATGACCTGTATGTCCTTGCAGTATTAAGCAGATGCACAAAATCATGCCGCTGCATAAGCAGGAAACCTACTGCAGCTGGAGCTTCTATAGGGGGGAAGGGATGGTTTACTACATTAGATACAGTATTTCACGAAAACTTAAGCATAATCATCAGACTTTGAAGAGTTTTGTGGCCGATTCAGAGCCCAGGCAGGTAAGGCAAAATGACAGAAGGTTTCTGCCAGACAAATTCATCAGCTGCTGCTAAAATACCATTACAAAGCAGCAAACAGGTAATTGAAGCTGCCAGTGCCTCTGGAATCCCATGAACCTCAAGGTGCAGGATCCTCCAGAGGTTTGCAGTTGTGCATAAATCTACTATTTGGCCATCACTAAACAGTGCTCACAAGCAGACACAATTGCAGTGGGCCCAGACATAATATGAAGAAAATTTTCAAACAGTGTTGTTTACTGATTTGTGCCGTGTAACCCTGGATGGTCCAGGTGGATGGAGTAGTGGATGAATGGTGTATGGCCACCATGTCCCAACAAGGCTGCAACGTCAGGAAGAAGATGGCATAGTCATGTTTTGGGCCGGAATCATGGGGGGATAGATGGCTCCTTTAGGGTCCCTGAAGGTGAGAAAATCACCTTCTGCAAAGTATAAAGTATACGGTCATTGGCTGCTATGGGCATAAAAGGAGAGAAACTGATGGTGTGGTCACCATCCTCCCCTGACCTCAACCCTATTGAGAACCTTTGGAGTAGAGCAAAAGATCTATTAGGGTGGGAGGCAGTTCACATCAAAACATCCACTCTGGGAGACTATTCTGACATTCGGCAAAGAAATTCAAGTGGAAACTATCCAAAAACTCACAAGTTCAATGGATGCAAGGATTGTGAAGGTGATATCATAGAAGGGGTCCTATGTTAACATGCAACTTGGTCTGTTAAGATTTTTTTGATACAAACAGTTTTTGATTTCAGTAAATGTGACCTCTTAATGCGGCAAATTTTTTAAAAAATGACCATTTTCTGCTCTTTGCAACCTATAAAATGCTGTGCATAATAATTTGGAACAGTGGATTTAGATATTTTGAATTTAAGAAAAAAATCATTGGATAATTTGTCCTATAAAATGTGGTTGATACTCTAATGCTTGAAGATTTTAACATTAGAAATCATCTGAGGTTGTATTTACCTAATTTTAAGATCTTCTAAGGACCGGATGTTTTTTCTTATGTCCTGACAGATAAAACCATAGAATGCAAGGGGTTCTACTTTGTTTTTCCCATGACTCTATATTTTAGTGTATTGGCATATGCAATGTCATGGCACTTTCCCTGATTTCCTGTTCTTTTTTATCACAAGTCTAGAGTGGGTTAATTTGATATTCCAAATGTTATAATGTGGTAAGAAGTAAGTTGATGATATTGCAAACATTATCATTTCTGGTTACAGTGCTTAGAGAGATTCATCTTGTGTTTTTAGTCTCCAGCTACCTTGTCATCATTTGGTTGGGAGTATCATTTCCCTTAAGGGCAAAGGCACTGTGTTAATGTTAGGTCTCATAGGGGTGACAGCAGATGGCATAGGCTGCCATCTTCCATTGGGCTACATGTAGTTTTTTAGTGCAGGCAAAAATCAAGGTTGTGAGTAGGCACTGAATTTACGAGTCTCCTCATCTAGTATGCCAGAGTAACCCTATCAGCCTTATATGCGTTATTTTCTGTCAAAAGGAAAACAAAAAAAGAAACAAAGAAAACCATACGCGAAAACAGCATTATCACACACAACATTCATAGTATACTATGACTGCAGCTATCAATGTATAAATGTGAAAATATTATTAGCCTGAACACATATGACTTTCCTTTTCTAGTACAATTCTGAAATTATTTAGCAAAAGGTGAAATAAGGCATTCAGCATGGACTGCTATGTTAAGCACTATGGTATTGTTCTCATAGACTTACCCTGACATAGAGGCACCTCTGAGTTCCAGTCATAATAGCCTTGAGGACGACGTAGGCATGTAGCTGAGTTAATTCCGATGAGCCGATAGCCAGGATTGCAAGTGAACCGCACAACTCCTCCAGGGGGATTGATAATCGGACCCAGTACAGAGCCATGAAGAGGAGGACGAGGGAGACTGCAGTATGCAGCTAACACATACAAAAGGAAGCATACATGACTTGTCAAGATGCTGGAAGGTCATTGTTCACTACTGAAGCAACAGGTTGCCCCTTTTTCTGCTGGCAGTGGAAAGAAATCATCTTTTATGCCTGAACCAGCAGAATAGTAGTGATATTCTGATGTGGAATATTGCATGTACAGTAATACATTAAAGTACAAGCATTGTAATAAGTAACAATGTATCATCATAGGCCTCTAGTACAGTCTGTGAAATGGTCAATGAAATATTAACTTTCCTCATGCACCATATTATGGTAATATTTACCAAAAGAAAAAAACATACAGTGCCTTGCGAAAGTATTCGGCCCCCTTGAACTTTTCAACCTTTTGCCACATTTCAGGCTTCAAACATAAAGATATAAAATTTTTATTTTTTGGTGAAGAATCAACAACAAGTGGGACACAATTGAGAAGTGGAACAAAATTTATTGGTTATTTTAAACTTTTGTAAAAAAATAAAAAACTGAAAAGTGGGGCGTGCAATAATATTTGGTCCCCTTAAGTTAATACTTTGTAGCGCCACCTTTTGCTTCGATTACAGCTGCAAGTCGCTTGGGGTATGTCTCTATCAGTTTTGCACATCGAGAGACTGAAATTCTTGCCCATTCTTCCTTGGAAAACAGCTGGAGCTCAGTGAGGTTGGATGGAGAGCGTTTGTGAACAGCAGTTTTCAGCTCTTTCCACAGATTCTCGATTGGATTCAGGTCTGGACTTTGACTTGGCCATTCTAACACCTGGATTTATTTGTGAACCATTCCATTGCAGATTTTGCTTTATGTTTGGGATCATTGTCTTGTTGGAAGATAAATCTCCGTCCCAGTCTCAGGTCTTTTGCAGACTCCAACAGGTTTTCTTCCAGAATGGTCCTGTATTTGGCTCCATCCATCTTCCCATCAATTTTAACCATCTTCCCTGTCCCTGCTGAAGAAAAGCAAGCCCAAACCATGATGCTGCCACCACACCATGTCTGACAGTGGGGATGGTGTGTTCAGGGTGATGAGCTGTGTTGCTTTTACGCCAAACATATTGTTTTGCATTGTGGCCAAAAAGTTCGATTTTGGTTTCACCTGACCAGAGCACCTTCTTCCACATGTTTGGTGTGTCTCCCAGGTGGCTTGTGGCAAACATTAAACTAGACTTTTTATGGATATCTTTGAGAAATGGCTTTCTTCTTGACACTCTTCCATAAAGGCCAGATTTGTGCAGTGTACGACTGATTGCTGTCCTATGGACAGACTCTCCCACCTCAGCTGTAGATCTCTGCAGTTCATCCAGAGTGATCATGGGCATCTTGGCTGCATCTCTGATCAGTCTTCTCCTTGTTTGAGATGAAAGTTTAGAGGGATGGCCAGGTCTTGGTAGATTTGCACCACCATGTTTGACAGTGGGGATGGTGTGTTCAGGGTGATGAGCTGTGTTGCTTTTACGCCAAACATATTGTTTTGCATTGTGGCCAAAAAGTTCGATTTTGGTTTCACCTGACTAGAGCACCTTCTTCCACATGTTTGGTGTGTCTCCCAGGTGGCTTGTGGCAAACATTAAACTAGACTTTTTATGGATATCTTTGAGAAATGGCTTTCTTCTTGACACTCTTCCATAAAGGCCAGATTTGTGCAGTGTACGACTGATTGCTGTCCTATGGACAGACTCTCCCACCTCAGCTGTAGATCTCTGCAGTTCATCCAGAGTGATCATGGGCATCTTGGCTGCATCTCTGATCAGTCTTCTCCTTGTTTGAGATGAAAGTTTAGAGGGATGGCCGGGTCTTGGTAGATTTGCAGTGGTCTGATACTCCTTCCATTTCAATATGATCGCTTGCACAGTGCTCCTTGGGATGTTTAAAGTTTGGGAAATCTTTTTGTATCCAAATCCGGCTTTAAACTTCTCCACAACAGTATCACGGACCTGCCTGGTGTGTTCCTTGCTCTTCATGATGCTCTCTGCGCTTTAAACAGAACCCTGAGACTATCACAGAGCAGGTACATTTATGCGGAGACTTGATTACACACAGTTGGATTATATTTATCATCATCAGTCATTTAGGACAACATTGGATCATTCAGAGATCCTCAGTGAACTTCTGGAGTGAGTTTGCTGTACTGAAAGTAAAGGGGCCGAATAATATTGCCCGCCCACTTTTCAGTTTTTTATTTTTTACAAAAGTTTAAAATAACCAATAAATTTCATTCCAATTCCCAATTGTGTCCCACTTGTTGTTGATTCTTCACCAAAAAATAAAAATTTTATATCTTTATGTTTGAAGCCTGAAATGTGGCAAAAGGTTGAAAAGTTCAAGGGGGCCGAATACTTTCGCAAAAGCACTCTACTTCCGTTTACAGGATTGAAGGAAAGCAACATTAGAAAAAACAGGAAATATATAAAAACAAATAAACACCTTTTAAATGCGCATTAAAAATAAGTCAAATATAACCTTAATGGCAAGTTTTCTTTCTATTCTTTTTTATTTTTATATTAACCCTTTAACGATGCAGAGTAGTTTGGGCATTAATGCTGCCAACTTTTTTCATATATTTAATCTCTACCATCCAAATTCTTATATTAATGTTTTTAAGGGGTTCTTCTGAAGAAACATTTGAAAAAACATTGTTTTTTGAATTTTGTGTTAGACATTCACTCTGCAAATGACACGGCAACTTTGTCTGACAATGTGATGACATATTAGACAAATTAGACAATTTAGGGAGGGAACCGTGTTCTAACCGTGTTCCATATTTTTTTTTTTACTTTTTTGTTGACAGAGTTATGTGAGGACTATTTTTGGTGAGGCAAGTTGTAGTTTTTATTTCTACCATTTTATTTTGTACCATTGTACAACTTTTTGATCATTTTTTTATTGCAGTTTTGGATAAGCTGGGGTCACTAAAATACATTAATTTGCACACTGCTTTTTTTTTCTTTAGGCATTCACTGTACAGGATAAATAACATTATTTAACATCATGGACTTATACACACATGGCAATGCCTGATATGTTTATTTTTTTTGTGTTCATTATTTATTTTAGAAATTGGAAAGTTTTTTTTTATAACTTATTATTCAGTTTTCACACTTTTTTTTTTTTTTTTTTTTTTTTAGTTAACCTTACTTTTTTTTTCACTGTCCCACAAGGGAATTTGAACCTTGGATCGCTTGATCCCCTGTACAACGTACTGTAATACTTCTTGTAGTAGATTGTACATACAGTGCCTTGCAAAAGTATTCATACCCCTTGAATTTTTTCACATTTTGTCACCTTACAACCACAAACTTAAATGTATTTTATTGAGATTTTAAGTGAAAGACCAACACAAAGTAGCAGATAATTGTGAAGTGGAAGGAAATTGATACATGGTGTTCAAAATTTTAATCAAATAAAAATCTGAAAAGTGTGACATGCAAAAGTATTCAGTTCCCCTATATCAATGCTTTGTAGAGCCACCTTTTGCTGCAATTACAGCTGCAAGTCTTTTGGGGTATGTCTCTACCAGCTTTGCGCATCTAGAGACTGAGATTTTTGCCCATTCTTCTTTGCAAAATAGCTCAGGCTCAGCCAGATTGGATGGAGAGGGTCTGTGAACAGCAATTTTCATGTCTTGCCACAGATGCTCAATGGGATTTAGGTCTGGACTTTGACTGGGCCATTCTAACACATGAATATTCTTTGATCTAAACCATTCCACTGTAGCGCTGGCTGTATGTTTAGGGTCATTGTCTTGCTGGAAGTTGAATCTCCTTCCCAGTCTCAAGTCTTTTGCAGCCTTCAACAGGTTTTCTTCCAGGATTGCCCTTTATTTAGCTTCATCCATCTTCCCATCATCTCAGACCAGCTTCCCTGTCCCTGCTGAAGAAAAGCCTCCCTTCAGCATGATGCTGCCACCACCATGTTTCACAGCGGAGATGGTGTGTCCAGGGTGATGAGCAGTGTTACTTTTCTGCCACACATAGCTCTTTCCATTTAGGCCAAAAAGTTCAACTTTGGTCTCATCTGACCAGACCACCTTCTTCCACATGTTTGCTGTGTCCCCTATATGGCTTGTGGCAAACTGCAAACAGCACTTCTTATGTCTTCCATTCAACAATGGTTTTCTTCTTGCCACTCTTCCATAAAGACCAGATTTGTGGAGTGCACGACTTATAGTTGTCCTGTGGACATATTCTCCCACCTGAGCTGTGGATTTCTGCAGATCCTCCAGAGTGAACATGGGCCTCTTGGCTGCTTCTCTGACCAGTGCTCTCCTTGCTCGATCTGTTAGTTTAGGTAGATGGCCATGTCTTGGTAGGTTTGCAGTTGTAGAATACTTTTTGCATTTTTGGATGATTGATTGAACAGTGCTCCTTGGGATGCTCAAAGCTTGGGATATGTTTTTATAACATAACCCTGCTTTAAACTTCTCCACAACTTTATCTCTGCCCTGTCTGGTGAGTTCCTTGGTCTTCATGATGCTGTTTATTCACTAGTGTTCTCTAACAAAACACTGAAGCTTTCACAGAACAGATGGATTTATACTAAGACTAAATTACACACAGCTAGACTCTATTAACTAATTAAGTGACTTCTGAAGGCAACTGTGCGCACTGGATTTTATTTAGGGGTATCAGAGTACAGCGGGCTGAATACTTTTGCACGTCACACTTTTCAGATTTTTATTTGTTTAAAATTTTGCAAACCATGTATCATTTTCATTCCACTTCACAATTATGTGTTACTTTGTATTGGTCTATCACTTAAAATCTCAATAAAATACATTTAAATTTGTGGTTGTAAGGTGACAAAATGTGAAAAAGTTCAAGGGGTATGAATACTTTTGCAAGGCACTGTATGTGCAAAGGGAAAGGCAGCCAGGAGACCGTTGATTGGCATCTTATCGGGCATGGTAACCCCTTGGTCTCCACAATATCACAAGGGACCTGAGGGAATATTATGGGGGTCAGAGCGCCCCCTAACCACCCAGATGCTATGTTTGCTATTGCTATATCATGACATTTGAGGGGTTAAGTTCCTATGCCTGCTACAGCTCTGTGATGTACTATGGTGCTGGGCGTTAACTATTTACTCAGAGTGACATAACAGTACAGCAGAGAGTGTTAAGGGGAGTAACTTTCACTTTTTTTGCTATTGTGTAAGGAGGGGATTGCTGAACATTTTTGTATTATGCTTCATTAATATATTGTTCATTCTTTTACCAGAAAACAACTTTTAAATTTCTCCCTAGGAACACAATAACTAAGTGGTGCTTGGAAGATCTAGGAAGATGGAGAAGATATTATACTGTGTGTGGCCCCTGCACAATTTACATCACACCCCATCTGTTTTATAGCAGACATGTGACAGGCTGTAATTATATTGCACAGTCACTATAAAACAGATACTGTGCAGTGTAAATAGTGAAGGGGTGAGGACACTCATAAAAGCACCACGGTCCCTTCAAAAAGTTGATCAGCAGGGGCCCTGGGTGTTAGACTCACAATGATCTCTTATATCTCTTAGACTGTTAGGACCACGCAGATCAGCTGTTTCCCAGAACACGCAGCTCCCAGAATTGTTTCCATGCTGGGTGCTGCTCAATGACTATATTCTTGATAACTGCAGTTGTGGATACTATAGTTGTGTCCCTTTCAAGTACCTGAGATACTGCTGCAGCACCCATAACCATTGCTATCAAGAGTTCCCTTTAGGGAAGGGGCCCCGGTGCAAAATTTGGTTAGTTTAGTTACGCCACTGGCAATGTTTAGTTATTGCATTGCTAGGGAGATCCTTAGATCTTGTTTTCTGCTAAAAGAAAATACAATAGGTTAATAAAGTTTATTACAAAAAAAATGTTCAACCACCCCTTCCCTACACAATAATAAAAAAAGTGAAACACTTTAATTTATTGTGGACCAAAGTTTAAGAGATAAATCAGCAAAACCTGACAACTTTGGTTGGAAGTGTATGGGGGCCTCACAACATCAGTTTAGGAGAAGATGGATTGGGCATGTTATATTTCAATTAAAGTTTGCATGGGTATGGGAGAGTACTGGGGAATAGATGTTGAAGGTGCTTCTTTTTGCTGTTTTTCACTTGGATAGCATATTATAAACCTACCGGTGAAAATTGCTGAGTTGTCTTAATTGTATGCTGAGATATAATTATTTAAAGGGCCTGAAGCTGCACTACTGCCTTAATCGGACTACATTTTCCTTTGTGATCACTTCCAACAAACCCAACCCAAACCCAACAGAGAAACTTGGTTTATATCACTATCCACATTAATATTTCCATCTTTACTTCAGTAGTGGCACATATGTATAATAAGCCTGTAACAATATGTATGAACACTGATTTGGCTGGTAACTAAGAAATAAAAATGCCACAGATTATGAATCATATTTTCAATTATTTCTGTAAATGTATTACTACATATTCATGTACTTATATAACTGTTTCCTAAAAACTGGTAGCACTCAATCTGTAATGCCTCTCCATCCATGAGCCATGATAAATGATTTGTCATTCTTACCTGAATAGCGTATCTTAAAACCCTTCCTGCTATATGCATGGTCAGACATCCACCGCAGAAGGACCTTGTTTCCAGTACTTATGAAAGTCATGGGTGCTGAATAGTTACCACTCAAGGATGTAAGCAATGTGCTCTGACCAGAGGGTCCTAAAATGAGAAACTTTATCAGAAAGCATCCCTAGAGAGACAACTCAAATAATCGAATAGGTTTTAGTCTTACATACTTACTATGATGTATGATTTAAAGTGCTTTGTTGAATAAAAGTAAGTCAATGTCAGGAAATGCTTTTACACTGATGTAATCTGTGCAGCTAAGAGGACAGACACCAGTGTCTTTTATATAAGACTACTTATACAAAAAACATGAGCAATATGGTATTTACCTGTCATTAGCTGTCCTGACTGAAAGATGCATCTGCTACACTTACATGCATTATGTAATATATCAATAAAACAAGTATTACGACTACAAATTGCTTATGTGCCATTTAACAAAGGCCATTACATTACCTTGAAAATGAAATAATTTGAGAATTATGGTGTTTATTCAATACATAGTTATCTTAAAATAATAATAATAATGCAGATTGCACTTGCTATTATTTGTCCCAGTACTACATCCAGGGTGGAAGTCGGGGCCATGGATTGGGAGAAGCTTGTCATATTACAGAAAAAAAAGATTATCTATGTAGATTCTGCTTGTAATGATCTGAGACCATATGTGCAGCTTGTGTGGTAGAGGGACCTTTGGACCTCCTCAGGCATTCATTTTAGAGACACAGTGGAAGTTTGAGGATGACCATGAGTCATTTGTCTTCTATTGCTACTGCTACAGAGGCCAGTACAGCTTCTTGTCTTATGTTAGTGTGGTTTCACTTGAGTGGCTCCACTGGTATCAATACTGTGCACTGATAGGATTCCTTTAATAGGTTTCCTCCCACACTCCAAAAACATACTGATAGGGAATGTAGATTGTGAGCCCTATATGGGACAGTCACTGTCAATGTCTGTAAAGCTCTGCGGAATATGATGGCGCTATACAAGTAAGCATAATAAATAAATAAATAATAGTACAATACTGAATGTAGTACATTTGGCATTAGTTGATGTACACGTACATATGTAGTAATTATTCAGATAAGCCCCTTTCATGTACAATATCCATGCAAAAGAAACTGTTCTAGTCTAAACAGTCCCTTCATGAACATTATCTAATATAGAAATTAAAAGAATATCCTACAAAGAGGTCACAATTCTAATTTATCAGTCTTTGAAAATATAAATCTTTTGCACTGTATTATAGTGACAACTGCTTCTTGATATCATTCATTATTTTATTTTCCTACCTTCGGTGTTTACTGAGCTTCAAAATTTTTCTACAGTTTTATGTCTTAATCAGCAAGACTTACAAGCAGCTAGAACAATACAAATGGTGGTATAATTATCCAGGAAGGACCCTCCTTCCAGTCATAGTTACTGTATTAACCATTTAAGTCTCTGTTCACACTAGCACTCTGGCTTTCTTTTAAAATGGAACATGACAGCTGTGTAGAATGCCACTTCTGATGGACCTCGCTGATTTATTTATAGGGTCTTTCAAATTCTGGTAGGTTTCCGATATTTTAAAAGTAAGAGTAGCTCTGCAGACTGCACTAAAAATTCTTGCTGTAAAAAATACTGGAACTCTTACAACCACATATTACTAAGGCCATCTTTATCATTTGTATAATTTTGAACCCATGCATATCTGTTCTGCTTTCACCACTTATACAGTGTTGCTAGGGGGGTGTTTTGGAATTTTGTCAAAATACGCTCATGGACTTTGGAATTTGGCCTTGCCCAATAAAGGCAACATACAGTGGCACTCTTCTCCAAACTCTGCTTCAAATTCAGTGACAAAATCTGCTTCAAATTCACCACTGGTTTTTGTCGAACAGAAAAAAATCTGCTTCAAATTCCTGAAACAGAAATTTTCTCCTTGACAAATTCCTATGTGTGAACACCCCCTTAAACACTGAAGCTTTTCCACATTCACAATTACATAACTCACTTTGTATAAATGTAAATCTTTACAATAAAGGTGAACTAGATATTGAACGAAATTTTATCTCACCATCAAAAATGTCAAATTCATCATATTGCTTCTCACTAAGAAAATATTCCACTGTCAGTGTCACATTGTATCCAGCTTCAACTTTAATAAGCCAGGAACATGTCTGGAATTGAGGGTAAGTTCCGGGATAACTCTGACTGAGAATTACTCCAGTGGAATCGGTTAGGATCTCATTAGCTGGACAAAGTACTGTGGGTACAAAAATACAGCTGAGAATATTTGTATGAACAGCATAGCGTATTCATTTTAAAGAATCCTTCCTTTATGAAGAGCAAGCTTATCTACAAATAAAGATTCTTATTGCCAATGTAAGAACCTGGGCCAGATTCAGCTTTATGTGGACCTTTGAAGGACAGAGTCACAGTGGCCCTCTTTTTCATTTCACACTGTGCATGACAAACATAAAGCATATTTAACCCAGATCAGCACAGACATCTGCTAGATTTGCTAGCTGCTGATGGCAGCCAAGCTATGGTTTCAGACGTCATTCAGGATGCCAGAAGAGGCCCGAGGAGGATGTGCTTATTATATTCCGGGGTCTTGAGAGGTTCGCACCTTACCAGAAGACTCCTGTGCTCCACCACAGTAATCAACTGTATTGGCAGATGCCTTGGGCTCCGGACAACAACACATTTCACATTTATTATAAGTCGCCCCTGATAGCAAAACAGCTCTCTTTTTAAAGAATAGAGGTCAGTTGGTAGAGGTATATTACAGCTGGAATTTCTTTTGCCTTACCATATAGCAATGTATAGGCCATATGAAAGTAGCTTTTAAGGCAGAGCAAAAAAGTTCTAGTAAGTGATATATCTGATTATCTGCAGATCGTAGCATGACTTCACATGTTTTGATAATGTGTACAATTTTACAAATTTTGGGCAATTTTAAGTCACAATTGTTTCAAACTGTAAAGTCTACTTCTGTCAAAATCTATATTGTAACTCTTCAGGAATGCTACTGGATCATAGATCAGAAGGTTCCTGCCCGTAAATTAAAACACTCAAAAGCCTTGATTTTGAAAGGGTTTTGCCACGCAAAAGCATCTACAGTAGTAGTTTGCACAATGATGATTGTGACTGCAATTTTGACTGTATAGCGCTGGATGCATTGTAGGTTTCCTTTATGTTTAGTAACAGCACCCGAACAAACGGTTGAAAGCGAGTATTATTGAAGAATATTTAACCATATTTATATGATCAGACCTTCACAGGTTGGAGGAGGATCTTCAAACTGCAAGCGAGTTCCAAGCCGACATATCAAAATTTCTGGCCCCATCAATGTGAATCCTGGGAGGCATTTATAACGTACAATGTCACCTATGGTAAAGGATTAGGAAAATATTATATAATAGTAGACTACACAACATAGTGTGTAACATTAGCCATTAAACTGATATACCATAATTTCTATATTAGACATATTTCAGATATTGGTGCTTCAAATATAATGTATATCCCCTACAAAGGTGAAAGTCTTCTTAAAGGTTTTACTAATGATATTACACTTGGCCTGCACTCTTTAACCCCTTCTTGCTCCATGCCGTAATAGTACGTTGCGGCATGTATATAGTTCACCCTCAGCTCAGTACTATTACGGCGCTGTAATGCCGCTGGGCACAGAAGTTGAACCTGCAGCCTTACATCCTGCTCTTGGCTGTATTACATAGCCGAGGGGCGGGAACAGCCTCCGGAGTCGGAAGATACTCCAACTCCGGCGGATTAACCACCTGGATGCCATGAACAATAGCAATCATGGCATCCAGGGGGTCTGGAGGCAAGATTGCCCACCCCCCTGTAACCCCTTGGACCCCCCGCAATAAGATCATGTAAAAAGTGAAAAAAACACACAAACACATAGTAAAAACACACAAAAATAAACTAATAATAAAAAGTTTAAAAAAAAAAAACACCTTTGTATTCGAAAAATATATAATGTAAACAAAACAACTAAACATGTTAGGTATCCCCATGTGCATATAAGCCCCCACTATCCAAAAATAGTGTTATTTATCCCATATGATGAATGCCGTAAAAACAATATACCGCAATGCGCAAATTAATGTATTTTGTTCACTTTGCTCTCCCCAAAAAATAAAAATAAAAAGTGATCAAAAAGTCATACATACCAAACATTGGTACCAATAAAAAGTACAACTTGTCCTGCAAATAAAGAGCCCTGACATATCTCAGTCAACAGTACAGTAAAAAAGTTATAGGCGTCAGAATTCGGTGACCCCCAAAAAATTGTTCTTTTTCAAAAAATGACGTTTTATTTGTAAAAGCAGTAAAACATAATAAAACTAACCATTATAAATTTGGTATCACAGTAATCAAAATGACCTGCCGGACAAAGCTGCCATGTCATTTTTAAGGCAGAGTGAACGCCGTAAAAACAAAATGCAAAAAATTATGACAGAATTGTGTGTTATTTCACATGGACCCCCAAAAAACTTAAATAAAAGTTAATGAAAACATTATATGTTTCCCAAAATAGTGGCAAATGAAAGTACAACTCATCATGCAAAGAATAAGCCCTCACATAGCTATGTGGACAGAAAAATAAAGTTATGGATTTTGGAAGACAGGGAGGGAAAATATGAAAAAAGTCACTGGGCATTAACGTACAAACTACCCTGTGTCATTAAAGGGTTAAGTCTGGTTAAAATAAACTAAAATATTTCAACAAATTCATATATAAAACATACACATACATTATTATTATTGTATTGTTATTAATACATTACCAACATTATATTATTAATGTTGGTAATGTATTAATATCATCTGTTAATCTTCATGAGAATGCCATCACCTGGGTATGACTATAACAGATGCATAGCTGAGGAGATATTTACAAACACATACTGAATACTTTGGCTTTATTCTTAGGGGCAGACACTTTCTATATCTTAAATTACTACCTTTCCTATATCTGATATCAATTCATATATGTAAAGTTTACATCTACCAAAAAATGTGTGCAGCTTGTGTATTTGGATCGGTGTGGCACTGTAGCAAGGGAAGTTTGTAAGGATCTTTTTACATGGATAGGTTTCTGCTCATAACAAGCATCGATCAATGATATAGCATGTCTATTGGCACTCGGCTTTACTCTTCTTTTCACAGTTTAGTCATCAGGAAGTGTTTGAAAGAATGTTCACTGGTTGCTAATTCTCCCATACACTTACATTGTGGTTGGCAGCACCCTGTTTACATGAGAAAAGATATGCCAACCAATGAGAATGCTACCTGCATAAACAATTTTAGCAACCAAAAAACAAACATTTTCTCAGGTGTTGGTCCGTTTGGGGGAATGTTTACATGAGCAATGATTGGAAACAAATGTTTGCACAAAATGTTGTTCTCAGTATCATTGGCCCATGTTAAAGGCTCTTTAGACAGTTCATCCAACACTTTTACAGGATATCTACACATCCAATTTAAAGTCTGCCACTACAATTTCACACTCTTTTCATGTCATCTATAAGTATATTATATTAATTGTGAATTAATACAAAAATGTTATACGTCTTGGCAGAAACTAATCTGTTTCAAAGTGAGGGTTGTCTCCTACTAGACCACAAAGACCATTAAAAGTGACCGGAGGACATTATTGTGTAACAGTCTGGGCTAACCAGAATGTTGTCTGAAGAGCCAGCTTCAATATGTAATATTCATCTATGTAAATATTATCAGGATTAATGCTGACACACCACAACACACCACCTTTGTATTAATATTAATATATTAATTTGTATTATTTTCAGATCTAAGTATTGAAGCAATCACCTAAAGTGATACAACAGTCATATTTTATATAATGTACATTAGCTAAATAGATGTTAAGCTACAATGAAGCAGATAGTATGAAGTCAGAAAGTCAATGCAGCTGCAAGCCGCCTGTAAGCTCCACCTGTAAGGTTTTTGTAGTTTTTTTTTCTTTCATTTACTTGAGAGGGTGAAAAAGGGACTGAAAAATACATATAAATGGTGTGCTTCGGCTGCTCCATAGGGATATTTACAAATGCATGTATTACCTAGTGGTTTATGTCAGTCTTTAGCTTATAAAATGGCACCACTACTAGGAATGTGGATGTACTCTATCCTTTTTGCTCTTTCACAATGCATTAAGTGCCACATGTTCCTTATGTCTTTTTAGATTAATGGTTACAATTACCCTAAACTGCAACAACTAGAAGCATATACACTCTCAATGCAGACTGTTTAGTGCAGTTACCATGGATACTCACCCATTAGAAATTCCTCACTACCTGACAGAACCTCTCCATTTGGCACTGTCATTGGAGGTTTACATTTCCGAAGGCGGTATCCTGTCATATAAAGAAATTCTTGTTACATAGTGTGATGCCAGGTACAAGACTGTACTAGATTTAGTCTGGCTAGTGGAAGAGTGAAGAAATCAGGCGATACCTTTTAGAGGCTAACTGAGTATATTTATAAGTAAGCTTTCAGGAGTACTAGCTTCCTTCATCAGACATGGTGTCTGGCTAGACACCTATAATTGTCAAATTATTGTGCTACAGGAAATTGTAACAGAAAGGATAAAGAAATAAGCAATGCACATAAAATATACATACTGTATAAAAGGTGATGATTGAGATGTCAAATAAGGTTCTCATTCCCATGTGTACAAATACGTAGTAAGTATGAAAATGATAATGGGAAATCAGCACATGAAGCAGATTCTGGATATACTGTATATGACTCTTAGGATTGAGAACCAAGAAGAAATGACAAAAAAGCAACATGCAATCCTGTTAGAAAGTAAATCTGGATATTATCAGTTCTAAAGTTGATTATTTCTGTGCCAGGCTTACCATAGAAGTATAATGCAAAGAGTCCACCATTGGCAGCATTGCTGTGAAAGGTGATAAGGACTTGGTTGGAGGAACTCATAGTGGACCTTTTGTTGGAACTACTAGAGAAAACACCCAGCTGAGGATCTGTTTGATAGGGACCATCCCTGAAAAATGAGAACACAGGCCAAGAGGTTGGAAAAAATGATGACAGAAATAATTAAACAATATTGCATAACATATTACACTAAAGTCATTATACAACATAAAGTGTAACTCCACATTTACACTTTATTCCAAAATAATCTACTTAAAATAAATCTCCACCTTTTTAACATCATGATTTATAGACCCATAATCTATGCTGATAAATTTCTTAATATATTTTTATAGTTGCCAGGGCTAGCTTTTCTTATACAGAGTTCCAAATTCACAGCTTAATATAAAGTTTAATGATACAATTCTGTGTTAGGAGCTCAGCATCAGAAAAGTCTTGGACCACAGTAAAGATATATTAAGAAGTAAATCAGGATGAGGACATAAGGCTACAGTTACTAGAAAATAAAGTTAAGACGCTGCTGGCAACAACTGGAAACAGACAAAAGTCTGTTGAGAAGCTTGCAGCTAAGACCTCCTACACATGACCTTATGGTTTTTACTGTCCGAAAATACTGATCCACAATCTGCAAAAAAATGTCAGTATGTCAATCATGGATGCACAGAAAGATTTGTATGATCCCCTACACTTGTCTGTGCCTCAAATGCGGACAAAAATGGGACATGCTAGGACATAATTTGCGATCCTTGGATTTGGCATGGAACACGGCTGCAAAAAATGCGGTAGTTTGTCTGGGACCATAGAAATGCACTTGTCCGTACTTTGATCCGCATCCACAATTATAGATCAAAAGTAGGTCATGTGCAGGGGGCCTTAAAGGGAACCTGTCACAGGGAATATGCAGTACAATCTGCAAGCAGCATTTTACAGAGTAAGAGGAGCTAAACAGATCAATATATAGTTTTGTGGGAGTGAGTGAGATTGAGTATAACCTGCTATTTCTATCAGAGGCAGTCTTATCAGTGACTGAAAGTTATCTATGTATGCACACTTATAAATTGAGGCCCCACATTGTGGAAACACAGATTTTTTTGTTGCAGATTTTGCTGCATGTTTTTTTTTTTTTTTGGAGCCAAAGCCAGCAGTGGATTGAGCAGAAGGTAAAAATATAAGCTATATATACTGTATATATTTCCCATTCCTTTTGTAGCCATTCTTGGCTTTGGCTCAAAAAAAAAAAAAGCAGCAAAATCTGCAACAAAAAAAGCTGCATTTCCACAACGTGGAGCCTCAGTCTAAGTGAGCTTCAGTCTTAGTAGGCCAAAGTCAAAAAGTGCTGCATGAAAAACCGTGGCGGCAATGCATCTTGGTTTTTCCTGCAGTCCTTATTACAGGTTTCCTCTGCAGACTTTTTGCTTCCATTACATCACCAGCGTTTCCTTAGGTATAATTGACATGCTATGATTTCCAAAACCATGACGGTTTTGGACATTGCAGCAATTTCGCTGCGCATATTTTCCTGCAATGTGTGTATGGGATTGACTAGAATCCCATCCACTTTGCAGTGACTGTAAAATGCTGAATTTTATACCACATGGAGCCCTGGCCTAAGTGTGGATTTGGGTGGTACAGTTGTGTGCACTTGAGTAGTGATGAGTGAACCCGAACTGCACAGTTTGCGTCCGTGCCAAACTTCGTGCATTTGGGTACCTGAACCTGACCCTGAACGTCAGTCAACCAACCAGCTTTAACCCCTTCACGCATTGTCACATACATATATGTGGGAGAATGTGGGTAGTTACTGCATCCCTACGTACACGTACATGATGATGATCGAGCGAGCTCAGAAACAGAGCCCGTGCGATCACCGTGGGAGCCCAGCTGTACCTGACAGCCAGGCTTCCACTGCAACAGCGGAGATGGTGATGTCACCGATTACCGCTGTTTAACCCTTAAGATGCCATGGTCAATAGCAATCACAGCATCTTAGGTGTTTGTCATTGAAACTGAATGCCGCGGGCAGCATCTGTAGCGGGTGTTAGCTGTAACTGACAGCTAACACCCTGCTCCTTAAACCCCGATCGGAGCTGTGCTCTGATCGGGGGTTTCTTCCCTTTGGATGCTGCGGTCAAACATGACCGCTGCATCCAAGGGGTTCTGTCGTGCAAAATGTTCCCCTCGGCAACCTCCGCAGCAAGATCGGGGGGTGCCCATATGTATCTGCTGCAACCTGGGGTCTGGCCAGTGACCCCAGGCTGCTAGGAACCCCCAGTACCTGGTTGAACCTGCCAAGAAGAGAGGAAGTCAGCCTATGCATCTGCGTCCTCTATAGACTGCAATACACACTGATCGCTGATTCAGGTACCATAGTGGGACATCACTAAAAAGTAACAAAAATAAGTTTTACAGCCATTTTTAGGTCACAATTTCAGCGATTTCAATGGGGTTCGGGTCAAGTTCGGATAACTTCGATGGGTTCGCTCAAAACTACACTTGAGGCCAGGGCCCAGTGTGGCGTAAACGTTGCGGCAAAAATCGCTGTGTTTTACAGTCCCTGAAGCGAATCCCATGCACACATTGCAGAAAAATACACATTGCAGCATGTCAATTAAACCTATGGAAACACCAGTGTTTTCCCTATAGGTATAATTGAAGCAGAAAGTCCACAGAGGAAACCTCTGTAGACTTTCTGTGAAAAGTGTTGTGGGAAAAACCGCCATGCTTTTCTGCCGCAGTTTATCCTGCAGCGCTTTTTCGCTGTGGCCTGCTAGGTGGGGCCATAGCCTAAAACTGTATCATAGCTGCATTGCAAAAAAAATGCAAGCAGTTTTTGGTGCAGTTCTCTCATTTTACAGGTGAAACACATTTATTTAATATGTTTAACCTGTAAAATCAAAAACCTGAACCATAAACTGCCTTAAGGCTAGGCCCCACATTGCGGAAAAGCAGCTTCTTTTGTTGCAGATTTTGCTGCGGTTTCTTGAGCCAAAGCAAAGAATGGTTACAAATGGAATGGGAAATATATAGGAAGCTTCTAATACTTCTAGCTTCAGCTCAATCCACTCCAGGCTTTGGCTCAAAAAAACGCAGCAAAATCTGCAACAAAAAAAACGCTGCTTTTCCGCAATGTGGGGCCTCAGCCTAAAATTGGGGCAGATAAACTAGAGCTGTCTAACTTTAAGCCAGTACAAAGTTAGACTAGACATTCTTAAACTGCACCAGATTTTCCAAAGTGTCTAATGCTGTTTGGAAATCTGGTGCAGATTTAGACCGTCTGATCTATCTTTACACCACTTACTAATTGTCTTATTTTTGTGGCACAACTTCCAAAATTGTGGCACAATGTTTGGCTCACAGTATAGCATCTTAACCCCTTCCCGCTGCAAGCATTTTTCAATTTTCTTTTTTGACTCCCCACTTTTCAAACCTCATAACTTTCTTATTTTTCCGTTCACAGAGCCATATGAGGGCTCAATGTTTGTGGGACAAATTGTTCTTCATAATGTTATCATTTAATATTCTGTACAATGTACTGGGAAGCTGGAAAAAAATTCAGAATGGAGTGGAATTGGATAAAAAGTGCATTTGTGCAACTTTCCTACGGGCCTAGTTTTTATGGCATTCACCGTGCTGTATTCTATGGGTCAGTACGATTACGAGCATACCAAATTTATATAGTTTGATTTACGTTTTAATCCCTTAAAAAATCCAAAACTTTACAAAAAAAACTTTTTTTTTTGTCATATTCTGACACTCCGTGTACAGGGAAGCATGGGGCGTCTTTTTTTTGCGGGGCCAGAAGTAATTTTTAGTTATACCATTTTGGGGAATCTCTATTGCTTTGATCACTTTTTATTCAAATTTTTATCAGATGCAAAACTACGAAAAAAACTGCGGTTTGGCTCTTTTGATTTTTTTTCCAAATACAGTGTTCACCGTGCTGTAAAAATATTTTTATAAGTTTGTAGACTGGGTGTTTTTTTCGGCACAGGGATACCTAATGTGTATGTGTATTTTTTACTTCTATATGTGTTCTTGAGAAAGTGTGTGTGTGGGGGGGGTGATTCAAATTTTTAATTCTTTTTATTTTTTTATACTTTTTTTTTTACCGACATTTCTATTACAGGCTGCATAGAGCCTTCAATAGGTAGATTAATGCAGAGACTTGGCGGCTATGGCTATGAGGTGTAAAGTATGTAAACCAGTTTTTTGTCACAAATTATCACAGAATTCTGGTTCATATTTTAGTTTATCTGCCCCATTGTGACAAGCTCTGTGCAAACATTGGGGCAGATGAATTTATAAAAATGCATCGGAACTCTGGCATAATTTGTGCCAAAAAACTGGTGTACAAGCTTTCACCTCACTTTCTGTGTGTTTTAGACACTAACAATTTGTTGTAAATGGTGTGGAGCTTGATACGCAAAACTGTGAGCCTAAAAAATGATCCAAAATTTTGTGACAACTAAGTAGTGACATTATAAAAGTGTGACAGATTTTAAAACAGCATCAGACACTATGGAAAATCTGATGCAGGATTAGAAAACATAGCTGCTTTCTTCTTCTCATGAAGTGACCACATGTCCGTTGATCACATAACAATGTTATAGCTCAGTCCCATGTTTTCTAATCCTGCACAAACCCTTTAAGACTGTCCAGTCTTATTTTGCACTGCCTAAAAGTTAGACAGTATTACTTTATCTTCCCTAATGCATTAACAATACTGGAATACTTCAGGCTGTGAACTCAGCTCTGCATTATTATATCATATAAAAGTAGAATAAGTAATACTGTATAACACATTAACAAAATTGCACAATTTTCTATATAAAAACATG
Organism: Leptodactylus fallax; assembly: GCA_947044405.1. NCBI lineage: Eukaryota > Metazoa > Chordata > Amphibia > Anura > Leptodactylidae > Leptodactylus > Leptodactylus fallax. The sequence goes on from CAMRHE010000097.1 coordinate 3,591,742, forward strand.
TAGACTATTTTCTTTCTGATTTACTATATTTAGATTTTTCCAAACCTTGCTTCTCTTAAAATGGTATTCCCATATTAAAAAGTGATGGCATATCTCTAGGACCCTTACCAGTCCTGAAAATAATAGGGCGGTGGTGCTGGTGTAGTGCTATATACCCTTTTAAGTTCTTGCTTCTGGCTACTTTACTGCGCAGGGAGCTACAGCCTGCATGTATAGGGGTGCACTGTAGTTACATGCACAGTGGATAGTCAGGGAACTGTGGTGCAGGAAGGAAACAGTAAAAGGAATGGGGGTCTCTGAGTTTAGATTTCTACTGATTGTAAAGTGATGACAGATCCTAGCAATACACCATCACTTTATAACATGGACATACCACTTTATTGTCAGGAAAGCCCAATTTTTTGTACACAAAGAGAAAACTAAAAGGTGAAATTTTAGCATATTTGTATTTTCTGTAATCTGCCATCTTAACTGTATAATGAAAAGGTCATTTAATTCACACAAAATCCATTTTCTTCCTGTTAAAAGAAATATACATAAACTAAACATCACGAGAAACCCAGAATTGCATACTGTACAGTGTACAAATGGGAGACAATAGATATAAATGTAAGAGAGCGGCTGCATCACAGAAATGAGAATTTGAGAAGTACAATATTCCTCAGGTCAGACGAGTGACAGTTTTTGAAAAGTGAGCAATTTGTCAGTGTCAAATGAATCCCCATCCTCCCAGCTTCCTCCTGTCCTATCCACACTGTGCAGGCCTGTGGCCTTAGCACTAGGGACACTTTGACAGTGTCCCTATCCTTTCCAATTAGTGTCACTTGCTTTTTAAATTAGTGTTAACGAGCTGTCCTGCCACTATCCATCAGCAACCTCAAGGCTCGACCTTCAGTTGGAAAAGCCCACTAGAATTTATCACACAGGAAGTCCTACGATGAAAATAAGTCATGAAGAAAAGAATGCACATACAAGTAAAAGCAAACAAGGCAGTGTTAAATACCACAAAGGTTTGGTATCATGAGAAACAATGGCCTACTTCTCTTTTCCAGTAAGTACGCCAATTCTGAGATCCTGTTCAGTTTACTAAGGCACCACAAAAACATCTATCCCAGTATAAGCAAGCATGAGACTGCCAACTGACATCAATGCAGCTTGGAAAATAAATGTCTGAGCTATTAGACACCCAATGATCAGATATTGATGGCCTATCTTGAGGACAGGCCAGGATAACCTCCAGCAGGTTAATTTCTTGCTGAAGGTTTGGTACGGTTTTTAGCCTTTGCAATGCAAAAATTGAAAACAGGCCCAGCCACAGTGGTAAACCCAGTGTTGAAAACCAGTAGATTTTGTTTTTTCCTGCAGATGAGTCCACATTATTTTTCATCAGTTCTAGCAGCTGGACTCCAAGATCATCAGAAGGGGAAGTGAGTTAGAAAACAGAATTTATACTGCTGGGACATTCCCCTTTAAAACAAGAGCAGTGACAAATCCTGAGAACTACACAATATTCACTGTGTATCTCAAAATCAGTCACAATTAGTGTTGTGCATGACTTCCAATGTTACAGCTGCTGTATGCATCCAGCAATAAAAAGCATTCGTCCCAGAATGACATCTATATAATGAAATTTTCACATCGCAATCAGATTTGGCATTAAAGAAAAATAACATTAATGTATTATTGAAAGAATAGCACTAAACAGATAGGTATGAACAATGCTGTGTTCTGGGTTATGCTGCACAATGAAGCATTTACCATCCTTGAAAAAACAATGGTTGAGACTGGCAGGTTCCTTCAGACATATGAGACAGTCATATCTATAACTGTAAGTTTAGCCACGTCTATGATTTTATTCCATTTATGTTAGGGTCCTTTCACATGAGGCAAGGAATGGTCATAACAGGTGCAGATTAGAGATAGGTGAACTGCTTTGTAACAAGCCAGGGACGTCCCAAATTTTCCAAATTGTTAGGTTAACAAAACCAAAGTAATGGCGATTTGCTTCGGACGAACAAAAATGGCCACGCTAAAAGAAAGTGCCCACCACCACGTTTCACCATAAAATACAGAGTAGACATGTGTGACTCAGAAACTGTCTGTGATGTTACAGTGCTGATGTCATATGCAGTACAATAGCTTGTGTGTATAAAAGCATTTGTTCTCAGCCTTTGGTTGCTGACTGTAATGGTGGACAAGTAAATAAATCTGTTATCAATCTCACTGCACCACAGGCTATCAGGGTCGGACTGGCCCACCGGGGAACTGGTGAATCCACCGGTGGGCCCCGAGCCCCGACTATTAGTCCTCATGTCATGGGGGCCTGATCGGGATCCTGACCATCCCGATCGGGCCCCTGACCAGAGGCGTAATGATCGCGGTCGCAGGGGGTGCGACCGCGACCGGGCTCAGCGGGGTATGGGACCCGTGGCCAGCTGGAGATGACCGGGGCCCCGGACCATTATGATAGCGGTCGGGGAATGCCTGGTTCCCCCGACCGCTATACATACTGTTATTGGAAAGGGGGCCCTGGCATATTGCAGGCCCCTTTCCAGTAGATGGCAGCCCAGGGGAGGTTACTGAAAACAATAAATACATATTCTCACCTCTCCTGGGCACAGCTTCCTCTCCGGCGCTCCTCCGTCATGTGACTGAGGCCTGTGATTAGGCCCCAGTGCGCCCCCACGTGACCGCTGAAGCCCAATCACAGGCCTCAGCAGCGACGTCGGAAAAGGACCTGAAGACGCTGAAGACAGCAGGATGGAGCGAGGAAGGATGCCAAGGAAAGGTAAAGCAAGGTGAGTATGAATGTTTGTTATTTTTAATCACTTCCCCTGGTCCTCCGATTATTATACTCTGGGGTATGAGGAGACCCCAGAGTATAATAATAGCACTGAAGCAGAGGGGGGGCTATTGGGCGCATATAATACTGTGTGGGGGCCACTGTGGGCATATAATACTGGGTGGGGGCCACTGTGGAGCTTATAATACTGGGTGGGGGCCACTGTGGAGCTTATAATACTGGGTGGGGGCCACTGTTGAGCTTATAATACTGGGTGGGGACCACTGTAGAGAGCATATAATACTGGGTGGGGGCCACTGTAGAGCTTATAATACTGGGTGGGGGCCACTGTGGAGCTTATAATACTGGGTGGGGGCCACTGTAGAGAGCATATAATACTGGGTGGGGGCCACTGTAGAGCTTATAATACTGGGTGGGGGCCACTGTGGAGCTTATACTCCATACAGTGGCTCCTTCATTTTTCTTTAAATTACGCCGGGACAGGTGAAAAAAACAAAACAAAAAAACTCCAAACTTTCTTTCCTGTCCCCAGTGTCTCCCAGCGCCGTTCGGTCCTGCAGTTCTGTTGTTTTCTTCCAGCTGAAGTTCCCCCTGCACATGACTACCTGTGACGTCACGTGACCCCTGAGGCCAATCAGCGGCCTAAGGGAAGGGACCTGGGACGTCACAGCCAGTGAGGAATTCCAGCAAAAAGAAGACAGCGGAGCTGCAGGACCGGACCGTGCTGGGAGGACACCGGAGCACCGGAGACAAGGTGAATATGTTTAGTGTGGGTTTTTTTGTTTTTTTTTTGGGGGGGGGGAGTAGGGGGGATTCACCTCCCCCGGACTAATTATTAAAAAAAAAAAAAAATTATACTGGACAACCTCTTTAAAGTGTGGCACATTAGGGGGGCCCTGGGGGGTATATTAAAGGGGTTGTCCAGGCATAATTTGTTATGGTTTATCCTCAGGATAGGCCATAGATACCTGATCTGTAGGGGGATGACCACGGACCGATCAGCTGTATGGAGCCACTTCTGATGCCCGTCCTGTACACAATACAGGGCCAGAAGCAGAAAGCTCTGTCCACTGTATATTAGCCGGGCACCTTCACTGCATCTCAGCACTTATTGAAGTCAGTAGGAGCTGAGCTGCAGTGAAGGCGCCGGGCTGCTGTACAGTGGATGGAGTTTTCTGCTTCCGGCCCTGTGTTGTGTACAGAACGGGCTCCGGAAGTGGCTCCGAACAGCTGATGGAGCCATGTGTCAGCCCCCTACCGATCAGGTATTTATGGCCTATCCTGAGCATAGGCCATAAAAAAGATTAACCCTGGACAACCCCTTTAATATGCCCCACACAATTTAATGTCCCCCCCCAGAGGATGTCAGCCCCCATCACTGCTCCCACACAATATAATGACCACATCACTGTTCCCCATACAGTATGGGGGGCCAGTGAAGAGGCCACTGTATGGGGGGGACCAGTGAAGTGACCATAGAAATATTTGGCCCAGACAACCCCTTAAAATAGGTTGTCCATAAACTGGAGCGACCACTGTGTCGGTCGCCAGGGAGGTGTAAAAATAAGAAAATTTAAAAAAAAAAAAGCATACTCACCTGTCCCCAGCACCCCGATGTCCCCTGCCTGTGTCTGTTCGGTCTCATGGCGGCGCCTCATTTCTGGAAATCCTGTACCTAATTGGTCTTAGCGATCACATGAGGTGCAGGACTCCAAGCAAGGAGTCGCCGGCACGAGACTGAATGGACACTGACAGCGGAGCGCCGGGGACAGGTGAGTATGCTTTTTAATTTACTTATTTTTTACTTTACACCTCCCGCCAGATACATGGGTTGCTCCAATTCCTGGACAACCTCTTTAAAGGATTTATCCATCTTTCTAGGATAGGCCATCAATATTACATCTGCGATGATACAACAGCTAGGACCTCTGCAGATCAGCTTTTCCAGGACAGTGTGACTACAGGTAAAGGTAACAATTCTTGGAGCCACGCTGCTTACTTGCCATACAAGGTGTAGCAGTAGGTTTAGGTAGTGCAGTGGTGCACATGGTATAGTAGTTGAGCAGCGTGGCTCCCAACATGTTATTACCTTTAGCCGCCCTGTCTCGGTACCGCTGATCTGCAGGGGTCCTGATGGTGGGCCCCTAGAAACAATTCCACTGGTGGGCCCTAGACATCCCAGTCCGACACTGCAGGCTATAGCACAGTACTGAAAAAGAAATAGGAATTCCAGCAATAGTTAGAGGACTAGAAGAACTTAGAGAATCATGCAATTACACACCCAGATTAGTTCTAGAACTCAACAGAGAGGAAAGGATCATATAGACAAAGTAAGGGGGAATCTGTACTGCTGCTTACACAGATAGACAGTAAACCATTTATTTGCCAGTAATCTAATTTTGTTGTGCAATAAAGCAGTCTCATGTATATACACATTCTTTAAAGGGTGTCTGTCAGCAGGAAAATCTGTATCAAACTAATGACAGCACCTTATAGGGTTGCTTCTACACTTTGCAAAGTCGTCTTTCTTATCCTGCATTGAAGCATTTATTCTTATGCAAATTAGCTAAAAAGGGCTTTAGCAGCATTTCTTCTCCTGCCAGGGCCTCACTCTCTGCTCTAGATAATCACTTATAACTAACACCTAGCTCCACCCCATAACTTAAGTGACATCTTCCACTTTGTCATACTTTGTCTGTAGTTAGGGGTGGAGAGAGAAGCTCTGAAAGAAAAAAAAAAACTCCCCTAAAGTCCTTTTCAGCTAATTTGCATAAGAAATGAATGCTGATTTTCATGAAAATAGAGCTGCAATGCAAAATAAAAAAAAAGCATCATTGGAAAGTGTAGAAGCCACCCTGCAAGGTACTATCATTTGATACCGATTTTCCTACTAATAGACTCCGTTTACACATAATTTTTACTGACAAGACAATCTTGTCTTTTTGTTGTGAAATTAAATACATACTGCTCTTCTAACAGCAAAGTGCTGATTTCGCCTGTGCAAATCTGAAAAAAAAAATGTATGTATGTGTTATTTTTGTTTTTCAACCAATATAAAGTATAGCCTGCACTAATCTGAAAAAAAAATCTTTTAATTTCATGGGTTGTTTTTTCTGCTCTGTGTGATGTACGTTGTCGTCAATCTGGAAAAAATTTAGTTGCTTAAGTGTTATTACACAGTACCCTGTTTCTCCAAAAATAAATCCTACCCTGAAAATAAGCCCTAGCTTGGTTTTGCAGGGTTTTTGGAGTAGGCTTGAAATATAATCCCTACTCTAAAAATAAGCCCTGGTTACAGTCATTGGCTCCAGTAATTGGTTATGTCACATGACGACACTGAGGCGAAGAATAGGCATACCGTAGCTCCCAACTGTCCTGGACAAGTGCCCCGCTACCTCCCACCATGGCAGGGCAATATCTGCTCACCCACTCCATAGCTTTGCTACCTATGTGACCAGACGTCAGGTGCCACACCTGCTCATTCCCACAGATGCAGCCACTCCACTACAGCACCTCCCCCTTAGCGTAAAGGAGAGGAGATAGGGCACTGGGCCACTGCCACACAAAGTGAGAGAGAGTGCTATTAAGTTTGTTTAAGACCCACTGACACTTCACTAGTTATTTAATATAAGATGACTGGCACAGTTCTAGTCTAATCACTAGATGAACCTTTTAGTGCTTTGCAATTTTTCTTGAAATATTTAAAAAAAAAACACATTGTCAGAATTGTTGCCAAATCACTAAACAGTGTGAAGTATAATGACTGGAAAAAAACAGTGGAAGAGTGGAGAAATCAGGCGATACTTTTTAGAGGCTAACTGAGTATATTTGATAAGTAAGCTTTCGGAAGTCTAGCTCTCTTCATCAGACATGGTGTTATACAAGAACCTGAAAATTCACATTATTTATACATACACAAGGCATGGATCTTCAAAAGGATTCTTGGACTAACAAAATGCAATATACGTAGAGAAGATATTTATAACAGATCAGGAAATAAACAGTCTAAAATTTGTGGTGCGTGACAGAGGGATCTGTTATCTATCTGTAATGAGGTGGTGATTTGTGACCCTCACAGGTCATACATAGTGTGACATGAAACTGGCATGAATATTAAGTCCAAATTGCAGAGTTTGAAATTTTTGCATTAACTTGTACTCCCATTGTTTCCTCTCATTCTGCGTCTTAAAATGTCCCATTAAAACCACAACCCGCAAATCTTTAATAGAGTGGTCTTCTCCGGAGAAATGTGCGACCACTGGGAGATCTGTTCTGCTGTTATTAATGGTGAATTTGTGTGAGTTCATGCGTTGACTAAGTCTCTGCCCTGTTTCCCCCACATAGAGGCCTGTGGTGGCACATTGCACACACATTATGAGATACACCACATTGGAAGACCTGCAGGAAAACGTCCCCCTAATTCTGTGCACCTGTTGTGACTGTGGGATAAGTACACTGTCAGCGGTGTGCATGTGCCTGCAGGTCATGCACCTGTTTTGCAGGCAAGGTGAGGTGCCATTTTCAGTTGGGGCCTTCAGGGCACTCCGGACAATAATACGCCTCAGGTTTGGTGGTTGTCGAAAGGAAAGGAGAGGGGGGACTGGAAATATGTCTTTGAGTCTATTGTCCCTATGTAGCACAGGTTGGAGCTCCTTGGCAATCCTTCGTAGGATCTCCAGCTGTGGGTTGTAGGTGACAACTAGGGGCACTCGGGCTTCTTTTGGGGTCTCTTTATATGTGAGCAGACTGTCTCTATTAATGGCTACTGCTTTGTTTAATTGGTTGTGCGTCACTTTTGGTTTGTATCCCAATCGGAGAAATTTCGTCCTCAGATCCTGGAGGTGCTTGCCCAGGTCTGCTTTGTTGGAGCAAATACGATTGTATCGTATAGCCTGGCTGTAAATAATAGATTGTCTTGTGTACTTGGGGTGGAAGCTGTCGTTTCTCAGGTAGGCTGTTCTGTCTGTGGGTTTGTGGTATATTGATGTGTGTGGTATATTGTTTGTGGTATATTGTCCAGATGACAAGGATATCATCGATATAACGAAGGTAAATCATAGGTTTGGTGGCACATGTTAATAAATATGCTCCTTCCAGTTCTGCCATAAAGAGATTTGCATATTGGGGTGCACATCTGATCCCCATTGAAGTTCCCATTCGCTGTAGATATAGATCCTCTCCAAAAGTAAAATAGTTGTGGCTAAGGATGAATTGTATGAGTTGCGTTACTGGTTCTGTTGGGAGGTTTTGTTTCTCCAGGTGTACCTGACATGCTGCAACTCCATCCTCGTGGGGAATGTTGGTATACAGGGATTCCACATCCATGGTGGCTAAAATGGTACCCTCAGGTAGTGGGCCCAGGGCATCCAGTTTGTTAAGAAGGTCAGTGGTGTCCTGGATGTAGCTTGGAGCATCCCTGACAAGGGGTTTTATGAGATTTTCCACCCAACCCGAGATGTTTTCCGTCAGTGTCCCAATAACAGAAATGATAGGCCTCCCAGGGTTGCCTTCTTTGTGTAGCATATAGCTTTGGGAGCATATAGAAGCAGCCTGGCCTGGGATCCTGTGGGATAAGCCTTTTTACCTGCTTCTGGACTTGGATTGGAAACTTCTTGATCATATTCTTTAGTTCTTTCATATAGGCCTTTGTGGGATCACTTCCAAGTTTGGAGTAATGGATGGGATTTGACAACTGCCTGTTTGCTTCCTGGATATAGTCTGAGGTGTTCATTATGACTATTGCGCCCCCTTTGTCAGCCGGTTTTATTATTATATCCTGTTTTTCTTTCAGTGAAGTAATGGCCTCCTGTTCCGGCAGGTTTAGGTTATGCACCTGTTTCTTTTGTTTCTCCAGGATTTCTGATTTTACTTTGCTTCTGAAACAGTCAATATATTTATCCAGTGCTGTGTTAGTTCCAGGGCGTGGGGTCCAGGTAGAATTTTTGGTAGGATTCCTTATGGACTATTCTATCTCAGAGTCGCTGCTGTATGGAAGGTCTTTGTCATAAAAATATTCCCTCAATCTAATTTTTCTAAAAAAACTCCTCCATATCATTGCAGAGTTTGATATGGTCAGTGTGTGCTGAGGGGTAGAAGGAGAGACCTTTGAAGCGGGGGACAGGCAAAAGGATGGGGAGGAGGAAACCCTTGTGCAAATACTACTATTAACAATAAGAATGTGGATGGCAACAGCAACACTACTTGCGGTCTTGACATCCCCACCAGTAGCCGCAGTGTTGTCATACTTCTTGAGACATTAATAATAACTTTCTGAAAGCAGTGAACGAAAAATATTGAGTGAGGGTTCTGTATGTTCCTCCTCAACATGTAATTTACCATGCTGTCTTTCTGTACTGTCAATCATGTCTTCTTTATCTTCACTGACACACATCCCATTTTATAGTAGTCATGTGGAATCTGCTAAGAGAGATATTCCTCATAGCCCAAGACTTCCTCTTCTTCCTCCTCTTTTTGATGAGTTGGATGAGAACTGCCATTGTTTTTTTGATACAGAGGTGGTGGAGGTGTCATGAAGACATTAGTTTTAGTGGAGGCAACAGTGGCAAAGGGAGTGCTTCGGTGGTATTGCTGGTAGGGGCAATAGGGGGAAATCTGTTAGAAATTAGACGGCATACAGAAATCCCATTACCATGATGAGTCACAAAAAAGTGAGGAAGGTGATACAGAATCCAATGATGATTTTATTACAGACAATACCTGACAACCAGATCAGGGTGACATGATGATATCACAGGAAGAGGGTGGTGGCAGCTGCAATAGTTCCAACTGACGTGCAGCCCCAACATCCCAAATACCTGCATGAGGTAGATCTAATGCAATCTCAGGTGGTGGTGGCACTGGCATGCATATTTCTAGTTTTGGTGGCAGCAGCTACGGGCAGTCATCTCCTGTATGAGAATTTTTTTGTACATTACCAAATGACAAATTGATGGCAAGGGGGAAGATCTTCAAAAAGATAATTAGCCATGGAGCTGCAGCCAGATATGTAGGAACTAGGTCTCTCCGTAATTTATATTTGGCAAATTTAAATTAGCAGTGGCACCAAGTGAGCAAGACTGTTTCATTCCTTCTCCCCATGATCGTTTTTGTAGGCAGGCCACATCCATTTCACAACTAGCACATGATGATCATTGTCACATGATTATTATCATCACCATGTGCTTCTTCTCCTCCACCTCCATGCAATCTGCAACCAGTCATCTGGCTGGTATGCAATTTTAACTCCCATCTGGCCAAATTACTGGCAGTGCACTTGCTGCCGTGCCACTTAGTGGAATCCACTGCGTTTTTCCAACTAATATTACCACACAGTCTCCATGGACAATACCTAGCTGTCATTATTTCTCAAGGAAAGTTGACCGTGCTTGATGGCCATGTGGGCATAAATTATGGGCAAGGAATAATGCATTAGCTGTCCTGACCCACTGGGTCAATGTTTTGAGCGTCAGAGGCCACAGTTTAGAAATGCACCAAGGTTCGGTGCTTTCTAGTACTGAAATCAAGTCACGGATGCAGGGCAGGCACAGTTTCAATACTAATCGGGACCCATCCCCTATGTCCAGTTCCTGTACACTGTACCATTTCTCACCTCCAGCTTCACCAGGGCAAGGCATTAGTTCCACTCCCATTCCCTCGTTTCATGGTTGTAAGGTGAGTCGCACATTGAATGCTACTTTTGCACATGTTGGAGCATCAGTTTGAGGAGCAGTATATGAAACCACAGACACAAAGATCACTTTTGGTAGATAGTCCAGCTTTTTCAGCTGATAAGCTAGGTAGTAGGTACATGAGAGTGTGCCCCAAATTTTTCTTGAAATTATGTCAGTTGTTACTCAGTCACTACACTATTTGGTGCTGCACGGGCACCAATAGCAGCAGCAAACCACAGCCATTAGTTCTACTCCACCTCTCCCGTTGCATGGCTGTGTGATGAAGAGCACATTGAGTGGCACATTTGCACATGCTGGAGCATCCTTTGAACAGCAGGATATTAAAACACAGACACAATGATCACTTTTAGAAAACAGTCCAGCTTTTTCAGCTGGCAAGCTAGAAATTAGGTATACTGATAGTGTTGTGTTCCCCAACTTTTTCTTGAAAAAAGTCAATGCTTGAAAAAATGTCAATTGTCACTCGGTCACTCTCTACACTACTTGCTTGGAAGTTGAAGAGCACATTGAGTGGCAGTGTTGCACAAGCTGGAGTGTCAGTTGGAGCAGCAGTATACGGTGAATGATCACTGCATGCAGAAAACCAGAGACACAATGATCACTTTTGGAAAAAGTCCAGCTTTTTCATCTGGCAAGCTAGGAAGTAGGTAAACTGATAGTGTGCACCAAATTTTTTTCTTGAAATTATGTCAATTGTTACTCAGTCACTGGACTAGTTGGTGCTGCACGTGCACCCATAGCAGCAGCAAACCACAGACAAAATGATCACTTTTGGAAGATAGTCCATCTTTTTAAGCTGGCAGTCTTGAAATTCTGTCAACTGTCACTCTGCCAACACAATGTTGATGTGACATTTTCTCCCATACAGGAAGATCATCCAGGTTCTTTTCTGCCTCCAAATTAGGAAGTTCATAGAATCCTTTCCATTTCAGAAGATATTGTAGCTTTTTCAGCTGTCAGGTCAGGAACATCTCCATTTATCATTATCTTCCATTCAGTGTACTGCTGCTGATGCTGGCTGCTACTCCGAAACAGCTTCCATCACTGCCACCCCTCAGCTAGACATGTCTTGTGGCCTGGTACGTCATATTATGCCCTGCTCCACTGCAACACATGTTGCCACAGCTGCCTAGTGCCTACCACCGCTGCCACCTCTCAGGCAAACATCTGCTAGTCCACCATCACATTCCACTAAACCACACTGCTGGTGCTGCACTGCACCGATCAGGGGATCATTTTTGCTGACTTTTTTTTTTTTTTTTTGAAAAGACAATTCTTCATCACTTTTCAACTAGGCTCACAGCCACAAATTTGTCTCCCAAATAATAATGAGCCTGTTGCACTTACAAGCCATCAAAAAGGCAATTTATTCTATAAAATCATTGCTTTTTGCAATATAATCACCATGTGTGTCCTAAACCAGTGGACATCCAGGGGACGGGCATTGAGATTGTCAATACCTATAAGTACCTGGGTGTGCTCAATAATAAGCGGGACTGGGCAGATCTCTTGGATGCACAGTACAGGAAGGGCCACAGCAGGCTCTACCTGCTTAGGAGGCTGAGAGCCTTTGGAGTCCAGGGGGCACTTCTTAGGGCCTTTTTCAACTCTGTAGTGGCATCAGCCATCTTCTTCGGAGTGGCCTGCTGGGGGAGTAGCCAGGGGCGCATCGCTAATGAGGCGAGGTGAGGCGGCCGCCTCGGGCGGCACTGTCTGGGGGGCGGCATTTTACTATTTAATGTAAGCCAGCCCAGGACAGGCCGCTTTAAAAAAAAAAAAAACAGAGCTGAGCGCGGCCTGTCCTGGGATGGTTTATAAGACGTCGCATCTCAGCGCAGGCGGCGATACAATGACGTCATCACGCCGCCTACGCTGAGACACAGACGTCACGGACAAGAGGAGGAGGCGGCGGCTGCATCAAGGCATCGCAGGTGAGTATAGCTTTTTTTTTATCTATATAAATAGGCCGCAACCTGTTGGAGTATCCCCGGCAGGTCAGGGCCTATTTATTTACCTACCCCGCGTCTGCTCGTGGCCGTCCCCGCTTCCCCTTCTGCTATGGGCCGCAGAAAGGGAAGCGGATGCCGCTGTGAGCGGCCGCGGGGATCGGTAAGTTAGGCCGCGGGCCGCAAATACTACTATTATTATACTCTGGGGTCTATTCAGACCCCGGAGTATAATAATCGGAGGCCTAGGGTTGGTGAGGGAACATAAAAAACAGTGTTACTCACCTCCTGCGATCCGATGTAACTCCGAGCAGGCTTGAGGCCTGTGGTGACGTCATCAGGTTGCGTCGCCGGCCTGATCACGTGACGTGTGTGCGCAGTTAAACAGGGCCGAAAGCTGCAAGGAGTGCACCGGTGTCCAGGATAGGTAAGTAACTCTAATTTTTATGTTTGTATTCTCCCCTGGGTCTCCAATCATTATACTCTGGGGTCTGAAAAGACCCCAGAGTATAATAATAGTTCATGGGTGGTCCACTATGGGGCATAATACCCTGTGCAGGGACCACTGTAGAGCATAATACCCTGTGCAGGGGCCACTATAGAGCATAATACCGAGTGCAGGGGCCACTATAGAGCATAATACAAGTGCAGGGGCCACTATGGAGCATAATACCAGTGCAAGGGCCACTATGGAGGATAATACCAGTGCAGGGGCCACTATGGAGCATAATACCCTGTGCAGGGGCCACTCTGGAGCATAATACCAGTGCAGGGGCCACTATGGAGCATAATACCGTGTGCTGGGGCCACTATAGAGCATAATACAAGTGCATGGGCCACTATGGAGCATAATATCAGTGCAGGGGCCAATATGGGGCATAAAACTGTGTGCAGGAGTTGCTGCGGAACATAATACCGTGTGCAGTGGCCAATGCGGGGCATAATACCGTGAGCAGGGGCCACTATGGAGCATAATACCGTGTGCAGGGGCCGCTGAGAGGCATAATACAGTGTGCAGGGGCCGCTGCGGGCCATAACACTGTGTAACACAGTGTGCAGGGGCTGCTGTGGAACTTTATAGTGTGTGTAAATGGGGCGCTATAAACATGGGCTATGGCACCTGTTTATATGCTGTCTGTTTATAGTGACCGTGTGATGTAATTGTAGCCTTGTCACATACTGTAGACATGTACAGGACGAGGCTGCAGTTACATTACAAGGCCTCTATGAGATGAAATACACTATGTAAACAGAGAAGCGGTCACGGCGCTTACACAGGTACCATTCAAACAGCTGATCAGTGGGGGTCCTGGGTTTTTGAACCCCACTGATTAGTTTATTAATGACCTGGAAAACCTTTTAATTAGTTAATACCTGGGGCATTATTAATAAGGGGCACTATTTATACAGGGTACACACGGACATTATTAATATAAAGATGCACTTAGGGGTATTATTCATTATGGGGGGTTATATCATATATTTTATAATTGGGGGTAGCAGCAGGATGGGGGCTTTGTGTAGGTGAGGACAATGTGGGTTGGATGCCTGGAAAAGTGAGGAGCCAAAGATGTCTGTGTTGCAACCTTTACAGAGACAAGTCACAGATGGAAGAAGTGGTAATGGCGGTCCAAAGGGAAGAGAAGGGAAATGTGACCGATTAGTCAGAGACGTCACAAAATGTTACTGCACTGTATTCACCTAAATGATAGAGGATAAATACCTGAGTGATGGGGGTCTGTCTGCTGAGACCCCCACTGGGCCTGAGAATTGGGTTTTTCCCCCCCACTAGGTGGGAATTCAGCCTGACCGCAGCCATATATATAGGTGTGTCACTTGGTGGATGGACAAACCCGCGTGGTTCTCATTCACTTCAATGGGAGTGCGAAAGATAGCCGAAGTCCAGTACTCAGCTATCTGCAGCGCTCCTATTATAGAGAATGGGGGCCACGTGGGCTCGTCCATCCACCAAGCAGAAGATGTGTGAAGTTACTTTCATTGTTAATGCCGTGTTGTTGATCTGATACTGAAGTAATACAGGAAGAAGAATTCTTAAAAACTGTTTTATAACTTTGTGTATTGTGTATATTGTGCGACGATAACAGTGTGTTAAACTAGTAGCATGGAAACTCAGTTTTTTTTTTTTTGTGTGGGGGGGGGCGTCTTTCTATAGTCCGCCTCAGGCAGCAAAGAGGCTAGGTTCACCACTGGGAGTAGCATATCAATCAGGGATAGGAATAGACTCGACAAGCTGATTAGAAGGGCCAGCTCTGTCCTTGGGAGGCCACTGGACCCAGTGCAGGTGGTGGGTGACAGAAGGACACTGTCCGTGGTGAGCTCCATGCGGGAGAATAACTCCCATTCCATGCATGAGACCGTGATAGCGCTGGGCAGTACTGTCAATGGCCGACTACTTCACCCTAAGTGTGAGAAGGCGCGCTATCGGAAGTCTTTCCTCCCCACTGCAGTTAGGCTGTACAACCAACACCGACCTAAGCGGAGATTAGGCCATACAGAGAACTGAAAGATCTTTACGTTGTGATATCCCCTCTGCTACATTTTTACCTGTATCTTTCTATCTGTACCAACTGTCACTGTAATGCCTCTACCTTGGAGCGTTTTTGTATATATTGTATTTGTATTGCATATCTTTGCTGCTGTAACACACTGAATTTCCCCATGGTGGGATTATTAAAGGATTATCTTATTTTATCTTACCTTATCTTAAATATACCACAGCAAGGATCTTTTCCCCCACAAAAGGGTAATTTTTGAGAGTTTTAAATGTTAAAATATGTAAAAACGAGTGCTGTGTATGGTTAAACTCAAAGTTTATATCCACTGTTTACCATTCGTTTTTCCATAGACATACATGTCACTTTCATTTTAACATAACTTAGGCTGTGTTTGACTTAGAGAGCTAGAAATTAGATAGCTAGGTTCTCCTAGTAGCCCTCAGAGTGTTCTACACCATGTTTTAAGCCAATTTAAGATGTAGTTCATACCAAACTTGTTTGATCTAAAACAAATCTTGGTCTCAAGCTGTCCAAACCCGAAACTAAACAAATATTGAAATGTTCGCACATCTCTAGTGGATATCGATCAATATTACAATATAAGAAGCCAATCAGCACTTGCCTATAATACCTGATGCAAACTGTATAGAGATGAATGATCATAATACAGTATTATCATCTATTCATATACAATTTTATTATTAGCAGCACATTCCCTGTTTAACATGCAGAGATGGGCTGCCGACAACAGTGATTGTTTTAATAGCCATAGACCTGTAAATACTCATTTGTCAGCTGACTGCGGCCTTCTCTACACAGAACAATGTTTGGCAGAGAGCATTCATAAGAATGCTAATGTGTCTGATCATTGCCTGTGTCCAAGAACCCTTACTGTAGCCCTGATGTCAAGAGATGAATGAATTTTTAAAGTCTACCTCCAATTATAAAACAATTTTTCATAAATGAATAGTAAAGCTGAATATAAGAAGCTTTTAGTATAATGTTGTACAGTGTTAGCCATAGAAAGTAGTGGAAGTGGATCTATATCTATGGGAACTTCAATGGGGACCAGATGTGCACCCCAGTATGCAAATCTCTTTATGGCAGAACTGGAAGGAACATATTTGCCAACAGGCACCACCAAACCTATGCTTTACCTTCGTTATATCGATGATATTCTTGTCATCTGGACTGCAGGTGAGGAGGCCCTACTTCAATTCCATAATGACTTCAATGACTTTCACCCTACTATCAACCTTAAACTTAGCTATTCAGAGAACAAAATCCACTTTCTGGATACCACAATATACATCAAAGACCACCGGCTACTCACATAGATATACCACAAACCCACAGACAGAACGGCCTACCTGAAAAACGACAGCTTCCACCCCAAGCACACAAGACAATCTATTATTTACAGCCAGGCTATACGATACAATCGTATTTGCTCTGACAAAGCAGACCTGGACAAGCACCTCCAGGATCTAAGTACGAAATTTCTCTGATTGGGATACAAACCAAAAGTGACAGGCAACCAATTAAACAAAGCAGCAGCCATTAACAGAGACAGTCTGCTCACATATAAAGAGACCCAGAATGAAGCCCGAATGCCCCTAGATGCCACCTACAACCGACAGCTGGAGCTCCAACCTGTGCTACATAGGGACAACAGACTCAAAGACATATTTCCAGTCCCCCCTCTCCTTTCCTTTCAACAACCACCAAACCTGAGGCGTATTATTGTCCGGAGTGCCCTGAAGGCCTCAACTGAAAATGGCACCTCATCTTGCCTGCAAAACAGGTGCAAGACCTGCAGGTACATCCACACCGCTGACAGTGTACCTGTCCCACAGTCACAACAGGAGCACAGAATTAGAGGGACATTTTCCTGCAGGTCTTCCAATGTGGTGTATCTCATAATGTGTGTGCAATGTCCCATCACAGGCCTCTATGTGGGGGAAACAGGGCAGAGACTCAGTCAGCGCATGAACTCACACAGATTCACCATTAATAACAGCAGAACAGATCTCCCAGTGGCCGCACATTTCTCCGGAGAAGACTACTCTATTAAAGATTTGTGGGTTGTGGTTTTAATGGGACATTTTAAGACTCAGAAGGAAAGAAAAGAATGGGAATATAAGCTAATGCAAAAATTTCAAACTCTGCAATTTGGACTTAATATTCATGCCAGTTTCATGTCACACTATGTACTGTATGAACTGTGAGGGTCACAAATCACCACCTGATTGCAAACAGATAACAACAAGAATTACTGATCCCTCCGTCACGCCCCACAAGTTTTCCAGATTGTTTATTTCTTGACTTGTTGTAAATAACTTCTCTACTTATTATTTTGTTATTCTAAGTTCCTTTGAAGATCCATGTCTTGTATGTGTACAGTCATGGCCAAAAGTTTTGAGAATGATACAAATATTAATTTTTACAAAGTCTACTGCTTCAGTTTTTCTAATGGCAATTTGCATATACTCCAGAATGTTATAAAGAGTGATCAGCTTAACAGCAATTACTTGCAAAGTCAATATTTGCCTAGAAAATGAAATTTATCCCCCAAAACACATTTCAACATCATTGCAGCCCTGCCTTAAAAGGACCACCTAACATCGTTTCAGTGATTGCTCCATTAACACAGGTGTGGGTGTTGATGAGGACAGGGCTGGAGATCAATCTGTCATGATTAAGTAAGAATGACACCACTGGACACTTTAAAAGGAGGCTGGTGCTTGCCATCATTGTTTCTCTTCTGTTAACCATGGTTATCTCTAAAGAAACACGTGCAGTCATCATTGCACTGCACAAAAATGGCCTAACTGGGAAGAGTATTGCAGCTAGAAAGATTGCACCTCAGTCAACAATCTATCGCATCATCAAGAACTTCAAGGAGAGAGGTTCCATTGGTGCCAAAAAGGCTCCAGGGCGCCCAAGAAAGACCAGCAAGCGGTAGGACCGTCTCTTAAAAGTGTTTCAGCTGCGGGATCGGGCTACCAGCAGTGCAGAGCTTGCTGAGGAATGGCAGCAGGCAGGTGTGAGTGCATCTGCACGCACTGTGAGGCGGAGACTCTTGGAGCAAGGCCTGGTCTCAAGGAGGGCAGCAAAGAAGCCACTTCTCTCCAGAAAAAACATCAGGGACAGACTGATATTCTGCAAAAGGTACAGGGAGTGGACTGCTGAGGACTGGGGTAAAGTCATTTTCTCTGATGAATCCCCTTTTCGATTGTTTGGAACATCTGGAAAACAGCTTATTCGGAGAAGAAGAGGTGAGCGCTACCACCAGTCTTGTCTCATGCCAACTGTAAAGCATCCTGAAACCATTCATGTGTGGGGTTGCTTCTCAGCCAAGGGAATCGGCTCTCTCACAGTCTTGCCTAAAAACACAGCCATGAATAAAGAATGATACCAGAATGTCCTCCAAGAGCAACTTCTCCCAACCGTCCAAGAGCAGTTTGGCGCTCAACAATGCCTTTTCCAGCATGATGGAGCACCTTGCCATAAAGCAAAGGTGATAACTAAATGGCTCAGGGAACAAAACATAGAGATTTTGGGTCCATGGCCTGGAAACTCCCCAGATCTTAATCCCATTGAGAACTTGTGGTCAATCATCAAGAGACGGGTGGACAAACAAAAAACAACAAATTCAGACAAAATTAAAGCATTGATTCTGCAAGAATGGACTGCTATCAGTCAGGATTTGGTCCAGAAGTTGATTGAGAGCATGCCAGGGAGAATTGCAGAGGTCCTGAAGAAGAAGGGGTCAACACTGCAAATATTGACTTGCTGCATTAACTCATTCTAACTGTCAATATAAGCTTCTGTTACTCACAATATGAATGCAATTATATTTCTGTATGTGATAAAAACATCTGACAAACACACATAAAAACCAGAGGACAGCAGATCATGTGAAAATAGAATATTTGTGTCATTCTCAAAACTTTTGGCCATGACTGTATAAAGAGTGTGTGAATTTTCAGTTTCTTGCATAACACAATGTCTAGAGAAGAGAGCTAGTACTCTCGAAAGCTCACTATCAAATATACTCAGCCTCTAAAAGGTATCGCCTGATTTCTTCACTCTTCCACTATAAGAAGCTTTATAATATATCTTATTCAAGAAATATGTTTCCTTATCCACTTACCAGGTATACCTTTTACACTGCAGTATATGAAGTTGGGGGCCTGCTGGAAAAATTACACAAATAACTCCAGCTGCTAAACTCTGCTACAATTTCGGTGAGAGAGCTCTTTTAACACATCTGTGTGTCAGTGCACAGAATAAGGCAATAAATCAGTTAACAGACTTCCCCCTCCTCTCTCCACCGACTTGTGTGTTAGGTGAATGAGGAGAGCAACCTAATAAATGGAGAAGGAAGCATATTTCTTTAATAAGATATATTAGAAAGTTTCTTATATTCACCTGTACTATTCATTTCTGTTGTTTCATAGGAGGTATGCTTTAAACATACAGTATCTTAATATGAGTCTCCATAAATATCAAGACTGTCAGATTAGTTCTTATTATGTAATAGATGAGTGAATCTATAGAAAATGTGTTTCACATAAAGCTATCCCCCAATCCACAGCCATAGATTATTTTGCATGAGCATTGTATCACATGTATAACACAAAGAATAACAGATCTGTCCTACAGTCATGAGAAAACAAACACCCTTTTGGAAAGCAATGGCATTAGTTTCCAGGACATATTAAAAAACAGTTGGTCCATAGAAGGAAAATACAAACCTCAGATTATCAACACACACATCAGATTCCACTGTCTCATTAAATGAAGCCAGAATAGAAAAGACATGTATGAAAAACTAGGTACACCCCATGAATCAATAGTTTGTAGAACCACCTTTAGCTGCAATAGCTTGAAGCTAAAGACTTTATCAGTCTCTCACATCATTCTGGAGGTATTTTGGTCCACCGTTCCTTACAATGTTACGTTGGATCATTGAGGTTTTTGGGCACTTGTTTCTGCACAGCTCTCTTAAAGTCCCACCACAGAATTTTATTTGAGTTGAGGTCTGCACTGTGACAGGGACATAGCAACACCTTGATTCTTTGCTCTTTCAGCTATCCTGTTGTAAATTTGATAGTGTGCATGGGATCATTGACTTGTTGCCTGACTAAGTTTTGGCAAGTTTTAACTGTTGTATAGGTGGTCTCACATTTGACTCTTTACACATTTGACTTTGGTATACACAGAAATTCATGGTTGACTCAATGGGGCATATTTATTGTCATGTCTAAAAAAAAAAAACTGTCTTTGTTGCCTATAGCAACAAAGTCTGTAGGTGAGGGAGAAATAGCATGCATGGTTGGGTTTATAGGCTATAATATAACCCAGTGCTATTTTCTCCCTTGACAATAGGAATATACCACAGGCACCTTATCTATGCGCTTACTACATTGATTTTCTAGAACGCTAAAGTGCATTTGAACACAGAAATGTTTGCATAGATTCTGTCTGGGGCAGACCTGGGATATATATTTTGGCAAATCGCTATAGGGTGTGTCTAGTAGTTGACACCGGTGACACTTCTAGTCAAATATATGCTCCGCATAATATTAGTTATTATAATGAAATAAGGGAGCATATTTCTTTCGTTTGACATATTTTGAGTGTTCTGGAGTTATTTAACTACATGTGTTGATACCCTTTAGACACTGCCTAACATGTCCAGCCCCTAACATTCTTCTCTGTGCAAACATAACAATACTAGTGAATCCCTAAGATATAGGGCAGGAGAACACTTTTACTCAGGCAATGACTGTGGATCCATGAATTTCATCTACAGTATATAGGAGACGTTCTTTAGCCATAATAGCTTGAAAGGGAAGATACAGATATAACTTAGGGCGGGTTCACATCTGCGTTCGGTTTCCATACAGGGGAGTCCACTTGGGGATCCCCCAAACGGAAACCTATACGCAGAGAGAAGCGGTTTACATAAGGAAAACTGGGGACCCCATAGACTATAATGGGGTCCATGTGGTTTCCGCTTGGTTTCCACATGTTTCGTGCGGAAACATGTGGAGAGGAAAGTGCTGCTTGCAGCACTTTTCTCTCCTCATGGTTCCACATGTTTCGTGTGGAGACCGAGCGGAAACCACATGGACGCTCTTGGGTCTTTTTACAATTATTTATTCCAGGTCCTTGGGGTGTATTTTGCTGGGATGTTTTTCATTGTGAATATCTTTCTCACTGTAGAATGATGGACTTCAAGTTGTTTACAAATGGCATTATAACCCTTCCCAAGTTGATGGGCAGCAATATTTGTTTCTCTAAAGATCATTACGTATGCATTTCCTCATTGGCATTGTGTTAACACACAACTGAACGCTTCAAACCAGCAAACTGCAAAACTTCTACATTTATAGAGGTGGTCACACTCGCTGATGATTAATTAATCAGGGGCATTTGATTAGCAGCACCTGTCTGCTACTTACCCTCTTAATTCCTACGGTAGGAGTAGGGGTACTTCATTTTTCACACACTGATTCTGCATACCTAAATAAAGGCATGGTGTAATTTGTCATGTCCTGTTATTCTTTTGAGGTTGTATTTACTTAGTTTTAAGACCTTCTAAAGAGCAGATGTTTATAAAATTATATCTTGAAATGTAAAATCAAGGAATTCAAAGAGGGTGGACTTTGCTTTTCTCATAACTATACAAACAAAAATAATTTAACAATCAACAACTCTTTCCATCTCTTCAGAGTTCTGATATTTCCCCATTTCTATGGGAAGCAAAATCATAGTGCATGGATTTCAGGCCTATATCCATCAGTCATAAGGCACTGTAGGTGGTAACATGTTAAATGAACCAGCAAAACTGATTCTGCACTTCACTGGCACTACCCATTAATCCTAGAGCATGCTGTATATATGAGACAGTGCAGCACTTTTGGTGTATTACAGGTTAAGTAGCCTGTGCAATCCATTCTGTGCACAGCAAGTTCTCCTACAGATAACCGGTTGCTTTGATATTCTAGGTATATCAACTCGGCAGGAATTCTGTGTGAGTGAGAAATAGGCTGAAGGTTTCCAGCTATGCAGTAAGAGAGCAGAGTAGGGTGGGACACCTCAGTCCTCGGCAGGATCTCACAGCCCTCACCTGCTGCCCAGCATGAGGTTTTCAAGATGTATAAGACATGATGCCTGATGAAACCCTATGTGATCTCTTAACATCCTTTACATTCTAAGCATCAAGCTTCAGAACTCAACAAAAATTGTTATGTAAGTGTGGAATTCTAAGACTACTTTATTATTCAAGAAAGAAAAATACATCAAGTCTGGCCTGCTGATTCTTTAGATTTAACTTTTTCATGTGATCCTTTCTTGGAGCAGGTTGTACAGTTACTTACTTTAGACTGAAAATAAGACATACTACATGTCTACTACATTTAAGTTTACAAAGTTACACAAACTGAAAAAAGACACAGGTCTATTGCATTCAGCCTTTCTTGATCACTTATACATCATTAAAGGGAGTCTGTCAGCAGAAAAAGTGGTATCTAATTAATAACAGTACCTTGTAGAGTGGCTTCTACACTTTCCAAAGATGTCTTTCTTATTCTACCATGCAGCTTAATTTTCACGAAAATCTGCATTTTATTCTTCGCAAATTAGCTGAAAAGGGCTTTAGGAGTGTGTCTTCTCCTGTCAGGACTGGTTTTCTAGAGCAGAGAGTGAAGCCCCAGCAGGAAAGGACATGCTCCTGAAGCCCTTCTAACATAATTTGCATAAGAATAATGCTGATTTTCATGAAAATTAAGCTGCATGGCAGAATAAAAAAGACATCTTTGGAAAGTGTAGAAACCGCTCTACAAGGTACTCTCATTAGTCTGATACTGTTTTTCCTACTGACAGACTCCCTTTAATTGTTAGAATAACTATAACCCTCATTTGTTATTAGGTCTAGCCCCCTTATTAAATGCTGACACAGTATCTATTATTACCACTTCGACAATAACTGTAAAAAACCTTTTCCAAATCAAATGTCTAGATCGCTTTTCTTTCGTCCATAATGTATATCCCCTTGTCCTTTGGAAAGTCCTTTGAAAGTATAAATCATGAGCCAGTTCTTTATATTGGCCACACATATATTTATGCTTGTAAATCAGATCACCTCTAAGGCACTTGTTTTCCAAGCTGAAAACGCTTGAATTTTATAGCCTCTGAGTATAAAAGAAACCTTCTATCCACGTATTCTCCAGTCGTCTGTCTTTAAGTCTTCTTTAGCAATCTCAGAATGTGGAATCCTATATTCAAGATGTGGTCTTAGAAAAGGGATTTATAGAGGAGTAATATTACACTTGGATCCTGGGTTTTATATCTCATTTTGTACACCCTACAACTAAGGCCCCATGTTGTGGAAAAAAAAAACACTTTTTTGTTGCGTTTTTTTGAGCCAAATCCTGGAGTGGCTACGAAAGACTGGTAAATATAATGGAAGCTCTTATACTCCTCCCTTCTACTTAATCCACTCCTGGCTTTGGCTAAAAAAAAACTGGAGCAAAATTTGAGACAAAAAAGCTTTTACATAATGTGGGACCTTAGCCTTTGTCTGTTTTACTTCTGCAGATGCTGCTTCTCATTGAGCTCTTAGCTTACTTGAAACAAAGATACCCAGATCTTTCTCTAGTTTTGTTATCCCAGCTTTTATCCACAGTGTACCCTAAGTGCATTACTTTACATTTATTAACATTTAATAACATTTATTAACATCTGCTATGGTCTTGCCCATGCCACCATATCTACCTTTGTGGATTTAGGGAAAGACCAAAGACCCAGTACTGCATTTACATCTCTGGTAGCAAGTGAACATGTTTTCCTTCAGCCATACAGTGTCCAGATTAGGACATCCTCAGATATCAGAGTCAAACATCAGATTAATGGCAGTTTACAACTGTGATACCTGACTCTGATACCTGACTTTGATACCTGTCTTTGACACCTGACTCTTGACACCTGACTTTGACTCTGACACCTGACTCTGACACCTGACTTTGACTCTGACACCTGACTCTTGACACCTGACTCTTGACACCTGACTTTGACTCTGACTCTGATACCTGACTCTTGACACCTGACTCTTGACTCTGACATCTGACTTTTACTCTGACACCTGACTTTGATACCTGACTTTGACTCTGACACCTGACTTTGATACCTGACCCTGACACCTGACTCTTGACACCTGACTTTGATACCTGACTTTGATACCTGACTCCTGACTCTATGCAGTTTCTGATTGGCCAACCAATGAGGTCCGCCCCCTATATAACTGTACTTTACAGGGGCTTCAGACTCTTCAGACCTCATTCCTCACAATAGTGGCAGAAGAATCATTTCAGTGCATCAATAGGCACAGACATTTCTGACTTTTACTTATCCTAAATAATACTTCCTTTTTACTGCTCCCTTAGGGGGCGTTCACACTACTGTTGTATGTCTGTTCTGATAGGGTCATCTATCATGGACATCTATCATAACAGACAGTAACTGATGTTAATGTGTCCGTTTTTTAGACTGTCTGTTTTGCTTATTTTTTTTGTTCTTCTTTCTGAGCATACACAGAAAAAAACCCAACAGTATAACGGACGACCATCCATTACGATCAGTTAGCCATAGACATTAATGTTAAAAAATAACGGACGGTTAATGCCTGCACCCCGTGTTATTCTGTCTGGTAAAAAAAATGGACATGTGATGGATTTGGTGAAAAAGGACATTAATGGACAACATATCAAATCCCAGTGAAATCCCCCTGGGCTATCTACAAATTTGCCAGTGGCTAACTTGTGGCAATTTACTGGCACAGCATAGTGAATGGCATCTAAACAGTTCCCATTCACACTGTGCAGTCTGTGGGCTGGTTGAAAAACTTAGATGACTTCTGACTCTGATCTCTAACTGAGTCAGGTATCAGACAACTTTTTATCAGACCTATTTTTATCAGCGCTCATGCAGCTTCTCAGCCTGCAGCCTTATACAATGTATCTTTTACACCTGAGTGTGAGCAGTGAGTTCAGTCAGAGGCCAGTCATCCTGGCCAATCATTAGGAGGCACACAGTGTAACATTGTATGTGCTTCATAGCTGACTACTGACTTGTGACTCAGTCACAGATGAAAGTCAGAAGTCATCTAAGTTTTTCAACCAACCCAGAAACTGCATATAGTCAGGTGTCAGGTATAATAAGTCAGGTGTCAGAGTCAGGTGTCAGAGTTAAAGTCAGGAGTCAGAGTCAAAGTCAGGTGTCAGAGTCAGGTGTCAGAGTCAAAGTCAGGTATCAAAGTCAGTTGTCAGGTATCAAAGTCAGGTGTCAGGGTCAAAGTCAGGTATCACAGTTGTAAACTGCCATTAATCTGATGTTTGACTTTGATACCTGAGGATGTCCTAATATGGACACTGTATCTGTGAAGCACTGTGGAATATGATGGTGATATATAAGTAAGTAAAATAAATAAATAAAAATAATAAATTTGTTCTCTCTCTAGAGCAGGAGTCAGTAACCTTCGGCACTCCAAATGCTGTGAAACTGGGAGTTGTAGTTTTACCACAGCTGGAGTGCTGACCCCTGCTCTAGAGCATCCTTTCTGAATTGCTGCCCAGACTGGAACTTCTTACTTAAAATGAGGCAGACCTTATGCTGTGAAGCAGTAAGTTCATGACACCATCTGAACACCTCTTTTAGTAAAATCACCATATCCTGATTGACTTTATTGTTTTAAGGAATAAAAATGTCTACAGTTATATTAAGAATTAGTCCAAAACTCATAAAACTTAAAAATGGTTTGGTCTGTAACAATTTATATGTTTACTTGCCTTGCTTTTATTAATATAATATATAGTATAATGTAATATACTAAAATATACTATGAATATACTCTGTCGTATTTTTCTGTACATGCCTTTAATTACTTACCAAATAGTGATGTGATCATTCACAGGTTCGGTCTCCAGGATAGTAAAATTCATGTGAATTCCATATCCTACAGGCACAGTAATGATCCAGGAACAATCCTGGGAATTTGGATATTGGTTAGGAAAGCCAGGAGAATAGAGTGAACCATTGAAGGCTGTGACATTTCCTCCACATGGAACTATACAGCACATTGAAAGATAGATAAAAAGATTGCAAAAATATGAATTAGATAAATTACTGGGAAATCAAAATGATAAAATTATTGTCATATCTTGGTTCCGATTCCATCATCCACATATCAGCACTATGTAATTAAATTTACGCTCATTAATCTTAACATCTAGTGCACAGCTGTGCAATCTAGAAGACAGGGTTAAAGGGGTTGTCCAGGATAACTTTTTTTTTTAATATTAACCCGGGGAAGGTGAAAAAATAAAATTAAAACATACTCATCTGTAAGGGTTAAAATATAACTTGTATTATATGTTATATACTCTATACACAGAGAGTGGAATGTTTTGCGGACAGTCAGCATAATTTAGAGTTGTTGCAGACACAAAGTCTGGGATAGCATTCAAGGTTGTGCTGTTCTCAGGAAAGATAAAAGAAAACATACAGATAAGTAATGAGAAGTAACACATATTATGAGAAACTGTGAATCTGCCTAGCAGCGGAACCGGAAAGACCAAATATGTACATTGGTCACATGATTATTGTGTAATCAACTTGCCTTTAAAACTTGTACGAACTATACAATAAACAAAATCATTCTTACTAGATACCTTGGGTGTGTCTGTAGTTTGTTTTCCCGAGCTCGTACCTGTTCTATATTTAATTAGGATTACGGTGACATCCATCCCAGGGGGACTTGCCCCTGACAGAAATTGACGCCCAACGTGGGGCTCGAGATCGTCTGATGTGCAGCCGATAGAGTGCCGACCCACTCACCGATCGACTTGAGAACGGGACCAGAGGACCTCAGATAGATGAAAACAATACTGTGAGGTAAGACCTTATCTTGCCAATTAGTATATCTGAGGTTCCTGTGTGTCCATTCTCTGTATCGATGAGTGAGGTAAGCTGCTGCATGTTTATATGACATCTCGATGCCAATTATATAGTACGGAAGAACCTAAAAGGGACATGTCACCTGTAAATGATATGGAAATTGTTTTCTTTTTTTCTTTGCTTTTTGTCTTACCTGTCTACTGATGTTTGCATGTTACCTGTGTTATAAGATATATGAGGCTGCAAAGAATGGGGAAAAGTTCTCTATTCTTAACCCCTAGAGTTGCGGACAAGGTTCGGAACTGAGAAGCACAGAGTGATTGAAAAGTCCTTGTTTTGGAACACTAGCCTCCAGCCGTGCCTGGATGGTCAAGGTCGAATGGGACCTGAGTAGTAGCACGAAGGACTTAGTAGAATCCGCGCGAAGTGCGTGCAGTGATTTAGGAGTGTTTTGGTAAGGGGACACAGGCAGAAAGTTGAGTCTGTGGAAGCCAAATGAGGCATTGCCCTGAGCACTACTCCTGAACTTGCACAAGTAGTTCATAGAAGACAGAAGAGTCTGTCTGGGAGTTCTCACTAAGTAGTCATAAGTGACCCTCTATTGTCTCAAAGGTTGCCCTAGAGGAGTGAGAAGCTCACTGGCTGATTAGCTACCAGCCAAGATGGGGATGGGACCCTCTGAGATATGGTACACCCCATTTGAACTAATAGAGATAGGGGAAGGGAAAGAAGTAGCCACACAGGTAAAGAAAATCCTAAAAGGAGCAGGAATACACCAGACTGGGTTGGTAGACAGTAAATTTTGGGATCAGTGGAGACTAGATCATGCAGGAGTCATACAAGACAAAAAGTTGCAAAGAGGTAGGAAGCAATTTATGAACATGTATGTGTACGTTGTTTAATCAAAAGACGGTTATGTGACAATGTTGTAATGCTATGCTGTAATGTTTTTTTTTTTTTGCGTATAATTTTTGTTATGAGAACAGGGGATCGACTATTCAAGGCTTCTGCCTTCTCTGTTGATATATTCTGAGAATTTACTAACCTTATTGTTTATAATTCTGGAGTGTGAAGCCACTGGCCTTTTAAACCTGCTGCTTGTATGATAATATAACTTGATTTTGTCCTTGAGAGTCAGAACGCAAAATAATTTAATACATGAAGATTGTTTATAACAAGGTTAAGGAGTAAGAAATGTGGAAGACCAAGAACCATTGTTAATGCAGATTTTGAGTTTTGGTAATATAGGATTATAATATGAATTAAATGTCCCCTAAAAAGAAGAAACTAGGATATTGTGATGTTCCACAGGGGTTCAACTTTTGGTTGGAATCCAGTGAAAAAAAAATTCTAAAGTCTGGCAGTTTGCCCTTAAGGTAACCTGAAGTACAACTCAGGGGTTTTGAACACCTGAGGTAATGACAAAAGTTGGGGTTTGGGAAATATTTGAAAATTGTACAAAAATAGTAATATGTAATTTTGGTGTCAGTATTAACTGCTATCTGCTTGAATTGTATTCCTGTATTTGTATTCCTGTATTCTGTTGTAGCGCTCTGCAGATGTTCTGCAGAGAATAACCAAAACATTCATTGACTGCCAAGTAGCTCCAAGGACGTTGTATCTGATGTGATGGATATGCAGAAAATCACAAGCTGAACATGATGCTGTGTTACCCAATAATGTTAAATTAATTAAAATAATGTCAATTATTACAAAGTGAAACTTGGCTTTGGGCCTTCGGAGTCCGCAGCCTGTGTATGATGACTATTTATGCCCAAAGGGAAAATATTTTGATAAAAGTGTTAGCCTAAGGTTAAATGGAAAAGTAAGGTACAATGACAATATATACATAATATTGTGTAATATATATGTGTAAAATATTCAAGAATAGAGAAGTTCCAGTTACAGAGATTGGTTTAAAGTAAAAGAAGATGCTGATGCAATGGAGAGGTACCAAGAAAGTGAGATAAGATAGTGAGACAACATAGAGGTTAAGAGACCACGGGTTAATAGATGGAGAATGCATGTGGCAGAAGGTGTCAGAGGAAGTGCAGGAAGGAGGGGGTAGAGAGACAGAAGGAGGTAATAAGTACTATTATCAGTGCAACGAAAAGTAGTAAAATCTCCTAAGTACCCAGAGAAAACACCAGCAAACAGCAGTCTAGAAGGACCTGCAGAGATTGCGGTCAACAAAACCCTGATTGGAGAAAATTCTGTGAAGCTTGTGGAGTTCCCCAACCACACCTGCATCCTCCAAGAGCTGGTCTTTATCCTGTGGTAACATGGATGACCCGTCCGTGGTCTCTCAAGTGGACAAGGGTTGATTTAAGTCAATTGAGAACACATAAAGGATTTGGTGCCAATGTTTGTTTTGTATGCAGGAGGAAGCGCTTCAGCATCATCTTTGGTTTAAATAGACGGTTAACCAGCCGGCTGTTATCAGCTGTCCCTACTGGAACCACTTATTACAGCGCTGTAGATCTTTGCAATGTTTTTTTTTTCTTTCTTTTTTTTTTTTTTCTGTACCTTTGCACCCCGATTGCCAGTATTTGTTTGCATTTAGGGGTAAACAGTACACTTGGACAGTACTACCACAAGGGGCGCAAAACAGTCCTAACCACTTTACAAGGTGTCTCACGCTAATCATGAGTACTTGGTATCCACCACATGATGATGTTGTTTTGTTACAATATGTTGATGACAAATCAACCTGTGAAGCAGCGACCATCAGCCTGTTGTGTTTCCTCTGCCAGAACGGCTGCAAGGCCAGCAAGGACAAGTTGCAATTTTGCAAACAAAAAGTGATATTTCTGGGACACTGTCTCGGCCAAGGTACCAAGCACCTGTCAGATGAGAGGACCAAGGTGGTGAGAGACATGCAGGTGCCAACCTCTCATGCTCAGTTACGTACCTTTTTGGGATTGGTATCCTACTGTAGGCCAGATCAGATCTGCATCTCTGTCCATGCAACCTCTGTAGCTCAGACATTGTCCTAGATCATATATTGGTTGTGTATATACCTCATGACATCCATGCTATCCTCACACAAGTAGACAGACGTCACCTTTCTTTGGCACGGCAGTGCAAAATGGAATTTGCCCTGCAGTCCTCCTCAAACATCTCTTTTCAACGCTGTTTAACTTTGAATCCTGCAACTCTTCTTCCTGTAGGAGTTCATGATTCGAAAGGGGGAGTGGAAGATGAGTTTATTTTTAAACTCTCTCTCTGAAGAAGAACTGTTTGACAGCCAGCATCAACATGACTGCGTGGCTCTTATGTCGCAGGAAACAGTGGGATTTGACCATGTCACGGATGTGCCATTACAAAATCCTGATTATGAGATGTTTGTGGACAGCTCAAGGTATCTGACAGATGAAGGCAAATTTGTTACAGGGTATGCTGTAGTCACTGAACATGACATCATAGTCCAAGAAGCTCTTCCACCACACATGTCAGCCTAAGAAGCTGAGCTTAAAGCCCTTATGGAGGCTTGTAAGGTAGCCAAAGGTAGAACAGCCAACATTTACACTGACTCCAGGTATGCTTTTGGCATCGCACATGATTATGGTCCGATTTGGAGGTCAAGGAACTTCCTAACGGCCCAGGGCAAGCTAATAAAGAATGGAGATGTGGTAAGTCGACTGATGGAGGCCATACTGCTCCCAAAGCAGCTGGCAATTGTGAAAGTCAGAGCTCACGCAAAAGGAAGGGACCCTGAAAGCTGTGGAAATGAGAGAGCTGACATAGCAGCCAAGGCTGCAGCACTACTGGCCAGAAGGGGTCCCAACCAGGTGAGCAAAATGGACATTGACCTAGCAGACCCAAAAGGGCTGTACTCAAAGGTCACCAGTGTGGAAACTGAAAGATGGAAGAAAGCAGGTGCTACAGAAGGTGATGGTATGTGGAAAATGGGGGATCGATTATGTCTGCCCGCAGCAGTCTACCCCCAGATGGCTGGCTTGGCCCACGGTAAGGTGCATGCCTCTCGAAATGCCATGGAGTCATTAGTGGGTAAATTATGGTTTGCCCCAGGTTTTGGAAGAGCTGCTAGCAGTCACGTAAAAGCATGTCACATATGTGCTCTACACAATCCAGGACAGGTAGTTAAAACACCCACCAAGTGTACACCAAAATCCCTGTACCCATTTCAGAGGATACAGATAGATTACATACAGTTGCCTAAGTCTGGAACATACGAGTATGTATTGGTCTGTGTGGATTTGTTTTCAGGATGGCCTGAGGCCTACCCTGTGAGCAAAGCAACCGCACAAGCAACTGCCAAGAAACTGATGTCTGAGCTTGTGTGTAGGTTTGGAGTGCCCGAGGTGATTGAGTCTGACAGAGGTACACATTTCACAGGTGAGATAATGAAAGAAATAATGTCTGCACTAGGGATTGAGCAAGCTCTCCACACACCCTACCATCCTCAGAGTTCAGGCAAAGTGGAAAGGCTGAATGGTACACTTAAGTTGAAGATTCAGAAAGCCATGGCAGAGACAGGAAAGCCTTGGCCTGAATGCCTGTCTCTAGCCTTATATTCAGTAAGAACTACTCCTTATAGGAGGACAGGGTTGTCACCATTTGCAATATTGTTTGGAAGTGCACCCAAAACAGGATTGTACTTCCCTCAGACATTACACCTTAACTATGACAGCATTGCCAGCTATGTACAAGATTTGTATAAAAAACTGAAAGAAACACATAAACAAGTGTTCTCTTCTATTCCAGACCCTTCTGATTTTTCAGGAACGCATAGCTTGCAGCCTGGTGATTGGGTGGTCGTGAAAAAAATACACTCCAGGAAAACCCTTGAACCCAGATATGATGGTCCCCTTCCAGATATTGCTGACAACTGCCACCTCAGTAAAGTTGGAGGGAAAATCTACCTGGATACACGCTTCACATTGCAAGAAAGTTGAAGCGCTGAGAAGGAAATGGAATACAGTTAGCCAGTATGTGAGATAGGATGTTATTTTTAACCTCTTCAATGGAGAATCCATCAGAGATGGCACACTCAGAGTGTGAAGGTATTCATTGAACTTCATTAAAAATAAATTCCTAAAATGGGGGAATTGTAAGGGTTAAAATATAACTTGTATTATATGTTATATACTCTATACACAGAGAGTGAAATGTTTTGCAGACAGTCAGCATAATTTAGAGTTGTTGCAGACACAAAGTCTGGGATAGCATTCAAGGTTGTGCTGTTCTCAGGAAAGATAAAAGAAAACATACAGATAAGTAATGAGAAGTAACACATATTATGAGAAACTGTGAATCTGCCTAGCAGCGGAACCGGAAAGACCAAATATGTACATTGGTCACATGATTATTGTGTAATCAACTTGCCTTTAAAACTTGTATGAACTATACAATAAACGAAATCATTCTTACTAGATACCTTGGGTGTGTCTGTAGTTTGTTTTCCCGAGCTCGTACCTGTTCTATATTTAATTAGGATTACGGTGACATCCATCCCAGGGGGACTTGCCCCCGACATCATCTGTCCCCAGTGCCTCAGCAAAGGACACGGGATGTGACAGGTAGTGATGTCACGTGTCCTTTCCTAAGGCCGCTGATTGGCCTCAGCGTTCTAAGGAAAGGACGCGGGACATCACTACCCTGGCCTAATATAAACAAAAGGTTATCCTGGACAACTCCTTTAAAGAGGTATTCCATTTTTTTGTGTTTTTATTAGTTTAAAGAATATAAAATGATATGCTTTTATAAAATACATGTATTTAAAATGTTGATCACATATTTTTATCAAGTTAATGCAACAATGTCTGTTTAAAAAAACAAATAAAAATGGTATAACCTAGATAAGTCCTGGTTAACTTACCTTCACACCTAGGAAATGGGTGATCCCAGTTTCGGTTGGTGCCATGCTGACAAGTCAAGACTGGGTGACCTACCAACTGATAACCAGGAGAACACTCAAAGGAGATGGACTGTCCTACATTGTAGCCAGCTCCTCGAACTACACCATGGGAAAATGGCTCTGGATCTGGACACTCTTGAAGCTCATAGGCTGCAGAATACAGAGAAAGTACAATAAATGTTACAATACAATATATATCTCAAATAGCTTTCATAAACAAATGGCCATAAAGATTTAGAAGATTTTATATTATATGACATTGGCACAATTGAGAATGTTATACTAGTTTCACATCTTCTTTTATGTATGACTTGGTAGGTGACACATAAAAGCTGATTTATAATACCCTCAGACATAAAATCCACACATTTTTCTTTTAAACTGCTACCAATGGCTAAGGTAAATGATAGAAATGTGGGTGAAGTATTTTCAAATCTGTATTTTAAAATACTTCTGACTCTTTCCTTGAAGTAATGTAACCATTTTTCTACCCAACAAACTTCTATATATGAAAACACTTTACCTTACCCATATTATAAATGTAAAAAATAAAAGTATTAAATGGAGACCTTGCATAGCTTTTCATAACCTATATTGAAGACTTCCTTTTCTTCAACCTTATTGCTTTATCTATATGATTTACTGTGAGATCAGTTTATGTTTCATCCATTTTCATTGAAATGACATCATTGGATTAACTTAAATTTGGCAAAATTACCTTGATATTCCAGTTTAAACCCTGGTTTGTTCTGAGAATGGTCACTGTGGAAGTATATTGAGGTCTCGTGGGATGTAGAAAGAAGGTTGCCTGGTGTTTCAGATCCACTAAACCGTCCAATAACACTGCTGGTTTCATGTGGGCCATTGCGGATCTCCACAAAGTCATGATTGGCTTCACTTGAGAAGCTGAGAAACTGAATGTGTGCTCCTATAACAAGTACAATAATTTGTTATATACAGTATACCATTCTTTCGTTTGGTAACAAACTACATGTCATGTCCACAACATACAACAACTAAATTCAAGTTAGACAATAAATGTTTTATTATTGAAGTCAAAATGTCAGTCAGCAAATCATAGTATATAATCACACATCATACTGTACTTGATGCTCAAAAAATCTGTAACCTAACAAATTTCTTGAAACTTAATTGATATCTTTCTACCTATTATTTTGCATCTTGTTCTTTTCTCTAGTCGTGACTGGACTCTATGAAGCTTGGCAGGATAATTGTGGGGTTTTTGTAGATTCCCATGTTAATGAAGGGTAACAATGCAGGCACTGCACTTGTCCGTTGATGTTCAACTTTGAGATCAGCATGTTCTACAGACTGGTAGGGTAACAACTGTAATACCCCATCAATCAAATTTGTATCACTTACGGACATAATAATTATAAAGTATATTTTAATATTTTCTCCCTCTGGGTCTGTTGAGGTTCCAGTCATTTTCACTTTAAGAGTAATGATGTATGCTGTACTATTTTTGCTGTCAAAAGTGATGGAAATCTCAGTGGAACTTTCAACAGAACTGCCACAGTTACCATGACTGAAGAATACTACAGAAAAACCAAGATAAGCTGGCAACATGGGCAAGAACATGGCAGATGAAATTCAATAAAGTAATACACCTATATTAGTTTGCAGTAATCATATTACTGCCTATACATCGAATGAAATCACTGTGGTTACAAATAAATAAAGCAGTAGTCCATGTCAAGCAACAGCTGCAAAAGGTTTATGGTCTAAGGCGTAAATGCTGCGGTGAAAACCGCTGTTTTACAGTTCCTGCAAAGTGGATGGGATTAAAGTACATAGCTCAGAGAAGAAAGGCAAGGGGCTTGGCTAATCATGTCTAATCATCAGACATAGTGAACCAGCTACTGTAGCATTTATGAGCTGAACAGATACTGGATTTTCAGTTCAACTCAACAAGTACTTTCTAAGTTTTCCAGTAAGCTATTCTTCACTATTGAGCACCAATTTCATGCTATACTTTCCATTTTACATACAATATCCTTGAATTAAATAAAACATGGTATTCCAGTAGTGGTCTAATGCATTTGAAGAGTTAAATAAAGTCACACCTCATTATAGCCTTGCTTTAATTATCTGGTATAACTATTTTGTGCTTGACGGCACACAATGACTTAATTACACACACTGACCATATTAATATTTAATCCACTCACTTTCCCTTTTTTCTCCTCCTTGTTACAATGAAAGAAGTAAATGCATATGGGTTATATCAAAGATGTTGTACGCCTGAATAAAGATAGTTCTAGTATTGTGAGCTATTGCTTTGTTTTAGAATATGCATTTAATTTAGAAAATAGTTCTTACATGATTTTTAACTTGTGCCACCTGCATGGATGTTGTATAATAGTACACAGAACCTATATCAGAGATATATACAGTAGTTTCTGAATGTACGGCAGTATTTCAGAGATTTTTGAATCTGATTTACATTAGACTATGTTTAGCATATGTTTAGCTATGTTTAGCTGCAAGTCAAGCTGTAGAGTCATGGTTATGACACACTTAATTTTGTTTCCCATGGAGAAATTGTCAACCTTGCATAAAATTCTGCAGTAGTTGAAGTAAATTGCAACTTTCTCCACCATATGGAAGAATGTAAGTCATTCAGCAAGTACAATATTTCAATGGTACATTCTCAACTGAGGAAGATTTTCCCAGAGTTGTGTCCACCCTTACTTTAACTCATATTTGGTTAAGGACTCTGGTTTCTCATGAATTCCTGAAGTCTAAATTATTTCAGTTTGAGTCCCAAATTGTTCAGTTTTCTTAAAAAAAAAAAAAAAACTGGTCAAAGGTCTGGACTGCAGGCAGATCAGTTCAGCACCCAGACTCTTCTTCTGTTAAGCCATGCTTTTGTGATGGTTACAGTATTTGGTTTAGCATTGTCTTCCTGGAATATGCAAAGTCTTCCGTAATAGAGACAGTGTAGAGAATTTATCAAACCCTTTACGCCAGTTTTAAAGTGCAGAGGGATAATAGTGTTGCACAAATTTGGTGCAGGTCCTTTGCTTCCACCAAACATGTGCCACAACTCCTGTTTTGAAACCTTGCCCGCCACATTATGCGATTAGGCGGAGCGTGGTAGGGACGCCTTGGTCTGACGTTTTTCTGAAGTGAGTTATAATGGAAATCTACGCAAGTTCCTAACTGGTGTAGATATCCATTCTGGCTGGAGTCTCTTCTTAAATCAACCAGATCCTGTGCCTTTATTAAGACTGACATAAGAAATTCCAGTCTTAATAAATCTGTCCTATGCTCTGGATGGGACATATATTGTAAGCTGCCCCTGCCATAGGCAATAATGTAACTCCATACCATCAGAGATGCAGGCTGTTGAACTGTTTGTTGATAAAAATCTGGATGTCCCCCTCCTCTTCAGTCCACAAGATACAGTGTCTGTGGTTTCCAATTTATAATTTTGATTCATCTGACCACACAACAGTTTTACATTTTGGCTCTTTGGCCCAGAGAAGGTGGCAGAATTTTTGTATTATGTTGATAATGTCAGACAATGATTTTTGAAAGTGTTCCTGAGCCAATGCAGTCATTTGCATTACTGATTCATGCCTGTAGTTATTGCAGCGCGAATAACTTGTCCGCACATGGATTTCTCCAGATTCTTTTCATAATATTATGTTATAATATTTATATTATATTAATTATATTATACTGTAGATCATGGGATATTCAAGATATCTGCAAGTTTACACTGAGGAATATTTTTTTGAAATTGTTCTACAATTTTTAGATGCAGTTTTTCACAGATTGGTGAACCACTCATCATCTTTACTTCTGAGAGACTCTGCATATCCAACATGCTCCTTTTTCATAAAGTCCCTTAAGCTGTTTCTCATTAGTACCACTTACTTTTTCAGCTTTAGGCTGGGGCCCCACATTGTGAACACGCAGCATTTTACATACCTGCAAAATGGATGGGATTCTGGCTAAGCCCATCCACACATTGCGGAAAAAAATTCCACAACGGCAAAACTGTGTTTTCAAAAACATTTGCGTTTTTGAAAATCGCAACATGTCAATTATACCTACAGAACCATTGGTGTTTTCTGTATAGGTATAATAGAAGAAGAAAGTCCGCAGAGGAAAACTCTGGAGTTTCTGTGAAAAAGGCTGTGGAAAAAAATGCACAGTTTTTTCGCCGCATTCCTTTCCGCAGCATTTTTTGGCTGTGGCTCACTTTGTGGGGCTTTAGCCTCATGTTGTCGTCCCAACTTTTTTACAATGTTTCTGCCATCAATTTATAAATGAGCTAATTTTTTCAAATGAAATGTAAAAAAGTCTAAACTTCTGATATGTGTTCTATTTTCTATTGTGAATAAAATATGGTTATATGAGATTTCCAAATAATTGCATTCTTGTTTTCTTTACATAGCAACCCACTTCTTTTGAAATTGGGTTTGGACATATACTCTACTTTTTGCTAAGGCTCCAACATGACAGGCACTATATAATAAACATGTCACAGAAAGCCACATGGGACAGTTTCCAACTACATACTCATATAGTTTTTGCTGCAATATCATATTTGGGGTTTTCATAGGTGCTCCCTTCATTGGTAATGGAACACTAAAAATAGAAATGTAGGATACTCTAAAAGCAAGCACTGACAGCCATCACCTGCAGGTGTGGAAGTGCTGGTGGAGCAACACTAACTTGTGACAATCATGGGCACCACAGGATGCTGGAGACAGGTCTTTTGCACTTTTATCCATAGTGGCACAAAAACGTATTGTGCCTTTTGTCAAATAAAGCATAATAATGAATATAGCACCTTTCAGTTGATGAAGGGCAGGGCAACTAAGTATGACCAATACAGCTCTGGCTTACTGTGAAAGATCCTCAGTGCGCCAACACCGCGTTGGCCCACACCTGAGTCTTCTTTCATAAAAAACCACACTCACCGCCAGTGAGTGTCGGGTTCACAAGATAAATACAAGACAAGCTTTCTAAATTTTATATATTTATTAACCCCTAAATGGGTCGGTATTAACATCTAACACATGCAGTTCAGAACAGATATGCAGATATATGCAAGCATTAACAGTTACTAGTTACAAGATACAGTACAATAAAATAAAAGGGAATAAAGGTGAAATGATTACTTTACCACACATCTCCTTGATGTGGTCCTGTAGTCCAACACTCACACATGCTCTGATATGTGTGAATAACCAGTGGAGGCTTCTAGCAGCAGCACTCCAGCCTGCATGCTCATCACAGTCTATTCCAGTAGTCTCTGCACAGTATTCTCATCATAGTATTCTCCTTGTAGTCTCAGCCCAATCTCCTCCCACTGACCTCTTACCTTATCTTTTATACCCTTGATTACACCACCCAGAATGAGGTCACCGGCGACGGCAAGTCTGATTGATTAATGCACTCAAGTCCAGATTCTTTGTAAGGAGCTGAGACCAAGTGAAATGATACAATGTTATCAACCATGTCTGATCTACCAGCCCAGGCTGAACAATGCATGTTTATTTGATCATCCAGGGCTATGTATGAATTCAATGGAGCCATTCTGGGATGGATACAAAGCCCTATTGTTACAGTGTTGCCACTATTGATAACATACAACTAGGATTAGGGCTGCGCACATTATGAGTAAATGGAACTAAGAGGGAGATACGCTACCCAGAGATCAAAATACATCTTTGAGTTATAGCCATATTTAAGCGGAATCATCACACCTCCCCCTTTAGAACGTGCACGTTGGAAGGCGGATCCAGTGATCACCTTCCGCAGGTACCTTAGTGGCCTGACCGCGATACCCGTCTTCTCTCTAGTCTGACTAGGGACACTTCTAAGGCTCAGGCCCTGAGCCAAGTACACTGGGCTACCTCCTGCCTGTTTTGAGTCCGTTTTCTGAGTGTGGGCATCCCGTGGAGCCACACTCAATACCCCAGGTCTTTGGGATACCAGTTCAGAGACCCCATCCCGGCGGTCTCTCAGGGTCTCTCTCACACTAGCCGCTAGTTGGGAGAGTTCTAGGCGATTCTGCACCTCCCCCTTCGCTTTCAAACCTAGGGGCACCTCTGGTTCTGACACAGGTATGTTTGGACACTGTCCTCCCTCCCAGACACCTTGCCCCTTTGGGCCTACACTCTGTTCCTCCTGTACTTGGGTGGGTGATGGTGATACCTTGGGCAAATGACTGAGATCATGCTTCCCCAAACCATCCCCACACAATACATTGACAGGTAATACATTTGACATATCCCCTTCTTGGATCACACCTCCAGTACCCCATGCCATCTGCACTTGGGCCACGGGCACTCCTGGAATAGAACTGGACAGAAGAGACGTGTCTGTCTCATACCGGCCGGACTCCTCCGGCTTCAAGGGAGTGAGGCTAGTCATGGCGGTCTCAGCACCGACTCCAGGTGGTGTAGGCAACGGTTCAAGGGTCGGAACGCCCTCCACCCATTGTAGCACTCTGGCTGCGGGCTAACACCGCACTACCAACAGTCCGTCCCTCACCTGGATCGGCCATGAGATCCACATAGCCTACCTGACCACCTGGCACATGGTCAGCAGTTGGGTGCTTATCACATGCACTGGCCGAAATAGTAGAAGTCGCTTCCAGTGACTCAGAAGAGCTACCCTGTACACTTTCACAACAAGCATTGGCAATTACATTGACAGTGCCTTCATTAGCAATTGTTAATTCACACCGGGCCTCAATGAGATCTGTGGTAGACATATTAACAAGCTGGGAGGGAGACGCCCCCGCAGATGTGGGTGTGTCTACAGACAAGGTCTCACTGGCTCCTAGCACGGGGGTGAACAAAGCAGCAATAACATTTTTGCTGAGCTGGGTTGCAGGAAGCTCATTTGCATCCTCCCTGCTCTCAGCTGAAGGCAACTCATTAGCATTTACACTTACTGCCATGGGAAGTATCTCAGAGGGGGGGTTACGGGCCCTCTCTGCAGATATGACAGACACATTATCAACATTAATCATAAACAGTTTATCACAGTAAATTGGGGTGCTCCCCACCCCATATTGGGACATCATAGGTCCTAAATCAGTTCCCAACAGTACATTAGCAGGCAAATCAGTCAATAGTCCCACAGTCCGCATTCCTTTTCCTGCACCCCAGTCCAGATACACAGATGGGCCACCTGCTGTGGCTTGGGAAGCAGGGAAGTTCTCAAGGCGGTTGGGGCACTCCTCCTTTAAATGTCCTGTCTGGTTACAGGCATGGCACCGCCGCACCTCCCCTTGGGGTTTGGGGAAGGTCACTAGGGTGCCCAGAGTTCTTGGGACAGGGGAAGGACCACCCGGGCATAGTTTGTCTCACCCGACCTGACTACAGACGGCTGTGGTGACCTCCGGCCTGGCTTCTCCTTCCAACTTGAGGGTCTGTGCAGGGTTGTTGGAGTTCGCGCCTGCTGGGAGAGCTCCATCCTTTTGAGCTCAAGCTGATACTGCCGCTCAGCCTGCCATTCTCGTTCTGCAGCTTCACGATCAGCTGCCGTTCTGCGGCCTGCCGTTCTCGTTCTGCTGCCTCACGATCAGCCTGCCGTTCTGCGGCCTGTCGTTCTTGTTCTACAGCTTCCTGAAAATGGCACATCACCTGCAGGTATATGT
Organism: Leptodactylus fallax; assembly: GCA_947044405.1. Classification (NCBI taxonomy): domain Eukaryota; kingdom Metazoa; phylum Chordata; class Amphibia; order Anura; family Leptodactylidae; genus Leptodactylus; species Leptodactylus fallax. The sequence goes on from CAMRHE010000097.1 coordinate 3,632,194, forward strand.
TGGGGTCACTGGTGCCTATTTGCTGCAGGGCCATTTGCCAGTATGAAGCCATTCCCCCGACAACGCTGGGGCTACTGGTCCCTCCTGGTGAAGTAATCCTTGGGACCGGGCTGCTTGCCACACTTCCTGGCCTAGCCCCAAAATCAGGATTCTGCTCGATTCTCTGCATGGCTGTGGCTGCCTCCATTTCAGCCATACGGATCTCCGGATCTCCAAAAGCCTGGTTCTGCAGTTCTGGAGATCTGCTTCTGAGCCCACTAGCCATCCACTGGTATTTGCCAAATAAAAGATAGGATAGAATACAAAGAGTAAGGGAGGGGAACAGCACTGTATCAAACTTTCACTGTATCTTAATGCTTGCTTTATTACCGAGCTTGTCTCATAGGATTACTACAATCCCCAGCGTCTGAGTGATAAAGGTCACCAACACACACTGTTTATCCTAAGATCCCACTACGCTGCCACCAATGTGAAAGATCCTCAGTGCGCCAACACCGCGTTGGCCCACACCTGAGTCTTCTTTCATAAAAAAACCACACTCACCACCAGTGAGTGTCGGGTTCACAAGATAAATACAAGACAAGCTTTCTAAATTTTATATATTTATTAACCCCTAAATGGGTCGGTATTAACATCTAACACATGCAGTTCAGAACAGATATGCAGATATATGCAAGCATTAACAGTTACTAGTTACAAGATACAATACAATAAAATAAAAGGGAATAAAGGTGAAATGATTACTTTACCACACATCTCCTTGATGTGGTCCTGTAGTCCAACACTCACACATGCTCTGATATGTGTGAATAACCAGTGGAGGCTTCTAGCAGCAGCACTCCAGCCTGCATGCTCATCACAGTCTATTCAAGTAGTCTCTGCACAGTATTCTCATCATAGTATTCTCCTTGTAGTCTCAGCCCAATCTCCTCCCACTGACCTCTTACCTCATCTTTTATACCCTTGATTACACCACCCAGAATGAGGTCACCGGCGACGGCAAGTCTGATTGATTAATGCACTCAAGTCCAGATTCTTTATAAGGAGCTGAGACCAAGTGAAATGATACAATGTTATCAACCATGTCTGATCTACCAGCCCAGGCTGAACAATGCATGTTTATTTGATCACCCAGGGCTATGTATGAATTCAATGGAGCCATTCTGGGATGGATACAAAGCCCTATTGTTACAGTGTTGCCACTATTGATAACATACAACTAGGATTAGGGCTGCGCACATTATGAGTAAATGGAACTAAGAGGGAGATACGCTACCCAGAGATCAAAATACATCTTTGAGTTATAGCCATATTTAAGCGGAATCATCACACTTACTGTATATGGTCATTTGTTTCATCAAAATTATGCTCATATTATGACAAATTTAATGTCAAAATAGTAAATGGCTTATTAACTGAAAACAAATGGTGTTTTCTGCTTAAAAATCACTCCAAAGTGCGGGTCTCAAGATATCTACCTTCCCTCTAAATTGCTGTCCACTGCCTGCTATCTAGTAAAACCCATCTCTTGCAGTAGCAACACTGAGATGAGTGTTTTCTGCTTAAAAATCACTCCAAAGTGCGGGTCTCAAGATATCTACCTTCCCTCTAAATTGCTGTCCACTGCCTGCTATCTAGTAAAATCCATCTCTTGCAGTAGCGACACTGAGATGAGTTACAGGAAGTGGCCGATTATTGGATAGTGCGCATACAGTACTGTGAAAAATTTTAGAAATTCAAATATAGAAAGTTATTAGTTTATTTTTGTCAATTAACAAAATTAGATGAAAGAACAAAAGAGAAATCTAAATCACTTCAATATTTGGTGTGATCACCCTCTGCAGGTAAAGTCATGGAAGTAATTATGTGGCCCCCACAGAGCCTGATCTCAACATCATAAAATCTGTCTGGGGTTGCATGAAGAGACAGAAGGATTTGAGAAAACCTTCATCCAAATAAGATGTCTGGTTAGTTCTTCAATATGTTTGGAACAATGCCTATGCTGAGTTTCTCCAAAAACTGTGTTCAAGTGTAGCTAGAAGAATTGATGATGTTTTTAAGGTTAAGGGTAGTCATACCAAGTATTGATTGAGATTTCTCTTTTGTTCATTCACTTTTTTAACTTACAAAAATAAAATATTAATACTTCCAGTTTTGAAAGCATTCTTACTGTGAAGCATTCCACCTCCCCACCTGTCTAAAACTTTTGCACTACACTATAAATCCCGTGGTTTTCACATAGCAATTTGTCCACAATGATCCTGACATGTAAGTCTCTTGCTTATCACTAGAAGTCCCAGAGAGGAGTCATTTAACATTTCTACCTTTGGAACCCAGAGACGGGTGGAATGACCTGAAGGATTTAAGCAAACAACCTATAATCACCGCTTTTGTTTTGTAATTAAGGTCATTACTGTCACACCACAGGATTTACAATAGGCTGCTGTGGGGGGCTGCGTGTGTGTGTGTGTGTGTGTGTGTGTGTGTGTGTGTGTGCGTGCGTGCGTGCGTGCGTGCGTGCGTGCGTGCGTGCGTGGTGTGTGTGTGTGTGTGTGTGGCATGTCCTTCTTGTGTGACTCACTCAGTAACTGCGATTTTTTTGCGATTTTTTTTTTTTTTTTTCTGCACCCATTGACTTGAATCTAAATATACAAAAATGTAAATATACAAAAGAACAACTGTTATTTGTTTCCATGCTTTTTATTTTTGTTATGAAAATAATAAAAAAAATACAAGGAATAAAACAATTCCACACATATTTACAATAGGCTGCTGTGGGGGGCTGCGTGTGTGTGTGTGAGTGGCATGTCCTTCTTGTGTGACTAGCATTTCAGCACTTACTCAGCAGTCTGTCTGCACTGTCGGAACATACCTGGCACTGCCTGGGTATGTCCCTGGTACATTTGCCACACGTGTATTTGTAGCAGTCAACACATCTCTCAGTTGCACAATTGTTCGTGCATCGATGGTTGACCTGACACTTCGCCCTTTTGCCAGGGCTGGGTGTGGAAGGTTGTTGCCGAAGGAGTTTCTCCTTGCATGCCTTCTTTTCAGTCACATGAGAGACACCTAACTCTTTTGCAAGCTCAACCAGGAAGTCCACCCGTCTTTCCTGCACCCCAGTGCATGCCTGATAAAGAACATGAGCATTCAGTGCTGCCATGTCAATCATGTTGTAGAACACGGCGAATGGCCATCTCCGTGTTCCTGCACGCACGCTGTACTCCCGCACCATTTGGTCCATTACATCCACACCGCACTTTGTGTGGTTGTATTGTGTGACCGTGTTTGGCTTCCTTTTGTTGGTATCCTCAGTCTCAACCACGCTGTGCATGCTGCTGAGAATGTAGACGGCCTTCTTTCGTTTGGGTGCATACACTGTCAGTGTGGCACCAGTGGTTGAAAACACCTGAGTGGTGAATTCAGTGCGGTCCATCTGTCTAGCGGATTGAGGAATTTCCCGGCGACTCTTGTTGACTGTGCCGAGGATAGTGGTTTTCCGGCTAAGCAGTCGTTGTGCAAGTGACAATGATGTAAAGAAATTGTCCGTGGTTACAGTTCTGCCCTTGACCATGAATGGTTACATCAGCCTCATCACTACAGTTTCGGACAGTCTCTCCCTGCTGGGACGACTGGGGTCCTTGCCAAGATATGGGAGGACATTACAGATGTACTTTGATTTCAAGTCGCAAGCCGCCCAAAACTTGATGCCAAACTTGTCTGGTTTTGTTGCAATGTATTGCAGAAAACAGCAGCGAGTCTTTGACGGGAAAAGCTGTTCATCAATAGTGATGTGTCGACCAGGGTTGTAGGATGCGATGCAGTTGGTGACAAACGATCTCCACATATCGGAGATTGCAGCAAACTTATCGGTCTCCACTCGCTCACTGCGTGTGAACATGTCATCAAAGCGTAGGTGTTGCATGATGTCTTGGAAGCGGTTTCGGGTCATAGTTGCAATGATCCTTGGGTTTGCTAGGTTTGCTGACCAGCTGTCATGTAGTGATGGAACCTTGGTCACCCCCCCGCAAGATAATGACTGAAATAAATGCCATTAGTTCCGGGAGACCCATGAACCAATCCACCTGCTCCGTGTGACGTGCATGTTGAGTAGTCCATTCTTGAATGGACTTAATGATAAAACAGAGGAAGCTCTGAAGGCGACTCCGGACACTTCGTCTGGCCTTAGCACTTGGCTCTCCATCTGTAGGGTACGGTTCTATTGGGGTGAAATGGAGACGTTTCCCCACTTCTACTTCACGCCACACTGTGCCATCTTTTGCGGTCTCTGTCGGCTCACTCGCCAACCGAGCTCTATTTTTTGGTAGAGGAGGAGTCTCCTCATCTGCAAGATAAATAATTTCAAATTAACATTTTGTTTTGGTTCTAAATAAAAAAGATAGTCAGGAAATAAAAATCGGTAATTTGAAAAAAATCTAACCTGAAGACAGCTCAGAGTCCGAATCCAGTTGAAGGACTATGTCTTCTCCATCTGAGTCAGAAGGGTTGGTGTTGCTCAGGATCAGTTCCAATGCCTGTTGAATGGTGTGCCTTCTCTGCATTTTGTTTCTTGTGAACAAAATAGGTGAAGCAGTCCCTTCACATCCCCCACAGCACAAAAGGCTGCATGCAAATTTGCTAAGGTGTTAGCAATCTTATGCATATTCCCAGCACAACAATGAAGCTGGGGGATGGGCAGACACATTCAAGAGCATCTTACATTCTTTTGTTTACACTCTCTTACAAGACCTGAGGTGGATCAACACAATTGCCCCCTGCAGATTCCTCAGACAATGGCCACATTTACAAATGAAAGGATGCTAATTGGAGCCATCAGAGTTATCTGTTTGGACTAAGGGTCATTTGACCCTCTTTCTGGACTTCAAGGGGGAGCTCGAAATTTCTGGGACTTCTAGTGTTATACATGTATTTCATATTTTTGTGACATAATGGGTCCACTTTTTGGTCCCATTTCACTATGTAGCTGTTCAATGACTATGTTCGTAAATATTTCTCTTTTTTTATAATCCCTTTTTTAATGTCAGTGCTAAAAATCTCATGAAACTTTTGGTTTCTGATGTATTTTTATTCCTGTTGTATACCTGAGATCTCATTGTAATGGACCCACTATATGTCATTATGTTGTTATGCCTAAAATATCAGCACCTTTAAGGTAAAATTATCTAATAGAAAGGGAAACTTCATCAATAAACAAAGAACTTTTAGCATCTGTGCATCTGGCTTCTTAAACAGTAAAATATTACCTTGATAAAGTCTATCCTACATCAAACATCATCTGATAACCTCCACTGTCACAGTTTATTAGACAGGCGTTACCATGCGAAAGCATGCTGTATATGAAATGTGAGTCTACTGTTACTTACCAAATCCCACTGGTAATGAGATCTTCCAGGTGCAGTCCAAATTACTAGGGTAGTTTCCTGGGAATCCAGGACTCAGTATAACACCTTCCATGTCTTCTGTCACTCCTCCACATTGGGCTGAATGTAAAGAAATTAAATAAGCAATGAGTTTGGGAAGTAGTAAAGCATTGTGGGTAAGCATAATAAAAAATTGAAGTTAGAGGATCAAGTAAAATAGATACCCAATTTGGCTACATAGCCAAGTGCAGAGCCACTATTCCTGAGGCGTTGTGCATTTGACAAGATATTTATATTTGTGCATTGTTGGAGTTGCATCGTATCTCGTAACATAGTGTGACATCGCCACATGAATACAAAACTGTTCTAGTGTATTTAATATGCAGCAAATGCAACAAGACATGATACGGAAGATAAATTTCACACTGAATAAATGGTTCATTCATATTTTTGTGCATTTGATATATCCCATGAAAATATTATGAATAATGAATGTGTTTATTATCATGTTATCTGCAGATATGGATTTTTTTCTGCTTGGCTGTATTTATAATGTACTTACCAAAAAAATATGTAGAAATGTTACTACATTACATTGTAAAAGGTGCACAGCATTTATAAGATGTTACCAAAACAGGTTTGTTTTATGTAGCATTAAAAAAAGACTTTGCAGTAGAAACAGCAAAATAGAACTTGTCTATATTGTAATATAAACACTATAAGAGACAAAGTATTTCATAGAGTGAGCTGTCTCTAATATTATTGCTATTATTTAGGGGCAGATTATTTTGCAAAACACAATGGAGAGTGCTTAGAAACTGGAACAGCTACAGCTTGCACACAGGTATAACATACTTCTGATGTAGAAGCAGAGGCAAGTTTATGGTGATTCTCCATCTTCCATTAACAAAGGATCCATTGCAATATGAAATCTTAAGTATACTTGATGCAAATGGTTCTGTGATGCACTTAGTTTTATATGGAGGCCTTGTGACTGAGATAGGGGCACTACAACAATAGTTCTTTGGCTAGCCCTGTTATGGAGGTATTGACTGGCACTGATATAGGAATTATGTGACTGGGAACGTTATGAAGACATTGTGACTGTTTCTGTGACATGGACACCTGGTAGTACTGTTGTGGAAGCTGTGTAACAATCTGTTATAAAGACAATAATGTGGGGCTGCACTTTTTGGGTGCGTTGCTGCTAGCACGATTATTATCTGCTAAAAGTACTGTACTTGAAAATGTTGCACTAGTGTGTATAGGATTATCTCTTATACAACCTTCAGAAACTGAAGTACTAATTTTGATAGACAAGATGGAGGTCTTCTAAATTATGCTGCGTTCGCGGGATTGTTTTTACTGTTTGTGTTAGATTGTTTGAAGAACATTTTGAAGCAAACATCTAGAACAGGGCTCGGCAACCCCCGGCACGCGTGCCAAGAGTGGCACGGGAGGCATATTTGCCTGGCACGGCAGCCCGAGTCCTCACCCAGCAGTTTCGATCGGACCAAACACGGCCAAAATGAAACTGCTATTATTATACTGTGGGGTCTCTTCACACCCCAGAGTATAACAAGCGGAGTCCCTGGGGAGGTGATGAAACATAAAAAACAATGTACTCACCATTCCATGCTCCGCAGCCGCCCTGTGCTCTTCGGGCGCTTCTGCCTGAAATCAGCTGACAGGGCCTCAGGGGTCACGTCTGCGCCCGGCGTCATTACGCATAATGACGCAACGCGACCCCTGAGAACCAATGAGCGGTAGCTGACTACAGGCAGAAGCGCCCGAAGAGAACAGAGTTTCTGCAGAGTGTGGAAAGGTGAGTACATTGTTTTTTTTATGTTTGTTACCTCTCTTCATCCTCCACTTATTATACTCTGGTGTCTGAAGAGACCCCACAGTATAATAATAGCTAGTGAGTGGCACAAATTGGAATTTATAAAAGAATATTATACTGTATGCAGGGGTCACTATGGGACATAATACTGTGTGCAGGGGCCACTATGGGGCATAATACCGTGTGCAGGGGCCACTATGGGACATAATACCATATGCAGGGGCCACTATGGAGGATAATACCGTGTGCAGGGGCCACTATGGGACATAATACTGTGTGCAGGGGCCACTATGGGACATAATACCGTGTGCAGGGGCCACTATGGGACATAATACCGTGTGCAGGGGCCCGCTATGGGACATAATACCGTGTGTAGGTGGCTGCTATGGGACATAATACTGTGTGCAGAGGCGGCTATGGGACATATACCATGTGCACGGGCTGCTATGAGACATAATACTGTGTGCAGGGACCACTATGGGACATAATACCGTGTGCAGGGACCACTATGGGACATTATTCTGTATAACGGTGTGTTTTCTGTATTAAGGATGTGTTTTTGCACAGAAAACTCAGGCTTTTTTTTTTTTGTGCAAAAAATTCACCAGTTTTACATCGAAGTAAAAGTTCCAGTGGCCTAAGAATACTGTATAGCTGCATCCAGATATATAGTGTGTTTTGACCATAAGGCTGCTGCCATACGGTGCTCCTGGACACATACTGTACATTAACCACTAATTGCGGGATGTACACGTACTTTCATTGCTTCTAATCGGAAAGTACAGGTGCGTCCCAAGAAATAGCAGTGGCAGCACTTCTGTGTTATGGTTTGTGGTATATGACTTTAGTTTAGGGGTCGTCAGACTTACAATTATTGCGCGGCACTCCAAGTACCTCATCTTTGATTTTTTAATTAAAATCGGCACGCCGAACAAAAAAGGTTGCCTACCCCTGATCTAGAAATTATTTTATAATCAGTAATTTCTGCTACATCGTGCAAATATGGTCTGGACAGGGCGGTGATGCCTCGGCCTGATGTATTTATTATAACTCGCGCCACTTTCTTGTTGTGAGTTGTAATGGAAACCTATGACAATTCATATATTTTTTTTCATTATGTTTACTTATATATCACCATCATATTCTGCAGCGCTTTACAGACATTGACCCATATAGGGCTCACAATGTACATTCCTTATCAGTATGTCTTTGGAGTGTGGGAGGAAACTGGAGTACCCAGAGGAAACCCATGCAAACACAAGAAGAACATACAAACTCCTTGCAGATGTTGTCCTTCGCAGGACTCGAACCCAGGACTCCAGCGCTGCAAGTCTACAGTGCTAACTGACATAGATCTAAATACAGACATATTGCTATGTGCCTAATTTATGAGTATATAGTTACTATAGTTAGGTCCTCCATACAGCAATTCCATTCTAGCTGTCTTAGTACTGTACTGACTAGAATGGAGTTGCTGTAGGTAGGTTCATATTCTCTGTGTATTCTGTAGTTACTATAGGTAGGTTCATGGTCTCAGTGTATTCTGCAGTTACTATAGTTAGGTCCTCCCTACAGCAATTCCATTCTAGCTGTCTCACTACTGTACTGACTAGAATGGAGTTGCTGCAGTTAGTTTCATGTTCTCTATGCATTATAAAGTTACTATAGGTTGGTCCTCCATACAACTCCATTCTAGCTGTCTCACTACTGTACTGACTAGAATGGAGTTGCTGCAAGTAGGTTCATGGTGTCAGTGTATTCTGTAGTTACTATAAGTAGGTCCTACATACAACAACTCCATTCTAGCTGTCGCACTGCAGACCTGACTAGAATGGAGTTGCTGCAGTTAAGTTCATGGTCTCGGTGTACTCTGTAGTTACTATAGGTAGGTTCATGGTCTCGGTGCTTTCTGTGAAAGTCAGCATAGGGTCTATGTCTAACAATAAGCCCCGCACAGCAAATAGGCAGCAGCCCCCCAATGTCCAGATCACAACAGCATAAAGGCAGCAGTGTCCCAGGGACTGGAGCCCCCCTCCCACCCCCACAGCACACAGGGGGCAGCACCCCTCCTCTCAATGCATAGGTGGCAATACCCCAGGGGCCCGACCCCTCCAATATACAGGCAGCACCGCAGGGTCCCCTGCTTCCCCTTTAGATGCCAGCAGCACCCCACAGATCCCTGCCCCCCCTTAGATGACAGAAGCTCTGCAAGGAGCCCCTGCTCTCCCTTAAGTTCCAGCAGCACCCCAAGGACCCCTGCCTCCCCTGAGATGCCAGCAGCACCCCACGGATCCTTGCCCCCCTTAGTAGCAATAAGCACCCCAAGGATCCCTGACCCCCCCATAGATGCCAGAAGCACACCAAGGACACCTGCCCCCCCCCCCCTTAGACATCAGCAGCACCCCAAAGACCCCTGCCCCTCCTTAGATGCCAGCAGCACCTCAGGGACCCCTGCTTCTCCTTTAGATGGCAGCAGCACCACACGGATCCCTTCCCCTCCTTATATGCCAGAAGCTCCCCAAGGAACCCTGCTCTCCCTTAGATGCCAGCAGTACCCCAAGGACCCCTGCCTCCCCTTAGATGCCAGCAGAATCCCATGGATCCTTGCCCCCCCTTAGATGCCAGAAGAACCCCACATATCCCTGCCCCCCCCCCCCCCCTTAGATGCTAGAAGCACCCCAAGGATCCCTGCTCTCCCTTACATACCAGCAGCATCTCAAAGACCCCTGCCCCTCCTTAGATGCCAGCAGCACCTCAGGGACCCCTGCTTGCCCTTTAGATGTCAGCAGCACCCCACAAATCCCTGCCTCCCCCCCTTAGATGCCAGCAGCACCTCACGGATCCCGCCCCCCCCCCCTTAGATGCCAGCAGCACCCCACGAATCCCTGCCCCCCTTCGATGCCAGAAGCACCCCCACGGACCCTTGCCCCCCCCCCCCATAGATGCCAGCAGCACCCCAAAGACCCCTGCCCCTCCTTAGATGCCAGCAGCACCCTACGAATCCCTGCCCCCCTTAAATGCCAGAAGCACCCCAAGGATCCCTGTTCTCCTTTAGATGCCAGCAAAACCCCTGGCCAGCAATTGTGGGCTATTGCGCATGCGTGGGCCAGCAGCCATCTTAGTTACGGCGCCAGACAGCTCACACATGCAAAATAGCCCACATTCGCTCGGGAAGTCTATTGTGCATGCCCAAGTTGAACAATTACTGCACACGCGTTGCTGATGATGCCACTAGACAGGAGGAGGCCGGAAGGAAGGTAAGCAAGATGGAGAGGGGTGTACTGAGGGGAGGGGACAGGAAGTGAGGGGACGGGAGGGGAGGGGTGGTGATGGGAAGAGAGGGGAGGAGGGATATAGTATGTGATCCCTGTCTCCGGAAGCCGAGAAACGGAACATCACAGGATATTCTGAAGATGTGCCTGGGTCATGTGACGCCCCAGCGCTAATGGTAAATATAAAGTTTTGCTAGATGTAAAGTAGATGTTTTTTTTATCCTGGACAACCTCTTTAATGATAGATTGTCCATATTAAGCTCCTGGAAACCTCCTTTCATTACTGCCTGGGCACAATCGCTACAAGAATGACATTGTTTTCTGGCAGAAAAATATAATAAATGAGAGAAATTCTGAAGATCTGCCCTTTTTTTCTGACATATTTAGAACCACCCAAAAAATGGTGGGGGGCTTCATAAATAACATCTAACTTTTAAGATTAGGGACATTGCATTTTAACATCCAATCCTTTAATTCTGGCAGAAGATAAGTTGCTGCAGGAGGTGTTTAACAGCACTTAAATTTGTGGTAACCCTGCATGTACATAGATAGGAGAAAGACTGATAGACTTGTGTTGTTTTTTTGGGGGGGAAGCTACAGCTATAAGCATGCACTGAAATCTAAAAATACCTAGGGAATGCTGATCATTGTAGTTGTCCCAAAATATTGTGAAGGCTGTGGTAAACTCACATCCCTAGGGCAGCACGGTGGCTCAGTGGTTAGCACTGCAGCTTTGCAGCCCTGGAGTCCTGCATTCGAATCCTGCCAAGGACAACATCTGCAAGGAGTTTGCATGTTCTCCCTGTGCTTGCATAGGTTTCCTCCCACACTCCAAAGACATATTGATAGGGAAATGTAGGTTGTGAGCCCTATATGGGACAGTAACTGACAATGTCTATAAAAAGCACTGTGGAATATGATGGTGCTATACAAGTAAGCATAAATAAGTCCCACGTTGTTATTATCCTTTAGCCCTGTGTAGTGAATGATGCAGCCACTCACTGGGTGCAGCAATCACTTTAGGAGCAGAATGCGATCAGCAGACTGACCTGCTGATTTACAGGTGCATCTCAGTAAATTAGAATATCTTTGAAACGTTCATTCATTTCAGTAATTCAGTAATACAATCCATAATCAGCGTCTTCCATGATTGTGTGTCCTACTGACCCAGACTGAGGGACCATTTAAAGGCTTAGGAAACCTTGGCAGGTAACACACTGAATTTACAATACTGAACTTTTTTACAATATTCTAATTTTCTTAGATTTTGGTTTTCATTACCTGTAATCCATGATCAACATTTACAGAACTATAACACTTGAAATAGAACACTCTGTGTGTAAAGAATCTAGAAAATATAGGAGGTCACTTTTTTAATTACTGAAATAAATAAACGGTTCAACGATATTCTAATTTATTGAGATGCAGCTGTACATACCAGCCAGGAGATACTTTTTCTATGTAAGTCTATGAGAGCCTGGATGTTCTGCTTTAATAGATTTACACAGACACCAGGAACTTCTGACTGGTGTGTGAATTGGCAGAGACCCTTTCTGCAGTTAAATACACCGTCTCCAATGAGTGGCTGCATTTTTCTCTACATACTTGTATGCCCTTTACTACAGAATAATAACTGCCAGAGTGAAGCATTATTGAGAGTGAAGCATTAACACAAAAAATGTTTGTCCCTCTTTTTGCTCTTGGTGTTTCATCTGCTCCTAAAAAGAATCCTCTAGTAGTCCATTTTCTCCAAGGCCACTTAAATTTCCAAATTCACCCTGATCATGGTAGTATACAATATATGAACAGAATAGGTACCATACAGCACAAATGCACACAAATTAGTATATTTCTTTACATACCAATACATAGAGGAGGTGGATAATTCCATCGTCTCACTGTGCCTGGCATACATGAAATATGTGAGTGGCCCTGAAGACAAGAGAATACAAAACATAAAACATTATATGTGTTACATCACATACTATGGTTTATATATTCTTTTTATTACATACTGTACATAAAACTCCAACCAAAACTTAAAACCTGGCACTTCCGCTGTAGGAAAGTGATAACTTTTAGATAGATTTATATTTTTTTGCAACAATGTGAAACAAAGCGGCAAAAACCACATCATTGTGGAGATACTACAGTCATGGCCAAAAGTTTTGAGAATGATACAAATATTAATTTTTACAAAGTCTACTGCTTCAGTTTTTCTAATGGCAATTTGCATATACTCCAGAATGTTATAAAGAGTGATCAGCTTAACAGCAATTACTTGCAAAGTCAATATTTGCCTAGAAAATGAACTTTATCCCCCAAAACATATTTCAACATCATTGCAGCCCTGCCTTAAAAGGACCACCTAACATCGTTTCAGTGATTGCTCCATTAACACAGGTGTGGGTGTTGATGAGGACAGGGCTGGAGATCAATCTGTCATGATTAAGTAAGAATGACACCACTGGACACTTTAAAAGGAGGCTGGTGCTTGCCATCATTGTTTCTCTTCTGTTAACCATGGTTATCTCTAAAGAAACACGTGCAGTCATCATTGCAATGCACAAAAATGGCCTAACTGGATAGAGTATTGCAGCTAGAAAGATTGCACCTCAGTCAACAATCTATCGCATCATCAAGAATTTCAAGGAGAGAGGTTCCATTGGTGCCAAAAAGGCTCCAGGGCGCCCAAGAAAGATCAGCAAGCGGCAGGACCGTCTCTTAAAAGTGTTTCAGCTGCGGGATCGGGCTACCAGAAGTGCAGAGCTTGCTGAGGAATGGCAGCAGGCAGGTGTGAGTGCATCTGCACGCACTGTGAGGCGGAGACTCTTGGAGCAAGGCCTGGTCTCAAGGAGGGCAGCAAAGAAGCCACTTCTCTCCAGAAAAAACATCAGGGACAGACTGATATTCTGCAAAAGGTACAGGGAGTGGACTGCTGAGGACTGGGGTAAAGTCATTTTCTCTGATGAATCCCCTTTTCGATTGTTTGGAACATCTGGAAAACAGCTTATTCGGAGAAGAAGAGGTGAGCGCTACCACCAGTCTTGTCTCATGCCAACTGTAAAGCATCCTGAAACCATTCATGTGTGGGGTTGCTTCTCAGCCAAGGGAATCGGCTCTCTCACAGTCTTGCCTAAAAACACAGCCATGAATAAAGAATGGTATCAGAATGTCCTCCAAGAGCAACTTCTCCCAACCGTCCAAGAGCAGTTTGGTGCTCAACAATGCCTTTTCCAGCATGATGGAGCACCTTGCCATAAAGCAAAGGTGATAACTAAATGGCTCAGGGAACAAAACATAGAGATTTTGGGTCCATGGCCTGGAAACTCCCCAGATCTTAATCCCATTGAGAACTTGTGGTCAATCATCAAGAGACGGGTGGACAAACAAAAACCAACAAATTCAGACAAAATTAAAGCATTGATTCTGCAAGAATGGACTGCTATCAGTCAGGATTTGGTCCAGAAGTTGATTGAGAGCATGCCAGGGAGAATTGCAGAGGTCCTGAAGAAGAAGGGTCAACACTGCAAATATTGACTTGCTGCATTAACTCATTCTAACTGTCAATATAAGCTTCTGTTACTCATAATATGAATGCAATTATATTTCTGTATGTGATAAAAACATCTGACAAACACACATAAAAACCAGAGGGCAGCAGATCATGTGAAAATATAATATTTGTGTCATTCTCAAAACTTTTGGCCATGACTGTATACTTGATAGCTAAAAAGGGGTATACTAGTGGATCTATGAAATTTTTACAGAAACAGTACAAATGTAACCAAAACAGGCAAGTACTCAGTGTCAATATATATAGAATGCAATTAGAGATGAGCGAATTTCTCAAAAATTCGATTCAGCAGCTTCGCTGAATTTCCCAAAGCAACTCGCTTTGAACCGAATTACTTTGCGGCGAAACAAGTTAAAAACAGCTACTTTCCTGGCTGCAGAGAACCTCGGGATATATGCATTTTAAACTAAGGACACATCGGAATAGCCTTTAGAAAGGATATTCTACTCCTACATTTGCCGTTGCATCACGCCCCTGCGATGTCCTGGTCCACCAGGCATGTGCAGAGCCGCTCGGAAGAGAATTAAGATGGCCACTGGACATGCGCAGAAACGATGTTGTATGGGATATAATGAAGATGGCCGTCGGACATGTGCAGAGACGCTCGGAATAGAATCAAGATGGCTGCCGGACATGCACAGAAACGGTCTTGTATGGAATATAATCAAGATGGCCGCCGGGCATGCGCAGAACCACTCGGAATAGAATCAAGATGGCCACTGGACATGCGCAGAGCCGCTCGTGTCTGATGGCAGCCTCTGCGCCATGAAGCCACTTTTTTTGGTTGGACACAAAGTCCTGCATGTCTGACTTGGTTTCCGAGCAAAAAAAGCGGCTTCGCAGCGCAGAGGCTGCAATCGTACACCTGTGGGTTGCTTTAAAAACCCATTGAATTGAATGGGTTTTTAAACAAACCGCTTGCAAACCTTTCCCTATACTTTTTTTTATATTTAGGTCGGATTCACGGCGGACGGACTCCAGGCACAAGTGTGAACCAACTCTTACCAGGAAAACATGCCACAAAAATAACTTTGCGGGCACATTGTTTAGGTATTGACTAGATAAAGTGCTCATCTGATCATGTGGAAATCTTTAAGGTTAGAGCTGCTTTGGCATAGTGTCTAGATACACTACCAGGTTCTATTATTAGAAACTATTCACTATTATCTAGTATATACTACTGTATGGAGTATTTCACTGAAGTTTTGCTAATTTTTGTAACATATCATTCAAGTCTCCCAAACCTTCAGGCTTTGAATTGTAATCTTTGTTACAACCTGCAGGGTATATCCTGGTTCACACTGGAAGGAGACAACATCATTCACAAGGTATCTTTCCCCAATTTTCATTCCATTACTAGGAACAGCGGGTTCTGGACAACTGGCAAGGCCTACAGCTAAAACCAACAAAAGTACATTGGTTAGTATACATGAAGAAATAAAATTAAAAAAAAAATTTGTTGAGGTATGTTAAATTGATAGGGATCCAGCAGCTGATATACCCAAGAATAAAATGGAGCCTAGGCAAGCCTACAAGGTACCAGCCCAAACTTGGCCATTCTCTATAACAAATGTATGCAAATGTATGAGTTCCCTTACTTTTAGGTTTCTGTAAATTTCATTAGTATCACTATAAATAATCTTGGTAATTTATGCAGACTCTCACCTATTCAGAGAAAATGAAAAAAAAAAATTGACTTGTTCTCAGGAATGGGACGTATGCCAATATAGGAGATATAAAAAAAAAATACAAATGATAACCATTAAACCACTCTCTACTTGTAAGATTACAGTTCTAACAGTCAATTTTAATATTTTTATAAAGCCTCCCTTGCAATACATTTTGTACTATGAAGCATAAGAAAAGCATTTACATTTATTGATTACAAAAACTATTGTAGGGAACTACTGGAATGTAGTGTATTTGGCCTCTCTGCTCCTGCTGCTTGGCCTCAGAAACCCCAGGGATTCAATACAAGGTTTGTTTTGTAAATAAGTGTGAGTCAGAAACATGAGGGACTAGCTGGAGTGAGGAAGCTTTTCCTAAGCAGACACAAACGAAGGCAAGTGGCAGGTGCAATCTTTATTACTAGAAGGAATAGATAAGCAGATCTTTGAGCATCTATATCCTTAAGATCAGCTAGTGAAGCTGGAGTGTATAGGAATAGATTGCCACCTGTCCCACTTTATCTCCCTCATACAGAGACAGTAGTTCTGCTCTGTGTTACCTACACACGTGGACGAAATTGTTGGTATCCCTCGTTTAATGAAAGAGAAAAACCCACAATGGTCACAGAAATAACTTGAATCTGACAAAAGTAATAATATATAAAAATTTTATGAAAATGAACAAATGAAAGTCAGACATTGCTTTTCAATGGGCTCATAGAAGGCCACTTCAGAATAGTCCAATGTTTTCCTCTTAGCCATTTTTGGGTGTTTTTAGCTGTGTGTTTTGGGTCATTATCCTGTTGCAAGACCCATGACCTGCAACTGAAACCAAGCTTTCTGGCACTGGGCTGCACATTTCTCTCTAGAATCCCTTGATAGTCTTGAAATTTCATTGTACCCTGCACAGATGCAAGACACCCTGTGCCAGATGCAGCAAAGCAGCCCCAGAACATAACAGAGCCTCTTCCATGTTTCACAGTAGGGACAGTGTTCTTTTCAAGATATGCTTCATTTTTCTGTCTGTGAACATAGAGCTGATGTGCCTTGCCAAAAATTTCAATTTTTGTCTCATCTGTCCTTAGGACATTCTCCCAGGAGCTTTGTGGCTTGTCAACATGTAGTTTGGCAAATTCCAGTCTGCCAGATTCAAGTTATTTCTGTGACCATTGTGGGTTTCTCTTTCATTAAACGAGGGGTACCAACAATTTTGTCCACGTGTCTATATACTCACAGGCTCTAGCTAGTAATTGTAGTTAGGGATCAGTATATAGTTCAGGGCAATGATAGTTTAGGCTTCAGATGGCCAACTAGATAGTTAGAGGTCCAGTTGCACTGGTAGATTAGTTGGCAGGTAAAGGACAGGGTAGTGAGGGCTGCATCTACTACTGTTGTGGTCCTGTTTGCTGCCTGGAAGAAATCCTTTCATCAAGCATCATCATCATCATCATCTCCTGGAAGAAACCGAGGATCTACAGCTATCCACAGGGGCCCCTGCACTTGGATCATCTCTTCTGTTGCCTGGAGGTATTGTGCACAGGACTCTTGTATATATATATATATATATACATACTCGGATATATAACTTAAGACTGTTGCAGAATTGCTGGTTGTTGTTATACTGCTGTGTTCTCAGTATACTGCATGTATGTACTATTATCCTTTTGATTCTTATAAAACTATTGTTATAACCTTATGTGGTATCTGTAAGTATTCTTCAGACTGTAAGATTAGTACAGTAATTCTTGTTAAAGAGGACCTTTCATGTCCTCAGGCACATGCAGTTTTACATACCGCTAGAAAGCCGTCAGCACGCTGAATTCAGCGCACTGCTGGCTTTCCCGGTATGTGCCCCGGGGCTGGAGATATCGGCGGTGTAAGTTTCACGGTTTACTGTCAGAAAGGCGTTCCTGATAGTCTAGCTGCGCTGTGAGGAACGCCCTCCCTGGCAGTTCTCGTTCATAGACTTGTACTGGGGGGGGGGTGTTCCTCACAGCTCAGTGTCATCGCCGGGCAGTAAGGAACGCCCCCTCTCTCTGTACTCGTCTATAGCGCTGTACTGTCAGAGGGGGCGTTCCTAACTGCCCGGCGATGACTCTGAGCTGTGAGGAACACCCCCCCCCAGTACAAGTCTATGAACGATAACTGTCAGGGTGGGCGTTCCTCACAGCGCAGCTAGACTGTCAGGAACGCCTTTCTGACAGTAAACTGTGAAACTTACACCGCCGATATCTCCAGCCCCGGGGCACATATTGGAAAAGCCGGCAGTGCGCTGAATTCAGTGCGCTGTTGGCTTTCTAGCGGTATGTAAAACCGCATGTGCCTGAGGACATGAAAGGTCCTCTTTAAGGCTACTAACTTTACTTCATGGGTAAGTCCCAGGAAGAGATCCTCCCTGTAATACAGAGGCTCTATCCTGGGTGGAGGCACTGATATATTTCATATATGTTCCCACTCTTCCCTTCAGTGAAGGCTTCAGGTCCCATTATACACACAGGTCAGCGCCAGAGTCAGTTGTGGGAGGGATAATACTTATGCCCCCCCCCCCCCACAAATAGGGATACACTACTCCTGAAATACCTTTCATTTCCATTGGGTAAATGTGATACTAAACATTTTTTTATTTAAATAGGACAAGGATTATAGGACTAGGTCTGTGTAATAGTTTGAGAAAGGGAACTTTGCTCCACCTAGTTATCAGTAATGGTGTACCTAACCTTAAGGCTAAGGCCCCACGTAGCTGTGGGAAAAACCGCGGCGGCAACGAATCATGTTTTTTCTGCAGTGCTTTTCACAGAAAGTCCACAGAGGTCTCCTTTGAAAGGACTGTAAAACGCTGCACTTTTTTCAGCTTCCAAACCGCAGCGTTTGTGCAACATGGGGCCCCAGCCTTAAACAAACTTTGCATACTTCAATATTACAGTGCGTGTGTGTGTACAAGGACATCATATATGTAAATCAGAATCTGGTCCATAACTGTTTCTTTTTGATTCAGAGAGAGAGAGAGAGAGGGCTGTACTGACCTGAGCTGATATGAATTAAGTACTTTGTTATGATAGAAAGCTCCTATTTAGCTCCTGCATCACACTAAACCTGTGTTTCTTGCTGCATCTGCTCACTTCTCACCTCCCTCCATAGACTTCTATGGACAGTTATAGATGTCATAGGTGTCATGTGACCTGCAATCTGTCCCAAGATGGATACAACAAACTTTTCAGTGTGAAAGTCAGCTTAGCAGAGGGAAGGGGAAAAGGAAACAGTCTTATAAGAGATGGAAAAAAGCATTTTTCTCTAATAAGATATTACAAAGTTTCTTACAACTGCCTGTAGTATTTATTGATTTATGCAAAGTTTGTTGAAACGTTAGCAACCATTTAACTGCCATTGGTTTGCATACTGTCGCTTAATTGCTTTCCTGTAAATCTTTACAATTTGCATTAACAACAAGCTCAATTAGCAATGTGGAGATTCAGCAATATAACCCCTACTACCTGTTCTGTGATATCACCAAAAGGAAGACTCATTTGTTCAAAGTAATAGCAGGCTTGTTCAGATACAGTAAGTGCTGAGAAAATTCAGCTTACAATTTGAGATTGAATGATTACTTAGAGTTTTCACAGTGTTATATATTCGGCAGACATGCCTTTTCATGTTAGAAATGACCAAAGTGAAATAAAAAAGCAAATTAATAAACGAATGGCCACAGAAGCAGTAGCTCATCTTTTCATTGGTTTCTACATGGGATCTTCTAAACTGGCTTTCACATAATGCTAATGTTGGTGAGCCATCTTCAGTTGCTCAGCATGGTGCAGGGGTAGCACTCACTATGATCAGAGTTGTAGCTTAAATGACAGTACGTTGTCGGGCTTTCCGATTCTACATTGCAGCTCCATTTTCATGAAAATCACAGTTTTCTTCTTATGCAAATTAGTTTAAATAACTTTCTATGAAATTGGCACTAATGTGTGTCTAAACTAGGAAGGGAAAGTAGACTACAAGCCTTACTGAGGATGCTGAATGGTCTCTGTACAGCACTGTTGCTGTTATATTCACAACATACATTCAATCAGTAGTATTGAATGCCACATAAGGAGTTTAGTGTGAAAATATATAGACTAAAACTAATAGTTTATATGTTCTGCAATGCAATACTGAACATGTGGCATAGCACAGGTCATTTTTTCAATTATACTTGAACCCCTTGGTGCCGCAGTCAGTTTGTTGCAGATGCTGTTATTTTTTTTCTCATACATGCAACTGTTTGATCATTTACATGACACACCAAATAGTTACATACAGTAGTTACATTAGCCTCAATCACAGCAGTTATAGAAGCATGTCATCTGTATGTAACTGCTGAGCCTATGCCTTCCTCCCACGTAACTGCATGTACACTTGGGGCTAAGTATTTTAAAGTTCAACAAGTAGTTTTTTTCGTTGTGTGGGAAGGGGTAAAGGAGGTACAACTGCATCAGAATGTGTCTTACTTTTATATTCCAGATGAAAGCCAGAAGCAGACACACTGATATCAGAAAAGAAATGCAGGTAGAGATGGTTTGACGTGCTGTTCAGCAAGGCTGGTACTGTGGTTCCTGAAACGAGGCAAAAATTCATAAAACTTGAGACAGAAAATAATACTTTTTTACTGCTTTACATATTGAGGTTGTTTTTTTCACAGTCCTACAAGATGAAACAAAGGTTATTGCAGTTAGAACTGGCTGTGTGAAGATAGAATATATCTCCTAGTTGATCGCTCCTTATGCTGCATCATTCACTGCGTTATCTGCAGCTCTATATTACAGAATCATATGTACCATATATAAAGTACCCGCAGTATTATTATTATTATTGTCAGGACTGGAAAAATTGTTTAGATCATTCATATTTTGTGTACTAAACTGGAGCCTACAGTGCTCATAGAATTGGCATCTATTTTCTATCAAAAGACATGGTCATAAGTTCTATGATAAGCATATGTATTGTATGTTAACATTTTATTTTCTTGTAGCTGCTAAATCCTTAGGAAGCATGAACTGGGGTACACATGGATGAGAGACGGGGATAGTGCTGGGTCACTAACTCACATAAACATCGGCTGTGTACAGCTCCAGTCCATCGCTAACACAGTATACCTTCCAGGTGTTGTATCAAATATGACAGTTTGATACTAAATTATGTTGGTGGTAAAAATTCAGGTAATATTTTCTTTAGTTAACATCAATTCAGCTAAATTAAGTGGTTGAATTGAAGAAAAACCAGAAAAACCAAGGAAGCAGCCATGGCTTAGCAGCGGCCAACTCCCTGGTGCATACATGGCACAGTAGAGAGAAATCCAGCAAGAGGAAAACATGGGCAGGGCTCATATGGGGATATCTGTGTCACACTGAAGGACATCTTAGTCAGGCTCTATGGTGGCACTTGAGTCAGACACTATAGCATTGTATGCTATGAGGCAATTTATATAATAATAATAAATTTTACTTGTTCAAATGTTGAATGATAAGGCATGTCAAATTGGTTCTGAGGCTCTCATGTCTATTCACTCACCTGTAACAGTGCCAGAACTTATATTCAGTGGCATACAGTAGATGGTCAAATCTTGGAGGCAGAAATGTAAGCTTAGTTATTGTACATGAGGAGTTGGTTTGACCACATGGATTTTGTTTTTCAAAATATTAGTTTATTACATAAAATTACACATTTCTTGTTCCACAGAAAATCTAAGGATCATGTTTAAATATTACAAAAACAGAATATAATATAGCATCAAAGCATCTTTGGTGCACGGTCCTTTCTTGCTCCAAAGATGCCGCCCTGTTCCTTAGAGACTTAGGGGTCCTTAGGGGTAGAGACTTAGGCAGGCTGGGTCAGGGATATCCCAGTCAGATAAATTTAATATATAGTCATGGCCGTAAATATTGGTACCCGTGAAATTTTTACAGAAAACTGAAGTATTTCTCACAGAAAATGATTGCAATTACACATGTTTTGTTATGCATGTTTAGTTCCTTTGTGTTGTTCCAATACACAAAATAACAGAGAAAAAAGGCAAATTGGACATAATCTCAAACAAAAATCCAAAAATGGGTCGGACAAAATTGTTGGCACCTTTTCAAAATTGTGGGCAAATAAGTTTGTTTCAAGCATGTGATGCTCATTCAGACTCACCTGTGGCAAGTAACAGGTGAGGGCAATATAAAATTCACACCTGAAACTAGATAAAAAGGAGAGAAGTTGACTCAATCTTTGCACTATGTGTCTGTGTGTGCCACGCTAAGCATGGAGAACAGAAAGAGAAGAAAACAACAATGTGAGGACTTGAAAACCAAAACTGTGGAAAAATATCAACATTCTCAAGGATACAAGTCTATCTGCAGAGATTTTGGGTTGCAATGTATGGCCCAGTGTCAGAAAGCTTGGTTTGCGTCCTAGGTCATGGGTCTTCCAGCAGGACAATAACCCCAAACATATTTCAAAAAGCACCCAGAAATGGATGGAAACAAAGCACTGGAGAATTCTGAAGTGGCCAGCAACGAGTCTGGATCTAAATCCCATTGAACACCTTCAAATATGAGAGTCCTGGAACAGTTTGCAACAGAAGAGTGGTCCAAAATTCCAGTTGAGAGGTGTAAGAAGCTTACAAGATGGTTATAGGAAGCGACTGATTTCAGTTATTTTTTCCAAAGGGTGTGCAACTAAATATTAAGTTGAGGGATCCAGTAATTTTGCTGGGCACATTTTTGGAATTTTGCATGAAATTATTTAATTTTTGGCTTTTTTTTCTCTGAAATAAACATGTCTATAACAAAACATGTGTAATTGCAATCATTTTCTGCAAAAAATTCAGGGGTGCCAACATTTATGGCCATGACTGTAACTCAGGCCATAAACGCCAGTGATACTTGAAATCTGTGCCAGTTCTTGACTGGCATAAATTTTAATTTGGGTGCAGTTAGTGCCAGTGGGGGAATGGTATAGTAATAAATAATGGTTTGCAATATAATCAAAAGTAAAAATGTCAAAATAAAGTAAAGAACTGAAAGTAAAATTTTAAGTGCAATCTAAGATAATGTAAAGCAAATAATTGTTAATAAAGTACCTGAAAAACTCCCGAGCATAGTGGCCGTGTTGTCAGCTCCATCAAAGACCTCTAGTGAGTCCCAGTTTTGCTCTGTACCAAAACTTATAACTTGAATCTAAATATTAAAAAAAAAAACCACTTTTAGTAGATAAAGTTTTTGTGTGCGTCAGAGTACCCTGCAGATGCAAAAATACTGTAACTGGGTACTCATCAAAAGTGGAAAAAAAATCCATTAACATAATTTTTTAATCGTAGTAGTAATGACTCCTTAGTGGGGACAGCTATGGTGAGACTTTAATCAATGTGTTGACTTGGATCGTCCCAATTGTAATATACCCTATTTCTACTTCATTCCATTTATGAACTTGTCACGCACAAATGGAATCCAAATTTTAATAGTTCTAGACAAAACTGGATTTAAAAAATATTAAAGTTAAACCATGTGGTCATGTGTCAATAGTAGCACTTTACTTTTTATGAGATTTTCAATGTGAAAAAGGAAACCTACGTGACCAACCAACCTAAAGATGGCAACCTTGCAAATGTCCAGGTTACATTATAGAGACAGATTACGCTTTTTTATGACCAATGGAGTTGCATAAATCCTTGCCAACCTATGCTGTTTATATTGCTAATACAGTCAGATCAGATATATGCCATGGTTTTATTTTAGCTTAATCTATAATCAACTCCATTAATGGAAAGTCAACTTTAATATGCAACATGGGTTCTAACTCTACCATGGTGTTACACTGTGTAATGTTACAAGAGAACTCCTATGAACATGTCTCAAAATGGTACCTCACTCCAACCAGACCAAAAATAATTTTGACAACTGTTCGAAGCATCTAGGAGAAAAGAGAAATTTGCATATGTGGTACCACTGCCCACTCACTAAACCCTATTGGTGAGCGGTCACAGTTGTTATTGAAAGATCTGTGTGGTTGAAATTTCTACCATGCAGATAATGCTCATTCTAAAGTTTTTCAATTACAATGAGCATTACCTTAAAATTTACTCTAAAATTATTTTATATGCTCTCTTCAGTAGCCAAATCCTAGATGTAAACAATCATCCCCTCGGCATCATGATGGCTACATGAACTAGATCACATGTATCTCATAGGGAGGAATTATTGGCCTGGAAAACTGTAAATCAGCAGCTCTTCCAAAAAATACGAAGGCCATTGTATGTTTTGTGCTTTTCCTGTTTACACCTCATAAGAATTGGCTAAATGTTAAATCATGAACTCTCTCAGATTATTTGACTCATGCTTTGACTCATAAATACTTGAAATCTATATCCTAATCTGGGTTTCAGTTTGATACAACTTTTTATTCTTTCCTTTTTTTAATATTGCAAGAGATCCCAATTTAATAATTTCTTAAAACTATCTACTATCTAGCAACATCCAAGGTGTGCCTGAAATTGTCTTACTTTTTTTTATACCTGGTTCGGTCTTGAAAGAAAAGAAAAGGCCTCCTGAGACATTTCCTGTGTGGCTAGAGTGTGGCTAGAGAAGTCGCCCTTGCTAATGGAAGCCTACTCAGATGCCATCTATGCTGGAATTTGTGGAGAACTGAATTACATATGTAATGGAAGAGCTGGCTGCAGTTGATAATGACACATTCAATGCATTGTGGAGACCAGGGTATTATTGGGACACCTTTTAGGGGTTTCCCCGCAAAGTGCTCTACTGGGAGCCCTCAATCTCAATTTAGCAAAAGCTATTAACCCATTAAACATAATAGCCATTCCAGATGAGATAGGACAGCAGTAGCTTTTTGTTTTTTTCTTCCCTTTTTCCTTTACTTCTACATCCTCTCATTTAATGATACTCTGTATACAAATGTGTGGATAATATGTGTGTTAACATAATTATCTTGATTAATCTTTACAATTTCTGGACTTTGTGATATTTCTACTCTGTAAACCCCATAAAAAGATTTACTATAAAGCCTATCTTCTCCTGATCTTACATTGTGTACATTACTGTTTTGTACACATGATAAAATTTAATACATAGATAATTTAAAGTAAAGATAGATCCAGGCCGCCATAATCTATAGCATCTTCATAAAGACACATACAGTGGGGGAAAAAAGTATTTAGTCAGTCTCCAATTGTGCAAATTCTCCCACTTAAAAAAAAATGAGAGAGGCCTGTAATTGACATCATAGGTAGACTTCAACTATGAGAGACAAAATGAGAAAACAAATCCAGAAAATCACATTGTCTGATTTTTTAAGAATTTATTTGCAAATTATGGTGGAAAATAAGTATTTGGTGGAGATTGGAGTGTAACTATTTGAGGTTGTGGACAGGTGTCTTTTATACTGATAACAATGTCAAACAGGAGCCATTACTACAGGTAATGAGTGGAGGACAGAGGAGCCTATTAAAGAAGAAGTTACAGGTCTGTGAGAGCCAGAAATCTTGCTTGTTTGTAGGTAACCAAATACTTATTTTCCACCATAATTTGCAAATAAATTCTTAAAAAATCAGACAATGTGAGTTTCTGGATTTGTTTTCTCATTTTGTCTCTCATAGTTGAGGTCTGCCTATGATGTCAATTACAGGTCTCTCTCATCTTTTTAAGTGGGAGAACTTGCACAATCGGTGGCTGACTAAAAATATTTTTTTCCCCACTGTAACTTTGATATTTAAAAACACACACAGATGTGGTAAAGCTTAACTTGACACTGATAGTTGCAGCATGTTATCTTTATCATGGAACACTACAAAAGCCATTGCATTTCTCTAGATTGTTTACGGTTTTCATATTTCCATGCAGTGGACTGGAATGCTTTTGGAGCAGTATTTGGTTCTGGAAACAGAGATGGTCCTTGTGGCTAACTGTGACTTGACAAATTGTGACAGTTTTTTTCATTTTTATTTTTATGTCACTCTGATGGTATGTTTGTATTAATATTTTATAAAAATACAACGTAAAAAAAAGTCACTAAAAGTGTACATCTTCACATTAAATATATTTAGACCTTCAAAATTCAATATAATTAACTTACTCCAGTCTTATAATGTACACAACAATAACCATTAGTATAATTACATAAGTAGTTTGTCAAAAATATATCGAAATATCAAAAATAAAAAAAAGAAAATGTAGGGGTGGGCATATAAAATGAAGGGCAGCCCATCTATAAGTAAGACTTTATATCATGGAATGAAGAGAGAAGATACATTTGCAGTTCTTCTAAACAAAACTGACAAAGAATGGTAGGGGGTTTACCTAACAGGGTTTGATATGAAATACAAAGATGAAATAAGGTGTCAGAACATGTTTTCTCTGCTTGGATACAAAGCTCCCAAAAACTCAAATACAAAATGTCATGCAGAGAACCTTACTTTCATTATTTAAAAAAATGGAAACACATAACAAACAACTCCAGATTTTCATGATACATATACACAGAGATATCCCTTCTGTTAGCCAAGCAAGAACACACACTGGTCTATCTGTGCACTGGCAATGAATTCAACTGGTATGTGCAGCAGGTCTAAGTTCTGTCCCGATGTGTCAACGCATTTCACAATGACTGTTCAGAAGGGACATTTTACCCCTAACAAGAATGAATATGCTACACCACAAAACATTGAACTTGGTGACATTCTGAATCTGTGACGTTCTGAATGTCCCCTGGGGAGCAAGTTGGAAAAGCTATTAAACTGAACTTCAATTAGGAAAGAAGCCATAAATATTGCACAGCAGTGCTTCCTGGGCAAGTGATTTCTCTTTAATGAAAGTCCAAACCACCATACGAAGATAAAAGATTTTTCTTTAATTTAAAAGCTGCACAAATGTTGTGTTGAGTTTAATGATACATTTATAATAAAAATATACGTAACACAGAAATAACAAAAAACTGCTAACAATGGCAGCATCTACAACTACACAAAAGCACACAATGCCGAGTGATTCTGTTCACTATAGAGCCTTAATTGCCATACTAAAATTCACTGATTGGATGGAAGAACTCTTCTAACCTTCTCCACAAAGTAGATTTACCAGCTGGCACTGAAGAGAAGCTAGATTTTACAATGAAATATACCATACAAATACTATACAAATCATGCTTATCTCAGACCAAAGAAAGTTGCCAGAATGCACATGCCCCATTTGTCAAGCTTGTTGGCAATGATTGAAAATCATGATGTTTGGTGAAGAAACTGAAGATTACTAAGCAGCAGGACGGTAAGAGAGCGATTTTTAGAAAAATGGCAAAGTGTGAAGATGCCACAAATTAAATATCAAAAAGACTTTATTATAGTCTGGTCCATATTTATTAACATACATATGTGTGTATCCTTAATTAGCTTGAATTTGGGCTCCAATTTCTCATGAAGCCAATTCAACAGACTACAATTCACAACACAACCACAGGTTGATAGAGACTCATAGAGGATACATATCTTATGACCGAGCATTGCATAATCATGTTGTTTAAAAAGCTTGTCATCTCATGAAACACGTGTCCTTACTTGAACAGCCAAGAGGACAGGCAAATAAGGACACAGCTATAGGTTAGTATGACAATTTTATCTAGTCGTATTTCAATAGGTACAACTAAGAAATTTCTTGAAGTTTTCTTAGGTAGACAATGGGTCACAAATACCACTTTCCCTATGGTAGCTGTTATATCTTACAAATCATAGAGAAACTATAAGAAGGAAGGAAAGGAACCTCACATTTTGACTTAGTGTTCAACATTTCAGGCTGCATTATATTAAATCTGTATACACATGTGTTTTGTAAGGTAAACATTTTCCTCTTTTTTTGCACCCCCATAGTTACCATCCACACTTCTTTAAACCTGACTATCACTTGCATATGAAATCTAAGAAGCAGAGAAATATATTCTTGAAGAATTCCCACCTGAATTCCTGCTCCCTCTGGTACTGTGATCTTCCATACACAATTTAAACTGTTTAGGTATGGTTCAGGGAAACCAGGAGACAAAATGGTTCCTTTGCGTTCAGTCAGATTCCCTCCACAAGGCACTAACAAATCACAAGAAAAAGAACATATGTCAGACCTGGTGCCAATATTGCATTGAAATGTATAGTGACTGTTCACAGATTAACAATTCATAAGGTAATAAGACTATGGGGGATATTACTGTCTTAAATTTAGGCAGTTTATAACTAGACCTGACCTGCAAAATATGCACCAATTTATTGACAAAGACGTTTATGGTTGGATAGATTTTGCAAGTCTAGTTACACATATTAGACATTTTTCCATTCCTTATGCCACTTCGTGGTTGTCTTACATTGACAATGTTTTTTTCTGAAAATTTTTGGTAAAATTTTGGCACAATTTGTTG
This sequence comes from Leptodactylus fallax, assembly GCA_947044405.1. NCBI lineage: Eukaryota > Metazoa > Chordata > Amphibia > Anura > Leptodactylidae > Leptodactylus > Leptodactylus fallax. Next base: position 3,660,360 of record CAMRHE010000097.1, read on the forward strand.
CATTTTAGAACTTTGCTAGAACATGTCCCATTTACTAAAATTTTTTAAATCTGTCTAGTGAGGAGCAAAAAGTGTCGAAACCAAATAATAAATCTGATTCAACGCAATATACAAGTTATTTGGTGCAAGTAGGCCAGAATTCTAGAACATCCCATTGTTCATACAATATAATCATGGTAAATTATCTTTAGACAAATTAGTGTACAAATAAAACATTTGACGTTATTTACAGGATACTTACCAACACAAGATGGCACTGACGTGTTCCACTGTGCTAGTGCTCCCATCACTGCTTGACATTCAATATTCTTGGAGCCTTGCAATGCATACCCAGGAATGCATTCAAAACGGATGACAGCTCCAACTGAAAAGTCATTCCCAATACGGCGTCCGTACTTGGGTTCTGGTATTGAGCTGCACTGAGTGGCACTAGTACGAGGAACAGCTATAAGAAGCAAAGAGATGGTTGCAGGTACAGTAGACAGAGATAGTGGCAGGTCAAGGAGGGGTAAGGAGAAAAGAGAAATGAAAAGTATTTATAGAATTTTTTGGTAAATGGATGTAGCACTAAAAACAATAAACAAATAATATTAGATAATTTGGAATGTTGGAATAAGCAGAAGTAAGTGTAACATCTAGGGACTTTGAATTGTTTGGTTTTCTTTTTACTTTTCTCCTATGATCTTATTAACTGCCTGATCCTCTCTATAAATGAGATGGAAATCTGAGTATTGTATCTTCCCTAAAAGTCATGCAGCAGACAAAATGCTATGTAATTAATATAAAGGCCCAAAGTCATGTTTAATTCTAACACATATGTTAAAGAGGTTATCCACTTTGTACAACGGCTTTTTGTCTCATTACTGGGGTCGAATATCTGAGGATTTGCTTAATTTCAGGTTTGGTCTAAAGATTCATTTTGGGCTGAGCTTGTTTGCCACAAGTCGTAAATGCTATTATTATACTCTAGGGTCTATCATAAGTGGAGCTCCAGAAACATAATAAACAGGTATATTCACCTTTCCTCACCTCTCCTGGGCATCCTCATGGCATCTGATGCCATCTCAGGGTCCTCTTCTAGCTTCCTGAATGATATCACATGCCCTGGAGAAAATGCTAAGGCTTGTGCTTTGGCCTCAGTGGTCACATGGGGCATGCCAGCATCATGACACTTTGATGCAAGTATCATGGCTTTGGCGTGTCCCATGTAACCGCCGTAGCCTGTGACAGGGTCTCCCAGAAGACTGGAAGAAGACACCAAGGGAGTGTTGGGTGCCGCAATGAAGCCCAGGAGAAGTGAGGGAGGGTGAGCATAACTATTAGTTTTAAACAAACTGAGTAAAACCTCTAGAGGTATTTCTAGGAGTTATACAATACATGATAAAATACTACTCCATAAATGTTCCTGTCTGAGTGACTGGGAGAGAGCTCTTTTTTGAGGGGTCTATAGAAAAAATGTGTGGGACATTGCATCTATCTTGCTCCCTCTTTAAATGCACATCACATTCTAAGTATCAAGGAAATTCTATCCCTGGTACCTTACACCCAGCCAACTCTCTATTATATACAGTCATATGAAAAAGTTTGGGCACCCCTATTAATCTTAATCATTTTTAGTTCTAAATATTTGGGTGTTTGCAACAGCCATTTCAATTTGATATATCTAATAACTGATGGACACAGTAATATTTCAGGATTGAAATGAGGTTTATTGTACTAACAGAAAATGTGCAATATGCATTAAACCAAAATTTGACCGGTGCAAAAATTTGGGTACCCTTATCATTTTATTGATTTGAATACTCCTAACTACTTTTTACTGACTTACTGAAGCACAAAATTGGTTTTGTAACCTCACTGAGCTTTGAACTTCATAGCCAGGTGTATCCAATCATGAGAAAAGGTATTTAAGGTGGCCAATTGCAAGTTGTTCTCCTATTTGAATCTCCTCTGAAGAGTGGCATCATGGGCTCCTCAAAACAACTCATAAATGATCTGAAAACAAATATTGTTCAACATAGTTGTTCAGGGGAAGGATACAAAAAGTTGTCTCAGAGATTTAACCTGTCAGTTTCCACTGTGAGGAACATAGTAAGGAAATGGAAGACCACAGGGACAGTTCTTGTTAAGCCCAGAAGTGGCAGGCCAAGAAAAATATCAGAAAGGCAGAGAAGAAGAATGGTGAGAACAGTCAAGGACAATCCACAGACCACCTCCAAAGAGCTGCAGCATCATCTTGCTGCAGATGGTGTCACTGTGCATCGGTCAACAATACAGCACACTTTGCACAAGGAGAAGCTGTATGGGAGAGTGATGCGAAAGAAGTCGTTTCTGAAAGCACGCCACAAACAGAGTCGCCTGAGGTATGCAAAAGCACATTTGGACAAGCCAGCTTCATTTTGAAAGAAGGTCCTGTGGACTGATGAAACAAAGATTGAGTTGTTTGTTCATACAAAAAGGCGTTATGCATGGCGTCAAAAAAACACAGCATTCCAAGAAAAACATTAGCTACCCACTGTAAAATTTGGTGGAGGCTCCATCATGCTTTGGGGCTGTGTGGCCAGTGCCGACACCGGGAATCTTGTTAAAGTTGAGGTTCGCATGGATTCAACTCAGTATCAGCAGATTCTTGAGAATAATGTACAAGAATCAGTGACGAATTTGAAGTTACGCCGGGGATGGATATTTCAGCAAGACAATGATCCAAAACACAGCTCCAAATCTACTCAGGCATTCATGCAGAGGAACAATTACAATGTTCTGGAATGGCCATCCCAGTCCCCAGACCTGAATATCATTGAACATCTGTGGGATAATTTGAAGCGGGCTGTCCATGCTCGGCGACCATCAAACTTAACTGAACTGGAATTGTTTTGTAAAGAGAAATGGTCAAAAATACCTTCATCCAGGATCCAGGAACTGATTAAAAGCTACAGGAAGCGACTAGAGGCTGTTATTTTTGCAAAAGGAGGATCTACTAAATATTAATGTCACTTTTCTGTTGAGATGCCCATACTTTTGCACCGGTCAAATTTTGGTTTAATGCATATTGCACATTTTCTGTTAGTACAATAAACCTCATTTCAATCCTGAAATATTACTGTGTCCATCAGTTATTAGATATATCAAATTGAAATGGCTGTTGTAAACACCCAAATATTTAGAACTAAAAATGATTAAGATTAATAGGGGTGCCCAAACTTTTTCATATGACTGTATCCTTCAACATCAGATACTGTAGGTGTTGGAGATACATGCATGCATATTATAAATTGGATACAGATTTAAAGTCTATTATAATCTATTTGCTGGACTCTGCCCTTGCTCTATTATATATAGACTGGTGAATCTGTGTGGCCTCAATGAATGGGTGTAATTCCAAGTGAGACAAATAGATTCAATCATTCTCACACCCTCCTGTGACTTTGTTTTACTTCTTTAAGGCTAAGAATCCCCCCATAAACACAGCACATGCGTTTTACATTACCAGCATTATTCTAAACCACAGATTGAGGAAAAAAAAGCTGCGAGAAAGCTACGTTTTCAAAAATCCATGCGTTTTTGAAAAACACAGAATGTTAATTTTAGCTGTGGAATTGCAAGAGCTTTCTCTATATATTTAATAGAGAGAGAAAAGAAAACAGAAATACTCTGGAAAAACTGTTTCTGCCACTTTTTTTTAGCTGTGTTTTTCTATGAGTGTCCTTAGCCTCAGTTTCAATTGCTTATATACAAAGAGCAGTATATTCCATAGCCTTGCGATTTCCCTGACAAACACCCTTTGTGGCCACTGCTCTCCTACCTATTGATAGGGGTCTTGATGGAAGGCACTCCATATATATTTAATCAGATTGCCTTAAAGAAAGTCTGTCAGCAGGAAAATCGGTATCAAACTAATTACTTACTTTCAAGAAAATGAACACTTTGTTCTTATGCAAATTAGCTGAAAAGGGCCTTAGGGGCATTTCTTCTCCTGCTGGGGCTTCACTTTCCATTCCAGATAACTGCCCCTAACTGCAGACAAATTGTGACAAAGTGGAAGAAGTTACTCAAGCAATGGGGCGTGGAGCTGGGTGGCAGTTAGGGATGATTATTTAGAGCACAGAGTGAAGGCCCAGCAGGAGAAGAAAAACATCTAAAGCTCTTTTCAGCTAAGCATCATAAGCAAATACTGATTTTTATGAAAATGGAGCTGCAATGTAGAATACAAAAGACATCTTTGGACAGAGTAGAAGCAGCCCTACAGGATACTGTCATTAGTTTGATACTGATTTTCCTGCTGACAGAATTCCTTTAATAAAGCACTTGCAAATGGAATTTATAAACCCAACAACCCATTATGCATGTGAATATATTGAGCAGAATACATTGGTCCATATTTACTAATACATAGTCATTGTTAAGAAGTGTGAAAATGCCCCAAATTTATCACAGTAGCCTAAGTTTATACCACATTTGAGTTGGTTTAATGTAAGCCAAAATGTTATGACACAATTTTGGCGCATCTTGGTGGATTTAAGCCACATATTCTTTTCTGAGAAGCCATACCCACTTATCTAGCTAGTTGTAAAAATTTTAACTCAAATTAGATTTCCTGAGCTGCACCAACTAGCGCCAAGATGCGCCAAAGGTATGCCCTATTTACTACAGTGTCTAGTTGTAACCACAATAGGAAATCTGGGCCATTATGTTTTATATATAGCTATCTGATGGTATCTGGACTTCTTTATTTCACAAAATAGAATAGATTTATAAAACATATTTGTGAGAAGGGAAGCTTTAGCTATTATTGGTATAATTGGTAGTAAATGCACTCCATTACATCATGTTCAATGTGCTTGGGAAACAGATGGGAGCCTTGCATTGTGTGAAAAAAGCCTTGATATGAAGATGATAAGTCTTGGCAAACGAAAAGCTTCCATTTGTGCTCAGAACAAAATACATTAGTATATACTGTATGGCACATTACTCTCATCAAGCTGTGATATATATCTCAAATCCCAGTTGAAAACACATAAAATACATTGCTTCAAGGTGTATTTACAGAGTCACTGCTTCCTTTCCTCCCGAGCTGTGCACCTGCCAAATCCACTTCTTGTACTGTGTCCCTTTTCACTTTCCCAATCTAACCATGTGACAGTTTTTAATATCTGTATGACAGTCCCTGTAGGTTTCATACACTGCTTCGATGACCACAGGACATGACACGCCATTTATCCACCTACCTTGGTACACAAAATGAAATCCTTTGGCTGTTGCCTGTCCCTTGGCACTGAACTTAATTAAAATCTGATTGGAAGTTGCAAGAGGTAGAGATTCACCTGTAACGGCAGAGCGCACGTGTTACAGAGCGGGAAGACCTGCCTCTTGTAGATAAACCTGCTGCTGGGATTTGCAAAGCGGGGATGCTGATCAGATCACAGTATGTGAGATAGACTGCAACAGAACAAACTGCATTCTGGGCAGGGGAACATATACCGGTTGAAGGGTTGGGGGGGGGGCTACATAGATTACCAAGCTAATGTGTGTACGGCTGCTGATGTGAAATAATGTGATGAACAGAGATACAGAAATAGAGAAAATAGCTGCGGAAACACTTTTATATTCAACTCAAATGTCTGTAATCTCCTTTCCTAGTAACAAATTTATGTAACCTGATCTTGTACTGTTCTGTTACTTTTAATAAAATATTTCTAAACCTAAAGTGCCAAATTATGCTTGGTTATACACATGTAAAAAGGGTTTCCAAGGTCTCAAATGTTTTGAAAGCTGATGACCTATTTGTAGGATAGGTCTTTAGTATCTGATCGGTGAGTCCAACATCCAGACCCAGCACTGATCAGCTGATCCAGCTTCTGATAGCTGTATATAGTGTATTTGGCTGAAAGCAGCTCTGCTCCTATTTAAGTGAATGGAAGTCCCTGGTGCCACTACTGCAGATCCATACAGAGCACCATGGAACTGCAGCTCTGCTCAACTCACTTTAATAGGAGCCAACCTGCTTACAGCTGTATACACAGCTTCTGGCAGTCGGACCAGCTGATAGGTGCCAGGTCTGGGTGTCTGATCTCCACCAGATACAAATGACCTACCCTCAGGATAGGCCATCAGGATCCAAAACACTTGGGGTATTGGGCAACTCCTTTAAAACAGCATAACAGCTTCCCATATGTCATTGTATAGCTCCCAATAGTATGTTCTCCACTTTATAGATCAGATATGGATATAATGTACATGAAAGGATAATTAACTTTGCAAAAATAAATTACTCATCTTGTTCTTTTCTGAGATCACAGCCTGTATTATAGCCCCAGAATGAATTTACATTTCTGCTGGTAGTTATTGGAGACAGTCAACATGTTTGTCAACAGAAACATCTCTACATTTATGTTCACACTGTATTTCCAGTGCATGTTTGGTGTAGAAAGTGAGAAACACTGATGTATATACCAGACATTTCCATAGACTTCTACAGACCCCATGTAAGCCAAAATAGTGCTCATTTTGACATATGTCTGAACTAAATTGAAAAGTCTGGCAAGCTGTGCTTAGCATTACACAAACATCCTACAAAAGATCATACTTCACAGAATGCATGATTTTACATTGTAAGGCTACATTTATACAGTTATTGTCTGCTGCTGTCATTCAACAAAGGCCCTCTCTGTCTGTTGATTCTAATATAAACAGCATGATGGGTGCTCTCTTTCATCATGCTTGTTTACTTTAGAACGGAAGAAAAGTAAGAAACCTAATGGAAGAAAGCTTTACAGTGGGGTGAATGATGGACGCCCGATGGAGGAGGCTCCGTATGTATCTGTCTTATAATGTCCATTGGTGTCATCCTGTGACGAATGACACCAATGGACATTAATAACAGTAGTGTGAACATAGCCTAATTGTACATGTTAGATGCCATACATTTGGTACATATGGCAGGAGATTTTCTATGTGAACATAGATTAACCAAGATCCTATAATGTAGTGTAGAGAAATGGCTAGATACTGCCAAAGAGGTTACATTTCACATAAATTACCATAGCACTTTCTGGTAGAATATTGGGGGATTTCACCTCTGAAGCCTGCAGAATTGTACAGTAGACTATGATACTACTTGTAATTCAGATACAGTTCAAGATAAGTTCATTGTACATTTAAACTGGAAAATTATGTCCACGAGAAACCATATGTATACATTCATGATACATTACAACAAACTAAGACATATAACTAGTAATAATAAATAGCGCTGTGGCGATCCGTGTTTGTGGAAGGCATCAAATTACTTATTTATTATATGTGGTTAAAATAGAACAAAAGAAATTACTGGAACATTTGTCAAATTAAGATAAAATGTTATTCTATCCTTCACATTCTTGATGCATATGCCTTAAACTAAAACAATCCTTAGGCCATCCAGCCTCATACCAGTATGAGATCCAGAGAGAGAGCTGAGAAGACGAGCTTGTTCGTTGGGCCCATCATGTACTTCAACAACATCATTGAGAGCTGTCTGGAAAAATGTGAACTGCCCAAAAACCACTGGAAGAGAAACATGGAAACATGTTATCCTATCAGCATACAAACAGACAAACAAGAATTTTCACACATGGAATAGTTATCTCTTGTGGGAGATCCATTTAATGAATTTTCATTTTACTGAAAGAATACACAGTAGTGCACCCAGAGACTCATACAGTATATACAGTGCCTTGCGAAAGTATTCGGCCCCCTTGAACTTTTCAACCTTTTGCCACATTTCAGGCTTCAAACATAAAGATATACAATTTTAATTTTTTGGTGAAGAATCAACAAGTGGGACACAATTGTGAAGTGGAACAAAATTTATTGGTTATTTTAAACTTTTGTAAAAAATAAAAAACTGAAAAGTGGGGTGTGCAATATTATTCGGCCTCTTTACTTTCAGTGCAGCAAACTCACTCCAGAAGTTCAGTGAGGATCTCTGAATGATCCAATGTTGTCCTAAATGACTGATGATGATAAATATAATCCAACTGTGTGTAATCAAGTCTCCATATAAATGCATCTGCTCTGTGATAGTCTCAGGGTTCTGTTTAAAGCGCAGAGAGCATCATGAAGACCAAGGAACACACCAGGCAGGTCTGTGATACTGTTGTGGAGAAGTTTAAAGCCAGATTTGGATACAAAAAGATTTCCCAAACTTTAAACATCCCAAGGAGCATTGTGCAAGCGATCATATTGAAATGGAAGGAGTATCAGACCACTGCAAATCTACCAAGACCCGGCCTTCCCTCTAAACTTTCATCTCAAACAAGGAGAAGACTGATCAGAGATGCAGAAAAGAGGCCCATGATCACTCTGGATGAACTGCAGAGATCTACAGCTGAGGTGGGAGAGTCTGTCCATAAGACAACAATCAGTCGTACACTGCACAAATCTGGCCTTTATGGAAGAGTGGCAAGAAGAAAGCCATTTCTCAAAGATATCCATAAAAAGTCTCATTTAAAGTTTGCCACAAGCCACCTGGGAGACACACCAAACATGTGGAAGAAGGTGCTCTGGTCACATGAAACCAAAATCGAACTTTTTGGCCACAATGCAAAACGATATATTTGGCGTAAATGCAACACAGCTCATCACCCTGAACACACCATCCCCACTGTCAAACGTGGTGGCAGCAACTTGGTTTGGGCCTGCTTTTCTTCAGCAGGGACAGGGAAGATGGTTAAAATTGATGGGAAGATGCATGGAGCCAAATACAGGACCATTCTGGAAGAAAACCTGTTGGAGTCTGCAAAAGACCTGAGACTGGAACGGAGATTTATCTTCCAACAAGACAATGATCCCAAACATAAAGCAAAATCTACAATGGAATGGTTCACAAATAAACATATCCAGGTGTTAGAATGGCCAAGTCAAAGTCCAGACCTGAATCCAATCGAGAATCTGTGGAAAGAGATGAAAACTGCTGTTCACAAATGCTCTCCATCCAACCTCACTGAGCTCGAGCTGTTTGCCAAGGAAGAATGGGCAAGAATTTCAGTCTCTCGATGTGCAAAACTGATAGAGACATACCCCAAGCGACTTGCAGCTGTAATCGCGGCAAAAGGTGGCGCTACAAAATATTAAGTTAAGGGGGCCGAATAATTTGGCACACCCCACTTTTCAGTTTATTTTTTACAAAAGTTTAAAATATCCAATAAATTTCGTTCCACTTCATGATTGTGTTCCACTTGTTGTTGATTCTTCACCAAAAAATTAAAATTTTATAGCTTTATGTTTGAAGCCAGAAATGTGGCAAAAGGTTGAAAAGTTCAAGGGGGCCGAATACTTTCGCAAGGCACTGTACATAAGCTTACGGAAGTAAAAAACCTGTCAGTCCAAAGTGCTGTTAGATTAATTCATACTATCTTGGCAGTAAAACAGACTGCAGTATGTTTCCTTAAGTAACATCTAAAGCAACTTACTTTTTTGTACAAGCATATGAACCTCTCAAGTTTTAACCCTACTACCCCCAGCCCTAGTCAACCCACTGTGGCAGGTACTCTGTACGGTGGATCTGAGATAAGCACTCTAAGTGGATTCAGTTAGGCAGGTAAACTAATAGGGGAGAATTTATCAACACATCTAGTTTTCACGCACAGTTTTCTGGTGTAAATTTGTGATAATGTGGAGCAAATTTGGTGCAAGGCCCTTTCTTGCACTAAATGTGTGACACATTTCCCGTTCTGCACCTCACTTTCCACGAATATGGAAGAAGAGGGGTGTAGAGCGGATAGGGATGGAGAATGGGGCGAAAAGGGGTGAATATTTGGGCTGGCCAGGGCAGGGATGCATCAGCCTGACATATTTCCTATAACTCACCCCATTTTTCTGGCATGAGTTATACAGGAAATCTACTCCATTTCCCAATTGGCGGAGATTTCAAATATGGAGCACGGGAATGCACCTGATTTATGAAGAGGCCCTTTAATAAGAGGCCCATTATGTTGGGCCCTTTATTAAGATTGGCATACATTTTTTGGTGCAAATTATGCCAAAACTCTTGCGCATTTTCATTCGTTTATCTGCTCCAGTATGTATGGGGCATCTTGGCTCGCATACACCATTCATTAAACATTGGGACTTAAAAAGAAGCAATGAGAAATATAATTGAGGGGTTATATGCACATATTGCATTGTATATTATATTGTTTGTTGTTTCATCTACCACATAAGAGACTACAAAGGGCTGTGATATGGACCACTACTTAGATAACTGTAGCCTTAAAGTGGTACATCATGAAAAGTGTGCACTGGGCCAACCAATGGGTTAAAATAGCCCTGCTTCTATTGTATTCTCAGAATGCATAGTCACAAGAGGGTCTCCTCAGTGATAGACCATCATTTACAAAAGCCTCTAATTCAATGCAATTCATGTGTTGTAAAGACAAACAGTTGGTGGCTTTAGAGCAATGCAGTGTGGTATATAAATGAACTAAATGAACTAATTCCAAATTCGTAACACCATTTGTAATGAGTGAGTAATGTTATAAATACCTGGTAACAAACAGAAAAAACTTCTTACACAATAGAAACGATCAAGGCATAAAACACTAATTTGTTTTGTGAGATTAAGCAGAGAAAATTGCTCTTTTTTTAATTATCGTTATCATTATACAACAAGTCTACAAGCAAATAGAAGGGGCTTGTGACATGCAGCGGTACATGACACCTAGTTTATATGCTCAGAAACTGGGATTGATCATTGCTCTTCAAGGAGATCTTCAGCTTTAATTCTCACCACTTGAAAAATCGAACAAAGAACAGTTATGCAACCTGAACTCATTGACCTGTATACTCACAGTACAGTGTAAAACTCAGGAATAATATGATAAAAATAATATCTATTGACAACGTATATCCAAGTTGCCAAAATGGGTGAGTATGGAACATCTAGTCCACCTCACATTGACGACATTTTAATAGTTTTAATTTATTTTTAAGACTTTGTTATTAGGGCTTAAGTACATTAATATATTGTAATTCTGTGTAAACGTACAAGTTGTATAGAGCCAAGATATACCAGCTATAAACCAAATGTATGGGGCACTAATATACTCCCATATGCCTCTAATTCTATAGGGCATAAAATGATCATTTAAAGATTGTTACAAAATATTGTTAGTGATTTCAGACTGACAGATGTAATGTATCATATCAACAAGCAAACTTATTTATCTACCTCCAGCGTTAAAATTAGACATAACATTTTACAAGGTGGGCTTACTTGGGCAGTCAGTAGTATGCGGTAGGAAGTAGTTGCATGTTACTATTTTGAAGGATTTTGGAGCAGCACTTAGCCAGAATTATCGCTGTATCTTTCCTTGACACTTACCGTCATGCAAGTCTATGTACAGTAGGTGGGCACACAGTAGCGCATGATGGAAATGTACTAATAATAATTCCTTCAGTTCAACTCTTTATACTTATTATTTTCTTAGAAAACTTGACCGGGTTATAGATAACTGTTAAAGTGGTAATGTAGCCAAGTTCTTTAAACCTATATGTACAGTAAGTAACAACCATTGAGTAATAATTATCTTCTATTTATCCTCCTCTATGCTGGCAGCAGTTTACTTATATGCCATTAGAGTACAGTTATGGTCAGATACTAAATTTTACTCTCTGTCCCATCAGGGCCATCTATAATTCTGTCCTTCTCTAAATTATACTGGAGCTTACATTCCTCATATTGGCTGCTGTATGTAAACACAAGTTAAATCACAGGCTTGCCAGAAAGTCAGTGGCAGTGCATGCAGTAATAGCTTCCATTAAATTAGGGATATTACAGTTATACATGACAGAATAAACCAACAGTGTCAAAAAGGTGAATTCTGGCGATAGCCTTAAGTTAATGTATTAAGCTGTAATTATTGAAGGGTTGGGACCCTCACTGATCACTAGATCAGGGGTCCCAGGTCTCCCTTTCCTTTTCACCGTGTGTGGAATGGAGCACTGGTCAGGAGAGTAGCTAAGGGGATCAGGCATAAAGAGGACAGAGAGTAAATGGGGCACAGCAAGGCCAGTTCACTGTCTGACAGTGCTGTCAGTTTAGGTGATTGAACAAAGAGATGAATCCATTCTCCAGTAATATGCAATAAGGGAGTCTGACAGCAGTAAATTGATTATAAACCTAGTCACAGTACCTTGTAGAGGAGATTCTACAGTGTCCAAATATACCTCTTGTATTCAGTTTTGGAGCCCCATCATATAAATTGATGTTTTATGCATATGCAAATTAGGGGAGAGTGCTTTGAGGGTGTGCTTTAGCTTGCCCGAGCCTTGGTCTCAGCCCTAGATTGGTGGGCAAAGCACTTTTAGCTTTATGTATTTGTGCTTCTACAGCAGAATGACAGACCTCCACTTGGTCACTGCATGGCTGTTTTGTCTAGATAAAGTCCGCTCATAAATCTGACATCAAAATTCCTCCTGCTTTTTGTTTTCTGCTCCTCTTACTTCTCTCACCCTCCTTTACTTGTCCTCATCCCATTTAAGCACTGTACAGAGTGCTGTATTGTATTGACAGTTTGAGTGCTTCACTTCCTGCTCTGGAGTCCCACACCACAAGTCTTCATGACATGCTGCAGCAACTAGATAATAAAAGTATTGCATTTTCAACTTTATTTTAATATGGTCTGGAGCGGTACATATAGTGCTGCATCTTATCTATCTATCTATCTATCTATCTATCTATCTATCTATCTATCTATCTATCTATCCATCCATCCATCCATCCATCCATCCATCCACATCCACAGTGGTATGATAAATTTGGATTTTGGTGTTGCAAACTGAAGATACTACTGTAAATACATTTTTAGCTAATGATGGAATAACCCGTTTCCATACACCTTATTAGGGCATAGAAACTTTATATAGATGGCTCTCTGCTCAAAATATCTCTGTGGATAGACATAGCGCAATCCCCACAAATTCTCTGGCAACTCACCTATGATGATTCACATTTTCAGAATAGTGGATGAGATTAAAACAAATCTTATTCTGTGCAGAAAACCCTCCACTGAGAAAAGCAACTTGCTCTGTAATTGACATGCTGCAAATTTAAAACCGCAGATCAAGCGTTATTGGCTTATCCTAAGGATAGGCCATCAATTGTAAAAAGTGGATAACCCTTTTAACAATTACATTTCTGTGCTGTGGTTATGCATGAACCCTGCACACATCCCACTGTGACTACCCATTTTTATGCAAATCTACATAAACCCAATCCAGTTCATGCCCTTATTAAAATTATACAATTTTACAATTATACTGGTTGCCCATCCACCACAGAATACGATATAAAATTATCACACTCACCCACAAATCCATCCGTAGCACTGCACCTCCCTACATCTCCTCCTTCGTTACTGTCTACGGCCCTAACTGTCCTCTCCGTTCTTATGACCTTACACTTGCATCCTCTTTTATCTGAACTTCCCACTTCTGTCTCCTAGACTTTTCTGAAGCTGTACCGGTGCTCTGGAATACTTTACCCAGGACAATCAGATTAATACCTAACTACAGGAGCTTCAAATCTGCTCTAAAATTACATCAGTTTAGGAAGCCTTATCAGATGACCATTGCTCTAGTCTACACCTTTGCACAATTTGTGGTGGTCTATTACACGTGCCATTAGTTCAAAAGGTGATTTTTATTTTAATGATAGACTCCCTTTAATAATACCTAAATCACTATGCTGGCACTGTAACACAATGCAGATTACCTACCCATTAATCCAGATGGAAAATCTATGCTATATTCACTTTGTGCGAACATACTCTTATTGGAATTGGATACTCTGAATGAAGTCTTCTATTGCATCCTTATTTTAGGGTTGCCACCTTTAACTGATTTTTGACTAGCAAGGCAAAAAGAGTTAAACTGGGGAGAGGGCAAGTAAAATCTTTGCCCTGTGTGCAGGAAGATCTAGTTTCACCTCTACACTGGGGAAGTATTCATGTTTACACTCCACTCAAAGTCAATGTAAGTGAGAACTTTTTACCATAGGGCTTGATGATACAGCCCTTGGCTGTTTCCGTCAGTTCCATATACTTTGAATGGAGAGCAGTTGTGCTTGACAACACATGCTTGAGCACCGCTTAATTTTAACTTTTCACTGTGGTCATGTGGTTAGGAGGAACATAGAAAATTTATCAAAGTGTAGAATAGATGATAAACAGGGGTGTAACCTGAGGAGGAGCAGAGGGTGCAGTCACTCCCGGGCCTAAGAGCCTTAGGGGCCCATTAGCACTGGCATCACTACCAAGGATGCAGCTACCACCTGGCCCATAAGTTAAGGTTACCATCACCACACTAAGTTTGAACAACCTTCATTGATCTCTTTTCTAATTTCAGGGGTGTAGCTGAACCCTGGCGACCTCAAAGATCCCTATGTCACATAAAATATACCACTATTATAAATGGCACAACATAGGAATGGGGCTCCGTAGCATATTTTGCACTTGGGCCAAGGAGCTTCAAGTTATGCCTCTGCTGATAAAAGTTCTTTTTTGGGAAACCCCTTTAAAGCCACATCCACATCAGCTTTGGAGGTTCGGTGAGAAGTCTGCAGCATATGTTCGATCAAATATCCTGGATAAAGAGTCCTGCAAATTTTTACATCTAAATTTAATTATCAACTGCAATGTTGACAAGCAGAAATAAAGACTACTACTCCTTGACACAACTAGGATAAAGAAACTGTCTCTCTGTTCTCCTTAATATAAATCAAAATTGGGTTTCCTTTTCGGCTGCTTCAAGCCAATAATACAAAACCTTTTGTGATCTAAATTCATATTTTTATATCAAGTATAAGGAACACATCGATATGAATATCAATATGGAGTTTCTCCTTATAAAAAGAAAATAGAAATAGAGAAAAGGTTGATGAGATAGTTTACTGTCCATCGAAGATGTAAGAAGATCTCTTACCATAATCCTTTGGAACAACAATGAAATAGGAGCAGCTCTGTCCAGAAGTGTAATTGCTAGGGTAATTAGGAGACAGAATCACTCCATCTTGGCTGATGTACTGTCCTCCACAGGGGGCTGCATGAGAAACAGAGATATAGCACACACTGACTCCAACTTCATAAATCCACAGTTCATCATTTATCAATGTGACCAGGATTATACCTTTGTATACACAATAGAGTCATTTGTGAAGAATGGAAAAAGTGCATGTTGTGGTAATATATATATCAACCAACAATCTTTCATTCCCATATTCACAGTCTGTCATGGCAAAATGCACTTTTTTTTATAAAGTTTCTAGACAGTTTTTTACCTTTATTTTCACTACAGATTTAATATACAGCATATGCTTTAGTTAATTACAAACAATGTCAGACTGACACACTAGGGGCATCAGACGATGATCTGGTGGCCTGACGCTATCATGAGCACTAATGGTCCAACAGGTGTCAATCCTATTGGAGCCAGTAACTTACCACTACAGGCTTTTTTATGGGATGTTTCACAAATAATCCTAATTGATTCTTGAGTCGACAAGGAAGTTGATAATTTCAAGTGTGTTTCAAAAAGAAGGACCCAATTTCATAGAAGCATATTTCACAATTGCAACATGTTATGCAGCATCCCAGAGTGCTACTGCTTTAAGTGTTTGTCTTTTGTGGTCTTCTGGGTTATGTTGGTATGTTCTGTCCTCTGTGTTATATGTCACTGTTTTGCAGCTTCCGTGTTGTTTTCCCCCTAAGTGTTCAAACCTTAGCCTTGGTTCAGCCCTGGCCAATCACAGGCCACTGGGCAGGGTTGTGGGAGACCAAGGTCTCCACAGTGACCGTTGAGAACTCAGTCTTGTGCCAGTCTTGTTAGTGAGCAGTTGGTTTCCTGCTTTGGGCAGAGGTACTCACACAGCACCTGGACTGGATCTCAACAGCTTCTTACACAGCCTCTAGGAGGATTATTAGCTTCCCCAGGCTCATCTAGAGACAGTCCTGGCAAAGGAGAATTGCTGTCTGGATTATTGGACATTATCTGTGTCGTGCCCGGAGGAGCAGGAGAGGACCCTGAGGAGGAACGTGTTCGGGCCTAGTCTACAGGTAACCAGATCCCTGTCAGGACTCCCTGTATCTCCATCCCCAGTATCCATAGCTGGGAGTGGAGGAGTAGTTGGAGAAGTCTGCCACAGAGCCTGTAACATCCCTGGGCACCCTTCTATAACCAAGGCTTGGGGATTGGACACTGTGTTACTACTATCCCCATTTGGAAGCTGCCGTTTACTTCTGTCCTAGTTGCTGAATAAACTGTTACCTGGTTCAACTGCATTTCTGGTCTCCTGAGTTGTGCCTGCCTTACTATCAGGGCCCTTCCGACCAACAACAGATCGGCTCAGAGAGGAGAGGTCCCCTCTCCAACTGGAAGCTCCCCGGGGAAAACTACTACCACCACCATCCGGTAGTGCTGCAGGACCCCCCTCAACGGTGTCCAGCCCAGGAGCGGGGTTGTAGTGCTTGGTAGAGCGTACTTGGCCTAGCAGGTGGCACATCATCCTCCACTACAACTCCCATCCTCCGGTCTTCTCCATCTGGGTTGCGGAAGTTACACTTACATAAAAATTTACAAATGTTTTCATGAGTTATCAAGTTTTAGTGACCGGTATATAAATGTTACATGTGCCCTCAATCTGCTGTACAGACAAAATTGAGATGATAGTTGAATTTGTCCCAAATGCCTCTCAATGTAACCACTGCCGTGATTCTGTTTTTAAAGTCATGCAGAGTAGTTGCTAATGGTATGTAACCTTTGATGTATCCCCTCAAGACAAAAGGTGCAGGGTGTTATCCCTGGGGATCTTAGAGTCCAATAGTGTAGTGCCTAGTTTTGGGTCTCGTGTCATTTAGAAAATGGCAATCCTGCAGGTGCCAGTGTGGCATTGCTCCATCTTGCTGAAAAATGTAGTCGTCGGAAGCTTTATTAAATTGTAGAAAAAACCCCCATCACTGAGTTTCCCTCAAAAAAGAAAGGTCCATAAACTTTTCTCTAGGAAACTGCACAATAGTCATTCACTTTTGAAGAATGCACTCATGCTGTAATCCCCATATGCACACATTTGTGATGGTTAATTTTATCACTTAGATGAAACGTTGGTTCAACACTAAATATCAAACAAGGTAAGAAGCTGTCATCCTCCTAGTTCCATAACATTGCATCACTAATATCTACATGCTCTTCTTTGGATTAAATGTTGCATTAACACATGCGAGACAGTCGTGTAAGGAAACACAAGCTGGCAAGACAAGTAGACTTGTGCAGGCTAGGCAGAAAATCCTCTTGAATTCTTCTCTTGTTTTTCTTTGAAATGCGTGATTGCCCTTTGCTCTCCCCCTGACATAAACAGTTTCTGATGAATTGCAGGACACAAAACATCTTGTGTTGTGAGGTCATCATCTTCTGCATAACTGAGTTTAGGGATTGTTTTTGTGCTGCTGGAGGCATCTGAAACTGTGTGTCCCACCCTTTTGATTGGTAACAGTCAGGTTTACATAGAGTCCTATGGGTCAGGTTTAGTAGCCTTACTGACTAAACTAATTCTCCTACTTGAAACTGCTCATGGATTTAACTAAAAATCTAATATGTTAATATCACACTTCTCTGATTTCAAATCTATTGGTATTTAATGCCTTGAGGACCAAGCCAATTTTCGTTCTTGCATTTCCGTTTTGGTGATGATGGCTTATTGTTTGCAAAACAAATTGTACTTTGTAATGGCATTCAATATCCTGTGCAATGTACTAGGAAGCTGGAAAAAAATTCAGAATGAAGTGGAATTGGAAAAAAACGCATTTGCGCTAGTTTTTTATGGGTTTAATTTTTACAGCATTCATTATGTGGTAAAAATTATATGTTACCTAATTTTTAATGTTTTGATACCTTTTAAAGAGGACCTTTCACCACCTCCAAAAAGTCTAGCTCTTTACATAATTTAATAGGTGCTGCTTCACTGATTTCAGCACACTTTTTTTCTCTAGCCCTCACCATTCCTAGGCTGTTAGCTTTGGTGCCTGATATGCTATTTAGAGTACTGTCAGGAGGGCAGTGTCAGGCAGAAGCAGACAGCCTTCAATAGGCTCCCGTCTGTCATGGCAGCCGATCATCGCCCTCCAATGACATTCAGTAGGGCAGCAATCATTAAAAATGGCACCTGCACACTTTAGATGGCGTGGTCACATTTTGCTTTGCCATTTAAAGCCACCATCAGCACCACGGTGGGTGCTGCCTTTATTATACAGCCAGCATTTGCTGTGTATGGATAGGTCTCAGCTCCATACAGCTCTTCATGCCTAATCATGTACATGTATGTGATTTTACGTGAAGGGGTTAAGATATTTTTCTTTTTTTTTCCAAAGGACTGAAGGATTTTTCTATTTCTAAGGAGAGCATATTAACATCTAAGATGTAGTTATATCATTATTGGAGTACTACATGGTATATATGAATAATTCATGCATTTGATTAATGCCAATATTGTATTTTTAACTTGGTCTTCCTGTTTTATATAACTGTAGGTTTATTGACAGGCTGTAGATAAAATATGCCCATTTCTCCACAATTACTGGAGAATATTTATGTTCAACCTTGTAATGTGATGTATGGTGTTATTTATATCAACACTTTATCAGGAAAATTAATAAAATAAAACAGATAAAAATAGGCGATTACCTATACACGAGGGACGAGGGAAGTTCCAGACTGGCTTTCCATCTCCTCCCATCACACAGGTTAGAGTAGATGCTCCGTTAACCTCATAGCCACTATCGCAATAATAAGTTACAGTAGAACCAAGTTTTAGGTCACTCCCAACACGAGTGCCATTTTTTATTGCTCCTGGGTCAAAACAGGACTCTCTGGGATTTTCTGGAAGATAAGAAGAAAAATGTTGAAGCTTTTTTGACATAGTAGTCTTTTTTAGAAAATAACATTTAGAACACCCAAGTAAGGTTGAAGACGGGGTTATTGATTGAGAACATTTTTTCTAAATGACCCCCAAAATATTCCTCTGGTCAGAAAATTATGCAGTTTAGAATTCCAGCTCTGTAATATTGACATAGAGAGACAATCAGGTCTAGCATTGGTTAAAATATTAAGAATTATATAAGTATGCATAAAATATATATTAAACTAAAATGATCTCTCTCTGCCGAGCTAAGAATTTACAGTCATATGAAAAAGTTTGGGCACCCCTATTAATCTTAATCATTTTTAGTTCTAAATATTTGGGTGTTTGCAACAGCCATTTCAATTTGATATATCTAATAACTGATGGACACAGTAATATTTCAGGATTGAAATGAGGTTTATTGTACTAACAGAAAATGTGCAATATGCATTAAACCAAAATTTGACCGGTGCAAAAATTTGGGTACCCTTATCATTTTATTGATTTGAATACTCCTAACTACTTTTTACTGACTTACTGAAGCACAAAATTGGTTTTGTAACCTCACTGAGCTTTGAACTTCATAGCCAGGTGTATCCAATCATGAGAAAAGGTATTTAAGGTGGCCAATTGCAAGTTGTTCTCCTATTTGAATCTCCTATGAAGAGTGGCATCATTGGCTCCTCAAAACAACTCTCAAATGATCTGAAAACAAAGATTGTTCAACATAGTTGTTCAGGGGAAGGATACAAAAAGTTGTCTCAGAGATTTAACCCGTCAGTTTCCACTGTGAGGAACATAGTAAGGAAATGGAAGACCACAGGGACAGTTCTTGTTAAGCCCAGAAGTGGCAGGCCAAGAAAAATATCAGAAAGGCAGAGAAGAAGAATGGTGAGAACAGTCAAGGACAAGCCACAGACCACCTCCAAAGAGCTGCAGCACATCTTGCTGCAGATGGTGTCACTGTGCATCGGTCAACAATACAGCACACTTTGCACAAGGAGAAGCTGTATGGGAGAGTGATGCGAAAGAAGCCGTTTCTGAAAGCACGCCACAAACAGAGTCGCCTGAGGTATGCAAAAGCACATTTGGACAAGCCAGCTTCATTTTGGAAGAAGGTCCTGTGGACTGATGAAACAAAGATTGAGTTGTTTGGTCATACAAAAGGCGTTATGCATGGCGTCAAAAAAACACAGCATTCCAAGAAAAACACTTGCTACCCACTGTAAAATTTGGTGCAGGTTCCATCATGCTTTGGGGCTGTGTGGCCAATGCCGGCACCGGGAATCTTGTTTAAGTTGAGGGTCGCATGGATTCAACTCAGTATCAGCAGATTCTTGAGAATAATGTACAAGAATCAGTGACGAATTTGAAGTTACGCCGGGGATGGATATTTCAGCAAGACAATGATCCAAAACACAGCTCCAAATCTACTCAGGCATTCATGCAGAGGAACAATTACAATGTTCTGGAATGGCCATCCCAGTCCCCAGACCTGAATATCATTGAACATCTGTGGGATAATTTGAAGCGGGCTGTCCATGCTCGGCGACCATCAAACTTAACTGAACTGGAATTGTTTTGTAAAGAGAAATGGTCAAAAATACCTTCATCCAGGATCCAGGAACTGATGAAAAGCTACAGGAAGCGACTAGAGGCTGTTATTTTTGCAAAAGGAGGATCTACTAAATATTAATGTCACTTTTCTGTTGAGGTGCCCATACTTTTGCACCGGTCAAATTTTGGTTTAATGCATATTGCACATTTTCTGTTAGTACAATAAACCTCATTTCAATCCTGAAATATTACTGTGTCCATCAGTTATTAGATATATCAAATTGAAATGGCTGTTGCAAACACCCAAATATTTAGAATTAAAAATGATTAAGATTAATAGGGGTGCCCAAACTTTTTCATATGACTGTATACATTCAACAGATGTCCCCAGGAGTTACCATTCGGGATTGTGTAATGGAATGCATTTTAAGCTGACAGAAGTCACCGCATTGACCCTGATATGTGACTTCTTAGTGACATCAAGAAAAGGATAAGAGAAACTGCAATGCAGAGAGATTCAATATTCATGGCCTTGCATGCACTATACAATGTTATCACTAAACTGCTGAAATCATTAAGCATCATTAACATCCAATAATAACGATTGTACATGAATAAAAGCCTTATGTCTCGAAAGCTCTGTACTTACACAATGCAGCTCATGTGGAGACAGCCATAAAGCATGGCAAGAATCAAGTCCATTCAGACATTAAAGTGTTTCACTGAAGTGTGACAGAGCTTTCAACACACACAATGGACTACCCCCAACAGTGCAAATCCTCACCCTTGAGTTATCTCACTGTTCTCCTGTTACATGGTACAGATTTTTACTTCTTAGACTTGACATTGATATGTTAATAGTACACAATCATTTCTTAGAAGGAATTGTTGCTGAAAACTTCATAACTGTACTCAGTACCGGTTTTGATAAAAGATTGTCCCGCACTATTGTTTTGGTGCTATGGTTGGCACTATTGCATGTGAAACAGGACTGATTGATGCACTGTATGGGTCACTACTTTATCGGCACAATAACTGGGATCCATGGAGCCATTTATGGTTTTACAGAAGGTTGTAATACAGTATATATTCACTTATATAGAAAGTTCTATTATTAAGGTACTGTTAGACATAACCATGTGAAAAATGTACAGTTATTCTTGGACCACATAATTACACCACTATAATGTACAGTACATTGTACATTGTAGAGGGTACAGTACTATTACTTGGACAGTGTGTGGAAGTTTTTGATTGTTACTAGGTAGCAGTTTTATTGGTAACTGTAAAGCTGTATAATGTTGGCATAAAAAAGCTGTTTTCTTGAGAACTGTATTACTACGTGACCACTGAATCTACAGGTTAATTTACTTAAAGGATAACTGAATTTTCATGAAAAGTTGAAATATGCTCTTGCTGGTACAGTCTATTCTATGACTATATAAGCCTTCATAATGGTGTCATATCAGATTTTCTTCTGCTAATAATCAGATTATGGCTGAAACACATTTTTCATTTCTGCCTCAGGCTGTGGACATGTACAATAAGGAGCGTTCTGCCCCTCTCCCCTATCCATTACAGATAATGTTCTGCCATTCTGCCAGGAATAATTATAAAATTGCAAACAAATACCTGAGAAAGGTCAAGTGACCATAATATCCAGAAAGCCCAAGTGACCCAAAAATCCAGGAATATTAGACTGCAAAAACATGGCAAATACATGCAACCAAGCAGATAAGATACAAGAAAAAAAATCCATGAACACAGTCAGTAAAGTTGCTTGCTGTCTGTGAATAATATCCCATCTGTAACTACACAAGCAGCCAGAAGTAGATACAAGTCCCAGGAGCTCAGAGAAAATGCACCATGCACCTGCCCTTTAATTCACAGTCCTTTATCTGACTGTAAGGCAACTAGTGGGAGCAGAAGCCTTCCTGATGTGCTCTGTCATCAAAAGGATAAGAAGACTATTAAGCCCCATCCCAGTAGCTAAGCCTTACCCCTCTGTTGGTCTCCAGTTCAAGATTTAGCAAATTAGCAGGAGATTAACCCCCAAACCATTTCAGGAACAGGCAGTAAATGTGGTCAAATGACAGCTGTGGCAAATGTATCTGTTGTTTTGCTTAAAATTCTAAATTACAGATTGTCATTAATTATATGCTTACAGTTTGTAATGGCAAAGGTTACTTATATATTGTCAGTTTTTCCTGTAATAAAACTGAAGCATGAAAGAAATCTGATTGTAGTGTAATTTAAATCGTTATATTAATAAGGTATTAATTGCTAACCTGTGAGTGAATTTCTATCCCCTTGTAATTTTAATTATTATGGTCTATGCATTCGACTTTTTTGAAGGTTATTCCCATTTAAAGATACTTCAGCTAAAATACTAAGCCAAATACCAAATATACTGTCATAAGACAAACCACTTCTCTAAATATACTTCAATGAATTCACAACTGCCCTTAGGATTGGTTATCAGACATGTTGGTTTAAAACCCCGAAACCAAAAAAAATGTTGCTTTATGTTTCTCATGACATATAGGACTATTTAATAATTTACATATTTATGGTGATTTTTTTGTTCTATTTTAGCTTTATTTGGGGTAAACTTTGACAAAAGTGATTTTATTCTCTGGATAGGTTATCATTATGAAAAATTGAGTGCTGGACAACCCCATTAATGGCAGCAACTCTGAACATTGAAGCTGCAGAATTAGGATCTGCACCGTCTGATATTGAAAGTCAGCGTGGAGTCCTTATCAGGTTAGTGACTAGCATCATGTCCTCCAGTCATATGGTCCTTCTGCAGCTCAGTGCATGGCTTCTTCAATTAGCTGATCATTGGGGATGCTATTTGTTGAAACCTGACCAATCTGCTAGTGATGACCTATCCCAGTGATGGCGAACCTTTTAGAGACCGAGTGCCCAAACTGCTACCCAAAACCCACTAATTTACCGCAAAGTGCCAACACGGCAATTTAACCTTAAATTAACCAGGATCTGTTTTATAGTAACCGTGCAATGTTATTACAGCCTGTAATAATATCACATGTCTGCTATAAAACAGATACTGTGTGATATAAGTAGTGAA
Source organism: Leptodactylus fallax (assembly GCA_947044405.1). Classification (NCBI taxonomy): domain Eukaryota; kingdom Metazoa; phylum Chordata; class Amphibia; order Anura; family Leptodactylidae; genus Leptodactylus; species Leptodactylus fallax. Next base: position 3,683,936 of record CAMRHE010000097.1, read on the forward strand.
GGGCCCCCAGACAGTACAATGAGCTCCGCAGTGGCCCCCAGACAGTACAATTCGCTCCGAAGTGGCCCCCAGACAATATTATATGCTCCACAGTGGCCCCCACACAGTATTATATGCTCCATAGTGGCTCCCACACAGTATTATACACTCCACAGTGGCCCCCACACAGTATTATATGCTCCACTTCGGGCCCCCCACAGTATTATATACTTCACAGTGGGCCCCCCACAGTATTATATGATTCACAGTGGGCCCCCACACAGCAGTATATGCTTCAAAGGGGCCCCCACACAGTAGTTTATGCTTCACAGTGGGCCCACACACAGTAGTTTATGCTTCACAGTGGCCCGCACACAGTAGTATTTGCTTCACAGTGGGCCCCCACACAGTAGTATTTGCTTCACAGTGGGCCCCCACACAGTAGTTTATGCTTCACAGTGGGCCTCCACACAGTTGTTTATGCTTCACAGTAGCCCCCACACAGTAGTATTTGCTTCACAGTGGGCCCCCACATAGTAGTTTATGCTTCACAGTGGCCCCCACACAGTAATTTATGCTTCACAGTGGGCCCCCACACAGTAGTATTTGCTTCACAGTGGGCCCCCACACAGTAGTTTATGCTTCACAGTGACCCCCACACAGTAGTTTATGCTTCACAGTGGCCCCCACACAGTAATTTATGCTTCACAGTGGGCCCCCACACAGTAGTTTATGCTTCACAGTAGCCCCCACACAGTAGTATTTGCTTCACAGTGGGCCCTCACACAGTAGTTTATGCTTCACAGTGGCCCCCACACAGTAATTTATGCTTCACAGTGGGCCCCCACACAGTAGTTTATGCTTCACAGTAGCCCCCACACAGTAGTATTTGCTTCACAGTGGGCCCCCACACAGTAGTTTATGCTTCACAGTGACCCCCACACAGTAGTTTATGCTTCACAGTGGCCCCCACACAGTAGTTTATGCTTCACAGTGGCCCCCACACAGTAGTTTATGCTTCACAGTCGGCCCCACACAGTAGTATATGCTTCAGAGTGGCCCCCACACAGTAGTTTATGCTTCACAGTGGGCCCCACACAGTAGTTTATGCTTCACAGTGGCCCCCACACAGTAGTTTATGCTTCACAGTCGGCCCCACACAGTAGTATATGCTTCAGAGTGGCCCCCACACAGTAGTTTATGCTTCACAGTGGGCCCCACACAGTAGTTTATGCTTCACAGTGGGCCCACACACGGTTGTTTATGCTTCACAGTGGGCCCCCACACAGTAGTTTATGCTTCACAGTGGGCCCACACACAGTAGTATATGCTTCACAGTGGCCCTCAAACAGTAGTTTAAGCTTCACAGTGGGGCCCCACACAGTAGTTTATGCTTCACAGTGGGCCCCCACACAGTAGTTTATGCTTCACAGTGGGCCCCCACACAGTAGTATATGCTTCACAGTGGCCCCCACACAGTAGTTTATGCTACTTTCCTAGTCCCACAAAGAGCTGCAGTCCCATGAAGAGTATCATTACCAGATTCCCCGAGAGTGAGCGATCATGGCGACGGCGCGCGTGCCAACTGAGAGGGCTCTGCGTACCCTCTCTGGCACGCGTGCCATAGGTTCGCCATCACGGACTTGTTAGGCTAAGGCCCCGCACAGTAAAACTTAGCTAAAAAACGCCAAAAAAAAAAAAAAAAATGCTAAACACAGTTTTTCCCACAGTTTTAGTGCCTTTTTCTCCATGTTTTTTCTTCCCCTATTAAATATATAGGAAAAACAATCACAATTCCTCTGCTAAAATTAAGATAGTGTTTTTCTATATTAACAGATTTGTGCAGCTTTTCCACAGCTTTTTTTTCTGCATTCAATCTGCTGGTACTGTAAAACACAGAGCTTTTTTTCTTCTGCATTTCCGCAGTCAAAAACACTTTGTTTCTGCAACATTGGGCCTTAATCCGGAAAGCCTCTTTACCAAAGAACAAGAGTAACTAACATTTTATGATAGAAATGCTTACAATACAATTTCCTGTAATCTTGGCCAAGCTTCCTTCAAACTAGTGGTACACTTTATAAGGTAAGTACTGTTGTTTTCATATGTCCCGCACATTAATATTATTTTTAAAGCTGAAACTTAATAAGGTGCAATTTTCATTCCTAGCAAGCATTATAAATAATTCATGTAGCAACCTCTTTACGGTGTGCACACTTTGGAATGGTTGTCATTATAGTCTGCCCTTTTGCTGGATTTCAGTCCACTCCTTTCAATTAAATCAATATCTGGAATTAGAGCATAGAATTTGAATTTTACAACCAAAATGAAACATTCATGATCCCTGTTTAACAGTGATAAAAGACATTAGGTGAAATATTGAACATGATATTAACCTTTCTGTGCTGATTATAACAAATGTTATGAAACAAAAAGGAACCCAATGTAATCTCAAGTGGGATTGATGGAATGAATTGTCTTTTCATGTCATTTTATCATTGATTTCTTATATGAAATTTTTCACTTTTAGGCTATGGCCCCACATTGCAGAAAACTACTTTTTTTGTTGCAGATTTTGCTGCAGTTTTTTGAGCCAAAGTCAAGAGAGGCTCCCTTCTGCTAAATGTACTCCTGACTTTGGCTCAAAAGGCCACAGCAAAATCTGCAACAAAAAAAGCAGTGTTGGGTCTCAGCCTTAGTCATCAAATATACAAAATTATTAATATGTTTATAGGGATGGAACAGTGCTACAGAGATGAAGCCTGTCTGAATTGCAGGTGATGGGATCCCATGTTTGCTCTACTGGCTCATGCTCTCACACTTACTGTTTTTTTTTATGAAGAGAAGAGCTATGCTGTGGGGAATTTTATGTCTGATTTATTTACATGTGGTGCATATCCATAAAGGTTAGCAATCTATGTGTAACATCCTTGTCCGTTCAGACTTCTGCGTCATCCTCCAAGCGCATGGGGCGGTGCGGGAGTCGTGTCCACTTATGATCTCCTGCTCCTGGACCTCTTTTTGTATTCTGTTTTAGTACAGCTGAGAGTTTGTTTCTGTGTATCAGTCCAACTCGCTATTAGCCTCTTTAGAACATGCTAGCGTATTACCTTTTTCTCTGATATTCTGTATTCTGACCTTTGCTTTGACCTCTTGACTATTCTTCTGGATTCTGATTTTGTACCTAGCTCCCCGTCTCATTCCGATCCCTTGGCTAGTTTGACCTCTCGTTCTTGTTGTTAGTCTTGTCTGCATTCTGTGTTTCACTTATCATAGGAAGGGACTGTCGTCCAGTTGTCCACTGCCGCTAGGGTAGTCGTGGCAAGCAGCAGGTAGGGACACGGGGTGTGGCTAGCATCAGGGCTCACTGTCTCCATCCTTATCCCTCTTCCCAGGTTCCAGCAGCAGCTACTGGGGAAATGCTTAATGGAATTCCCTTACACTATGGCTTAATTCATACCTGTATTTCTTCTCTCTCGTTTGTTGCTCTGTTATTTATACAGAAAGACAAAGTATCATCCCTATTGATTTTAGGTGGCATCAGTTAGGTTCCATTCTATCAGGATTTTGATATTTTTGACAGGAAGGATACCGGAATGTGCTACTGCTAGAATTTACTACAAATGGGATATGTTAGGATCAGACTTATGCTCTGTCATCATACAGACATCCATCAGGGATTCATCAGAAATAAAAGCCTTAGTGCCAGTATGAGCATAGCCTGTAGTCCTGTAATTTCTACCTACCAGTAAAACACCTTATTAAAGAGGTAAAGTTTTACAATTTTCCATTATGCTTTCTGTATCAATTCTTCACGGTTTTCTAGATCTCTGCTTGCTGTGATTCATTGACTATTTCGAGTGGATAAAAATCATTCCCTGTTCATGTGATGTACGATCCATTGTCATGTGATGGACACATCGGTGCACTGCTCGTTACAGTCATAGCACAGTAATCAGGTCTTTGTCTTGTAACGAGCTGTGCACCTGGGTGTCCATCATATGACCATGGACTGATTTTTAACCACTGGAAGTCAACAATGAATTACTGCAAGCAGAGTTCTTGAAAACCGTGAGGAATTAATATAGAAAGTATATTGGAAAAAGTTATAATTTGTTATACAAATGATAACATTTTTTGCTGAAACTGGACAACCCCTTTAATAAATGGGTTGCTTTCATTTAGAAGAGAGTCATCTATTAGCCAGAATGAAAAGGAGCTGCAAAGAGCATCTTTCTAGAGGACCCAGCAAATCTGTGCATTACATGGACCATGTGTAGAGCTCTGTAGGAACTGTGAAATGCTTTATTTTCTTTGCAAAGACATAGAATACCTGCTGTTTAGGTTGTCCACAGATTATTGCTGATGATTTGCTATATAATACATAGAAGATGGAACCAAGCCACAACCCCCCTCTTTCAGGTCGGCTACCAATAAAGAAAAGAAGACAGACATCAGGCACCGGGGAGTTTGCAGCAGGGTTTACTGGGAAGAACGTGTTTATACCACAGCAGACAAGATGTACACCGCATTACTGCTGGTGCAGGTAATGCAACACCTGTCTCCTACAAACCTGTGTCACCACCGGGTAGAATGTTGGTGATGCCTGGTTCCAAGACCAGTTGACATCAAAGGTTGTTGACATGCCTCTTCATCTCAAGTTAAACAGGGCCCTTTGCAGACCTTCGAGCAGCCAGCCTTCCTTCCTCTCAAGCAAACCCTATGAGCTGCTCCTTGGAACTCCCCAAAGTGCGGTGATAGACCCTTCATGCCAAGGGTAGCCTGGCCAACTACTGATGTCAATGGGCTAAACTGCTGAAGACCAATACTCAACTTCTTCAGTGGTGCAACTCTATTTCAGCTATAAAAACCATACAAGGATCCGGCATCCAGCATTTTGATAGCAATGACAGTGCAATGACCTACCCTGGCCAGAGTAATATGTACTAATCAATACATCACACATACAAACACAATACAATATGCACTGCAATCTAGTAACAGCTTAGAGTGCGCCAAATTTGCACCTCTGCCAAATCACATGCACAGTGTGAACAGTGGCTGGGTCAGACCAAGGGCAAATCAGTCAATTAATTAAGGTGTGCATCTGCACATACATCTGTATGTATAGTTATAAACATTTGTGACATGTGACATGTTATCACCATCAGGATTACCTACCAGGTGGGAAGCTTTTTAAGCCAGAGACATTAGATAAATACTTGCATGCACAATATCTAATTACTGAGAAGAGGAGACATGTACAGTCATGGCCAAAAGTTTTGAGAATGATACAAATATTAATTTTTACAAAGTCTACTGCTTCAGTTTTTCTAATGGCAATTTGCATATACTCCAGAATGTTATAAAGAGTGATCAGCTTAACAGCAATTACTTGCAAAGTCAATATTTGCCTAGAAAATGAACTTTATCCCCCAAAACACATTTCAACATCATTGCAGCCCTGCCTTAAAAGGACCACCTAACATCGTTTCAGTGATTGCTCCATTAACACAGGTGTGGGTGTTGATGAGGACAGGGCTGGAGATCAATCTGTCATGATTAAGTAAGAATGACACCACTGGACACTTTAAAAGGAGGCTGGTGCTTGCCATCATTGTTTCTCTTCTGTTAACCATGGTTATCTCTAAAGAAACACGTGCAGTCATCATTGCACTGCACAAAAATGGCCTAACTGGGAAGAGTATTGCAGCTAGAAAGATTGCACCTCAGTCAACAATCTATCGCATCATCAAGAACTTCAAGGAGAGAGGTTCCATTGGTGACAAAAAGGCTCCAGAGCGCCCAAGAAAGACCAGCAAGCGGCAGGACCGTCTCTTAAAAGTGTTTCAGCTGCGGGATCGGGCTACCAGCAGTGCAGAGCTTGCTGAGGAATGGCAGCAGGCAGGTGTGAGTGCATCTGCACGCACTGTGAGGCGGAGACTTTTGGAGCAAGGCCTGGTCTCAAGGAGGGCAGCAAAGAAGCCACTTCTCTCCAGAAAAAACATCAGGGACAGACTGATATTCTGCAAAAGGTACAGGGAGTGGACTGCTGAGGACTGGGGTAAAGTCATTTTCTCTGATGAATCCCCTTTTCGATTGTTTGGAACATCTGGAAAACAGCTTATTCGGAGAAGAAGAGGTGAGCGCTACCACCAGTCTTGTCTCATGCCAACTGTAAAGCATCCTGAAACCATTCATGTGTGGGGTTGCTTCTCAGCCACGGGAATCGGCTCTCTCACAGTCTTGCCTAAAAACACAGCCATGAATAAAGAATGGTACCAGAATGTCCTCCAAGAGCAACTTCTCCCAACCGTCCAAGAGCAGTTTGGCACTCAACAATGCCTTTTCCAGCATGATGGAGCACCTTGCCATAAAGCAAAGGTGATAACTAAATGGCTCAGGGAACAAAACATAGAGATTTTGGGTCCATGGCCTGGAAACTCCCCAGATCTTAATCCCATTGAGAACTTGTGGTCAATCATCAAGAGACGGGTGGACAAACAAAAACCAACAAATTCAGACAAAATTAAAGCATTGATTCTGCAAGAATGGACTGCTATCAGTCAGGATTTGGTCCAGAAGTTGATTGAGAGCATGCCAGGGAGAATTGCAGAGGTCCTGAAGAAGAAGGGTCAACACTGCAAATATTGACTTGCTGCATTAACTCATTCTAACTGTCAATATAAGCTTCTGTTACTCATAATATGAATGCAATTATATTTCTGTATGTGATAAAAACATCTGACAAACACACATAAAAACCAGAGGGCAGCAGATCATGTGAAAATATAATATTTGTGTCATTCTCAAAACTTTTGGCCATGACTGTAGTTATGTTATATAGACATTGTAAGCAAAACCTAACAAAGTTATTAGTACAGAAATGAATGCTAGGGAGATAGTATGATTGGAACCAGGAGAAAGTTGCTTCCATACAAACAATAGGAGCGGAATTGTAGTACTCCAGCATGTCCACAATACAGTGGATGGAGTCTTCTTTCAGCACTTCTCCCATTACTGTGGTGGCAGCAAGCTTAGTGGATAATTCCGAGATGTAGATGTCAGACCTCAACAATCAGATACTGATGACCTATCATGTGACTAGGCCCTCAATATGAAAAATACCTGGTGGACCTGAAAAACCTATGTAAGTGATGAATTAAGTGGATAGGTGATAATTTGATATCACTGTAATATTTACAATCCCTGATCACTGATTTACTTGCATGAACCATTCTAAATTTGACTTCCCTTATATCCAAGCATAGATTTCAGTAAGAAAGACTTGATAAGAAGGGTTATTCTCCAATAAGCACTGAGTTTTACTTCTTTGAAGAGAGATTGTATTAAGCACTAAAACCACATTAGTATGTTAGTCATGATAAAACAACAGGCATCCACATGCTCTAGATTATTTGTATATCGTGACTGGCACTGTGTTAGGAAATTGCTAGATGAACAATTCCCCAGTAACTGGTGAAACCTGGGAGGAAGAGAATGACAAGACAGTGAGTCCTAAGGCTGAACCCATCCACAGTCCCTGCCTAGTTGCCTCACCTACCATAGGCGGTAGGGGACAACTGGGCGATAGTCCTTTCTTATAATGTAAGTGATAACACAGAACCCAGACAAGACAAACAACAACAAATGGGAGGTCAGCTAGCCAAGGGGTCGGAACCACTCGAGCAGCGAATCAGAATCCAAGAGAGTAGTCACAAGAAAAAGCCAAGGTCAGAAATATGAATAAGAACAGCAAATAGTATAGACCCAGCACGCACAGAAAGGCAATAGTAAGCAATAAGGAGCAGGCTGGAAAAGTATATAAAGGAATTCGCCCTAGATTTGATTGGCCAGGAGAAATGTCAATCAAAAGCATTAACTTAACTGCCTAGTAGCCAAAGAAACTAAAGCACTGGCTGGACTGACACACAGCAATGGATCCTCAGCTGTGCTACAACAGGTGCAAAGGATCCCAACTGAACACGCCTCATGCGACGAAACGTGCAACCGGAGGATGGTGCAGAGGCCCGAACAGGCAAAGATGTTACACACTGCTTGGAAGCCTTATCTTTCAGCCAGAGTTTAGAGGCGCCATAGTCTGATCCACTCTGGATGATTTGGAGCAACCATGTATTATCATGACACTTTCCAGCAGTGGTTTTTGCCTACAGTTTCAGAAGGTTAAAAGGTGACCATCCTAATGGGATAGCCCATTAAAGAAGGATGTTGGCTGCCAAGATTAAGATAAGGTGTATTGTACTGCAGCAAAACCTGGAAATCAGGGCAGTTCTCTTACAGGATTGTTGCAATAGAAATGAAAGTAACACTAAAGCTAGGGCTACAAGGCACTTTGACCATGTCTCCTATCTCACGACTAAAGATCGCTGTGTCGCTCTATGACTCCTTCACCAACATAAGTGAATGGAGTTGCATTGCGATCCTGAGGGTGCTGCAACTATAACTTCTAGTTGCAAAAAGTGTGCATGCATGCATTCATTCGGCATGATCCGGATACAAAATCAAATTCCTGTTGATCTGCCCCATCTTTAGCTGGAGACTAAGGAAGCAGTCTTAGTCAAGCAACTGTGAATTAATGATCTTTTCCTCAGGGTAGCACAGCGGGGTAGATTTTGCTACAGCCAGTTGTCTTACAGCTAGATACAAAATACTGTTGAGGAGATAAGAGAGGGGCATGACTGAGCTCCAGAAACACATAGAGAGAATGAATCTATATATTTCTTAATTTTAACTGTAATATAAGACATAATAAGACCAAGGGAAAGAAGGAGACTAAGGGAGAAAATGTTGGGATGTGTTTGTGTATTTTTTGTGTTTAGTGTTTCTTTACGCATTACATAACTCTCACTGAAATGAATGTGTTATCCTGCTAATACATGGATGTTCTGGTCTTCTACAGGGAGAGACATTCCTTTTTCCAGCTAGTCAAAAAAAAGACTACCGTCTATTAACTGACAATGCCCTAAAAGGGTATTTAACAATTTTTTTTTCTAAACCAAACAACCACTTTAAAAAACTGCTTCATTGCAGTAATTGCGATGAAAAAAAAACATGCCGTGGTCAGATTTTTACACCTTACACTTGATGCTGAAATCTTAACTTACCCTGTCCAAGTACAATGAATATAATTTAAAACCCCCATTTCTTTAGACCCTCAAACTTTGACTCTGTTTGAAGCCAAGGAATATCCTCTTCTACACCCATTGCTTGATAGAAGCTGCTTTATTTCATGATTAAATAATATATTTTAAAGCCATATTTCTGAATACATCACTTGCTCAAGGCAATAATTTTATACTGTCACTCTAGTATACTTTACATGTTGCTCTATAGTATATTTTTTAAGAGAGTTACTAGTTCCCTAAAATGAAGAATGCATTAGTAGTGCATTCTAAGTATAGTACTATAAGAAATGTTATCTGTACATGAAGAGCATTGTTAATGGGTGCAGATAATGGTGTCAAATGCAAAACAAGAAATGTGAATGTGTGGCTGTACCTTACTGCTGTATCCATTATAAGCAGAGGCATAACTAGTTGTAGCTCCTGCTCCACAATGCAAAATATGCAGCTGAGCCCCCAGTTACCATGTGTATTTCTAATACTGGCTGGTGTCCTTTTATGCTGTAGACAGGCCTTTAGTCCCCTCAGGCTTTAGGGCCTAGCAGTGACTGTCACCTCTGCTCCCCCTATAGCTGTGCCTCTGATAATAAGCAGGAGGAATTCATTTATATACTTGTCTGTACTTGAAAATGTAGTTGTGTTGTGTTCACTTACATTAAGGCTAGTTGCAGACGACCGTGTATTTTGCGGTCAGCAAACTAGTAATTAGTGTTCAGTTTTTGCGGACAGTGTGTGTTCAGTTTGTCTTCAGTGTTTCTTCAGCATCAGTGAAGTAGGTCTGCAAAAACTGTCAGTGTCTTCAGTGTGCCATCTGTGTGTGATCCTACTTTGCAGATCCACTATAAAAAACCACAGGTGACATCTAATGATATCCCTAGCTTGTCCGCGAAAACTGATGGCACACTGATGACACACTGAGTACATCAGTGTGCCATCCTAGGTTTTTAGTCTCCCATAGGCTTCTATGGACGAGTCCATTCCACAAAAAGTGAACAGAATAGGACCTGTTCTATCTGATGCGGCGCAGAATCACGGCTCGCACACTGATCAGTGAAAAACATGGTTGTGTGCATGTGCTATAGAAATGAATGGGTCAGTGTGCAATCCGCGAAAATCAAAGATAGCACACGGATCTCGCCCACAGTGTTCTGCAATGGGCCTAAGTTTGAGCACAACATCTATGAAAGTAGAATTACTAATTGATCTAGGGTATAAACAGGTGCACACAGTTAAATAACACTTTTTGGGAAGGAAAACACAATTTCATTATTATAAACAAAAATAAAAATCACTAATCAAGTTGTCAAAAAATGCACCTGGCTGCAAGGAAGAAGCACATTATAACAGCATTATGTATGTAAATCAACCTTTATTCCTTAATCTCAGCCTTATTTTTGGGGATATAAAAGAGGCAGGTAAACACTGTAAGGCTAAGGCCCCACGTTTCAGAAAAGCTGCTTTTTTTGTTACAGATTTTGCTGTGTTTTTTTGAGCCAAAACTAGGAGTGGCTACAAAAGGAATGGAAACTATAAAGGAAGCTTTTCTGTTCAAGCCACTCCAGGGTTTGGCAAAAAAAAAAAAAAAAACTGCAGCAAAATATGCAAGAAAAAAAGCAGCTTTTCTGCAACGTGGGTCCTTAGCCTAAAAGTGAGTGGATTTTACTAAACTTGCATTAACATATAAGTCTTTAAAATAGAAATGCTGGAGCAAATTTACTAATAAAATAACACTAAGATTTAGACTAGACAGTTCCAATTTCTCACAGTGGCTGATGCTGGATGATGAATGTGGTGCTTAGCATGTAGGCAGGTTTTTTTTGGCACAAAATAAGGCAAGAGTTCTGGTTGCATTTAGCTAAGTAAATCTCCTCCAATGTGTTTACTGCCTTTTAAATGTTGTATCTACTGTATCTTTTAGTGATAAAACTTTCTTTAGATGGTACTAGTGGAGATGCACACTTCCTTTCTGTATTGAATACATAGACAGTGCAGCAGGTTATATGTGCTTTGTGGCATCTGAAATAAATGGAAAATAATGGACAGAAAAGAGGCAACAGGCTAATTTTGTGTTGATTGTGTACAGACCTTCTGCAGAGTCTAAGTTTTGTCAGAGGCACTACATCTACAGCTTTAGTGTATACAGTCACTTAATATTATAACAATTCGAGATGGGAAAACCTCTGAAGATTCTTTTCAGGCTAAATAAATTTGTCACAAACTGGAAGTGGATTATTATACTCCGGGGTCTCTTAAGACCCCACAAGATAATAGGTGGAGTCCCAGGGGTGGTGTCGAAAAATAACGAACAATTATATGCACTTTCCCTAACCTCTTCTGGGCATCCTAGAGGCATTCAGCACTCCCTCTGGGTCCTCTTCTGGTGTTTTCCAGCTTCCTAGATGTCACATATGTCACATATGTCACAGCAGTCACATGGGGTGCATTAATGTCATGACGCTTGCGTAGCATGACGTGACCCAGGAGGCCAGAAAAGGACCCAGAGGGACTGCTGGATGCTGCGAGGATGCTCAGAAGAGGCAAGGGAAGGTGAGTATAACTATTTTTATTTTTTTACACCTCACTTGAGCCTCTACCTATTATAAGAGTATAATAATTTAACTTGCAGTTAATAAGTGATGAACCCCCAAAGTTTCAGATTAAGATCAAACCCAAAATATTTGGAAAATTTGATTAAAATTTAAAAAATTTGGGTTGGATCTTTAATGACAATATAACACAATCCTGATTTAAATAAAATGTTATGTTCTTATGATACATTGTCTTAAAAACAAATAATCTGGGTGTTGTGCAAAGAATGACAGAACATGGCTACTAGGGTTGCTAACCATGCATAACTTCTTGTACAGTTTGAAAACTAGGACTTCCCTCACTGTTTGTACAAAAATGAAATGCGTCCATCATTTTTCCTAAAGCTGGAGGAGATGACACCAGTTATTGTGAAAGTAATTATTAGCATTTTGTACTATACACAGCTAATATGTTCCTATTTGTACTCTGAGCAATAAGCTACATCTTTCACTTATTTTAGTTTTACTGTTTTTACAATTTGTCAGTAAAAATGCTGGTTGTCTAGAAATGAGAAAAAAAAATCAAGTGGGCAATCCAGATTTTCAATGTAAAAATTTGTGAATGCTAGAAAATACATTTCCTTAAGTGATTAAAGTGTTTTTCTAGGACTGATTAAGGAAGCTGTGCCCCCTTAATTGTGTACCAGACATGACTCTGTAGGTTTGGTACTAGCTTTGTCTGGTACTGTAGATTACTCCCATTCACTTTAATGGGGATAAACTATAAAATGTTGCTCTATACTCTTATTTTTCGATAGTTAACGGTTACCTGAAATGAAGAATTTTCAGGGGGATTTTTACCATAAAATGTACAGAGCTGTACCAGGTAAATTATAGGGGATGCAAGGTAATGGGGATGTGATGCTGAATGGCCCCTTCAATTGGTAATGGTGCCAGGACTCACCAATCTGACAATGAATTCCTATTCTATGAATAGGCCATCAGAAGTTGTGGGAAACCACTTTAACCAGTTGCTGCCCACCCATTAATTATATACTTCCGGGTGGCATCTACCTCTGCAAGGACAAACCTGTATGATAAGCAGTTGCAGAACCAGGGAGCAGGTTGTTACAACAACCAACCCTCGAATAGCGAAGGCTGGGACGGTTTATTACCATCGCCGCCTTCCTGATTGCTATGTACACACCCCTTTAGGAGCTGCGGGGTAGTAGGGGACCTACATCACCATAACAGAGAGGGAAAACTATTTAAAAATTTTTTTTAGTAGCACTTTGTGTTATTAAAAAACATGAAAAATGTGAAAAACAGTTCCACCTCTATTTTTATTTACTTTTTCCTGGATATAAAAAAAAAACATGCATAAAGCCCTATTTATCACTGAAAAAGATGCAAAAAGTATGTGAATGATTCGAATGAAAGAAAATGTTATAATTCTCAAAACCACATTTACAAATAAACCCAAAAGATATTTCATGCAACATACTTTGTGGATCAATAACAATATCTTATTTGACTATACTCCAGGACCATGTGGTACATTGAATAGTTTAAAGTATGTATACATATGCAATTATGCATCAGTACAATAATGAGGCAAATACATACTGTACAACTAGAAATAAAGCTTGTATGTTTGCTTGTTCTATATGTTTGGCTAACACAACTAGTGGCACAATATATTTACAATACCCTAACTATATTATAGTTAATTTAGTGAGAGGATAGTCTACTGCAGCATCCTGTGTGTACTGATAATGAAAGCCCTTTAAATCATACCTGCTGTTTCACGTGACTTTTCAAGGTACGCTGCCATGTGTGTACATGAGGAATAGCACTATTTGTGCCCATTATATGATTTTTATTATGCCTTTTTAGGAGTTTTTCCCCTCTATCTCTAGTCTGCATTTATCTCTGAGTTGGGGGATAGAAACAAACTGCAACTAGAGAAGAAACTGTCTCTCATTAATAAACAGCCCCAGGACCGTGTGGGGAATGCTGTAAATAGAGAAGTTCTGCACTCCTGTGAATAAAGTACTTGGACTGCGATAGAAACTTCCTATTTAGTTCCAGCAATAGCTTAAGCTTGTGTCTCACTTACTTTCTCCCTTCGCTCCTGCTCATTTCATCCCCTCTTGTTTTCACAGACTTCTATAGTCTTGTAAAATCTGATACATGTGACAGTCCATCTCAAGATGGATATAATAGAGATTTCAAATCACTGAGCAGTGTATAGGAGGCTGTCAGCCCGTGCAGACGCATAGGCTGACAGTCTCCATTCAAGGCAGGATCAGCCAGGTATGTGGAGGGACAGCGATGGGGCAGACCCAGGGTCACTGACCAGACCCCAGGCTGCCAAATAGGAGCAGTGGCACCCCCCAAAACGTCGCTGGGGGCCAATCGGGACCCCAATATGTAATAAAACCCCTGAGATGCCGTGGTCATGTTTGACCGCAGCATCTCAAGGGTTAACACCCGCGATTGGAGCTCAGCTCCAACCGGGGTTGTTAGAGGACAGTGTCAGCCGTTACATACTGCTGACACCCGCAAAGCAGGGTGCGCACATAGTTTCTGTGTGCGCACCATGCTTCCTCCATGGTTTGCGGGAAGGCCTTCCTGGCAGCGCCGTACTATTAGGGCGGATGTCGGGAAGGGGTTAAAGCGATTCACTGCGAATTAATTCGGATCGAAACGTTACAGAAAATTCGGCGAATCTGCCCTAATCGAATTTTTTTTAAAATTCGCTCATCTCTAATCATGACCTATCTTCAAGCAGATTCTGCCTTGTAAACCCCAATGAAATAAATGAGAAGCAGAAAATACGATAGCTTTTTTGCAGCGGTTTTTGGAGCATTAGTGGGGTTTTTTCTGCCTCCCATTCATTTAAATGGGCACTGCAAGGCAGAATCTGCCTAAAGATAGGTCAAGACGCTTCTTTTTCCCTGTACCTGAAAATTAAGAGGAAAAAAACTGAGGTGAATGGGAGAGTTTTTTAGACAGAATTTTAGGCGGATTCTGCCTCAAAATTCTGCCAGCAAAAAACTCTGCTTGAACTTACCCTTAGTGCGTGCAAGGGGTTGGCTGAAATCAATTGCGAGTGCCAGCTCTTCTGTGATTGGTCCATTTGAAGCGGGTGCTTTAGCGCTAAATTCAAATTGATGAATCACAGGAGAGCTGCTGCCACTACTGAATTCGATAGAGGCAGCGGCTCTTCTGTGATTGGCAGCTTCGCCATTTTTTTTTTTCTTCAAGCATTGCCACCAACCACTGCCACCAATCTTTCTTTTACTATACCTGTACTGTGACATTATAGCTATTAACATCATAGCTATTAACAGCAGTGGTCCTGCTATCACAGAAGGGCCACTGCCGCTACTGAATTCACAAGCAGCAGCAACACTGCTATAATTGGTTCATCTAAATTTAAATGGCCTAAGTGTATATTCATAATGGAGCCAGTCCAATATGTTTTTTTAACCGCTTCTACCTATGTTATTTGCTAGCCCTGTACTGTGACATCATAGTGTCACAGCACAGGAATAGATCATAGCGGGATCACCACCACTAGTAGTTGCCAGCCCCTTTCAGTCATGTGACTGATGATGATCCGACTCCAACCACAGAAGGAAACACCCCCCCACCTCACTGCCATCCCCTTTAATAAGTCTTCCTCAAAGTTTCTTATATTTGCCTGTACTATTAATTTATACAAAGTTTGTTGCAAAAACCATGATCACATAACCATTTACAATTATTACAGATATCAAGGAGGACTCATAGATTTGAACTTCAGACACAGCATTGTTTTCTGATACCCATGTGGTTCATCTTAAAACAACTAGCCTCATGTATCTATTCTGCAATTCCATATACTGCAGCACTTACCTGTCTAGGAACAACCTATAGTGATATTCCTGTGGATGTTACATATGTCCAAGATCTGAATACCTTTAATTCTGCTTCACTATACAATTTATAATAAAGCCTTTATAATAAACCATTGTGTAATAATACCGGGACCTGATATATGGTATTGCGCAGCTCTTAAAATGAATGCCTAACCATGTATTACACAAATAGGCTATTTCCTCCAAAAAGAAAGGCACTCTTAGTAAGGTTAGGTTCACACCAGCGCTTGGATTCTATTCAGGGATTCCGTCCTCGAATCCGCTTGAAAAATGCGGAGTGAAAAGTCCTGTAAGCAGGACTTTTCTCTCCGCATTTTTGGGTGGAAACCGTATGGAAACCCTTATAGTCTTTTTATGTGGATTGGGTTTCTGTTTTCCAGGTTTTCCAGGTGGACCCAAAGAACAGAAACACAAGCGCTAGTGTGAACCTAGAGTAAGTTAGCCTCCACTTTGGCTCATAGAGGGTGGTCAAAATCAGAATATAGGTTAGACCAGAATCTGAAAACAAGTAAGGCAACTTGTATTTTTGAGGACCAGGTAGATTTGTTAGCATTTATCTGTAGGTAATGTGGTTACCAAATATTTAATTGTAGAATTGGCAGTCTTCTTCAACCACAAGAGAATTTTGCATTTATTTAACACTGAAGCGTTCCATAATACCTGTGTAGTCAATGACGAAACCACCACTGCTCACAGAAGCATCACTGCGAAATGCGATGAACAGATTGTTGCTGCTGCTCTCTATCCTGTCAGGTAGCTGGGAGCCGTAAAAACTTCCTATTAGTGGGCTCAGTGAGTCTGGGCCATCATAGATGTGCAGAAAATCATAACCAGGCTCAAGATTGAAGCTGGAATAAAAAACACACAGAAATGGTGTAAGTAATGACAAATACAGAATTCAGTGCACCTTTATGCTTTCTCAACAAATGGAAGGTGGTCAAAGAGTAAAACCTATTACTAACAACTTGTTAGAAAACCCTTTTACGATTAAAAAAATGGCATTAACCAATGCAACTTTTTAACAGTTAAATGTGTGGTCTTTTTTGTTACATTTCACCATAACCTAGAATTTCTGAGAAAAGATTTAGCATAACTTGTCATTTAGCAATGAAATCTCTGCTCTTTCTATGTTTAAAAGTCAAAGAGGTGGTAATATGGTAATATCAGTGACTGACAACCTCCCCTCTATGACCATGCATACTGTGATAGTTGTCACATGGATCACCTCCCTGACTTCTCAACATAGAATGAGGTGGAAGGAAAGGTATCTAGATAGTTAGTTGCTTTTGTCAGACCATAATCTGTGACCAGATAACCACCTATAACCACCATGTTCAGTGGGGTTCTGACAGCTCAAGTCATTTCAATGGAAGTGCTAGAGATACGGGAAGCATTCAGAATGGGGACCAAATTAGTAGCCTGAAAGTTTCAGTAGTGGCATTCTTCAACAACTAAGGACTGAGGCAGCTTTTCTTCCAAGATTGTATGTTAAGAAATTATTTATTTAAGCAATTGGGAATTCATCTTTATAATTGTCTAGAAGTAGCTTCAGTTCGTTCACATTGCTTTGTCTAGGTAAACTGATTTAGTGTTTCTATCCACTGACAGATGACAAGAAGAAGTGAGGGTCCCTTTGGGACTTCCAGAACACAATTGTAAAATAGAAGGGATCTGCAGAGTTAATTAGAAATACCCTCTCTACACTGATGAAAAAGTCTATGACCTCTCTATATCTAGAGTGACCTAGCATTTCTTAATTCGTCATGCAACACATCACACAGCTCCCCAGCCACTACAAGTTAAAAATCTAATAGAAGCACAGATATATGTGTCTGTCCCCTAGAGACCTTATTATCACTGGCGATCTTTTCTCCACCTTATAAAAGCAAATGACTTCATTAACAAGTCCTGTCCAACACTTAATGGCAAGGAAGACATTAGCAAGATACATTAAAGGCAATTCTATTGCGAGTCTGCAGCTCAGCCCACGACTGATGTAAGGTAACAGAGAGGCTTCACTAATTAGAGATCATTGGAAGCTGAAAGATAGCCGCAAATGACTGTAGAAACTGTTACTGGACTACCTAAAATCAGAAAATATTTTATTTTATTCCCAATTTAAGTTTGTTTTCAACATTAATCCCATCCACCGGCCAAACCATTGATGATCATGCTATGTGAAACAACAGTCCTGCTGAAAGTGGTCTCTTGGCAGCCTGGCCTGTATTAGTGAGGTGCAACGCTTTACAAATTTCCTTTTACAATTACTTCTGAACTGTGTTGGGGATTCATAGGGGTTCTCAACTTGTCACAAAAGAGAAGTATGTTCTAGGACTATGTTATTAACAAGGTAGCAACCAACACTAGTTACTTTCTATATAGGGAAATTCTGGAAATTACTGTATAGTAAAACACAAAAATAGACTTAGAAACTAGTTATTTGAAATGGCAACCCCTATATTGTTCATGTGGTACTGGTAAATTGTCCACATAAATGTTTGGGTGAAACAGTACAACTGAATTGCCATGACTGATATTTAACAATATTTCACAGTATACAGTACATACAGAATGCATCTATATAAAAAGTTGAATACTATGAGTACCATTGTATATACATTCCTGACCTAATGTTTTCTCTGGTAATTTGTTTTCTGGAAAGTGTAGTATTGACAACAGACACTGTACAGTCATTTTGTGACGCTCAGGTAAGTTGTTTGGCTAAAACCAAGCTTATTGACTGTTTCCAATGATGACCAGCGAAATGGTACACATGTGCCCAACCTTGCCTATTTACCTGGTTCAATATGTCACCAAAAATTTAAAATGAAGAGGCATGGAAAAAAACAACACCCAGCAGAGTAACCTTTTCTTCCAAATCTGGCCATCACTTTTCTTGTGATATTTCAAAACAAGAGAATAGGTAAGGAAGAACACATCTGGAGCCCTGGACTATGTTTATTGTTAATTTTTTAAGTAGATTATTGCTGAGTTAATCTTGTAAATGGTGTTTGAAAGTTGAGATAAACTTTTATGTAGGACATTAAACTAGAAAATTCCAAGCCACTCTCCATCAAAGACATACTAGAGGAAAGTATGAAATATGTAACGCTAACTTACCAACATTATTTTAGCTGTGTTCCTTTTCACAGCAGCTGCATTTGTACATTTTAACCCTTTCATTATGAGCAGTTGGGTCATGTGATTACAGTGTAACTGTAAGTCTACAGTATATCTTTCTCTCCTGTGCAATGAGGAGGTTAGCCTTCCTTATGTGGCTGACTTCCTGTGAACTTTGGGATTACATCAGCATGTATGAAATCTTGCATGATAGCTGTCAGAACCTTACCTTGCCACCGAGCTCCACCCTCCTTGTTCCCCTGCATGTTCTTTAATTTATAGAGTGCTGCTGAAGATATAATTTCTGCCCTATCTAAGGGAGGAGGACAGTAGTGATAATGTATACCCATACAATGATTAACTGCAGAGTTATAAAACCCCCTATCTCTCTGACCCTTTCTCTCTGAGTGTTGTCTGCAAAATATCCATAGGAGCCTGATGGCAGATAACAGACAACAAAAAAAGGGCTTTTCTAAAAAAAACAAAAAAAAAAACCAAGTATAACATGAGGTATACACAAGAGCCTCTACATTACTCACAAATGATAACCAATATATAAATAAAACAATGAAATGATTGCCCTATGTGACATGAGCAAGAAGTTCTGCCTTGTGACATGACTATCCACACGTCATGTAGTAACTACCTAACCTGCAAAATCCCCTACCAAATCATTTAAGCCTTGGTAATTCTTCTCCAGTAAGGACTTATGGGATCCAGGGGCGTAACTGTAGGGGATGCAGAGGCTGCAGTCGCTTCCGGGCGCTGAGTTATGCCTCTGATAGGATCTCTAATAAATATACACAGTGTATAGGTGTGGAAAGTCTATATACAGGTTGTGTTATTGTGAGTATAGTAGAAATCAGAAACTGGTTGATATATGTAGTTTTAGGGAATTTTAAGGACTGTAATATATCATGAAGAGTGAACACACAGCAGTAGCCTATAATGAACAAAGGGGGCCACACAGCAAAGATTAACATTGGCCCCTTGGTTTTGCTACCCTGCTACCCAGAACAGAAGGGCCTGAAGTTTATTGTGATCCTACATAGATTTTTGGTACCCAGTAGTAAAGAGGATGGGACAAATTACAGTTCTGATCCTTGTCTCATAGAGGTCCAGCTGCATTGTCTGCCTCTATGATATATACATTTTTGATAAATAGAATATACTAGAACATCATGCTGTGGAACATTTGCAGAATACTTGTCATACATACGTGTTAAATGAGAGTGCAATCACATAGTCGGAAGACACGGTCAGCTTCCAGTCGCACTCCTTTAAAGGAGGATAAGGCTCAGGGTATTGAGGAGACAGGATCACCCCTGTTGGTCCAGTTAAATTTCCACCACATGGAGCTGAAAACAGGAGAGCAGTGCTTAACCTACAGTTTCTTGTAAATTGAAAACACTATGTATAGAAATATTATACTGTACTTCTAGAGGTCAACACACAAGGATAAATGACTATGTGGATGTGCAGAATATTAGGCTAATATAAATTACATTCATGCATAGCATTATAATAATTATTGAAGTTATTATAATTTTGGCTGACATCGACATTTCCATAGTAAAACCAATTCCCATATTACAAATGAAAATATCTGCAGGCTGAAAAATAACCTTTGTTGCAATTAGTTTATCAGCTGAAGTGGAGAGAGAACTTGCGTGTGTTTTTTGCAGTAACAGAAGCATTTCATGTCAAGCAGACAGAAAAATCAATGTGATGGGTCTGATGTACCAGAGTCAATCAGCATGTTGAACATTCGAGCTATCTATTTCAGAATATTTGCTTACAATCTTATAACAGAAGTAAAACTGAGCCAATAACAGGCAAGAATTACTGCTCCCTTCTTCAGACGCCTTAGCTTTAAGAAGACACCATGTTATGGATCTTCACTCCCATCACATCTACTTAAAGAAGCATTTTAATGGCTTAGATATACAAAGCTGCTTATCCCAATACCTAAAAACATGATAAAAGGCTCTTACAGTCAAATGCCCATTCACTGGAACAAACGCCAAGTCTTATAGAGACCAAAAAACAATGTCTGACAGAGGAAGGGAATTCTGTAATGTGAGGACACATTGTTAATTCCTGCCAAGTACTGCACAGTATAATGCATAATATGTATGTTCAATAAAACTTATATTTACAATGAAACCTCTCTGAAACGCCACCTCTTTGAGGAGTCCAACCCCTCATCCCAGATTTTCAGTTTCACCATATATTATGCATACTACCCATTTTATGTGACGATCACTTCCCCAGAATACCAGTCTTCAGTCTTATTGGGTGGTTGCCTCTCAAGGTATGAGCATCTGGGTACATTTTCAGTCTCTGCTTCTCATATACAGTAGCCTTGCCATTAGTAAAGCTATATAGTTGTATGAGCCATGTAATACAGGCATGTGCATGAGTCTTTAACTATGTGATTAATAAAAAAGCAACACATATAAGAGTGTTGGTGTTTCCAATAGAAATATTTTATTGATATTTAAAGCAAAACAATGTTTGACTGTAATGAGAAACTCCAATTTTTCTTAATTACAAAATGTGTGAAAAGGTGAAGTGAAAGGTGTTCATAAAGCCTATGAGACCTGAGTGAAAAGGCATTCATAAGACCTCATAGGTTGGAGTAAAAGGTGTTCATAATACCTCATAGGCGGGTGTTATTAATAGCGCTCTAGCTTACCGATGCAAACTGGAGGGTTGGGGTTCCAGTAGAACCTATCTGCAATCTGAACACAGTTGATCTTGGCTTCGCCCTCTAAAAGATACCCTGGGTCGCACTGAAATACAATAGAGTCACCAGCATCACGACTATCTCCACTTCGGCTACCATTCTGCGGTATTCCGGGATCATTACAAGAAGTAGCTGTAGTAACTGAGAAGAGCAAACAGACCATAGAGCTTTCGTCAAGTTATCATTATTATTCTAAAACATATTGCTTTATAATTCTGCTCTATATCTGTGTCTTGTAAAAGACATTTTATCATCTGAGCACAGATGTTCATATTATTCCCTTAACAATTCTATCTAGCCCAACTGATTTCATATAAACCAATGACACCAGTCTTTTCATGAATCTAGCACAAAAACTAGCATATTTCCTATTAATACCCATGCATCACAAACTCCTCTCCGTTCTGTGCATTAATGAAATGTGTACCACATAGAATAAAATATATTAACTACTATAATAAGAACTATTGGAATTGGTCATTAAATGTTATACAATGTTTGCTGTTGCAGAATACATCAACCCACTATGAGTTATCTTGGTTATCATGTCTAACAGACCAGCATCAATGACCCTATGTGGCTGCTCAGAGTACATTCTGTAAGCAGATAATACATTTCACCTCTATTTGCAGTGGCTTATAACGTGGGCATAGATTCAATTTATTGGAGACAATACTGAACCATAATGTCTACAATGAGATGAGCGAGGGATGGGGGACAATCATCTGCAACTTTCAGCACGCTATCATTTCTACATTAAAAGGTGCAGGTTCAGCAGGGAGGGGAGCCTGTCAGAGGCTAAACGCCTGATTAGCTTTCTAATCTAATCTGATATTAGAGAAACATTATTTTCTCGCTGTTTCAAGAGGCCTGTGCTTTTTTATAGTCTTCAGGGAGAAGGAGACACTTGATGGCAATAAGTTCATGAATATAATTTGTGTGGAGGCATACCTTATGCATGCTAACATCTGGAGAAGTTAACAAGCAGATGAAAAGCAAACAGTACGTACATGTAATATAGTTTATAACTCATGCATACATAGAAAATTGCTTAAAAGTCAAAAATGGCATGGTTTTACTTAGAGCTATCAAAATATACCTATCAATCTATCTATTTATGTAAAACAAAAAGGCAGTAAAGCAATAAGGCAAACTTTAACAGACAATAACGGCAACATTTCAGTTCTTCAATAGAGTGTTCTCAAGTTTATAGACTATAATGGGGTCCGTAAAAACGCTTGCTTCGTGTGGAAACAGAGCGGTAACCACATGGACTCCATTATAGTCTATGGGGTCTGCGGGTTTCCCAGGTAAACTGCTTTTTATGCGTATAGGTTTCCGTTTGGGGGGGGTCCCCAAGCAAACTCCCCAAACGGAAACCCAAACGCAGATGTGAATCGGGCCTAAGATATGACCAGTTTTTTTAAACACCACAATTTTGTATCTTATCCTTTATGTGCATATGTATGGCCATCCAGTGGTTGTGTTGAGCATTTAAGCCTGTCCAATCATTTTGTTAGCATGTTGTGACATTGTATGAAATTTGTTTCATGTGAGCTAAAGTAAGTTTCAAGGGTGGATACATCTGTATAGTTACTTTTTCCAACCAAGTAATAGTAATATGTTGGATTCAGTGTTTATGAACACTTCTTACCTGAGAAATGAATAGAAAACCCTTGTTTGCTTGTAAAGAAGTCTGTATTGAACTGTACAGTAACAGAATTGAAAGTGCTGTGTATATCTGGAGGCAAAATGGAGCCACTTAGCTCCTTCATGAGAATGCCACTCTCCATGGATCCATCCCATATCTTCAGAACATCATGAACTTCCTCAGTGTGGAAAACAGTGAAGTGTAATCTATGATAGAATCAAAGAGTTATATTGGTATAAAGAAGGTGAACTGTCCATAAATAAGCACACAATAAAAACACTTCGAACAAGCAAAATGTTCTCAGAACATGCCAGTGCTGTGGAGCTTGGTGAACTACTTCTACCACTACATTGTTACATAGTAACATGAAATGGTTGAAAAAAGGTACAAAATATATTCAGACTATGTTGATCCAGAGGTTGTTACTATAGACAACAGTCATAACAGTGTTCACTCTTGAAAGGGAAAAAAATAGGGAAAAACAATAGCAGAACCAGACCAAGACTAGTCCAGATGTTGAGAACCAGCAACAGAAGAGGGCATACTATGAATTTGTCATGTGATCACTATTCCCCTATGTACACCCCAAATGATAAATTCTAAGTTAAATAATATATGAACTATAGTATATGAGTATGAAATGTAAAAAAATTGCAATGTGTTAAACTAATGCACTGCATATACAATATTGCAGTATAGTATAGCATTGTATACCATAAATATATTATTTTAATTGTAGCTTGCTAGTAGATTTTGCCTCCGAGATTTTACATACTTTGTATATTGTCATACATACACATATTCATCAGAAATTACAAAGTCATTTCCTAGGACACCTAGCTGCTCAACACATCATTGCAGTCCCAACCAAAATACCTAAGTACTGTATCACTATATATATATATATATATATATATATATATATATATATATATACACACAGTACATATTGGAGCACAATTCTAATCATGGTAACATGATAATGGCAGCGGGCAGTACATGGGAGTCCCTAGCCACCTAGAATCTCTGTACAGCTTTACTCTTGTCGTTCCGTTGCCATGGTATTGTATGGTATGGTATAACAAAACTTGTGCTGGGGACCCTCTCTCTCTACCATGACCACCTTAAGTAGCAATTTCAGAATTAGAAAAGTATAGGCTATTTTGGATTCCTTTACACAGAGTGATAATGTACATAGTATTTTGACAGTACAGATAATGCACACAGTTATGTCACAGTACTGGAATAACTTACACAGTGATGACACAGTGCCAGAATAATGCACACAATAATATCACAGTCCAAGAACAAGTCACAGTCCAAGAACACAGTAAAGTCACAGTATTAGGATAATGCACACAGCAATATCACAATACTGGAATAATGCACAGAGTGATGTCGCATTACCAGCATAATGCACATAGTGATGTCAAAGTACAGCAATAATGTACACAGTGATGTCACAGTACTGGATTAATGTACACAGTGATGAAACAGTGTCAGAATAATGCACACACTGATATCACAGTACAAGAACAATGCACACAGTAATCTCACAGTATTAGGATAATGCACACAGCAATATCACAATACTGGAATAATTCACAGAGTGATGTCACAGTACCAACATAATGCACGTAGTGATGTCACAGTAACGGCATAATGCACATAGTGATGTCAAAGTACAGGAATGATGCACACAGTGATGTTAAAATACAATGATAATGCACACAGTGATGTTAAAGTTCAGGGATAATATACACAATGATACCACAGTACAGATATAATATACACAGTGATGTCACAGACCAGGGATAATGCACACACAAAAAGATCATTGTGTACATTGTGACATCACAGCACATGAAAAACAATTATATTGATGTCACATGCAAGCATTATGATAGCCCAGTAAAGTAATGGAGGAACATTCAGTTTTCCACATCCTCTTCCATCATTCATAGTTATTTCTATTAGCATCCTAGATCTCAGTGGAAATAGAACTTTTAGCTGTTGGGCCCCCTGTCTGCTATCCTGGTAGTTTTCTCATGAATTGTCAGCATATTTTTGAGTGCTAATCTCTACTTAAGCAACTCATAAAGGGCCTTAATGTCACTGCAACTCCTGAATCCCCCACAAAGCTGCAACACTGCTGCCAGAAGCTGCACTGGGGGCCCCTGAAAGCATCATACTAGTAAGATGAGACTATAGCACATTACATGATGCTTTTTGCCTCTTTCACTTCATCTACATATCCACCACACAGGTTTAGAGATCTGTATCTAAACTCCCCTGTATGAGCTAAAATTGAATTACCTTTTTTTCTGTCCTGGTACAGTTTTTTTCTTAAGTTTACATATAACATTAATGCTTTGATAAATGAGGCAATGATTTCAAGACATTGGATCTTGAGTGCACACAAGGCAGGCCTTTCGATAAAGCGCTTCCTAACATCACATGAGAAATTAAAAAGGCATTGTGGTTGTGCGCTATTACACTCTGTCAAATCTCTGCCAGCTTTGTCATTGATTAGCATACATTGTACCCAGACATCCATTTGCATTTATATAGCACTTTTATCCAAAATTGCATGCAACTGTGCTGTACAATCTCAGACAGAGCAAAGGGGATTTCAGAGATCAGCTTTAGCTCAGGCAGCGAAATGAAACCCGCAGATTCAAACAGACAGTCTGCTAACTGCGTGCCCCCAGCCTGTCCCTTCCACCCGGGGTGACAATGACACTTAGCCATGTGGGACTCTCTGACCGACTCTGTCCTCTGTGGTGATGCATGACAGTGACAGAGTGAGAAGGGTCTCTGCAATGAACATGTGGCTTATGTCTATAGTGACACTGATTGGCCGGGAGGCTTCTTCATTGCATTCTGTCTGTACTGGGTCTGTGTACTGGTCTATGAGACAGTCTACAGTCACATTACAGATTTTCTCAACACGAATATGAGGGGCGGGAGAACAAGCCATTCGCTCGCAACAAGCAAAGTAGCTACAGAAATAGAGAAATTAGTTATTCAGTAAGCATATAAGTATTTATTTATGAGAGACTTGCATTCACCCAAGGGTGGAGTTTTTAACAACAGGTTCCACCGCGCAAACTTTTGTTAGGGTAGAAGGGGTGGCATGTACAGCACACTGTGAGACTGAAAGGACTCAGACAGTGGAGAACTAGGTGCTGGAGACAGATGAGTATGCTTTTTTTTTTTTCTTAATTTTTTACATTTCACCCAGTTGCCACATGGGTTGCTCCAATTCCTGAGCAGACCCTTTAATATTAACTTTTACTGTCCCCCAAACTTATCAAAGAGTGGGAGCAGGTAGCAGACAGGTAAGTAATAAGAGCCCCCTTTCCTGCCCCCCACAGGCTGTAATGCCCCACATGGTATATTACCCATTTACTGGCTCCAGACAGTTTACAGTCCTCTTTATTGACCTCCAAAAGCTAAAACTTCCTCCTTTATCGACCTCTCACACAGTATCACACCCCCTTTATTGACCCCCACAGAATATTGGCCCTCATACACTATAATGGCCCTATCACTGTTACACTATTACACTGTTACACTGTTACACTATTAGCTCATTACCTACTTGTCTGCTCCCTAGTCCCACTCTGTCTCTCTGGTCCAGGCGAACTGCTGTGACATCGTGTGCGCCCAAAGCAGGAACGATGCAGGGGAGGCGGAGAGCAGACAGATAAGTATCGGCACTCTACTGCAGCTTGTAGGGACGCAGGCCTAAAGTAGCCTGAAGCCAAGAAGTCAAAGAAGTCTGTGGCTTCCTGCTCTACCAGTAGGAGAACCAGGTTGGAGTTCTGCTTCTCCCCAGTTCTGTGATCCAGTTGTATTTTTAACATATTGACTATATTTAGTCAGTTTTTATCTGTGATTTCCATTTAACTGATATGATATAGTAGGATGCCACAGAAACAAAGCTGGGCCACTGTCATAAAGCTAAATTTCATAGACTTTAAACTATATCTAGTCCTTAAAGGGGTATGTCAGAATTTTTATAGTAATGGCCAATCTCTAGCATAAGTCATAAATATTACACTGTGTCAGACTCTCATCAATCACCTGATTGAAGGGCCGTGACATTTGGGTAAAGGCTGTGGCTTCTTCTTAGTAACTGATGTCATGTTATCCATGTTCAACTCAGCTCCATTTAAATGAATTAGACTGAGCTGCTGTACCAGGCACAGCTGACATGCTGTGGACAATGCTGTGTCTGAGATACTGTGAAGAATCTGCAGTACTTATCCACTTCAATCAGCTGATCAGTGGGGGTGTCTGATGTTGGACCCTACTTATATTGATGACTATGAATATAAGAATCTCAGGATATTCCTTTAAATTCAATTTATGCAAATCAACTGTTATCATTCCGTCAATTCAGACAATTACAGTTGTGATAATTACAACATGTAAGGATACCTATGCACGGTACAAATGGCCACGGTAATGCCACCGGATTACCACTAATTGTAGGGCTTTGAACCTGCAGTTGCTGTTTGAAACAATAGCAAATACAGGTGCAGCATATCAAGTAAATGTGCAGCTTGGCAATTAGTGGTAATTGCATGCGATTACCATGGCTGGTGTGCATCATGTACTTGGCACCTGAAATAAGCAAGACAATCAGTGGTTAAAGAAGAGGCCGGACTGAGGATGCAGGCTAGGGGAAGGCCTCACATGACGTGGGCCCGAGCGGACTGCAGCCATTGGCAGAGCAGAGGAGAAGTAGGGTAGGGGGGTACTAGGGGCGGTGAACCGCGGGGGTTTAAAAGAAGAAGCCCGCGAAAATGAAGCAGTCGCGTGGGGAGAAGAGTGGGACAGTAGATCTCCGCACGTTACCTTTGCGGGATCTCCAGCGCGATGTCGGCAATCGAGGGTCTGATCGATCAGCTGCGGGCTTCTGCGGAGGTCCAGGGAGCGGAGTGGCTGCAGGCACAGCTGCAGCGCATGTTGCAGGGGCCGGAGGAGTCGCCCACGGTGTCTCCTCCTGAAGACCGAAGACGGCCGCGGAGGACCAGGCCTCCGGCGCGCCTTAGTCCCGATGAGGCCCCGCGAGCCCAGCGCCGCAGAAGGAGCCCCTCCAGGGACCCTCCGACCCGGGATGCCGGTAGGTCCGCTGCCGCCAGGCAGTCCCGGGGAGGGAGGAATCCAGGCGGGCGGCGGGGCTCGCAGCGGGGGCGGCAGGCCGCGCCCCCGCCTTTCCAGGACGGCGACCGGGTGGCAGGAGCGGGATCGGCGGCCTCTCAAGGGGGTATCGTTACCTTGGAGGCTGCTCGGCAAGAAGCGCTACCTCAGGAGACGGGGCTGCTGTCGGCAGGCCCTCAGCGGTTGGCAGACGCCGGGCCGGGTTCCTCGGGCCTTGTCGGCAGCGTGTGGGAGGCGGCACAGTCACCTGCTTTGTCGGCCTCCTCCTCCAGGGGGGGGGGAGGGCCTGCACCACGTGTGTCTTCAGCATTAGTGTTCCCGGATTTGGACCACGCAGACGGCGGCGGGATTTCGTTTCGTCCGGATACAGGCCTGGCGACTGCGGGTACCACAGCACCCAGGCAGTCAGGTGAGTGTACGTCCATCTTGTCTCCCTTGCTACCGCCCCAGGGTGTGGTGAGTCACCCGGGGGAGGTGGGCAGGGGGTTTATGGAGGTATTAAGTTTATTAGGGCAGGTGGTTAGGGGTTGGCAAGCTCCGCTGACACCGTCCCCGGTGTCGGCATGGGTTTCGCAGGTGGGGGGTAGTGTGGGGGCCGGGGGGTGGTATCGGTGGGTCGTTGGGTAGTGGGGTTGGGTTGTCAGCGGTGTCCACGGTAGTTGAGGCCGGGGGGGGCCGCGACTAGTGTAGGTCAGGGGGTGGAGAGGGCGGCTGAGGCGCCTGGGAAGGAAAAAGAGGAGGAAGCGCCGAGGTTGGATGATTCAGCCAAGGGCGAGGTATATGTATGTTTCGAGGGGCCGCTGGGGGCCCATTTGAAGCAGGAAGTGAGGGATAGGATTTGGAAAGGGGAATATGTGGAAATTTTTTCCTTACTCCCGCTAGAAAGGTTTAATCTGGACAGGGCCAAAAAGGATGAGTCTAAGAAGGAGGAGGAGGAGAAGAGGCGGTACAGGTTGATCCCCCGTACATTCGCGAATTGGTTGCAAGCGTTTGCTATTTTAGCGAGCGTCATTGGTGAAAAGGCGCCGGAGAATTGTTCCGCGCTTTTTTGCTACATGGACGCCGTTGGGGAGGCATATAGAGTTTATGGGGGTCAGGCGTGGTTACGGTATGACGAGCAATTTCGTCAACGTAAAGCGGTGCGGCCCAGCATACGCTGGGACCACAAAGATATAGGGCTGTGGTTACGGGTGACAGCTCCAGTTCGGTCAGGGCAGTCCTTTCAGGCGGGAGCCGGGAGTCCTGATGTGTCGGGGCGCTCGGCTGCATCGCAGAAGGGACTCTGTTTTGCCTTTAATGAGGGTTCGTGCAAGTTTGGGGCAAAGTGCAAATTTAAGCACGAATGCTCCTCCTGTGGAGGGAGTCACGGGGCGTCGCGTTGTTTTAAAGGGGGAAAATCTAAGGGGGGGGGACGGTGCTGGAAAAGGGGCAGACTCCGGTAGTGCTGGACGCGATGCGTCCTCAGCTAAGTGAGTATCCAGAGGCTGAGGCGGCACGATTGTTGTTAGAAGGTTTATCGGTTGGGTTTAGGATTCCGTTTGTTGAGGGGGGGTTGGGTGTGTCCAGAAGGAATTTGAGGTCAGCGTACCAGCATCCTCGGGTGGTAGCGGATAAGTTGGGGAAAGAGGTCTCGTTAGGGCGTATGGCGGGGCCGTTTAGGGGGGTTCCTATTCCCAATTTGCGGGTATCACCACTGGGGGTAGTCCCAAAAAAGGATCCTGGAAAATTTAGGCTCATTCACCACTTGTCGTTCCCCAAGGGAACGTCGGTGAATGATGGGATTGACCCTAGCCTATGTGCAGTGGTCTACACTTCATTTGATGCGGCGGTTAAGTGGGTCAGGGAATGCGGACGGGGGGCGTTATTGGCGAAGGCGGATGTGGAATCCGCCTTTCGCCTGTTACCGGTCCACCCAGATAGTTTACATTTATTAGGTTGTTACTGGGAAGGGAATTATTTTGTGGACCGGTGTTTGCCCATGGGTTGTGCTATTTCTTGCGCCTATTTTGAAACGTTTAGTACGTTTTTGGAATGGGTGGTCCGTAGAGAGGCGGGATGGTCATCAGTCATTCACTACTTGGATGATTTTTTATGTATAGGGCCGGCGGGGGTCGAGGACGTGTTCGGTCCTGCTCCGCACGTTAGAGGGCGTAGCGAGGCGGTATGGGATCCCTTTGGCGGCGGAAAAGACAGAGGGGCCGGCTACGGCCTTGACATTTTTAGGGATACTGATCGACACCGAGGCAATGGAATGCCGTTTGCCTCCGGACAAGTTAGGGCAGCTTCGTTTGGAGGTGCAAGGGGCTAAGCGGCGGAAGAAGTTGACCTTGAGGGAGTTGCAATCCCTGTTGGGAAAACTGAATTTCGCGTGCCGGATTTTACCCATGGGGAGGGTTTTTTGTAGGAAATTGGCGGCGGCGACTGCTGGGGTTACGGTACCCCATCATTACGTGCGCCTGGGGAGGGAACTTTGGGACGATCTGGCAGTATGGGATGCGTTCTTGGCCAAATACAATGGCCGGTCGCTAGTAATAGAAGATGTGGTGGATTCCAGGGGGATGGAGTTGTTTACCGATGCATCGGGGAGTGTTGGTTTTGGGGCGTATTGTCAGGGACGCTGGTGTGTGGGTTCCTGGCCGGATTCGTGGAGAGCCGAGGGATGGGGTAGGAACTTAGCATTATTGGAGTTATTCCCCATAGTGGTGGCTTTGGCCACGTGGGGGCACCGGTTTGAGAATAAGAAGGTGCGCCTGTTTTGTGATAATATGGGGGTGGTGCAGGCTATTAACAGACTGACAGCATCCTCACCGCCGGTAGTTTGTTTATTGCAGCGTTTAGTGTTATTATGTTTATCATTGAATGCCTGGGTTGTGGCGGAGCACGTCCCGGGCGTTGATAACGGTATTGCTGATGCGTTGTCTCGTCTGCAGTGGGAGTGTTTTCGTCAACTGGCACCAGAGGCGGAGATGGAGGGGGACGCATGGCCTGCGGATCTCTGGGAGCTGCCGTTCGGGCGGCATGTGGTTTGATTCACTCTTCTCTGGCTGAGGGCACATGGGTGGCCTATGAGGCGGCTTGGGGACGGTGGGAGGAATGGAAAGGCTGGTTTGAATCTCAGGTGAGGGGTCAGGATGTGTTGCTTTTTCTATTGGTGGGTCAGTGTAAGGAGGAAGGTTGGTCGGTATCTCGGGTAAATAGACTGATAGCAGGATTGGCTTTTGGTTTTCGGGCTCAGGGACTGTTGGATGTGACAAAGGCCTTCATAGTGAGGCAGGCGCTCAAGGGGTGGCGGCGAGGATGGTCGTCTAGAGATCAAAGGAGGCCGGTGTCATTCCAGTTGTTGCAGGAATTGGGGCGTTCGGTGGAGCAGGTGTGTCGCTCACCGGGCGAGGTTCGTTTGTTTCAATTGGCATTCTCGTTGGCATTCTTTGGGGCGCTCAGACTGGGAGAGTTGGTGAGCCCGTCGGTTCGGTGGGTGGGAGGGTTGTTAGCGGAGGATGTAGACCTTTACGAGGATAGGGTGGAGTTCAGAATTCGGCGGTCAAAGACGGACCAGACGGGAAAGGGGGCAAAGGTAGTGTTGTTTGCGGTCCCGGGAGTAGAGATGTGCCCGGTCAGGTGCTTGGGAGCGTTTTTACCTGAAATGCGAGTGGCAGGGGAGCCGTTGTTGCGGCACGGGGATGGGACGTTCCTGTCTCGGTTTCAATTCCTGGCAGTGTTTAAGAAGTGTTTAAGGGAGTGTGGCCGTCAGCCGGGGGATTTCGGAGGGCACTCCTTCCGCATCGGAGCGGCGACAGAGGCGGCACGCAGGGGTCTGGGTGATGAGGTGGTGCAACGCATTGGGCGGTGGGAATCCGTTCGGTTCAGGTCATATGTTAGGCCGGCATGGTTGTAAGGCAGGCAAGCAGGTTTGGGGAGGGAAGAGGGGTGGTTACCTACGTGGGAGGGGGGCATGGTTCTCATTGTTATTTGTGTCTGTTTTCTTTTAGGTGAAGGAGTGCGGGAACTGGTGTGGATCCTGGGTCACTCCTACGTGTTCTGGGGGGCGCTGCGGGCCGCCGTCCGCCCGGAAGGTCGGCAACTGGGGTTTCCGAGGGAACGTGTAGTGGTCAGGTGGCTGGGATTCCGAGGGATGTCTTGGTCCAGTGTTTTGCCCGAGTTCCACAGGTTCTCGAGACTGGATAGGTCACCGGATGTCTTGGTATTACATGTTGGAGGGAATGATTTGGGGGCCAGGCCGTTTAGGGAGCTCATCAGAGATATCAAGTTTGATATGTTGCGTTTGTGGGCGCTGGCTCCAGGGTTGGTGACGGTGTGGTCAGATGTGGTCTATCGGCATACTTGGAGAGGGGCCAGGTGTGTGGAAAGTATCAACAGAGCTAGGATCAAGGTAAACAGGGCGGTGGCGCGGTTTTTCAAACGCAACGGCTGTGTGGCAGTTAGGCACAGGGAGCTGGAGGCTGGTGAAGGGGGTTTTTGGCGGAGAGATGGGGTGCATCTTAATGCCGTTGGTACAGATTTGTGGTGCCTAGCCATTCAGGAAGGGATCGAAACAGCTCTAGGGGTGTGGAGGGACGCCAAGTCTTAAGGTGTCAAGACTTGACGTTGTTGGCGGGGGGTCCTCGGAGTTGGAGACAAAGGATGTGGATGGCTGGTTGGGGGGGGAGCTCATAAGGCTCTGGACTCCCCAAAAGGAATAGCTTGGCTATGTGCGGTTTTAGCTGGCCTGAGAGCGGGGATCTTGTAAGTTGAAGATCCTTCACCCTGGTGGGGTGATTTGGTGCCTCCGAGCTGGGCTTACGGCTGGAGGTAAACAATTTAACGGGATATAAAGGTTAGGCCAGAATGTGGGCTCCGAGGACCTCCTTGTCAAAAGGTTAGAGTGGGGAACTGGCGATTGGTTTATATATTGTTTACAATGTTTATATGTATGTTTGTTAATAAAATGGCTGCTGTGGCCAATTCATTCCAACTACGGTGTCAAGTCTCATTTTTATAGGTGAAGTGGTTGGGAGATTGGTGGAAGGACTGAGCGATACCGCGTCAAGAAGAGGCCGGACTGAGGACGCAGGCTAGGGGAAGGCCTCACATAACGTGGGCCCGAGCGGACTGCAGCCATTGGCAGAGCAGAGGAGAAGTAGGGTAGGGGGGGTACTAGGGGCGGTGAACCGCGGGGGTTTAAAAGAAGAAGCCCGCGAAAATGAAGCAGTCGCGTGGGGAGAAGAGTGGGACAGTAGATCTCCCGCCCTCCCTCCCCTTTTAGTACGGCTGTGGGGGGTTTTACGATCAGAGCGGGGGGCAGGGAAAGTCACGGCAGCGTGGCGGGGGGTCCTCGGAGTTGGAGACAAAGGATGTGGATGGCTGGTTGGGGGGGGAGCTCATAAGGCTCTGGACTCCCCAAAAGGAATAGCTTGGCTATGTGCGGTTTTAGCTGGCCTGAGAGCGGGGATCTTGTAAGTTGAAGATCCTTCACCCTGGTGGGGTGATTTGGTGCCTCCGAGCTGGGCTTACGGCTGGAGGTAAACAATTTAACGGGATATAAAGGTTAGGCCAGAATGTGGGCTCCGAGGACCTCCTTGTCAAAAGGTTAGAGTGGGGAACTGGCGATTGGTTTATATATTGTTTACAATGTTTATATGTATGTTTGTTAATAAAATGGCTGCTGTGGCCAATTCATTCCAACTACGGTGTCAAGTCTCATTTTTATAGGTGAAGTGGTTGGGAGATTGGTGGAAGGACTGAGCGATACCGCGTCATGATAAAATGATCTATTGATGACATCTTCAGAATTCTATTGTATGGACTTGTAGGTCAGTGGACACATAGGATCTCATTTTGTCCCCTAGAACTGTTAGTGTATATTCACACTACCAATATTACAGTGCATAGGAGGATAGCAAAGGACATTAATAGTAATACAGCAACAGACAGAGCCCCCTACATCCACATCCGTTGCCATTGACTATGTAAAGAACATGAAGGACACTTTATTCTGTCACATATTTGCAAGCAGAACTTATTCTTCTGCCACAAAAGTGAAACACATGATGGAAGATAGCTTCTGTCATGTTGTGTACATGGGGGTGACAGACCATCTGCATATGTCTTATAATGTCCGTTACTCTCATACCGTGACGAGTGAGAGCAATGGACATTAAATGACGGTAGTGTGAACCCACCCTTACATCATTCTTTAGATAATGCAGGCGAGGCAGGAAAGTGTTACCATCAATAACAGTAAATAAGGTGTGAAGGAGAGAAATTCAGATTGTGTCTTCGCCAGACCATAACACTATGTGAAATGAACCAGTGACAGGGAACGGAGGGTGATAGATTATACACAGGCAACCAGCACAGATAGTCTTTGAACTCCAAGTGGAACAATTCATTTACAGGTTCCCATGTAAGAATCTTCTGGGAGATTTAAGAATAAACATACTTCAATCATGGACTGTTTTGATAGATTATTCTGTTTTTTTTTTCCTTAAAAAAATGTAGTAAATCTTCCAACTCCATATAAAAGAGCAACTGACAGGAAATATTAAGTACTTTTACAGCCATACCAGCTTAAAGCTTTAGTACACACTGTGAGAAAGGACTTTTGTGGTGAGATGCACAACATATAGGAATGTCAGAATTTTACATATAAATGGATTAGGACATGATTACAAAGAAAATTAAGTGATTTATTCATGTCTTTCATGGGTGGTCATCTGGTTCAAGCAATCTTTTCTTTATTACAGGTCATCCTCCTAGAATCTGAAAAGGCCCCTCAACCAGCTGGAAGTTATGGGGAACAATGTAGAAAGCATCACTACAGAGAGAGCAATCCTTAAAAAGGTATCCAAAGAAATCGACAAGTGCCCGGTGTGTTTACACTGTTTTAATGACCGTTCATTCTCCAATAATAGGATTTGTCTAATATACAATACGAAAAGGTGGTACTTTACATATGATTCCTCCATTACGCTAGGTTCACACCTGAGTTCGGGTTTCCGTTCGGTGGGTGTGCTTGGGGACCCCCCAAACGGAAACCTAATCCGCTTAAAAAAGTGGTTACCTTCGGAAACCTGTGGATCCCATAATCTATAATGGGGTCTGACGGATTTCCGTCCAGTTTCCGACCGAAAAAGGCAGGAAATGCAGAGAGAAAGGCGCTGCTTGCAGGACTTTTCTCTCCACATTTTTAAAGCGGAATAGGGAACAAAATCCCCAGGTGGAGATCAGACGCTGGTGTGAACCTAGTGTTACCTGTCTTCTTGGTTGGTCCAGATAAGTGCGTCACAAGTTAAGCAACTTTTCTAAATGCCCTTTTCACCTAATTTGCATATTAATAAAACAGCAATTTTCTCAATAATGGAGCTGCAATACTGAATAACAAAGGTATAGTTGGAAAATTGGTAAAGAACACTATAAGGTACAATTTTCCTGCTGACAGACTCCCTTTATCTACATAACAATCCTTCATTTAGTGTTAACTCTAACTCACATTTCCTTGTGTCTTTTAGAAATGAGTATGGGGCCAGGAAATAAGATTTATGATTTATGCTTATGGATACAATGCGCATCTGATTATGTTGCATCAACTGAAAGCTGAACATTTTCCAATTTTTCTGCACTAATCTTTAGAAACAGCTTGCATTTTGTCATGAAGTGGTTAAATAATTTAAATTAATCCTCCCATTCCCCAGGAAGGGCGTCAGAGTCTTTGCTTGGCACGGAATAAATTTCCTAACAAATTATTCCATTTCCTTCGCCGTCCGTCACACACAGTTTATGCCTCGTGAAAAGTAATAAGAGAGCCTGATCTGAAATTCAATTGTTCAATTTCTTTGTGTGCGCGATCAACTGAGGGATTCCTGCGCCATTCCTGAATTCCTAAGAGCTATATCTTCCATCAGAAGATTGAGGGCAATATTCGGAAATGATAATATAATCAGTCCATCAAGCATTTCTTCAAAAGACATTTATAGGTTTTAACATCTAGAATATCAGATATTGCCAGATTCAAAGAGAAACACTTTCTAGTAGTAATACACTGGTGAAATTCTATCACAGAAGTGTCACTTAGTTCTGAGCAAACGCATTTTGCTGCAAGACCCTCTGGCAATAAGCGGCTATAGAAGGACCCTCTGTTTTCTATTATTAGCCCATAAATTTTGACAATCTTATACGTTTAATCAAGTACAACCTTCATTGGGCATTGAAGAAAGCCTCATGTGCCTGGAAATGAAGCATAGTACCATATAATAGAATATTAAGTTCATAAACCAGTGTAAGTTGTACAAGTTGTAGTAAGTTGTATAAATTATGCAGAGGTTCCATGGACCTCATACATGTTCTCTTACTTGTAACTTGGCTACAGAATTTGCAATTTCACACCAAGAACATGTACAGGATCGCTTTTGCATATATTCATCATAAAAATATGAAGCATTTAGCATACAGAACACAAATGTATCATTGAAGCGTCTGGGTTGATGTAACTGATAAAACTGATTAATACTTTTGACAAAAATCCTTGCTCTCGGTTGCCATACGCTACATGTATTTTGTATATGACCTGTAAATCCCCCATGTAATTTATGCTGCCAGAGTCACATCAATTTAATACAGAGCTAAACATATCGGCTGGTGATCTAAGTGATTCAAAGGTTCAATAATGTTGGTGCAGCTATCATAGCTCATTGAAAAATAGATAAAGCCAAAGGCACTCTCTAGAAATTTTACAAATCAATCAAATCATTCTTCACTTTTACATCTGTGGCCCCTTCAACAGGAGAAGTGAAGAATGTTTGACCCACCACTGTGACCTCTGCATGATCAGAGGAGTTTTAAGTATACTGTATTAAGTAGACCATAGTAGATGTCTCCTCTGACTGTAATCATTCTCTGTCCTTATCTTTCTATTTGGTCCAGACCAACGTGACTCCTGACCAATGCAGAAAGACATTTTTATACCCATGTTCTGCAGCCATCGCAAGCCTCAATAACAATATATGTGTGTGTATATATATACAGTACAGACCAAAAGTTTGGATATACCTTCTCATTCCAAGAGTTTTCTGTATTTTCATGACTATAAAAATTGTAGATTCACACTGAAGGCATCAAAACTATGAATTAACACATGTAGAATTATATACTTAAAAAAAAAGTGTGAAACAACTGAAAATATGTCTTATATTCTAGGTTCTTCAAAGTAGCCACCTTTTGCTTTGATTACTGCTTTGCACACTCTTGGCATAGTCTTGATGAGCTTCAAGAGGTAGTCACCTGAAATGGTATTCCAACAGTCTTGAAGGAGTTCCCAAAGAAGCACTTGTTGGCCCTTTCGCCTTCACTCTGCAGTCCAGCAAAACTATGAATTAACACATGTAGAATTATATACTTAACAAAAAAGTGTGAAACAACTGAAAATATGTCTTATATTCTAGGTTCTTCAAAGTAGCCACCTTTTGCTTTGATTACAGCTTTGCACACTCTTGGCATAGTCTTGATGAGCTTCAAGAGGTAGTCACCTGAAATGGTATTCCAACAGTTTTGAAGGAGTTCCCAAAGAAGCACTTGTTGGCCCTTTTGCCTTCACTCTGCAGTCCAGCTCACCCCAAACCAGCGGTTCTCAACCTGTGGGTCGCGACCCCAGCGGGGGTCGAATGACCAAAACACAGGGGTCGCCTAAAGCCATCGGAAAATACTTATTTCCGATGGCTTTAGCCGCTGAGAAGTCGCGCTATTCAGCTGGAACGCACGTCGTTATGGATGTGCGTTCCAAACTGAATGCCTGAGAGGGTGCCCCGCGCTGTGTAGCTCCCGGCATCTGCTGTGCCGTTACGCGGATGCCGGGTCTGTTACAATGATGGCAGCCGCTCTGCTGCAGAGCGGTCACTATAGCAACTGGTCCTCCGCTGTACAGCGGAGTCCCGGAGCTAATGCCCGCGATCAGAGTCTGACCGCGGGCATTACTACTGTATCTGTGAGCAGCCCCCCCCCCGGGCTGTAAAAACTGCCCCCGGTCCCCACCGGCCCCATACCTGTTAAGTTGCAGGTCGACTCCCCGCGCGGCGAGATCGCGGGAGTCGACCTGTTCCGGTGACAGCCTGGAGCCTAATGAAGGCTCCCAGGCCTGTCACTGGGATACTACTACTGAGACTGGTCTATGACCAGTCTCAGTAGTAATGTACAGAATCTCCCATAGACTGCAATACACTTGTATTGCAGTCTATGGGACTTGCAATCAAACGATTGCAGGTTCAAGCCCCATGAAGGGAGGGGGGCTAATAAAATAGTAAAAAAATAAATAAAAAAATAAATAAAAAAAGTTCTAACTCACCCACTTTCCCTAGAATACATATAAAAGTACAAAATTACTGTGAAACACATACACATTAGCTATCCCTGTGTCCGAAAATGCCCGGTCTACAACCTTATAAAAATATTTTTCTTGTAGGGTGAACATCAGAGCGGGGGAAAAAAATCAAAAGTGCCAAACCGCCATATTTTTTGCTGTTTCGCCTCTGATTTGAATAAAAAGTGATCAAAGCAATAGACATTCCCCAAAATGGCATAACTAAAAAGTACATCTGGCCCTGCAAAAAAAGACGCCCTATTCCTCCTCGTACAGCTGCAGGGACACCTGTCAATGTGACCTTGCAGCTGTTGCAAAACTACAACTTCCATATATTAGACATTTTACCACATTTTTTTGTCTTAAAATATTTTTCCCTATTTTCCTCCTCTAAAACCTAGGTGCGTCTTATGGTCCGGTGCGTCTTATAGTCCAAAAAATACGGTAAATATTATAATATGACTCAAGCCCATATTAACCAGAAGCTTGGCCATTACTGCTCTCTGTCTTTATGTGAAGTCAGGCTATCGCCACTGTTAAGCGATATATTTATATGAACAATGGCCGTGTGGCATCTATTTTGTTTTTGGTCTGTATATGAGGGGCTATTACAGTTATAGTGACGCCACACAGGTAATAAGATTACTCATATGGGGGGCACTATTACTGTAATAATTCTCAATTTCCCCATAGTTAATAACATTACCGGTGTAGGGGGTAGATCACTATGTTTAAATTATGTTTGATTTGTAGCAATTAGAATACATAATGCATATCAGGTATTTACATTCCGAATCATAACTGTAGCAAAATTACAGTTTTGAAGTAGCCACCAAAATTATTTTTTGGTTTGGGGTCACCGCAACATGAGGAACTGTATTGCGGGGTCACGGCATTAGAAATGTTGAGAACCACTGCCCCAAACCATCTCGATTGGGTTCAGGTCTGGTGACTGTGGAGGCCAGGTCATCTGGCGTAGCACCCCATCACTCTCCTTCTTGTTCAAATAGCCCTTATACAGTCTGGAGGTGTGTTTGGGGTCATTGTCCTGTTGAAAACTAAATGATGGTCCAACTAAACGCAAACCGGATGGAATAGCATGCCGCTGCAAGATGCTGTGGTAACCATGCTGGTTCAGTTTTCCTTCAATTTTGAATAAATCCCCAACAGTGTCACCAGCAAAGCACCCCCACACCATCACACCTCCTCTTCCACGCTTCCATTCGTTCACCTTTTCTGCATCGCACAAAGACACGGTGGTTGGAACCAAAGATCTCAAATTTGGACTCATCAGACCAAAGCACAGATTTCCACAGGTCTGATGTCCATTCCTTGTGTTCTTTAGCCCAAACAAGTCTCTTCTGCTTGTTGCCTGTCCTTAGCAGTGGTTTCCTAGCAGCTATTTTAACATGAAGGCCTGCTGCACACAGTCTCCTCTTAACAGTTGTTGTAGAGATGTGTCTGCTGCTAGAACTCTGTGTGGCATTGACCTGGTCTCTAATCTGAGCTGCTGTTAACCTGCGATTTCTGAGGCTGGTGACTCAGATGAACTTATCCTCCGCAGCAGAGGTGACTCTTGGTCTTCCTTTCCTGGGGCGGTCCTCATGTGAGCCAGTTTCTTTGTAGCACTTGATGGTTTTGGCCACTGCACTTGGGGTCACTTTCAAAGTTTTCCCAATTTTTCGGACTGACTGACCTTCATTTCTTAAAGTAATGATGGCCACTCGTTTTTCTTTACTTAGCTGCTTTTT
Source organism: Leptodactylus fallax (assembly GCA_947044405.1). Lineage (NCBI taxonomy): Eukaryota > Metazoa > Chordata > Amphibia > Anura > Leptodactylidae > Leptodactylus > Leptodactylus fallax. The sequence goes on from CAMRHE010000097.1 coordinate 3,724,300, forward strand.
TCTTGCCATAATACAAATTCTAACACTCCATTCAGTAGGACTATCAGCTGTGTATCCACCTGACTTCTGAACAACACAACTGATGGTCCCAACCCCATTTATAAGGCAAGAAATCCCACTTATTAAACCTGACAGGGCACACCTGTGAAGTCAAAACCATTTCAGGTGACTACCTCTTGAAGCTCATCAAGAGAATGCCAAGAGTGTGCAAAGCAGTAATCAAAGCACCTAGAATATAAGACATATTTTCAGTTGTTTCACACTTTTTTGTTAAGTATATAATTCCACATGTGTTAATTCATAGTTTTGATGCCTTCAGTGTGAATCTACAATTTTTATAGTCATGAAAGTACAGAAAACTCTTGGAATGAGAAGGTGTGTCCAAACTTTTGGTCTGTACTATATATATATATATATATATATATTCAGTTCCTAGATCAGACCTGCAAATAAATTCAAACCTCAGCCACAAAATCAGACCTCACAGCCCTAAATTAATTAATGGTAAGAACAGACCCCCAACAAGACCTTGTAAATACAGAGCAGACTTCATAAAGAAATTCAGACCCGAGAATAGACACCAGATGAGAACCTCTAAACACACACCCTAGACCAGATTGTCTAAATACAGACCCCTAAATTCAGAACCCACACCAGACCTCCTAAACACACCTCAAACACTAGCTTACAGCTGCATACACTTTAACTTGCAAATATTCCCTCTGGTTTTAGGACATTCACACGTATGTTCATGTTGCGATATATGATAAAACCTTTTACTGCACACATCTGATCATGTAACTATATGCAGAAGATCCATCTACTTTAACTGGGCCTACACACTTTTGTGCTTTGAGGGACAACTGCACATCTCAGTTTTATTGTGGCTACAATAAGAAACAAACAAATGTATGAGCACTTTGGGGCTACCCATATTGCAATATACTGTTACCCACAGTATTAGAACTGTAATCTTGAGCCCTCCATGCTCATCATTACATGACTACAGTGAGAAATAGTTTCAATGGAGCAGTGATCACACATGCTCAGATGTTCCTTCCAATGTCTACAGGGCTGAATGAAACAGTGCTGCACATCTTAAAGAGAGGACAGATGATATATTTATGATTGGTGGGGGGCCAACCACTGGGACCCCTCACAAATTCCAAGAATGGTGCTCCAGTTCTCCTATCCTGATGAAGTGGCAGTTTGAGTGTGCACCCTGGAGGACTATAGGAGCACTAGAGATAGCCAAGTACAGAGCTATAGGGAATTATTTTGATAGGGGATAACTTCATAATTTGCTACAACCCCTTTAATGGTTAGAGGGTTGATGACATGAAGAAAAGTTCCAGTATTATATACATTACAGTAAGACCTTTAGAGATGGAGAAGCAAGAGATGCTTATCCAATGTTGAAGTAATTCAATATTTTGGTGAACATTTTTGAACAGATATATAGAAATGTGAAAAGGTATCCTAAGTGTAACATGTTTCAAAGGCTAGATTCTTCAACAGGCAATGCATTATACTGTATGTAATATATGTCTGTATAATATCTACAATAAGGTAATTGTATATTGCTTTCCCAAACAGCATTAACCTGCTCCTAGGTTCCTACAGAAGATGAAATCTTGTCTTTGGCTCCATTCCTTTTAAAGTACATTGTAAGAAACAAAGGCTATGATTTGTCCAAGCTAACAAAGCACTTATGATGGAGAGAACCGGCTGTCTTCTAAAGACTCATCTACTACTGACACTTGTTTTGAACTGTCTTATTCACCCAAAGGTGAGCGTACTGACATCCACTTTCAATACTTGAATATACTCTGCTTGAAGCACTGTCTTTTGTTTTTTTTTCTGCCTGAAACTACAAAAGACACTATAGTACGTGATTGAACTTAGGAGAAGGGATGGGAGACAGATCTATTAAAAAGGTCAAAGGGCTCTGTATGTGAGCGTGAGTGAGAAGCAGTCCTGTAATAAGTGCCATTCTATATAATATTACCTAAAGGGTTATCTTCATGGATGAGTGATCCTAAGTACTGTTCCTATAATGTTTTCCCATATAGTTGCATATTAAAGTTTAATATTTCTAGCACTTATTCTGTAGATATACTTGCTCCTGAGAAATATATGCTAACATAGACCACTGAAGAATTTTCATTCTGGTGATATATTAAAAATGATATGCATAGTATAAATGCATTCTACATAAAAGGTTGTGAAAAAAAAAATAAAGATACATTTGTTCCCTAAAACAGCGCCACTCTTGTTTAGGTGCTGCATTTGCTTTTGCAGCTCAGCCCCAATAATTTGAATGATGCAAGCATGCATCACCAGACACAACTCATAGTCAGAAGTGATGCTCTTATTCTGTACCTGCTTCTACTTAGGAAACAAGTGACAATGGTACCTCTCTTCCCCTGTGGTGGCCTTGCAGTAGGATTGAATTAGGGCTGATCGGTTTTTATAGGCTACAGCTGATCACTGTGGGTCCTTTGGGGCATCATTGATCAACTGATTGGTGGGGAACCCTTTTAAAAAAATAGGACTGTCTGAAACTGGTCAGATCTTTTATAAATATTCTACCATTTGTGGCAGATCCACCTCAAAATCAGCTTCAAATTCTGCCTGAAACAAGTCTCCATTGATTTCAATGGGAGTCAGACACAGAATTTTTCCAGATAGCAGAAATAACTGATCTGCAGGTGAATTCTGCCTGATAACTCCCACTGAAGTGAATGGGAGGCAGAAAAATTCAGCCTGGCTAGTGTGGAATTTGCAAATTCCATGGAAGATTCTGAGGAAGATCCTGCTGTGGAATTTGGTCAAGCAAAAAGATTCAGCTTCAAAATCCTGAAGCTGTATTTTTCAGCTAGTAAAAATTCAGCTGTGTGAACATACCCTTACATGTTGTTCTCATTAGAGGGGTTTTCCCATGAGTATAACCATATTAAAATTTGTAGACAATTAAAAGCTAAACATTTTTGCAAATATAAATAATTATAAAATGTGAGTTTCAAATATTTAAGTTAACCATCTTAGTGGTGACAGTCCTTTGTCTGTCTGTCAGTGGGTATAACCATGAATGCAGGAACTTTCTATGGTCTGGCACTTGTCAGAAGGTTATCAGGTTATCAGGTACCAGAAAGATCGTGTAGTCCTGGTTATTTTCATTGGCATCATATCAAGACTTGCTTTATGATGGTCTGTGTCGACACTGTTTGCCCCCTTAGGCTTTCAATGTGATATCCAATTTCACTTATAGTACAGAATGGAACACCATGTGTCATACTTCCAATCAGACAATCCGTCCATGCAGAGGTCGCTGTCATTCCAGTTTAACATTGTTCTCCATACCACCAAGATTTGCAATGTTGAACATTGCTGACATCTTGAGCTAGGAGCACAACAATCTGCCAGAGTGATAACCAAGATATTTCAGTTCAAGGATTCTGTCCCTCTGAGTTTGTGACAAGTAGTGATAACTGGCTTGTCGACAAACAGGATACATAGCATAATCATTCCACACCACTTAATCCCATTTTTGAAGTTTCATGTGGCTAAAAAACGTTGCTATCGATATAGCTTTGATGTCCCTCCTACATGCCAAAGTTTCGAGCTAGGCGCTTGAAAATGTTATCATTTGTAGATCATAGCAACACCTGCTAGATTCTCCATTTGCAAAACTTTACAATTTGTCCTTCTTGGTGTTGCAGTTTATTGAGGAGTATACAGTATTTGCAAATATATTTAACTTTTAAAGGAGTTGTTCGGGGAGATGAAATTGACTGACCTGATCTGGCGAATGACAATGATGGATCCAGGGGATTCTGGCCTTGTCACAAACCCCAGTTCACCTAATCGGAAGCAGTGCTCCAACCCCTGAGTTTCTCCATCCCTTCCCTTCTTCCCCGATTTCACAGGTAATTAATTTACTGTTCTATGGGTCCTGGCTTTACTATAGTCACCAAGCCCCTATAGTAGAGGTAATTAATTACCTGTGAGATTGGAGAAGGAGGGTCGGAGCACTGCTTCCCATCATGTGACCCAGAGGTCATGATGAGGCTAGAACCCCCTGAGTTATGATCATCATCCACCAAATCAGGTAAGGCAATTTAATCTCCCTGGACAACCCTTTTAATTGTCAACAAATTCATATATGGTTATGGTCGTAGGAAATCTGTTGCATTTACATAATGTTTTTGCCCCATGTTTAGCATGTATGCTGAGAAAACTCCTGGTCTACACGCTAAATGTGTCCATGCATAGGGCTCCATTAGTCAGGCAGACAGAATGTTTGACAACCATCTGGTAGTGTACTGCAAAAATAGTATAAAATAGAATAGTAGATTTACAATTTTCTATACAATGGAATTCAGTAAAAAAAAAACAACACAAATATGTTTCATTAATAAGTCTCAGTGCATATATTAAAAATAGCCTATGAATGTGATGCGAACATAACCAAATCCTGTCAGCCATGTTCGACAAGTGATATTTTTTTCATAAAGATCCTGCTTTCATTACTTCTTACTGTGTGACTAAATGAGGAAGGCTGCAGCATGACTCGTCCCTCAGGGAAAGACAAGAATATAGTACTATCTGTGCTTACAATATTTTGTACATAAGGACAGTTTCACCGAGCCTCCATTATAGATTCCAAAATAAATGCCAAAAAAACTAGCAAAGGATGCCTTGCTAGTTTTTCTGGTAAAAAAAAGCAGATACAATGTTGGAATCCCATTATAGTCAATAAGGTCTGTAAGTCACCAACAGTATCTGTCTTGTGATTGATTAGCACTGTCATAATTTCCATTTCCATTTTTTTTTCCTATAAGGGAACAAAAGCATGAATGCAAATGCAGCTATAAACCCAGCCTAAACCAAGGTGGTCAACATATTACATTGAAGGTGGCCAACTAGATATCATATGGTTATTGCTGTGCAATGACTGCCAAACACTGTGTTTAGAAAAAAGAATGTTGCAGTAAGTCCCAACCTCAACAAGATACACCTAAAACTAATATCTTTATTAATATAATTGTTAAAAATAGCTCATAGAAGTCATGAACATATAAACCAAATGGCATGTATAGGAATTGACTAATTTTGATAGGGGAATAGCTAGTAATCCAATTTCTCCTAGATTCCGCCTAGTCACCTATAATAATGTCAATATAGTATAAAAACTATTATAAATAGCCTCCTTGGCTTGTACAGACCATAGAAAGCAGGTGTATTAGGTCTATTATTTTGTTAGCCAATGCAAGAATAGCATATGGCATAGCAAGCAAAGGAAAGGCTAAGACAGAACATGAAAATAAACTGTGTTCTAGTCTCACCACAGTTTTCCTTGTATAGCAGCCTGTTACCAGCCAGTATTCCTTCCAGTACAGACCAGCAGGACTAGGGCTGTTTGGCAGCAGTGCATAACATGCTGATAAAATAGGCACACTAACGCGTTTCATTTGTCAGCGTATCATGCTGACAAATCATCGGAGGTATTGCTAAGAAAGACGCTAAGACTACATGCTAGTTTTGAGATGTCTAATGTCAGAGCATAAGTTTTTTAGTCCCCCACTTCCCCCATCGACACTAATACATGGCTGCATGGGAGAGCGGAGGAACAGGACCTTTATAGCGCTTGACACGCCCCATCATTCCAGACCAGCCTATCGCTGTGTGCAATGGCTACAGCTGCTTCATTAGGGGCTGGTCAAAACAGGGGTGGAGTAAATTCTGGCAGCTTAAGTGCTACTATTTTTTGTAAGACAACCGCAACCAATTGTCTACTCAAGTGGGACAGTTGGCATCCGGGTCCCCTGCGAAGGGGCATTTCAAAGGGGCAGTTTCTGCATCTTCGCAGAAACTGTACCTATGTATCTGATTATCAGACAGCAGGACAAGATCTGCGGAGTAGATTTCTGCGCAGGGGATACCCGGATGTCGTCCTACACATCACTCGGCTCTTTCTTCTGAGAGATCGCCCCTTTTGAGACCACGATCTAAACAAGTCGAAAACGAATGTAGAATTATTGCAACATAGAGTGGGTACGGAAAATATTCAGACCCCTTTAAATTTTTCACTCTTTGTTTCATTGCAGCCATTTTCTAAAAGCAAAAAAGTTCATTTTATTTCTCATTAATGTACACTCTTGGGCAGTTCCTTTGACCTCATGATTCTCATTTGCTCTGACATGCACTGTGAGCTGTGAGATCTTATATAGACAGGTGTGTGCCTTTCCTAATCAAGTCCAATCCATTTAATTAAACACAGCTGGACTCCAATGAAGGAGTAGAACCATCTCAAGGAGATTCAGAAGGAAATGGACAGCATGTGAGTTAAATATGAGTGTCACTGCAAAGTGTCTTAATACTTATGACCATGTGACATTTCAGTTTTTCTTTTTTTAATAAATTTGCAAAAATATCTACATTTCTGTTTTTTCTGTCAAGATGGGGTGCTGAGTGTACATAAATAGAAATAAAATAAACTTTTTTGCTTTTAGAAAATGGCTGCAATGAAACAAAGAGTGAAAAATTTGAAGGGGTCTGAATACTTTCCGTACCCACAGTATGATAATGCAAATACTCAAGTGCATAAAATCTTAAGGGACTCATGGGCGATTTTGAAAATTGACCCTGACATGGGTCCTCTGTTGGTGGGACGCCCACTGGTGACTTATAGATGTGGCCCAAATTTAAGGGATAAATTGGTACACAGCCATTTGTCCATAAATAGCTCAGAAACATGGCTAGAAAGACAGGCAAAGGACTTGGTGGGCACTTATTCATGCGGCTCTTCTACGGCATGAAGCTTTATAAAAAGTAGTAAATCATTCTGTAGCTATGCTTCTAAACAAATATACAAAAACAGGAACTTAATCAATTGTAGATCCCAGAAAGTTATGTATCTGATGTCCTGTGTCTACTGCGGGATCCAATATGTCGGAAAAACAGGGAGTTCCCTAGGAGGATCAGGGACCATGTGAATGATATCTTGCGAAAGGAGGATAATCCAGTGGCATGTGTGTGACAAGCATGGTGGTGAAGCCTCAGTGATCAAATTCCAGGGATTTGAACTGGTGTCCCCATCTGTGAAGGATCTCATCCTATCGAAACCCGTGTTCAGCACACCTGAGATCACTTCAATTACCTCACACCCATCTCCAGTGAGTGTTCTGGACCCATAGGATAATACGAAACGAGCTTTCTAAATTTACAAGTGGAAAGCAACATGACACGGTGCACAAAATAAAAATGGGAATAAGCAGAAGAAAAGGAAATATTACCAACACAAGCCTGTGATTGGTTCTCTGGGCTCCGGATGTTGAGCTCAGGGTGCGTACTAACAGCAGTTCAAAAGCATGTGTCCGGGCATGCTATTCCAGTGGCAGCACCCCCTTGGCTCTGGGCAGTGCTATTTGGGTAGCTTTCAGCAGAAGAAGACCATGCGGAAAATTACCAGAACAAGTAGATAATCTGTTTCTCTGAGCCCATGTGGTAGGCTTCAGAGTTCTTCCTTAAAGGGGTAATTATATATATATTTGTAGATAATTATAAGTTAAAAATTTTTGCAAATATAAGTAGTTAAAAATTCTGCAGATTTTTTAAGATTTTCCTTAACTATCTAAATGGTGACAGACTGTTGTCTTGATAGGTTGCCAATGGATACGACCACGAATGCAGAAACTTTATATGGTCTGGGACTTGTCAGGAACCCAGCTATGATTTTCTTATTGTAGTTGGGTTATCAGGCAGGGACACTACATGTATCAGAAGATATCCCGACCACAATAAGGAAATCTTTGCTGATTTTCTGACCTTAGAAATGTCCAGCATTCATGGTCGTATCCATTGGCAACCAATCACTACAACAAGACCGTGACTACTTAGCGAAAATCTTTAAAACTCTGCAAAATGAATACCCCTTTAAGCAAGTTGCAAAGCATGTGTCTCCTACATGATGTTACATCTCTTCCAGGATAACAAAGAGTCTCAGGTCTCAATGCTAGGCCGCATGTTTAGGCCAGATGGTTGGAGTCTGCACCATGACCTCCCCTCCCATCTCATCTCCTTCAGGAACAACAAAAGACAAAAAGATGCCCCTCTTCCTGGTCTGAGAACTTTTAACTAAAAAGGTCTTCTCCCTAAGTGATGTCACCTGGAGGAGGAGCCCCACCCTCCTTTCCAAATCCCTCTTTCTTTATATTTCTTTACCCGATGACTGTAGAGTCGGGCAGGAGGTATGATAGGGTTCGTGGCAAGATCCCCATTGTGTAGACCCCAAGGATGACACCCCAGTCCCCTTTGGGTAAGGAGATCAGTGTCTGGACCTTTTCCAGACATTGAACAGTGACATGTGTGTATTCTGAGCGTGTGCCTAGGCCTGGCACATCTGGGAAATTTATCGGGGCAACTGTAAGAGGTTCCCCAGGGCAGATATTGCCATAAAACCATAATCTTTTTGATGTGTAGCTGGCTCCAACCTGTCTGTGGACGGTGTGTAGAGAGCCCCCCAGCACATCCTTTCTACAGGACCCCCTACTGGGTTAATGAGTGTAGCAATGTTATGTAAACAAAGACCTGTGTCAGTGACTCTCTGGGGACCCTTGGGGATGAGGGGTGTAGTTTCCAAAATGGGATCAGTTTTGGGAGTTTCCATTGTATTGGTACTTTAGGGGCTCTGCAAATGCGATATGGCACCCAAAAACTATTCCAGCAAAATGTGGCCTCCAAAAGCTAAACAGCACTCTTTCCATTCTGAGCTCCACAATGTACCCAAACAGCAGATTACAACCACATATGGGGCATTTCTGTGTTCAGGAGAAATTGTGTAATGGACTTTGGGGAGCTTTTTCTCCTTTGTCCTCTTGTGAAAATGAAAAATTTGGGCTAAATTGACAGTTTATTGGAAAAAAAGTAATTTTTCATTTTCATGTCCCAATGTTAATAAAATCTGTGAAACAGCTGTAGGATCAAAATGCTCACTATACCCCTTGAAATGTTCTGTGAGGGGTGTGGTTTCCAAAATGGGGTCACTTTTGGGGGTTTCCATTATATTGGTACTTTGGGGGCTCTGCAAATGCGACATGGCACCTGAAAACTATTCCAGCAAAATCTGCCCTACAAAAGCAAAATAGCGCTCTTTTCATTCCGAGCCCCACTATGTACCCATTCAGCAGTTTACGACCACATATGGGGTATTGCTGTGTTCAGGAGAAATTGTTTAACAAACTATGGGGTCCTTTTTCTCCTTTAACCCCTTGTGAAAATGAAAACTTTGGGGATAAAGTGACGTTTTAGGAATTTTTCATTTATACATCCCAATGTTAGTAAAATCTGTGAAACAGCTGTGGGGTCAAAATGCACACTATACTCCTTGATGAATTCTGTGAGGGGTGTAGTTTCCAAAATGGGGTCACTATTGGGGGTTTCCATTGTTTTGGTACTCTAGGGGCTTTGCAAATGAGACATGGCACCTGAAAACTATTCCAGCAAAATCTGCTTTTCAAATGTGCAGTGTTGCTCCTTCCCTTCTGTGCACTGCCGAATGCCCAAACATCAGTTTACACCCACATGTGGGGTATTTCCGTGCTCTGGAGAAATTGTATAATAAACTGGGAGATGCATTTTCTCCTTTAACCCTTTGTGAATGTGTTAAATTTAGGGCTAAATGAAGTGATTAGTGGAAAAAAATGAAATGTCTAAATTTCACCTTGTGAAATGCTTAAAGGGTTAACAAACTTCCCAAACGCTGTTTGAATTATTTCAGGGGTGCAGTTTTGAAAATGGGGTGATTTATGGAAAGTTTCTAATATATAGGCCTTTATAATCCCCTTCAGAACTGAAGTGGTCCCTAAAAAATTAGTTTGGGAAATTTTCTTGTAAATCTGGAAAATCGCTGTTACAATTGTAAGCCTTCTAACATCCAAAATAAATTAAAGGACGATTAAAAGATTATGCCAATATAAAGCAGAGATATGGTAGATAATATTTATTAATGTATTTGGGTGGTATGACTATCTGTCTGAAAAGCAGAGAATTGCGATTTTTTTTTTCCAAATTTCCATCAAATATCCTATTTTTTTTTTATAAATAAATACAAAAATATTGATTAGTGTTTACCACTATCATGAAGTACAATGTGTCATGAAAAAAATCAATCTCAAAATCACTTGTGTAAGTTAAAGTGTCTCAAAGTTCTTGCCACATAAAGTGACACATGTTAGTTTTTGAAAAACAAGGCCTGGTCCTTAACACACTTTTGGGCTGTGTCCTTAAGGGGTTAATATATCTCTACACTGTCAATATACTCACCTGCTACAGCGTCTTGTTTACATTGTTGCATGGGGCGTGGTCTCCAGATGCAGCGTTTCCTTCTGATGTTGCTCACTTAGCGACGCCCTTCCTGGAGATATGTCTGCCTTCTGTGTCAGGATTGGTTACGTATCACACGTGCACGGCTTTACTCTGCCCCTGTTTTGCCCCAATGAAGCAGCTGTAGCCATTGCACACAGCGATAGGCTGGTCTGGAATGAGGGGGTGTGTCAAGCGCCATAAAGGTCCTGTTCCTCCGCTCTCCCATGCGGCCATGTATTAGTGCCGATAGGGGAAGCGGGGGACTAAAAAACTTATGCTCTGACATTAGACATCTCAAAACTAGCATGTAGTCTTAGCATCCTTCTTAGCAACACCTCCGATGATTTGTCAGCATGATACGCTGACAAATGAAATGCGTTAGAGTACCTATTTTGTCAGCATGATATGCACTGCTGCCAAACAGCCCTAGTCCTGCTGGTTTGTACTAGAAGGAATATTGGCTGGTAACAGGCTGCTATACAAGGAAAACTGTGGTGAGACTAGAACACAGTTTATTTTCATGTTCTGTCTTAGCCTTTCCTTTGCTTGCTATGCCATATGCTGTTCTTGCATTGGCTAACAAAATAATAGACCTAATACACCTGCTTTCTATGGTCTTTACAAGCCAAGGAGGCTATTTATAATAGTTTTTATACTATATTGACATTATTATAGGTGACTAGGGGGAATCTAGGAGAAATTGGATTACTAGCTATTCCCCTATCAAAATTAGTCAGTTCCTATACATGCCATTTGGTTTATATGTTCATGACTTCTAGGAGCTATTTTTAACAATTATATTAATAAAGATATTAGTTTTAGGTGTATCTTGTGACTTACCGCAACATACTTTTTTCTGCTATTTGGTCTTTTATGCTACACCGTAAACACTGCATTTGTCTCTTTCATGATTAATAAAAGAGCTTATTTGTGTTATGTGAGGTCTTCCAGATGTACTTGCATTCTGCTTCCTACAGAGGCATGTTACAAAAATCCTTCTTTGTAATCCTTCTCGGCAGAATAACCAGCTTGAGTATATGGCTTTGATTTTTTGGTCAATATCTTTAACTTTTTATCTTGACTCAACACTGGCTAGAATTTAGATAGGAAAAGTGAGCTTTTCCTAAGAACCAGAATTTCTGTTTTCATCTAGCAATAGCACACAATATGCTTGGTGTTCTGTCAAGGAAATGATTGGCGTGCATGTTTACAGTCTTCTGGGGCAACAATGCCTTTTATTCACGTTTCCTTTGTAAAGCTGCAAAAATAAATAACTACGAGAAACAATAACAATAAAACATCCTACAATTTAGCAGCAGCTCGACAGGCCCAGTAAAGGACATTCAACATGCACAGGAAAGTACTGACAATGTGACAAGTTACTTAACATGGTGTTTGACAGGAACATATTGCAAAAAGGCTAGAACTGCTAAAGGTCAATGTGGTTACAGTACGGTCAGGCCTTTCAGCTAGGACCACATTCATAATGCCAGGCACCATCAGCAGTTACTAATAAGATTTCTGACGTAAGTATATGTATGCCACATCTGCCACGCAAACCACATTCATTTATGGGGATAAGCAGGGAAAACTGGACATGACATAGAAATACTTTGCACAAATGAATGAATTAAATGAATCCTAATTTCTTCTGTGACTTGAACAAACTGCTCTTTACTCAGGGAGAAATGATCATTATAACTTTCTTAGGCAAGTGTCATCTAATGAGGAGGCAGCAAGCAGTAAGACAGGAGATAGACAGAGCAGTAAAGAAGTCTTCATACAAAAGACAATTAAATCCTTCTTTTTCCATTTCAGTGAGATAAAAATAGCATTCCTTGCCTTCTGTTTCTTTACATGCATGTATCAACTACTCACCCAATGGTGCAACCAGCATCTGCTTCAATGATCCACACACAGTTGAGGTTGTGATCATAGGGCACAGGATACCCTGGAGACAATACTCTGCCCACTTTCTCTCCACGGATAAGACCTCCACACTCGGCTATAATGAGAAAAGAAATGTGGTTGCTGCAACTATTTTATGGGGTATTACCATCTAAGCAAATTATTCAATGTGCAATGAAAAGTTCTACAATTTTTCCAAATACTTTCTGTGTTGATTACTCAGTTTTTAATATCAGTCATCAATATCAGATCAGCAGTGGAAAGGTAAATCCCTGTATACTTTGTAGTGGCCTGAGAAGGTATTGCAAGCTCAGTCCCATTTACTTGAATGGGACTGAAGTAGTAGTACTTTTCTTAATGGCAACACCAAAAAAAAATTCACAATTATGCTAAGAATAACCCTTTTTTAGCTGAAAATGTAATACTCTTTAATCATACTAATGGATTATGATTACTCACTGATACTGCAACTCAATCTAGATTTATAAGTACACAGATAGCACAGGGGCATATTTATTAATACTGAAATATCTGCAAAGGGTATACCAGTATATTAATTTAGTGCACAATATATGTTTACTAAATATTGTACAGCTACTGAGATACTTTAGGTTGTACCAAGTAAATTCAGCATGAAACTGGCAGCCTTCATGTGTAAATAACTTGCAAACAGCATTACTTGAAAAATATGGTATTTAATCTGAACGCCATTCTTTATGATGGAATTGTGCCAAAAAAATGGCACAATTGTTTTGACAAGTAAACACTATGTTATATGACAAACTCGTATATTCTCATGTACAAACTCAAGTATTGTGCTGCATCTGTATTGCATTCTAACTACATTAAAATGGTATATAAATATTATATTTCTTTACATTAAAAAGTAGAGTTTCATACCTATACACAATGGGAGAGGCTGGTCCCAAACTCTGCGCTCTCCAGTCAAGCATACTAAAACTCGACTGCCACGTAAGCTGTAACCAGGATCACAGTTGAAAGAGACAGAACTTCCTGCAAAATGCCCCTCATCTTTGTCCTTGTAGCCATACAACGGTGTCCCCGGGTCCTCACATTTAATCAACTCAAAACCTGCGGAGTCAAGAAAAGGACATTAAGGGACGACATGATAATGCTGCAGGATTGACCAGTCTGCCTGAGGCACTGTCACTTTGTCAGCCGGTGGATAATTACAATTAGCGCCAGGTTTGGAAGCATTAAGAAGTGTTGGAGAAGAACGACAGCCTTGTCACTATGTCTTCAGAGACAGCCATAAGGGACAGTAGCAGATTGTGTACTACTCTAATCTATACCAAGAGATTTAAAATCACAGGCAAGCCATGTGATAAGGGCACAGGTAAAATTCATACACAGGACAGCTCCGTAATAAGTCATGGTCATTTGCTATTTTAGTACTGCAGAAATGTGCCTCCAGCCTTTGACAAGCAATTAACTATTGGATTGGAATGTATGTTTTGCTATGCTCAAGCTCATAAGTGATGGAAAAGTTATAAAGGAGAGCAAGATTTATGTTAATAAGAGAATGTGGTGGCACCCTATTCTGGGTCACGCTGGCCAGCAGACCCTCACTTCAGCTAATTATAATGTAGTAGAAAGTTTCCAGGCCAAGCAATGGAGAGTTTGTATTGAAGTGTATATGAATATTTTATCTAGGACATTTGAGATGTTCCCATTTCTTTATAAAATAATAAATGTTAAGGTTAATAATGTATATTTAAGCAGGATTTTGTTTATACTTTAATGGGGGTCTACTGTGATCTCTAGATGATTTTTACACATCTTAAAGTAAAATAACATATTTACATATTTTTCAAACATGCTTTGAGATTAAATCTTAACTCGGACAATTTTAATGGATTCAGTTGCAAAGCAATTGTTACTTACGTGTGTTATTTATGACACATTTTATATCTGCATTGTATTAGCCTGCAATCTATTATTTGCCTGCATTACTTCTTTATTAGAAATATGATGAAGAAAAAGTGACAGGATCTGTGTGATCTGGCACATTTTGATCCCATAATGAGGATGCTTATTAGTAACCGGCAAAAAGGACAACGTGTCTGCTTCTACCAATATCATCTTCAAAAGATGGTTGGTAATGAGACAAACCTCAAATGGCTGCTGTGTCTCTTATATGGACATTTACAATTAGCTACAGCATCTGGGAGAACATCTTTTAACCAAAAGGCCTGTCAGTCTCTTGACGTGATTAGTAAAAAAAAAGTGATCAGCAGAAGGAGTCAGCGTCATAAACTGTGGTGGTGTAGAATCCGAAAAAAGAGGCAAGACTCATGGAGTGAGATGAAGTGACATATTGTCTTTGGTGGTAGGGTATGCTCACTGGGTTCACAGCAGTTAAAAATAGAAATTAAATTAAAAAGAAACATACACTATATATTTTCAGTATTATCTTGCATCCAACATGCAAAATTTCCATCAATTATGGGTACAGTACTGTGCATCATTTTAGCACAAAATATTAGCGCACAGCTCCTCTGCAACATGTTATCATGACAAAAACATCAGGAGAGGGTTAATCTGATTTAGATGAACCATTTCCAAATACCCTTATAGACAGCTGTGAGAAATCACAGGGAATTTGCTAACTATTAAAGGCGATGTCTTGCTGGTAAAAATTAGTTTCAAAAATCTTTAAATAATTAGTAATACCCACCTCACTCAACCCCCCACCAGTTCTAATCCAACACTTTCTGGGTACCCTGCTGGTCTCTCTTCTTCCTGCCCCCTCTCACACATAAATGTGACTGATCAGCAATCTCTGATCTCAGCAATGACCCGCTACAGCCATTTATTGGTGACATTTCTGTTTTGAGAGGTACCAAAAAGTATAGAGATCTGCAGGTGACCCAGGAAGCATTGGAATGTGATTGATGAGAGTTGGGTAAGGTGAGTATTACTTGAATTTGTGCCTTATTTAATTATTTTTTGTTGTATCAACCATATTAAGCTCTCACTCAGGAAGCCCAGAAGCAGTCCCAGTTGTGGACATTCTGGGATCAGCTTGCCATGGAGGAACTTCTCAAACAGAGATATTCTAAACATACGCAAATACTAGAAGTTCAGTGCGAGTGATCTATAATGCTAATGTTGATATATGGTACATGGAAGAGGTAATTCATACTTTTGTTCAGGGACTAGACAGGAACAGTAAAATAATGAGAATAATGTACTTAGGACCAGAAACACAAAGAAGTAACAACTGACACGTATTTATAAGACTATAGGCAACACCTCCAGTTCTATTCAGTTTTGGCAGTTATATTCTCCTTAATATTTGATTCCCATTGATGTATTAGTAGTAAAATTGTCAGCAGTGGAGACTAGTGTATGGTAGATATCTACTGGTGTCACTTCATTACAATTCTTATAGACTGAAGAAAGTTTCCATGTTCTTGCATAGTGTAGTTATTAAATCTCTGAATAACTATTATGTTAAGTACCTTGGGATAGAAATGATCTTGCTGTACTGACACTTACCATAAATGTAACTCCTTTAAAGCCTTGTCTGAAAATTGGATCGTCCATAGAACATTATAGTTATTCTGCTCAGCCTTATGAACTACATTTATATTTGGGCTTATTTTCTATATTATAGTATGTTATGTTTAAGATAGAATTAGCCGTTAATGCATGATTTTCTTAACATTAAGACTTACTGGAATAATACAGCTCAAATCCTTTACTGGTATTTTCAGCATCAGTGATGAACTCCAACCACAATGCACTAGAGGTACTGTTTAGACTCTTTCCCAGCATCTCTGAAAGGCTAAACTGTCCAAGAAGTCGAGCAGAATTATTGTGCCCATCATAGACCTAGACAAATAAGTACAAACATAGAGATATATGAGCAAAGCCACATTCCTTCTTTAATCTCTAATCAGTTACTCTGCTGCTCACTGTTTAATAGTCAATGTACTGTTAATACATGAGCCATAACACAAATTCTGTGAGCAATGGTAATATGGATGGTGTATGTACATTTACTGTATATCCACTTTTTAAGAACCTGATGTAAGTGGGAAACCATAAAAATTGCTAAAT
Source organism: Leptodactylus fallax (assembly GCA_947044405.1). NCBI lineage: Eukaryota > Metazoa > Chordata > Amphibia > Anura > Leptodactylidae > Leptodactylus > Leptodactylus fallax. The sequence continues at coordinate 3,740,662 of CAMRHE010000097.1, forward strand.
GGAATAGTATAAAGAAGGACTAACAATAATCAGCAATGATAGACATAGTCTATGTTGGGAAAGAAATGTTAGACCTTAAGGTAGTCTTCAGGAGCAAGGTTGAATGTTCGAGCTCTCAGCTGTACACCTTTTCCAGGTTGACTTTGGATGGAGTAGATGCACTCATGGTGGTTGCTATAGTTGGCTGGGTAGTTGGGGGATAATAAGACACCTTGCGTTCCAGTCACTGATGCTCCACACTCAGCTGAAATGAAAGAAGGGGGCAAGGAGTTAAGATCTACAAAACAGTCTAAAAGCTTTAATAGTAGAGGGAGGGTAGCTTAATGACTATATCTAGCTGTATGCATAGCTATATTAAGTTTCTATATGTAAATTTAATATCTACCTTTGCTAGAAACAATCTTCTTTTAATATTTTCCTGAAACACGACAACATGAATAGCTTTCCTTTGTTATGCTCTATACCAGCAACTCTATCCGTAAAACATTCTACCATTCCCACAAAAAGCTACAATACAAAAACTCACTGTGAAAAATGTCACATTGTGCCTTCAACATATTGACATCTTGCTTCTCACTACTATACCACAATAGTTTGTTCAACCCTATCTTCAATGAAACACTAAACTGCTCTAATGTAAGCAGTAGAGACTACATATCAATTTCCAACCAAGAGCATAATGCATATTATTGACGTTCCTAGGCTTTTCTAAAGTTAGTTTCTACTAGTAATCTTGCTACCATGTTTCCCATTTGTGATTAATATATACAATGCCATGCATTTTTCGGATTATGTTTATTATGAAATATAACCACTTTGCTGACATTATAAGTTATTATTATTACTTTCTATACCTGCAGTTGCACACAGTATATTCCATCACTTGTATTGTAATGACATGCAAATTGCAATTTTCAGTGCTGCATTTCATGTCTTGTTCTAATTTAGTCATTAATCATGTTGCCTATTTATTACGGAGAATCACACTTGAAAATGTCAAGTTGGCAGTTCTGAAACTATCCCCATGAGACATGTGTTACTCAATAAAATATATAGAAACCCACCCATAAGCATAACGCATGGTCATTTTTAATGCAAGTTTAGTGAAAACTGTTCATTTATTGAGAACTAATTATAAATGTAGATTATAAGGTCAGGATGCTTTACAGGCTTTATATGTTTTAATATGTATATGTCAATGTTCTTGTGCCATTTCCATTTCCTAATGTAAGTCATGCTGGATAATATTAGGTAGTAAGCCATAGTTCTTCAAAGTGGTGGCACATATTTTTACTTCTGCCATATTTAATATTATGCTTGTGGACTATTTATAAAATCTAAATTATCAACACGCAATAAATGAAAATAAAGTCTAAATTTTTGCCATTAAGTAACAGATATTGGTCTGGATAAATATATATACTTTTTTCTGGTCTCCATCATAAATTAAATTGGGTTGTAAGAAATGTAATTCTTCAGCACTAAAATATACAATGAAAGGTCTAGCTTGGCTATGCTGCCATTGGAATGAAGACCTTCAGGCAAACTGACATCAACAAATCAAAGCCTGATAAATAACCAAACACTATACTAGAGAATAGTAACAAGGTGAACACAACACACAATGTATGGGACAGTGCTGCTGTCAAACCATGAAACTCTACACAACAGAATAGGCTTCAACTGCACTTCTCTACTATGACACATCTAAAACACAAAAATCTGTATTAAGTACAGAAACCATGCAACGTCACAAAATGTTAAAACTCCTATGAAGCAGGGCTGTTTGCCCAGTGATAAACTTTACCTAATGGATAGGGGAGACAAACAAAAATTAAAGCACAGGACCACCTACCAACACACCTTGGGAGAGGCGAACTCCACACACGCCGTCTACCTCCCAGGCAGGTGATGCGAGAAGCTCCTTCCAAACGGTATCCAGGGAAGCAAGAGAATGTCAGAGAATCGCCAACTCCAAATTGTAGACCCTTCCGGATGCTGTAGGCGGGGACTTCAGGTTCATCACAAGGCTCCAAGTCATACTCTACAACAACAAACAAAAGATTGCAAACAACAATAAATAATGAAGATTATTTAAATAGTGTTTTGTAGACTAGAGTTAAAAGGAATAACCTATGGAAAAACAGGATAGGATAGGTGATAAATGCCTGTTCACTAGGGGAACTAAATGATGAAACTCCCACTCATCACAATAATGGGTGTCCCTCATTTGAATGGAGTGGTCATCATACATGCACAATAAGAGTCTATTCAAACTCAATGGGAGTGGTGGAGATCGAGAAGCACTATAACATATTGAATGGTAAAGTATCCCGTGGGTAAGAGATAAATGTTTTTCGTGGGTCAGCCCCTTTAATGGGGTATAGTATTGCAGTGTTATGTTTGTCATTATGCATCCCTTAGTGTTGTTCCCTATTGCTTTTTCAATTATGTTATACAAGGTAAACCAGTAACACTGTATTAATTCAGAAAGCTTATTGTCATAAACAGTGTAGACCCAAAAAGGACTGGCTGCATCTGCAGTTATCTATTCTGTTTTAATGCCGACAATGTATTCTGCATAGTCCTCCGTTGTTCAGGTACACCCCCATTGCTGGTCCTCATTTGATACCTGAGCATTATTTCTGTAAATTACTAGACTTTAGGCTGTTTAATACAGAAAAAACACACACCATTTCTAGGAAGAAGCAATTGCTGTCAGCCCTATACAATAAATTATACATTGTAACTGGCAGGGACATATGATTAGAGAAGTGGATGCAGTGTATACAGAGCAGCAGTGTTACACACACAGCCTCTGGCAGAACATTTGTATCCGTCACAAGGAAATTAACTATGAACATCAAGGAAGGATGAGACAGGCAGAGCCGACTAGAGGTCTTGCCTTCTCACTCACTCAAGTGCTGAAATCAGGATTACTGGGAATGTTGTCAACCCCTTCACTGCCAGAGTATAATTGCACTACTTTTTATAGTTCTCATGAAGGCAAACAAGGAGCTTGAGGTTGAGATTTCAGCAGTACAAGACACAGGACAGGATTTCATGGCCTCCCTTAAATTAAGTCCTCAGGCAAAAAACTTTGTCATGTAGAATGCTTTGACAAGCACTTTCCCTAAGTACTACATTGTCCAACCACATTAACTTGGATTCACAACCTCAATGTCATACAGTCAACAGCCAAGTTTAGTCAATGTACTTTTCTTTAGTAACCATTTGCTTGCTCATATCTTCTAAAAGATTGAATTAACCTAAGGGCAAGACCCTTTTAATATTTCTGTCAGTTATACATTTTTTTTTCCTGTGCATTAAAACTATATTTTATGAATATGTTAAGTAGAAATGCATCATTCCAGCTTTATATATGTCTAAAGTAAGACAAAAAATCAGGTCAAATCCTAAGGTCTAGAGATGAGCGAATCCGTTCAGCATTATCAATGAATTTGCACATTTTTACACATTATTAGTGGTGGATTAATCTTTCTTTAGTAATAAACAATTTAACACAAATGAATTTACAAAATACATATCATTACTCTAGGTGAAAGAATTGACTTTTTTATTTATTATGTCATTTCTATTTTTCTTCTGTTTCTTTTTTATTGTATTTTTGGAACTAGACATGGCAATTTGTATCATAACTTCATAATCTCCACAATTTCTTTAGTACCATATTGAACTATGCTTAGCTTCTCTGTGTAGCACTGTTAAACAATGAACATTTTATTCATCTTTTATGCTCATTTAGTTTAAAAACACCCCCTCCCTGAGTCAAAGTGACAGGGGTCGCAGGTCCTCCCTGGCAATAGCGGCACTCAATAGTAATATGATGTCTAACCTAAAAGAGTACCAATAATTAAAAAATAAAATAAAACTCTTTGGACAACCCTTTTAACATGATATAACATTTTATAAATATTTTAGGCCAATTTGAATGTATTAATAGTAGGAGGTTCCTGATTTAGGACCCTTATCTAATTGTCAATGCAGACAGCAGCTACAAAGATTATCTCTGACTGAAGGACCTAGCATGTCCATGCACCACATGGATTGTCCATTGATATCAGTAAGGACCATGTACTATACTATTTCCCTGTTAACTTTCTTTGTATGTTATAGATGATCTTGAGGATCACAAAGAATTCCAGAGGCAAGACACCCTTTTAAAGGTAGTCTACCACCTCTCCAAACATAATCAAATGTCACCACTGTGTTACAGCAATAAACAACATTTATTATATATGTCACTTTTGTAGATTTGGAAAAACAAAAACAAACTTGCACATGAGGGTGCTGGTGCACTAGAGGCGAGCCTTCACCTCCCTGGAGTGCTGTTCTTGCCACTCAGACCCCTACCATTTCCTCCCTGCACCACTCTGCGCAGTTAGAGTTTATCCTCCCCATCACCTATCCTAGCTGAATGGCAAGAACAGTGCCCCCAGTAGCTGAAGCCCGCACCCAGTCCACCAATTTCCTCATTTGCATAAAACTTCAAAGTTTTATTCCAGACCTACAAAAGTGACACACATAACAAAGGTATGTCGTTTATCATTATAATGTGCTCTGGAACACTCTGGTGGCAGTTGAATATACTTGGGGGAGGCATTAGATGCCCTTTAATAAACTGATTGTCAAGTCATACAACCCCTTTAATAATTCCATACATATTGTTACTCGGTTACTTAGTTGTTAACGTCTTTAGTTAAATGACCCTAGAAAATAGGGGAGAACATACTAGGGCATTTGCCAGTACAATTATCAAAAAGGTTTGATAGGTATAATTCAATAAACTCAACACTGTTCTTAAGTAACTTATACAGGTCAATTCATATTAGAAGTCCAATATCCAATGTTTTGACTGTATAAGCTGAGACAAAGCTCTTACCTGAGAAAGTGACATTAAACCCTTCATAGGACATAGAAAAGTCTGAGAGAAAACGAAGTTGTGCAGTAAAGTTTCCGTACAGCCCAGCACTAATAGGAGCTGGTAGTCTTGAACCGGTAAGACGTTTCAATGGCTGGCTGAAGCTACCATTTTCTGTGATGAGTAGGAAATCATGGCCGCTCTCCAGATGAAAGGTATGGAAGGTGAAGAATACACCTGAGGGGTGACAAAAGGGTTGTGTTGTGAATTGTCATTTTAAAGTAAAAAGTATTAAACAGGTTACAGCTACTCGATTATTTGCTAAGAAGAAAAGGTCTTTGAAAATGAGAAAATCTGAGTGGTTTTCTGCCCTAGAGTTCTAAGTGATTGCTGATTTAGCAATATTATTAAAGACAAGCTATTACGTGACAGCACTAAATGATAAATGACATTTTTATCTCTCATGAATGACTAGTTTGTGCACTGAAACGGAACAATCTTTAAGACTGCTCATTATCGGTTATATCAGATGAAATATCACTCCGCTCACTAAAAAGCAGCTCTTATATTCAATTTAGATTCATATATTACATTCAGTTTAAACTTCTTATCTTCAAAATCTATTTATTGGGTTATAGAAATAACAGATGATTAGAAACAACATGCGGTAGGCATACACCCACTCATGTCTCCCCCTACACTTTCATGCTGAGTTTAGAAGGTCCCAACTGCTGAGAGGACTATTGAGACTTGGTAATATAATAAATTTAGTTATGTCAATGAGACATTACTAGCTTTACTATCAGCTGCCAGCAGAGGGCATAAGGACTCTCTTGAATAGTGCAGGAGAACTGCATCGTAATCATTATTTTTAAAGATCTGAGAATTACAACTGCTGCAGCAGAAAAATTAGCCGTCTCTCTGTTCCTTCTAAGAGAAATTGCACAGTAGAAATGTAGAAATCCCTCCTCAGTGCTGATATGACCAGTCATCAACCAAATCTTTAGGTGTGTATATTTATTCCAAAAAAGAACAGGGCAAACAATAAAAGTCAACACATTTCAACACTGAACTTTCTTTCTCGGCCCACAAAAAAACTGATAACCTTAAATTGGTGTAGTCCCTGATCAGTTCCTGACTTTTAAAGGAAGGAATCCAGGTGGCTGTAGGCTGACCGGAGGAGACGTTGTAAAAAACTCTAAAGGATATTGTACTCAGTACAACACCATCTGGGGAATGCTATCATACATAACATTATAATCATAATCATAACATAACTTCTTCAGTATTAGTGGTCTTGCATATGTGCCTCCTTGTAGACAATAGGATAGTGATACTGTATGTGTTTTTATGCATTTCTGTGTATGGGGGCATGTGCAACCATCTGCTTATATGTGTGTATGTTTTTAAAACACTTCTTACCAAATCTGTGTATGAGAGCACTACCGGTAGTCAACCCTTATTGTTGTGGAGAACTATCTTACTAGTGCCATCTTGCACAGATATCTCCCTTAAAGTCAATGTCCAAATCTTTAGGGGGGGGGTACGATTCTTTTGGGGATGTCTGCTTTCTTTTGGGGTGCGATTCTTTTGGGGTGTCTTTCTTTTGGGGGGTGCAATTTGGGGGGGGGGGTGTCTGCTTTCCTTGATGAAGGGTCTACTGTGTCTGCTCTGCTGTATTCTGTATACTTTTTTACATGTATAGCTGTCTGGACACTTTTTTTTTAATGAACTGTAACTGGGGCCTATTTTCAGAGCAGGGCTTATATTTCAAGCATATTCCAAAAATCCTGAAAAATCATGCTAGGGCTTATTTTAAGGGTAAGTCTTATTTTCATAGAAACACGGTAGTCCTGTCAATGCTTATATAATATTGAATAATGAATATATTACAAATGGGAAATTACTGCATTATGGGAAGAGCAGGACTGCTGTATAAAAGCTCTGTGTTGGAAGGGGGTATGCCACTTCATCAATGGCAATGCTAACACATTAATATCATTTTCATATTACAGAAGAATTCACCCAAAATGTACAATAAAAATGTATTACAGTATGACCATATATTTGGTAAATAAGATGTTGGTGAATGCAGATGGGAAGGGCTCCTCACAGCAGGTCTACAAACTGCTCTGTGCAAAGGACTGAAGATACTGCAGCTTATAAAGTAAAAAAAAGATCTTCTACGTACTTGTATCTACTTCTAGCTGCTTGTGTGATTACAGATGGGATATTATTAACAGACAGCAGCAGTTCATAGATTGTTTCTTTCCCTTTTGTTTTAGATGCTTGGCTGCATATTTAATTATTTATTATGCTTACTTATATAGAGGCATCATATTCCACAGCGCTTTACAGACATTGTCAGTCACTGTCTATTGGGCTCACAACCTACATTCCCTATCAGTATGTCTTTGGACTGTGGGAGGAAACCGGAGAAGACCCACGCAAACACAGGGAGAACATACAAACTCCTTGCAGATGTCGTCCCTAGCAGGATTTGAATCCAGGACTCCAGCGCTGTAAGGCTGCAGTGCTAACCACTGAGCCACCATGCTGCCCATATATTTTCCAACAGGTGCACAGAATTAGGGGGACATTTTCCTGCGGGTCTTCCAACGTGGTGTACCTCATAATGTGTGTGCAATGTCCCACAACAGGCCTCTAAGTGGGGGAAACAGGGCAGAGACTCAGTCAGCGCATGAACTCACACAGATTCACCATTAATAACAGCAGAACAGATCTCCCAGTGGCCGCACATTTCTCTGGAGAAGACGACTCTATTGAAGATTTGCGGGTTGTGGTTTTAATGGGACATTTTAAGACACAGAGGGACAGAAAGGAATGGGAATATAAGCTAATACAAAAATTTCAAACTCTGCAATTTGGACTTAATATTCATGCCAGTTTCATGTCACACTATGTATGAACTGTGAGGGTCACAAATCACCACCTGATAGCAAACAGATAACAGCAAAAATTAATGATCCCTCCATCACACCCCACAAGTTTCCAGAATGTTTATTTCTTGACCTGTTGCAAATAACTTCTATTGCAATATTGCATTTTGTTTTCTTAAAGATTCTAAGATCCTTTGAAGATCCATGTCTTGTGTGTATAAAGAGTGTGTGAATTTTCAGTTTCTTGTATAACACAATGTCTGAAGAAGAGAGCTAGACTCTCAAACTTACTATCAAATATACTCAGTTAGCCTCTAAAAGGTATCGCCTGATTTCTTCACTCTTCCACTACTTTCTATGGCTAATACGGTACAACATTATACTAGTAACATATATTTTCCATGCATTTGTCCTTTATTTGCAGTTCAGTGTTCCTGAATCTCCTATATAATAATGGTCAGTTGGGCTTTTCTCAGCTATTTGTTTGCTATTGTATTATTGTATTACTCCTGTCAGAATGGCAGAACAGTATCAGTAATGGATAGGGAAGGGGCAGACTGCTCCTTATTGTATATGTCCACAGCCTCATAGACAAATGTAAACTGTGTTTCACCCATAATGTGGTTATTAACAGCAGAAAAACTGGTAGAAAACCATGTATGAAGACTTATACAGTCATAGAACAGACTGCCCTGCACATATTTCAACTTTTCATGAAAACTCAGATGCCCTTCATAAGTTAAACATTTTTGCAAAGTTTTAAAGATTTTCTTTTCATCTCAGCGATGACAGTCTGTTGCCTTGATCAGTTGTCAATTACTGTGACTGAATGAATGAATACAGGAACTTAGTATACTCTTAAACTCAGCCACTTATTGTGACAGTGATATCTTCTCATCCATGCATTGTCCCTTCCTGATAACTGCAATAAGGAAATCATGGCTGGGTTTCTGACAAGTGCCAGACCATTGAAAGTTCCTGCATTGAAGGTCATATCCACTGGCAGCCAATCAAGACAAAAGACTGTCACCAATAAGATGGTTAGAGAACATCTATAAAACAGCAAATTTTAAATTATTTATATTTGCAAAAATATTCAACTTTTAATTGTCTACAAGAATAAATACAGTTATAGTCATGGGAATACCCCTTTAGATTTCAGGTGAAAATACTCTTTAATGATGGCAGGGATAAAATGGTAATAATATAAAGGGCAGACTAGATGGACAATGTGGTCTTTTTTTGGCGTCAATCTTCAATGCTTCTATGTTTCTAAAGTACTAGATGTATACTGTATATCTCTAATTTCATATTCACTCATATTTAAGCCTAAGGGTATGACCTCAATGTATGACTAAAGAAGGCAGAATGCTAAAGTGCAGCAATGTATGACTGAAGGAAGCAGAGTGCTAGAGTGCTGCCTTCAACACATATGGTATGAGTGTCACTGTGCCTAACAATGTAGTTCGACCAATTTAAGTGAATGAGGCTGATATGGTCTGAACATCAATGGCAAGTCTTGCATGTATATTGCTATGCTTGTATAAACAATGAAGGGCAAGCACTACATACCATTTTTCCGACCAGTCTGTGTTGGTCCCAGGATCATATGACACACTAATGGGCTATCCTAAAGTTGACCATACACCTAAGAGCAAAGTTGGCTGGATCCACTGATTTCGAATGCACTGACCAACTAACTTATGTGTATGGTGGTATACTGACTCTCCACTTTTTAGATGATTTCAGAAGAAAGAAGGAAGGTGTATGCTGGATCCTTTGTCCCATAGAATATAAGCCACAGTCAGAGGTGTCTAGCTGTCAAGGTAATTGTCCACTAGTTAATTCCATGACATGCTGTCATGTTATAAACTCAGCAATGCTATCCTGTTGCATTCTATCTGATATATTGCCTGACCACATCCAGGTCAGCAGCTAAACCGTTTCTAACTCTTTCAATACTGAACACTATTGCTATTTATGGACCCCACCTCCGTTGCCCAGTTCCTCAGCAACCAGGTTTGTTAGCTGTAACATGCTTTAGTACTAGTCTTCTGTGCTTGCATTGGATTGCTACCGACTATGAACTTCTATCTACTACCTATCTTTGACACCTTCTACTTGGTTTTCTGTACTACATGAACCATAATAATAATTTTAATAATAATTTTATTTATATAGTGCCAACATATTTCTCAGTACTTTACAAATCAGATGGTATATGAACAGACAATATTTGTCATTACAATGTGAAAAAAATTTACATATCAAACAATAGGAGAGAGGGCCCTGCTCACAAGAGCTTACAAACCATGCCAGCCCTTACCTTTTGCCTGACTGACAAGTTTAATGTCATGAATAGTTATTTAGAACTGGTTTTAATTCGCATAGTCTACACCAGAACTGCAGATCACCATCTGTGACTCTGGAAACCGAGAGGATTCACTATTTAGGTGGGCCTTGTGTCACTGGCAGAAGATTATTTCCCTCTACACATGGAGTATTGGGGAGTCAGAAAAAAACAGCTGTTGGCAAATGCTATTTAAAGTGTACGGTCAATTTAAGAATAATTTGTATATATATTGCTTAGTTCAGGAAAGATACAACATTATTGCAATTCAGTTTTCTTTTAATAACCTTATCTTAATTTACTGATTTATGGTATTTTAAGAATTGCAAATAACATTGCTAGCATACAGTTGTTTTCATCAATGTTGTCCTTGCACTGGATGTGCACCATATGACTAATAACTCCGGTATCCAGCTAGGTTATTTGGAGTATAAAAGTGTCCTAACATGAACACTAAATATTTATTAGTTTGTGCAGGGAAATGGGAAATGGAAAATGTCTGACATTTTTCAGGAATGTGAAATATACTGTAAGTCCTTACCTTTCCCATGTGATGTTTCTATAGTCCAAGTGCAATTTAGGTTATTGGGGTAAAAATCAGGAAAACCTGGAGATAAGATTGTTCCACTTGTTCCCTGGATATAACCCCCACAAAGAGCTGCAGAGAGAAAAACTTCAGAAGTTAATGACTTATTCATGGAGTGAAGACATTGAGAATTTGTACTGAAAGAAGACATAGTATATTAAAAAGCACCCCAGATGAAACATATGTAATACATATTTTTTGTTTTTGCTTTTTTAGACTAACATAATCTGTAAGAACACATTTCCAAGCAATTGAAGAAATGTTTTATCAGTAAATTGTATATACTGTACATGTCTCAAATTGTCAAACTAAAATTATTTACATGGACAAACTCAACTCTGCAGCTTCTGTATTCATGCAAAATGTATTTGTTATAATAATTAATGTCTTCATGTTGGCCTATATGTAAAATCATACCTTCACAGCTGGGCAGGGGCCTGCTCCACTGAAAGTTGGGTTCACATTCCAGTGCCTGGTCATCACTGAGGGTGTAACCTGAATCACAGCTAAAAGTTACAAGAGCCCCAACATAAAAATCATTGCCATGACGCTGACCATTGACCGGGATTCCTGGATCAAGACAGTGATCTGACTGCAATTTCACAGCTGAAGAGATGAGAAAAAAAATCATGTGAGGTTTACAAAAGGAACTTCATCATACAAAAATATTGGTATGGAATGGATGTCAGTACATGTGCATGGAGCCCATAATGTTTTTTGTATTTTTACCGTTAGGTCCATATCTTTGGACACTGACACAAATTTTGTTCTTTTTTACCTGTTTACTGAAACATATTCAAGTTATAGTTATATAATGGGCATGGACATAAAGTTCAGACTTTCAGCTTTCATTTGAGGGTATCCACATTAAAATTGGATGAAGGGTTTAGGACTTTCAGCTCCTTAACATGTGCCACCCTGTTTTTAAAGGGACCAAAAGTAATTGGACAATTGACTCAAAGGCAGTTTTATGGGCAGGTGTGGGCAATTCCTTCTTTATGTCATTCTCAATTAAGCAGATAAAAGGCCTGGAGTTGATTTGAGGTGTGGTGCTTGCATTTGGAAGATTTTGCTGTGAATAAAACATGCGGTCAAAGGAGCTCTCCATGCAGGTGAAACAAGCCATCCTTAAGCTGTGAAAACAGAAAAAAACCCATCCGAGAAATTGCTACAATATTAGGAATGGCAAAATCTACATTTTGTTACATCCTGAGAAAGAAAGAAAGCACTAGTGAACTCATCAATGCAAAAAGACATGGTTGCCAATGGAAGACAACAGTGGTGGAATGCAGAATAATTCCCATGGTGAAGAGAAACCCCTTCACAACAGCCAACCAAATGATCAACACTCTTCAGGATGTAGGCGTATCAATATCCAAATCTACCATAAAGAGAAGACTGCATGAAAATAAATACAGAGGGCTCACTGCACGGTACAAGCTGCTCATAAGCCTCAAGAATAAGAAGCATAGATTGGAATTTTCTAAACAGCATCTAAAAAAGCCAGCACAGTTCTGGAAGAACATTCTTTGGACAGACGAAACCGATATCAACCTCTACCACAATGAGGGAAAGAAAAAAGTATGGCGAAGGCGTGGTACAGCTCATGATCCAAAGCATACCACATCATCTGTAAAACACGGCAGAGGCAGTGTGATGGCTTAGGCATGCATGGCTGCCAGTGGCATCGGGTCACTAGTGTTTATTGATGATGTGATACAGAACAGAAGAAGCCGGATGAATTCTGAGGTATTCAGAGACATACTGTGGGCTCAAATCCAGCCAAATGCAGCCAAACTGATTGGTCAGCGTTTCATAATACAGATGACCCAAAACATAAAGCCAAAGCAACCCAGGAGTTTATTAAAGCAAAGAAGTGGAATATTCTTGAATGGCTAAGTCAGTCACCTGATCTCAACCCAATTGAGCAGCATTTCACTGGTTAAAGACTAAACTTCAGACCGAAAGGCCCACAAACAAACAGCAACTAAAAACCGCTGCAGTAAAGGCCTGGCAGAGCATTAAAAAGGAGGAAACACAGTGGCGTCTGGTGATGTCCATGAGTTCAAGACTTCAGGCAGTCATTGCCAACAAAGGGTCTCCAACCGAGTATTAGAAATTAACATTTTATTTAAAATTATTTAATTTGTCCAATTACTTTTGAGCCCCTAAAATGAAGGGATTGTGTGTAATAAATGCTTTATAATTCTCACATTTTTATGCAATCATTTTGTTCAACCCACTGAATTAAAGCTGAAAGTCTGAACTTCAACTGCATCTGAACTGTTTTGTTCAAAATTCATTGTGGTAATGTACAGGACCAAAATTAGAAAAATGTTGTCTCTGTCCAAATATTTATGGCCCTAACTGTATATGATGCTAGGAGGCACATTCTGTTTAGTAGTAGACTAGGTTCCCTATTTTCATGCGATTCACAATGTGTAAATGATCTGGCACCAAGTTTACCTCAATATTATTACCTTACAACAAAATGTAATTTACACGGCTAGGAGCACTGCTTTACAAGACAAATTTACACAGTATAATTTGATAAAAGATTTTCCATCTGTGTAAACAATATAAGGGGATTTGTGATAATCTGTAAGACATTCCTCCTGTTTATGGAATCTATGGGGCTTGATCTGTGTATGCTGCAGACAATTCATAACAGTGGATAAGTAAGTCTTCTTCATCATGTCATACGAACCCTTAAAGGGGCTGTACAGGATTTAGGTTTCTATAACATATTCCTAGGTTAGTCCATAAATATGTGATCAGTAGGGGGCCAAGAGCTGGCTCCTGCACTGATCAGCTCTATGGGGCCTCTTTTAGTACCCATGGTATACACAGCATGGGTCTAAAAATAGATAACTCTCATCTCTGTATAGTGGCTGGACACCAATACTGCAGCTCTGCTCCCATTGAAGTCAATGGAAGCAGAGCTGCAGTAACGGCCTGGCCACTATACAGGGAAGGGAACAAAGTCGACTACTCATGGCCCTGTGTTGTGTATATTACAGCATCAGAAGTGACCCTGTACAGTTGATTGGTGTAGGAGCCAGTCGTCAGACCTGCACCGATCACAAATTTAAGAGCAATCCTAAGAATAGGCCTTAGAAATCTAAATCTTGAATAACTCCTTTGAGTATACAATGGTTTACAGTACATACAATGTGGGTGTACCTTGTATGAATACGTGGGAAGAAAAGCCTATTGTTTCAAACAAGTTTTTATATTTAAACATGTTTTTAGAATTTTTTTTTTGTCAGTACATTTCCTACATATAAATAACAAACTATCCACCATTCACAATATGTGATGAACACATCTTATCTACTCCACTTCACTGCACAATTACGTTTGCATAGGTCACACTGTATGTCTAGAATACTCTCCTATAGATAACACTGAACAGGTCCATTATGTTGTGTCTATGATCTACGTGGCTGCTGTAAAGCATATCTTCAAATGCTGGTAACAGCAGCTCAGGCAAGATGGCTGCTCCCCAAAAAACACAGAAACAAGAGGGTGTGACTCTGAGCTCTGATACCACCCACCTCTTATTGGACAGTGTCAGAGAGATCAAAATCATGATACTGTTCTTGCCTGAAACCGCTAATTGACAGTAAAGAGTCTAATTAGCATATCAGTCATGGAAACTAACCACACTTAAATGGTCAGGAATGTTAAGGGCTAGAGAAAAAAATTCAACTGCTCTGGAATCGGTGAAGAAATGCCTAAGGAAGGATGCTAAGAACTGAAGTTGGTGGCGGTGGTGATAGATAACACTGTGGCATGCTTGCTGTTCCTGCACTCATTGGGGTAGATTTATTCAAATTGTCTATGGGCAACTAAAACAGCTTTGTTTTTAGACACTTTTAATAAATGTGTACAATTGGATGTAGTTGATTTCTCTTTTATCAGTTGACTTACAGTAATTGATTTTAAACAAAGATGAATGACTTGCACCCTTAAAAGTTGCATAATTTTGTATGGCACTAAAGGTTCTAAGAAAAGTCCACTTTAACTATGGATAAAAATTTATATACTGTATATATATATATATATATATATATATATATATATATATTTCACAGTTCTGAGCCAATTCTGATTTGTGGATAATCATGGCTATGGAGCACTGTATATAATATTATGTGAAACTCGAGGCTGAAGGTGTGTTGATGTCATTCTACTCTTTTTTGTACAGTATTTGCTGGCTTTTTAGTGCAGATTCAGTATCTACAAAGTAATCTAGAAATAAAGTATTAACTTAAAATCTTGGATGACAAGTAAGGAAAAGTCACATTTTCATACCAGATGTCTTGAAGCTAGGAAATACATTAATTAGATATTAGTATGGCTGCTGTCAGTGTGAATGTAGTCATAACAGGAATGTTTTTAACTATTTTCTGGGGCAGGTCTTCGCAAGGTTATCCTAAGGCAGCAGTCTCAGGCAGCACAGCAAGACTTAATTAAAAATTGCAATTTTCTTTCTGGAGAAACCTATTAGAGCTA
Source organism: Leptodactylus fallax (assembly GCA_947044405.1). NCBI lineage: Eukaryota > Metazoa > Chordata > Amphibia > Anura > Leptodactylidae > Leptodactylus > Leptodactylus fallax. The sequence continues at coordinate 3,755,898 of CAMRHE010000097.1, forward strand.
CTTCCGACTGCCTAAGAAATCTTATAATAAATACAAGTATTCTTTTTCCCTTATAGTGTATATTACACGGCAAAAATATCTGTCATAATGAGCAAGAGGCCTAAACGATATATCACTATTTTAAAGACATTTTCATATAGCATGATATATCAATCTATCTATATATTTATATATCTATCTATCTATCTGTATTTATATATATTTATAAAATTATTTTTTTTATTCTTAGGCGCATCCACTAGGTGCTATTGTCCTGGAAGTTTGTTATACAAAGGATAGGAATAGCTAGAATTCATATACAACATATCAACAGGGAAAAGGTGCAAGCATGCAGGTTCCCCTAACAACTGTCACAGGGTTGAGATTAACTTCCTTTTGCTGGAAAGTTTATTACCCTTAAGGTTTCTAGGAGTGTTTGTTACTGATCACCAGCTACTTGCTTCAGTTTTAATACTGAGATGAAGGAATCACTCAACCCCATACATCACGCATACATACACAGTACATCATCCTGTTTATGTAGGGTGATGTACTGCCGACATTCTAGCATCTTTTATGTTATGTTACCTGAAAAGCAAGTTTTAATTTGTTGGGGGATCGTTTGCACATTTACACAGGCCAAATATCCCAACAATAGGGCTGTGTATGGAGTCCTTAATCCTTCGGAAGCAGCGATATTTCTCTCCTTGTTTGATACAGATCTACATGCTGTCTCAGTGGTTAGCACTGTTGCCTTGCAGCGCTGGGTTCCTAGGTTTGAATTCAACCAAAAATAATATCTGCATGAAGGATGTATGTTTCCAAGTGTTTCCGTGGATTTCCTCTGGGTACTCTGGTTTCCTTTCATATGCCAAAAATATACTGATAAATTGGCTACCCACTAAACATCTGACCCTTGTGGGTGCTAGGGATGAGCAGCTGTGCGACAGCCACTAACTTCCCTACTCCACAATGTTCCCTGCGCTTGGAGTACCTTGTGTATTTCATTTAATATTTTCTCTGTAATTCACTAACAGATTTCTGCAAAAAAGATAAGCATTGCTGCCTTAGAAGGACAATTTTCCAGCAAAGAACAAGGACGGAGTTAGGATGCCCAGGGGAAGTAAGGCAAGGTGAGTATATGTGTTTGTTATTATTATTGTGGTTGCTATATGTTATTTTCCATCACCTCCCTGGGCCTCCGATTATTATACTCAGGGGTCTGAAGTGACTCCAGTGTATAATAATAGCACTAAAACTAAATGGCGTGGGGTTCTCATGAAGCGGCTGAAGGGGGACTCTTGGGAGCATTTCATACTGTTTGGGGCCACTGTGGGGAGTATATTATACTGTATGGAGCCACTGTGGAGCATATTATACTTTGTGGGCCACTGTGGAGCATATTGTACTGTGTAGAGGCCACTGTGGAGCATATTGTACTGTGTGGGGGCCCCTGTGCAGAATATCATACTGTGTGGGGGCTACTGTAGAGCATTTTATACTGTGTGGGGCCACTATGAAGCATATTATACTATGTGGGCCACTGTGGAGCATATTATCTCTGTGGAGCCACTGTGGAGCATATTATACTATGTGGGGGCCACTGTAGTGCATATTATACTGTGTGGGGGCCACTATGGAACATATTATACTGTGTGGGACCACTGTGTAGCATATTATACTGTGTGGGGGCCACTGTACAGCATATCATACTGTTTTGGGTCCACTGTGGAGCATATTATACTGTGTGTGGGCCACTGTGGAGTATATTATACTGTGTGGGGTCCACTGTGAAGCATATTACACTGTGTGGGGCCCCTTCTTTATTTACATAACACCCCATCTATTTTATAGCAGACATGTGATATTATCACAGGCTGTAAATACATTTCACAGTTACTATAAAACAGATCTACGTGATGTAAATAGCGAAGAGATGAGGTTGCTCACAAAAGCACCATGGTCCCTTCAAACAGTTGATCAGCAGGGGCCTTGGGTGTTAGACCCCCACTGTTCTCTTAGATCTCTTCCACTGTTCTCTTAAATCTCTTAGACTGTTAGGACTCCCCAGTTCAGAACATGCATCTCCCAGTATTGTTTCCATGCTGGACACTACTCATTCACCATATTCTTGATAACCGCAGTTGTGGATACTATAGTTGTATGGGCCATGTTAATGTTAACAATTCCAGGAGCCATGCTGCTCGCTTGCCATACATGGTGTAGAGGTGGATTTAGGTAGTGCAGTGGTGTACATCGTATGGCGGGTGAGTAGCATGGCATTATTATCTGTAGCCATGCTGTGTTGGTACTGATCTGCAGGGGTCGTGGGGGTGGGCCCCTAGAAACAATTCCATTGGAGGGCCCTAAACATCCCAGTCCAACACTGAGTTTATTGTGGAAAACTGTACAATTGAAACTAGGCTCTAGTACGCTATTAAGCCGCCTCTAGCCTGGATACAAAATGAGATACAGTTGGGCATGAAGGCATACAGGTCCTGCATGGTATTCATAATTGCCCACAGATTTTTCAGCTGGGCCTGTAGATCTTGTACATTCTAAAGTTGTTGAACCTAGCATGCCAGCAATGCTTGTTTGGTGATAAATCACCAAAGTGGTGTTGTAATCAGGCGGGGACATTTAAGCAAGCATAAAAGGCAACACATATGGCTGCAGGATGTCCTGCAAATATTGCTGAGTTATTAGTGTACCTTGTACCACTACAAGGGGTGACCGACTGTCATATGGCATGACTCCCCAGATCATCATACCAGCAGTGGGGCAGTATGGTACCTCCATAGTTGAACGTGATCATTGTCAGATCACAAACAAGACCTGGATTAATTTCTAAAGATGATATAGTTCCAGTCTGTAGCAATTCAGGTTTCTCATTCATGACAGGTCTGCAACTGAAGGTGACGGTGGATGGCTGTCAATGGCAGGACATTTAATGGGCACTGAAAAACCAAATTTCCCTCTGTTAAGTGCTTGGAAAAGGTCTAGGTAGAGACAGCGGTGTGAAATGAAGGTGCCACCTTTGTCTGGTTGGGAAACTTTGGAAGCTTCTTGTACATGTTGGTGGATCAAACAATCTGCTCTACTGGTGATCTGTCTGGGCTGTCCATAGCCAGTCATGCATGCCCTCACATAACCACTGCTTCCAACACCCCCTAACACCTAGGTCTAAAAGGCCTAGATGGTGGGCAATTCTTCAAAATGACCATCCTACTTCTCTCAGCCAAATTATGTGCTCCTCTCAAAGTCTGTCTTCTGGGCAAAATTTCTTTGAGTGTCTTGTAGAGGCATTTTCTAGTCAGTGATCTCTCAACAAGAAACAGTTACTCTGGCCAAAAGTAGCTTCTAGCCTTTTTATAGTGCGGGGGGCACTTTTATGCCCTCTTGTAGCAAGACCCAGTGTTTAATCAGATTAAACCTGTAACTGTTTATATATCAACTTGAGATATAACTGCATGCTGAAAATTGCAGCAATTTGATATTCTTATCTGGGTGCATTATTTTTATGTCCATGAATGTATTGACACACAATTATATTGTTGAAATATATTGAATGTTTTGAATCCCACTTACAGGGGCGTAACTATCGGGTTAGCAGCGGTAGCGGCTGCCACAGGGCCCGGGACATTAGGGGCCCCGGAGCCCTGTGGCAGCCGCTACCGCGAACCCCACAAACCAGTAACGATCGCGGTCGCAGGGGGTGCGACCATGAACGGACCCGGCAGGGTCAGGAGCTCGCGGCCATCTGGAGATGGCCGGGCCCCGGACCATTATGATAGCGGTCGGAGAAAGCCTGGTTCCCCGAGCGCTATACATACTGTTATTGGAAAGGGACCTTGGCATATTGCAGGCCCCTTTCCAATAGATGGCAGCCCAGGGGAGGTGACTGAAAATAATAAATACATATTCTCACCTCTCCTGGGAGCGGGGTTCTCTCTGGCGCTCCTCCGTCATGACTGAGACCTGTGATTAGGCCCCAGCGGTCACATGGGGCGCGGCCGCGTAATGATGTCAGTGCGCCCCCATGTGACCTCTGAGGCCCAATCACAGGCCTCAGCAGCGACGTCGGAAGAGGGCCTGAAAACGCTGAAGATGGCAGGATGGAGCGAGGATGCCAAGAAAAGGTGAGGCAAGGTGAATATGAATTTTTGTTATTTTTAATCACCTTCCCTGGGTCTCCGATTATTATATCCTGGGGTCTGAGGAGATCCCAAAGTATAATAATAGCACCGAAGCGGAGGGGGGCTGTTGGGAGCTTATAATACTGAGTGGGGGCCACTGTAGAGCATATAATACTGGGTGGGGGCCCTTGTAGAGCATATAATACTGGGTGGGGGCCACTGTAGAGCATATAATACTGAGTGGAGGCCACTGTAGAGCATATAATACTGGGTGGGGTCCCCTGTAGAGCATATGATACTGGGTGGGGGGCCACTGTAGAGCATATAATACTGGGTGGGGGCCACTGTAGAGCATATAATACTGGGTGGGGGCCACTGTAGAGCATATAATACTGGGTGGGGACCACTGTAGAGCATATAATACTGGGTGGGGGCCCCTGTAGAGCATATAATACTGGGTGGGGGCCACTGTAGAGCATATAATACTGGGTGGGGGGCGCAACTGTAGAGCATATAATACTGGGTGGGGGCCACTGTAGAGCATATAATACTGAGTGGGGGCCACTGTAGAGCATATAATACTGGGTGGGAGCAACTGTGGAGCATATACTAAAGGGTGGGGGCCACTGTGGAGCATATACTACTGGCTGGGGGCCACTGTAGAGCATATAATACTGGGTGGGGGGGCCACTGTAGAGCATATACTACTGGGTGGGGGCCACTGTAGAGCATATAATACTGGGTGGGGGGCATATAATCCTGGGTGGGGACCACTGTGGGGAGCATATAATACTGTGTGGGGGCCACTGAAGGGAGCATATAATACTGGGTGGGGCTCACTATGGGGGGCATATAATATTGGGTGGGGGCCACTGTGGGTAGCATATTATACTGTGTGTGGGGGGAGCAATGTAGAGCATATAATGCTGTATGGGGGCCACTGTTGAGCATATAATACTATCTGGGGCCACTGTTGAGCATATTTTACTGTTTGGGGAGCCGTAACCGGTTTGGGGGGGGTCCCATGTCAAATGTTCGCCTTGGGGCCCAGCCATTCCTAGTTACGCCACTGCCCACTTAATAAATTCTACACTTTCTACACTGAATAGCTATTGAGTTAGTATAGCAGCACATTTACATCTATAACTATGTTCTTCGAAGGGGAACAGACCAAAATGCGACCATAGAGTGAAACAGAAGAGGCTTCTGGGAAATGGTCTCTTGGCAGTTCTCATTCAAAGCATAAGGAAAAAGAATCCAAATTAAGGAGGAATAAAAGCAGCTTTCTTATTCAATAATGCTGTCCAGAAGTCATTACTCCAGTTGTTATGGTAAAAGAAAATCAATAAAGATGATCAGACTGCAGACTGCGGAACAGCTTCTAATAGATTTAAGTTCTCCAAACACTGTGCAGCAGCCCAGCTAACACAATGATGCCAATTTCTTTGTATTTGAGGGGTGCACTGCCCTGCCTGCTAAGCTTAGAGCAACACAAATGAACAATTCCTGCAAGACCTGCCTCCATATTCTTGATTTTCACCGTGTGGTGGTAATTATTTTTAATAAAATACAAGTAACTTGGCTTTTTTCTTTTTTCTATCTTCGATCAATAGAACAGACACAAATTCAGAAGAAAATGTAGCAATTCAGAAGCAGTCTGAGATGCAGTTATTTTGTAGTGTAATAAAATTTATATTTAAAAGGGATATTATGGTCCAGCGTGGAAATCTTATAAAAAAAAATGTGGCTTACTTTCATAGCGAATTTGGAAACCAACATCAGAATGACTCTTGTCAGTGCTGAAGAGCAGGTAGAGGAAGTTGCTGGTGCTGATAAGGAACTGGGGAACCTGTGTACCGTCATAGACCCCAATCAGTGGTGAAGAGTAAGACTTCCCATCTCTCACCTCAAGTGTGTCATAATTTACTTCAGTCTTAAACCTGCACGGACAAAATAGATGACAGATTGTTGGAAATAACAATTGCATCTTTACAACTGAATCATGCATCCTTATAAAAAAGAACTGAGACTATTGATAGAATAACTGTAACATGTCTTTACTCATAGATACAAGTACAAGGACCAAACCCAGTTATATTATGAACAGTTAACAGTAGTTGTGGTGCATTATAACAATCATTGATCTTTTGTCTGAACACAAACTTATGGTAAAGGGAATCTGTCAGTCATAATTATGGGCAGCACTGAGTAGAGACAAAGAAGTTGAGCAGACCAATATATAGTTTTGAGGAAAAAGAGCCAGTATAACTTGTAAATGTACACAAACCGCACCAAAATTTTGGCATAAAATTCTGCCTCAAAGTATGCTGCATATTCAGTGCAGGAAAAAAACTGTAGAGGGGTACAGAGCTAATCCAGTCCTGTAGCCCCTTCGTTTTTAGGAGAGATGGTGGTCTAGCAATATGCCATCACTTTCTAATATAGGCAAATGTCTGTATGCATTAACCGCAGCCACTGAAAAGCTACACTAGACCTTATGATATTAAGAACTAGCCCATAACTATCTCAGCCCATTGTTAATAGCAGATTTCACCATTAACCCTTCATCACCCTAGAACTTTAAAGATACTAGCTATGAACCTCTAAGTTGAGAAAATATTCTCAGTAAGGGAGGAAGAGAATAGGAATTGAGTTTTGACATCTATTTTATTGGTACCAACGCACTTGAAAAGTTTGGAACCAAGTGTGCAGAGACTTCTGGCTACCCTTAGCGAGAAACTGAAATGGCACTCCACATACTTTTCTGCATGTGAATAATCTTTATTTTAGGTAGTCATATCATATATGACACTTAGGTTTGTTCACTATTATTATTGCAAAGCTTCAGGTAACCCCTTTATGAGGCTGGAATAATACAATTCTAGCCACCTCTGCAAAAGTAATCACTTGGGTCCCAGCTCATATACTGACAAGCAAAAAAGGAGCAATGTTTTGAACTTTTGACTTTCAGGCTCCATATCTCACCATCCACTACAGCTGTGAACGTGAGACTACCATCATTTTATAGACAATCATCTTGGCTATCTTATACATACATTTGACTTACAACTATTTAGCATATGATTAGTTATGCAGATTCTTGTCATGTAACTGCATTGTTACTCTTTTGCTACTGGTGGTGGAAAAATCTTTTTCTTCTTGTATTACAAATTATAACCTGTTCTCACATTCCCTAATATCTCAGTGTGTTATTAGGTTGATTCCCAATCGAAAGGTCACTGGTTCAAATCAAGGATCAGCCATGACCATGAAGAAGATTTCCCAAGAAAAGAGAAACAGCATCATCCAGCTCATCGATAGCGATCTCTCGGTCAAGAAAATTGCCAAACTGCATCAGGTGAGTGCATCAGTCGACTACAATGTCGTCATAAGAAGCGTTGGCTCCAGTTTGCAAAAGTACGAAAGTATGAAAAGTGGATAGTAGAAGATTGAAAACGGGTGATTTTGAGCGATGAGACAAAAGTCAATAGACCGGGCTCTGATGGGTGCAAATAGGTCTGGAAGAAACAAGGGAAAATGGGGCTAACGGATTGAGAAATTGAAGGAACTGTCAAATTTGGTGGAGAAAGCCTGGTGATATGGGGTTGTTTCACAGCCAAAGGCGTTGGATACTTGACCAGGATCAATAGTGGCCTCAATGCTGAGCTATATGTGAGTTCCTACAAGACGAGTTACTTTGTACACTCAAGTACTATGGGAAGGAAAAGGACAACATAGTGTTCCAGCAGGACAACGACCCAAAGCATATGTCGAGATTAGCAAAGAAATGGTTCAATGACAATGAAGTAGAGGTGCTGGAATGGCCCCCACAGTTTTCAGACCTCAACCCAATCAAACACTTGTGGGTATAGTTCAAACAAAGCTGTATTTGTACCCAAGTGAGTCGACCAGTATGCACCAACAATGGGAATGTGTAGAAGAGACCTGGGATCAGATTTCAGTCGAGACATGCTTGAATTTGATTGAGATCTTGCCCAGAAGGATTCAGGCAGTGTTGAAAGCCAAAGCTAGATTTACAAAATACTAATAAAATAATAAAAATTAAAATTTAGATTTTTAGGAGCAAAACAGTAACAATGCAGTTAAATGACAAGAATCTGCGTAACTAATCATATGCTAAATAATTGCAAGTCAAATTTATGTATGAGATAGCCAAGGTGACTCTCTATAAAATGATGGTAGTCTCACATTCAAAGCTGTAGTGGATGGTGAGATATGCAGCATGAAAGTTAAAAGTTCAAAAAAGTTCAAAACATTGTTACCCAGTGTATATTAGTAATACAGTTTGTCCAGTGCAGTAAATGCCCTGATCAGATTTTTTATTCCCTGCATAACCCTTTTAAGTACAAAATAGATATACAGTTTTTACCAGAAAACTCACTGTGTATGAAAAGCACAAATAAAAACACAAATACAAAAAAAGACACAGATCTATAATACATGTAGTAAAATATTACATATTGATATGCCTTGTTTTATTTTTCTGATGATATATGTGAAGTTATATTAAAGGAGTTATCCAGGTTCTAAAATTATCTGCAAACACATCCACAGCAGCGCTAAATACTCACTGTTCCCTTGTACAGCCTTTTCTTTGCTTTATTTTACTTGAGACTCCTTGTATCACTGATCTGTGGACAAACTACATTTCCCATAATTCTTCTCTCTGCTCTCACTCTCTGTGTTTGCTACTCACAGGGGATGATGGGGAGGGGGGGAGCTTGCAAACGAAACATCACAGCAGCTTGTGACCTTGGATGTGGAAGTGATTTATTAACTGTGATTTCATTGCAGGTGAGAGTGGAGAAGAGAGGGGTACACAGAGAGTGAGCGCATGGAGAGGAATCATGGGAAATGTAGTTTCTTCACAGATTCACTGCATGTAAATAACAGTGATACAAGGAGTCTCAAGTAAAATAAAGCTAAAAAAGGGTGCACAAAGGAACAGTATTTAGCATTGCTGCGGATGTATTTGCAGATAATTTTTGGAAGCTGGATATCTCCTTTAATTACCTCTTGCTATGTATGTGCCACTAGTTATAATTTAACATTAAACTCATAAACTACAGTGAAAAAAAATCAAGTTATCCAGTAATAGAGTAATAGTCCAGAACTTGTTTCTTACACAGATCACCGTTTCCAAAACTGTGGGTTGTGACCCTGTGTGGGGTTGGAGTTTTGAAATTTCTTCTACACACTGCAGGCCTGCAGACTGCAGGCAATACTAATCACCAGTATTTTGTAGGCACTGCAAAAGGACCTTTGATGATGTCACAGTCATGTAACCAGTTGTATAAAAGGGTGGGAATTGTACAATAGCTTGCGTACAGAAGAAGCTGTGCAGGGCTAAATGGAGGCAGCTATGCTAAGTGATAGGGGAAGGTTAAATATAGCAGTGCTGTGTGAGGAAATGTAGATGTAGAGCTCAATATGCAGGGGCAAAGGTGCCTGTAAAGGAGTGAATATAGCAGAGCTGTGTGAGGGGGAAAAGTGGAGGTAGCAGGGCTGTTTGTGTGGTGTGGAAATGTGGCTGTAGAAGAGCTGTGGTGGGGAGGTAGAATTAGCAGATCTATGCATGGTGGAACATGAAGGTAGCAGAGCTGAGTATAGAGGTAGCAGTCTGAATGCAGGAAGTAAACATGAAAGTAGTAGAGTTGTGGGTGTAGTATGGAGCAGGGATTTAGCAGAGCTGTGTGTGCAGGAAGAAAAACATGGAGGAAGCAGTGTTGTAAGTGGAGGGGTAAAACAAGGAGGTCACAAATTTTTTTTTTTTATGGAGGGGCGACAATAAAGGTAGCAAGACTGTGTGTGGGGGAGAAAATGGAGGTAGCAAAGCTGTGTGTGTGTGTAACAGATATTTGAAGGAAGAACCTATACAGCTGAAAAGCATCATGGGGAAAAATACAGATGACTTTTTTTTTCCAAATGGGATTAAGAATGGTAGCTGGGAATCCCAAATGAAAGTCTTGACCAGAAGGAGATCCTGCTATTAGAAAGTCTGGGAACCACTGCTGTAGATTCAAGAAACTCACAAAAACAAAAGGCAGAAGACTAAATACATTGATTGCCTATCATCTATGACTGTTCAATCATCCTGAATATTCTATTGTTTAACATTTTCTATGTTTACTATATGGGGTAGAAGCAATATTGTTGTAAGCATATACTAAAGAGCTAGAGATAATGGAGAATGTTGTACCAAACAAACTTAAATGGAATATGTACCAGGAAGAATATGATGCAACTGGATAAACAATAGAGACATTTTTAAATGGTCGCAGTACATCATTCCAATACTTTGGCCAGAAAATTGCTTATGTCTTTAAGAAATGTGGTGAATTTGATTCTATAAACTTTTTCAATTGGGAATAAAAAAGAATAATAACTGCATACTGTATATATATATATATATATATATATATATATATATATACTGTATATAATAAAACTGTACTGTATAATGCATTTTGTATATACAATTTCCCACCATTGCTTTAAAAATAATACAGTCTTTTAATAATAATCAGTTTTTTGACCTCTTATGTTAATATTTTATTCTTATAGAAGACTGTCAGGAGTAATATGTGCTCTCCGTAAAGTTCTGTGAAGATGAATGTGAGATCTCTGATATTTAATTTATCATCAGCCCTACCTGATTTTACCAAATCAAAGTCTGGTTTGAAATGGATGAACAAGAAATACATTTCTAAGTCATGTTTATGACTCTGCTTTGAAGAAATAAATTCATATACTTCCTCATGTAAAGAAAATGAGTCCTCCCTGAGTCAGACATATAATGTTTTAACTTACTTGTCAAATGTGATTTTTATGGGGTATCCAGGTTGTGCTTCAAGAACCCACACACAGTTCAAGGAGTCCTTGTAGAACCCAGGCCACCCAGGGGACAGAATCATCCCACTTGGAGCAGTCAAATGTCCACCACATGGAGCTAATAGAAGAGATACAGAATATCATAAAAACATGTGTTGTTAATGAAAAACTATAGTAAAAGAACATACATACACACTTTTAACTGACCCATTGTAGGCATTCCAATTTTTTTTTACCTCCAAAAACACCTTCTTTCTAGTCATGAGTATGCTCTGCTACTCAGAAATTGGGCAGGGCAAAAGATCTCTAAAGGTTTAATGTTTAAGATATTTAGAAGTCTAACATGCTTGATTTTTGTTTATGCTCGAAGGTGGATGTTCTGGAATATTTGAGTTTCCATCAGGTACATCATATTGTTAGCTCATCCCACCAAAATCAATGGGATTGGATGACATTTTGCAAGTATGTAACTTTTGAAGTATGCCAAATTCTACATAAATATAAATCATAAAAAAATCAATAATTGATTTGTTTCTTTCCCAGAAGATGATTTAAATGGTCGTTAACTTTTCAACACACTTTGCATAACTCAATAGTGCAGGCAAATATCAGGAACTTTATAATAGATCTCATCAGAGAAAAATGCTTTTTTATCAACTTATCAGGCTCTTTGTCTGCTTTTTCTAAACGAATAATCACTCTTAAATCTCTGCTTAATTTGTTTTGCTAGGGCAAATGGATGTGATAGAGAGCTATGGAGAGGAAAGGGGAAAGAGTGAACAGGAGTGAGAGTAGTGGGACAAAGGCGCAGGCATAAGAAGTTTCCTTCTCCCCCCAAGTACTTCATTCACATCAATATATGTCAGTACTTCTCCATATATGTTCTTTATGATCCTGCTGCTGCTTCTGAGTTATACAGTAAAATGAGAAGATATTCCTTTGCTTTCTGTATGCAGTTTATGGCACACATCATAGCAGCTAGTTCAGGGGAACTGAAAATTAGAGCAAGAATATGGGAAAACTGCTTCAAAAGAAAATAAAGCCATATAATGACTAGAGATGAGCGAAGTATTAAAAAATTGGATTTGGCAACTTCGCCAAATTTTCCAATATGATTCTATTCAACCCCAATTAAATTGTGGCAAATCGTGTTAAAAAAACAGCCACTTATTGACTGCAGAGAGCTAGGGTGGGTGGCAAAATGGCGGAACCCCTTGGATGCCGCGGTCATACTTGACCGCGGCATCCAAGGTGTTAAAACCTCCGATCGGTTATGGAGCAGGGTGTTAGATGTCAGGTTTTAACACCTTGGATGCAGCAGTCAAACATGCTGTGGGCGCTCACAAAGGGGTTAAAAGGCTGTGACATCACAGGGCTGGCTGCTGGTTGGCTGCACGCATAGCATTGTGGGTGATCTCGCGTTCCCAGAGTTCCTTTCCACATGTCCTAACATATACAGCAGCCATTTTAAACTAAATGTGATTTGTTACCACGAAGCGTGAGGAAATTCGGATTCGATGTGAATCGAATATTTCCTGAAATTCGGATCGAATTCCACTTCTGCAGCTTCGATTTACTCATCTCTGCACCATTTCTAGCTAATGCAAGTTTAACTTGGGCATTGTGACAAGTCTTTAAAGCATGAGTTGATAGAAGTAATATTTCCCAAAGTAGATACTGTGACTTTCAGTGTGTCTCTGTTGGTGATTATGTTTGCGAATTATAGGATGTGTGTGTGGAACAGAGTAGAAACATCCCTTAAGGAATGATTTCTATCTTCTCTTTTTTTTTGCTCACCTTCTACATAACCTTTCCATTTGACGTATAAACAGTGCTATTCTGGTAGTGGTAATTTCCAATAATGTCTGTGATTTGGCTAGAAGGTGCAAGTCATGTGTTTATTTTATGATCCTGTCTCATAGGTTCACACCTATTGGCAGGTTAAATACTGACCTGCCCCCTGCCTACACCATTTTATGTGCTGAGTATGAAGATACCGCTGTGAAGAGTTATTCTTAGCCTAGTTTTATTCCTCTATGTCCTCCTTTACGATTGTTTCGTGCATTTACAAACCTCTTGTGTACTGCTAAATGTTAATGTTTACAGCAATTGGAAAGATACATCAGGACCAGCATTAAAATCGCCTTCATCTTTTTAAAACCTGGAGAGCTTTGATAGGCAGTGTTGGGTATATAGAAAATCCGCTATACAACATCTATCATACATAGTTGTCACCACATATTGCTATTAGTCTGGTGGGCAATGGTATGATACAGTATAAAATGAAATGTTTTCTGATATTTGAACTTAGATGACAGTATGCCTATGGTTAATGAACAAAAAAAGGACAGCAATAATGCTAGGTTCACACTAGGGTCACCTGTCTGTTGTTGTTAGTCCATCTGAGGTCTAGAACAACGGACAGATGGACCACTAAATTAGCAGTTACATACAGAACCCAGAGAACCTCATTGACTATAATGAGGTCCATTGTAATGTCTGTTGTTTTAAAACTGAAACTGGCAGATAAAAAAGACATGCGCGCAGGACATTTTCGTTAGCCGATTTCAGGTGGACATTGTAGAGACTCCTACACAAATGTGAATGTAGTCTTATAATATAGGATGAAATTATATTATACTGCAATGTGAAATTATATTTTATTTATATTCATGTCACACGAAGTAATGGCTTTACAATACTGTAATATAGAGCCTCTCACCTGTAACTACCCCCCAGTGAGATACATATCTCCAGGGAAAACTCACGCAATTATCATGCTGTGCTTACGCTAGGTTCACACTAGCACTGCATTTCCGTTGTTTGGGGCCATCAGGGGACACAAACAACAGAGAAACAGATGGCTAAAACAGTACACACAGAGCCTGGTGGACCCCATTGACTAAAATGGGGTCCATTGGGTGACTGTCTTTTTAAAAAGAAAGTGGAAGAGGAAGAAGTCCTCCATGCAAGACTTTTGCCGATTTTTGGGGGACTCTGCAAGTAGCAGATATGAATGTAGCCTTAATCATCCCTGCCTGACAGTGTTATTATCCTTCTCTCTATATACAGTCATATGAAAAAGTTTGGGCACCCCTATTAATCGTAATCATTTTTAGTTCTAAATATTTGGGTGTTTGCAACAGCCATTTCAATTTGATATATCTAATAACTGATGGACACAGTAATATTTCAGGATTGAAATGAGGTTTATTGTACTAACAGAAAATGTGCAATATGCATTAAACCAAAATTTGACCGGTGCAAAAATTTGGGTACCCTTATCATTTTATTGATTTGACTAAAAACTACTTTTTACTGACTTACTGAAGCACAAAATTGGTTTTGTAACCTCACTGAGCTTTGAACTTCATAGCCAGGTGTATCCAATCATGAGAAAAAGTATTTAAGGTGGCCAATTGCAAGTTGTTCTCCTATTTGAATCTCCTCTGAAAAGTGCCATCATGCGCTCCTCAAAACAACTCTCAAATGATCTGAAAACAAAGATTGTTCAACATAGTTGTTCAGGGGAAGGATACAAAAAGTTGTCTCAGAGATTTAAACTGTCAGTTTCCACTGTGAGGGACATAGTAAGGAAATGGAAGACCACAGGGACAGTTCTTGTTAAGCCCAGAAGTGGCAGGCCAAGAAAAATATCAGAAAGGCAGAGAAGAAGAATGGTGAGAACAGTCAAGGACAATCCACAGACCACCTCCAAAGAGCTGCAGCATCATCTTGCTGCAGATGGTGTCACTGTGCATCGGTCAACAATACAGCACACTTTGCACAAGGAGAAGCTGTATGGGAGAGTGATGCGAAAGAAGCCGTTTCTGAAAGCACGCCACAAACAGAGTCGCCTGAGGTATGCAAAAGCACATTTGGACAAGCCAGCTTCATTTTGGAAGAAGGTCCTGTGGACTGATGAAACAAAGATTGAGTTGTTTGGTCATACAAAAAGGCATTATGCATGGCGTCAAAAAAACACAGCATTCCAAGAGAAACACTTGCTACCCACTGTAAAATTTGGTGGAGGTTCCATCATGCTTTGAGGCTGTGTGGCCAATGCCGGCACCGGGAATCTTGTTAAAGTTGAGGGTCGCATGGATTCAACTCAGTATCAGCAGATTCTTGAGAATAATGTACAAGAATCAGTGACGAATTTGAAGTTACACCGGGGATGGATATTTCAGCAAGACAATGATCCAAAACACAGCTCCAAATCTACTTAGGCATTCATGCAGAGGAACAATTACAATGTTCTGGAATGGCCATCCCAGTCCCCAGACCTGAATATCATTGGACATCTGTGGGATAATTTGAAGCGGGCTGTCCATGCTCGGCGACCATCAAACTTAACTGAACTGGAATTGTTTTGTAAAGAGGAATGGTCAAAAATACCTTCATCCAGGATCCAGGAACTGATTAAAAGCTACAGGAAGCGACTAGAGGCTGTTATTTTTGCAAAAGGAGGATCTACTAAATATTAATGTCACTTTTCTGTTGAGGTGCCCATACTTTTGCACCGGTCAAATTTTGGTTTAATGCATATTGCACATTTTCTGTTAGTACAATAAACCTCATTTCAATCCTGAAATATTACTGTGTCCATCAGTTATTAGATATATCAAATTGAAATGGCTGTTGCAAACACCCAAATATTTAGAACTAAAAATGATTAAGATTAATAGGGGTGCCCAAACTTTTTCATATGACTGTATATTCTACAAAATGCATAGACCATAAATCCACCTCAAAAAACTCTTCCCATTCATTTCAATGGAAGACAGTAGCAGTTTTTTCTTCCTCTAGCTGTTTTTTTTAGCTGGAGGTAAAAAAAAAAAAAATAAAGCGACATGACCTATCTTCAGGCAGATTCCACCTTGAAAAATCCATTGAAGGCTAAGGCACCACGTTGTGGAAAAGCTGCTTTTTTTGTTGCAGATTGTACTGTGGGTTTTTTGAGCCAAAGCCAGAAGTGGCTACAATAGAAATGGGAAGTATGAAGGAAACTCTTATACATTTCCCTTCCGCTCAATCCATTGCTGGCTTTGGCTCATAAAAACGCAGCAAAATCTGCAACCAAAAAGCGGCATTTTTGTAACATGGGCCTCTGCCTAAATCAAAGGGAGGAAGAAAAATGTAATGCATTTTTGTGACATGTTTTTTTAGGTGGTTTTTGATGTGGTTTTAGAATTTTTAAAGTGAAGTTTCCAGATCCAAACAGTGTGCTGGAGTAAAATGAGTCAAGAAACATAAAAAAAACACATCAAAAACTGTGTCAAAAAGTGTTTCCTAATTACTGAAGAATATTTTTTTCAGCCTGCAAAAAACTCTGTGAACATACCCATACAGTTTCATCATAGAAGAACTGAGATTGTGACTTTTGGAGAAAGCAGAAAGAAGTCTGAATGAGATCACATGACCCAAAAGAAAACAAGGATTCCATGAAATGTCAGATTGAAATCAATAACTAAATAGGTAATGCATGCTCAATTATACATACTGGGGAAATAATAAGACTACCAAATAATATCTTAATATATAATACGCATCCTGGTGGAGTGCATTTTTTCACTATGAAAACCACAGTTGATTACTAGTTAATTATTTGCATTGCTAAAGGAATCACAATTGTTTTTAGCAAGTAACTTTAAGAATGACTTAAAGGGCACTTGATACTGTAGCTCCATATTATATATATATATATATATATATTTATACTGACCTTGAGAAAACATTGTAATACCCTAAATTAAGAGGAACCACAAGGGTTACAACTAAAAGGCAAACAATTTTGAGCATTTGACCTCTTGTTTTACAATAGCAAGATTTAAAAAGGGCAAAAGACCAAAATTAAAGACAGGAAAGGGTTAACTATAGTTACATTTTATGAGACAGTTATGGCCTAGCAGGTCTCCATGATAAGGTTAGCTAGTGTCAGTCTTCATTGGTGTGTGTGTAAGTACCAATTAGTACAGGGTCATAATTGCAGAGCTCTATAATGTGTCAGTGATAATAGGTTATTAGAATCCTGCTCATACTGTTAGATTCTTATTATCTGAATGGAATACAGATTTCCAGTGTGACATCTCAGCACTGTTCTTCCTTGAGGCACCGCAATAGACAGAACGTTTCATTTCATGTAAAAATGTATAAAGAATGGTTTGTAATGCAATATATTAACCCCTTTATTACGCGTCAAGCTTTAATTTTGTGATAGATAATTAAAGAAATTATTTTATTATTCTTCCTAAACTTAAATACACGAGCAGATAACCAGGTGAAATATTCTTAAAAACATATTTCTCCTAGTTGAGTGAATTTTCTAGAAGCAGGACAAATGTGAAGTTGGTGTCAAGTATCGGAGAGTGGCTCACCAGTAGTTGTGTGTTCACTATATATGATTTTATTAAGGATATGTGAGAACCTACAATAATGAGTAATACATATTCCAGGAATTAATAGATAGAAGAAACAATAGAACTAAGTGGTATCAGGCAGCCATTCACCTTTATTAGCTATTGGGCAAATGCTTGTTTGTCACCTCTGGCAGCAGTTCATCTCCCATGAGAACGTAAGGTGTGGGAAGTCAAGCCCTATCCACAAAGTTGGTCTTCAGTTGGAGACACTGACTGGATACTTACCCATGATAGACTAAATATGCTTATGTGTTGTTTTTATGCATGTGTTTTATGGTATATATTGTCTTTCTGCATGATGTT
This sequence comes from Leptodactylus fallax, assembly GCA_947044405.1. NCBI lineage: Eukaryota > Metazoa > Chordata > Amphibia > Anura > Leptodactylidae > Leptodactylus > Leptodactylus fallax. The sequence continues at coordinate 3,773,587 of CAMRHE010000097.1, forward strand.
ATGACTACTGAAATGTATATTGTATATTGTATTACTTGCTGTTTTCAAATGTTGATGACCAACATTGCGTTCTATACAGTGAAACCTTCCCAGAAGACCACCCCTTTGAGAAGTCTCCACCACCATTCTTAAAGATCTGTTTTTTTTCAGCAACCAATTTTCTTCCAATTATAGTGCATGGATGATGCCTCTCTATATGCAGACCACCACTTATCTAACTAAAGACCACTTTCTCAGCAAGTTTTTCAGTTGGAATTCCTTTTAAACCTAGTATGCATAACCCGGGCCTTTTAGACCTGGTTTGCTATTACTTGTATGTGTAGATTTCTAACGTCATGCATACTAGGGTTAAAGGATCACACATTGGACCTACATACACTGCAAGACCAATTTGGACAAAGCTATGTGCTGATCACTGAACTGCAGCAAGCAATAGCAAGATACTTGCAAGGGGTATCACGGGAGAAAAGTCGCCAGCATCACACTGGAGCAGAGAGGCTATGTCATAGTCAATGTGTGATTGCTGAACAATGGGGACTTCAATCTGCCACTGAGGTCCCAAGCATATATGCCAACAGTCCCAATTTTGCCAGTACAATTTGTGGAGCTGGGCAACAAAAAAGGGGCAGGTTTTATGTAAACCACACCCCAAAATAGGCATTCTTGGGCCATTTCCATGTAGGCTTTAAAGTTCAGACTTTGGCCTATGAAATGTCAGAAAGTATGGTCAAGGTTAGCAGTAAAAATAAAAAGGGGAGCCATGTTAGGGTCTACAAGTGAGAGGAGCCATATGAGAAACAAGGCATGAGTGGTAAAGTCATACAGGGTTAGAGGAAGGGAACAATGCTGAGGACCAAAGATTTAAAGGGATACCATGCTGGCAACCTGGAATGAGAGTGGGAGCCATGCTGGTAACTAAAATGAGAGAAAAGCCATAGTGGGGGCTAAGATTGAGAGAGGTGCATGCTGGGGACCAAGAATGATGAGGCCATCTTGAACCAGGAAATGTGTAGGTCAACAGGAGACTAAACAAGAGTTGGGGCTAACTATGGTTATGTGTGTGGGTTGCAGTGTCTTGTGTACAGTACCAAGGCTTTTTATTAATCAATGTCTAGACCTTGCTCTGTGTAATATACTGATGTAATACCAGGCATAAAACATGTTTTGTGCCTCTTTCACCATTATTTGAGTTTTTGGGGGGCTGTACGTGATTTCTGATTCCATTAGACATTTCATTCTGTATAATTTTATCCTTAAGAGCACCACCCCTATAAAAAAAAAAAACATTTTTCTGTGCAAATTTGGTGGTCGGCTCATAGAAGTTTCACTGTATTTGTATGCTGCTTTAACTGCTATTGCTGAGTCATTGCACAGTTTTTAGTCTGGCCCATTCTGAAAGGAGGCAGCACAATGATTCCTTCCCCAGTGGTTGCTATCCTGAGCTGAATACTGTACCAAAGCATAATGTACATGCTTTTATATGCACTTTCTAGGACGTGCTCCAGAATGTTTGGTAGTATCCAGTGCTATCTACTGTCATTATGTGTCACTGTTGTGCTTGATATCTAAAACCTATCAAAAGTGTAACTGAGGACTACAGAGAGAGCACATGTCAGGCTAGGAGTACCCACATCTGGTGGGGCACCAGCAAGGTTTGTTCTAGGTGGGAATAGAGAGAACGAATTTTGTGTGAGGGAGAGGGAGTCTCCACTCACACCAACTAGGTGCTTGAAGATTGTCTTTCCCAAGTAATTTCATGTTCCCAGCTGTTATATACCTCCAGAACCTACTTAAAACTCCACTATGGAAGTCAAAAGTTTCTGCATTTGTTTGGCCTAGAACACGTTGCATTTATTTTCATGCTACCTGCTACACTGCAGAGTTTGTCAAATATGCCAAACCAGTCTGATGTTTCTGCCACATAGTCTTCTATCATAACAATACAGCTAATGTTGTTAAAGCCTATCAAATGAACAGCTTAAACCTCTATATGATAAAAGTCACTATTTGTAATTCTATGGAAATGATATGAGATCCATGTTTTGGTCAGTTCAACCAACTGTTTGGTGCTATGGACCAGTTCTGACATACAGCTTGCTTCTGACATAGAAAGAATTACTACAGAACACAGTTTTTGTATTGGATGTTATTATATTTCTGGAATTTATCTTCAAGGCACATCAGTTCTTCAGCAGGAAATGAATTATGGATTTCTCTATAAACACTGTTCTGCTAGATACAAATTAAATAGCATAATTATTTTATGTATTTAGATGTCTTGTTATTTCAGCTTAACCCTTTCATCATCACACTTCTACACTAAGGGTAACAATGCTGTATTGCCCATCAATTATGCAGGTGTTTTGCTCCTGCCATGTCCCACTTTTTAAGAAATATCTCTATGAATGTGATGGACTAAAGCTTCTGCCACATTCCTTTATTGTTTTCTAGGCACAGCACCATACTTTTAGTAGCACCGGCACATGGTGTTACAGCTTAAGCAGCTCAGTCCTATTCAAGTTAATAGGACTAAGCTGCAAAAGCATGCACTGCTCTGCCTGGTAATCAGTGAATGGATGTGGCACTTGTTGGTCTGCCATGGCCCCTTCGATCAGATGACTGTCAGGGGTGGGGAGAATTGACACCCCACTGATCTAATAATGGTGGCATATTCTAAGTATAGACTAGTCATATTGTAAAGCTGGAGAACACCCATAAAAAGTACCAATGAATCTTCCTAACTTCTCGACAGACACACAGAGAAAATAATTAACAAAAATTAACAGAATACTAATTGCATATTTTCATTCCACTGCATGAAACTATCACTAATTCAAACAAATACAAATATCTTTCATATTTACCAAGATGATTCTGAAAAGGACTGCTTTTAACTGCAAATAAAATATATTTTTCGTAAATTTAGTTCTAATGGCCATGGCTTGGTTCTGAAGCATAGTAATATGTGTTTTAGAAGACATATTGCCACATATAGGTATAGAGAATATATGAATAATCTAGAGAGCAAAGTATAATATGTGGTCCCAGCACTTCACCTACTTGATCATACAGTATGGTAAAGAAGAGCATTGGAGTGAATTTATGTAGACGTCTTGGGTAACAATCACATTTCTGTTGTTGCAGATTTTGCCAGACATAGTGTAGCATAATGATGGACACCACAACGGAACCTCAACTAACCCTGTATACACAACGGGGTATATCGGGTGTCATTGGGATCCAGAAATAATGGAGCAGATTTTGACATGGTCTTATCCTGTTCATTGATAGATTTCCTCAGAATGATAGTGATATTACCTTCACATCTAAGTACTGCGCTGTTCCAGACAACATTTCCTTCTTTTAAGATACAGGTGATGGTTTCCGAGCCATGTGTCCGGATAAACCCGTCGTCACATAGGAAGGACACTGAGCTCCCTAGCTGCAAGCTCTCTCCAAACCTCTTTCCATTCACTGGAACTCCAGGATCAGGACATTCATTGTGTCTGAAAGCTGGATAAGGAGGCAAGCAAAAGTTAAGGAGGTTGTGCTATGGACTAAGCCAATATTTATTAGTTCTGATCCACTGGTTAAGATCAATTGATGTTCCCATGTTAACAATAGAAACTGACTGTGTTACTTATTGTGCCAAACCTCACCAGATATGAACTGCTGAAATAAATGAGTGTAAACTACTATATAACAGGCACAGAACAGGGATGAAATTAGACAAGACAGAGGAGATGATAAATAATCTGCACTATCTACAATCCATCAAGTAGGTCATTTAGATTATCATCAATTTATGGCTGGGAACAGTTTTATGAATCCCGCTCTATAATGGAACATCTAGCTAAACGCATCTCTTAATGGGGGATTTTATTTGCCCACCTCTATCTTTATTTAATGCAGGGTTAACACAATTTCCTTTCATGCATATGATGGATATGGCTATACATTTATGAATAAATAATTCTTAGCAATTCTAAATATTAACTCCTCTTTATTGGCTTTCATTTAAGCAAAGCAAGCATGAAGAGAAGAAAAAGAAATCAGTATTAAATCACCAAGAATGATCCAGCTGCCAGGTCTGGCTGCTCTACACATACAAAAACAAGATCATATAATACATGCCAGGGTCTTACAGAAGCTTTGCTGCTGCAACATTATCTCTGCAGGAAGTAACATACTGTACCTAGAAAATTCTGTTCGGTACCAGCCACAGTGGCTGTAACAATGTGAAAATACAGTCTGTGGCAACAGTTGGCATAGGAAGCTGCAATGCAGATGTCCACACAAAGGCATATTACGTTGCAGTGATTTGCATTCAATGATGAGTAGCCACACAGTTCATTATATAAAAGGAAGACCTATCTTCATGTTACGCCTACCACACACAGTCAAACTGAAGAGCTGGAGCTAGACTTTCACCTGGGACAGAGGTTCAGTTTTCTGCCCTGATCCTGTATTTACAATACTCTGATTAAGGCAAAGTGACTCACTAGTGTCCCCTCTGCTACTTAGCATCCTGGGCGCATGTCCTTGTTGCCCGCCTCTACCTCTGGCATTTCGCCACGACAAAATTGCGGTGTTTATGCTACGTGGGGCTCTGGCCTAAAGAAAACCTTTCATGTCCTCTAACATGTGCCATGTTATATACCTTTGCAAAGCTTTTGCCGGTATCTGCCCCTGTTGCAGAGATATCGGTGCTGTTAGCTTCAGTACTGATATCCCTGCACCACCAGTGAGGCTGGCCTCACATTTCAGCGTCATTACTGAGTGGTGAGGAACGAACCCTTGACGTTACACTTATAGACTTTACAATGACACTGAGATGTGAGGTCGGCCCCACTGACAGTGATATTAGTACCAAAACTAACGGCACCATTATCCCTGGCACTGGGGTACATACAGTACCTGCAACTGATATTGGGATGTGTAACATGGCACATGTTAGAGGAGATGAAAGGTCCTCTTCAACTGAATTTATAGCTACTATATAATATGCTACTATTATCTGAATTTTAAAGAGATAACAAAATTCCCATAACAAACAGTACATGCCATTAGTGGAATAATAGAAATGTCCTAACTACATAATGAAAATGCTATTTATGGCACCTGAATTTACATTTACAATTTAATGGGGCACTTCCATTCTTAAACACCTTTTTAGCTCAAAAATATACAAAATTTTGTGCTGATTTATTTCTTAATTTATGTTTAAAACGTTCAACTTTGTTGGTACTGACCTTTATATCCATGACCACCACTAGAGTGTGTCTGCTGGATACTGTAATATTATTAAGAGTATGTCATTGGCTCTCTGTGTTTAAGGAAAAATTGGGCTCAAAATGCTAAACATATATTAAGAAATTAATCAGCACATAATTTTGGAACTATACACAACATGATATTAAAAGGTAAGAAACCAACATGCTTCACAATAAACTGCAAATAATGAGCCAATGAGCCAATAAATCATAATTATTCATTAAAGACCAATTACATGGTAATGGTGCTATAAAGTGGTGCCACACAGCGTACCGAATGCAGTTATGTGTTACCTCAATGTCAGTTTTGCAGGTACTGTATGTACCCCAGTGCCAGGGATAACGGTGCCGTTAGTTTTGATACTAATATCACTGCACTGCCGACCTTACATCTCAGTGTCATTGTCAAGTCTATAATTGTAACATCAAGGGTGGGTTTACACAACGCTTTTTTCCTGAAGAACTGCATGTGTTTTTTTGGTCTCTTGTTTATATATATGACCATCTTATTTGCACCTATTTTTGTCACTTTTAATTTTGTGTGTATCATTATATATTGTTTTGTTTTTGTATTTCTTTGTACGCTATTGTCTTTATTTTATATTGTATATTGGATGTATTCTTATCGCTTTTATTACATATTATATATTCGCACTACTTATTGTGTCAGGGCAACCATCCTTATGGTATCCGTTGTTGTGGTTTGATTAAATACTTATGTTATCTTTTTTCCTGAAGAACTGCATATGTTTTTCATTGTAGTAATATTACTATGCATCTCGTCTACATACTAACAACCAGTACACCCGAGATTTTCAATTTAATAGCAATTATCATTCATGTGAAATTCACATTAACATGTTCTGTTCATCACTGCAATTAAAAAAGAGGCACAATTTTTTTCACTAAAAAGGCACCGTATAATTCTAGCCTTACTGGCCTCATTAGCAGCAAAACTTCACAGTCAGGAAGTGTTTATTCACACATCCGCATTTCACGTACATATGCGATCCGCATTTTTTTGCATATGTAGCCATTAATTTCAATGTTTTTATGCAGACATTCTTTATTTTTTCACGGGCCGTGGGGCTTTGAAAAAAAAAAAAAAAAACGAAGCAGGTTTGTTGTTTTTCACTGATGCAGATGCATCATGAATGCATCACATCAATTGAGTCTATTGGTCTTTGAAAAAACAACGGAAGGCATCCATGTGTCATTCATTTTTCACAGACCCACAGACATAATAAGTATAAGAAATGTAAAGAAAGGTTGCTCTTCCACCATGTTCTACCATGGATAGAACTCGACCCACAATTAAGCAGGGTGGAGTGCTGTCCGTAAAAATCACAGCTTTTTCCCTATATATTTAATGAGGAAAAAACACAGAAATTTGGTTGAGTTTGGTTCTATAACCATATTTACGCCCTTTTAGCAGTTCTGATACCACATTTATGTATGTATTTATGTATTGATATTGGCATGCCTCCCAACTATCCCAGATTCAGCAGGACATTCCCAGATTCTGGGTCCTATCCCGCTGCTCCACTGGTGAAGCTGGTATGTCACTTACATCATGCCTGCAGCTCCCTGAAGCCAGAGACAGAAGACAGAACAGCAGGGGAAAGAGGCAAGGTGAGTATTTGCTTTTAGTACCAGGAGAGGGACATAATACTGTGGTGGCAACTGAAGGGAGATGTTAAAACTGTGGGGGTAGCCAGAGGCGGGCATTAAATTGGGGCAGCAGGAGGGGACATTAAAATGGGGGCAGCTGCAGGGGGACATTAAACTGTGGGGGCATCTGGAGGAGGACATTAAACTGTGGGAGCAACTAGAAGGGGATATTATACTATGGGAGTAGCTAGAGTGGGCCTTTAAACTGAGAGCAAGTGTAGGGGGACATTAAACTCTGTGGGTAGCTGGAGGGAGACATTAAACATTGGGGTATCTGAAGGGTGACATTAAGCTGTGGGGGCAGCTGGAGGGGGACATTATACTGTGGGAGCAGATGAAGGGTGACAAACTGTGGGTGCACCAGGAGAGGATATATACTGTGAGGGCAACTGAAGGAGTGAGTATAATGTGGGATGTATCATGTTAGGGTGAATGTAAGGGTAATATGCTGTGTGGGGGCACATAGAGAAATTGAGGGGACTGATAGGAGTCAAAGTGGAAGTGGGTAGGGCTAAATTATTTCCTTCTTTCTGTCCTTTGAAAGATGGGAGGTATGATTTTGTTTTTTATTTTGTATATACGTAGTGAGCTTGATTCGGGGTGGGGGCACCATTTGACTTCTCATCTCAGGCAGCATATAGGCTAGATTCAGTCCTGTTTGTACCAAATGTGTAACAATCATCCTTAAAGGAGTTATCCAGTATTAAAATAATATGGTCAGTATTCTGTCAATGTTTTGCATCAGTGTTTGTGAGCCAAAACCAGGAGTGAAGACTAGAATGGAAAGATTTGTACCTCCATGTTCTGGAACCAAACCTTGCAAATACTAAAGCAAAATATTAGAAAATACCAACTTTGTGAAGTTGACCTTAGCTTCATTTAAAGAAGCACTCCAGTTCTTTTTTCATTAATTATGTACCTATTACCCCAATATATATAATCCATCTAGTAATACCTTATTTAGTGATTTGAACTGGATCCTTCTCTTCTCCTAGGTCATGTGACTCTCACTCTGACCTGAGAAAGGACAGGAACTAAAAAGTCAGTTTTGTGACTTTCTGTATGATGGACTGTACCACACAGACTTCTGTCACACAACTGTGGAGAAGGAGATCACAGCTCACTGACTATATACTCATTGGGACAGATATATTAAGCCTAGTGTCACTCCCTTCCCTTTACTGAACTTGATGGACATATATCTTTGATGAACCATGCTAACTATGTCACTATGTACAAAATTTATACATACAAGAGACGAAGTTTACTCACTGAATGCTACCTTCTATACATACAATTACATTTTACAACAATTAGAATTATACATGGTAAAGAACTCACTAGTAAATGTGATATTGAATCCTCGCTTTTCAGTGGAATGGTCAGTCTGGAATTCCAGTCTTAAAACGTGACCACTGCTTGTTAGTGAGGGTGGCACTTGGTTCCCTGAAAAAGTTCCCAGGACAGGAGATTCTGGAGAACCTCCATCTTTTACTGCCAGGAAGTCGAACTGGGGTTCCACATCAAAGTCATTAAAAGCCAAATGGATGCGACTCTCAGGTTTGGCTATGATCAACCATACACAGTGCAAGTGGTTGCTGTATTCTTCTGGGTAGTTTGGAGACAGAACATTTCCAGATGGAGTGGTGAAATTAAAGAAGCATGAAACTGTAGGAAAGCAAACAGTAGCAAATAAAGTCAATAATACATTCATAAATATGTTTTAACTGAATGCTATATAACAATAGATTAAAAAGCAATTGAAATCTGAATTTCTTAATTGAAATTATACCTAGTAGATACAGGGTTTGTACTCTTATCTCAAAGGACATTTGCAAACTCAATATATATATATATATATATATATATATATATATATATATGTTTTTTTATTTCACCATAGTAGCCATAAAATTGCCACATTTATTTTTGTTTAATTTCTCATGAGTACATACTTCCATATCACAAACAACTAATCAGATAGCCAGGCATAATTTTTCCATTACTAAATATAAAATAGGTTTGCAATAGAAATTATACTCCCCAGATAAGGTAGATAAACAGTGAGTTATTATTAAAACTATATTTTTTATCTTATAATTTATGACAGTAAAGAAAAGAGAGAAAAAATTTACAAATATTTAATGTTTTGACAGAGAGGGTTACATTTCTTTTGTTAATGTCATAAAATTCACCTGACACGCCAATGTCTACTAGCCAGACCTAGTATGTCAGTTGAGCGCCCTTTAGGCATATGTGTGGCCGGTATGTGTTGATCTACTAGTGTGACAACTGTATTGAAAAGTTAAGTTCATAATCTTTGGCAACTGATAAAAGCAGCCACATGCATCTATATAGGCATACATTCAGTTTCCAAGCATTCCTAATTGATGTAATACCTTATAGCAGCGTGAACCTAGTCTAATTTATACATTGGGTTTAATGGTATGGCAAAAAATTTGGAATCTTTTTTTTCCACTTTGAAGTCAAGAAAACACTGCATATTTGCCACTTTCAATTGTTGTTTATCATTTAATATTGATATATTTCATACATATTGCTTTTATTTATTCAGACCTTTATAGTTTAGGTTATGCAGCATAGAAAGGTGAATTGCTTTAAGTAATGCATTCATCTATAATATGCTGCAAATGGATTGCTTATGCATTAAGGAAAGTGAATAGCATGTAGACTTACTTAAAAAAACATAATGTACATTATGACAGTATTATGATTTGCTTCAAGACTACTGGGTAACATAACTGTGATTGCAGACTGGCATACATTGTTTATGATGCCACTCAAGCCACATCTTCTCTTTTTGGGGATACGGGATTTATTAACATATGTTCAATAAAAAAAAAATAGAAAATTGCAATTTTGAGGAGTATGATTTCATATAAATAATATGCACAATACTGTATATAATAAGAAAATGATCCAGTAACTGTTAAAAATAACTCTAGATTTTTAGATTTTTGCCTTTCCATTTTCTATAAAGCCCAAATGCAGTGTAAATTGCTTATCCATCTTTTAATCCAGTCCAAGCCAGTCATGCATAAAATGTCTATCTGTATAAATTTCACCTTTCATGTATCTTTATTAAATCAAATGTACTAAATTGTATGAAATACTAGGATTAGAAATTCTGTATAAAATGCAGAAAGGCTTAAAGAAAGGGTTTTTTTTTATTATTATAAGGCAAGCATGCAATGTGCTATGAAATATAATGGCATGCAGAGTGGTACGATGACATGCATAGCAATAAGAAGTCATGCCGAGCAAAGTACAGTACTGACCAGCATAGCAGTGTGTAGTGATAATATCCAATGTGTAATCATGGAACCACAGAGCCCTCTGCAGCTCTTCAATCTTGGTGTGACCTCTAGATTGAATGGCTTTCTGAGGCAGCACAACAGACTAATTCTTCATGATTATTATTATTTTAGTTTATATATAATTTCATAGGAAGGTAGTGCTGGCTCTGGAGCAGCCATTAGCATATTAGTTCTGTGTGACACAATTGATCTTTAATTGGTCGGCTTTACACAGTCACACTGACCTTCCCGCACCCTTTTCACCACTCACTTGTTAAATAAACCCATCTTGTGCCAATGTTTCCACAGCAGGGGATGCTTTAATGCATTGTTTTCCCATCATAGTCACCTTTAGTTACCTCCTTTTGAGTTTGATAAAGCGGTCTTATTTAGCAGCCCTCTGCACTGAAATACTTCTAATAAGGTGCAATTTAGAAGGCCGTAACAGCAGGTTATTAACAGTTTGATACAGTGATGTGACAACCTACAGTAACAAAGTCAGATTTTCTGGGGAGTTTTCTACAAATTAATTAAACAATCCCAAAACTATCAGGCCGTACGTAATAACATATGGCATTGGGCGATTCATAATCTGTAGTTGCTATAAATTGAGATTGTTTACTTAAGTATTCAAAAATAAAAAAATATATAAATATTAATTCTCATATCATAGACTTACTTGCAATGACACTTTATGTGACTGCTATACAATGGCTCAATCCCATCCTACAGTATGTATAAACCATGAAGCCACTAAGCATCTAATAAATTAGACGACTGTACATATCAGACATGACTATTATGCTTTCTTTCATATAATTTGCTTATTCAATGTTTACACTATTGTACAAGTCATTTAGAAATCCTAACATGCAATGTGAAACTGAGGGAGGCAAATGGCTAAACAAAGAGGTTACTAGTGCTAGATCTTTCCTATTTGATTTGAGGAAAGCAACCCCATCGTCCCCTGAACTAATGTTATTAATCCTGACCTGTTTGCTATTTTCTATAGTAAAAAATGGCTCAAGACTTTATCAAATATGTATTTAGTGGTTGCCAAATCATTCAGCATGGTTGTCCCAACTGGTTAAATCTTGTCCAAAGAGTCGCTATAAAGAGAGTCTTTTGCTCGGAAGATTCATCACACTAATGTACCACATGGTTTTCCATTAACAGTTCTATGAAAATACAATGTATTCTAAAATTGTGACTGCTTTCTGGATAGGAGTTGTCTTATAAAGATCACTCCTATTAGGGCATGTGTATAACATAGAGGGGGTCCATTGCTCAACATACCCTCAAAGGCTGTAGAGGGCTGCCAGTAAGTAACAGCAGTCCTCACTTTGGTAAACCTGGGAGGTTAATGCATTACATGATTGCTAGTCAAAATAAGTACCCAGCATGCAATGCTATATTTAACCCTGAAAAGAGGAAAAGTGCCTTTTAAACCTGAGACAACAGGAGTGATTTACTATTACTGCCTTACTATCTTAAGAGGTACATATGTCTCTCAGACTAATCTAACATGGACTATATTCCTCAAGATGGTGTAGACTCAAAGAATATAGCACAAGTTTTAAACAATGCTAGGTCTGATCTGGTTTTGTTTCCAGCCATTTTGTAACTCCTACATAGGTAGGCCTTACACATCTGCATATCACATATGTATATGTACCCATTCATTTCAATGTGTTTACTCAGACATCCACACAAAAAAACAATGGAAACATTTTTTTTCACTGATGCTATTGCATCACAAACACATCACACCAATGAAAGTCTATGGGTCATGAAAAAAGGATAACATCAATGTGTCATTTTTTTCCAGACCCAGAGACATACAAAATATAGAAAATGAGAAATATAAGGTTGATCTGCTGCCCACTGTGCTAAGAAGTGTAGGGTGCTGTCTGTGAATAGTGGATGTGGACATATGAATGAGGCCTAAGTAAAGTTGAGCGAAGATGCAGATCCATTATGTTCAACATATATCCCTACAGTGTTGATCCAGAGGAAGGCAAAAACCCCTGTGAGGCAGACTTGAATTATATCAAATAATGGGAAAATTCCTTTCCAACTTCAAATTTGGCAGAAAAAATCCCTTGATTAACCTCTCGACTCTATTCTTATCTGTTCTATTTTTATTAGATAACCTTTTTTAAATGTTGTTATGGTATCTGCCATTACTACCTCTTGGAATAGAGCATTTCATTATTATTAATACTATAGCTGTAAAGAACCACAACAAAAAACATGATAGATTTGTTGTACACAGTTTGATACAGGCTAAGCTTCATAAATTTGGCGCTTGATCAAAAAAGCATTTATTTCAATCCATTTATGCCAGAAAACTGCTCCCTAATAAGTCTGTAATTTTATCAAAGTTGGCACAAGGCAACTAATAGCTTTGCAGACCTGCTCCCCACAAAAAGCACAGCACAAAAATGGTAACTGCAAAGTCATAAAGTAATACATTTTAACTTAATGTCAGTACCACAGTGTGTAACATTAGGTCCTAATAATACTGCAAATTCATTGAAAAACAGGAAAAGTAACATTTTAAGAAATAGGAAGTTGAACATTTGCTTGTAGTTGTTGCTTCTGATATTTTTTTAGCCTGTACTGGAAAATGGAGACCTGAATTTTTATTGGTTACTATAGATATATGGTCAGCTCTTCTGTGCACTAGTTTTTCATCATGAGGATATGACTGTCTAACCTCACACTGACTTTGAAAAGATGAAGCATAAACAGCTCAGACACAAATATCATGTCAGGATAAAGACTGGGTGTTTTAAAAACTTGTTAAAGTTAAAAACATTGCTGCCAGATTTGGAAAATGCACATTCATACATGAGTAATGTTTTAGCAAAACAACAAAATGTAAAAAAAATGCATTAAGGCACATGTAAAATGCTGAAAATCCATAGGTTGACCTTCGCTTGGGCCTAAACCACCCATTTCTTAAAGTTTTTCTTTAGGCTATGTTCACATCTGTGTCAAAGGTTCCATCAAAAGCCTCTGTCACAGATTGATTCACATTAGACTGAAAAATAGCACTATGAACTAATGAACCTTTCAATGTGTCATGGTTTCCATTGTAAACGGAAATTACAATGCAGATATTTACCCAGCCTCACCATGTTTATATACATGTAAAATGGAATACCAAACATATGCAAGCACAAAACTATCCTTTGTTGTTAGGACATCCTAAAGATAATCAATTGTAATAACCAAGTATACCATTCCCCTGCAGCACAAGCACAGGACACATGAATCATTATACAGTTCCTACTAAATTCAATGGACTGTTTATATAGTATAACCCAAAGACATACCAGTGAAAGAGAGAGAATTATCTTTGTAGGTGCTCTCTGCTCTGGCTGATGGATAACCAAATAATAAAAAGTCCAATATGAGATAACAGATATGTCTCAGTCTTTAGTGAAATTTGCAGAAACTACCTTCATTTCCCTTTTTAAGATGGTACTTGTAAAACCAAAAGAAAAGTGTTGATTGGAGCTTCAGACTAAGGTTCTTATAGCCACAAACACAGTAATGCACAACAGTATTGCACACCTTTTGATATCACTATATTCTCATATGATAATGTCTACAGCTAAGGCTCCATGTTGCGTAATCACAACATTTTTGGCTGCTGTACAAACGCCTTTAGAAAAAAGATTTCTAGAGGCAGCCTAACAACTACATACACATACAGTATATCAAAGGTCATTACAGAAATCTGTCTATGTACTGTATACAGTACATATGACTGTTACAGTAGCAAAGGGACAGCCATTACATCTATAAGAAATAAGGTTTCTACACCAACATAAGAGCGATGACATTGTGGAACTCTCTGCCAGAGACACCTGTCATGGGGAACTCTCTAAAAGAGTCATATTATTACTTGATATAGTCAATAGATTACTGGAGATGGGTTGTTGATCCAGGGATTTATTCTGATTGCCAAATTTGGAGTCAGGAAATAATTTTTCCATTGTATGAGGAAAATTTGCCTCTGCTTTATAGAAAATATTGCCTTTTTCGAGATCTCTAAACTCACTAAATAGAATAAACTCACTAAATAAATAATAGACTGAACTGGATGGACAAATAAAATAAAGCACACCCTCTTTGAATTCTTTGGCGTTAAGTATCAGGACAGAACAGGAACTTATTAGACCACACATGCCCTTCTAAGAATTCTGGGAAAAGAATATGTATATTCCTTTCCCCAAATTCTTAGCAGGGCATGCATTGTTTAATAAGACCCTGCACCGTCTCTCCATAATGAGCAATATCATTCTTTCTGAACCACACCACAGACCTCGAAACAGCTGTCTGCAAATGAGTCTCTCTTCCTTTTGGTGTAGTTATTTTGGCTTGGTTATATTCTAAGATTATGCTACTAGGTTTTAAGAAAACCGACTATTGATCTATACGGAGCTAAGTTCTAAACGGTGGCACTATAGCAATTTCTCCAATTTCACTATGGCAGACCTATTTGCATATTCCTTTCCCTTTATCAGGACATAAAACAAAAACATCTGTCCTTAGAAGGTCTTAATATTAGGTAAAAAATAACCTCAGAAGAACAACATTGCACAATAGATTGCACCATTTCATTATTCAACAAAAATGAGGCCAAAATGAAAAATCTAATAACTATTTTATTTTCTGTATGTCTTTATTAGTCTCTAACATCAGTCTGGAGGGCTTTGGCCCACTTTTCTTTACAATTTCGCTTTAGTTCATTGAGGTATGTGGGCATTAGTTTATGAACAGCTCTCTTATGTTCCCTCAGTATTTCATTTGTGTTAAGATCTGGACTTTGACTGTGCCACTGCAACACCTATATTGTTCTCTCTTTCAGGCATTCTGTTGTAGATTTGCTGGGGTGCTGGGGTACATTGTCCTGTTGCATTACCCAGTGTCAGCCAAGCTTTAGCTGTTGGCTATATGTCCTCACATTTGATGCTAGAATACTTTAGTATACGGTGGAATTCATGGTCTGCTCAATGACTGCAAGGTTCTATGGATGCAAAACCAGGCCGAAACATCACCCCTCCTCTACCACCATGCTTGACAATTGGTATGAGGTGTTTGTGCTGATATACTGTGTTTGGTTTTTGCCAAATTTTGGACTGTATGTAATAGGCAGACATCTTGACATTTTTCTCATCTGTCCTTATAAACCTTCCCAGGTTGATGGGCTGCAACAATTGCTTTACTAAGCAAGCCTTTTAACACACATCTGAATGTTCCAGATCAGCGAACTGCCAAAACTTCTGCTTTTATAAAGGTGGTCATACTTGGTGATGATCAATTAATCATGGTCCTTGACTAGCAGCACCTGACTGCTACTTACTTTCTTAATGCCTATGGTAGCAGTCAGATAGTAATTTTTCACACACCTTTTGGCCTAGTTTTGTTAAGTAAATGGCATGATATAATTTCTCATGTGTGGTTGTTTATCTGAAGATTTATTTTCCCAACTTTAAGACCTTCTAAGAACCAGATGTTTTATCTATTACATCTTTGTTATGTAAAATCATAGAATTCAAAGAGAGTATACTTAGTTTTTCTCATTACTGTATGTTACTATTATATGTTACTACTGTATAAGTCATTATTTCTAGAACCTGCATTACTTCATAATTCCAATATAAAAATAAAGACAAAGTTGAAAGGGTCAGGGGAACTGCATTTTAACTTGTATAGTACATATATTATTTATTCAGATAGTAACTGCTGTCAGGCACAGCACAGAATAAAAAGCTATTAATAGAGTACAGGCTAGGCTATTAATGGAGTACAATGACAGGAAAATTAAGCTGAAATTCTGCTGTTTTCCCAGAAAGAAGGAGGCTACCATCTTAATGCCTTCCCACTGGCTGGTTTTTACACAAGGTAGGCCCATCACACACGCAAGCATTGTTTTAGCTTCCTGGATGAAGAAAGTGATGTGCGCATCTCTGCTGCGCTCATTACCCAAATAAACTCCAACAGTGTAATGCCGAAACATTATAAGACTTACTGCCAAGAAAGAGAATTTAGAAGCAAAGAATATTCAATGTACGAGCTGAAAATGCATGAATGAAGCCCATCCACTCTAAAATCTGAGCAATATATAAGAACAAGTGGGAAATAACCTAGAAGTACTGTAACCAGGCACCAGGGGCGGTGACAGAAGATAATACAGACACAGTAACCAGAGGTATTATGAAAGTCTGCGTGTTTTCCAGCAAAGTGATCAAAGAAAAATAACAGGTCTATTTCTCAGAACCTATCTGATTACTTTATTCCCTCTCTTACTCTCCGGAGATTAGTCTGAAATACGAGGGCCCAATGCATCAAAAACTCATTAGCTGTTATTAATTTTTAAGTAACTGTGGCTACGTTTAATGTTGCCACTGACTGTATGCTTTATACAATTCTCCTGATTCCATGCACTGATCTTATTTAACATATACCATGCAAAAGTAGACATTTGACTGAATAAGCTAACACTTAAGTGAATGTGGCAATACAAAACACTAAAGGAATCCATATACATAATATAGTGTGTTATATACATAATGTACTGCAATTATAAAACAGCTATTCAAAATGAATAGTACTTGTGAATATATATATATATGAATATATATATCGGTTACTTTATATATTGAAGTCTATGGAGACAGGGAGGAGAAGACTCCTGGAAAAGACACAGAAATAGCTGCAGCTGCTAAACTCTGCTATACTGTTGGTCAGGAAGCTCTTTTAACACTGATGTTTCAATGTTTATTGCCAGAATGAGGCAATAAGTAAATTAAAAGTCTCCTCCCCCTACCCTCTCCATAGACTTGTGTTTGTCAAGTGAATAAGGAGAC
Organism: Leptodactylus fallax; assembly: GCA_947044405.1. Taxonomy (NCBI): domain Eukaryota; kingdom Metazoa; phylum Chordata; class Amphibia; order Anura; family Leptodactylidae; genus Leptodactylus; species Leptodactylus fallax. The sequence continues at coordinate 3,790,732 of CAMRHE010000097.1, forward strand.
AGACTCTATATAAAGAAACAGTAAAGATAAGAAGCATAAGAGCAGCCTAATAAGTTCAGCAGGAAACATATTTCTTTAATATTCATTACATAGTTTCTTATATTCACCTGGTCTAATCATTTATGAAATGTTTAATAAATTGGAGGTGAACTTTAAAGACTGGGATGCAATGCTACCAGACACCTTTGGCAGTTAGTTTTCTCCAGTACGTAGAAGTGATTTACCATGTCAAAATCCGACATGCCTAAAGCTTGCAGTCCCTGACAGCAGACACTGTGGACAGTCATTCTGCTACACATATTAAAATATCAATCAAACCTACAGGTATTCATTTTTTAATGAAAGTAGACAGGGTCATACTAGGCCACTATAGGACTAGAGGATCCTCTGCAAGGCCTAGCATCTGAAGAGATAAGACTACGCTAGGATTTCATTTGCAGCCTACTGTGCATTTGGTTTATATGCTGGAAAAAGCTCATCTGACAGAGACCAAAAGAATCTCATTTTGGCGCTTTCAGTGGATACACCTTTTTCTTTATGATAACTTACTGTAGACTGCACTGCTTTAGAATGTAAAGCTATTAACAAATGATCCCATTGTATGCCTACAGAGGTATATATTTTATCAGGTGATTATTCCGACAGATGTCACACTTATCAGTACAAATAACTTATCAGTACTTACTGAAGGTGGGTCTTCAACATATTTTAGACCAACATCAGTGGGTAATAAACCACATATTAAAGGGGTTATCCATTTTCTAATATGGATGGCCTGTCCTTAGGATAGGCCATCAATATTAGATCTGCAAGAGTCTGACACCAAGGACAGCACAGCTCCTGGTAATGTTTGCATGCCTTAACTCGGCTACTTAATCGCTGCACAAACAGTAGTGGCAGCTTTAGGCTCTGCAGCGCTACTCCATCTAAAATCTTTGAACCTACAGCTACCACTAAAGATTGTAGGCCTTCCATCAATATTGGGAAGTGGATAACCCCTTTAACTTACATCCGATAATACAACTAAAAGTTGGAGATGCTCATATAGACCCACTGTATGAGACCCCAAGTATACTTTTACCAACCAGAAATCAACCCCATTTTTTTTAATAATGGGAAAAAAGGGTACTTTTTTCAAAGATTTTAAACTGGGTTGTAACAAAAGTCTTGTGGGCCCCGTTGCAAATTTTTGTCCGGGGCCCCCTACCCCTTCCCTACAGCAAATTCTTGACAGTGACGGTTACAGTGCTGCAGCGGTATCTCAGATACTTGAAAGGGATACAGCTGTAGTACCCATAACTGCGGTTATCAAGAATACGATGAGTGAGCAGAGCAGCGCCCAGCATATAAAAACAATACTGGGAGCTGTGTGCTTTGGGAATCAGCTGATCTGCAGGGTCCTAACAGTCTAAGAGACTTAAGAGATCAGTTGGGGTCCAAGACCTGGGACCCCTACTGATCAATTCTTTGAAGTTACTGTGGTGCTTTTGTGAGCGCCCTGACTCCTTCCCTATTTACATTGCACAGCATCAGTTTTATAATCACCAAACAATGTTATTACAACCTGTAATAATAGTGCATGGCTGCTATAAAACAGATGGCGTGTGATATGAATATTGTAGGAGCTCCACACAGTATTATATGCTCCAGAGTGGCCCCCACACAGTATTATATACTCCACAGTGGCCACCACACAGTATTATATGGTCCAGAGTGGCCCCCACACAGTATTATATGCCCAGCAGTGACCCTCACACAGTATTATATGCTCCACAGTGGCCCCCACACAGTATTATATGCCCCACAGTGGCTCCCACACAGTATTATATGCCCAGCAGTGGCCCCCACACAGTATTATATGCCTAGCAGTGGCCCCACACAGTATTATTTCCCCAACAGTGACCCCCACACAGTATTATATGCTCCACAGTGGCCCCCACACAGTATTATACACTCCACAGTGACACCCACACAGTATTATATGCTCTGCAGTGGCCCCCACACAGTATTATATGCTCCACACAGTAATATATGCACCACAGTGGCCCCCACGCAGTATTATTTGCTCCCAACAGCCCCCTTTGCTCCGGTGCTATTATTATACTCTGGGGTCTCCTCAGACCCCAGAGTATAATAATCGGAGGCTCAAGGAAGGTGAATAAAAATAACAAAAAATGATACTCACCTTGCCTTACCTTTCCTGGTCATCCTGGCTCAGTCAGGCTGTCTTCAGCATCTTCGGCCCTCTTCAGACGTCCCTGTTGAGGCCTGTTATTGGTCCTCAGCAGTCACGTGGGGGCATACGTCATTACGCCACTGCGCCCCATGTGACCTAATCACAGGCCTCAGTCACATGACGGAACGGCCCCGGGAAGGATGTTGAGCCCAGGAGAGGTCAGTATAAGTATTTATTATTTTAAGTCACCTCCCCTAGACTAGCATCTATTGGAAAGGGCCGCGGCAAGTTTTCACTTGCAATATGTATAGTGGTTGGGGAAACAGGCTTTCCCCCACCACTACCAAAGTGGTCCGGGGCCCCGGCCATCTCCAGCTGGCCGCGGGCCCCATATTGTTACGCCACTGACTCCGCTGAATATAACAGCAATATCACCTACTCTAGACCCACGACTTAAAATCTGTCCTCCAGCTACAAGCTTTAACAACAAAGACAGGTGATGAGATGAATAGCTGCAGGTCACATCACTAAATACACAACTCTTAACAAGACATAATAGTTTAGCAGAATTTGCTCTAGTCACATACACCCTTGTGAGGAAGACCCAGGAGTTTTGAACAGACGGCTTAAAGATGTTCCCTGTAATAGAGTTTCCATGTTGAGAGCCACATATGTACCAGCTGTATCTCAGCTACTTGCTTTTGATTGTGCCTTGTTTATTATTTATTGACTTTGCATATGCTCAGTATACCTTCTCAATAAAACAGCTTTTTACAGTAAGATAGCTAGGGACTTGGTTTACTTAGAGGACTAAATCAGTGTTGTCCTATATCTGACATATAGTTACGTAGTCAGCTTAATGAAGACTGAACTATTTATAATTAGAGATGAGCGAATCGAAGCTGCAGAAATGGAATTTGATCCGAATTTCAGGAAGTCTTCGATTCGCATGGAATCCGGATTTCCTGATGCTTCGCAGGAACGAATATTTAGTAAGGACCTTTGTGACATCAGACGATCACAAGATATTCTCTAGTGATGTGATTGGGTAGGCGTGTCTTTGCTTGTTAGCAGAACCTTCCACATGAATAATTGTCCTTGTTGGGGAGAGAGAGAGAGAGACAGACATGACCGCGGCATCCAAGGGCTTCCGCCATTTTGCCGCCCACCCCAGCTCTTTGCAGACAGGAAATAGCTGTTTATTCGCCATGAATTAATTTGGATCAAAGAGAATCGTATCGGAAAATTCGGTGAAGTTGCCGAATCGAATTTTTGAAAACTTCGCTATTTATAATTTTAAAATAATTGGATGGGAATCTTCTAAATTTACCTTTTTGGTTGACCAAGAAGTTCAAATAAGTAAAATAAACTCTTGAATAGTCTCAGAGGAACCATTCTTCTTCAAAATAAGGCATTCATACTCCTTCCTTCCCAATAACATGCATGCTTGATTGAGGTGAGCGTCCATGTGTTATCAATGGGGAGATAGGTGTAAACTGATACAAGACACCTCTGATGGCAGGTAATCTGTCCTGAAAACAAGATGTGCTGAAATTCAACATGCCCGATCCTATCTCTCTCCACCAACATCATCTGTCAGTAGAAAGTTGGGATGCCCCATATTGATTACATGATGACACTAAAATTTGTTATTTGTCTTCATTTCTCATATCTTGGCTAACATTAATCCAAATCTGTCCCTCAATGTATCTCAAACCATTACTTAGTCAGTAAGCATTACAACTTGCAACTACAGTAATCTAGCAAATCAAAAGGTAGGTACTGATGCACAACTTTTCACAAATCTGATCCATGCAACATGGCCTCAAGCATACCCAGAAATACAGTACACACAGTGGTTAGCACTGTTGCTTTGCAGCACTGGGATCTTGGGTTCCAATCCAGTCAAGGACATCAGCATGAAGTTTGTATGTTATCCCCATGTTTACGTGGGTTTCCTCTGAGTACTCTGGTTTCCACTCCAAAAACATACTGATAGGGAATTTAGATTGTGAGCCCTGCTTGGGACAGAGATTGACAATACAGTGCTGTGGAATATCCTGACACTATACAAGCATATAATAAATAAATAAAATAAAATTCTTTTAAAACATCCAAGTCATATAAGACAGCTTACACCAGTATCTCTAAAACTCATTTGGAGACAATTTATGAAGACTTGTATTTTCTACGCCATTCTTAATAAAGATCCACTACTTGCGTGTGTCGTGCTCAAATTATTAACCCAAGCACTTAATAGATCAAGCACACTCCCACGCTCCAGAAATTAAATGTAATGTTTTCTCGAGGGAGTTAAAATAAATTTGTAAATTTCCCCCATTGCATCTTGGTGGCTGGGTTATAGCGACCGGTCTTCATACTGTACATATACTGTAATGATGCAATCAAAGGACAATAGATAGAAAAGATCATTTTCTGTAAAATGAATGGCTGTGGCTGATGGAAATTAATTCCATTAGGTCATGTTTACACTTGTGCTGTGGATTTCCTAAGGGAACTCACAATGTATTACTGGATCACTGTACAGAAGAGCACTGTGGCAGCAAAGGTGCCTTCAAAGGCGAATAAAAGTTAGTCTTAATCGTAGCCACATCCATGAACAAAACCATATTTGTAGAGCAAATTCAAGTAAAAAAATTACTGTTACGGAGATTTTTCAGTGTATACACTTTAACAGTAAAATGGTAAATTAAAAAACACAAAAACTTGGCTGGATCAATAGCAAATTGACCTATGCATGCTCGGAATTGTCCACAAGGGTAGAGTATAAATTCAGTCAAATATGTGATAATTCACCAAGGATTCCCAACAGGTTTAAACACTATAACATATATGGATCAGAGTTCGTACTAGTTGAAACAGATATTGACCAATTTATAGGTGTTTCCAATATGAACCACATAAATGACATTAGTCATAAACTATATCTGGCTTTGCCAAGTTACGACTGATCCAACTAGGTAGGCCCATATTGTTATGGACACAAAGCATATAACTGGTCTTGGAACACAGAGCATATGATTGAATTAACTTCTAAACAAAGCTCTATAACTATGCACTTGGTGATCAAGTTTCTATGTATGAACAGGAGCATTTATTTATTTTCTTTATGTTTCAATTTCTCAGATATTTCTAGATAGTGGGATCCTGGCTGGAATATCTGAAATGCAAATCAGGATTTTGGAAATGCAGTCTGTTTGGAAACCAGATAGCTGTTCCCTAAGCTACAGTATAAAACAGTGCTTATAAATCTTGCTATGAAAAGTCACTATGCACATGAGTATGTGCACAGTGGTATTATTTATTAGACTTTCCACTCTTCTGTCAGGCTGGTGCTACAGAACGAAAAAAGTTATGAATGTTGTCATATTCCTGTCTAACCTCATCCAGTTGGGTTAAAAAACAATAATTGACATGACAAGAATACAATAAATAGCAGCCATAGTTGAATGCAATGATGCATGTGAATTCTACAATAATAATAGCACAAGGTACTGGATGGTGATGCGTACGATATGTAGGGTCATTACCAAACCACACAACCTTTGATTCAGGTCTACTATCTAAAACAATTTGCAAGTTATTCACCGCATATATACAGTGAATCCTCTCCAGAAGAGCATCCTTTTGATAACCCCTTTCATCACCCCCCACCCCCTAAAAAAAACTTTTTTGGACCTCCAGATTGAAAAGCAGGAAAATAAAATTGTAACTAGTACCTTACCTAAATCTACGGCAGGTAATTCACTTTTGTTGGCTAAGAACCACTACCCAAGATCTTCAATAGGTAGTATACCCATTGAACAGTTCCTCCAGAGGAACTGTACATGGGATGAAAACTTTTACAATGAGCCTGAGGAACTGTCTATTTCATTTAAAAACCATGGATATAGCAATAAATCTATTAAGAGGGGTTTCAAAAGGACTGCCAACTGTGAAAGACGAACCATTTTCAAGGGGTCTTCTAATAAATAAAAAGTTGAGGCCTCTAATGAGATTACATATAATTACTAATTATGGCTGCTACTAGGATCAATTTTTGTCCATTCTTACTGAGAATCAGTATCTCTCTATCAAATGTTTTTTATGATATTGTAGGTGATATACCTATTTTGGTGGCTAGGAGAGCACCAAATTTAAAGGATATTCTTGTAAGAAGTGAATTTATGTGTACTGCATCCGTACAACATACTTGGTTGGGTGAACCTGGTTCAGTGCGGCCCATGTAATATGTGCAAATATGTTATAAGTCTATATGATTGCATGCCCCTGTAAGAAATGTTATATTGGCAAGTCCATTCATCCATTACATATACAGATCAGTGAATATGCAGGTGAAATTTGAAGGGTGATGATACAAAGCCCCTTGTGTCTCACTTTATTCATATCCATAAAATAACCTTTTTTTTTTTGTTTTTTTTGTTTTGTTTTTGGGCATCTACCACCTACCAAAAGATAGAAGAAGTGAAGACCGGAATAAAATCTTGTTAGAGAAACAGGTGATGTGAATACATCATCTCAAGAGTTTGTCTCCCCTGGGTTTATATAATGAATTACGCAGTATACGCTCTTTTACCCCATTAGTAGTGTTAGGTCAAAGTGTGTTGCTGCCAACGTTATATACACTATTTATATTTGTATTATTTAGCTTTTTGTTCTTTTAGAATGTCTTTTGGTTACATATACAATGTAGAATAGGAGATTATTATTGGTAATGTTCTATTTACATACTATTTGCAACATTCTTTTTTTACATGTTATTGTATTTAGTATAAACTCTTAGTTATGTTACTGCTTTAATCCCAGTAGTATAATGTTGTACCGTGTTAGCTATAGAAAGTAGTGGAAGAGTGAAGAAATCAGGCGATACCTTTTAGAGGCTGAGTATATTTGACAGTAAGTTTTTGAGAGTCTAGCTCTCTTCAGACATCATGTCTGAAGAAGAGAGCTAGACTCTTGAAAGCTTACTATCAAATATACTCAGTTAGCCTCTAAAAGGTATCGCCTGATTTCTTCACTCTTCCACTGCTTTAATCCTAAAATTTTTTTAGTGTTGCCACTTTAAGATTTGTCTCTTTAAAACCCAGGCTTAACTGCACTTGTGTAGAGACACCTTGATGAAGTCTGTTTGAGGCAAAATGTGTTGGTGGACGTATGCCTGGCGTCAGACACCGTCAGCACATGCAGCACTCCTAAGCTACCAGGATGTGGGATAAGCAAGGCAAGATGCCCACACATGTGGTGACTATGTTTATTACACCTGGCCCTCACTGTTTAATGTTCGCAGCTTGCTACTAACTGTGTGGAGGACATTTCTTACATTGCACTGCTGATATTAGATGTGATTTGGCTGACCTAATTCTACTTGTGGGCCCTGGTATCCTAGCTCAAGTAGATATATTTAAAACACTGCCTAGGTTGCTATGGATGATTCAACAGCCCTGGGATTACCTTCCATTTCTACTATGTTTGTAACTTTATGAATATTTCTAATGTGAGTTATTCATTACTAACTATTACTAACCTATTCCTAATCAGCGATGCAAAGATTAATTGTCATCATTCTTTGATTACTACATGTATTGTGGCGACAATCATGTCAGCAATATAATAATTTTTTAGATGGACTTGGCTTCGTTCCTCCTCATCTATAGTGGTTTAGTAGTATTTTTGTACTCTATGTTTTATATTCAGTTAATTACAGCTATTTCTACTGAGCCTAGGTATATATATTTATATACATTTGTATGATTAATATTTTATATTCTATTTGTATCTTACAATTGATGAATCGTATACAGGCCAGTGTCATGATGCTTATGTGAAGGTTGCTTGTTCTCATTTTTTGTAGTTTGTTACACGGTAGTATTTAATGTTAATTTAATAAAGTAAGAAAAAGAAATTCTTACCGTCATAACGCATTATGTCATCTATTCCTATATATATATAACTACTGTACATATAGTTTCTTTCGTTTGTTTGTTTGGTGTTGACAATGGGTTTATAAAAACACACTCTATAATGGGCATTATTGAGGCATTCCAGGGTAGGGTCTTAAATGTCCTCATTTTATCATTGAAATGTTGCCAAGTATGGTCAAGGTTAGTAGTAAAAGAAGAAAATGGAGAGTGAAGCCATGTTGGTATCTAGGAATAAGAGGGGAGCCAGAAATAAAATAGAAAGTCAAACCAAGGACCAGACATGAGAAGGCTAGACATGCTGGGGGACATAAGAAAAAGGTGAGTCATGCTGGGAACCAGGGATGAGCTGGCGAGCCATGCTGAGGAACAGAAATGAGAGTCATGCTGAGAACTAGGGATGAGAGAACCAAAATTTAATGGGATAATGTGCTGGGGAACAAGATTCAGAGGGGTACCATGCTGGGAATCAATAATGTTGAGGCCATTTTGAACTAGGAAATGGATAGGTCACCATGGCGACTTAGAAAGTGAACGAGCAACCTATGGTTACACTATGTATGGGCTGGTTTGACTTGTGTACAGTACCATAGCTGTTTTATTACAGTATTATAGTCTTGATCTGGTTCTGTTTGATTTGCTGATATTAAGCATAAATCACATGATTTCATCACTATTTGTGTGTTTTGGTGGCTGTGCTTTATTGCAGACTCCTTTAGACATATTAATCTGCATTCTGTATATTTTTTTTCCTTGAGGAGCTATAAAGTCCCTATGTATGTCTAATGTTTATGTTGTAGTTCTAATTTACTTCTTTTAACCTTTTACTATATTCATTTCCGGGCTGGAATGTTATAGTGCTCAGAGACAGGTAAATTATGGGAATAGAAACATACTTTACCCATTGCCAGCATATGTTATGATACAGTTTAAATACCATGCAGGGTTGGGTGATTTTGTCTAATAATAAAATCTAGATTTTTTTTCATGCTAATGGTTAATTTTCAATTTTAATCTCGATTTTCAGTTTTTTTGGTTAAACAAACTAAAAAAAAAGTTCAGTGGGCTGCCACAGTTAGAAGAAGTCAGATATATTCGATGTAAACTTCCTTGTCCTACCATCCAACTATTAAAGAAACCTTTGATCATAGTTTGTGGCAGAGCTAACATTGATTTCATGATTTTGATGAAAATCAGGATTGTACTTCTTTGAAATGGCAAATGAATTAAATAAATTGCTCAGCCCTACCATGCAGATGAAGTTACAACTTGTGTATATGGCAGTGACAATGGTGAACTGGATCATAGGGTGCTGTTTGTAAATTCAGCAAATCTAGAGATTATATTTATAGATTTTTTATTTATGACAAGGCTTTCTGCTTGAAATCCGTACATTTCTGTGTATAACTCAGAAGCTGCAGATGGCTTATTGCTCTCTGGAGTGTGACAAGGCATAATATTTGGCAAAAACATTATAGAATATCTTATGGAAATAGTGACATTCTGAGATAAAAAATAGACGAACAGCAACATTCTACATGTTAACATTGTCCCAAAGATCTATATTTATTTGTTCTTCAGGGACATCACTTCCTCCCACTGGTCACGATGGAGAACAGCATAACAAATTGCTGGATTGGTCTGTAGAGAAATCAAACTGGCATTCAGCATACGTCCGAGGCAGCACTCTGCATGGAAAGCAGAGCACAATTTGTATGCCACATCTTATAAGCCTGGATCAGCGACTTAAAGTCCATCATGTATATTTGTTGTGTCAGGACCATTTGAAGGGGCAATAGGAACAACTGCTAGCGGTCTAAAGTGCACAAGAACTCTAATATGCTCTCATTGCATACAAGCACGCAGACAAATACATCTGACATGATGGATTTTAGTTAATCTCCCAATTCTTTTTAATTCATTTTGATAAAGACCTAGGAGTCGCCAGTTAAAAGCTTTTATGAATTGATAATTGAAAACGGATTATTACAATGTTCAATGTGTATTAAAATGCATCTGCTTTTCAAGACAGAAACAGTATACACTAGGTTCTGTTCACTAGTCCCATAAACATTTATATATATATATATATATATATATATATATATATATATATATATATATATATATATATATATATATATATATACAGTACAGACCAAAAGTTTGGACACACCTTCTCATTCCAAGAGTTTTCTGTATTTTCATGACTATAAAAATTGTCGATTCACACTGAAGGCATCAAAACTATGAATTAACACATGTGGAATTATATACTTAACAAAAAAGTGTGAAACAACTGAAAATATGTCTTATATTCTAGGTTCTTCAAAGTAGCCACCTTTTGCTTTGATTACTGCTTTGCACACTCTTGGCATTCTCTTGATGAGCTTCAAGAGGTAGTTACCTGAAATGGTCTTCCAACAGTCTTGAAGGAGTTCCCAGAGATGCTTAGCACTTGTTGGCCCTTTTGCCTTCACTCTGCGGTCCAGCTCACCCTAAACCATCTGGATTGGGTTCAGGTCTGGTGACTGTGGAGGCCAGGTCATCTGGCATAGCACCCCATCACTCTACTTCTTGATCAAATAGCCCTTACACAGTTTGGAGGTGTGTTTGGGGTCATTGTCCTGTTGAAAAATAAATGATGGTCCAACTAAACGCAAACCGGATGGAATAGCATGCCTCTGCAAGATGCTGTGGTAACCATGCTGGTTCAGTATTCCTTCAATTTTGAATATATCCCCAACAGTGTCACCAGCAAAGCACCCCCACACCATCACACCTCCTCCTCCATGCTTCGTTCGTTCACCTTTTCTGCGTCGCACAAAGACACGGTGGTTGGAACCAAAGATCTCAAATTTGGACTCATCAGACCAAAGCACAAATTTCCACATGTCTAATGTCCATTCCTTGTTTTCTTTAGCCCAAACAAGTCTCTTCTGCTTGTTGCCTGTCCTTAGCAGTGGTTTCCTAGCAGCTATTTTACCATGAAGTCCTGCTGCACACAGTCTCCTCTTAACAGTTGTTGTAGAGATGTGTCTGCTGCTAGAACTCTGTGTGGCATTGACCTGGTCTCTAATCTGAGCTGCTGTTAACCTGCGATTTCTGAGGCTGGTGACTCGGATGAACTTATCCTCCGCAGCAGAGGTGACTCTTGGTCTTCCTTTCCTGGAGTGGTCCTCATGTGAGCCAGTTTCTTTGTAGCGCTTGATGGTTTTGGCCACTGCACTTGGGGACACTTTCAAAGTTTTCCCAATTTTTCAGACTGACTGACCTTCATTTCTTAAAGTAATGATGGCCACTCGTTTTTCTTTACTTAGCTGTTTTTTTCTTGCCATAATACAAATTCTAACACTCCATTCAGTAGGACTATCAGCTGTGTATCCACCTGACTTCTGAACAACACAACTGATGGTCCCAACACCATTTATAAGGCAAGAAATCCCACTTATTTAACCTGACAGGGCACACCTGTGAAGTGAAAACCATTTCAGGTGACTACCTCTTGAAGCTCATCAAGAGAATGCCAAGAGTGTGCAAAGCAGTAATCAAAGCAAAAGGTGGCTACTTTGAAGAACCTAGAATATAAGACATATTTTCAGTTGTTTCACACTTTTTTGTTAAGTATATAATTCCACATGTGTTAATTCATGGTTTTGATGCCTTCAGTGTGAATCTACAATTTTTATAGTCATGAAAATACAGAAAACTCTTGGAATGAGAAGGTGTGTCCAAACTTTTGGTCTGTACTGTATATATATATATATATATATATATATGTTATTGCTTTGTGTGACTTTTATAGAAGACACAACTTGCTACTAGGTCACTTGGGGACATAATCATAGATAAGGCTATTTTTACTGAAGTTTGAAAGAAGCTGTCCTTAGTTTGGACCATCCTGTTTTCATTTTAGGTTCTCTTGCAATAAAACTCATTGTACAGAATCTTGTTGGATACTTTTGCAATCAGCTGTTATTGCTAGGGAAATCCAATGTTCCCGGCAGGCATTGGCCCAGAATTACTATTGTGGTTACGACTAGACACTGATATAAAAGTGCCGCTTCTCAGGGCATCCTAGAAATGTTGGTGTGGCTTCTCAGAAAAGGGGCTTCAAATACACCAAAATGCACCAAAATTGTTTTGAAATATTCTGACTCAAAGTAAGCCAACTAAACACTGGCAACTTAGACTAGCCAATCTAAAGATACATCAGATTTATTATCCAGCATCAACCGCTGTGATAAATCTGGTGCATTTTCAAACTACCTATCTAAATATACACTGTCTAACCAGACACAACCTTTAAGTACCTATTGTACAAGACTGGATTGAACAATGTAACCTTTACGGCTCCAGTATTGTACTTTCTCAATGAACTACTGTATAATACTATTTTTGTATAGAGGGTTAAATATAAATACACTTTCATTGCAGAACACATTTTTGTAAAAGGTACAAATTAATCTACAGACATATAATGCTAATAGGAATCTATTCCTTACATTACTGAATCCGTTACATTTTGTCTCTGAAAATAATTTAGTATTAGCCAGCAAAACAAATATACACTACCTCAGAGATATCCATGGATAATAACAGATAATTTTCACGTCTACCGGCAATCCTACTCATTAACTCAACTGATGGTATATAATTATCACTAGACAGTCTATACATACATATATATTTATCAGCATTGAGCCAGTTCTTATTTGCTATCATGAGCTCAGGGCACTTAACCCAGAGGGATTAGTTGGTGCTGGAGCAGAGCAGACACGGACTGTCGGTTGTCCTCTTAGCTGATCATATAATAATCTACTGCAAGAGTTGTTCATTATTAGTTCATTTAGAATAAAGCATAGCCGTAGACAAGGAAATGTCTCAGTGAAATAGCAGATCATTTAAGTGTTCTCTGTACCCCTAATATAAATTATGGCCTCATATATTAAATGGGTTATCCACCTTTCTAATATTGATGGCCTGTCCTTAGGATAGGCATTCAATATTACATCTGTTGGTGTATGACGGCCCGGACCCCCACAGATCAGCTGTTCTGAAACAGCATGGAATTAAACTGTGTGGGACATTAGGGGGAATATTAAAAACTTTATTGACCTTTCTAAGATTGATGGCCAATCTTTAGGATAAGATATCAATATTACATCCAACATACAGGACCTCTGCAGATCAACTATACCAGCACAGCACAGTTCTCAGCAATGTTAACATGCCAGGAGTTGTGTACTTCACACATCATATGATGTGCACCACTGCAGTACCTAAACCCTCCACTACACATTGCATGGTGAGTGAACAGCGCAACTCTCACCATGTTGTCATTACCAGGAGCTGTGCTGTCCCTAAACAGCTGATTTGCAGGGGTCCTGGATGTCAGACCCCAGCACATGTAATATTGATGGCTTATCCTAAGGATAGGCCATCAATGATAGAAAGGTGGAAAAAAAATCTTTAACCCTGTCCCAACATCCGCCCTAATAGTACGGCGGATGTTGAGTATTTAAATATGGCGGCTGCTCAGAAGCTGAGCAACTGCCATAGCTGATGGGTCTCTGCTGTATTATACAGCAGAGACCCGGCTCTAATGCCCGCACATTTTGGCGAGGATTTCCTTGACACCTGGAGCCTATTGAGGGGTCCCAGGCTTGTCTGGCATTCATTTGTATGACAGGCTGCTCTATGCAAAAAACTACAAAAATAAAAAGTAGTAAAAATTCCCTAGAGTACATATAAAAGTAGAAAATTACTGTGAAATACATACACATTAGGCATCCCTGTGTCCAAAAATTCCCAGTCTACAAACTTATAAAAATATTTTTCCTGTACAGTGATCGCTGTAGCGGAAAAATAATCAGAAGCCAATGTTTTATTGCTGTTTCACCTCCCATAAAAAATTTGAATAAAAAATGATCAAAGCAATAGACATTCCCAAAAATTAAAAAGTACACCGGGCCCCACAAAAAAAAGACGCCCTATGCATCCCCGTACACAGAAATATAAAAAAGTTACCGGTATTAGAATATGGCGACTTTAGGAAAAAATATTTTTTTTGGAACGTTTTGGATTTTGTTAAGGGGTTAAAATATAAATGAAACTACATAAATTTGGTATCCCCAAAATCATACAGAAATATAGAATACATGTGACATGTCATTTTGGCTGCACAGTAAATGTTGTAAAAACGAAGCCTGTAAGAATGTCACACAAATGTACTTTTTTTTCCAATTCCACCCCATTCTGAATTTTTTTTCAATTTTCCACTACATTATACAGAATAATAAATGGTACCATATTGAAGTACAATTTGTTCTTCAGTAGCCTCCAGGCAAGTAATAATGTCCCCTGTGACCCTCAGAAAAGTAATAATGTCCTCCGTGGCCCCTAGGCAAGTAATAATGTCCTCCAGTGGCCTGCAGATAAGAAATAATGTCCCCCAGTGGCCCATAGAACCTAATAATGCTCCCCACTGGCCCTCATACTGCTTCCCATTGGCCCCCAGACAACTAATAATGCTGCCCAGTAGCCTCCAGACAACTAATAATTCTTCCCAGTGGCCCCCAGACACCTAATAATGCTCCCCAGTGGCCCCCAGGCAAGTAGTAATACTCCCTAGTGTCTACCACATAATTAGTGGCCCCTAGAACCTAATAATGCTCCCCACTGGCCCTCATACTGCTTTCCAGTGGCCCCCAGACAACTAATAATACTTCCCAGTAGCCTCCAGACAACTAATAATTCTTCCCAGTGGCCCCCAGACATCTAATAATGCCCCCCAGTGGTCCCCAGACAATTAATAGTGACCCCAATTCAAGTAATAATGTCTCCCAGTGGCCCTCTGGCAACTAAAAATGTCCCCCAATAATCCCCCGACAACTAATAATGTCCCCTAGTGGTTCTCTGACAACTAATTATGTCCTCCAATGGCCCCCTGAGAACTAATAATGTCCCCCAGTGGCCCCCAGACAAGTGATAATGTCCCCCAGTGGCTCCCCAGACAACTAATAATGTCCCCAAGCGGCCCCCAGACAAGTGATAATGTCCCCCAGTGGCTCCCCAGATAACCAATAATGTCCCCCAGTGGCCCCCTGACAACTAATAATCATCCCATCACTGTACAATTGCCCAAGTCACTGCCCCCATACAGTACAATGGCGTCCATATAATATAATGACCCCATCACTGAAATACAATATAATAGGCCCCATACAGTGGCCTCATCAGTGTCCATCACCTTACATTGTTACACACAGTGTTTTAACTCAGTACTCACCTCCTGCTCCTCCACCCTGCTCCTCGACCCTGCTCTTTCTCTGCTTTAGATGCACTACTGTAAAGTGTCATGTGTGCCTCACAGCAGTAAGGTGCAAGAGGGGTTGGAGAGCAGAGAGGTGACTACTGAACTAACACTTACCTCTCAGTCTCCATAGTTTGTAGGCTGCAGGCCTAAAGAGGCCTACAATTGAAAAGTGGTAGGGTAGGAGACATATGGCTGCTTGATCTACTAGTAACAGAACTGGGTCATTTCTGTGATCTGGCTGTATTTTTAACAACTGAAATAGCAAAATCAGGAAGAACCAGCTGCATCACACCCAACTCCAGGCTATAAGTATTTAAGTCACTGTCAGAAACTTATATTGCCCAAATGGACTCTCAGCTTATTGTCCAAACATGGATAGGTATGGTCCATATAGAATTAACAAGTAGACCAATGTGATAATTAATACAACCTTCTGGTTTACAATAAAAAAAAAAATCACAATAAATGTTTATCCTATAGTTATTTCATGCAGGTGTAGAGGTAGGTTGCTCTTGTGGTCTCAGACATTCCCCGTGCTCTTGGATGGATCAATTGAGAGCAGATGGAAGTGTCTCAGACATCCAAAGCACAGTGTGCATATAGTAGTCTGGTACACTACTGATCATTTTACAATAATTAAGAAAGGCCTGGGAATGCACCAAAAACCTTAAAAAGGAGGCCACCAGATATGGCATTTTAATTATACATTAATTGTGAATTTGTTGTGAACTAGAGAATCACTTTAACCCTTGCCAAATTTACTGTACCGACCAACAGTCAAATATTAACTGTTTACTTTTACCAAAGAGATGGCACCTTGAAGAGAAGGTTGCCATCTTGTCAGCCAAGATTCTATCCACAAAAAAATATTTTTTTATCTATTCAACTGGAGCTATTGCCATCAATTGCCAACTGACCACAGACTCAGTAATGATCTGATATTTTTCTGTTACCAGAATGATCCATCTAAATCAGTACATAATTGCACCCACACTAATATTTTCCCTCAGATTTTCTATTGAAATGCATATAACTCCATGAAATGGAATGACAGAAACATAAAAATGCCAAGTTCGAGGATCTGTAAATAGGATTTTCATTGGTCAATACAATTAGCATAGAGAAACAGATTATTAGCACTAACAATTGCTGTAGTGTATCTTAAGAGGACTTTAGTTAGTAGCTAGCGCTGATACCAGTGTAGCCCATAAATTGTCTCTTATTGCTTATAGAAAGTACAAAATGTATGGTGTCTGCTGCGTTCAGAATGTGAAAAAGAGCTATACTTTTATGGGTCCGAACCAACAGGAAAAAGAAAAGTAGAGGAACAGAAAATTAACCTCTTTTCAGCTATTTTTCAAACAGTTACCACTGTCTTCCCAAGTCTGTCAACTACTTGTTACTATATGTGTCCCCCTGTCCTGCCAGCTTCTTTATGTACATATAAATCCCCTGCTATAATAGACTAAATTCCCCAAGTTCCGCTCTTGGAATGAAAAAAAAAAGTCTTTTGACATAATTGTAGAATATATTTTCCTATCTTGTGATATGTCAAGGTAATTGGTTGCTCTTTTTAATGTTTCCAAACTCTTGGTGCACATTAATCGCTGGAGATATTTTGTGGAGGTGAAAAATAAAAAGTAAATATCTATAATTAATATACACAGCAACCCCCTGAGCTCTCCCTACGGAAGCGAGAGTTGTCTAATCTCAGCATGTTGTAAACCGAGAAACAATTTAATGTGTTACTAGACCAGAATAAAAAAAAATAGTCAACAAATTTATAAAAGCAACCTAATAAAAGTATCATCTCTACTCAGACACTGCGACTGTAAAAAAATGTCACTCTACAGACCAATAATTAACCATGGGAGCCCACAACAAATCTGGGAATGGGGCCACACCAAATGTATAACTTTAAGATTCTTGGCTCCAAAGCAAAATCTGTAACGAGACCGAAGAACTATCATGTGGTGTTTATAGTACTGGTTTCCTCATAAAGGACAAGGGGACCTTTTGGTTCTACTTAGGGTTCAGGGGGAAAAGTAGAACTGCAATCTGTGCATCCCCTGTAGTTACGGCACTCAGCCCCGCTCTATCATAATTATCTTCAACAATATTCTGGGCACCAGAAGTTTACTATGGTGTCTTTGATCTCCCAACAATAAAATATCCACAGTTTCCTCTAACTCATGCAAAGCAATCACCAACTGCAAGTTCACCTCTAAACAAATGTACATCATCAAAGCTACCCATAACAAATACCATACCTATTAACCTAGCAGTTATACTCAGGTATAGGTCATATATAGCATTTGTGTCTTTTTTATCGTGGTTACGTCTCTGAACCCCCTTTGGACACCATAGCACTGGTGCAATTACAACGTCTATGCCTGTTTTATTAACACCCCTGTTTATAGGGAGTGTAACAGTATGAATCAATTGTAATTGTAGAAAAAATGAACTTCTTAAGCATACACATATCGGCTAGTCCTTTGGCTAGTGATTTAGTCTACTAACGTTTTACAAGGGTTTCATAGCTCAGCAATCAAAATCAAGATGAAGGAAGCACATTTCAAGAGATGGGAAAACATGTGATCCTACTGAACTATGAAAAGCTATACCACAATGAAAGAAAACCATTTTAATTAAGATATCTTATATGAAAATAAAAGCCATATAGAAATAATACATTTGTATAAGGCAAAACAGAAAATTAACTATAGGATTCGAGTTAATTTAATAGTAGAGGCCAATATATGCATATTAGTAGGTATAGAATTAAGAAACAACCATTTTAAAGGGGATTAGCAACTCATTTTTATGAGACCTCAGGATAGGTCTTCAATACGAGACCGGTAGGTGACCAACACCCCAACCAATCTACTATTTGAAGGGGCCGTGGCACTCATTTGACTTCCGTAAACTCTTCACTGTTTAAATTGCATTTCATCTCTTTCATGGTGGCCATGTGATAAAATTACAGCATTATCCCATAGAAGTTTAGTGCTACGGTCCCTTAAAAAAAAATAAAGCTGATTGTCAGGGGTCATGGGTGTTATACCCTCAGCAATCTCTTATTAATAACTTATCCTGTGGATAGCCCATCAACAGAAATGAGCTGGGCACTATAGAGTGAAAATAATTGGAAGACATCATTACTATATCTAAGAAACCCTACAAATGTCACCTCAAATATCAAATTAAATACTTTATTAATGCAACAAAAAGCCATTAAACACACATAAATTACCATGCATTGGAGCTAGAGGTGGAGGTTGCGGCGGTTCTTTATGTATACATGTTTATTTATTAATTTTTACTTCTTTGTTATGTGATTGTTATTCTTTACTTATTTGACTATATTTGTGTGTATCGAATACATTTCCTTAACCATGGTGTTTGATTAGGTTGGAGTTGTCTATTTGTTATTTATGTGATTGTTATTCATTGCTTACGCTGGCGTTTTCCATATAGGTATAATAGGGGCACAAAGTCTGAAGAGGATAACTCTGCAAACTTTTTTGTGAAAAAAGCTGCGGAAAAAAACGCTATGTGTTTCCTCCGGGGTCTTTTCCGCAGTTTTTTTTTTTTTTTTTGCAGTGATTCACTGCATGGGGCCTTAGACTTTCAAGCATGTGACATGTGTAATTTATGAACTGCATTCACTCATACAAATTCTTATAGTCTTGTTTGGGCTGAGGTCACACATTGCAGAAAAGCGGTTTTATTTATTGAAGTTGTTGATGCATTTTTGTGGAGCCAAGAGTGGCTTCAAAAGGAAAAGGATATATAAAGGAATCTCTAATACTTCTCCTTTTTTCTAAATCCACATGTGTCTTCCTTTTGAAGCCACTCTTGGCTCCAAAACAAACACGTCAAAATCTGCAACAAAAAGAACAGCTTTCTGCTACATGTAGCCTCAGCCTTAAAGAGGACCTTTCATGTCCTCAGGCACATGCGGTTTTATATACCGCTAGAAAGCCGACAGTGCACTGAATTCAGCGCACTGTCGGCTTTCCCATTATGCCGTTAGTTTTGGCGCCAATCTCTGCCCACCGTCATACGGGCGTTCCTGACAGTCTAGCTTTGCTGTGAGGAACACCCACCCTGGCTGTACTTGCCCATAGCCCTGTACTGTCAGAGGGGGCGTTCCTTACCATCCAGCGATGACGCTGAGCGGTGAGGAACGCCCCCCCCCCAGTACAAATCTAGACAGCTAGACTGTCAGGAATGCCCTTCTGACAGTGGGCAGAGATCGGTGCCAAAACTAATGGCACTGATATCTCCAGCCCCGGGGCACATAACGGGAAAGCTGACAGTGTGCTGAATTCAGCGCTCTGTCGGCTTTCTAGCGGTATATAAAACCGCATGTGCCTGAGGACATCCTCTAAAGGATTTTTTCAGTTTAAATGGAATCTGTAACACAGTAAATGCTGTGCAATCTGAAGACAGTATGCTATAGAGCAGAAGGAGTTTAGGAAAAGATTTAATATAATATGTCAATTATTCACTGAAATCTCTGCTCTTTCTATGTTAAGAAGAAAGGGTATTTTTCTTCAATGTGTGGATGGGATTCGTTGCAGGGATCATTCCTGCAACGGCCAAACCGCTGCGTTTACGCTACGTGGGGCCTTGGCCTTAGATGGGAAAATCCCTTTAACTAAATCATTGTCTTAAAGGCAGATTTATTAATTGATCCAATCATCTTGACTGCTGTATACACTATTGGATAGTACATTCCAACAACTATCTGTCTTTGGACATCTAAGTTTCCAAAGTATTATTTTGACAACCAAAATGAGCCATTATCCATTATCCAAGTCAACTTAGATTTTTAAACTATTATAGGAAATTTTGCACAAACAGTTGTACATGCTTGCATTGGTTAACCATTTGTTATCTAATGGCAAAGAATGGTACTTCTCTTCATACTTCACTACATACAGATACACATACTGTCTTTCTTCTAAATATTATATTCAATACATATATATATCAGTTGAGTTCAGTTAGATGTGTTATGCCCGAGCGGGATACAACTGATGATAATTTGGCTATTTATTTTTCTTACTCGTAAAGTGCCAACATATTCCACACTGCTTTACAGACATTGTGCTCCATAGCCACAAATGGGGCACAGTGCTAGATTTGGATGGACCTGTAAAACAGCCAGATCAAAAAAAAAAAAAAAGCTGCAGTCAATGTTTTTTGACCTGTTGCATCAATGCCGGAGGGAATCTATGTCGGATCACTGGACGGTCCAGTGGCCTATATAATTATAATGTAATATAATTTAGGCCAATAAAAAGTAACATAATCCATAGATCATTGACTTTACTTAGAGGCAATTTTAAGCAAAGTCTCTAAAGTAAATTACAGTCTTATAAAACAAAACATCTCAGCTAGACAATACAGTACAATTGGCTTCTGGTAGCTACACAGAACAGGGCACAAGAATGGAAATTATATATCTTCATTCATCAATATTTCTATATTGAGAATGCTCATATGGGTTTCATTTCACAGCTAGTACTCTAATCTTGCACCTTTCACAAATACCTGTTGGATATTAACCCACATACTTGACAAGCTCTATGTCATTTGGAAAGATCTCCAGAGAAATAGTCATAAAAGCCAGATCCAACATCGACAGAGTTAATTCAACCAAAAAAGCAGCACAAGGTACATTTAAGAAACTGCCTGATTGCTGAAATTCTCTTCCTCTAAATTAAAACATGAATATTTCATGATAAAAAATAAGGTTCTCCTAGAGAGGCAGTAACTCCAGCTGCACCTCTCCCTCGTTGAGCGGCTTAAATTACTGCTGAAAATGGAATATGAATGTTATTAGCATGCGATTAGTATTTTCATTTGCATGGCACTCCGAGTCCTTATTGCCTTGGGGGGGTAGGGGTGGGTGGAAAGATGAGTGGGTGCGTGGCACCCATTGCTGTCTGGCTGGCCTGGTTTTACACACACACAGACTTCTCTCCTCACTTACACACACAACTAGGTTTTCTGGCAGACCACTGGCTGTTCTTTTGGCATGTGATTGTCGACTGTCCAACCAGCTCAAATGCTGGCTGGCACTGGAATACCAGACTATCTCCATGTCGGAATCTTGAACCTTCTCTTGTTCCAAATGCTGGAATTCCTGGATCTCCACAGCTCCCCTGGTCTATTTCTGAAAAACAAGAATACAAAATAATGTATGAGAAGATATTGTTGTGGCACAATTTCAACCTTCTTAATCTTCTCTCAAGGTAGTCTTAAGTACCCTTAAGTACCTTGTGGGCAGGATCATCTGATCCCTATCATTCTGTAATCCACTCATATTGTTACATTTACTGCTGGGTTTGTAAATCTATTGTATCTATTGAATGTTTTTAAGTACACATTGACACTAATACATAGTAAGTGTATACCCACAATCAATATCAATAACTACCATTATCTGATACTTAGAGGAGGAGAATGAGATGAGGAGCTACAGAATGCTCAGGTTCAGCAGCAGCTGGTGTTTAGTAAGTATCCTATTCTATCATACTGAGCGGGAGCGCGGTAATCAAACACAATATTTTGTTTGTCTTGAGGCTTCTTTGCTTGATAATTTTTAACCACTTGAGACAAAAGCTAGAAAAGAACTTTGCCTCAATTACCTCTTATACATAACACTGCATAAGATGGGTGTTTGAATCACATGGTACATAATAAACCACAAATACTTCAGCCCTGGGACAATACATATGTTTCTAAAAAAAATAGTACAATCCACAAAAGTTCTTGGTTTTATGCCACAGCTTTATTTCCCTTTTGTAAGTGTAATACAATTTGCTTTCAATTGTCACTTAAATTAATATTTGCTTAAATTCTTATATAGATATTTCCTAAGCAACATGTATTAAATGTATGATTCTATAATGAAAACAATTATGGTGATTTGTTATATATAAAGAATTCTTTTAGGAAGATGTTTTACTGTGTACTGATACCTCATTGTGCAGAGGTAGAGGCTAAGTAAGAAATGAAAACTGGAGCTTGCACTTTATACTGTACATACAGGGAAATGTACAAAGATACAAAAAATCCTCCCAATATACTTATTTAGAAGGAACTGTTCAATTTGACAAATCCTGAAGTTTTTCTAAATGGGGTTCATTCATACACCATATGTCATTTTATGCTGTGTTTAGGCTACTCTTCTGGATCTGTTTATTGAAGGATTGACAATGACTGTCAGTTGTAAATAAAAAGCTACATCACTTAGTAAAAGTAGCAGTTTACTAATTCAATGCAAGCACGTACAGAGGCAGTAACAGGGCAGGGGCATTGGCATGTAGCACATTACTGCCACATCTACAGCTTCCCCTGTCTGCATATATGCATACGTTACATATAAAAGAGCTTGAGTACAACAGCTGAGTGATCGCTTCTGTGTGTCCAAGCAAGGGAAACAAAACATGAACACTGTCTCCCTTATTATATATCAATTGTTAAGCAATTGTTAAGCTGGCCATTGAAATTAGATGAACTTTGGCTGCCCCCCCCCCCTTGTCATCTGTCAATCTGATGTATATGTGTCGATATGATGTATATTCCCCATATGGAAAATATTGAGATGGAAAACTGATCGGACAGTTGCAATTTAACAGACCCAATTCTTTCTTTATAAGTTTAGATAAGCTGCCATCACAAGCAGTGGCTTGCTCTTCTCTCCCCATTTAGATCACATGCATCAGCTGTGTGTGTATGGGGGGTTGAGAGGAATAATTGTAAGCTGTTTTTATAAGATAGCAACTGATTGTGTATGGCCACAGCAGACATGACCTGGCAGGAAGATATAGATAGATAGATAGATAGATAGATAGATAGATAGATAGATAGATAGATAGATAGATAGACAGGTAGTACTGTATGTTCAAAACAAAAGAAAAACTTCAAGTAAATGCAGCTCTGGATTATAATACAGGTTCTGTACCAAATAAGATAAAGTTCTTACAGAGTTATTCAACTTCATATACACAAAAACTGTAACATCATACTCACAAACCAGGTTCTACATAGGTTCTATGATTTCACAAATCCACAATAAAGTTTATATTCCTATTATACTTCCTAATTTAAAGATGTGAATGCATCTAATACTACTAGTATATTTCTAGCTGTTACAATGAGTGCATTTGAGATTAAGTAGCAAAAACCTTTAAGAATAATTTATGCCCAGATGAATGCAGGTCACAAAGACGGCTCCTTATGTTGTATGCTAACAGTGAAGTTGTGCCCATCTTTATCTGGCTAGCGTTTGGAAATGACTAAGTAGTCTCTCTGGATACCATGCACCTAAGGGAATTTTCATGCATAATTTTCCTATTATAGTTATAGGTCAGGAGTAGACAGTTTTTGTGTCTTTTGGCAAGATACAAATGCTGGACTGCTCGTCTACAATATTAAACAATGATCATATACAGTGCTCATGATGCATTGATCTGCGTGAAGTTTACAGGCAGGCCCTATAGCCATTGTACTGGACTCAGAGGCTCTTGTTACTTCATTAGGCTACAACAGGAGAAACATTTGAAACAATTTTCATTGCCTGCATTTCAATTAGCACTTGAGATTACATTGGAGTTCTAGCAGCCTGTAGGAAAGGCATCAACAGTGAATGGTGGTGCAGTCACATCCCGAGTGTCAAGAAGGACCAGGAAGTAAAGCATTTTTATATAAATGCTTAAAGAAGAATAGAAATCATTGGGCAAATATGCAATGAAGAAGCATTTTACAAATTTTACATAGGTAAAATGATTGATTTTTTTTCCACCTATCACTTGGGCAGTCAAGTTTCCTATAAAAAATGATTACATGTGATATTGAGAGTATATTGGAATACCTAATGAATGACTGAAATCATATGTTATATTATGTATATACTGTATTAAGCAGGCAAGTTTTAAAAGCTATAGCTCCTATATATGAATGTCCTTAATGAATATAATACAACATATGATTCACATTCATGTACCTCCTGCCAGCTGATACTTGGGTAAGGTAATTATTTGCCTCTCATTGACATGCCAATTAGTTTAGGAAAATATTGGAAAATGAATAGATTCTAAATGTAGAATTCATACTGTAACAGAGGTACACAAAGTTTTTACAATGTACCATATACTAAATCACGATATATATATATATATATATATATATATATATACACACACACACACGGACAAAATTGTTGGTACCCCTCGTTTAATGAAAGAAAAACCCACAATGGTCACAGAAATAACTTGAATCTGACAAAACTGGAATTTGCCAAACTACATGTTGGCAAGCCACAAAGCTTCTGGGAGAATGTCCTATGGACAGATGAGACAAAAATAGAAATTTTTGACAAGGCACATCAGCTCTATGTTCACAGACGGAAAAACAAAGCATATCTTGAAAAGAACACTGTCCCTACTGTGAAACATGGAGGAGGCTCTGTTATGTTCTCGGGCTGCTTTGCTGCATCTGGCACAGGGTGTCTTGAATCTGTGCAGGGTACAATGAAATCTCAAGACTATCAAGGGATTCTAGAGAGAAATGTGCTGCCCAGTGTCAGAAAGCTTGGTCTCAGTTGCAGGTCATGGGACTTGCAACAGGATAATGACCCAAAACACACAGGTAAAAACACCCAAGAATGGCTAAGAGGAAAACATTGGACTATTCTGAAGTGGCCTTCTATGAGCCCTGACCTAAATCCTATTGAGCATCTTTGGAAGGAGCTGAAATATGGCGTCTGGAAAAGGCACCCTTCAAACCCGAGACAACTGAAGCAGTTTGCTCATGAGGAGTGGGCCAAAATATCTGTTGAGAGGTGTAGAAGTCTCATTGACAGTTACAGGAATCGTTTGATTGCAGTGATTGCCTCAAAAGGTTGTGTAACAAAATATTAAGTTAAGGGTACCATCATTTCTGTCCAGGCCTGTTTCATGAGTTTTCTTTTTTAAAAAATTCTGTTGAAGCATGGTTGAAAAGAAATGTCTGACTTTTATTTGTTCATTTTCATAGAATTTTTATATATTACTTTTGTCATATTCAAGTTATTTCTGTGACCATTGTGGATTTTTCTTTAATTAAATGAGGGGTACCAACAATTTTGTCCACGTGTGTATATATAGTGTGTATCCCTTGATAGTCTTGAGATTTCATTGTACTCTGCAAAGATTCAAGACACCCTATGCCAGATGCAGCAGAGCAGCCCCAGAACCTAACAGAGCCTTCTCCATGTTTCACAGTAGGGACAGTGTTCTTTTCAAGATATGCTTCATTTTTCCGTCAGTGAACATAGAGCTGATGTGCCTTGCCAAAAATTTAGATTTTTGTCTCATCTGTCCATAGGACATTCTCCCAGAAGCTTTGTGGCTTGTCAACATGTAGTTTGGCAAAATACTTTTGTCAGATTCAAGTTATTTCTGTGACAATTGCGGGTTTTTCTATCATTAAACGAGGGGTACCAACAATTTTGTCCACGTGTGTATAGATAGATATATGTTATTTCAACATTCAGCTGTTTCTTTGTAGCTTCAAACAAGCCCCATTACAAACGGTGTTAGGGAAACTAGAGCAAGTTATTTTGACACGTTTCTAAACAGGGATCAAACAAACAGTTTTCAAAGCTAGATGCTTTTTGGTTCACCCTCTGTTTTTTAACAATCTTTCATACACTGATCAAACAGGGGCTAGGTCGCTCACTAATACAGTCAAAATATCAGTGCCTCAGAACACCTCTTCTCTTGCTTTATAGCAGCTATAAAATATAACCTTCTTGCAAGCCTAGCTGAATTACATTAAAGAAATTGTCCTTTTGGATATAAAGTATGTGTGATGATCTTAGTAGTAATTTTACTACCAAGCAATGTGAAAAATAAAGATGCCATTATGTTCATTAGTAGAAAAAGGATTACAATAATGAAAATTAATTGGATCAGAACCATTTTGCTTAAAGGGGTTGGCCACTTTCAGATCAATATTGAGAGACAAATGTTATTGTTTGTATAATAAAACATTATAATATTTTCCAATACACTTTCTGTATCAATGCCTCAGGGTTTCCTAGATCTCTGCTTGCTGCTTACTTCCAGTGGATAAAAATCAGTCCATGGTCATGTGATGGACACACAGGTGCACAGTGCGTTATAGTCACAGCTCAGTAATCAGTCATCTGTCTGGAAATGAGCTGTGCACCTGTGTGACCATCACATGACCATGAACCGTACATCACATGATCATGGACCGTATATCAACTTTTTATTTTACAAACAATAACATTTCTCTCTCAATATTGGTCTTAAAGTAACCAACCCCTTTAAATTACAGTGAATTGAAAAAAAAATCATACACTATACCATATTATAAAAAAATGTTCCCATATTTACCAGAATATACCGAATTTTATATGACTGCAATATTGTAATTTCCAATACTAAACTATGGACGGCGCCAAATAAAATTTTTTTGTCATTCTAACCTAGAAATTCTACAAGGAGTCAATAATTCAGTGTTAAATATCAGATATGAAAGCGTCCATCACACTTATAAAAATATGCCATGTGCACTGCATAGCTCCATACTATAAAATTGTGTTTCAGGCTGGATCATGAAATGCTTAGAAAGAAAAGCTCATAAAGGCCCATTTAAATGTTATCATGCTGTGTGCTAGGTTTCTTTGTAAAATTGCTTTACATGCTGTATGCCATTAATTACAACCCCAAACAACCGTATTCTCTTTTGTAGCGTCAAATAGGTTAAGGGGAAGGTTTCCCTCCTCCCCAAGTGCTAATTTACAGCTAAAGCTGTATCCACATTATTTTCATCCTGTCCTTTAGCTTGCACTCCATTAAACTGTTCTGTTCGCAGAGTTCAGCAGCAGCCATCAGCAGGGAAAGATTGGAAAAGTGGGGAGGGGATGAGTTGGAAGAACGCATTAGACAGAAATGCCCTTTAAATATTCAGCAAACATCCATTAGGCAGGTCAGGCACTCAGGAAACAACTGTGAAGGTGGTGCACCTATAACAAGTGGACCTGGGTGCTATCTGGATAATCAGCCGGAATTATAGAGCTAGGGAGTTGCTAGTAATGATGCTGAGGACGAGAAAGAAATATTGAGGATAGTCAGTATGTAAGGGATGCTACTCTGCTCCTACCAATAGCTACGTATGTGTGCAGATTTATCTCATACAGTACTCGCCCTTACCTCACCTCTAGAAATCAATTGTACTCATACCACTGCAAATAATAAAGGTGAATAACACTGTCTACTTTATATACCTTTATAAACACTATTTCTATATCAAGTTATACATTACATAATTATATTGTGTCCTGCAAGCCATTCATTTCTATGTGACAACAGTAAAGATGTGTATAAGTATCATTTGTGCAGTAGGAGGCATGTTGGTGTATTTTTAGGATCATTTTAGCCTTACTTCCAAAAATTCTCTGCAAATATATATATATATATATATATATATATATATAATATATATATCTACAGGTCCCAACCTTGTTGTTTCAGTATGTGTGAAGTCTTATGATATTTCTGCAGTTTTTGTTCTTTTACTGTATATAGATATTGGGTGACAACATAAGGTGGCTTATGAATGATGCATTTATAAGATAGATGTAGTAAGATTTAAAGGAGTTCTCCAGTTTCAGCCAATAAATGTTATTGTTTGTCTATTGAAAAGTTATGCAGTTTTCCAAAAAGTAGAAACCAGTGAGGAACCAGTCAGTGAATGGAAGAAGCAAGGACTTGGCGAGCCTGCTGCCTTTGAGCTTACTATCACCAATTTTCTTCCAGCTGGAAAACCCCCCTTAGACAGGGGCCCCACGTAGCGTAAACGCCGCAATTTTGCCACAGTGTAAACTCTACGGCAAAATACGTGGCGTTTTAAAGTACCTGCAAAGTGGATGGCATTCTGGTTAATCCCATCCATACATTGCAGAAAAATATCCGCAGTGGACATGCTACGGTTTAAAAAACCTTTGCATTTTTGTAAAGAGCAGCGTGTCAATTACACCTAGAGAAACGCTGGCATTTTCCGTATAGGTATAATTGAAGCAGAAAGTTTTACTCTATGGACTTTCTGTGAAAAGCACTGCAGGGAAAAACGCTATGCTTTTGGACTGTGGCTCGCTATGTGGGGCCTTAGATTTCACGTTTGCATTGTGGTATGTAACACATTAAATGTCAAATATAAGTCTGCTACAATTGTATCTGAAAATGTTTTATGTATGCACTGGGAAAGCCAAAAGAGTGTCATATTTACAGTATTCCCATATAGTACCTCATTTTGCCTATTTGTCACATTGGTTAAAAAAAACTCCAAATACCAAATGGTATACTTTTTTGTGGTGCCATTCTTAAATAGTGGGCCAGTTCAAAACAGTGCATTGCTACAATATACATTATATTACCGTTTTGGCCAATGGCTGACATATGCCGCTGTAGTGTATGGCCATATAGTGGCATCTATTCAAAGTATACATCATATCTCTCTGGTGAATACCCTGAATGAGATGTGAACAAAACCTAATAATGGTATACTGTTATGCTGCTTAACTCTTACTGGAATTCTAGGCATGAAAAAGGAGGTTCAGGGTGAGCAGTGACCTAAGTACTGCCCACAACGAAGATATGGTTTATTCTGCTCTGACTTACACACTGTATTCATATGCAATGTTTTTGTTGCAGTCCTATTGTTGTTTTTTTTTATTATATGCTTCTTTTAAATTGGATTTACATATTTTACTGTTATGATTGCTCTTGAAATTCCTCTGAATAGTTGTAAAAGGGTGGTTAGTAATAGCTCATGTTTTGTAGCCTGCACAGATTAAGTATTTATTAAATGGGTCATTATCAGAATCATATGCCTTTAAGAGGAGATGTACTGCTTCAAGTAAGTGGGATCTCTTTGTCTCCCGGTTTACGACACCTGGTCTCTCTAGTTAACTGAAAAGAAAATGCCTTCCTTATATGGTGTATTGGAAAGTAAGAGACAGTCATTAATTATCTGCGCCTTTTATATTTGTTTTATATCCAAGATTAAAAGAACATCTGAGGAATTAAGTTCTAAGCCGAGGAAATGCCAGTGGCTCGTCCCCTCCCTCCAATCTGGTTACTGGAGATTAGTAACTCAGACTACATAAAATAATAAAATAAAGCAAGGCGCTCTGACAGTCACCGAGGCTGGATTAATTAGGGCGCCTTTCACATTTAAGAGGAATCAAAAGGCACGGAGGATAGAACAGAATTAATCCTGATTGGAATGAGGGATCCTAAGGAAATTGAGATCCTATCCTAAGGCATTGTTGACTTTATCGGAGCCTAATAAAGTAACTGATGGACAAAAATAATATTTCCTACCTGCCTTTAAACTTCAGCCTCTAGTTTATCTTCCTTTTTACAGGAGCCACGGTTATTTTTACTGTAAGCATACTCTTGCTTTATGAGCCTTGTCCATCTCTGTCAGACATGCGTTCCACAAGGATGTCATTGTCTTATTAATTCCTTATAGACCGCTGTTTTCTCTATTCTTGAAATATTATTTTATATGGGTAATAAATGTAAAACAATATAGTCATACTGTTTATTTTGTTACTTTCAAGCCATCCTGTAGCAAAGTGTTGTGTGAGGCTGATCTACTGGTAGAATCCAGTTTCACATTCAGTTGGAGCTATAGGGTGGTCATCACCGCATGCCAAAAGGAGGCAGCACTGATATTACAACATCAGCAGTTTTACATGTTAAATGGAAACTGGACAAGGTACTTTTGTTTCAGACTTTCCACACTTGTCATGGGAAGTTTCCAGAAACTGCAACTCCCTTTTTGTGGTTGTCTTGAATAAGATGTGGCAGAGGGAGTCGAATTGGAAGGAAGAACCCTGGCTGATGTGTGTAGAGGTACTGGACTAAACAAAATAAGTGTAAAAGTAATAACAAACAAGTTGTAGTAACAAAATGGAATTTACCTCAGTCTGACTCACCCCATATTATTCTTTGCCTTTCTATAACATTTCTTGTTTTAACAACTCTTTAACTATGAGTTTTACCGATCAGACCATGTTTTACTTGCTTATATGTTCTATTAAGGTGCTCATACACCTTCAAAGCTGCCAGTCGAACGCTCACTTGACTGACAGTTTTCCTACTACTCATGCATGTTCATGTTTCCAGGCAAACAATATTGATGACCTGAAGATAAGTCATCAATATCAGAGTCATCAAAGTAAAAGACCAATACTCGGGCCAAAATTTCTCTCATGTCAAAAGGATCATATCCTGTGAGAGCTGGGTGTTATACGGAGCTCCTTACAGAGATGCACTGTGAAGATTCATGGATTGAACAGTGGTTTATTGTGGCTAAAACTATGCATTTTCTGCTTAAAAGCTTTTCATCAGGTTATAAGTGCTTTTAAGAACGAAATGCACCATGGATCGTCCCATCTCAGTGAAGAGCACAGACAGCACGCAGCTTTCCCAAGATCAGACCTTTTTGACACTAGATCTTTTGGTCTGAGTGATGCCTTGAGTGGCCTGCGAACCTCCATCTACTACTTTATTCTGCTGCTGTGAGCGTTGTGCCTTCAACATATTATTTACATTATTTTCTGTAACACCAAATTATCCTTCATGTTTGTGTACCCTTCTTGTCCCTTTTGCTTTTACATTGTGTAAGCCGATGGCTGGTAAGATATTGGAAGATATGTACATCTCAGATGGGTGAGATGAGAGAAATCCAGAAAATTTGCTTCTCAGCAGACAAATATGTTTACTGAGCATTATTTAAGTGCTGTGCACTGGGCTGGATTTTTTATGGAATGGCGGTTAGGTTGGTAGTGGGACCAGCCATTCCCATCCCCTCCAGTCCACACCTTGTGGACACTTCTGGAGAAACCCAGCTGACTGGGATTGTCCTCATTAAGGGGATATAAGAAGTCTGCTAGGAGAGCAGACTGTGGCAGAGCTTGGCTGGAAAGCCACAAAGAGGGTGGCTACTGCTGAAGACAATCCTGACTGTCCGATCTTGTTTCTATTCTAGGTGAGGTAACCCACTTCTGTTTAGTTAGAACCCAAAACAGGGTACTAGATCCTCCTTTCAATTGTCCAGATTATCCTTTCACTTTAACATTGTAATCACTTATATATATCATCATTACATTACAATAAATACATTTTTTTTGGTCCATGAGTATATAATAAAATGTGCTAATCTAATACTTTACATTTTCTTTAAGATTTTAAACATATGACTGGATGCCTTTTTTCTGTTAATACATCTGACTGTCAAAATAGTCTTTAAATTGATTGTCTAAGAACAGCTATTCTACAATAAAACTGCTTATACCTACTTGCAACAACTCAACTGGGGATATGCTGTAATGCGATACTGCATGCTGACTGCTTACAGTACATATTCAGCCAATATATGTGCTTCCACCATCAAAGAGCTAAATTTATGGATTTAAAAAAAACATAACCCAAAGATACATTAATAGGTGTAATTTTGGTTTGTGAGAACTAGGATACCTATGTATTTATGTTAATGTGTATTTTATTTATCAGTACTAAGGGCTTTACACTACTTAATGTGTACAAAGTACAAACCTATATAGTGATATGCCATAATATGCCATAATGTAATAGCATGTCACTAGGATTGTCTATAATATTTTGATCAGTGAAGGTGGTGAGGTTCCTGGCATATTTAGGTAGAAATGTGGAAAGGAGATCATGATGAGGGTGTCTAGAGATTCCGCCTTCCCCTCCCTCTACAGCTTGTGCTCCTGTAAGTTACTGCAGTCAGGGCTTCTTATAGCTGTGACAACTTAATTATGGCAGCAGCTCTATTCATATGGACAGAAGGGTGAGAAGGAAGCAATACCATTTTCAATACCATTGCTATGCTGATGACACTCAAATATCTCTCTCTCGACCAGACATTACCTCTCTGTTGTCCAGAGTCCCAGAATGTCTAGCAGCCATAGCCTCCTTTCTCTCCTCCCGCTTTCTCAAACTCAACATGGAGAAAACAGAGTTCATCATCTTCACCCCTCCTCGCACAGCTCCTCTACCTGACCCATCTATCAAAGTTAATGGAACCACACTCACCCCAGTCCCACGGGTCCATTGCCTTGGGACAACCTTGGACTCTGACCTATCCTTCAAGTCGAACATCCAAACCCTCAACATCTCCTGCCGCCTCCAGCTCAAGAACATCTATCGAATCCACTCCTTCTTCACCCCTGAAACTACAAAGATGCTAGTCCAGGGGTAGGCAACCTTCGGCACTCCAGCTGCTGTGAAACTACAACTCCCAACATGCTCCTTTCACTTCCATGGAAGTTCCAAGAACAGCAGAGAAGGGAGTTGTAGTTTTACAACAGCTGGAGTGCCGAAGCTTGCCTATCCCTGTGCTAGTCCATGCCCTCATAATCTCCCACTTAGATTATTGTAATACCCTTCTCCACGGCCTCCTAGCAAATACTCTTGCCCCCTCCAGGCCACCTTAAACTGTGCTGCTCGCTTAATACACCTCTCCCCCCGTTCTTCATCAGCCGCTTTCCTCTGCCAATCCCGTCACTGGCTACCCATCGCCCAACAAATAGAGTTCAAAATGCTAACGCTGACATACAAAGCCATTCAAAACCTGTCCCCTCCATATATCTCTGACCTAATCTCCCGCTATCTGCCCACACGCAACCTCCGATCCTCCAAAGACCTCCTACTCCGCTCTGCTCTTATCCGCTCTTCACACAACCGTCTCCAAGACTTCTCCCGTGCATCCCCCATACTCTGGAACTCATTACCAAGACACATGAGACTGACCTCCACAGTCACAAGCTTCAAGAAGGCCCTGAAGACTCACCTATTCAGGAAGGCCTACAATCTCCAATAACACTACTGTCTCCATATCATCACCTGAACAGCCTCTCCCCTCACCTTCTGTCGCTATCCCTCTTCCCTCATAGATTGTAATCCCTTGCGGGCAGGGTCTTGTATCCCACTGTGCCAGTTGGTCACTGTTAGTATTGTATTTGTTTTGTATATTTTGTGTAACGTTTGTAAACCCTCAAATATACAGCACCATGGAATTAATGGTGCTATATAAATATTATTATTATTATTATTAATAATAATAATCATCAAGGGAGATTCTGCACAGAGGCACCTTTTGCTTTGATTACTGCTTTGCACACTCTTGGCATTCTCTTGATGAGCTTCAAGAGGTAGTCACCTGAAATGGTCTTCCAACAGTCTTGAGGGAGTTCCCAGAGATGCTTAGCACTTGTTGGCCCTTTTGCCTTCACTCTGCGGTCCAGCTCACCCCAAACCATCTCGATTGGGTTCAGGTCTGGTGACTGTGGAGGCCAGGTCATCTGGCGTAGCATCACTCTCCTTCTTGGTCAAATAGCCCTTACACAGTCTGGAGGTGTGTTTGGGGTCATTGTCCTGTTGAAAAATAAATGATGGTCCAACTAATCGCAAACCGGATGGAATAGCATGCCGCTGCAAGATGCTGTGGTAACCATGCTGGTTCAGTATTCCTTCAATTTTGAATAAATCCCCAACAGTGTCACCAGCAAAGAACCCCCACACCATCACACCTCCTCCTCCATGCTTCATGGTGGGAACCAGGCATGTAGAGTCCATTTGTTCACCTTTTCTGCGTCGCGCAAAGACACGGTGCTTGGAACCAAAGATTTCAAATTTGGACTCATCAGACCAAAGCACAGATTTCCACAGGTCTAATGTCCATTCCTTGTGTTCTTTAGCCCAAACAAGTCTCTTCTGCTTGTTGCCTGTCCTTAGCAGTGGTCTCCTAGCAGCTATTTTACCATGAAGGCCTGCTGCACACAGTCTCCTCTTAACAGTTGTTGTAGAGATGTGTCTGCTGCTAGAACTCTGTATGGCATTGACCTGGTCTCTAATCTGAGCTGCTGTTAACCTGCGATTTCTGAGGCTGGTGACTCGAATGAACTTATCCTCCGCAGCAGAGGTGACTCTTGGTCTTCCTTTCCTGGGGCGGTCCTCATGTGAGCCAGTTTCTTTGTAGCGCTTGATGGTTTTGGCCACTGCACTTGGGGACACTTTCAAAGTTTTCCCAATTTTTCAGACTGACTGACCTTCATTTCTTAAAGTAATGATGGCCACTCATTTTTCTTTACTTAGCTGCTTTTTTCTTGCCATAATACAAATTCTAACACTCCATTCAGTAGGACTATCAGCTGTGTATCCACCTGACTTCTGAACAACACAACTGATGGTCCCAACACCATTTATAAGGTAAGAAATCCCACTTATTAAACCTGACAGGGCACACCTGTGAAGTGAAAACCATTTCAGGTGACTACCTCTTGAAGCTCATCAAGAGAATGCCAAGAGCAAAGCAGTAATCAAAGCAAAAGTTGACTACTTTGAAGAACCTAGAATATAAGACATATTTTCAGTTGTTTCACACTTTTTTGTTAAGTATATAATTCCACATGTGTTAATTCATAGTTTTGATGCCTTCAGTGTGAATCTACAATTTTTATAGTCATGAAAATACAGAAAACTCTTGGAATGGGAAGGTGTGTCCAAACTTTTGGTCTGTACTGTATATATATATATATATGTTTGTTTTTTTTTGTTTTTTTTCAAGTGTAATTTTTGGGACACTCCCAAAAGATATGGCACAAGGAGCTCATAACATTATTGCTTCGCCAGCAATCAGTTGGGATAATGGTACCAAGTACATGAGTAACTTATACTGCGTTTCCCTAAACGTCACATAGGTAGAGGACTTCAAAGCTCTAGACCAGATAATCTGCAATTGGGCGGATGAAATTGGTGACCCTGTATCTGTCTCCTAGCGAGACATGTAACGATGGATCAGAGGATCACGATTCTATGGGCGAGAGAGGATGGTAAATGTCGGAAATCAGGCCCTTAGTGGAAGTACCCGCCCTGCAGACCCGCAAACTCCCAAGAGCGAATTAAAGGAATAATCTGCTAGTAGTGAAGCTACTGCGCCTCAGAGAGATCCAAAGTTTAGGCAACATGGATATCTTATGTCCTCATGAAAGTGTGGTTTTATATACCGCTAGAATGCCGACAGTGTGCTGAATTCAGCACACTGTCAGCTTTCCCAGTATGTGCCCTGGTGGTGGAGATATCAGTGCCGTTAGTTTCGGCACCGATATCTACCCAATGTCAGAAGGGAGTTCCTCATAGCCCAGTGTTAGTACCCTAACATAGCCTTGTACTGTCGGGGGGTGTTCCTTACTGTCCAGCAATAACGCTGAGCTATGAGAAAACGTTCTTCTGACAGTGGGAGATATCGGTGCCGAAACTAACGGCACCGATACCACCACCTCCGGGGCACATACCGGGAAAACCGACAGTGCGCGTTCTAGTGGTATATAAAACCGCCACGCGGCCCAGAAGGGAGGTAGGGAGGGAGCACCATTTTTCAAGTAAAGTTTTAAGATCATGGAATAACTGTGGAAAGTTAACCGCATACAGGGTGGAGTAAGTAGGTGAGATTTGGATCCCCAGGTAACAGATGGAGTGAGTTTTCCATTGGAAGTTATAGTTGCTCTGGAAGAGAGATAAAAGTTTGTGGGGAATAATAATT
Source organism: Leptodactylus fallax (assembly GCA_947044405.1). Taxonomy (NCBI): domain Eukaryota; kingdom Metazoa; phylum Chordata; class Amphibia; order Anura; family Leptodactylidae; genus Leptodactylus; species Leptodactylus fallax. The sequence goes on from CAMRHE010000097.1 coordinate 3,826,829, forward strand.
GGAAGAGCCTCTGTCTTGGAGGGGTTCACCATATAGCTAGATAAAATTTGTAGGTCCCCAAAGTGTGTAGTAGATTAGGTAGAGTAGTGTGGGGCAGGTAAGAGTGAGAAGGATGCTATTGGCAAAAAGTGAAATCTTGAACTCTATTCCCTTTTACACTAATCCCTGAAATATGTTGGTTCTGTCTGATCTGAACAGCTAAGGGCCTAATACAGGGAGCAAATATGAGAAGGGAAAGAGAACATCTCTGTTGGGTTCCACTGCTAATGGGGAAGGGGCGGAGGAGAAATGGGGGAGCTTTACTACCACCAATGATTCGGAATAGAGGGTCCAAATTGCTGTGAGCAAAGCTCCAGAGAACCAAAAAGCCTCCATCCAGGACTGGGAGGAGAATGGGTGTAGAGGAATGATTGGCGACCTCAATCAAATCCACAGTCCTCCTGGAAACCCACCTGATCTTTATGGATAAGGGATGGAAGCCAAGAATTCAGATGATTAGCCAAAATTTTTGAATGGATTGGATTGAGGGATAGGAGAGCCCTCAAGGAAGGAGTTAAACAGGTCCCTAAAGTAAGGGGATAAATCGTCTTGAAACACTTTGTAATAAAGGTAGGTAAAGCTGTCTGGGCCAGGGGCTTTGCCATTTGGGAGGTCTTTCAGGACCCTCAAGAGCTCCTCATTGGCGATAGGGGCTTTAAGCGAGGCCAGTGCTTCACCGTGAAGCCTTGGCAGATGGCATTTTCGCAAGGAATCTATTAGCTGGGGTGGGTCACCTGGTGAGGGGGTGTCACAAGGAGGAGGGAGGTTATACAACTTTAAATAGATTATGACCAAAATACCAACGCTATGACATCAGGGTGGTGTTGGGGTTGGCCGTTGGAGTCTCGGACAACATACGGAGTCGAAGAGGCGTGGTCATCCCTAAGCGTCTTTGCAAGCAAGGTATGAGCCTTGTAATCCCATATAGACAGTCTGTTTGTAGGTTCCGAGAAGACCATGTTAAAGTCTCCCCCTAGTAGCCACGCCATGTTAAGGTGTGAGCGGAGGCGGCCCAAAACCCACCAGAGGAACGGGATCTGGGAGGAGTTTGTGGTGTATAGGGTACAGAGCACTATAGGTTGACTGTGGAGGAGGCCTTCCAAGATAACATACAGGCCCTGGGATCCACATGTGAAGCCATAATGGAAATGGGGCTGGGGGAAATTACAACAGTTGTGAAAGGTAGAGTAAGCCATGGGGAAGTAATGTTTGGCAAAATTAAAGGAGCTGAGATATCAAAGTGTGTTTCCTGTAGGAAAGCAACATCCGCCTGGAGGGTGCAACGCTCACGAAGGACTAGGCGACGCTTAGCGTTGGAGCCCAGGCCTTTAACATTCAATGAAACACATTTAACCATGGGGGCTGAGATAAGATAAGTATAACAAGTATGGAGGCAATCTCACCCATTCAGAAGGCGACCAGCAGTTTACATCACAGTGAAGGGAATATATATGTTTTTAACGTGTATGTATATGTGTATGTAGCATGTGTATGCATACTGTTTATCTTGCATATGGCCCCCTTTTTACCTACAAACCCCTGAACTTACAGATGTGTTCTTTTTTAGTTCTCCTCTTGGCTGGACATGTCCAGATATGTGTCATGTGATAACTAGGTTTTAAAGACAACTGTGATCTTACAATATTGTGTCACAACATGATATGCTATACTGAATATGTTGGCACTTTGTATAAAATTATTATTATAGTAAGGGTTTTACTAGCATCTTGTGATAGTGTTTTGAGTTGGTTTAATCAGTAACTGGAGTTCTTAACCAAATTCGAGGTAAACTAAAGGTAGACACATCTGTGAATGGAAAGTGTGGTTCAACTGACTATGGGACTCCTTTGTATAAGACACAATCATTATAGCTACGTTATGCACATGACCTAAAAAGTAAGATCTTGAAATTAGGGCTTCCATTTTATGTGTTACAGAGGAATTGCAGGTTTAATGAATGTCAAAGTACTATGGAGTTTTTCATAGTACAGAATAAACCTATTAAGTATTATATAAAAGATTTGTAATAAACAATCATATTAAAAAAAAAAAAAAAATCTATAGTTTTAAGTCACACGGTAGGAATACTAAGAAAAAAAGGTCAAAGCAGGGATGTAAAATAAGAACAGTGTGTACTAGAAGAATGTTCTTTATGTTTAGAGGCTTGTAGATTTTTTTTCTCTAGATGCGGAACGGATGTTACATATGGTGGAACATCTGTGTAAACAATGCACTTATGGAAAGTCTTGCTTACCTTCATAAGAAGCCTTAAAACCCAGGTTACTCCCTGAAGAGTCAGTCCTGAAGAGAAGCCACATCTGGTGGTTGCTGCTCACTATCAGATCAGGAACGCTAGCTCCAGTCAGTCTATTGAAAGAGATATCAAATACAGCAGAATGAGAACAAACTGCTGGAAGTTTTACTGCTCTTTATTCATTTGTTAATAATCTTTGAACAAAGAACAGTACCAGCAGATTTTAAAGAATAGTAGTATCATTAATAAATCCATTTACTTACACATAGAGTACAGACTTTTGATCCTCAGGCTTTCCACCGTCTCCAACAGTGAGGGTGTCATACCCTCTTTCGAGCTCAAATTCTTCAAATGTCAGCTTGATCACCTATCAGAACATAGAAAATGCTAAGTAAATAAGCAACAACAGCAGAACATATTTGAAGGTGAGAGTCCAGGAAGAAGACAAACACTACTGTCGCTTTGGTAATGTACTGTATGAAAAAGTGTTGGTGTGATAGTATAAACACATACATAAGTCTTTTTTAGAGTACGCACACTCATCTTACAAATATATAAGACCTATAAACATATCCCATAAGTATCATATATTATCCAAAAGAGTCACTCTCTTATTTTTCAGTTTCTCAAACAATGTTTAGCATTTTTGGAATACGTGGGGGATGTTCTCGTTATTTGGAGAATTCAAGCAAATGTCAACTCTAGTTAAAATTGTCATGAATTATAACCACTGGTAGAAATTACTCATTCTATATTCAATAAAGGCCACTTTCAAGGTTTTGTTATTACAATGGAATACCTCAGCCCCCAAAATCAGTTTACCTCTTTCCATCCTCATATTACCTGCAACAAGTTGCAACCTGGCAATTCTCCTTAAGATACTAACCCATATTCCTCAATGACAGCAGCCTCTGGGAGCCTGTAGATAGGTCATCATTATGAAAAATTGATTTGGGGCAGGAAAACCCCTTTAAGGATTGCTAACAACAGGCTATTAAAATCATCACATTATATCTATCTTAAAGATGTATATAAATGCTATGGAGTATAGTCTTAAGATTGTCCTCTTGGAAAACAAAGAGTTTCAAGAAGATGTGGAAGATATACATAAGAAAAAAGTTATCTACTAATTAATACACTGAAAGGCTAACATATTAGGTAAACATACAGGTAAAGAATCCCCATGGCAAAGATTAAGATTGGGCACCTCTCGGGTGGTAGATAACATTAACACATCTAAAAATAATTAATAAATGTGACAAGGTAGACATTCCCATCAAATAATTAATTAATGAGAGGAGACATAGCTACAAGCTCTACAAGTACCACACTTTAATGTCCCTGATACATTAGCAGAGTTCTGTTGTAACCATGTATAATATGTTTTAGATGGAAGATGGCTATGGACTAGCCTGTCTCTAAAATTTGGCCCCCAGCAGTATATAATAGCTGGGAACTCCTATAATAGGGTCAGCCCGATGGCTGAATTTCAGAGGATCCTTAGCACCTCTTGATGTGCAAAATCATAAGTACCAATAATTGTCAAATTGTCCCCATTCCCTCCCATCTCTATGGGTTGTAGGAGTCTACTGCTCTCTACTGAAAGTCCTGGATCAGATTTAAAAAATAGGCCTAAATCATTAACATTTAAAGCCTGGACAAACTCTCAAAAATCATCCTTAGTGCCCCCCACCCATAAGATGAGCACGCCATCAATTAATTTAAGCCATAACAAAATGGCCAATGACTATGACTTCCAAAAACACAACTTTTCTCTCCTGCTAGCCCAGGTAGAGATTACCATAGGTAGGGGCACATGGACTACCCCTCAGCTGGTGGAAGAAACGAGAATCAAACATAAAGAAGTTGTGCTAGAGAACAGATTTGAATAGCTCCATCACAAATTGGTTATGTGCAAACAAATTATTTTCCCTAGACCTAAGAAAGTCCTCCATATCATGAGGAATGGAGTTATAGAGGGGCTCCACATCCAAAATGGCCAAAAATACATCTGGGGAACAGAGATATCTTCCAGCCTTTTGAGGAAATACATGGTGTGTCTTTCACATAAGATGGTAATGTGAAAACAAAAGCCTGAAGGATCTCATCAACATACAGGGACGCATTTTGTGTCACACTATCAATGCCCTCCACAAAGGGACAATCCCTTATGAACCTTAGGTAGAGAATAGCTTGTGGCCTTGGTGGGATGCTGAGAAAGTAAAAAGCTGAACTCACTCTCACTAATTAAATGTTGGTCTTGAAAAGGCTATTTAAATCTAGCAAGTACATAATTGTTGGGTCACTAGAAAGAACCTCGTAAAAATTTACGTTATCTAAGATGGTAAGACACATCTTCATATACAGCTCACGGTCCAAAATGACTAGATTTCTAAGCCCTTCAAAACCTCATGTTCTGATGGGGAAAGACTGGATCTCAGACCCCCTCTCCTAGGGTCAATTAGTGAGAGTTGCTCAGTAACAAACTTCAAGAATACATCAATGACAGTATCCTCTGACAATGGGGGAAATTTTTAAGGGAAGATGTAATCTAGTAAAAGATCCCTCACATAGCTTTAATTGGTCTTCATCCCAAAGGCCCCCAAAAGTTGCGATATAGGGAGATCTTTTTCTGTCACTCCCAAATATTCACTCATGCGACTATCATTAAAGGGTCTCTCTGGGATAAAATGTAATTCCTACACCAATCTAAACACCCTCCCCCCGCCTACTTTCTAAATTACATAATTTATCAAAAATGTATATTTACCCACATATATTTTCTGGTTATCCGGTGACGTTCCGTTTCCGCGTTCCTGGAAACGGAATGTCACTAATACTCCCCCCCCTCCACCCCATCATACTTACCTATCTTCCTCTCAGACTTCGTTCTGCGGGATGACTCCTCCCTCTTTTCTGACTCTGCCGGTGCGCACAATAGTCCCGGCGCTGCACTACAGACGGCAATCCACCTCTACTGCGCAGGCATGGGAGCAGTAGCCTCCCACGCATGCACAGTAGAGGTGGATTGCCGGTTTCAGCGCAGCGCTGGGACTATTGCACGCGCGCAAACAGAGTCAGAAAAGATGGAGGAGCCATCTCGCAGGAGGAAGTCTGGAAGGAAGATAGGTAAGTATGATGGGGTGGAGTGGTGGGTTGAGTTAGTTGGGAAGGGCTAATAGTGGGTGGGATAGCTAGAGAGACAGGGAGTGGGTGTGAGAGGGAGGGGGGAGGTAGTGAGAGGGAGGTAGTGTGAGTCAGCCTACAAGTACCATGATGCATTGCATTAGCTCCCAGAGAAACACAGAAATCACTCAAAACACTGCTAAAGGTATTTGGGTGCACTTATTAACCCATTAATAGCAATAACAGGCCTTTTTTTTAAAAAAACAAAACATTTTTTTCCCGGAAAACCCTTTTAAGTCTAAAAAACTTTTTCCATTTAATTTTCCTATGAAAGAGGTGCAAGTCCATAACCCAAGAAAAGAGACCAAAAGAGGGGTTGGGGACAAAAGACAATTTCAACCACTGAAATCACTCTTAAGGAAAGATTAATGATTTGTATCCCATCCTCCAGAATACTCACTCCTACAGTTACTTAAAGAGTAACTAAAATCTTAAACTATTTTTCATTTTCTTTCAGCATTTGGGGAGTTAATCAAGTCTATAAATTATTTCATCACCGAAATTTGCCTCCTTGTGGTATAAAATTGTGCCTGAAGCTGACTGTCTGGTCTGTGTTCCTTTGTTTCTTTTGTTGGCACTTCTTTGAGTTGCAAACTGAGATCCGTACCCCATGTCTAGGCTGTTGGAGTATGAGGCCTGGTGTATGGGGTGTTGGTGTGTACTGATAGGCAGAGTGTATAGGTGAAAAGTGCACACGCCCCCTTGTTTGACATCATGCAGCACGCAGAGCCCAATTCAGTCTTATTACAGGGCTCTGCAGCTGCATAGTGAGCACCTCCAGACTCAGTGTGAAGGTAGGGAGATGTGGATGGGAATGGAAGGAGTCAGTCTCAGGGCTCACTATACAACAGCCACTGTACACAGCGAGCAGCTACCTTGGGGAGAGACAGAAGCGATAGTGCAGTTTCTCAGTACAGCTCCTTTATCTCTCCTTAAGGAAGCTTAGCGCTGTGTACAGTGGCTGCTGTATAGTGAGCCCTGAGACCGACTCCTTTCATTCCCTTCCACATCTCCGGCTGCCAAGCTTATCACAGGGGCTGCAGCTCAGTAAGTCTGCATCCTCTGCTGATGATATTTCTGTATGTACTGCTCCTAGCCCCTCCTATGGAGTGTCCACATCTCCCGGCTGCAAAGCTTATCACAGGTACTGCAGTTTAGTAAATCTGTATCCTCTACTGTTGATACTCCTACATCTGGCAATTCCTGCTATGGCAATTCCTGGATGTCAGATGATAGAGATAACCGATTTGCTGAAGGTCCTGGGTTTTCTCTGATTGGCTGACAGTGTAGGTGCATGATGGGAACTATGGGCATATTGAAATATTGCATACAGTACTGTCTGACATCACACACTGAAGGCACACACCCCAAGAAACTGGCTAAAAACAGGAATTGTGAAAGGAAAGATCTGGACTGTTGCACAAGGAAATAAACTGCAGAAAAGGTATTTGTAAGTGAAAAGAAATTGTGGAGAGAAATTATTTCACATATAGTAGCATAATAGCAATTTTTTAAAAATTTTTTGTGAAAATTTAGTTATGTTTTAATAGCGTGCTCTGAGCAGATAATCTGAGATTGGGGGGCTTGAGATAAAAACCACTATGGCCCTCTCCATAGTGGTTTTAAAGATATATTATTTAGATTTGTCCTATTTGGAATGGTGAAAAAATATAAACAACATTTTTCCCAACAACTAATAGCAAAGGAATATGACATTCATTACATTATACAGTCGAGGGACTGTAGTGTCCATATGATTACAACCATTCTATGTACAGTATTATTTTGGGTGCTAAGCAATGTTATCGTTAAAATACACAAATACAGAGCTTTTCCTAATTCCAAACTACTGTGATAGATCTGCTTAAGGCTAAGGCTTATGTTGTCATTTCCTCTTGTAGCCACTCTTGGGTTTGGCTCAAAAGTCTGCAGCAAAATCTGCAACAAAAAAGCAGCTCTTCTGCAACTTGGGGCTATGCCTAAAGAGGTTTTCCAGGCTTTATAATTGATGACCTTAGGATAGGACAGGGGCGTGAATACCGGGGTAGCAGCGAACCCCACAAACACTCCTATCATTATACTCTGGGGTCTTTTCAGACCCGGAGTATAACGATTGGAGGCCCAGGGGAGGTAAGGGAACATAAACAATGTTACTTACCTCTCCCACGCTCCAGCAGGCTTTGGGCCTGTTTGGTGACGTTCCAGACGTCAGCCGACGTCATTATGCATCACGATGCTGGCCTGGCTCACACGAGATTTGGTCCAACATTGAAGATGGCCGAAGAAGCGCATCAGAGTGCACTGGAGCCAGGAATACTGTGTGCAGGGGCCACTATGGCGCATAATAGTATGCACAGGAATGCGGTTTGTGTGGGAAGGGGGGTTGGAGGAGGCAGTCCAGGGGGGTTTGGGGGCGGTAGTTCGTGGGGGGCCCCATGTCAAATGATTGGGGCCCAGCCATTCCTAGTTACGCGACTGGGCTAGGACATGAATTAAAGATCAGCAGGGGTCCAACACTCTAGCTCCCCAGCCAATGAGTTGTTTGAAGAAACATCAGAATTTGGGTGAGCGCTGCAAACTCTTCAGTACTTACCAAGCACAGTTTTTGATATCTGTGCTGTGCTTGATCTCACAGCTCAACCCAATCACTTGAATAGGACTGAGTGTGATCAGGCCATGTGACCAATGAATGTTATGTCACATGGTGTGTGAAGCAGAAGCGGAGCTCAGGGAGCGCCACTGCCTGAGTTTCAAGCAGCTGAACCACAAGCTTCACACAGGTGATCCACAGGGGTCAAAGGTATTGGACCTCAAAGGATTTTCAGTTGATGACCTATCCTAAGGAAAATGCATTTGGGTCTGCATTGGGACCTGAAAGACGGAGACCCCGTCTGCTTTAAAAGCGGTTACCAGTGGAAAAGGAGACTCCATCACAGGTGTGAATCCAGCCTTACACATTTTGGCAGTGCATTTAAATAACTGCAAACGCCACAGCAATATGCAGTAGTAGGCGATTCTTAACATCACGAGGATTAAAATTGGAAAATATATTCAAGAATTTTAAAAAAACATATTAAAGAGGACCTGTCCTCTTGAGTTTTATTTACACTGCTGCTCTTGAGCGTCACCTGTTCCAGAAATGTGGGTGCTGTGACTTTCATCTATTGATGACTGTACTGCAAGTGAGTGGTACCTACTGGCCAATAGAAACAGTGAGCTGTGGAAACCACCTACTGAACAATACACTTGTGTCAGTCAGTAGCAAAAGGTAACAGTGCTTAAACTGCTGGAACAGGGAAGGCAAAAATTAAAAAGGCCACAGGATTCAGGACAGTGGCAGCAGCGTAAAGGTATATAAAGCTTAAGGGGTCCACAGACATAACGGGGACTCTCTAAAAAGGTTTATTTTCAATTTATATAAGTTAGTAAGAAGAGATGGCAGACAGAGATTAGGATCAGACTACAAAAAGTATGTCTGTAGTGTGTAACCATAGAGATATATAGCTTTGCATAAAAGGTGTATAGATGCAATAGCAAAATGGTTGAATTATTTTTTATATTAAAAGCATTGGAGAAAAGAAACATTGGTTGTAAAACTGTACACAATCAGAATGTATGGAAAAGCCAATGGTGAACTGTTTATCATGGAGACAAAAAGAAGGTCAAAAAAAATCTTTATAAGAAAATCAATAAATCACAAACCAAAATAAACAAAACAAGACCGAATCCCAGGTTCCAGTGGAGGATCACCATACTACATGTTTTTATAATCAAAGCACTAGTACTTTTCATTTTGTGGGTTTATTGGAAATAATTTTGTCTTAAAAATTTAAAGTTGCCTGGATTATGTTTTGCTTCAGGGAGTGTTAGTTTACTTACCTGGTCCTGAGGATACTGATGATGGACCCAGAGGTTCTGGCAACGTCACGACCCCAGAGTCATGTGATCCAAGGCAGCGTTCGCGACCCCCAGAGGGCCGAATGCTGCCTTGGATCACATAACTGGGGTTTGTGAGGTAGCCAGAACCCGAGTCCATCATCAGCATCCATGTGACTTTTTCTGATTTATACCGATCATGTTACATTTGTAAAAATCAGGCAAGGCAGGATGAGGTGGGGTCATCCAACTAATTTATTATAATTTATGCTGCGAAACTGGAGGCGAATATAACTGAAATCTACTGCAGCTATGTCACATGGACAGATGCACCAAATGTATTAAGATGCCTGCACCTCTTAAAAATTGTTGGGCATATGACACCAGTGGGGATTAGAGTAGCACTGAAGTGACGTGTAAAATGCTGGTCTTAATAATTTTCTTCCAATGTTACTTGGAAATCAGAAACAATGGCCTACTGACTTTTGTGGTTGCTTCTAAGAACAAATTTTTAGCAACATCTCAAATTCATTCTTCCATAACAGTACAGCAATAATCTCTATAAAGAAGCATGGTGCATGGGTTTCTAACAAACAATTCCTATGTTCTTACATCCTTAACAAAACATCCTGCCTTCACTTGACACATCTTATATCATCCTGCCCAGTCTATTTATATTGTCTCACAGGACTATTGTGATAATTTCCCGATTAAAGTGTTAAGTGATCTTGTCACAAGTTAATTTAAGAGGCACAATATCCTGTTCATTCATATTGTCCTGACTATAATTCACAGCTATGAAATTCTTATCACCATCTACCAAACATGATATTTACCTGCTAACACACCTTACCACTCATTGAAAGGTGCCAATTTCTGTATGTTAGCAACAGCATAATTTACAATTGGATTTGGAAGCCAGTATTCACTTTTGTCTCATTGACCTATATATGCCACAGAAATAAAATTCTAGCTTTGCTTGTAAGAAGCAGATTTTTTTCTTTCCAGATAGAATCCTTAATCCTACAAACTCAACTTGGTTTGAGGTAAATGTTTCCTCTTCCATCCTTCAAGTTCCGACCCCTCACCTCAAACCTCCCTAGTGTGAAAACTCCAAAGCTTGTTTGCTGTTGAGTCATCTTTCATACTGCTCTTTGCTTCATTTCTCACATTCAAACCCTCTCTAAATCCTACCGCCTTCATTTAAGAAGCAATTCTTGAATCTGCTTCTTGTCTTGGAAGAGACATAACTCCTTCTAAATAGTTTTCTTCCAACTGTCAAACTCCAATCTATTTTAGATGCTGCCGGTATACTCAGATTCATTCTCCTCAGTCTTCAAAAAAACAACCCCCCTTTTTCTATTTGCTTCTACAGTACTTTGTCTGTTTTCTTCAGAATTCAATTTAAAACCTTGGTTCCAACATGTAAAGCCTATTGCCACAATGTAAATGCTTTTTAAAGGCAGAAGTAAAGGCATGGCAGAAGGTTCTACTGTAGATCAACTATTTCAGACTTTTAATGGATCATAGCCAACAAGAAATCACAAAGTGATATACTTGCTAGACCTTGCTACCACATACAATCTGCACATGAAATAAGTGGTGTAACAGAATTTTCAATCTCTGACATCCTGAAGAGGTTCCATTCCAAAGAAGCATTTAGAAAAACGAGCAAGGGAAATCTTACCAGAGTATCTCTTATCGGTATGTAATAGGAATATAGAAAAACATGTAGTGTGAAGGTATAGGATAGATAAAAGGAACTGCAAACATAACATTATAAATATGAGATTTCCAAAACAAAATGGGACAGATGCACCAATGCTACCACATAGACAGTAGATTGACAAGGCAGTTAGAAAATGTGCCAAATCTATCCCACTGGAGCATGCTGTTTAAAAGGTTTGGGGCATCACTGAATGTAAGAATCTTTTTCTTTCTTTACACCAACTTTTGGGTGGTATAATGAAAGCTAGTATTCTGTGCCTAAAACTTGCTGCATAATAGGAATAAATCTTTCTACACTTCAACAAAATCATGCCACCTCTACTACACACTTGTCAAACAGTGTCTATCAGGGAACAAACATATACTCTTTTTGGTGCAAATCAACAATACATTTGTCTAAATCGATTTTATGCTAAGTAGAATTTAACTAAATTCATGGTGGAAATTTGGTGCACATGAATAATAAGTCTGACCCAATAATTATTACAATGATCACTGTTGTCAACTCAGGTGACATGTTCTTCAATAGACATGATTGAAATTAGTTTAATTTCTCTACTTTTGCCATACCAATTACATATACACATACTTATATGGTTCAACAGATTGCTTTGGTTAAAACTAATGTATATAAAGGGGTTGGCCAGGATCTATTTAGTATGTGAATGTCGGAGGGCCCAACAGCCAGCCCTAGCAGGGCAGTTGGCTCCATGCCCCATATAGTTGACTTTAACAGGAGCTGAGTTGCAGTACTGGCGCCCAACTGCTATACAGGGAATGGAGCTAACTGCTTCCGCCTCCATGCGGTATGGGAGTTGGAAGTGGCCCAGTACAGCTGATGAGTATGGGGGCCAACTGTTGCCCCCCCATTGATTAGATATTTATGGCCTATCCTAAAGATATTTTTTGTATGTGAATATGGGGTTGTCTGTCTCCTTTGCTCTGCTATCAGCATTTATATGATATGCTTTACAGCACTCTCATGGCCATAGGCAGCAATACACTGGAGCCAACTAATTTAGGTCTAGAGCAGGGGTAGGCAACCTTTTTTGTTCGGCGTGCCGATTTCAATTAAAAAAATCAAAGTTGAGGTACTCGGAGTGCCGGTCAATAATTGTAAGTCTGACGACCCCTGCACACGGTATTATGTCACATAGTGGCCCCTGCACATGGTATTATGTCACATAGCGGCCCCTGCACACGGTATTATGGTGCTAGTACTAGTGATAATTGCTATTACTATTATTTTAGCGTGTAACAGATATCACTAGAGAGGTGGGCGGCGTATTTTACTCTATAAAGATCAGGTATGGACAGGACAGAGACACTGAAAAAATGTAAACTTTATTGGTGACTTTGTGCATGTGTTGTGTAAGTGTTTGGTGCGACACTTTTGGCGCTGCGACCTGGAGGATGGTAAATATGTGGGTCACAGCGCCAATAACTTCCTGGTTATGTGATTAGGCTCAGAGGGGTATTACATTATCCCTCTATGTGACTATCAGAGAGCAAAAGTACAGTATGCTCTCTGATTAATAGGAGAGGGGATAACATGGATAGAAGTCTCTGCTACCCCCTCCCCCATCACATACAGCTTATGCACAGACAATGAGTTATCATTGTCTCTGCAGCTCCTTCTCCCCCTCCTTCCTTAGCTCTAAGATGCTGCCTGAGGCAGGAGGGGGGGGGACACTTTTAGAGCCCCATTTCTAAGGATCTGTTAGGGCCACAAAGATGCAACTGGATTCATTTTAAAGATGAGAATCTCATCTTTAAAACGATACCAAGATCTCCATGATTGACCTTACAGATTCAGAGCGATTCACTGTTAAAACGATGTTGGGAATTGAGATCTGCATTGGGATTTCAATGCCGAACATTGTTTTCACCAGCAAATCGCTCAGGATGTTTAAGGACGTTTAAGGACGATCATGGTGATTTTGGTATCATTTTAAAGAGGAGATTCTCATCTTTAAAATGAATCCAAGTGTTTCTTTATAGCTTTAACCAATCCTGAGCAATTCACTCAGGTACAGTAGTGAAGCCGGCAATTACCGGCTGGGTGAGGACTCCGCTGCCGTGCCAGGGAAATAAGCCTCGCGTGCCACTCTTGGCACGCGTGCCAGGGGTTGCCAACCCCTGGTCTAGAGGTTCTAGACATGCTGTGTGTAGGCAGGGAAGTAGATAAGCTGTGACATCATTTATTGTTAGTAGTGAACAGAATGATGTCTTAGTGGTGTTTTCTATAGAGATATTATCTTCTATTGTAATACTATATGTTATGTAAATGATGTGAATGCTTCAAAGAAAACACCTGCAGTATTGGCAATGTCAGTATATTTTGGGCTTAGTGGCCAAAGTGAAAATTGCAGGATGTAGTACTTTTAAAATATAGATAGAAAGTGATATGGAGAATTAAAAAAAAAATCAAAAATTCGTAAAAAATACGTTTAACATAAAAAACTTGATTTAAAACATAGGTAATTTTTTGTGACATATTCCCCTTAAATTAGCCACAAGAGGGTGACTACAATGAGTGTTTATCCTGAAGACCAGGCATTTTCAATGGGCGCTATGTACGCTTCATGTCTCCTACAGTGCTTCTGTCTGGCTCCACAAATTACAGAGGGTCTATATATTTCTAAAGGAGAAATCACAAATAAACACAATATCCCAGTTAAGTGGAAGACATAGTCTTAATATGGACAATTTAAGTAAATAATCTTGAATCACATTAAATGACTTTTAATATTTAGTAATGCCATATGTAGAGGCATAACCTATCTTTTATGAGAGATGTCCACACAACCATTGAGCATGACAGCTTCCATTGGCAATACTTTTATTGATAGTACAATGAAAACTCTTTTCTCTCACCAAAGTCCCTAGATGTGGACCATATTCATAAGCATTGTAATAGCAGAAATTATTACTCTTCATTTTAATGAACAAGATTACTCTGGCTGAAGAAAATGAGGATTATAAAGAAGAAGAGAAATTGTGAAAATGTACAAAATAATAAGAGCTGAATAACAATATAACACTATTATTAAAAGCAATAAAATAAATACTAAGTAAAATCTTAAAGCAGCAATATTTATATCCTCACCACTTAACGTGGTCACATTCCCTACAGACTAAAAAGAGACATAAATCTGAACCTTTCACAACTGGTAAGGATACAAACAATGTTTATTCTAGTTGCTTTAAGTCACCAGGAAAATGTCCTGTACTCCAATTTCATCTAGGCTTATGAAAGCCAAAGACAGATGGCAATTGCCATCTCAATAACCTGTTTCTTGGGATGTTGCCTAGTATATCAGAAGATCACAGGATGATGCCACATTTGACTCATACAGTTGCAATCACAGTGCCCTTTAAAAGCAGCAATTTGCTAAGAATTTACATTGTACATTGGGCAAAGAGTTTTTACGGATCTGTTACTGTTTGATAACACTTGGTTCCAATAATTCTTTCAATGATTTAATGTATCATACACAGACTGGCTTCTCCTGTCCTCATCTGATGCATTCAGGGGAAGTGGTGCCAGGATAAGATATCTATCCAAAGTAAATATTCACCATATCTATTAAGCCAGGACTGGACTGCTCCTGGGGACTATCACTAAAGTAATCCACTTCCTGAAGAAAGCTTTACAGTGGGCAAACACCTTTGCATCTCAAAAACAAAAGTTGGTGCAATGTTATATACTTTATTTTTGCATTTCAATTTTACTATAGTTACTTTATCAAATAGAAATAGAATATTCTAAATATCTCAAAGAAATACTGTAGGAATCAAAATGGTGACATAGTCACAAATTGTACCCACAGAATTACATATTTCCAGGTCTAGGCAACTTTTCTCTTGGATAACCTCTACTGTTTTACATGTTAGGTATAATTAGGTATTTGAGGGACAACTATCCTCCTCTCAACAAAATCTCTCTTCCTACAAGATAATACCCCTGTCTGACCTGTTTTAAGTATTGAAGGAAAAAACTATATGGTACAACAATGATCTGGAAAGCATTTGCCTTAAAAGCTATGGACACATTTCTGCATGAAAAAATCAACAAACTCACGTCTTAAGTTCCTGGAGCAAAAAGTTGTACTTATCTGCTTTTTTGTATTGAGCGCTCCTATTTTTGCATTCTGAAGCCTTTATTTACAATGTACAACCTTTTTTAAGTTGAGACTTTTGGCTCAGGGCGTTCTCTAGTACTGGACACATGATCTCTCCTCTGTTTTCATTTCACCTAGGCAGCTTGAGCTAAGTTCTTCCCCTCCCTTCTTCGTTCACTTTCTCCTTTGCTAGCAATGTGCACACAGCTTTATGTGACAGCATACAATTCATATGTGCAATGGGAAAAAAGAAAAAAAAGTTGCCAATGGTGTCCATAGCCTTGAAATACTAATGGCGACCCTATGCAGAGGATGAATCTCAGCCAAACCTGCTTATTTTGGTGCAAACAGCCAACTCTCTCATGTCTAAGGCCTGTGTCCCGACTCTCTTCTGATGGAAAATGTTTGGAAAAAGAAGGATATGTTGAATTTCAGCCTGCCCCATCCTTTTTGGCTCAAGAGCTATGGAACATCACCAGGGGTACATGGCAGCAGTTTACTCTCCTCTCCCTATTACCACCCTCTCAACAGGCACAGACGGAGATTAGTCCATACAGAGAACTAAAATATCTTTCTGTCTGGGATATCCCCCCTCTCCCCCCTGCTACTACTTATCTGTCTGTCTACTATCAATGAAATGCCTCCATCTTGGAACATTCTTGTATATGTTTGTATTTGTATATTTTATCTTTGCTGCTGTAACACACTGAATTTCCCCATGGTGGGACTATTAAAGGATGATTATTATTATTATTACATTCATCCAAACTGTGCATGTATGTGTAATGAGGATCGGAAGGAATAGTTGTCAAATAATTGCTTGGTCAATGGCTAATGTGTATGGGTAGCTTAATTCTCTAATTCACAAAATCTAAGTATTACCAAGCTTACAAAAACCCTTTTTTTTATACACATTAGACTTATTTCTAAATCCTGCCAACTTAGTCCTATTTTAATTATTGTGTGTGACTACAATAGTTAAACCTGCCATGTCTCTAGGGGGTAATTTAGTGCCCTCATACTATGCTTTTAATAGGATAAATCTAGTTTATGATCAAAACTTTGGGGTACTTGACATAATTTGAGTAGGGACTATTTGACTTAGCTTGTGAACATAACAAGATTTTATCCTGTAGTCATTGTTTTTAATGCTGAAAGTGATGTCAATTGATTGAAAGTTGTGACATTGGCGCTGAGGACATCTGAAGCAGAAGGGGGCATCATAGAGGTAAATGGGTACAATCATGTTACATAATATATTTTGTCACATGTTGCTTTGTCACTGAACTTAGACATTGAATCAAAAAGACTCAGTGTTCTTGAATGAATTGAATTCAGGAGCACAAGCTTATCCCAATACCAAAGAGTTAGCAGTTAATCATTCATTTTTTATGAAGAAAGAACACACCATGGCATATTTATCAATAAACACCACAGTAGTTACCCACCATTGTTTTTAGCCAACAGCAGATTCATTAATACAGCACTCTCTACTCAGGAGAGACCATAATAATATACAACATTTCTAGTTTCTTCAGTCTTATAATAGCCATCTAAATTCAAATGATTTTAAATGGATGGATTTTTATATTGCTCTTACGCAAAATAACAAGTTCATAACCATATACCATACAAGTCAGATTCCAGAGCTCAACTTCCAGGTTTTCAACTCTCTCTGGCTTCTTAACGCAAGTCATGTTTTACACTTAATTGGACGTTGGGCCTAAATCAAATCAGCTTTGCAATTAGAATTTTGTTTAATTGCAATGTGATGGTAAATTGAAGTTAAGAGATGGTTATTTCTCAGTGGTGATCAGATCGGCTCCCATCAAATTCTGGGGAAATGTGAAATGGAAATAATTTAGTGTTATGGGGGGGAGGGGGGGTACAATGAGATTCTGAACCAGGCATCGGTCCCTAAGGAAGTTTCTCTACTGATGTGGCTGCTTAGAATTTTTCTTTAAATTACTTTTTAGCATACAGTATTTAAAGAGGTTCTGTCATGGGAAACTGACTTGTTTTTATACAGAGGTCTGCCTTGTAAAGCAGGGGCATTATGTTTCACTTCTGATTCCTGAAACTTTGGATCTCCACATAAGTAACATGACTGATGTGTTTCTACTTGGTGCCCTGTATTTTGTTGTTCGAAATGTGGTTGGCTATAGGCTACAGGTAATACCAAGCAAGCACAGTAAGGATTGAGTGGTGCTGAGGTCCATCATTAACACTAGAAGTCCCAGAAATTTCGAGCTCCCCCTTGAAGTCCTGAAAGAGGGTCAAATGACCCTTAGTCCAAATAGACAACTCTGATGGCTCCAATTAGCATCCTTTCATTTGTAAATGTGGCCATTGTCTGAGGAATCTGCAGGGGGCAATTGTGTTGATCCACCTCAGGTCTTGTAAGAGAGTGTAAACAAAAGAATGTAAGATGCTCTTGAGTGTGTCTGCCCATCCCCCAGCTGCATTGTTGTGCTGGGAATATGCATAAGGTTGCTAACACCTTAGCAAATTTGCATGCAGCCTTTTGTGCTGTGGGGGATGTGAAGGGACTGCTTCACCTATTTTGTTCACAAGAAACAAAATGCAGAGAAGGCACACCATTCAACAGGCATTGGAACTGATCCTGAGCAACACCAACCCTTCTGACTCAGATGGAGAAGACATAGTCCTTCAACTGGATTCGGACTCTGAGCTGTCTTCAGGTTAGATTTTTTTCAAATTACCGATTTTTATTTCCTGACTATCTTTTTTATTTAGAACCAAAACAAAATGTTAATTTGAAATTATTTATCTTGCAGATGAGGAGACTCCTCCTCTACCAAAAAAGAGAGCTCGGTTGGCGAGTGAGCCGACAGAGACCGCAAAAGATGCCACAGTGTGGCGTGAAGTAGAAGTGGGGAAACGTCTCCATTTCACCCCAATAGAACCGTACCCTACAGATGGAGAGCCAAGTGCTAAGGCCAGACGAAGTGTCCGGAGTCGCCTTCAGAGCTTCCTCTGTTTTATCACTCTTGACATGCTTCGTAGCATTCAAGAATGGACTACTCAACATGCACGTCACACGGAGCAGGTGGATTGGTTCATGGGTCTCCCGGAACTAATGGCATTTATTTCAGTCATTATCTTGCGGGGGGTGACCAAGGTTCCATCACTACATGACAGCTGGTCAGCAAACCTAGCAAACCCAAGGATCATTGCAACTATGACCCGAAACCGCTTCCAAGACATCATGCAACACCTACGCTTTGATGACATGTTCACACGCAGTGAGCGAGTGGAGACCGATAAGTTTGCTGCAATCTCCGATGTGTGGAGATCGTTTGTCACCAACTGCATCGCATCCTACAACCCTGGTCGACACATCACTATTGATGAACAGCTTTTCCCGTCAAAGACTCGCTGCTGTTTTCTGCAATACATTGCAACAAAACCAGACAAGTTTGGCATCAAGTTTTGGGTGGCTTGCGACTTGAAATCAAAGTACATCTGTAATGTCCTCCCATATCTTGGCAAGGACCCCAGTCTTCCCAGCGGGGAGAGACTGTCCGAAACTGTAGTGATGAGGCTGATGGAACCATTCATGGACAAGGGCAGAACTGTAACCACGGACAATTTCTTTACATCATTGTCACTTGCACAACGACTGCTTAGCCGGAAAACCACTATCCTCGGCACAGTCAACAAGAGTCGCCGGGAAATTCCTCAATCCGCTAGACAGATGGACCGCACTGAATTCACCACTCAGGTGTTTTCAACCACTGGTGCCACACTGACAGTGTATGCACCCAAACGAAAGAAGGCCGTCTACATTCTCAGCAGCATGCACAGCGTGGTTGAGACTGAGGATACCAACAAAAGGAAGCCAAACACGGTCACACAATACAACCACACAAAGTGCGGTGTGGATGTAATGGACCAAATGGTGCGGGAGTACAGCGTGCGTGCAGGAACACGGAGATGGCCAGTCGCCGTGTTCTACAACATGATTGACATGGCAGCACTGAATGCTCATGTTCTTTATCAGGCATGCACTGGGGTGCAGGAGAGACGGGTGGACTTCCTGGTTGAGCTTGCAAAAGAGTTAGGTGGCTCTCATGTGACTGAAAAGAAGGCATGCAAGGAGAAACTCCTTCGGCAACAACCTTCCACACCCAGCCCTGGCAAAAGGGCGAAGTGTCAGGTCAACCATCGATGCACGAACAATTGTGCAACTGAGAGATGTGTTGACTGCTACAAATACACGTGTGGTAAATGTACCAGGGACATACCCAGGCAGTGCCAGGTATGTTCCGACAGTGCAGACAGACTGCTGAGTAAGTGCTGAAATGCTAGTCACACAAGAAGGACATGCCACACACACACTCTACACACACACACACACACACACACACACACACACACACACACACACGCAGCCCCCCCACAGCAGCCTATTGTAAATCCTGTGGTGTGACAGTAATGGCCTTAATTACAGAACAAAAGCGGTGATTATAGGTTGTTTGCTTAAATCCTTCAGGTCACCTGTCTCTGGGTTCCAAAGGTAGAAATGTTAAATGACCCCTCTCTGGGACTTCTAGTGTTAAAGTCTTTTATCTGTTAGGTTTGTAGGAACTTGACTGTAATATATGCCACAAGGAAGCATTATGACCTTCATCTATGAGGTTAAGCAACTGTCACTTTTGTAGATTTGGAGAAAAAAACACTTTAAAATGTTATGCAAATTAGGCACTGGGGGTAGACTGTGTAACACTGCTCATGCCACTCCTCTATCACCTCCTGCCTTCGCCACTTTGTGCAGCGAAAGTTGAGCCTGACATCACCCTTCTGGCTTAAGTAGCAAGATCAGAGCTCCCAGTGCTGAAGGCCCAGCGCCAATGCATCAACTGCATCATTGAATAAGACTTGTTTTTCTCTAAATCTACAAAAGTGACAGATATAACAAAAGTATGTTGTTTATCACTGTAATGTGCTCTGTAACATGGTGGTGACAGTTAAATATGCTTGGGGGAAGTGGGAAACTTCCTTTAAATACAAAATCACCTCATATCACAGAGCAGTATCTTGTGATTAGGAGACAATTAACTATATTAGGATATTTGTGTGAAGGAAAGATACATGTCTCTCCACTAGTTAAGGGTGCTCAAGTAGGGATCCACCCCATGTTCCAATGTATGAATAAACTTGGTACTCCAGAGGTTTGGAGATGCATAATTCCAAAATACCGCAAGCCTGTTCTTCAGCTTCAATGCTCTTCCTCTTTGCATCCTTTTCTCTCCCTTAAATCCATGTCTGATGAAGGTTGCATTGAGTCAAATGAAACACTTCATGCATATATTTTAGATTGTATACAACAATAAATTGTTTCGGAATTGTCTATCTCAAAACCTCTGGAGTTCCAAGTTTATTAATATATTAGGATATTCCCTATTGTCATCACTATCTCCAAATGTACAAGTCACAGCTATTCCACATTTCAGCATAGTTCATTCCCAACTATCGGTGGTTATGTTTATGCTAGATTCACACCCGAGTTTGGGTTTCTGTTCAGGGTCCTATAATGGGGTCCACCGGGTTTCCACCCAAAAAGGGCAAAAAAATGCTGAGAGAAAAGCGCTGCTTGCAGCGCTCTTCTCTCCGCATTTTTAAAGCAGAATGGGGAACGGAATCCCCAGGTGGAGACTTGGTGCAGGGTATGCTATTACAGTGATTTTTAATTATAGCGCATTTATTACTTAAAAAGGGCAAAAATCAACTTTATTGTTTTTATTTAGAAATGGAAAGCCTTGGGGAATATGAGGAATAAAAATGAAAGAATGGGTAAAACTGATACTTATGTACAACTGCTACCTCTGCATTTTGTTCTCATAAATTGAGATTCTGTAAAGTTCATGTCAGTGGTTTAGTTTCATACTGCAACTGTAGAAGGGAAACACATAGAAATGGAAAGCCAGATCTATTTGTACATCTGCAAGATATTTGACTAGCTCTTGAAACAGTTTGGTGATGTTTTTTTATGTTTAACACATGAAGAAGAACAGAATCTGTAATAACATTGTGGTGTAGTAGTAGTAGTAGAATTAGTTTCTCATGTATTCATTTAGTACCTGCTATAGAAATGTAGAGATATGAGGGCTACAAGTATTGCAGGTAAGAAATGGATATATAAATAATGACGTATGATATTTATAGTTTGCTACAAAAGCAATAACATATCTTCACAAAGGAAGTTGCTTTGTGCTATGTGCCAAGTTATAATTCGTAGCTTCATTATTTGGCATTTTCCACTAAGATCCCAATACATATTTACTTGATACTGCTTGAAAGGTTGAACATTTTCACATGTGGTTAATTTTATTTACTGAAATGACTATTACAGTCTAGATATTTCAATTTAAGCTGCACTTTGTTGGAAATAAATTCAGTGCATTGGAAGCAGCAAAAATGTGTAGGTTGCCTTCTCAAGCAATTCATTTTTTTGCATATCATACAACATTGTTTTTAACTTGTTTAGCAGAGTAGGTGAAAATGATTGCAAATGTATAATACATACAGAAGGGATCGCTAAATTCAGGTTTTTAGAAAGGTAGATGGCAGTAGAATACATAGTTGGAATTAACCTGATTCTATGCTATGTTATATTCTTACATGTACATAACAATTCATTCAAAATATCTAATCCATTTTAGTGGGGGTATAGCAAAAGTATAGGAGAGCACACAGCTGAAATATGTACATAAGTATAATGCTGTCAGGTGTATAGTTTCAACTCAGTAATACAAATACATTGGTATAAATGAATAAACTCTGACTTTCCACAGCTAAAATCTCTTATACAATATGACAGGCAATAAAAGAGACCTTTGGTGTTTATACTATATGTCCATATGCGTTAACATATCATAGTCCATACATAAACCTTGAAGACATTTATTGGATCAAAGCTTACCTGGTGCAGAAGTAAGGTCTTAGCAGCTTAGTGTACCCATTAAATCTAGCAACTATACATGGGATTTTAAGTTCTGTTTCTCATGTTATACATAGGATGTCACATATGGCTGTTTATTCATTGAGCACATTATATCATTACTACACTTGGACAAACATATTACATAAATTATATATATATTTGACTATAATGCTACACATAGATTATATGCATATTTTCCAGGTATTGATGTAATTCCTAATAAGACTCATTTGAATGCATTTTGTAAGAGAATAATAAATATAATAAACATATAAACATAATAAACATATCTGAGCTTGAAGGTTACGTCACTGTGTTTCATGTAAAAACCTGTGTAATAATAGCCTGTTGTGCTTGAAAATAGAACAACATAAAATAGAAGGCCTAAGCCAAGTAGTGTTACATGGTTATAGTACCCAGTATCTTCCTTTATTATTTCTAATATTCTATACACATATAATGAATACAAGAATTTATGGTCACACATCAAGAGTCTTTCAAAGCATAAAAACTACACGTTCATAGTCATAGCTAGGCTTATATATCCACAGGTTCTTAACACTGCTAGCTTACCTTAGAAGGATTGATGGCTGTAATGATCCACACACAGTGTGCATTGCTGTCATACTGGACTGGGTAGTTAGGGGATGTGATGATTCCGGATGGCCCCCGAAGATGAGCATCACACATTCTTGCTGTAGGGTAAGATCAGAAAATCTATTGGGTTATCTGAACATAAACTCTGGAATTTATTGTTCAGAATTTAATGTCAGTTATCTGACATGTATTTTTAGATTTTTGAATATGGGATGGTGTTTGCAATGAAGCCATATTGATCTTATGCTAGCCATATACATAACATAAAAATCTTCCGCAATGTGACCAATTCATCGATGGTGGGAATGTCAACATAAACTAAACAGCCTGATCAGGGATGGGGCAGTTTAAAATAATAAAAATGACAAGTTTGCTCTGAGTCTGCACAAACTGGGAAATGATCTGTTAGATTTAATTTCAGCTGAATGACAGGCAGAAACTTCCAATATGGTGAATATTTTACTCAGAGATATAAATCTGCCATTGGCCGCATTCTTTTAAACAATCATTGGCCAAAATTGCCAATATCTTTAATCTTATGTATATGGCCAGCATAAAGCTATATTTGCCTTTTATATCATTTTTGGTTAGTATATGTTGCTTTTCCCTAGCTCAGCTATCATCCAAGAGTAATAGAATATAATTTCTTCAATATTCACTCTCTCCCACTCTCTTCCAGACCAGTCTAATCCCTTCCAAACTAAAGTGTCTGTATTTGTGTGTACAGTACCGGGATCTGTATCGTAAATGCATAGGGACACATTAGTCAAAATGACTAGAGATGGCACAATCGATTCACTAGGGTTGAGATTCACAATGAATCTGTGTCTCACAGTTTGGAGAATTTTGAAAGACCTCTATAAATGACTATACAATTAGAAATGTATAGCGAGCACAGATGGTCAATGGTGTAAGCCTAATCAGTTACCATTG
The DNA here is from genome assembly GCA_947044405.1 of Leptodactylus fallax. Taxonomy (NCBI): domain Eukaryota; kingdom Metazoa; phylum Chordata; class Amphibia; order Anura; family Leptodactylidae; genus Leptodactylus; species Leptodactylus fallax. The sequence goes on from CAMRHE010000097.1 coordinate 3,850,533, forward strand.
CGCTAGGCATAAGTCAATGGATTTAAGGTCATTTTGTATAAGAATGTTGCACTAGACCCAGGGAATTGGATGAGGCTCAAAATTAGGTGTTATATTGTCGCGAAACAGTGAGACGTCACTCTGCCTGACAACCCAAGGATGCAGTTACATATATAAGGAGCCAGGAGGTTAAAAGCAGAATAAACTGTGCCCCTAGCCACATAGAAACATCTGGCACAAGAAAGGTTAAACCAGACTTTTTTGTTCAGCTAGTCTCATGGAGAAGAATGGGAGGGGGGACGTTTCGTAGAAGCAGCTGATCTGGATAGACTCTGGCTCCCTCTATTCTTCCCAATGAAGACTGCTAGGTTTGTCTCCACCTCCCCTGTGCGTGGAGTGTGTTTGGGGTGGGTGTGTGGCTCTGAATATCAAGTGTTGCTAGGACAGTGCTGCAGTGAAATGTAATGGCTGGCTGAAAAATCTCACTGACAAGAAGGAATGCTAATTAATGAGCCCCCATGCCACCATTCCGCAGGACAGTTCTTGGCTTGCTTTTCAACCTTTCCCAAAGGAATGAAAAGGGTTAATATGTTTCTAGGTGACCTTGTGACAGCTAGTATTGTGCAGAGGAGTAGGAGAAGACCCATTCATTATTGTACAAAAGGCATTGACAATTATTTTTCATTCCATTTATAAAACCTTGGTAATTTATCATGCCCCAGTCAGGCTCGTCCTGCTCTTATGTTTAATGCAATGTTAATGCTCCCTCATCACCACTCCCTACAAAAAGCCTGGCAGATTGACAGACGCATTGCTACACTTCTGTGACACGAATGGCAGGTTGCACAAGGGTATTTCTCAGCTTCACAACATGGAGCAAAGGGTGCTGGTGCAATACGTCAAATATTAATTATCTTCCAAAGTCAATACAAGTCGTCTTTATCTACAGCATCTTGCAACGTAAGACTGCTAATATACCGTAACACCTTTCTAATACTAAACATTTTCTTAAGATTTTGTCATAAAAATAATAATAGTGAACCTGCAATAATATAATAAAAAATTACATACATTGATATTCTCTGTCATAGGGTTCCTCTATTGTTACCTTTACAGGCAGGAACATTCCAATAATACAGAAATTATAATATAAAATAAGATGTTTTTTATGGCAGCCTGTATTTTCTTTTTGGAACAGTAGATACAGACTATTATAAAACAATCTATATTTACAGACTTATAAGAAGGCCCCTAGCAGTATGGTCATATTTTACAAATGGTTTGTATTTAAAAAAATACCTGCGACTTAAAGTGGTATTCCCATTAACATAATCATATCTATATTTGTAGATAATTAAAAGTTACAAATTTTTGCAAATAAGAGTAGTTAAAAATTCTGCAGAGTTCTAAAGATTTTCTCTAACCATCTTAGTGCTGACAGTATGCTGTCTAGATCGGTTGCCAATGGATACGACCACAAATGCAGAAACTTTCTATGGTCTGGGACTTGTCAAAAACCCAGCCATGATGTCGTTATTGTAGCTGGGTTATCAGACAGGGACACTACATGTAGTAGAAGATATCCCGGCCACAATAAGCAAATCGTAGCTGATTTTCTGATCTTAGAAAGGTCCTGCATTCATGGTCGTATCCAATGGCAACCGATCTAGAGACAAGACTGTCACCACAAGATATTTAGAGAAAATCTTTAAAACTCTGCAAAATTTTTAATTATTTATATTTGCCAAAATGTTTAACTTTTATTTATCTACAAATTTAAAAATGGTTATGGTCATGGGAATACCCCTTTAAGCCAACTAGTTTTAAATACACTCAACATAAACTGCTCCAGTACATTTTGATGGCAGCACGTATCCATATTGCCTTTAATAAAAAGAAGTCATACCTCTCCCTAACCGATGAGATGCGGCGAGTTCATTCCATAATGCTTCACGAAAAAATTAATGCCATCATTTCCGATACCCGCCCAATCTTTGACAAAATTTGGGCACCTTGGATCAATAGGTCCAACATCCCAGGCCTGCCATACTGTCTCCAGCTATAATCTACCTACATGATAAAGTGGGATGTCTGGTCTCTTTCCATTGGGCAGGGTCTCCTTATCTCTCAGCTCTTAGCTCTCTATATTAAAGCGTCATTTACCCTCTCCCTCCCCCCATTCACTGTTGGTTCTTGACTCTTTTGCCTTTTTATCCCATTTATTGCTACATCGATGTTATTGACACAATATTCTTGCCTTTTGTATGCTTTCCTTCACATTCCTGCAATGATTATGTGACTGTTCTCATTTGTGCTTTGTGTTCTGTATTTTTGATACTTTTCAATAAATACCTTTGAAACTAAAAAACACCTTCGACATATGCAAATTAGGCCTGGTCAATCTTCATTATAGGGGTTGTCCAGCACTAAATCAATTTCCGCAGGATAGGTTATCAGTATGTGATCTGTCAGGGGCTGGGCTGCTTTAACCATAGGGCCAACGTTGCACTTGCAATGAGCCTTCTGAAGGCTCCCAGGCCTGTCATAGTAATAAAACTATTAAGGTCTGCTTGGCTAACCTCAGTACTATTTAAACAAGAATGTATAGACTGCAATACGGTTGTATTGCAGTCTATGGTACATCGCAGGCTTAAGCTTAAAAAAAAATAAAAAATTGCAGAAAAGTTTAAAAAAAAAAGTGTAAAAGAGAAACGTTTTTTTTAAAGCGTTAAAACCATAGAGAATATAATGTTGATAGGTGGTACTGGGAATGTGTTATTCCCCCTATGGATGTAGCTGCTTTGAAAGCAGGTTCATTCCTGCTCCATTCATTTCAATGAAAGTGCTGGAAATAGGTTCTCATTGAAGTGAATGTTAGTTGGGGTGCATCTGTGTTCACTACAGCTATGTTCACAACATGGGTAAAACAGCCCCTGTTCTCAGGTTCAGCGGGGGGCACAATAATCAGACCCCCACTATTCAGCAATTTACCCTCTATGTTTTATGCATAAAAAAAACAAACATATTAGACATCCCACATCCAAAGATGCCCAAACTATAAAAATTATTACCCTAAATTATTAACATAGCAGTAAGAAAAAATAAAAAAAATTGCCAAATTCTTTTGCTGTTTTGCACCCCCCCCCCCAAATTAAATTAAATAAAATGGTGATTAAAACAATGGACATTCTTCAAAATGGTATGAATTAAAACTAAATCTTGTGCCACAAAAAAAAGGCAATTTACATAACTCTGTACTCTGTCAGAAACAAAAAAGTTACAGGTGTCAGAATTTAGCAACGAAAATATATTTTTTTTTGCATGTTTCAAAAATAAGAAAACAGAGATTCAAATCTAAAATTGTACTTAAAGTTGGAAAAAACTTTAACCGGGCTCTCTCTGTATCTTGGGAGCAATAAGTGAAATGTGGTGATGTCACTTATATCGCGCCTGCTGCTCCCTCAAAATTCTGGGACAGACCAGACAGAAGAGAACAAGGGAATGTGAAAAAGTGAGTATTAGGTTTTTCTACTTTGTTTGATCCATTGTACTAGGGTAACTGGAGGGGACAATGTATACTGTTGGGGAAACTGGAGGGAAAAATATATACTGTGGGGGCAACTGGAGGGGCATTATAATTTGGGCAGGTCAGGTATGTCTAAGTAGTGGTGGTGAGGGCCTACTTAAGAAGCTTTTGCATTGGCCTACTCAGGTAACAGCCCTGTCAACTGCAGGGCTCCCCTGTACACTAGTAGCTTTTGGCACCTAGACCACGACTATCACATACTAATGACCTATCCTGTGAACAGGTCTTCAGTATGAAAAATTAATTCAGGGCTGGACAATCCCTTTACGCCCACCTGTGCTTCATTGATTGACTAAGAGCTGAAGAGCGGCGGATGCTCTTGTGTGGTTAGAGGGATCAGTTTTACACTGGTCCTGAGATCACTTCTGGGTTATCAGGACCATCAGATGCACAGACCAAAACTAATCACTCTGCCTCCACAAGGACAAGCATGGAGGGTTGGACTGGCCCATGTCCTGACATAAAAATGGGCCCAAAAATCCAGCAGATGGCAACATTATTTGGATTTGCTTTTATAGCAAATCACTTGTCTATAGGGTTATTTCTTATATGTTCATTACCCTATTAGACGTTATAGGTATGTTGTATAGGAGGATGGGCCATTCAAATAATTTCTTCTGGTGGGGCCAAGGAAACCCAGTCCTACACTGTGCACATGTTCAAATTTGCAGCTATACCATGGTAGTGCCAAACTGCCCTGCCATACTTGAACACTGGTATGTATTTAAAAAAAAATTCATCTGCATAATATGTAAGTGAAGGTTCAGATGCCTACTTAGTCACTGGGCCTGGTCAGTCTTCATTAAGCCCACCCCTACTGACTGATGTAGAGCTGAGAACCAGCACATACGGAGAGTGTTTATGTGGTTGAGTAATCGATTTTCATCTACGCACGCACCAATCCTGAGCTCACTTCTAGGTCATCAAGACTCATAGACCAAAACTGATTACTCTGCCCACACAATAGCAAACACTCATGCAGTTTCAGCTGTGCCATGGAAGCCCAAGATTTTGTGCAGCTTGTGAATGAAATTAGGCATCACCCGCCATCATGCAACTGACCAGAGACAGACTAGAATACTTAGATGGCGTAGATATTAATACGGACATTTGATGCTTCATTTTCATAGGGTGGGGGAGTTTTGTTCAGGTATGCGGCACTAATGGATGTACTGTAACTTTAGTAAGATATTTTAAAGGTCACGGATGGATATAAGGTGGTATACTTGTATAGTAATATATTTAGAATTAGAATCAGAGTTAAGTCCAGTAGTACAGAGGGTTGGCTGGTGTCCACTCTTGCTCAAGAGACCACCAACAGCTACAGTTATTTTATGACACTGCAGCACTGATGGGTGTCAGAATCATCTTGTCATATACAATATGCTCTACTGCTCACAGCCGGTGACTCCAAAACGTCAACAGGAGCACATACAGTGTACATTACTTGCTTGCATAGCAGCAAAAAAGATGACCAGCTTGAGAGACTGAATGTGTGTGATCAAGCATTAACACTTTAAGTGCCTGACATTTTACAGTTTTCGTAGAGATAGCAAGGGTAAAGGAGAATGTGAAATCACATCTACAGTAGTCATACGAAAGAAATAATTGGAATAACCTCAGATGACCCAAAGGCAGAAGATATCTAATGTTTTGTCTCACTGGGCTTGCACAGAGCTCCCTATAAGGATTGTCTAGTGATCCATTTCCTAGAGATCATTAAGGGAAATGTAGTCACTGCAGGTCAACAGCACATAAGATGGCACAACTTTGCCACAGAACTGTAGATATTCTAACACCTTGTCATTCTTTGGGATTCCAGATGGATTATATTAATAATGCCATTAGTGCACTGGGTCATGGTTTATGGGAATACATAGTAGTTTATCAGTGTAAATAATCCCTGGTTTTACCACAGGAACTGGTGTTGCAGATGATCGACACAGGACCAACATATGTTGATAAAATATGGTCATTCATAGTTCACAAAGTTTACTGCTACATATAGTATGTAATAATGCAATCTTTTTCACCAGTATGTTGCAGAACCAGTCAGAACTAATATTTGCTCTTCAACCAATCCAAAATCTCTGCAATATGTCATAGTTAAAAATATATTGCCACAATAAGAAATATATCTGGGAATACATTTCTTAAAACATACATTGTAGGACACTACTGTCTTGCTGTTACCTCTGCAAATAGGTCGGTGATCACTCCAGGCGGCAAACATGTCGCTTACTTTCATGCAAGTAATGCTTTTGGAACCTTGAAGATCATAACCATCATTACACAGGAACTGGATGCTGGAGCCAAGCCTATCAGGAATAACACATGTATAAAAGGATTGTGGATGGATTCACTAATCTCACAAATTTGATGCAATGATTATAAAATGGCCAGCAATATGAACTTTGGATATTCCACAGTATACAATATGCCAAGTAACCTGTCAATTTCTATACCCATCTGCTTATATGCAAAAGAGAAAGATAACATTTCAATGAGTAGGAATAGCTAGAAGTATCACTTTTTTTTACTTGCCCATCAATATTGTGGCTTGTAGCTATTATAGGAGTAGGTAAGGGTCATCTTCCAGAGGAAGATGATGCAGGTACTGCTACCTGATGGATAGGAGGAATAACAGAAGCCCTGATACACAATGATAGATAAAAGATACATTTCTGAGGGTAAATTCCATTCCAATAGTTTGTATTTACATTCTTCAATAAGCAGGAATGAGATTTTCTCATGATGCGTTTTCCTTCCAATTCCCTAAACACATTAGCTCCCACCAACTGCGAAGGGGCTAAATTAACCCCTGCATTTGTACAACATTGATTTCCTGCTCCACCTGATAACATTTCAGAACCCAATCTTCTATGCTGAAGAGATGTTTGATAAATATCGACTCTTCTCTCCCTCTTTCTATAAAAACAGCATAATGTATAATATTGATATCCAGTATTTCCCAGCAGCTTCATGATTTATTGTATTATCACGGCCATTACAAATCTTCTAGATGATTCCATAACTAGGGAACCGAGAATAGCATTTCAGTGTATCTCAAGCCCCATCTGTCGGCAGAATGTATTCATTTTCATTATAGTATTACTTTTAAGGGAAAGGTTACAGGGGTAGCATGATAGAGCAGGGCACTTATTGATAGGACAGGATGCAAAAGGGTGTCTATTTTTACCCATTTCATCTATAGATTAGTTGGGTTGTGCAGGTTATTCTGAATGCCCTGAAAAACTGAAGATTTAGTGAAAGTACATAGGTGTCCAGACATAAAAAGTACATTGATTTCTAATGCTTCAACTGATTCACAACAGATAAAATCTGTATTTATGATGCTATTTTGGCATGATATTTCAGGAGAATGCAATGATTTATGAATACACAGGAATATGGGAAATAGATCAGAGAATAAAAATACCATGTGGTTCCTGTAACATAAATTACTGCAGAAATCAATTTATTTTAATATATTTGGGATTATTATACTGAAACTATATTGAACATGCTCCTTGACCTTTACTATGCGGTAGCAAAATGTCTACAATTCATCATTACTTAAAAGACAACAAAAATAACAAAATGTATAAACTACAGTACTAACAATGCATTAACCTTTCTATGGCGTTTCACTGAATTACACATATATAAAATGGAAATGAATTGTGACTTTCATATCTGCACTGCTGCATAACATACACAAATATGATCTAGTTGGATCCTGTCACTCTTATCCATATCTTTATCTACAATCTTTTGGAGCGTCGCAGTTTGTGTGTCATCTAAGTCTGACACTTTTAGGCACATCTTTGCACATCATAAACGTATACAAGTGAAAGACGTAAGGCACAACATTGTTATATCATGTAATATGTAATTAGTGATATAAAATTATAACATACAGAAACCTTTAATCATCATTGGATCTTTGGTACTATCAGATATGCAAATTAGTTTTCTTTCGTCTGGATAATAGCTATTAGCCAAACCAGACATCTATTTGTAGACAGCTGTTTCAGAGGGTACTGGTTTTCACTACTAGCATTGACTATACAGTATATAACTCAACATACATTAGCTGAATCTCTTTGATGAGCACCCCCCATCCCCAAGCTGCATAAAAGGGAACCAGTACCTTGCTATATGCAAAAACCCTGAAACAGCTGTCTACAAATGGAAGTCTGGTTTGGTTAACACGTGATGGTTTTCTTCATCATGGAGAAGAGCCAAGTTGCATAATTCTTCAGTGAACAAATTGTCTCAATACACCAGCTTTCTTCAATTAGATTTCTTCAAGCAAAACCAGTATACCTCTACCCAAAGCTAACGTCAGATACAAAGGTTAATGCAGCAAGAGATCTTCTAAAAGGCAATAATCTCAAACACCAGTTTTGACCAGTGTAATAAATGTTACTGAACTAGGATCCCCAAGATCACCAGAAAGAACCCACAGAGTGCATAAACAGTAATGGAAAAAATTGGATGTGAAGAATAGGGAAGCACTCACTAGAGTGTTATGGGTCTCTTCTTTCTTGTGACTGTTGGGAGCCCACCTCATACACAATACAGTTTTATAACATGTCTAGATATGAAAGTTAAAGTTGGATATTTACATTAAATACATAAACATCCAAAAACACCCCTTGTTCAATTAGATGATTATATCAATACTAGGAGGAATCTACAAGCTGAATAAAGGTAACAAGGAGTTAAAAAAGCAGGAAAACAGTCCTCTCACCTGAAATCTGAACCTATTCTTTTTCCATGTTCTGGAGTTCCTGGGTCGGGACACAAGTGGTGTCCTTGGTAAACACCCACCTGAGTTACTAAAATGCAAAAGAGAGAGCATACACAGAGAGGAATCACTCCACACACGGCTGACTGCAACAGCAAGGCTGTTGGATAATGTAATCACATAAGTATACAGCAACTGGCATTTTAGGGTTTCACATGTTTCACTTACAAATAAGGTAATTGAATGAACATGATTTGCTCTCCAAACCAAAAACCTTCCCTCCCGCTTCCCTTTTGATGCAAGCATACATTGCAATTTGGAAAATGCATTCTTATCACTTAACAATTTCATAAATATCAATGAGCCTATTATAATGTTTTACCCATTTTTATAGTAAGATCACCCATTCAGCTCAGAAGAAACCAATTAACTAGAACAGAAGAAGACTTGATTCTACTGAGCTGGTTGGGTGTATATATCTGTTACAAAGGCATAACGCATCAAGACCTCATTGTTTCTTCCAGGATCCTTGAGTAATGGTTGATTAAGAAATTTAATCTTGAAGACTTGAAAAGAGATTGTGATGTAATTTGTTAAAATTGGTAGAGATGATGTTTTTCCTTAACCATATCTTAATATTTGGAGATCAATAATTTCCAACCAGTATAGAAGACTAGAAGCCTATCGATAGCACACATTCAGACACACTCACACTCACAGACACTAACATCACCAGCGCAGTGGAAGGATATAGCATGTGGATATGCGTTCTGTATGTTTCCATTATTTGGAAACATTACCTGGAATATTTCCTAACAGCCGCATGGATAAGTGTAAGTGGTATGATCCAAACTGGAAATGAATTCTAAGCAACAAGACACAAACTAGAATATATTATTACACTCAGTGTATTCACTATACACTACAATCTTCCAGATACTTTAAATCACCACATTTATATGCCCCACAGCCCAGGACTGATTTAAAAGTGCTGTTATCCAGCCCACATTTAGTCATAGAGTTTTGCCTGGTAAACCCAAGTATCCAAGTATGGTAAACATCCAAGTATCCTCAAAAACACGTAAAAGCTGTGTTCAAGAACATTGGCTTGAATGTTATTCCATGCATTATATACCACAGATGCAGTGTGCCAGCTCTCTTTGCTAACACTGCATCCCCAAACATCCTCAGTAGGTCATGTCGGTAATGAATTTAGACATCCTTGATTTAAGAGCAACATTAAAAGATATGAAAACAGAAAGTCTTATCACAATTTCTCCACCTCGTGAGGTTGTTATTGAATTTGGATAGCAGATTGGATTATTTTTGAAGAAGCATACATATATATATTTACTCTGTATGCTGAATATAACAGTACGATTTTAAAGGTTCTTCTTTAAAAGGATTATTTAAGAGGCAATATAACAGTAATTGAATTTTCTTTTTTTTTTTTTAAACAAATGATACATTATCATAGCTAAAATGAATGTAAAAGAACAATGAACACGGAAAAGGAAGAACAAGTAAAAATGAGCACATTGTGAATGGATGTGATGTAAAGCCAGGACACTCAATGCACAGAAGAGTAATACATACAGTAAGGTTGATATGTATGTGATATAGCAAAGTTCACAGGGCACGCTGGGTGAACGATGAGTGAAAATAGTTAGATGTGGTATGTCAAGGATTAGTATACAGAAGCTAGAAGCTAGTATAGCAAAGCATAAGAGTTAGACTCTGGAGACAAAAGAGTAATCTGAAGATGAATATTATGCAAAGCCTACTCAATGGAAGGAATAAAGAAGATTCAGTAATGCGACAGTCACAAACATGCAGTGAGAAAGCAATGTAAAATGGTCACTTCTTAAACAAAATAAGATGTCAGAAAAGTACTACTTGATAATATGAATATCTTAGGCTTGCTAATTTATTTTATATTATGCTTTCCCTAGAAATGTCCTACCGTATGCTAAGCTATTGGAATGTTTTACATTGATGACTTCAGAATCAAAAACTGTGATGGACCTATGCTCACTAGATTATGGCCTATAGAATGTGATGCCCTTGGTATGTCATGTTTGCTTCTACTGCACCTCCACAGATTGGTCATTAAAAGACAAGGGAGTGTGAAATAAACCAGGACATCACCTGGTTTTAGTTCAGGTGGTGATACAAAAGAAACAGGAAAAGAAACTACTGAAGGTAAAATACACCATGATAGAATCCAGGATAAAATACTGTAAGTGAAAGTTTGAGGGACAAGTAGAGATGTTGTTAAGTAAATGAAAGAGAGAAACCACCTATAGTAGTTACAAGGAGAAATGTTAGGAGATGTAAGGACTGTGATAACACAAAATTAAAGTCATATACAAAGAAAATTACACATGAGGTGGGTTGAAACAGCTTCCAAGTATTTTCAACTCTTGCTTGTATTAGTGATGTGGTGGAGAAATGACTAGTCAATGTATTTCATGTGACTACAGAGGTCAAGTCTCCTGACCTTATCATTTAGAAAGGAAATAGATTATCAGTTAATCTCTTTTTGGCCAGAAAGAAGCACAAAAGAATTTAGTGAAGATAGGAAGAACAAAAGTCTACTGAAAAATATAGCAGGTCAGCACTGTAGTCAACGACTGCATGCTAAAGCTACTGGAAGATGTGAGTGGACTGAGTGATTGAATGACATAATGCGATTTAACAAGGGAACCATGCCCATTACTAGGAAAAGACAAAACTGCTCTACAGGACAAATGTATTGTTATCCTATGACCCTGGTGGCCTCTGATACTGGAGAATAAGTCCCTATGTGCTCCTCTGAACCTCTGCCAGGTTATTGCTCAAATTCCTGGAAACAATCTGAACTGCAAAGGGTCAAAGCCTTGCTCAAAAATACACCTGCCAAATGGTACAACAAGATCTTTCTCTTGACTGATCTTTCTCTTGTTGGAAATGTAATAGCTATTAGACATATCTGTAGGAAATAAATTTACTTACAACCTAAAATTCATACTTTCTTATTCAGTATTTATATATACGGCCATCATGGCTTCCATTTTTAACTGAATCTTGATAGCTCTGACAGTTCATTTTTGAAAGTATCCCAATGCATTTTGACAGATCTCATTGACTGATATAGGGATCCATCAGGTTTCATTCTGGTTTATGGTGTTTTTGATTGGAAAAATAGCACCACATACTACTCTCTTCTTACTGTTAAAATTAGTGGAATTGATGGAACTGAACACAAGCATGAGCAGAGCCTTATGTATTTGTAAGTTCACTACTTTGAGTAAGTTTACTTTTATTAATATGAGTTATGTGTGGTTTATCCATGGCAGAAGACAACATTATGGTTATATGCAAACAGCAGCTTTTGGAGAGGATTTTGAGGTGGTCTTCCATCTCAAAACCCTGCTCCAAAAAATACCCCATGGAATTCATATCTGAAAGCCAAGACTGAGCCTCGGGTTTCTGGCGTGGGTTTTTCATATATTGGGACTAATCAGTATGAAGTCATGCGCCGTAGTTTCAGCAGTGATTCTAAAGATTGAGAAGGACGTTCCTTTCAGTGTTCTGAAAAAGAGAAGTGTCCATAACTGGTGGTGATAGACCACCTTAAAAATCAACTGATGCTGCTGTGCAAACCTACCTTTAGACCATTTAGTTACAGAAACAATGATTTATACTATTCATCTCGAATAGTTGCAGGGGACTGGAAATGTACACCAACACATAAAGACTCCAGAAGCTGGCGTAGTAGCAACCCCCTCTATTGTACTACTGTACAGTTTATGATTTTATAGATTTTTTTAGACATGTAAAGTAGAAATAAAAACATTGTGAGGCCAATTTTGTCGTATTCACAAGGTGTGAGTCATACCACAAACCACAAACTATTAACTCTTTACTTACAGTTAATGCAATTGTTCATTGGACTGGAACAACACTTAGTTTTGATGCCCAATGTATTTATGTCTTAGGCTATATAAATGTGTAAAATGGTGACCTATGAATCCTTTGATGGAAAGAAATAAAGGAATGACATGACAAATGTCAACATACCTTGCAAAGAAACAAAGCTGATAATCAGGAGAAAGCAGTATGTCATACAGGCTACAAATATCAATAAACTTAATATTATTGTGATGCTATTATTGTTTATTCATGTATTATTTTACTTGATTTTATTCTTTATCCTACAGTTTATGATGTGTACACATGAAAATGTATGCTAAGGTTCATATGGTACTGTATATATTGGCTAAAAATTGTTCCAGGACTCCAATGCTCCAATGTTACATGTAAACATTACTTTACCACATTAAAAAAAAAAAAGCATACAAAAGAAATGTATTGGCAATTCTAATTCTACAAACTCGGATACCTCAATAGTGAAAAATCACCTTTGTAGATGCTTAGTAATATACACCCTAATAGAAGTGAGCATTCGAATACCATATGCTTTTCAAATTAGGTTTGAAAAGCAACGTAACCTAGGATACCAAACAGATCTAAGCCTTGCCTTGTGACACCCCCAAAGCAGATAATACATAGTACTAATTGATAAATGTATTACTGTGGTCTAACTTCCTAAAGCTGCATCTGAGAGAAAAAAAGGGACAGTTCTGAGTCTCTGAAAAAGTGGAGGGAGAAGGAAAAGAAAAAGCTGGAAACATCCGTCAGGTGCTGCCGTGTTGCCACGGCAACTGGTCCAGGATACAGTGGCGCATATTCACGGGGGTGAGCCTCTTTGGCACTGCTCTCCCATCCATCACTCAAAGGGTTAACTCTTAACAAGCCGAATCCGAAACCATTCATTAGAAACAAGTGCAGTCTGTGAGGATAGAAATGCACTGGACAATTATTTGTTTCTAGCAGAAGAATTCACACAACGGATATGACCGCTTTTAGGAGGTTTCCTTTTTGTAAAACCTGTGGCTTTCAGAGATTGGCAGATGCCTATAAATTTCTAGAATGCAATACTATGACATTCACAGAAGAGATGGTCCTAGAAAACCGCAAAACCTAGGGTTAAATATGCATTTTCTGCACACACGTATGGAGGTGAACAATGGAATTGGAATATTCTCTGACATTATATTTGACACCAAAGCATAGCCTTTGTGCTATGTGCGCTGCATACTGCTAGCACCACGTTGGAGGCCTTACCTCATAAGAAAGACCTGTCGTTCAACGACTAGAAACTTTTCATGCGTCTTCACCTAGCAACTCACCTAGTGCTGGAGCAAACAGAAAATCTAGGGGATTTGTAGCTGACCTTTCCTTGATAAGAGATGTGAACAAAGCACTGTGTCCTTTACACAGGGATATTTCTGGTTTTACTCAGCCCAACAATATCCGGTGAGCTACGCCGGACAGAGAATTAGAAGCTCCAAGAGAGCAGGTGCAGACGAATGAGCGAAAAGCTTATGTAAATATGAAACCAAGGGATAGGCCATACATCGTAGGTACACAACTGACAATTCCTCAAAGTACCTATTTATATGCTGTCCTTAGGTTATGGAAATATAAACAGTATTTGTATTTTTATCTGTTACTAAAATTACCCTGTTGGTGTTATAGACACATGAGAAGATCAATAGTAATATGTGCACCAATATATAAGTGTGATACACCTGAAGAAATGAATGACACCCTCTATTATTACTTTCTTAGGACCTCTCATATTGAACTCTGTGTACATGATTTCTGCAAATTTAAAAAAGACAATGAGAGTTGTTATGTTTCTTTTTTATCTTTTTGATCCTATGATTTTACCATCTATATTTTATGCTTTATTATATGGACCCTTATATTCTACTAATAAATTATGATTCAGAATATGCAGTGATATCTTCTTGATATAAGGGAAAACAAGGCAATGTTAAAGCATACCCCTCCCACAGTTATGAGTCTATGTGCAGTGAAAGGAGAGCCATCAATCCACGTTTGAGTATGCAGGAGGTATGGTCTGGTAATGGCAATGCATGAAGGTGTAGTAAATGATATTAAACACTTACACACTGATGTCTTCTGGTTGCTGTCCTTGTTAGGAAGAAGCTTGACTCCTCTGGATTTCATCTCCATTTGTTTTTTCACTAGAGGAATTTTAACACAATAACCAACAATTTAACCAATCACATGTAACATGGTCACATTACTTGCATTGTCATAATTCATCTCTAAACGGTTTATCTAGATTCAAGAGAAAAGTTAAGAAACCAGTGATTCTATTTATCTAGTGCAACTTACATAGTCCTGAAAGAAGATACAGGACCCTGCAAACCCTACTGCTGATGTTTACTAAATCCTTGCATCATTATGTTTCTTCTTCACTGCCAAAATACAACAGCTTGGTCAGCACCTCCATAAAAGTAGACAGATGCTAGTCTATTGTGACTGGCCATGCAGTATGCATACAAATACTTGTGTAATGCCTGTCACTCATGATTCACAGATATATGTTTTGTGCCCATATTTAGTAAGAGCAAGTGCTTATTTTATGTGACTGCCATACATTGACTAAAGGCCTATCAAGCTATTGTAGAGTTTAGGGTGTTAAAATAGTAAAGCTACATACAGTACAAAAAAATGCGTAGAGTGTAAGATTAAAGAGACAACTGTTTAACCCAGTAGTTTCCAAGAAGGCAGGAAATCATCTTAGTTAGATTTTAGTTTTATAGTACATTCCCATTGTGGATGCACCTGCATAGTAAGTAAAGTACTTCACTGGCTTTGATGACTAACATCTTTTTTTAGTCTCTCAAACAGTAGAAAGCTTCCAACATACTTAAAATGCCCCTCTTCAAATTCTTCTTGGTAGGCAACCAAGTTTGTAATGAGAAATGCCTAAGTTATTCTTTCTGAGTGTAAATTATTTTTCTTACACCCAGATATGGTTTTTGTATGGTTGACTGTTTGTGTAATCAATAAAAATGGCAATAAATAAATCAAAGTGCATTTTAGAGTCACTTTATAAAGTATTGTTATAAAAAATATGTCCTTGCAGAAATATTGCAATTATCTGTTTGTAATAGCGCCTCGGGTGTTCAAAATGTATACGTCTGTGTATGTCATTCTGGTGAGGCTCTCTTAGTATGCATGCCTAGTTGAATATAGTACAACTTCTGCTGGAACCTCAGTAAAAGAAGCAGAGATTTTATTTAGGCTGGACCCAGTATTTCCCCTGATTCTCAGAGAGAAAGGCCATTGTGGGCAGCAGCATTTATACCAGCAAAAGGTAGACATCCTGACTGAGGAAAAAGTCAATAAGCAGGATATAGTCTATAACCATTTTAAATTATATTCCTCCTTCTTTCCTTGAGAATATTGCAGAAGCTGATCTATATTGTACTGGGTGTGATTAACTGAGCCTCACAAGAACAACATGCACAGATCTAGAATGCATAAGGTGTGGGTATCTTCAAATGCCCAGGAGTAGATGATACTGGTAAGACTCAAAAGACCATCTGACATACAATAGAATAAAGTTGAAAAACGGATATACCGGATTAATTTTATTGTGGATTCACACAGGGATACAACCAGATTACACATTTTGGGGTTCAAAAAGGAGTCTGTGAAATCCAAAAACACAAAAACTGGTTGTATTCCTGTGTGAGTCCACAATATAGATAATCTGGTATATCCTTAGTTAGCAACATTTCCAACTGCATAAATCTGGTATATCCAGGTTTCCTTGTATTGTTTTGTCCAATGGATGGTTTTTTTGTGCCTCAACAGTATCATCCACTCTTGGTCATCTGAAGATACCCACTCCTTGTGCATCAAATACCTCTAGTATGACTGGGCATAAGAATAAGAGATTGGATGACTGGGCTGCAGCATCCTCACTTTATGCTTACAGTAGTGTTGTGCTTAGATTAGCACAACCATGAAAGGTGAGTCTCCAGAGTTTTGTATGAACAGTTATGGTTTTATACTGTATG
The DNA here is from genome assembly GCA_947044405.1 of Leptodactylus fallax. Classification (NCBI taxonomy): domain Eukaryota; kingdom Metazoa; phylum Chordata; class Amphibia; order Anura; family Leptodactylidae; genus Leptodactylus; species Leptodactylus fallax. The sequence goes on from CAMRHE010000097.1 coordinate 3,866,800, forward strand.
TTTTTACCTGATAAGCATTTTTTTCTTCTGTCCTGCATATGTGCCCATTTGTCCAAGCATGCACAGACCTAGACATTGTGAACAACAGGGGGTACTATTAAAAGGAGATAATTAAGATGTTTCTGCCAGGAAACATTTTGTTTAATAGCAAAGTTACTCTAAAATGCCTATGCAGCTTACTTGTTGCCATTTGTATTGATGACACAACCCCTGCAATGTTGCACGCTTTATTTTCTAGGAGACTGTACAAAAAAGCATGATAAATTCTACAGGAGAGAAGCTTGACATCTCAACCCTCCAACAATAGCAGTCCTTTTAAACTTTTCGCTTTGCCAGAATAGAAAATATACTAGCCATCCTGGTACAAACAACTGCATGAACATACAGTTTGCATTCTACCAATGTTATTAGAATGTATTAGAATATGGATTTATGCACAAACATTGGTTTATGTTTTTCAACCATTTAAATTGCCTTTTGATCCTTCTTATTTCTTGGTTATCTCGTAATCTCTCCAATACTTGGAAAAGCACAAAGCTTCTGAAGATTATGTATTGAGGAATAGAATTCTGCTTTAATAATATACACACATTAGTTGTAAGGATAAGTCACTGACATTGAGCAAATAGCAATGGAAATTCCAGGGAAGATGCAAAACATGATAGTTTGTGTCAGGCGGAAAATGAAGCTCTGTTCTATTACATAACATGTATTAAAGATAATTACCTAAACACTGAATAATGATAAAAATAGGGTATCCTACTTTATTCCAACATTACATCTGCAAGAGTGTTTGCACCTAGTGAGTCCTTGTGACTGTACCAGCACATTTTCTTATTTAAAGCACAGTCCATTTTTCTTAGCATTTGCCAACAGAGCCCCATGACTACTTTGCTTGTGAATTCATTGCTATTATGCTTTAACAAGGCCATGAAGTGGTAAAGTGGTTAAAACTTTACCCTTTGTAGAGGTCTGTCTCTATGCTAGTCTTCTAAACAGTGGAGGAACCTATGATGAAACTCATTGCGCTTCGTGCCAACATCCAGTCGACCAGTTAGTTTCCTAACAGTGGCCTTGTATAAAACATGAACCTATAAAGAATCCACCCTGTTGATCAACCAATAAGATTTTCTAATGAGACTGCTGCGGGCTGCACAAATGCTCAGTGCCGCGAGACTCCCTGCAGCAGGATTTAATACCTTGAAAGCATAACAAGGGCTGAAAAATATATTAAAATCTGAATCATTACTGAAGTAAAGGACACACGGGGGACATTAGAAATGTTTCTGTGCAGATTGTTCTACCAGCGGCAATAAGGAAAAAGGAACAATGAAACTAAAAGACCCTACTAATCCTCACAAATGAAATCTTTCATTTATAATTTATGGGGCAAATATTTTATCTAATTAAACATAAAATAAGACCAAAACAAATAAGTGATATTGCATTATGCTCACCCCCAACTAAGGCTAGGAATGTTAAATGAAAGCAGTAGCTGGGAGTATTTTCTGCCTTATGTGATGAGATATGCACAAGCGTGCTGTTCCATAAGTACTGCAGAGCCCATATTGTATTCCTTCAAACAAGTTATAACATCAGGCTACGCTTTTCTGTATATAGCCCCTTCTGACTAACTACTGTAAAAAGTCTTCTATGATTGCAGCATTTCCAATGGTTTGATTTTAATAAATATGAGATTATTTGCAATGAGTCTAGTGGTATAGTACATTGTGGAATCTGCATAAAATATCTGCAGTCTTTAAATGAATTTCCTATGAGCTGATTTTGATCCTGCTGTGATGTATTACTGGGATATAGCTCTGCATCATGAAGAGTGACAAATATCTGGATTCCAGATACAGATTGTCACTACATGGAGTCATAGCATCTAGCGGTTTTCCCCCATTGTGGGGATTTTGTTCTGATCTACCACTGTAGGCAGCATTTATTTATTTATTTATTTATTGTCTATATATATTTGACCAAGATTTTTGGTTCTTATGAGTAGTCTATTAAGTCCCCTGATGATTGGTGCGTTACAGTACCAGGAAACGCGTAGGGACTAGGGATTTATAGGGTCATTTTAAGGACAGCTTGGTACTGCCCTTGTTAGGGCAGGAGTCATTTTGGGTGTTAGTGGAAATCTCAGGGGCATGAATAGGGACTTAGTTCATCCTCCTGTGTTGCACCATCACCTACTGGAATACTCCTGCCTTCAGATACTGGTAAGATCGTTTCATTTTCTAATTGTGTAGCCGCCATGATGTTTCTTGTAATATGGTGGTGAGTTTATACACATTTGCTATAACATTAGACTCCATTGAGTGGCTATATGCAATTTAGATGTTTGTCCTATATTTTTTGATACGGTTTTAATATTTAGTTATTAAATGTTAAGTTTTATTAGTATTTGCATCAGTGCTTTTTTGATTCCAGATACAATGTAGTTTTAAAGGGGTATTCCCATCTTCTATAGTGATGGAACAGTGCTATGATATGCCATTATTTCAGGATTAGTGGGGGCTCTACCTCTGGGACAATGTTCCCTGTAACTCTTGGTAGCAGCTGAATGAAGAAGTTGGGGATTGAGTAAGGCTCCATAAATGGTGGTCGATCTGAAACCATGGGCAAACCTGAAGCGATAACTGACATGCCATGGGTTCCAAACCCAAAGCACAAGACATTTTGCACTGTGGTTTTTTTTCTGCAGTGTGTAGGTGGGGTTTGTTTAAATCTTATCCAGTGCTACTTGACATCACAGCAAGTTAGCGATTCCACCATGGCTGTGAGTTCACCCAGTGTGTCCCCGGCTTTACTGAGTGACCCAGCTATTCAGCAGCATAGTTATTAAAGCTGCCTACAACCTAGCTTTTCCATTTTACAAACCCAAAATTTGCACCTTTCCAGTATTACAGTTAGAAGTAAGATAGCTACTGTATATGTTGCATAAATATGGCATTCTGTGATTTAGAGAATGACATAGTTACAGCATGTACCCATTGACAAAACTTCCTTCCTAGTTCCTATGGGTTATTCAGTTCACCCAGGTCATCTGCAACCAGTTTACTGTACCTTCTGAAGCCAGTGTTTGGTTTGAGCAGTAACATAAATGATGTACTGTATGTGACATCATTGCTGTAGGACCAGCGGGGAACCACAATATCAGTAGGTTATATTTTATTTTATACCTGCTCTTCAGCAATGTCTGACAATCCCAGTTACGATACATAATATTTCATTTCTCCACTATATACTTATGCCTGGCAGTCATAGTAACAGGGATGCTATGCATATATAATATCTCCAATAAGTGACTAAGCTGTATAATGGTGGCCTATTGCTACAGTTTGTTTAGTAAAACTACTGCATATATTAGGACAGTGAATATTTATTTTTAACTCTTGCTGGGAAAAGTCCACATATAGTCTCTAACAAACCCAGAAGGGGTTAAGGTCAGGTACTGATAGGTCTAATCTTACCTTGCCGTGTCATAAACTGCTTTTTTCATGTCTCCTTTTCTTTGAGATTTTTTCTCCTTTTCTGCCAGGACTATCCAGCCTGTCTAATACAGCTCTGCTCCACTTTCTGCATGTTTCAGCCTGAGCAGGCAGTGTTCCCCCCCCCCAGCCATACTATTCTTCCCCCATGAGGCACGCTGCTGTTACCTGACCTGACCACCTTGTTACTGAGCTGACAGGCTTCAGTGTATAAGCAGTCTGTCCATTAGCAGCAATCGGCTTTATATCTCCATTCTTCTCCGGTGCTGATGTTTTATTTAAAGGCGTTATCCAGAATTAGAAAACATGGCTGCATTCTTCTTTTCAGAAAGTCACACCTCTTGGTCACATAGCCATGCTGCCGCTCAATCCCATTGATATGATGTGACATGATATAACTTCCTGGGAAGAAGAAAGCAGCCATGTTTTCTAATAGTGAAGAACCCCTTTAAATAAAATAGACACCTTCTGCAGCAGACATCCAAAACACAAAGCACAGTGTGTGCGGTGGATTCTGCAAAATCGGCTGTTTTATGAAGAGACCATAGCACTGAATCAGGACTTTTGTCCCGTTATTCTCAGGATCAATTGGTGTTCCAAAGTGATGGCCAGTGTTTTCTCTAAGCTGTGCGCACGGGAAAAGAAAAAGTTATAACAAACTAATGAGGATTATCTAGTAAAGAACAACTGCAGCAAAGTTTGAAATGTTTATCTATTTCATTTCCAGCACATACAGTATATATAACTTAGAGGAAAGTGGTGATAGCATATGATATGCCACTGCATTATAAGATGGAAATACCCCTTTAAATATCCATCCAAAGCCCCTTGCAGATGAGCGTGGGCGAGATCAGTGTGCTATCCGTGTTTTTCCCGGATAGCACACTGACCCATTCATTTCTATGGGCTCATGCACACAACTGTGATTTTCACGAATCAGTGTGCGGGCCGTGAGTCCGCGCCACAAAATATAGAGCAGGTCCTATTCTGTTCAGTGTTTGCGGCACAGATTCGCCCATAGCAGCCTATGGGAGACTAAAAACCACGGATGACACACGGATGTACTCCGTGTGTCATCAGTGTGCCGTCCGTATTTGCGGACAAGCTAGGGACATCATTAGATGTCTCCTGGGTTTTTTTTTTTGCGGATCCGCAAACTTGGATCACAAACTGAGGACACACTGATGAGACATGATCTGCAAAAAAGAACACTGATGACTAGTTTGCGGACCGCAAAATACACACAGTCGTCTGCAACTAGGCTAATACCTAGTGCGAACATGTACATTAGTTGTCCCCATGCTCTTTTAATGCTTGGAGCACACCAGATTCCTTACATTAAGTGAGAACATTTGAAATGTCCTTGCCAAACATATGCCCTAGATAGAAGAAACAAGCAACAGTATGCCTACTTCTTCTAATGACTCCCATTTGACAACATACTGAACTCCATGTGGTCTTTTTGCCTTCAAAGGGGTTAGCCACTTTCTGATATTGATGGCCCATCCTTAGGATAGGCCATCAATATTAGATCTACAGGAGTCCAACAGCTAGGACCCCTGCAGATCAACCACTCTGGGACAGTGCTGCAGCTCTGTCCCATAGACTACAATGGGGCAGCTGTCCTGGAACAGTTGATCCTAAGGATAGGCCATCAATATTAGAAAGTGAATAACCCCGTTAACTTTATTGAAAAGTGAAATCCACTTCACTTTTGTTACAGTTGCAGCTGAGGGATAGAGATGGGCAAACCTCTCAGGATTCATTTCGGGTTCTGGTGGTTTGGGTCCAAGATTTGTTTCAGTTCAAATAAGTTTGATACGAACAACACTTTAAAATGGCTTAACACATAGTGTAAAACACTCACGGCTCCTAGGAATCTATATATCCAATTTCTTGCTCTCTAAGGCACAGCCAAAGTTATGTCAAAGTGAAAGTGACATTATTCTATCTAGTGACATTATTTGGTATAATAGGTGGAGGCCCAGGGGAGGTGTAAAAAAAAAAAAAAAATTCCATTACCTTTTTGCAGTGTCCGGCGATCTCTCTCCACCTCCTTGGTGATGTCATGTGGCCGGGGTCACCACTGAGGTCTATGATTGGGCCTCAGTAATGACATGAGCATGCCTAACGTCATGTGATGTGATGCCCATGTGACTGCTAATGGTTCATTCACAGGCCTCAGTGGTCACCCCAGGTGCATGACGTCACCAGGAGAGTGCCGGACACCGCAAGGAAGCCCAAAAGAGCTAACGGAAGATGAGTATGAATGTTTTTTTAATTTTTGTCACCTCCCCTGGGCCTCCAACTATTATTCTGAAGAGACCCCATAGTATAATGCGATGGCCATTTTAGTTTGCCTTAGACAAATCTCTATTTTTACAAAACCGAACAATTTGGAATATTTGGGTCGAACCCAGCTCAGTATGAGTCGGTTCACCCATCTTTAATAACTAACATATACTACATAGAGAGCAACTATGGTACTGCTCATTAGTTTTAGTGTCATTTGCACTCATGGAACTCTCAATTTGTCCTTTTCTTTGCCTAGATAAATCTTCACTGTGCCTTGTGACTACCTGTGCCTTGTGACTACATAACTGTGCATTGTGACTACCCAAGTGTGCATTGTGGCTACCTCGCTGAGACTTTGCTGATTGTAAACCCTTAATACTTCCCAAGATAGGAATTGTGAAATAGTAATGAAAGAGTGTCAAATGAGAAAAGGCACAGCATGTGAGTTCTGCTGTTTGGGATATCTGTGGTTCTGTGAATATATCTGCAGAGTTTGACAGACTAAGGAAACAGATACATCCTCTTATGAATCATTTATACTGCAAAAATAGGTTTATAGGATTATTCCATATGAAGTAAAAAAATAGCACATGGAAATAGTGGAGCTGAACCATTTTTACCATCTTTTCTATAAATCCTGCATATATGTGAAGTAAAGTTACGTTGAATCTCCCAATCCTTCCTTATGTCGTACCTACAGGGGTTCAGGAAATATGCAATGTCCTCATACCATGGAGCAGCCTTAAAGGTGTTGACCATGCTAAAATTTAACTTTTTAATTAGAATCGGGGAGGTGAAAACAATAAAAAATAAAAACTCACCTAACCCGGTGCTCCAGTGCCTCCCAGCGCGGTCTGGTCCTGCAGCTCTGTTGTTTTCTTCTGCACGTGACCGCTGAGGCCTCAGTGAGGGACACGGGACGTCACTACCTGTGATGCCATCGGGTCCCTTTCTTAGGCCGCTGATAGGCCTCAACGGTTACATGACCGCTAAGGCCAAATGACGGCTTCAGCGGAATGGACCCGGGACGTCACAGCTGGTGAGGAATTCCACTGCACGAAGACAGCTGAACAGCAGGAGTGGACTGTGCTGGGAGGACACTGCAGCACTGGGGCCGGGTGAGTATGTTTTTTTTTTTTTTTTACACTTTTTTCACCTCCCCCGGCCTAATTAAAAAAAAAAAAAATTGAGCCTGGACAGCCTCTTTAAGCCTACTTGCTTACTGAACGTTTTAATGTTTTGAGGTATTTTTTGTTTTATTTTGCCGTTTATTTGTGCAATCATAGTTTTACTAGTATTTTCTTCTGGCATTCTCTTTCTCTATAAAAAAAGTCTGTAAGAAAACGACTGAAAAAAGTCAGACCCAGAGCATTTTGCCTTTTGAACAAAACAACAGAGAAGCAAAAACACCAGTAAAATTGCTAAAAATTGAATAAAAATGCTGCTGATATGGAATTTATTAATAAACTATTGAACATGGAACATCCTGATGCAGACACCCCTCCCCCCCGAAAAAAAAATGCTGGAAAAAATTCAGTGAAAAATGACAAATAATGAGCAGCAGCCTAAAAGGGTTGTCCCACCTAAACCATTTGTTATAATGAAGCCACTCTGGTCTCGGCATCTCTTACTCCTGGCAATCATTCAATAGCAAGGTATAATAATTGAAATATTACATGGCAGCCATTCATGATTACATTGAGTCCTGTAGAGCTAGAACTACACATGTGAACAAAATTGTTGGTACCCCTCGTTTAATGAAAGAAAAACCCACAATGGTCACAGAAATAACTTGAATCTGACAAAATTAATAATATATAAAAATTCTATGAAATGAACAAATGAAAGTCAGACATTACTTGTCAACCATGCTTCAACAGAATTTTTTTAAAAATAAAACTCATGAAACAGGCCTGGACAGAAATGATGGTTCCCCTGAAAATAATGTGACCAAAGGGACATGTTAAATCAAGGTGTGTCCACTAATTAGCATCACAGGTGTCTACAATCTTGCAATCAGTCAGTGGACCTGTATATAGGGCTACAGATACTCATTGTGCTGTTTGGTGACATGGTGAGTACCACACTCAACATGGACCCGAGGAAGCGAAGGAAAGAGTTGTGTCAGGAGCTTAGAAAAAAAATTATAGACACGCATGCTAAAGGTAAAGGTTATAAGACCATCTCCAAGTAGCTTGATGTTCCTGTGACTACAGTTGCACATATTATTCAGAAATTTAAGATCCATGGAACTGTAGCCAACCTCCCTGGACGTGGCCACAGGAGGATAATTGATGACAAATCAAAGAGAAGGATAATACAAATGGTAACAAAAGAGCCCAGAAAAACTTCTAAAGAGATTAAAGGTGAATTTCAAGCTCAAGGAACATCATTGTCAGATCGCACCATCCTTCGTTGTTTGAACCAAAGTGGACTTCATAGGAGACAACCAAGGAAGACACCATTGTTAAAAACAAATCATAAAAAAGCCAGACTGGAATTTGCCAAACTACATGTTGACAAGCCACAAAGTTTCTGGGAGAATGTCCTATGGACAGAAAGATCGAGATTTTTGGCAAGGCACATAAGCTCTATGTTCACAGACCGAAAAATGAAGCATATCTTGAAAAGAACACTGTCCCTACTGTGAAACATGGAGGAGGCTCTGTTATGTTCTGGGGCTGCTTTGCTGCATCTGGCACAGGGTGTCTTGAGTCTGTGCAGGGTACAATGAAATCTCAAGACTATCAAGGGCTTCTAGAGAGAAATGTGCTGCCCAGTGTCAGAAAGCTTGATCTCAGTCGCAGGTCATGGGTCTTGCAACAGGATAATAACCCAAAACACACAGCTGAAAACACCCAAGAATGGCTAAGAGGAAAACATTGGACTATTCTGAAGTGGCCTTCTATGAGCCATAACCTAAATTCTATTGAGCATCTTTGGAAGGAGCTGAAAATGCTGTCTGAAAAAGACACCCTTCAAACCCGAGACAACTGGAGCAGTTTGCTCATGAGGAGTGGGCCAAAATACCTGTTGAGAGGAGCAGAAATCTCATTGACAGTTACAGGAATCGTTTGATTGCAGTGATTACAAAATCAAGGACAGACCCCAGTAATTTCCACAACCAGATTATCTCTGGTAAAATACTTCTATAAGAGACACATCTTCGGGTATGCGTATAGTAGCACTGCAGCTCATTCATAAACTTCAGCTGAGGGACTCCAGTTTCAGTCTTCTCAGCTGAAGACAGATCAGCCAGTAAAACTAAATCAAAGATCTCATGGTTGCTCTTACACTATTTCATAGTGTTAAACTATCCAAACACCGATATACCCCACAAATGTAACAGCTAAACAAATCCTAGGGGATTAATACATAGTCCCCTCAGTAAATTCTAAATGGGAACCAGGTCAGGAGGATAGTCATACAATACTGATATTTATAGATTTTCGGCTCTCAACTTTTTAGCTGTAAACACAGTATCTCAGCGTCTCTATTTTTTAGTCGTACACACTGTGTCTCAGCATCTCAATTCTATATACTGCATCTAATTGCCGCATCTATAGCATCTCAGCGTCTCAATTAATTGCCGCGTATACCAATAAAAGATTATTTTAGGTATTTTGCCATTTGAAAATTTGTATTTTGTTATAATAAGGAATTGTTCTTTGGAGTTTTGATTGCAGTTATTGCCTCAAAAGGTTGTGCAACAAAATATTAAGTTAAGGGTACCATCATTTCTGTCCAGGCCTGTTTCATGAGTTTTCCTTTTTTTAAAAATTCCGTTGAAGCATGGTCGAAAAGCAATGTCTGACTTTCATTTGTTCATTTTCATAGAATTTTTATATATTATTATTTTTGTCAGATTCAAGTTATTTCTGTGACCATTGTGGGTTTTTCTTTCATTAAACAAGGGGTACGAACAATTTTGTCCACGTGTGTACTCTTTGAAGCTGCAATGAAAAGGGATCCCTCTTGCACTTGTCTATTATGTCACTATGTAGAAATAGGGCATTTCAGTCCTGACTATAAATGTGTCCACCATTACCATTCTGCTAATTTTAAAAAAAATTAAATGCATTACTGTAGAATGCTACATAGAAAAATCCTCAACAGGCAAGACACATCTCAACTGACAGCCATATATAGAAATATATAGTATACACATCTCCCAAGAGAGTAATGCAAAATCATGTCTTTTTCAAAGCAGTCATGTTGAGCCACTCATCTCAGGAAATATCAAACCAAGAAAAAGGAAAACACAGGACACGTCTGTTTCTTTGTCTACCAATGAGAATACACAACTTAAAGAAATGTATCCTTTCCATTATTGCAATACTGATTATTCTTGTTTTACTACTTAGATGATGTCAGTTCGGTATTTCTTTTAACCCTTCTGCAACCAATGGAGTCGAGTGAGATACGTACATGAGTCCTTCTTTTGAGTATTGGTTATAGAAATGACAATTGTGTATGAAGTCTTCTCCTGTTTGCACTCACCTTGGTATTGTGCACTGAAACCTTTCTGCCTATGATTGCCATCAGATGTAAAGTGAATTCGTAGCCAATTCTTGCTGCTGATGACTGGAGGTGGTAAATTAGATCCTGTAAACCTGAAAGAGAAACATATATTTTAAGGGATCAAGACTACATTTATCGTCATATGTAAGACAAAATGTACATACAGTGCCTAGTTGCCAGACCAAGCAAGGGGTTAATTTTATATTTATTCAAATACTGATAGCAGGAACTTTAATATATAGAGATTTTGGGGCCCATTTATGAAGACTGGCATTATTGACACCAGTCTGCATAACCTCAGAGTGGGTGGAGGGTGTCACTGACATTGTGCATGCCTCCTCATAAATAACACACACCCTCCACTGAGCCATGCGCCTGGATTTGTGCAAAAAATGGCTGTGCCACTTTTCTGGCATACAAGGCATAACACATCTATCCCATTATATTCCAGTTAAGTTGTAACTACTGTGTTCACTATTAGTCATAGGTTAACTACAATATACAGTTTTGGAAATAGCTAAAGAGTGCCAAACATACATGATTTTTCTGTAGAGGAAACATGAGACAAAATTACCTGTCTGCATTAAAGGAAGTTTTTGACTTCTTCCCAAGCATATTCAACTGTCATTACTGCATTACAGAGCACATTACAGTGATAAACAATATACCTTTGTTATGTACGTGACTTTTGTAGATTTGGAGAAAAACTACTTTGAAGTCTTATGCAAATGAGGCAGTTGGTACAGTGGGGGTGGGGTTTCATCCCTGGCAGCACTACTCTTCCACTCATACCTCTACCATCGCCTGCACCACCCCACGCAGTGGGAGTTGATCCTCTCCATCACACATCCTACTGAGCAGCAAGGAAATTGTTGCAGAGACAATGAAGGGCTGCCTCCAGTACACCAACTGCCTCACTTGCATACGTTTTTTTCTCCAACTCTACAAAAGTGACATACATAAAAAAGGTAATTTGTTTGTTATCACTGTAATTTGCTCTGTAATAAGGTGATAGCAACTGAATATGCTTGGGGCAGGTAGTAGACTCCCTTAAAAGAGCGTTATTTTAGGACTAACTCAGGCATATTTTTGGTCTACTGTATGTGCTATCCATGTATACAGATGTAACCACACTTAAATGATCGTCTGGTACAGCTCTCTGTGGCTCTATGAACTGCACATATTGTAATATGTCTGTTTGTCGCAGGTGCAACTCAATCAATTTTTTCTATATGTTAATGAGAACTCGGCTCGGCTGGATTTTGGATATTTGTTCTTCCAGATGAATATTGTAATGCACATTATCAATTGGATTTTTGTGAAAACTTTTCTAACTATGTTCCTACCCTGATTCTAAGTCATGCATTGCCTGATTACCATACAATTAACTGAAAATTGTTGAGACTATAAGTGAATAGGAGCTGAGCTGATGTAGCCCAGTATGGCCACTCCACTGCTTCCATTTCCGTCCATTGCACAGTTTCAGTGCCAGTGGCGCTGAAAATAGCTGGATTTGGGGGATGCCAGGTGTTAGACTCCCGATCTGATATTGATTACCTATATCACCATTATTAACAGACTGGCCAGGTCCTCCTGTGCAAGAGACTCTCGTTGTAATTGATCTGCAACCTGAACAGAGAAACCTGAACAGAGAGGCACCTCTGTTAACTTAGAAATCTCTTATAGGGTAATCTGTATATAAATGTCAATTAGACATCCTCTTTAAAGAGGAACTTTCACCACTTCCATCAAGTTCAGATATTTACATGAATTAATAGATGCTGCTCCACTGATTCTGGCGCAGTTGGATTTTTTTCTTTAGCCCCCATTGTTCCTGAGCAATCAATGCTGTTATATTTGGTGCCTGATATGCTATTTAGACTCTGTACTGTCAGGAGGACGGTGTCAAGCAGGAGCAGGCAAGGGGTGTGATTCTGAGCTCTGACACTGACTGATTGGAGCTCTGAATCATGACAGAGATTAGAGGTTTTCTAGGCTAAAAAAATTATTCTGTTTCCTTCCAGTGTGGTCTGGTCCTGCTGCTCAGCTGTATTCTTTTGCAGAAGTCCTCGCCAGCTGTGACGTCCCTTGTCCTTCGCTGAGGCCGCTGATTGGCCTCAGTGGTCACGTGTGGTGGGGACTTCTGCCTGGAGAAAACAATAGAGCTGTAGGACTGAACCGTGTGGAGAGACACCGGAGCACCGGGGACAGGTCAGTATGTTTTGTTTGTTTTTTCATCTCCCCCCGGCCTAAAAAAAAAATTTATCCTGGACAACCCCTTTAAATAGCACATCATACACCAATGTAACCCATGCTTGTTCCTGGGGAACAGTGGGGGCTAAAGAGAAAATTCCAACTGCACTGTAATCAGTGGAGCAGCATCTATTAATAGATGCTCAGAACTTGCATTGCTGGAGGTGATGGAAGGTCCTCTTTAAGGCTGGGGCCCCACATTGGGAAAATGCAGCGATTTGGCCGTGGCAGCATTTTACAGTAAAGTGGTTGGGATTCTGGCTAATCCCATCCACACATTGCAGAAAAATATCAGAAAATGCTGTGATTTCAAAAACCGTTGTGTTTTCGTAAATCACAGCATATCAATTAGTCTAAGGTTGTTTCTTCAGAGAATAGTCTCTATCTAATCTTCTATCTGCAGAAAACATAGGAGGTTCTAGAATTAAATGACTGTGGCACTAAAAAAAAAATTGCAAGTTCTGGCTGAAGCGAGAGGTGAGCATTATAACCCATTCTGGAGTTATTCATGTTTTCTGTGAGAGTTGGACAGTGTCTGAGAACAAATACTCGGGTTACCGTAGTGTACAGTATGAATGAGCTTCTTTGTGAGCTCATTGAGGATAGGCTCACTCATTAAGAAGTGGCAGACTATTGTTTAATAGATAGTAACAAAGAATCTGCTATGACTATTATGCCTGAATTTATTGCAGTCAAAGAGGTTAACAATGCTCTCAAGTAAAAATATTAATAAAAATATTTCATTAAAATGTCACTGTGTTCAGAAACTCTAATTTTGCTCATAGGTACTTACAGGTCTGAATCTATGCTGATAATATATGTTTACAGTCTAATTATGTGTGGAAAGCAGGCATGGTAATAAGTTTACACACTCCGCACAGAATGAACTACTTGTCTGGGTACTTTACATTAGAACAAACATATACAGAACGCGCACATACACAAGGCTTTTTATACTCAGCTGCTTTAAAAAAAACAATACAACAATAAAAAATAGATTGCAAAAATGTTCTTTAAAAAAAAAAAAAAGACCTCCTGAGTTGTAAAGTGACTTTAAGGGAATTACTTCTGAAGTGTGTACCAGTCCTAAAATTATGGTTCTTTTTAAAGTAAAATTACTCAGTAAATAACAGGGACGTACAACCAAGCTGGTAATTTACAATTATGGTGAATGAATGGATCTCTTCAGGTGAAAACTGCAAAAGTGGCATGTTCTTCTATATCGGCTGAAAATAATTTCTATACATGACTCTTGCACACCCACCTGGACACCATTTTTATTTCAAAGCAACAATAAGAGCTGGTGGATCACAAAAGCCTATGTGTGCTCAAGATCTCATCAGAGACTACACCTGGCATTGGCGTATAGTAACTATAGTGAAAATTTCTAGGCAATGGAGAACAGAAACATGAAAATATCTGAAACACTGTACGATAATGTTAACACATGAAATGATGGAAGCACTGAACAAAGTAGATATTTTTAGACTACAAATCATATTAAAATATGAATAAAACAGTAACAGGATATTGTGTTTCCAGCCTTAGGGGTACAAAGTCATTGAAAAATAAGTGAGATCCAAATATAGAAGATCAAATATTTCTTCGATGTATAGATCTGAAGACTTTGCAATCACATGACTTGTCTTATAACATACCGCATCAGTATAGTAGGTGGTGTTTATAAACAGATTATGTGTATAAGGCTAAAGCCCCACATTGCGGAAACGCAATGCTTTTGTTGCAGATTTTGCTGCATTTTTTTTGAGCCAAAGTCAGGAGTGGCTTGAAAAGAACAGAAAATATAAATAAAGCATTGAGACATTTCCTTTCAATTAAATCCACTCCCGACTTTGGCTCAAAAAAAATGCAGGAAATCTGCAACAAAAATGCTGCATTTCCATAACGTGGGGCCTTAGCCTAGATGTTTTCATATTGTATGTCATCCTAAAGCTGAAAAGGCCTACCAATGGACCCTAGGATTCGCTGATGCACTCAGATACAGCAAATATGCTTTAGAACTCTGTCTTGTTCAGTGTGAACTGAATTTTCCCTACTGTCATGGGTGTCATGTGGGAAACCAACTACTGTTATTTTAATATACTATGGATAGTTGGTCATGTTTGGACTATGCATGACTATATGGCATATAATTGGACAGCTGTGATGGCTCTCTGTGATGGTGCATTTCTAGTTGGTCATGGTCAACATCACCTAGAGGAAAGTATAGCTCAAGATACCATAAGTGGTAGGGAAGGATAATTGGTCCACAAAGCCATGACAACTGATTGGCCTAAATATGCCATATTCCTAAAGTGGATCTTGTGCCAAATTTGATATAAGGCACAGTTCTTCCCTGAAAGATGGGCTTATAATATGTTTAACACTGATAGTACCTCATGCTATTGCAAGTCAGAGTCTCTGACACTATCATTACTCTCAGCCATATCCAAGATCATGAGGGTACAGAGACCAATGCTACATTCACTTAATTTTAACAGGCACTTTCCCATGGGTTTTTCTGTATATCAGGAATCTGCAAGGTAGATCATGGCATAAATAGCAGGTCCTACAGAGGTTCTGCAAGCAACCACAATACCCGTCCTTCAGGGAAGTACAATACTGCTGTATCATAAAAGGAGATACCACCATTGCCAAATATGTCACAATGGCATTTGTATGTTTGACAGTGGCATAACCTCTCTACTGGAGAAGACTGTTTTGCACACCAACCTGAAGCCCGTGAAATATACTGCCAAGGTCCGCCCATAATGTTAACTATTTGCTACAATTGATCAGGATGGCACCATTTACCTTGTCATTAGATATACTGGATACACTGTTTGAGCTTTAAGCTGCCACACACAAAACCTATTGTGCTCAGCCTTTGGTGCAGGGGTCAGTTAGTATTGTATTTGAATTATGTTTGTAATGTCTGCAAATAGGTATTTTAAAAAAGTGCCAACTGGGAAAACTGAGATAAACCTCTGTGAAAAAGAGCAGAGCCATAAGATCTAAATAATGAATGTGATTATTTTTATATCAATTCCAGTTAAGTGGAGCTACACTAGATGACTTGGCACAGAAGAGGAAATCATATTCTATTAATTATATTAGAGACACAGGAATGTCTGAAACTTTTTTGAAGATTTTGAACCCATTCGCTGAGAATGTTCTTAGGCAGGGTTCACACTACCGTTGATGTCCGTTCTGACAGTGTCCGTTAAAAAAAGAAAAAAAAAAAAAAAAAACGGACACCTATCATAACAGACATTAACGGACACTAACTGATGTTAATGTGTCCGTTTTTTTAACTGATCCAATTAATGGATTAGTTAAAAAAAACGGACACATTGGCATCAGTTAGTGTCCGTTTTTTAACACTGTCCGTTTTTTTTTTCTTTTTTCTGCTTTCTGAGCATGCGCAGGAAAAAAAAACGGACATAAAATAATGGACAGTAACTTATGGCTATCAGTTACTGTCCGTTATAAGTCTGTTACCCATAGACTTCAATGTTAAAAAAATAACGGACACTTGCTGTCCGTCAAGAATCCGTTTTTTCAAACGGACAAAAAGTCCTGCATGTAGGATTTTTTGTCCGCGAAAAATTAACGGACTTCTGACGGATGTGTTGTAAACGGACACAAACGGACACTAACGGACACAATATAAAAACCCATTGAAATGAATGGAAATTTTAACGGAATTCTGACGGTTCAGCTAGTGTCCGATGCTAAAATCTTGTAACGGACAATAGCAACGGATACTACTGACGGTCACCAACGGTAGTGTGAATGCCCCCTTATTATGAAATGAACACCCATTATATAGAGATCTGAAGTAAAAAAGAAAACTCATAGTTAATTTACAGGACGTATATACTAATTTATAAAATGGTATACCTGTCTTCTACTGCTACAATTAATTATAACAATAATCAATTTTAATTTATATAACGCCATTATATTCTGCAGCCATTTACAAATCATAGGTTTCATATATATACTAAATGAGACATTACAGAGTGAGAAATCAATTGACACAATAGGGGTGAGGGCCCTGCTCGCAAGAGCTTACAATCTATGAAATAGAAGGGGTGACACAAGAGGTAAAAGTGCTTATACAGTGGTCCAGCCATTTTTATGAGATAAGGTTACACAGATAAATAAAGCTGTATAATCCACTCATCTGCCAGTTTCCATTATGTACACATCCAAAATGCCTGGTCAGACAGGGTTGCACTTATATTAAAGCATCATGTCCTGTGGGATAATGTGTGCGTATGTGTGGGGCTAAACAGAGCAGGGTTCATTTGGTGAGCACAAGTGCGTAACTATTAGATTAGGAAATGTGATAGGCCTGGCTGAAGAGCAGGGACGTAAGTACTGCCGTAGCAGCCATAGTGGCTACCACAGGGCTTGCGACCTTAGAGAGCCCGTTGGGCCCCTGCTGCTTTTTTTTTTTTTAAATAGGCCGTTACCTGCTGGAGCAACCCCATTCCTGCTCATGGCCACCTCTGCTTCCCCTTCTTCCCTCCATGGGGCCCCGTGCATCCCATATCACATCGCTGGGGCCTCCTGGAGGAAAGAAGGGGAAGCAGAGGTGGCAGTTAGTAGGAGCGGGGATTGGTAAATAAGGCTGAGGGCCCGTTGCAAGAGTATTTGCTGGGCGAACCCCAAGAAATACTGCTATTATTATACTCTGGAGTGGTGACGCACATTGACACTGGCATAACCCATGTCTGTGACATCATTGAAGAGGACCGAAAACAGCAGGGAGTCCTGCTGGAGCGCAGGAGAGTTGAGTACCACTGGTTTTTATGTTTGTCACCTCCCCTGGGCCTACAATCAGCATACTCCGGGGTCTGAAAAGCCCCCAGAGTATAATAATAGTTCATGGGTGGTGTACTCCAAAAATTTCGGGTTCTGCTGAACCCAAAATTTTTGCAATATTTTCAAATTACACCGCCGGGCCCACAATGGGACATAATACTGTTTGGAGGGTCAACTATGTGACATAATACTGAGTGGTGGGGCCATTGTGGGACATTATACTGTAAGGAGGCTGCTATGAAACATTATACTGTGAGGAGGGGCGCTATGCCATGGGGAGGCGCCAAGTCAAAAGTTTGCTGTGGGGCCCAGTCTTTGCTAGTTACGACCCTGCTGAATAGATGTGTTTTTAAGATGTGCTTGAAGCTGTGGAAGTTGGGTGTTAATCTCATTGTCGGGGTGGTGCATTCCAGAGAAATATGTCTCGGAGATGAGTGGGAGTTTCTGATAATAGAGGATGTTAGTATCATGTCACTGGCAGAACAGAAAGCATGGTTATGGTGGTAGACAGAAATGAGAAAGGAAATGTAGGGAGGTGCAGCACCATGGAGAACTTTATGGATGACGCTAATGAGTTCAAATTTTATTTTATAGTGAATAGGCAACCAGTGCAGTGACTAGCACAGAATGGAGGCATCAGTGTAGCATTTAGACTAATAGATGAGCCTGTCTTTCACATTCAGAATAGATTCTAGAGGGGAGAGTTTAGTAAGAGGAAGACCAATTAGCAAAGAGCTACAGCAGTGAAGTTGAGAGTGAATCAGGGTGAAAAATAAGAGTTTCTGATGTTTCCATAGTAAGCAAAACTCGGATTCTGAATTTGTTTTTAGGGTACAGGTGGCATGAGCATGAAGTGATTAAATATATGGGGGATAAGGAAAGGTCTAAAGTCAAATATAACCCCAAGCCAGCGGCATGCTGCCTCTAGCTAATGGTAAGACAACAGACTGAAATGGAAATATCTGGGTTAGGTCGGTTAATAGATGGTTCAGTTTCAGATAGAGGGAACACATGATGTTAGAAACCATTGAGCATAAAGATGATACCAAAAGCCAAATATGATGATGATTTGTCTAATAGGGGCTCTGTATAGTGAGAAGAGGAAGAGACCTAGAACTGAACCCGACGTACCTCATCAACAAGGGCTATTCTCCACCAGGCCACTAGTCACAGGAGTCAGTGTGTCCCAAGATATGACTGATTCTTCCCATGCTATCAGCTATTATCTAATTTTGTAAAAACATCACTGGTATTAAAATTAAAGGGGTTTTCCCATAAGAAATGCGATGTACACCCAGAGGGCGAAAAGCTAGGACCTGCAAAGATTATGACAATGGAGAACCTGTGTTCTGTATTGAATGCTTGGTGCACAGTAGCCTAATACAATTATTGAAATAATGGAGGTCATATGAAAACTTCATTTGTCACTGACCTACATTATTAAACCAGCTCGAAGAAGCAGTTTTTTTTTATATTATTTCCCCCATTGTTTCTACATTGGTGGTTCAGTCTGTGGTGTAAGGGTTAGGTGCTGCCTCATGTGACCTAATTCTGAGCTTACAGAGGTCACTGTCTTTTAATAAGTAAAGCAGAAATAAGGCTCTCAATGCATTCTTATGAGAACTTTGTTCTGGGTTCCATACACTGAAAGCCTAAGTCCTGGTTCAGTGAATAAGAAAGTGAACTCCAACTTAGAAGCAGGTCACATGAGGCAGCCTAGAGCAATACCTTTGCTGGACCACTGTATAAGCAATGCTAGCTCCGATGCCACCCCTGCTACATCTTGTGTCACCCCTTCTACCTCATAGAGTGTAAGCTCTTGCGAGCAGGGCCCTCAGTCCCATTGTGTGAATTGACTATTTCTGTGTAATGTATCTTTTTTGTCTGTACTTGAACCCTACAATTTGTAAAGTGCTGCGGAATATGTTGGCGCTATATAAATAAAATGTATTATTATTATTATTATTGCTGGGTAACAGCATATTACATGTCATATAGCAGCAAACTTTAAGCTGACATTTAACATCACATGCCATTTAAATCTGAATATACTGCTATAAGGATGTCTTTTTAAACATAAGTGAGCCTCTTTGGTTTTGATGTTTTTTTACAGCAAAAATACCACTATCTGCTAGTCTAGTTCATTTGTCCTGCAGTGATGACTTTCTGGATATGTGCATCTGACCCCTGCACACCACTGGCCAATTACTAGCTAAAGAGGTTGCATATGCGGATATGGTACTTTATCACTGTAAAACAAGTCAACAAGATCTGTGTGGGGTCTGGGTTTCGGATGCTGGGTATCAGTATGAAAATTAAATTTGGGGCTGGACAACTTTAAAACCAAAACTATCATACAGTATATGAATGCAATCCATGATCATAGTCAGAACATAGCCTTAGTATACTGTAGTTTTCACATTTTCTAAGCTACAATATTTTTTTTAATGAGAATACTAGAGGGAGGGATTTTGAGTTAGAGAGGTCATATTAACATACATGTATAGCTGTATATTGACTGTAATATTTAATCTTGCATTGGTAAAGCTGTGTTTACACATCCCAGGTTTCCAATGCCCCTGATAGAATAGTGTCAGAAGAAGTGGGAACCATCAGGATCATCATAGATCTTATTAACAAGAAAATAAAAATCTAATTCTAGACATCTGACTGATGAAATAGAGTATTGTCTGATCCCACTGCTGAGAGTCTTGTACGTTTTCTATATTAACATAGGTTTTAAAAGTGTGTTTTATATTCCAGGATGATGACAGCAATTAACATAAAAGAGTAAAGTGAACTGGCTCATAAAATCATGATAACATTACTGTTTATGTGATGCAGTTTTAAGGAAAATCTCTACAGCTCTTTTTGGAGTAGAAAAGTGGGGGTTTACAGCAACAGAAACTTGAAGTGTGAGATCTGTTGTGACCGTTCCAGTGTATGAAACAGTACAATCTGAAGTGTAGCTTTTGGTTTAAAATATGGCAAACTTATGCCTTCTGTATCCTGAAGCAAGCTGCTTTAAGTGGCGACTTGGGCTTTTTGTACTGCAGCACCCCAGGAGTTGTGCGAGCTGCTGTCAGACATAGTTCCAAACAGCTGGAAAGACAGGGGATGTGCATTTAATGAAACCATTACTTAAATATTGTGCCAAACAACAATTGATGTGCCATCTGTATGCAATAATTCATATAGAGTGAAGCAGGAAGCAAGACTGTGCTAAAAGACAAGCACAGAGCAAATACAGCATTGTCCTGTTTGTATTACATAGAGTAAGCTACACACTCAAAAAGAATGCCTTAAAGAGGTCCTCCAGCTTCATGGAGATCAATCCTAAATAATGAGAAGTTCTGAACCCTTCTAATATACTTTCTTATTATTTTCAAGATTATCTCTTGCTGTCAGTGAATTGGAACATTGCCTACATTCAATGGGGCAGATTTATTAAAACTGACAAAAGCAAAACTGTCTTAGTTGCCAATAGCAACCAATCACCGTACAACTTTCATTTTGTATGCTGCTCTGGAAAAATAAAAGCTGCATTGTGATTGGTTGATATCGTTAACTAAGACAGTTTTTCTTTTAGGCAGTTTAATAAATCTGCCCCAGAGACTGGAACCCATCCTGATCAAGTCAGGAAAGGAGGTAACCAACATGAGCTTCCACAAGATCACTGGGAGCCATTCAGTATGAATAGAAACCAACCAAAATTCAACAGATGTACAAAGTGCCCAAACTGTACGAAAAAGCTAAATCGTCGCAGTAATATATAGTACAATGTAAAAATAGTATTACATGGGAAAAGCGATAGGAAGTTGGCAATAGCCTCAACACTGAAAAAAACCCACTAAAAAGCCTCTCCTTATAATACAAATCCGACAGGTATAAATCCACTATAGATATAAATCGATATACTAGGGGCTAAATGACCCAAATTCAACAAATAATAACAAACAACAACTGTGATATACTAGCCTACCTATGCATCCCTATAGTAACAGGGTAGAAAATACCATTGCAGATGAGTATAACTTAAGGGATAAAACCAAGCGAGAGATGGTGGGAGATTGCAGGGACAGGAATGAGCCTTGGCATGAGAAAGAGTGTGATATTTGAAAAGCCAACACCTTGGACATAATAGAATAATAAAGCTTTATCACTATAAATCATAAGCATGGTCTCATGGAAGTCCCCATACATCTTATACCAAAGTAGGCTAATATACAGAAGCAGTCAATTATCTTAAAGGGGTTTCCAATTCTGGAAAAATAATGCTATAAGTGCCTAATAAAGGCATGTTAAAATAAAAAAAATATTACTCAACCCCTCCCCTCTCCATGTTCCTTCACTGCTTTGGTCCATAGGCTAGTTTCCCAACGTTTGCTAATTAGTATCCCAAAAGATTGCTCTGATATGCTCGTCTAACACGGCTGAAGTGGCGGCCCACCTTGATTTATCCTATTGAGCTATTTATTTGCAAACATATGTCCATAATATGTCTGTGTGCAAGATAACTTATTTTTTAAATATTTCCCTCTCTTTTTTTTTTTTTATTTTTTTTTAGATTTTTATGATATACATCTTAGTTGTGCTCATTTAATTACTTTTTAGCACTCATTCTACAGGCGTGACCTGACTTCCCAGACACAAACAAAAGCCTAGATTCACTATTAGTTAGTGCAAACAGCTTTCAAGATGCCAGAATTATCACAGTGACTGATGTTAGATATTAAATCTGGTGTATCTTCAGTGTCTAGTTGACCTACTTTCTATCACAATTTTTCAGCACTATTTTGGCGCATTTATGGTGAATTGTGGTGCATTTAAACTGCACCCCTTTTTTCTGAGAATTCACACCCACATGTCTAGCATGTCAAATAATTCTAGCCTAAACTTGATGCACCAAAGATATGCCACACTTCACAAAAGATGTGCCATTTTTACAGCAGTGTCCAGTCATAACCAAAATAGTAAATCTGGAACATGGACTCTAAACTACAATTTCAAAGCTGATTTATTTTCTGCAGAGTTGTGTCCTGCCATTTAAAAAAAATCCTGCAAAGATACTGTCAAATATCGTTTATGTCTAACTCAACACTTAAACATGAAGAGTGGACTTGTGAAAATGGCAAATCATCTGAAATAGTATCAAACATAATATTCTGGGAAATGTAAAGGCATTCTGGCATAAAAATAATTGATATCTACCAAGTATTCATATAGTAGCCTTAAAAATTAATAAGAACTTGGCTTTAACCCTTTGTCAACAAGTGATAAGCTCGGAGCAATAGCGAATTACTAGTGTCTATTATTGAGCTTCAGGTCTCGTTTCCAAGTAGTTCCTCTTAATTAGCAGCAGAAGACTCTTTGCCCTCAAGCAATGCATGCAGGGAAGGCCACCTGAATACAGTTACTGCTTATATAAAGAGATGTCTATGTTGTGACATAAGTATGGGCACAAATCCACCACTAATGAGGATGACCTGAACATTCAGGGCCAGACTGACTTATAGCTAGTTAGCAAAACAGGAGTCATCACCAGCTTGTGTTTATTGAGCTGTAAAAATTCTGTGCATGTGATGTATCTCTAACTTACAATATTTCCATTCATGATCGGTCTATATATCTAGATCTGTCATTTCATATTTCATTTCATATTGCCTATAGAATACTGAAAGAGTGAAGAAATCAGGCGATACCTTTTAGAGGCTGACTGAGTATATTTAGTATAGTATATAGAATATATACTATATTAAGCTTTCAGAAGTACTAGCTCCCTTCATCAGACAAGCTGTTATATTCAGTTAGCCTCTAAAAGGTATCACCTGATTTCTTCACTCTTCCACTACTTTCAATGGCTAACACGGTACAACATTATACTACTACTATAGAATACTGAGTCACTTTAGCTACACAAAAAAAGTCTTCAATGAAGGCATAGCCAGGGAATATCCATGGAAATGGAGGGGGGGCAGAAACATTACTGTGATTTTACTGGGTCAAAAGTGAAATTTTGTCAATTGTACTATATCACTAGCCAAAGGCCATTCTCTAGCTGGTGTAGAGCTTCCCCACTTATCATTAGATAAAGAAGAAAAAAATGTCTCTCTAGTGCCACCTATAGAGTTTTCTTCCCTCTAATTTCCACACTTCTTTTTACCATGAAGCATTACCTGTAGAACTCCATTCACAAGCTGTATCTCTTCGATATGAACCAGTACCCCTCAGACCAGATTCTATATTAAACAGAGATCAGAACCAACCCTGTGGCCATAATCATTATAAATACAACATTCAAAATTTGGAAACTCCCCCTACAATTTTAGAGATATTTCCGGTTTGAATGGGTTAGCTCACTTAGTCCTAATGCTTGAAGGAATGCTGAACACCTGTGACACATATATTGAACATCTACGATACAGGAGCATCTCAATAAATTAGAATATCTTTGAAATGTTTATTTATTTCAGTAATTAAATTTAAAAATGACCTCCTATATTTTCTAGATTCTTTACACACAGAGTGTTCTATTTCAAGTCTTTTATTTCTGTAAATAGTAGTTGGAATCCCTAAAACATACCCTCCTCTGTTCATGCTCCCACATTACCTCACAGGATATGATGCCATATCAGACTAAATTTATATGTCCAGGCACCATCTGCACGTTAAAGGACACGACTGATGACGGCTCATACAGCTTATATATGTGTAATGACAGTAACCTTTATTACACAATTGTCTGACCATTGTACAAACAATGCTACGTCTGTTGCTGCCCCTGCTACCTCCTGTGTCACCCCCTCTACCTCATAGATTGTAAGCTCTTGCGAGCAGGGCCCTCAGTCCCAGTGTGTGAATTGACTATTTCTTTGTAATGTATCTTTTTTGTCAGTACTTGAACCCTACAAATTGTACAGTGCTGCGGAATATGTTGGCGCTATATAAATAAAATTTATTATTATTATTAAATTTTGATTATGAATTACAGGTAATGAAAACCCAAATCTAAGAAAATTTGAATATTGTAAAAAAGTTCAGTATTGTAAATTCAGTGTGTCACCTGCCAAGGTTTCCTAAGCCTTTAAATGGTCCCTCAGTCTGGTTCAGTAGGACACACAATCATGGAAGACGCTGATTATGAATTGTATTACTGAACTACTGAAATGAATGAACGTTTCAAAGATATTCTAATTTATTAAGATGCACCTATACATATTTTAGAGAAAGGCAGTGAAGGGAAAAACTGGAAAATCTACCACTATTTTTTTTAAATAAAACTAAATTTATAAGATTCAACTAAGACTTTGCCTGCTCGTGATAACCTAACTGTGAGCGCATGACTGATCTCAGTTTTTCTCTCTCCACTTAGCCCTTCTGCTTGGTCAATATAATTCGTACAAGGAAAATACTGTTACTCTACAGGCCTTTTCTTTACCTGTGAATGAATTTGCTGAAGATGTTTGTATAAGGAGGCCACTATTCATTTTGAATTCAGAATGAGAACTTTGAAAAATGCTGCATAACTAAAGTCTGCTCACCTTCTGAAACAAACACCAAGAGTATTGACACTTTGATCCTTCAATATTGCTATTCTAACATCTAATGATGCTGCACTACCTCCTGGGCAATATACACTCAATGCTCTGTATTTTTACTTATTGAAAACTGCATTTAAACCAAAGGTTTAGGTCTGAATTAGTTATATTTAATAAAACCTATAGCACTCTATAAGAACTCACCTTGATTCCTTCTACTATAATAATAGGTGCTGAAAATAGTTGAACTTGAATAATAAAAAAGGGATCATTATGAAATATGTGCTTCAATGATAACATAGCTAGAAGGAAAAATGAAAATTCCAAGCAGCCATTTATAGTTTATGGACAATAAAGAACACAATAAAAATATATAGAGATGCATGTTGGTATTTACATACAGTACAGTACATACACACAATAGATCATTATTGGAGGACCACAGATCAATATATTTTGTTCGGTAGATCATAGCAAGTTTAGAATGAAAGGGGTTGTCCAAGAATTCATATTGCTGGCCTTTCCTAAGGAAAAGTCATCAATATGAGAATGGTGGTGGTCCAAATGGTGGTTATCTCCTGGGAAAACAAAGAATCTGTCATAATAAAAATTAAAATTCAAGATCCTGTTTTTCACCAACATCATCTGTCAGGGAGAGTCATAAATACATGAAATTGGGACAGGAAGGAAATATTTTTATGTCCCCATCCACTATCCCAAAATGGTGATTAATTTCTCTTCTGTTGCGTGGTGATGGAAATGTGCATGGGAAAACCTGTTTTTGGAAACATATTTCCAGACAGATCTCTCATCTGATGAACAAAATCAAATCAACACAATATCTTGACATCCTAATAAAACCATTTAAAGGCGGCAATTCATTCCACTTCCCACTACTGTAGCTGGTCACACAGACACAAATAGGATAGTTAACATTTCACCTTGTGATAACTTGTCACAAAACTATGTTGTTTGTAGAAAAGCTGCTTAACTTGTGATACACATATCTGGACATATCCACCCAACAGGATACGTAAGAGAGGACACTCAGTACTTTGTGAATCAAAACTGGAACACCTAGAGGAAACTCTTGTAAGCACAAAGAGAACATGCAATCTGTATGCAGTTACACTCAGAAGTTTCAGGTTAGGCCTCTGCCTCAGTGCTTACCATTGTACCAAGTTGTCTTTCAACAACTTCAGTGTACTTTTGCTGATCTGGCTAGAGCAGGTATGTCAAACTCATTTTCACCGAGGGCCACATCAGCCTTATGACTGTCTTCAAAGGGCCATTAATTCTGCAACTGTATAATTGTAGTTATGCCAGTTAGCTGTAGTTACATTTATAACCCGTTGAAGGCAACCATAAGGCTGATGTTAATTGTTAAATAGGACACTATTACCTATGTGTGTTATCTCCCCCCTACAGGTAATAGTGACTCCACATTTAGGTAAGAGTGCCATAATTGTCCCCTCACATAGATATTGTGACCCCCACAGGTAATATTTCTCCCCACGCCATCCCAAATTACATCACATACAGTTCAGGCCACATAATTCTCTTGAATTTCATACTTACCATTTCTTCCTGCAAAGCGCTGATGTAGTTCCATACTGTGCACCTCTTATATTGTCCTCCTGGCTATCCTGTCACAGAAAGCAGAAGACCGCATTGCTGGAATGACATTAAAAAAGGTCCACAGCCGGGTGCCATATCAGCTCTCTGGAAAAAATGGTAAGTATGAAATTCCCTACACCTGGAGACAGTAGTGTGATGAGGGGTTCTATGAGGCCCCCTGATTTAGAGGCCCAGTCACCAGGATGACTGTTGTGACCCCTATAGCTGTTTGTCCTTTCCTTGGCTGAAAGGTCCACATCACTCCCCAGCTATAGAGTACTGGGAACCTTCTGGCCGAAGACAAACAAAATTACGCGACATGACTTACTAGCCCCCAAAACAGAATATGGTCCCCACACTGTATATGGACCCTTTTTTTTGGCCCCCAGATAATGTGTTAGGCCTCTACCTATTGTATTATTGCAATAGGTAGCTGCCGATAAGTTACTTGGCCTCCAGGATGTGCTGTACCAGACGGTGCTGAAGAACGCTCTCCAGCATTGTAATATAACATGCAGCGCCACCTAGAGATAGAAGCGGAGCCTGGACAGAAACATGGATAGGTGGTTAAATTATCGGCCACTACCTATTCCAATAATTCAATAGGTAGCGATCAATTAAAATAAGACTGCTGCTTCCAGTATATGCCATGAGGCTCCGACTGAGGCTATTGCCACAGGTTGCCTCATGGCAGATGTGGGCCTTGTGTTTGACACCTGTGGGCTAGTGGATTTCAACATCATTAGGTAGACATATATGATAGCAGATATAAACATTGCTCGTTTATACCTAGTTGCCCTTGTATTTGTCACATTATATGAATGTATGTGACAGTATTTTCATATTTCAGAATATGCATTCTCTATTCTATACTTTTAAAGCATAAAAAATTTTCACATGCAGTAAATAAAAAAGAAAAAAATAGCCTTTTATTAGTATTTTTTTTCACTATACCCACACATGTATACAAAGTTGGAGACAAGTTAGTGTAAAACAAGCAGAAATGTCATTCTGTGTTTACGGGTGGGACAAACAAAGCTTCCTGGAGCTGCTATCCTAGACATGTTCAAGGGTAAATTACAAACATTAGCTGAACCTTGGTCTTCAAGATCTGCTGTGGGAAAGAAGAAATCCCATCTAGTTGCTATGCTCACCACAATGTGCTAAAACTAGGAAAGTCACTAGGATGCAGAGAAGACTTGTAAACATTTTTAGAATGATAATAAAATATATTGGTTTACAATGAAGTGAAATTTGGATAGGGTGCTCATTTTTCTTGGTAATGTTTCCCATACTGTGCACTGTAAAATGTACAGCAAAACCAGCAATCTACTTTTAAGAGTGGGAGAAACAAGACATCATGGAACTAGAATCCTAGACATGTTCCAAAGTAAATTACTGACATTAGCTTAACCTTGGTCTGCATGAGCTGTCAAGGTGGAGGAGCCTACTTTGCGATTGTCCTGAAGTCTTATATTTTGCAGTAAGTCACAATGTTCCGCAGCTTAGTATCTGTAACAGCAGACAACCTTCCAGTGATTTGAATTAAATAGGACAACAGAAGTTGACTGACATTGATTTCTGTATTATATATACCTTTCACTTCTGGAAGGAAAAGCTGTGGGTGAGAAGGAGGTGGTGGGTGGAGAGCTTCTCACTCAATTACAGAAAATACCATTATCCTGCATGCCTCTTAAATATCATTGGTGGCGCCGACCTGTAATTACATGTACACACAATGAGCTACTCTTATCAGCTCTCTCAAGGGACCACATTTAAATGCCCTCCATTCAGGAGAATTTATGACAGAAACCAACACAAATCCAAGAACCACTGCTAAACTAATTTGGCGCTGGAATTGCAGGACTAGAGATTGAGGAAGTTTTTATGCATAGCTGTCAGGAACAATGGCTACTACAAAGCAGAATCAAAGAGGTACATTTTAGAGGTGAAAAAATCTCAAACTAGAGAACAGAACTTAATATTTTGTGTTTTTCTTTTAACCCTGTAGCAGCCATGACAATTGTCTGTAAGATGTTGCATAGCAGCTGCTATAAAAAAGTTCTCTGCCAA
Source organism: Leptodactylus fallax (assembly GCA_947044405.1). Classification (NCBI taxonomy): domain Eukaryota; kingdom Metazoa; phylum Chordata; class Amphibia; order Anura; family Leptodactylidae; genus Leptodactylus; species Leptodactylus fallax. Next base: position 3,895,427 of record CAMRHE010000097.1, read on the forward strand.
ACCTGTATCCACAGCATGCGTGGACAGAACACAATGATGTAAAGCTTAAAATCATGAATCTATTCATAAGCAATAAAATAAGAGGCGTACAAGTAGTATAATTTCCCTAATACATGTGCCCTTGCTGGTACGTATGTGATTGGAGCTATTGGGGTGTTTAAAGTTATCTACAGCTGCTTCTGAGAGGTGCACATCTTTTTCATCCAGATGTCCTGTCATTATTCAGAAAACTTCTTTCATGAGCTTTACATTCGTAGACTGGCACTTATTATTATAAAATCTAAATCCTTCTTGTAACATTTGTAGATTAATATGAAATGTAAAATAATAGTAATAAGGAGGCAAGAGAAAAAAAAAAAAAAGACCTGCCTATGTTGAAAGTGGCCTCCAAATTACATGCTGTCAATATTCTGGCTTACATTCTGTTCATTCTCTCTCCTCTGGCCATGTTCTATAAAATGGAGTGAATGCTGGCAGTGCTATAACCCGGGAGTGTTACAACAATGTGTCATTCATTTGCTTAGCCAATTTCCAAAGAATTCTGCGATTGCTTGGCAGTACAAGCATGCATGCCAATGCCATTCTATTTGACAAAGAATTGACTTCCATAACAAAGCCGTGTTAACTGTATAGGATGATTATGGAGCATGCTTGATCAGTACTTTGACCAAGAAAAATTACATTTATATGAGGTAAGGCACTTGTCGATGCTATTTAATTACTAATATTAAGTAGCACTGTAATGCACATTAGAAATGCAGCATTACATCAACAGTCAAGGAAAAGGTCAACTTTCATCTATACAGTTTATTACTTCTAATGTGAGGTTGGACATCTTTGAGATGCTATAGTAGCTCTTAAAAATGTGCGGCGACAGCTGTTGGCTGAGCTTGTATCATCTTGTCAATACACCAAACCAGCCATGCAAGAACAAGAAAGTGCATAGAGACAAATGGACTTTAGACAAAGGACTTTCCTGGGGGCACACCAGTTAAAATGACTCCTGAACTGTCTATGATGACAGGAGCTGGCTGAGCTCTATGAGGAAAGAGAAATAGAGATCAGATATATGATAAACTACAAAACATTGCATGCTAGAGGGCACTGCAGTGAAATGCTTTGTCTGCTGGTTTGTTGAATTGCAAAACACTGCAGGATGTGAACAGCAGTCTGGTGATATCTGCAGCGGAATAAGTGACATGGTGGGTGTAAGAGTGCTAACAGTAGGAATATACTTAATGTGTGCTACCAGTTCACTATCTATAATATATATCCTCTAAATGACATACCAGAGCTATAATAGCTTTTATAGGAAGGCAAGCATTGCAATAATCATGAAACATTGGGTGTATAAGATGAAAATTGTGTATGTATTCGTGAAACTATTTTTGTTGTTATAATGCAGGTGTTATGCACTGCCCCTCCCTCCTCCCGCCCTGCACTAAGCATAATAATCTATAAAGAATACTATATGAGCATAACAATTTATGAGGTGATGAGTTGCAAACAGGGTCGTACGCAAGGTAGTCCGTTTCACTGTTTAATCCACCCTCTTGCAATCTCCTTGCCTTGCTCTACTGCTACATTGAGAACATGGTGATGATGATGAGACCTTAAATTATCATCACCAATGTACCAACTGCAACAGGAAAGTGCCGGTGAGGATCAGGAAGGGGTTACCGCTGCAGCAGGAATTTTGAATACGGGCTTAGTGGTCCAGAGGGTAACCTGGTTCTGAGTCCCTACCTGCAGTGCCACAGTAGCGTTCCTGTTTAACATCTGGCTGGGACATCAGGAAAGGAACGCTTCACTAATTCTCCTCTGCTTCCCCTCCCTTATGTTCTAGCCCGGTGATGAATACCAAAGTGGTTCTGCTACTGGGACTAAAAACTAGGTTACCTGCCGCATAAGTGCTGCCCCAACTAGAATTTTACTTCCATGTGCCTACCAGGTTGACCATAATAAGCAATTCACTATACATTTGCACTAGTTTGACAATCTGACTAAATACTTTTTTTGTACGACATGTAACAGTGCACACTGTTTATAGCATGTAAAGAGGATCTGTTATCACTCCTGACTTCTCTGTTTAGTAAATAATTGTATTCCTCCATGAAATAACAATTCTAACGCATAACTTGTGTTTACAGCCATTTCACAATAATCTAAAGAGCCTGTTGGACAAAGTATATCAATTTAACCCGGTATTATCATCCTGTACTATGATAATCCAGAAAAGATGCAGATAAAACCAATGTCAGATAACTGTGTCATCAGAATACTTATGATATGTAAAGGTGAAATCCCTGGATGAATTTGTAACCTAGAATATAAGAGCTGGTGGTGGAGGTAACAAAAGTGCACAAACAATAGATTGCATTTTAGGTTCATTCTCCCTGTGAATAAGCAATACTTGAATACAAGTCAAATGTCACCTTGTTGTGGCTGTTGATACCTGGCAGCATTTGCTAAGCCTTAATGTTTATTGCCCCATCACTGCATTCATTGAGAACAAAGGCTCTACAGATAAAATAGTGTCTCTATTTTAATTACCTATATTTTAGAGTTTGTGCTGTGTTATTACATCCCCAATGACTACTTGTTCCAGCATTTTCCTTATGAAATATCCATTTCTATTACACAGTAATTGCTTGTACTGATTTTAGGGCTGTCCAAGCTTATTATGTTACAGGCCACATGTGTTTAAAGTACTGTATATGGTGATAAAACAGACAAAATTAACAAATTATATCATTTTACAATGGCCAAGTAGCTGAGCAGGAAGAGACAAGTCAACCAACCTCTGGGTTGCAATTTGGACGTTGTCGCATTTCAGGTTTTCTAAAACAAATTAATTAGATTTTGCTGGAAATCTGTGACAAAGAATATTTACAACTGGTTGTGCCTTGAGCAAGAATGTGTATTCACCTCTATGTACCATAATGTCAATAGATATATGCAGTATGAGTATGCAATATGTGTGAAATTAATTATCTTCAGAAATGTAAAATTGTAAATGTAAGCAATTCTGATGTAGGTGGTGAAATCTCTTGTTTGGCCCATAGCTATATCACCCGACTTCCCCACACATATCTATGCTCCTCTTGGCTACACAGAGTGTGTGCGCTGAACAGGGAGAGGAGAGAAGGCTGATAAGTCTGGCAGCAACATATCTTTCCAAAAACAAATAGATTGGGCAGTTGAAACTTAATGGCTCGATCCTTATCTCTCTCGACATCAGCCGTTGACAAATCTGTTGGCCTTATTAAAAGTCTCTCTTAAATGCAGTTTCAGAATACTTATAGAATACACATTACTTTTCTTTTAGGAACGTGTAAAGATTAAACAAAATGGTAAAAGAACACCACTATAAAAACATTTAGCAAATGCAGCAAAGTATATTGAGATTTTGGCTGCTGTATGCAGGACTTCTTCAACAACATCTGTGCATGGCAAAGTGCCAAAACTAATCAACACTGACAAGGGGCAAGAACCCTGAAATAGCTGTCTGCAGATTGGTATCTTTTCTTTTTTGAAGAATTTTGAAGGTTTGTTTTATATCTAGAGATGAGTGAACCTTTCAGAATTCATTTAGGTTCAGGTTCGCCTGACTCAGGCCAAACAGTTCAATTCGATCCAAACTGATTTGGTTTAAACCGAAATTTCAAATTGCAGACACAGACTTAGTAATGTCTACGTTACAGCAAAAGATATGGCTACGGGTAAATGGACAGTAGCTAGAGGTAATAAACAGCCTGTTTAATAACACACTTCACTGTTCAATTTTTATGCTTTTTAACATTTCACAGTTTTTTTGCTGACAAATTTTATTGAACCACATTTAGGGGGAAAAAAGCAAGCAAAGAGGAAATGTATATAGCTTCACAGGGTTTTGTTGTTTGGTAAGTAGAAAAAAAGTATCCAGATTATACTAGATACATAAAAAGAGTGCTGTGTGACTGGACTAAATTATCTGTTCATGGTTTTGACTGAAAATTGCAACTAAGAATGATGCATCTGCAATAGCTTAGTAACAATAGCACATCTCTTCACTGCCACCTGAATTTCTGCTCTAACAGTGTAACAGACATACAGAGTACCCCAGTCTCCTATCTCTTTCTATTAAAGTTTTTTTCTCCAGTCCTAACACCACACTATAAATCCACACATATTATCTGTATATTATTTTTCTGTGTATCTTTCTCAGTCTGTCAGAGATGTTGCTATCTGTCTAATCTCTCCCCACAAAATGGACTCTTTCTCTTTCTGCCTGGGTTTCTTATAATGTCTTTGAGTCATCAGTGACCCCTGTCATTAGGGCTGCTTGCATCATAGGGAAGGCTGCCTGATTCCAAAGGTTATATGATCTTTTTTCTCTGCTTACTCTATGATTTCATGTAGTGGCTGCCATTTTAGCTTTTTCGTGCCAATCAAACCATAAACAGTTCCAGTTCATTAAAAGCCAAAGTTTTGAAAAGTGTGTACGGAATCTAGTTTGATATAAACAGTTTTGCTCATCTCTACTTATATCCTAATCGATGCTGCAAGACTTCTTTGTCTTCCAACAAGTGGCACAGCTTTCCTTTTTCCAGCAAGGAGAACTAACTTGCATATCTTTTCACTTCACAATAATCTGTATAAAAATAACAAAATCTGAGCACTCTCACAATCTGGTGGTTTGGGAATTTTTTTTAAAGAGTTTATATGGAATTGTTTAGAATGGTCTGCTTTTCTCTTCAAAAATAGTACCATACTTTTCTTAAGGCTTTGTTTGGCCCTTCAACTGAGTCCTCTCCACTGTGCTGCAATAGTAGACACAACCCATGAACATGAGTGGCGCTGTTTCTGTAAAATAAAGCTGACTTTCTTTCTACTCTCATACAACCCCTTTAAATCTTCAAAAAGACATTAGTCTGTTTGATCAATACAAAAAAAAAAAAAACTCAGGCATAAAATGAAAAAAAAAAAAACGAACATTCCAACATGGTCCAAAAATGTTAGTTTTAATGCATTGTATCCTGCATTCCAGACACCGAGAACTCTCTATAGCCGACAAGTGGGATATGCAATGATGGTAGACATATCTAAATAGCTGAATTGTTATAGAAAGTCTGTAAATGCTTCTAAAGTAGAAGGTAACATTCAGCATTTTCTTAGATGTTTTAACATAAGCTATTGAATAGTTTGTGTTTTATGTTGTGTTTTCTTCTTATATTTGGAGACATTTGCCCTTGACTAAGTTTAACATGTTTTAACATTTCATTCTAAAAAATAGTGTTTGATAATAATATAACATTTTTCCACTACTGTGGTGTCAGAAGACTGGCTGCATTCCACCTTAGTTTGCAACATTCTTCTATAGTTACCATAAGACACATTCTCCATCTTGATCCTTCTATCGGATTATTCTCCTTGAAGGTAAGATGTGCCCAGAGGCTTTAGCAAACTATCTGAGACTGTCAAGAGCTATTACATGTATAGCTGCATTTTTTAAAGTTAAATCAATAAAATTTCTATCTGGTTTTCTTATTCTTTCCCTCAGAAAACATATACTTCCTGAACAAGTTTCTGCAATACATTCTGCACTTATAATAACTGTCTTGGTTGTGTAACATTTTATTCAGCAACATAAAATGTTACCTCTTTATAGCATAATGAAAAAAACTAGTCCCAGTCATTAAAAACTGGTGATATCTGCTTAAATAGAGGAAAGTGAGGACAAACAAGAAAATAATTACAAATATTCAATCCTTTACGATTGTAAAAAAAAAATAAAATAAATAACGTGCCAGCCAACCCAGCCAACCCCTTGACATTTTTGACCAAGAAATTAGAATGGTATAAAATACCAAACTGAGTAATAGTTACCTTACCTATACTCCCATGGTGCTGCTTTCCAGGCCTACCACTATTCTCTGTATCCTGGGCTATAATGTCTTAACATGAGAGGAGTCTGCTACCGACAGTGGTTGTTACAGCAGTCACATGTCCATTTTAAAATTTCATTGCTAGAAGCTAGGATACAGAGACCAGGGGACCCAGATGCAGTAGGGAACCATAATTATTTCCTCATTTATACTATTTTCAGTTCTTAGTCAAATACTTCAAAGAGCTTAAACCATTTCAAAATCAACACAGAAGTAAGCCATGATATAAATGTGAGAGACTGTTAGACCGTGAAAGACTTTGTTTCTCTTGCATTCGAAAAAAAGGGTCCCCTGATTCCCAAAACGTGTTCTTGTAAGAGTTGGTCAAATTTAGTTTGGACTCCACCCGCTCTACTGTTTTAGGTGAAATTTTCTTCCCATGGCCAGAACACGTCTTCCTGTGAATTTCTACTACATTACATCCTTTGGTCCACTCTACTTGCATAGCATTCTGTTCTAACAGTAAGTGGAATATACATTTAGATGAAGTGGTATAAGGATTTTGATGCAGATTTATGGATTTTGATACTGTAAGTGGAATCTTTGAGACCAACAAACAAATAAATCAGATTAATGAATGCAACAGAATTTTACAAAAAAGGGAGGCAAATGCATTTTGGTACAGTAGAAGCAGCACATACAATCCATAACCTGTTAGAAATGCTTTTCCCTGAGTCCAGGAATGAAATAGAATTAGTTTTTTTTTGTGAATTTGGAACCGACTCTGTTCCTGCGATTACACATATTATATTCTATTAGGTGAAAAGAAACAGTAATATAATCTGTTCACGCTAAAGCAATAAAGTTGCAAATGTCAAAAACATATTCCCCTAAAGGAATGTGATGTAGATTTATCTGAATGTGCTGGAGCGAAAGGAAGTTTAGTTTTGCCCGTTGGGGAGAAAGAAATCTGCTTTTTCCGTCACTGAACGGACCCTGCAGGGGGGATGGAATGTGTCTCTTAATCAATGAGACACGTACAGTTGGCGTTTAAGGGATTTCTTCATATTACCACACCTTGAGGCTGTGCTGTGTCCAAAATCTTTCCAATTTAAGCTGGTGTGAAACCCTCCAGTTTACTTATGATACTTTACGACTCAGACATGAAAAGTCTAATTCTAAGTCAGTCAGCATACCGCTCTCCATTTTAGGAGGTATGGAAAGTACGTGAAAAAAAAAAGTTAAATATCAACATTTTAAAACAATTCTTATAATGAATATCAAATAAAAAATATTTAATTGTAATTTATTGAATGTAAATTTTGGATGAATCAAGTACAGAGTAAAGTCTATACAATACCAACACTTGATGCATTGACATCAATTTAAAGGGAACCTGTCACATTGAACATGGTGTCTTATCTGCAGGCAGTATGCTATAGAGCAGAAAGAGCTGAGCAGATTGATATATCATTTTGTAAATTCCTGCTCAGTCTCTGATTAGTCATCAGTGGGCGGTCCTACTAGTGACTGACATTTTTCCTGTGTGACTGTGCATGCACAATGTAGAGCTGTTGATCACTGAGCAGCATCAACCACTGGACTCCTAGAACAAAATGAGCAGGTATCTCACGTCATACTGAATCATTTCTAACTGTCTAGAAATCTGTTCAGCTCCTCCCCCAAGCTACCTGTACAATGGACCGCATTTTTAGTGTAACAGGCAATAATTCTAGTAATTTAAAGGTGTTGTCAGTTTTAGAAAACCCAATTAAAAAAATATTATGAAATTCAAAATTCATTCTGTGCAGGGCCCTCAACTATTTCTCTAATCAGATTGTTGGTACAATGACCATATCTCATCTAAGAGGACCTTATATAACTGTACATTACATGGATTTTTCATTAACCCCTTCCCACTACAGGCGATTTTCAATTTTTATTTTTGACTTCCCACCTTCCAAACTCCATAACTTTTTGTTTTTCTGTTCACAGAGCCATATGGGGGCTTAATATTTGTGAGATAAATTGACATCGTAATGGTACTATTCATTATTCCATACAATATACAGGGAAGCGGGAAAAAAATTCAGAATGGGGAGGAATTTGAGAAAAACTGTGTTTGTGCAACATTCTTACAGGCTTTATTTTTACGGCATTAGCTGTGCAGCCAAAATGATATGTCACCTGTATTCTATAGGTCAGTATGATTCCAGTGATACCAAATATATTTTTGTTTACCTTTAAACACCTTAAAAAAAAATCCAAAACTTTGCAGAAAAAAAGTTTTCTTGGAGTCGCAATATTCTGACACCCATAACTTCTTTATATTTCTGTGTATGGGGATGCATAAGCATGTTTTTTTTGCAGGGGCCAGATGTAATTTTTAGTTATACCATTTTTGGGAATGTATATTGCTGTGACCGCTTTTTATTCAAATTTTTATGAGAAGCGAAACAGTGAAAAAATGGCGGTTCGGCTTTTTTGATTTCTTTTTCCTGCTACGGCGTTCACAGTATGGGAAAAATATTTTTATAACTAACTTTGTGAACCTGTCATTTTCAAAAACAGGGATACCTAATGTGTATTTTTTAACTGTATTTTATAGACCCCGGGGGGGGGGGCAATGCATTGGAAAATACCGACACTAATAGCCGGCTCCAGATCTCGTTCCGGGCTCCAGCGCCTCCTAAAAAAAGGCACATCAACAGCTTTGACCGAGGAACCAGAAGCCCTAATATGTCAGGTCTTTGATGTATAACATAGCAGAGACCAGGCGCTATGGCAGTCGATCAGCTTCTGAGTGTCTGCAATATTTAAATACCTGACATCCACCGTAATAGTACAGAGAATTTCAGGAAGGAGTTAATTAACTGGAACTATGTAATGCTTCACTTCTCTTGTTGTGGTTCTACCTCTGTTTAGTTTTCTATGGGTCTTGTGAAATTCAACATTATACTGCAATTCTGTGCGTTAAACAAGTACAAGATATCTACTTAATATATGTTTATAGGAGTTGTTTTTCTGATACAAAACACCAAATCCCCTAAATAAAGTTATAAAAGATAATATGCAGTCTGCCTCCAGTGTCAACTAAAGGGGACATGGGAGGTCCATTACTACAAAATGTCTCAATACTGTGGTCAGTAGATCAGAACATTCAGTTACTATAGCTCCTCAAGTTCTTCTAGCAGGGACTGAAAGTAATCAGCATGTTAACTAATAAAAAAAAAATCTATGTCTATGTCATGAAGCTTCCTATCCCCTGGTTGAACTTGATGGACATATGTCTTTTTTCAACTATGCTATTTCTATGCAGGGTATTTGGAGCTCTAATAGAGCCTTAAAGATATATTAAAGGGGTTTTCCCTAGCTCCCTCTCTAACCAGTTTGTCTGCTGTCTCTTCTTCTCACTTCCTGTATTTTTCAACTTCAAACTGGTGGGCAGCTTTGACTGAGGCACAGGACACTATGAAGTACATCAGTAGATATAGGCATTGTCTTTACCATGAGAGATTATTTATTATGAATACTAGAAATCTATAATAATGCAGATAAATATGCACAGTAAATGTATATTACATTACACAGGGATGGAGAACACTTACATGTTCCATGCTGGCAACAGACTAGCAGTAAACGCAGTGTTATCTTTGTGTTTACATAGAGAAATCACACTATCTGAGGCTTTATCAGCAAACTGCAATTAGCTGACCTGAATATCTGGATGGAAGAGCTGTAGATAACAGCTCCAGGGAGCAGTTATCAGATAATCGGCCAGTTCCCTTGACAACAATGTGTAAACAATGGAAGGAATAATTTTACATAGCAGGAAAAGAAAACAACATTGCTAAAGCAATGTATTTAGCAAAACTCTTGAATTTAAGCTAACTAGCAGTATAGATAGGATCCTTGAGATGAAAATACCCCTTTAAGAATAATCTGCATAGAGTTTTCAACTCCTTTTTATATACAAAACATTCACCCAATGGCTGAGGCGCCACGTTGCTGAAACATAGTTTTTTTTGTTGCAGAATTTGTTGCGTTTTTTTGAGCCAAAACCAGGAGTGGATTAAGCAGAAGGTAGAAGTATAACAGCTTCCTATATATTTCCTATTCCTTTTGTAGTCATTCTTGGCTTTAGCTCAAAAAACTGCAACAAAATCTGCACAAAAAAAGCTACATTTCCACAAAGTGGGGCCTCAGCCTAAAAGAAACAAATTCTTTTTAACTGTTGTGCTAAAAACACAACACCGTGTAAAATGGAAGGTTTCCTCATACTGTAGCGAACTTCATTATATCCCACTGTCCCCCTCCTTCATTATTATTTTCCATCTGCCCCCCTCCATAGAGCCCATTGTAAATTGATACTGCTTTGTATGGAGCAGAACAGGATGAATCTGATAAGAAGTAAAGATGAGAGAAATTTAAAGACACAGGCACTTTTCTTTAATGAAGTATATTGCAAAGTTTGTTCACATCACCTGCATTTTTGATTTATTAAAAAATAAATAAAAGATTACTTACACTTTAAGGTAGTTTTTAGCTGTAAATTTCATACAATAAATATGTATAATACACTGAAATCTTGATGAAACAACCTCCCAAAATGACTTTGAAAAGTGGTATTCTAGGAAGATTGTCTTCTCAAAGAAGATTGCTTCGTAATACTGTAAATTCTGGAGCTAAAAATATGGCACAGGAAATCTTGTCTGGATAAAGTCTAGATTACAACAAATTTCATTGCCATGAAAGACCCCCAAGAGTTTCAGATCTGTTGATTCTTGGTATCAAGAATAAAACCGCTGAGTGTAAAAATACTGCCTGGTTGTCTACATTTATTATATTCTTTTAAAGTCACTTCATATGCCAGCAGAGGGGGCATCTTTACTTGTACATTTCAAAACTGGAATAGATCTGTAACAGAAACCAGGTTACAATGCATATTCCCAACCAAAGCTCCCTCCTTGTTAAGCTGGTTCCAGCCCTACACTATGAAGTGTTCACCAGTGTCTTGTGTAAAACGCTAGGTCTAGTCATTGTAAATTTCAATCTAACATGCCTTCCTCTCTAACCCAGCCTGATCTCAAAGAATCCACAAGAATGGGAATTGTTCACGCTCTACTGCTTCGTCTTTCATTACCATCTTTCTATGCACATTTCTGCTACTAACAAAATAAATAGCTTACAAAAAATATTCTAAACACTTAAAAAGATAATTATCCATCTTTGCAGCTTGAACAGAGTCTCACGCAAAACATCATGTTCGGTTCTTATGTGTTCTTGCTGAATTGTGATTACAATAAATTGTATTCCCTATAGAGGTAGAAGCAATCAAGCCAGAGGAAAAAGGGTTTTTTTGGGGTGTAAGATGCTTGGAGAAAATAAAGAGTTACTTAACGAAGTCAGTAAAACTAAAACAATAACACTAAAAACTGACACTGCTGATTCAAGCAAAAGGAACTAACATGACAGTAGCCAGATTATCAAACATTCTGGATTATATGGACACAGAAAATTCACACAGATAACACATTCTTAAGTGCATGGATGAATTTTATGGAGCCATAATATAGCACCCATAGAAGATAATGGGCCTATACTGTACATGTCATGCCACAGATTACAAGGACCATGTTCTATTGGAAACCTCAAAATTGAATTACTTAGAAATTTTTTTTTCTTTGGGAGACTTCCAGAAAGTTTACACGACACTTTTTATAAAATCTGTCGTGGGGAACCCAGTTGCAGGCAGAAGAATGGACATTGGTGCTGCACAAATCCCAGCAAATGCTGATGTAACTTAAAATCAGGTGGGATTAAAGTGGTTAAAATGTCCAATCAATACACATCAATTTCATTTTAACAGAATTCTGCCAAAATTGGTTGGAATTGCCAAGAATCTATTGTGTACTGGAGCCTTCTGACTTGAAAGGAGATGTCAGGAAAATTGAGGGTTGGGCATGTTGGATGTTCAACCCTTTTGTTCTGCTGGCAGGAACTGCTGCCAATGGTGTCTATCCTTTAAAACAACAAGCATACTTGGCCATGCATGTTTATGGGAAGGGAAACAAAGCTTTACTAAAGAAAAAAGCTTCCAAACAAAATTAGGAGACTGAAATTCTTTAGTATGACCATCAGAAATTATTCCACTGTAATATTTTGAAACCACAATATTCCCAATCCCATATGACATCATCATTTAAAAAATAGCAGGGGAAGCAGTTTAACATAGCAGTGTGAAATAACCATCAAAATTTAGATTAGATTAGAATGGGGGGAAAGTCTGTATTTGTAAAACAAAAAAAATCTAAATATTTTTCCTTAAAAGATGCAGCCCACTGCCACCTATCAATGTGCAAGCTTATTAAGGAAAAAAAAAAAATCACTGCCCGTAATTTCCAAGGTCAAACTATAAAATATGCCACCATTACACAAATGCTGACCAAAATCCACCAAGTGTTAATCTATGCACAAATAGAAAATAGGAGGTTGGATTATCTCTGAGATACTCCTGGCGTCAGCTAGGCAATTAAAAAGGAACATCTGTGTTTTTGGCACATGCAATTCTTATACAACAACAGCTTTGGTAGAATCATTTGTCAATGCAACTACTGCAATATAAAATACACGAGAAACATAGGATCAGGAGGTAAAACAAGGGGTTTTCCTATGAACATATCTACATTTTTAGACAATTAAAAGTTAACCATTATTGTACTTATAAATACTTAAAAATATTGCATCATTTTAAAGATTTTGTGGTGACAATCTTTAATCTTCAAAGATTGCCAGTAGACAGAATCATGAGTGTAGGAACACAGAAATAGGCAGTGTGGGGGATTAGCTCAGGTAGATGCTTGGTAACAGTGCAGGAAACAGAGACACAGAAGCTGGATCACACTCAAGTCTGGTGTTTATTTAGTTTCAGGTGCATAAACAGGTTTGCCTTTTCAAAGGCACAAACAAAAACAAAACCTTCTCGGCTGAGAACTAACTGCTACAACAAAATGTTTCCTCTCTATACAAGAGCCTGGCTGCCAGACTCCCGCTCAGGTTATTCAAACAGGGGTGGCACACAGTTACCTTGGTTACAGATTCAGATAAAACAGGTCACTTTCCTCCGTAGTGCCACACCTCCTAGCTCTGACACTCAGCCCATATCAGGCCTTAAAGGGGTATTCCCATGAACATAATCATATCTATATTTGTAGATAATTAAAAGTTAAACATTTTTGCAAATATAAGTAGTTAAAAATTCTGAAGAGTTTTAAAGATTTCCTCTAACTATTTTATGGTGACAGCCTTTTGTCTTGATCGGTTGCCAATGGATACGACCACAAATGCAGAAACTTTCTATTGTTTGGGACTTGTCAGGAACCCAGCCATGATTTTCTTATTGTAGCTGGGTTATCATGCAGAGACACTACATGTATCAGAAGATATCCCAGCTACAATAAGGAAATCATAGCTGATTTTCTAACCTTAGAAAGGTCCTGCATTCATGGTCGTATCCACTGGCAACCAATCAAGACAATAACTTGTGACCACAAGTTATTTAGATATAATCTTTAAAATTCAACAAAATGTTTACTTATAATTGCAAAAATGTTTAACTTTTAATTATCTACAAATTTAAAAATGATTATGTTCATGGGAATACCCCTTTAATTAGTCACCTGACCTCCATGCTGTGGGCTACTACCACACACCCCTTAACTGCCTGGCTGGAAAATACCTGTCCTCCCAAATCACACCCTTCACTTTCTCACAGCAGGAACAGTTGCAGCATCTTACTGGGACTACTGCAAAAAGTAAACAATTTATGTTGCATGTCCTATGCTTACTGCAATTTGTATATAGTTTACGTGCAATGTAGTTTCCCCCTTAATTGGGCTGTGCCACTGTCTGTGAGGAGTAGAGAAGAGTCGAGTTGATACTGGAAAGGAGGAGGAGTCCAAGGGTTTTCTAGTTAGGAAGCAGACAGGGAGAACAGAGCCTAAGTTAGGTCCTTGACTGGCCTGAGTTGCAACCAAGATGCTCCAGACTGTTCCAAATACAGACAAGAAAAAAAAAAATTCACCCCTGTTAGGCTAAGGTAAAATCAAGAAGTTTGTGCTAGCCTGAGATATGTGGATAAGTGTTACATAAGCATTAGTGTAAAGTCCCTGCCTGTGTTACAGCACATATTGGGCAACCAGTTGACCTTCACCTTGAAGTGGGTACTGGTAAACACTTTTGTATTAGAGATAGTGGCACACTGCTTAATATGCCCAGCCTATCTTTCTACTCACAGTGGTAAAGTTGCGAGAAGCTGTTTTGCTGTGTTCTACTTTGAGAAAAGTAACAAGTTACCCTGTTCCTGCACACCTCATGTCTCCCGAGTCTTATTCTTACATGACCATCATGGGCACTCCAACTCCCATCAAGTTCAGAAGGCCTGATGGGCCCCGGGAAAAACTACCAACACAATCCAGTACACTTCAGGACCCCTCAGCACTTCACCAGCCGAGAAGGAGAGCTGGAGAGAATCAGTAGAATTTATAACCACCGTGACAAGTTTAAGTTCAAGTGGTACTACTACCAGCTGCCTCCAACGGGTAGCTGCACAGTGCATTCAAGGGGATATAATCAGGTCACAATAAGGAAATCATGGCTGGGTTTCTGACAAGTGCCAGACCATAAGTTCTGGCATTTATGGTCGTATCCATTGGCAACCTATTAAGACAAAAGACTACTAAGATGGTTAGAGAAAATCCATAAAGCTCTGGAATATTTTTAATTCATTTATATTTGCAACAATGTTTAACATTTAAATAGTCTGAAAATGTAAATTTGGTTAGTTAAGTTCATGGGAAAACCTCCAAAATGGTTATAAGCAACAGGACACTCTCTCTTAGGGCAAACAGTGTAATGACTACACTATGTCTGTAGGGAACACAACCTATTGTTATAGTCTGTTCAGGATACACAGTATTATGGTGAAGGTCTCTCAGTGAGGGGACACAGCATCATGGTTGCAATATGATTCTCACAGGCTCCTTAAAGGGGTTCTCCAGCCAATAATGCATATTTTAGATTGATGCGCTATCCACAGAATAAATCATCAGATTTTTTGTAAAAATTACCACAGAGGGTTGTATGGGGGAGAGTTTATTTCAATAGACTTTATTGTGTGTGTGTTTAACTATTAAACCACCTTAGTGATTGTATGATTGACAGCTTTCCAATACTAAGGCTGAGGCGTAGTGTTAGCCAGCTAAAAGGCACATGCAGGAATTATAATATTAGCCTGCAGCTGCTGTTTTTTTTACCTTGGTTGATAATAAAAAAAGGGATGAGCCCGGTTTTCACATTTATTTATTTATTTACCCCTATGTTTCCACTGTCCCAAAATAATTTCTTACCTTGGCTATTCTACTCATAATCAGACCTCAGGAAATGTTTGTAGTTGAAATTTCTTTTACAGACTTCTAGTGGAACAAATGGACAATGTTCAGGGAAATAGACAGAGAAACCCTCCACAATCAGCATTTCCAGCACAAATCCATAGATACCTTCAGGAGCACAGTATATGGATGAAAAATATGAAAGAGGTTTCATAAGAGTTAGATTTAACTGTGCTGCGTCTGCACAGTTTGTAATTGGAATAGGTTCTATCTCATCTCTACAGTCCGGGAGGAAATCATATAGAGAGAGGTCATGTTCGTAAGCAAGAAGGTGGATTAGAATAAAAGGATTAATGGGTTAGTCTCCCAACCGAACTTATTTGGATCAAAGGTATAAGATGTTGAAAACCTACTTGAAGAACTGTCCCTAAATTCAGTAAGGTCACATTTCCTATACAGTGTGTGGGGATTTAATCCAAGCAGTAGAAGGACAGACAGGGTGGGATAAGTAGTCCTTGTTTACTGTGACATTGTGCTTCTGTTTACAGCAAAATAAATTGTCAAGCAATTCACAGACTGACAATGCACCTTTAAGCAATAAATGACCTTGAAACTCCATTCTTCCAAAATGTTTAGCTGAAATAAATACCCACGCCAGAGTTTTAATCTACAGAGTTTCATGTGCACTGTTCCCCACAGACATTGGTAGAAAGTTTTTGCAATTCTGTCTACACAAGCAAGTGTTTGCAAGCAGGTAATGTCTGAGGACAGGTTTAAATGCCGCCATTAAAAAGATCAATCAGAATCTCGTTTGCATGCATCCCAAGATTCCAAGAGACAGGGAAGGTTAAGCCAATTTTTCAAGATTGCATTTTAAGAATTTTAAAAGCTTTGTTATTAATTCAGAAACCGAGAAGACATTGTGTATCTTCCGCAAACAACCTAATTGTAGTTGTTCCCTCAACTCTCACCTGCAAGCCTGCAAACCATGTCCTGTCACTCATTGCTTTTGGAATACAGAATGAGTTTTCTGTGAAAGATAGGCAAATACTTGGTTTGATTTGTACTGTCACAGTGTTTTTTTCCTGTGTCTTTTGGCTGTTGAATACCAGTTAAATATGTTGTTCAATTTAAGCAGACACTAGATGGTGGTAAAGAAATTAGCAGGACTATGGAGTGGAGCCAATTTTGGGTAGAGTCAGAAAAATTTACCAATTCCATCTCTGGCTTCAAGATAAAATTCTTAATTGTTGTAAAATTTATTATATAATTATTCATGTTGTATAATTACTTAGATGCAAATTTGTTGCATCTTTAGGAATTCAATCACTATTTCCCTTTTTTCGTGAATGCTTTAATGGTTCTGTCTGACAATGGCTGTCAGCCATTTATGAAGGATTCGGAGTCAGAGTTAGAGCCAGGCTGTGGAAAAATAGGCGAGTCGATGGTTTGGCCTATCAACTCCATAGCCCTGGAAATTAGGTATTGTTACAGTTGCCAGGGATTTTCAAACTTTTTCTACCACATCTGTGTTGATGCCAAGGCCTCACCGGTAAAGACATATTACCATAGAGCTCCAAACAAATGCCCCCGTGCAGTGAACATAATACCCTAAGCAGTGCCAACCAAACACCACAGTGCAGCACATAGCAGCAGTAAATACCACAGTGCATAACTAAATATCTTCTCAACGGTACCAATCACCGCAGTGCTAAACTAATGCACATACACATATGTATAATTACTCCCCCTCAGTTTTTCCTGAACTTATATAATTAGAATAGTTCATCTATCTGTGATTATTGGAGGTCTAACATCCTGGCCCCCTACAGATAAGCTGGTTAAGGAGGCCAGCATATATGAGCTGAGTGTTACAGCCTCCTCACTAAACACCAAGCATGGAGCCATATATTACATAGGGGCTGTGCTTGGTATTGCAGCTTAGTCCTATTCATTTAAATCGGAGTAAGCTGCTGCTATATCATGTGACTGATGAATGTGACATCATGAGCGGAAGAGGCGGTGGTGCATGTGAGCCCCACCAATCACATGTTTATGACCTATCCTAAAATTAGGTCATCAATATATAATTCTTGGAAAACCCCTTTAAAGTCTTCCGTATAATGTCCAATTAACATCCCCCATACAGTGTAATGCTGCTTTAGTGCCCTCATACAGTATAATGTTCTCTTAGTTGCCTCAACATAGTTTGATACCCACTCTCAGTATAATACTTCTTTAAAATCATCAACATAGTATAATGCCTTCTTAAAGTCCTCCATACATTATACTGTCCCATTAACACCCCTCACAAGTACAATATTCCCCATACAGTGCTGAGAGAGATCCAACACAGCATAATGCCCCCTCTATGTCCCCACATAGAGGTCGTGCAAAACAATATCATCACCCTGCTCCACCATTGTATTCAAGTCTATCTACATTCTGAGAATGCAGATAAAGTTGATTTGTAACTAGGACATGCTGCCTGCTACCTGATATGGCTGACTGGGCCCCTTCGCTACCTTAGGACCGAGTCTTGTTCCTTGGCCTCTACTGCTGATGCTTCACTCTATGAACACGCAGCAGAAGTATAGTGGAGTTGGTGATGCCCCTGAATTGGCAGCAGGAAAAACAGTGTACAGACAATTCCAACATCCTGCTGAGCTCTGCAAATGTAACCTCTGGAGCACTTGCTAATACAGTGCCTTGCGAAAGTATTGAACTTTTCAAGCTTTTGCCACATTTCAGGCTTCAAACATAAAGATATAACATTTTAATTTTTTGGTGAAGAATCAACAACAAGTGGTACACAATTGTGAAGTGGAGCGAAATTTATTGGTTATTTTAAACTTTTGTAAAAAATAAAAAACTGAAAAGTGGGGCGGGCAATATTATTCGGCCCCTTTACTTTCAGTGCAGCAAACTCAATCCAGAAGTTCAGTGAGGATCTCTGAATGATCCAATGTTGTCCTAAATGACTGATGATGATAAATATAATCCACCTGTGTGTAATCAAGTCTCCGTATAAATGCACCTGCTCTGTGATAGTCTCAGGGTTCTGTTTAAAGCGCAGAGAGCATCATGAAGACCAAGGAACACACCAGGCAGGTCCGTGATACTGTTGTGGAGAAGTTTAAAGCCGGATTTGGATACAAAAAGATTTCCCAAACTTTAAACATACCAAGGAGCACTGTGCAAGCGACCATATTGAAATGGAAGGAGTATCAGACCACTGCAAATCTACCAAGACCCGGCCGTCCCTCTAAACTTTCATCTCAAACAAGGAGAAGACTGATCAGAGATGCAGCCTATTGGCCCATGATCACTCTGGATGAACTGCAGAGATCTACAGCTGAGGTGGGAGAGTCTGTCCATAGGACAACAATCAGTTGTACACTGCACAAATCTGGCCTTTATGGAAGAGTGGCAAGAAGAAAGCCATTTCTCAAAGATATCCATAAAAAGTCTTGTTTAAAGTTTGCCACAAGCCACCTGAGAGACATACTAAACATGTGGAAGAAGGTTCTCTGGTCAGATGAAACCAAAATCCAACTTTTTGGCTACAATGCAAAACGATATGTTTGGCATAAAAGCAACACAGCTCATCACCCTGAACACACCATCCCCACTGTCAAATATGGTGGTGGCAGCATCATGGTTTGGGCCTGCTTTTCTTCAGCAGGTACAGGGAAGATGTTTAAAATTGATGGGAAGATGGATGGAGCCAAATACAGGACCATTCTGGAAGAAAACCTGTTGGAGTCTGCAAAAGACCTGAGACTAGGACGGAGATTTATCTTCCAACAAGACAATGATCCCAAACATAAAGCAAAATGTACAATGGAATGGTTCACAAATAAACGTATCCAGGTGTTAGAATGGCCAAATCAAAGTCCAGACCTGAATCCAATCGAGAATCTGTGGAAAGAGCTGAAAACTGCTGTTCACAAACGCTCTCCATCTAACCTCACTGAGCTCGAGCTGTTTTCCAAGGAAAAATGGGCAAGAATTTCAGTCTCTCGATGTGCAAAACTGATAGAGACATACCCCAAGCGACTTGCAGCTGTAATCGCAGCAAAAGGTGGCGCTACAAAGTATTAACTTAAGGGGGCCGAATAATTTGGCACGCCCCACTTTTCAGTTTTTTATTTTTTACAAAAGTTTAAAATATCCAATAAATTTCGTTCCACTTCACGATTGTGTCCCACTTGTTGTTGATTCTTCACCAAAAAATTAAAATTTTATATCCTTATGTTTGAAGCCTGAAATGTGGCAAAAGGTTGAAAAGTTCAAGGGGGCCGAATACTTTCGCAAGGCACTGTATATTAGTAATAAAGCTTTTCCAGTGCTGGGAAGCTTTATTTTTCCCTGCATAATAAATAACGACATAGTAAACTTGCCATGTATTGCTTTCCATATGAGGGTATAATTACCTCATTTTAAGAAATCAAAGCGGGTGGGATTTGCTTTTCTTTTTGCCTTTTTTTTGTAATGTGCTTTATGAAAATAACATTGCTGTTATTATAAAACTACAACCGTCAGTTATAATCAAGGCAGGATCAAACGGTAGCCAGAGAAGGTGGCCTTCTAGCAGTGCAATGCAATGAGTGCATTGAAATACTTTGCCTTTAAAATTGCCTCTACAACCTAAGTTACGCTCACCAAGCAGCTGATAATGCTGTATGTTCCATGGTCTGACAATCCCTGGTACAATTTAATGAATGATCACCAAACAGCTATTGTTTCATGTTGAAATTCATGGAGTGAAGGGGGAAAGCACCAAGAGAGCTTGTCTTGGCTCAGGTTACCATTAGTTATCATCAGTGTCAGGTTATAGCTTCATGATAGGGTAGCAAAGGAAAAGATAGAGCATATTTAATTCAACATGCTTGATCCTTGCTCAATCATTCCGGGGGTAAGCACTGGCAGAAATGATGCCCATCAAAATAAAATGAAAGCTCAGTTCACAGCTGTTGTGAGTAAGTGTTTAGTAAAAAGCTACAGTAATGTGTATGAGAATTCAGAGCCGTTCTTTACTAGCATGTACTGTAAGCATTGACTCTGTATTATAAATTCTTTTTTTCTGCTTTCTACACTGAGATATATGATACCTAGACTGCCAGACATGCTCCACATGCTGTCAGAAAATCTTTAACTTTTAATGTCAAAAGTAGCAGCAGATCAGTATACAGTTGAGGAAGAGAGACTATTTTTAGAAGGGAAAAGGGGACAAAACTTATGCCTTGCAACTTGTTCCCTAAAAAGGGGTTTTCTGGGCTAAAAATATTGATGACTTAGCCTACGTTTTTGCCTTTTCCTGATAGCTTTACTTCTGTGGGAACAAAAACAAAACATCGAGAATTATTGGTAACATTTGATATGTTGGTAATGTCATTTTACAGATTTTATGAAGAAAAGGAACTTGAAGATGTCCTCACTGTAGGACCAACTGTTATTATGTGTTTTAAAGATATGCGAGTTGTATACTTTCAAGCGTCACTGCTTTATAATGTACCTCAACAGCAAAAAAACTTGCAAAGCTAGCAAAGGATCATATTCCTTTTGCTAGATTTTATTATACAATATGATCTTTAAATGAAGCTTCATAAATGGACAGTTAGTTTGGACTGCACCTTAACACAATGCTTACTGACTTGTTTCACAAGAACAACCAAAGCCTTCTCATTTCAGATATGCATGAAGACAGAGTAAAACTTAGCTCAATAATTTTTCTTTCCCATCATTAGTCTTTGCTTTTACTACTCATTCTAAATTGAACACTATACACACAGTCCAAAGGAGAGTCACAAAAGAGATTCACTCATAGTTTGTATTCAGCATTTTCAGTTTTCCTTTAAAAGCATTATCTGAATTCTAAGGTTGATGGTCTATCCTCAAGACCATCAATATTAGATCTGCGGGGATCTGATACTCAGAAGCCCTCCATATCACTGGTGCTGAGGAAATGGGGCATCGCTGTATTACCTACACTCGCCGCTACACTAACCTGCTGCCGTGGATAGGCCATCAATCTTAGAAATCGGATAACACCTTTAAATAAACTGTAATGTGTATTATCAAGAGGCATAACTAGAATGGGACCTCTAACCATCTGCTAGCCATAATTCTGGTGTCTTCTTATGTTGTAAAGAAAGTTTTGGGCCCCCTCAGGCTCCAGGGACTATTAGCAATTGCTACCTGTGGACCCCCTATAGCTATGCCCCTGGCACTATCCACAATCTATTAATATATTAGTTACCACTAAAAAATAAAAAGGAACAAAATGGTGCTCCTACAGTATAAAGATATGTGGTGCAGTTTAACTGTGGGACACCTTAGGCAGCGCCCAATTGCATGTAATGACTTATGACAGCAGTAGTCCTTGAAGTCCACAATGAAGCATGCCTTACAGATAGACATTAATTTCTGATAAATCTGATTTTTACTAATAAACCATTAAAATGACATGACACTACCTCAGGACACTCTATGCTATGGTTCAAGCAACCCACAATTAACTGCTAAAATACAATTTTTTGTTCTGTATCTTTTGGACTTATATATTGACTTCTAGTTAATGAAATAATATAATTTATATATGACTGTTATATGTTGTCTATGGCATCTTATTAATGTAAAGCACTGCTTTGTGAGGGATTTGTCACAAGCTGAAAATTTCTGCGTACATTTCATAACCAGATTGCCATGGCATCAAGCTCCCCTAATCGGAATTAAGTGCATTATGACTAGCTTGGTAGATCATTTCGGAAGCACAATGGGGCTTTATAATCAACACGGGATGCTAGTGAAGTCATTATCAAGGGCCATTCAGATCTGCTGATCGAACCCTGAACATTTATTGTATTCTAAAAAAAGATAAGTTCTCCTAATTACCAATCCAGAATTACATACTGCACATAAAGCCTAATTGAGAGATATTGTGCAAGAAGCATGCCTTGATGGTCTGTGCATGTTCTATCAAGCAGACTGTTCTGTACAAAGCTCCAAGCACAAAACATCCATTCTCTACCCACTTCAATTATTAATGTCACAATGTAATATGGGCTTCTCCAGAAAATATTCTCTTCTCCTTAGAAGGAAAATCCCAGAGGTGATGACATTTGAGAGTTATTAGAAGCAGAGCTCACATATTGACTTCACTAATTCCATTGGTTCATGGTTTTGTTTATCTTGTATCATGTGCAAATACATTTACTGTATACTGTTTTGTACACCTTCAATAGGTCTCTGTCTTTTTGAGAGATATTGGTGGTTGATGAATAAGATAGCAACATTTAGCAGGATCTAATAAGTATTCAAAACTATTCATTCATTCGTTCATTCATTCATTCATTCATTCATTCATTCATTTTGACTTCTAAACCATGCAGCTATTCTGATGGTACATCGAATCTTAGTGCTGAAATGTATAAGAGTGAGATAAACTTTGCAATTGGCTGCACAGATAACATGTCTATGTACAGTCAATGTCAGTGCAGCTACACAAAAATACTGTATCAAGAGAATTGCTTAAACATCCATTCCTAATACTCTTATTGTTGGAATTGCTCCAAGTCTTTGGGGAGTTCAAATAACCTGTTCTACAAACCCATCAGCAGTTGTGAAAGTGCATTTTTTGCTTATGCAGTCTTCCATCAGAGACACATCATGACCTGGTTACCTTTGCAGACAGCCCTTCTGCTCATCTAAATGAGTCATTGGGGAAACCAAAATAATCCTTTTGATATGTATTATTACTTGGGAGACCTTATTACTATGGAAAAACATTTCTGATGTACTATATCATTCTCAGCTGTGCTACTTATTTGTTCATGTTTAGGATTAATACTCTCTGTTCTGCGACTTTTATGAAACAGAATAGTTCATCTCAAGCAATGGCTATACATTACATTAGGATTTTCATCTTTTGCAAAGGTAAAATATAAATAATAGAAAATAGTTGTTTAAAATGTAGATGTGTCAGGTTGGGTCTGTAAGTTAGAAAATCCTGAAATTAAAATATCTGATTAGTCTATAATTAACCCACACAAGGTGGCAGGTTACTCTGAAACTGCGGAAGGCTGATTATAACATTTTTCATCAGAACAATGTCTGGAACAACCCATTTTCTCCGGTATTTCAGAAGGAAATACACTATACCCAACATGTGCAACATTTGCCACCCTCCTACCTTAAATAAGGGCCAGAATTGATCACTGTTATTCCACAGAATGAATGACTTCACCATTGTAACTTCTCACTGCTTTTATATCAAGCCCTTTTCATTTAATGATTCAGTTACTCAGAATAAGTGGTGTGAAGCATGGGATTTTCCAAAAAACAATCAGACCTTGATTGATGAAAAGAAATCCAAAAGAAGTTTATTTAGGAAGTCCAATTTTAACAGAAAAATTAATTCATCAGAAAATATCCGACAATGTGTACAACAAGATCCTTGCCTTTTAGGCTGCTGTAGTCTCACAGAGTTTCCACTATGTCAACTCCACCAACAACTCAGCTTGCTGTCTAATGGAAGCCTTTCATACCATAGACATTTCCCATAATCCTATGCAGTTTTCTCTATAAACCACTGGAGTTGCTGCAAACTTGCCTCTTATAAGGTCAGTACAGACACACCCTGCTCCACTACTGCAGGTAAGTAAATAAATACTTCTTTATTAACCCATGTTGTTGTAAACATTTCCCTAGTTTTGGTACATTGTTCTCAGATGGCAAGACCAGAAAGAGTAGAAAAATAGAGCATTAGGTGGCCAGCCTAATGAGGAAAGAAAGGAATAGAAAGTAGTAATAGAACATTCACACAGAGGTTTTACTGGACCTGGGGAACTTATGTATTACAACCAAGGCTGCAAAGAGGAAAACATTTTACCTCTTCACAAGTGGCATGCATGTTCGTATTGTTGGCTCTGTTTTTTCTACTACTCTTCTACACTTACAAGTAAATTATTTCTTATCTAGAAATATCACTTCTAACCAAAACATTGATTTATCATGTTCGATTTCTATTTTATTTAGCTCTACTCTATCTATCTGTGTATCTATCTATCTAAACGCATACACACACACAAATTTACAAAAATATGACTACTAGACATGCCTCAATGACACCCTCAAAGATATTTTTACCCAGATGACAGACTACAGAAGGATCCTTGAGTGCAAGAAGCAGGTTGGCTGTTCTGACAAGTGTTGGGAGCATTGGCTTAAAGAGTTTCGTGGTGTTGGGAGCAATGGTTATGTGAGGCCAGGTTCCAGATGGCCAGACAGACCAGACAGACTTATCCTTTCACTCACTTTCTCTCTCCCTCTTTGATTTGTAGTAATCACAATCATTTACAGTAAGGGATAACATGTCTTTACTAGTACACACTTCAGCTGCTACAACCTCAATATAGTGAGAAAAGAGGCTTTGGGTAAGATTATTCCATAGTATAACTGCTTTGAAAAAAACAATGGCATTTTTACATATGTCACTTAAAAATCCAATGACAACAAGAACCCCCTCCCCCTGAAAAAAACCCCAAAACAAACAAAAAAAAACTTCACAATGTACTTGTTGAATGACTATTAATTGAGGTTGTGGAAGCAAGAAATAATAGGGTTTACTTCAGGAAGTTTTTCTATTTATCATTGGAGATATACCAATGGAGATTTTTGTGCCAGACACTATGAACACTCTGCACGTGTCCACATTATATTTATCATCCATATTAACCACATTTGTCCCTCACTAGACTGTTGTGCCTAGAATAGGAGACTAACTTAGAGGAAGGGATAGGGAAGCATAACCTAAATATTTGAAATTTCGCCAAAAATTTGGTGCAATATATTAGTCTAAAGTATCCAACCATGAGGTGGCCTAAAGGAAGAGAAAAGTGCCTAATGTGTCTATTATCTATCAAACAATATTAGCCACTGTGACAACATTGGCGCATATTCTGTCTCCCTAGTCCAGTTTTAAGCTGTCTAAATTTAAGACTGTAATGCAGTCTGATGGCAAAACAGCTAATATAGATTGTAATAAGAATACCAATGGAAATTGTGCATTCATGATAATTTAATAGGAATGATAGAAATAGTAGTATAGAATGTATTATACTTACATCTTCTACATGTACAGTGCTGGCCAAAAGTATTGGCACCCATGCAATTCTGTCAGATAATACTCAATTTCTTCCAGAAAATGATTGCAATCACAAATGCTTTGGTAATAATATCTTCATTCAATTTGTCTTCAATGGAAAACCACAAAAAGAATTGTCAAAAAGCCAAATTGGATATAATTCCACACCAAACATAAAAAAGGGGGTGGACAAAAGTATTGGCACCCTTTGAAAAATCATGTGATGCTTCTCTAATTTGTGTAATTAACAGCA
Organism: Leptodactylus fallax; assembly: GCA_947044405.1. Taxonomy (NCBI): domain Eukaryota; kingdom Metazoa; phylum Chordata; class Amphibia; order Anura; family Leptodactylidae; genus Leptodactylus; species Leptodactylus fallax. The sequence continues at coordinate 3,921,083 of CAMRHE010000097.1, forward strand.
AATGTTACTTACCTGTGGCACATAACAGGTGGTGGCAATAACTAAAACACACTTGCAGCCAGTTGAAATGGATTAAAGTTGACTCAACCTCTGTCCTGTGTCCTTGTGTGTACCACATTGAGCATGGAGAAAAGAAAGAAGACCAAAGAACTGTCTGAGGACTTGAGAAGCAAAATTGTGAGGAAGCATGAGCAATCTCAAGGCTACAAGTCCATCTCCAAAGACCTGAATGTTCCTGTGTCTACCGTCCGCAGTGTCATCAAGAAGTTTAAAGCCCATGGCACTGTGGCTAACCTCCCTAGATGTGGACGGAAAAGAAAAATTGACGAGAGATTTCAACGAAAGATTGTGCGGATGGTGGCTAAAGAACCTCGACTAACATCCAAAGAAGTTCTAGCTGCCCTGCAGTCCGAGGGTACAACAGTGTCAACCTGTACTATCCATCGGCATCTGAATGAAAAGGGACTCTATGGTAGGATACCCAGGAAGACCCCACTGGAGTTTGCCAAAACTTACCTGAGAAAGCCAAAAATTTTTTGGAAGAATGTTCTCTGGTCAGATGAGACAAAAGTAGAGCTTTTTGGGAAAAGGCATCAACATAGAGTTTACAGGAAAAAAAAAGAGGCCTTCAAAGAAAAGAACACGGTCCCTACAGTCAAACATGGCGGAGGTTCCCTGATGTTTTGGGGTTGCTTTGCTGCCTCTGGCACTGGACTGCTTGACCGTGTGCATGGCATTATGAAGTCTGAAGACTACCAACAAATTTTGCAGCATAATGTAGGGCCCAGTGTGAGAAAGCTGGGTCTCCCTCAGAGGTCATGGGTCTTCCAGCAGGACAATGACCCAAAACACACTTCAAAAAGCACTAGAAAATGGTTTGAGAGAAAGCACTGGAGACTTCTAAAGTGGCCAGCAATGAGTCCAGACCTGAATCCCATAGAACACCTGTGGAGAGATCTCAAAATGGCAGTTTGGAGAAGGCACCCTTCAAATCTCAGGGACCTGGAGAAATTTGCCAAAGAAGAATGGTCTAAAATTCCAGCAGAGCATTGTAAGAAACTCATTGATGGTTACCGGAAGCGGTTGTTCGCAGTTATTTTGTCTAAAGGTTGTGCTACCAAGTATTAGGCTGAGGGTGCCATTACTTTTGTCCGGCCCATTTTTGGAGTTTTGTTTAAAATGATCAATGATTTGACTTTTTTTTCATTCTCTTTTGTGTTTTTTCATTGCAAGCAAAATAAATGAAGATATTATTACCAAAGCATTTGTGATTGCAATCATTTTCTGGAAGAAATTGAGTATTATCTGACAGAATTGCAGGGGTGCCAATACTTTTGGCCAGCACTGTATATAAATAGGGTTAACAGGGATAACCTCAGGACAGATTAGAAATATTCTCTAAAATTGAGAGGATGTCAAAAGTGTTGAATGGTTAAGTACATTTAATGCATTTTGTCCCTGTTGAACAGTTATAAGTGCTAAGGATACTTCAAGTATAACTTGAGGGGAGATGCCTAAGTGCTCATATTAAATTAGACTAATCAGTAAAATATATGTATTTGCAATTCTCCTACTTTGGCAATGATGATTTACTAGACAGCCAGTGGATAAGAAAAAAATATAGTATAATAACAAAACTCAATCATACATCCGAAGAATAAAAAAAAAAACTGTAAAGTTAGTTGCTGATGGTACAAAGGAATCATGGGAAACATAGTTCAGAACATTACAAGTAGGTTCATGCCTCAACTTCACAGCTACTTTTCTGCACTGTATGTTAGTGGTCATCACTAGTGGTTATTTTTTTTTATTACACGTCAATCTGGCATTGTGAATCATCTAGCAGTTCACTTCTCTAATAATGGGTGGACAAAGTAAGGCTGAGGGGATTTGTGGAGGAAATGATCCAGCTGCATTTGTGATGACTTGTGTGGTTAAATCTTCAGTAACATTGCATGGAGAAAGCCTCCTTCAATTTGTTCCCAATAGACTTTGTGCTTAATACTTACAAGTAGAGGCAATATACTCAGTTAAGGTAGTCTGATAAATAATGCCTAAAAGGGTTATCCACTTTCATATATAGTTGTTGGCCCATTCTTAAGATACTGTCAGGACCTCCGCAGCTCAGATGTTTACATGCCAGGAGCTGTAGTGTCTTCTTACTCTGTCTTTGAAATTGGTGGTTATGAGTTACTGTAGCGGTGTCCAATTCAAGTGTATAGGCTACTAGGCTTTAAACAATTCCAGGCATTGTGGTCACTTCAAAACAGCCAATAAACCCCTTAAAGCAAACCTGTTAGGTAATTTCTGCTACCCTATCTGATTGCAGGATATGACAGAAGCAGAGAAGCTGAGCTACATCATATCTGTATTGGTTTATATGTAAAGTAAATCCTAACATGATTGAGAGAATCCTGCTTCCCACCCACACAGAAAGGGTGACAGATTTTTGTGTATTCACATTGATACAGAAAAATCTGTCAATCATGATGTGTGGGTGGGGTAATCAGGACTCTCATTGTCTCTTCTAGGAGTCCTGTCAAGGTTTACTTAAGTTTTCACTCAGAAATCCTGCCCAAATCATATAAACCTCCCACCCCAGCATGTCCTTCAGCTCCCCCCACCACAATGACTTCTCCCCATGCGGCCACTTCCCAACAGACCAGTAAATCCAGAAATCCGTCTTTATCTGGCCACAGTCTGACCTTCACACGGGCCCAGGTGAGGAAGGAGATGAAAAAGATCAAGGCGAGGAAAGCCGCAGGGCCAGATGACATCAGTGCAAGGCTAATTAAGACTTGCGGGGACCAGCTGTGTGGTATAATTACATATATGTATAATATGAGCCTGAGGCAGGAAATAGTCCCTGAATTATGGAAATCTTCTTGTGTGGTGCCAGTTCCAAAGAAACCCCACCCTATGGACCTCAACGACTACAGACCTGTAGCACTGACATCCCACCTGATGAAGATCTTGGAGAGATTGGTTCTCACACATCTCCGCCCCCTAGTGAGCCCCGCTATGGACCCCCTCCAGTTTGCTTATCGGCCGGGCATTGGGGTAGATGATGCCATCATCCATCTTCTGCACAGGGCTCTGTCTCACCTGGAGAAACCAGGGAACACAGTGAGAATAATGTTCTTTGACTTCTCCAGTGCTTTTAACACCATACAGCCCAGGTTATTGAGGGACAAGCTGGGCCTTGCTGGAGTGGACCACCACCTCTCCAACTGGATCCTAGACTACCTCACAAATCGACCTCAATACGTGAGAGCCCGAGACTGTGTGTCAGGTACCGTGATCTGTAATACGGGGGCACCTCAGGGTACGGTTCTCGCCCCTTTCCTCTTCACACTGTACACTGCAGATTTTAGGTGCAACTCATCCAGCTGCTACCTACAGAAGTATTCTGACAACTCTGCAATAGTGGGTCTCATCACAGATGATGATGACAGGGAGTACAGAGAACTGAACCAGGATTTTGTGGACTGGTGCCACCGGAACCACCTGAAGATTAACGCGGGGAAGACCAAGGAGATGGTGGTGGACTTCCGCAAAGGCAGAAGCCCTCCTAAACCAGTGGACATCCTGGGGACGGGCATCGAGATTGTGAACACCTATAAGTACCTGGGTTTGCTCCTTAATAATAAGCTGGACTGGGCAGATCATATGGAGGCCCTGTACAGGAAGGGCCACAGCAGGCTCTACCTGCTTAGGAAACTGAGAGCCTTTGGAATCCGGGGGGCACTTCTTAGAACTTTCTTCAACTCGGTAGTGGCATCAGCCATCTTCTTTGGAGTGGCCTGCTGGGGGAGCAGTATATCAACCAGGGACAGAAATAAACTTGACAAGCTGATTAGAAAGGCCAGCTCTGTCCTGGGGAGCCCACTGGACCCAGTGCAGGTGGTAGGTGACAGAAGGATACTGTCCGTGGTGAGCTCCATGCAGAAGAAGAAGTCCCATCCCATGCATGAGACTGTGATCACGCTGAGCAGTACTGTCAGTGACCGACTGCTCCACCCTAGGTGTGAGAAGGAGCGCTATCGGAAGTCTTTCCTCCCCACCGCGGTTAGGCTGTACAACCAACACCGACCTAAGCGGAGATCATTACACACAGAGAACTGAAATATCTCTCTGCCTGTTAAATCCCCCCCCCTCCTCTGCTACGTCCTATCTGTCTGTCTGCTATTAATGTAATGCCTCTCACCTTGGAACATTCCTGTACATGTTGTATTTGTATTTGTATCTGCTTATCTTTGCTGCTGTAACACACTGAATTTCCCCATTGTGGGACTATTAAATGACTATTATTATTATTATTATTATTATTATTATTATTATTATATCACAGAAGTAACCTGACAGGTTCACTTTAAATGTTGTATAATGAAGAGTTCTGCAACTTTCCAGCATGCAGTATTTTGGGGAAGATTAATGAAGACTGGTGTTTCCTACACCAGTCTTGATCTTTGCTACGCTAGAGTAAGATGTGTCTAATTTATTAAGAAGCTCACATCTCTAAATAAATGAGTTGCATCTTTTGCACTCGGTGCACCAGAATTTCAAATTTATGCCAGGTAAGAGCTGGCGTAGATTTGTGCTGTGACATTTTTTAAAGTCTGTGCGACAAAATTGGCATGTTTTTTTTATTTTACTACAGAAACTGGCTTAAAATATTTAGTAAATTCCCCCTTTGTATCTCAGTTCTGTACTGTTTTCAATAAGCAGGGCTGGAGGCTGTCAGGGAACATCCATTACATCTATGAACTAATGATGTTCTCTTCATTCTATGCAATCTTCTTTAATGAAAATGGTATACCTTGAGGTCTCTTGTTCTTACCACCAATGGGAGTCTCGGAAAGTAGACTCAAAACTATAATACTTTTATTACATTTGTAACTGACATCTCATAAAAGTCAAATAACGGGACAAACCTTTTAGTCACCACCCAATGCTTAGACATTGCATACAGTAGCATTTTACTTTCAGTTTACTGTCCAACTACATGCCTATCTTTTTTTCTACCAAAGCAGTCTGTTTTATCCCTTATGCCATATTTGTGTTGCGTTCTTTACAGAGTGCCACACTAAGCTCAGTAGGAGTTTCTAAAGTCAACCCCTGGTGAGAGAACCCCTTTCATTTCCTGCAGAGCTACAGTCAAGCTGAGAAAAAATGGAAATTTCAGGGAAGACCTTGGCAGCTTTCACACAGCTAGTCCAAACTCATCCTGTCAGTGAAGACATAAACAGCTACATCTCCAAAGTGAAGTTAAAAGTACAAAATATGTTTTATATTATGTATTTGTATAACAGGTTTTTTTTTATATTTTTAATGCCTTTTTCTCCATTTTATTTTTGTTCTCCCTTTAATTAAAGTTGGTATATTCTGTCACTTATAGTATACGGCTTATGCTAGGTTCACACTAGCATTCGGATTTCCGTTCTTGGGGTGCGCATGGGGACCCGAAAGACGGAAACCCTGTCCACTTAAAAAGTGTTTACACGTGGAAACCCGCGGACTATAATGGGGTCCTCCTTGCAGGACTTTTCTCGCCACCGATAGTAGGCAGATATCTTGTCTTAATTTGCATCATTTTGTTAATTGAAAAAAAATAAACTATTAACCCTTATTTTTGAAAGAATTCCTACTTTGCATCATATTTTTTTTTGAAACCTGCATAAAACTTTTGCCCAGTACTGTGTGTTTATATATATATATATATATATATACACAAAGCAGGTTTGTAACTATAGGAGGTACACAGGTAGCAGTCACGCTAATATCCTGCTTCCTAAGACAGCTTGTGACACAAAAGGACAGCTGGCTCATTGGACCCAGCATCTTCATGCTTTAACAATGGATGAATTAGGAAGCAATATAATCATCATTTTTTTTTTTTATTTTTTATTTTTTACTGTGACCCTTCTGAAGTCCATTCAATTTACTGTATATATATATAGAACAACATGGCAGCATTTATCAGAATTCACAACCAAAGCCCCCCTCCTTTAACTACTATTCCACACAGTTCACATTTTGTAACTCTTCATATTGTTTTCCATCTGTCTGTTGCTTTTTACCCATTTTTTCTATATTGTAGAGTTTCACAAGTGCAAATATTAAGCACTGATTCTTTTATGATTTGTGATACTGTAATCTCATATGGTTCATAACATTGGATTTTAATGCATTTTTCAAAGAAAAGAAGTGTTGTGAACAAGACAATGACAGGTACTGCTGATGAGATGTCATTGCCACATAGATAAAAGCAAATGTTCAACACACAAGAGTTGGTATCCTGCCCTGTAAGATAGAGCTACTAATGTATCTAGAGTTTTCCAGTTCAGAGAAACAAACCTCAGAGACACTTCACCAGACTAGACCTTGGATATTGGTAACATTATGTTATTTATTTGAGTTTATTATTCATTTGGCAATTTCTTTTATGTATTCATACCAAATTATAATTCTCTGAAGATTGAAGACTGCAAAGGTAGCCCAACTGCATGTAAACAAGCCATGTGAAGTATAGCTATAACACATAATGGCAATTTCAATCATGTTGGTCTTCCTTCACAGTTGTCCAATATAAGCTTTAGGGGCTGCAGGCAAAAACTGAAAAAGACAGTGGTGGAACCACATTGCTTTTTTTCCTCTGCGGACTTTCTGCTTCAATTATACCTATGGGAAAACCACCGGCATTTCCGTAGGTATAATTGACATGCTGCGATTTACAAAAATGCAATGTTTGAAATTGCAGCATTTCCACTGCAGATATTTTTTGCAGATATGTGTGGATGGGATTAGCCAGAATCCCATCCACTTTGTAGGTACTGTAAAATACTGTGGTTTTTGCACAGCATTTCTGCCATGGACAAACAAAGTTTTTTTTTTCGCAAAGTGGGGCCATGGCTTTAAGGAGTATTCCCATCTTCAGGATCATATTTAAAGTTGTAGCTCAAGCTAAATGAAGTGTTTAACCTAATACATTGCTTTATCTATCTTGTTCCATTAGTGAGATACTACTGAATATGTCTCCTCAGTGTTTACAGCTTGTTACCTAGGCTTCAGACCATCTTTGCTCTCTAGCAGCTCTGACTGGACTGATCATCAGTTCCTGTTCCCAGCCTTCTTTGTTCTCTTCTCTTCACTGTGATTGATCACTAATAGAGCAATATGTCAATTCTGCTTATCTGCTGAGCCTTGGAAAAAGCTAGAACAGTGCTTTAACAGTGTCTCTGCTATCTATGTAAGTAAATCTAGAGATAACACTTTGCAGTTAAGAACATGTCTCAGAACATGTAGCTGGTCTGAGCTTGATATTACAAAGACTAAGCCCGCCCACAAATTTGTCAGTGAAACCAGGAAGTGGAGGGGAGAGGAGAACAGTTGTAACCCTTAGATAGGAAAACCCCTTCAATTGCAAATTTTTAGGACCTACATATGTGTCCACCCTTTTCTTAGCACACATTGCAACATGCTACAAAATCATTTTATTTTAACCCCTTACTATTATGGCAGATGTCGGATATTTAAATATGATGGCCGCCATAGCCGCTAGGTCTTTGCTGTATAAAATGGCTGACCAAGGTGCCATTTTCCTGGCGGCGCACAGGCGATGCCATTTTGAGGAGGATTGCCGGTGCCTGTAACGAGATCTGTGTCCGGCAATCCATTGTCATGGCTTTGTAATGCATTGCATTGGTGATCAGACACCCTGGGGTTCAAGACCCCTAAAGGGTCTATTAAATACAGTATAAAAGAAAAATTAAAAATTCAAATCACTGTCCTTTCCCTAGAATGCATATAAAAGTAAAAAATTACTGTGAAAAACATACACATTAGACATCCCTGTTTCCAAAAATGCCTGGTCTAAATTTTGAATTTTTTTAAGGGTTAAAATGTAAATACAACTATATAAATTTGGTATCCTCAGAATCGTACCGAAACATAGAATACAGGTGACATGTCATTTTGGCCACACAGTGAACACCATAAAAATGAAGCCCGTAAGAAAGTCGCACAAATGCACTTTTTCTCCAATTCAAAATTTTTTTTCCAGCTTCCCAGCACATCGTACAGAATATTAAATGATAACATTATGAAGAACAATTTCTCCTGCAAACATTAAGCCCTCATATGGCTCTGTGAATGGAAAAATAAAAAAGTTATGGGGTTTTGAAAATGGGGAGTCAAAAACAAAAATCGAAAAGTACATGTGGCGGGAAAGGGTTAAAAGACTGGTTATCTTATGATACACACATCCAGATATGTCCGGTCAATAGGAAAGATAAGGGAGGACTGTATTCACATCTATATTTTGCCAAGGATGGGATTGGAGCACAGTACAGGGACATAAAAAGAAATCAGTATATCAAAAGACGCAACTGTTGATTCTTGAGAAGCTTTATAGTATATAGTAGGTGATAAAGGACCCAAGGGAGTGGGGAGGCGGTAAATAAGTGCTGAGCTTTCATGCTGTAAAAGGACAGCTAGGAATAGGAATGGGGCTCCACTTAGACTTTGCTTTCCTGTATACCTGCACCAGTTCGAACATTCGTCTTGTGAAAAAAAAAGTTAGTTTCACACAATGGGGCACAACTTAAATACAAAGTAAATGGGTAAACTTGGCAAATAGTCTTAGCACAAGACAAACTATCATTAGCACAATACGAAAATTCCTTGGCAAACGCTACAACTGTACTCTTTAAGAGAAATGGTAAGTCAAGTTTCATTTTTCTCCATATATGAAGTTGCAGATATATTAACATAACGTTAGGACACTGTTTCACCATAGTACTACTAATAGGAATCTGACCATCCATACATTTATTGTGATGAAAATGCTCTTACGCTGGTTAATTCCTCAACTTTGGGAATAACTACATCTGTATTAGCCATAGCAGCTCCTACAAGGTTCAGAGGTAGAGGGGGCCCACTTAGGTACCAGAAACTATAGAAATTTCTGTAGTTCAGTTTACTTTCAACACAGTTAGGATCCTGACTTCACTATATGATCCTAGGAACCTGTTTTTTTTAACGTTTCATCTACCTAAAAAATATGAGAGTGGAAAGATTTAATGAAACAGAAAGTGGTACACATTGGTTTATTTTATGGAAAGATGCTTTTATGCTGTGACTGTACTACTGCGGTGACCAGATGGAAGGTAACGCTGCAGTTGGGATTGCGGGGTGCAAACAGCGCAGACTTGTCACGGTCTCTGGGCACGAGGGCGCAGCACTGGTGCTGTCCCACGTTACCACCACTGGTACCGGTGATGAGGGGGCTGCACAAATGTTGCTGGTGATTGTTCCCCCGGGGCGCTTCCCCTATACTGTGCCGACTGGTGGTGTTTGGGGCGCCCTGATGTTGTCGGTGCAGAGTCAGACACAGAAACGGTTGTAAAGTTGAACTTTTACTTCCATGGGTGTGGAGGCACAAATGCTTAAACAGTTTCTTCAATACAAAACAACGGGGTACGCCTGGTGACACAGCAAAGTCCTAGGGTGCAGGGCAGACTTGATGAAAGGTGTTCCTAGCCCCTTATACTTCAGTGTTACAGCCCTAAGGTGCGTCTGGGCTCCTATTTGGCTCATAGGAGGATGCCCACCATGATACTAGTACATAATATTCCCCACTCACGTTATGTGGTCCTGATAGCTCAGAGTTTCGGGGTGTAATAGTCATGGTGGCAGGATATTCCACAGGTCTGGCTTTGGCCCCTGGATCCTGTGATACTGGCTATGGAGCACGTGTTCCAGAATGTTCTCTCCACAGTCTCAGGCTGACAAGATAATGATGCTTGACTTCCTTCAGGGCGATGGCTAGGCAGACAGGGGACAGGATCTTCTGAATAGCTGGAGTATGTCAGCTCTCCAACCTTCCTGGGCCTGTCTAGGACTTGAGATTCCTGCACTAAACTCACTGCTTTCTTCACAGGACATCACACTTATCTCCTCACCTCCTCCTCCTAACACTCCACACTTCTAACTCCTCACACGCAGGACCTTCCTGCAGGGGTGTTACCATGGGGACCCAGTGATCAGCTGACTCCTCCCCTTTTCCCAGGCGATGTCCTCCCATTGGACATTTGGTTACTATTCAATCCTATGGGAGGTGTAATGCATGTGTGAGGCTCACTAGGTGGCGCTGTGTTGTGTGAGACTCAGGACCCCCTGCTATGTCACACAGGCTATGAAGCAACAGGAAATAATACAATGCACAGAGATCACCCTCAGCCCAGCCATAGCCAGCTCTGGGATGCCACACTACTGCTTTAAAGCCGTCTGTGTGCACTAGACCTTAAAATATTTGATCACCAGTGAACAGAATTATTCTAATAAATTGGTGGATATAAACGTAAACTACATGCTTGTTTTGTGCTAATGTACTTTTTTGTTTGCTTGGGGCATCATTTTGAGGTATAATATTACAATTTTTTTGGCTGACGCAATGTGGAGCTGGAGAAAATTCATTTCTATTTAAAATTATATTAATACATGAGTCATGGATTATACTCACAGAAACGACAGTAACAACGTAGGTGTCAATACAAATAAACATTGAATGCTTGAGATATATAAAAGTTCTCTAGATATAAACATATTATATTTTCCCTGTCTATAAGAATAAAATTCTACAACAGCACAAAAATCAATTTGGTCCCTGTATACATTTTACCCTACACAAAGCCCCAGAATTAATTACCCCTATATTTCTGACATGTGAAGAGTGTAAGTTCCATATACAGCTCTGTGCGTAAATTGACTTACTCACATACATATTTATGCTTTGATAAAATATTGAAAAATTACTTTTCTCAAGGACTAAAGCAATTTGATTTTTCATTTTATACCTCAGAGTTTTCCTACATCTGCAGGTTTTTTTTTAAAGTGATTTGAAAGCTTAATACCGACGAAGTGGTGTACTGTGATTCCTGGTGCTAGGCACTCGTCCAGAGCTGCGTTCAGTACTGTATATTGTAAAACCACTATAATGGCAGAGCAGTGAGGCATGACATCTCCTTATTTAACGGGCCTTCCATAATTTAAGATGTTACACACTTTAATCTGATGCTGTGTGTTAGTCGCTTGTACTGGACATAATAAACAAGTTAGCGGAGGGATTGGTGGAGCCACAGAAATGCCAGCTTAACATAAACATTGCTTGGAAAACATGGAACATGCTGCATTAAATATTGTTACAGGAAGAAGAGCACCGAGCCAAGTATTTCCCCATGGAGAATAGGGGAATAAGCTTACTCTCTAGGAAATAGTATTTTAAGCACATTTTAAAGTGTACCTATGCCCTAGCTATAATTTCATAGATATTAAAAGTTAATATTGGGGAGCTCAAGTTGCTTGGGTAGTTAGACCACAGGTGATTACAACAATGAAGCGGCAGAGGTGCTTTATTGAGTAGTATGCCACTGAACCATAAAATGGTTGTATTGTAGTTTTAGTCTGCTACAAGTGCCAGAGGGATAGGTCTAGGCCAGACAAGAATTTGCTAAAAATTTGTCAAAAGAATCAGATAATTTGAAATGGCAGATCATTTGTCATTGATCATATACCAACATACATTTAACAAACTTTACATAAATCAATAGTACACTGAGTGAACATGGTGAATAACACTATTTCTGGCCATTACATGACTTATATTTTGGAAATTGTAACAGTTTTCCCTTTGGCATGCTCTATCTGTAGTTTGAATTCCTCTCTGCGCAGGTGGGTGTAAACTAGCTCCCATGCACTGCACTGCTCTAATGTGAGTAAAGTACTTTGTAATAAAAAGCTCCAACACCACACTAAACCTGCAAATCTTCACAGAGACAGATATAGCAGGGATTTTCAGAGTGAAAATCATTTTAGCAAATGGAGGAAAAGCATGGAAACAACCAGATGAGTATAGAAGGAAGCATTTTCTTCTTATAAGATATTTTACAATGTTTCTTATAATCACCTGGACTACTTATTTATGCTAAGTTGTTGATAGTTTAGTGAAGGAATTTAAGAAGGAAGCATGTTATATTTCATATTGACTTCCTGTGTTTTGACCCTGCTTTCTTACCTATGATGGTTAGATGCAAGACCACAATAAAAGCAATAACAAGCAATTGGCTGATAACTGGGAGCAGTAGTGACAGCTACAACCAGAACACTTCTGTGAGCCAAGACAGACCCCCAGACACCTTCACCACAGCTCGTCGTGAAACAAGATGGACATTGCTGGATCTGGGGAGCTAAAATGTCACCAAACAGAAAATTGTACTAATAGTAAATCCGCTGCCGCAGAAATCAACACAAGGACCACTAAAACTTAAAAAGTGGTGTGGACAGAAGAGAAGTTGTACAGCAGGGTCAAAACCAGGAGAGACGATTAAGCAGAGACGGGAGACAGAAGCAAAATCCAAGAAACTAACCAAAGGTCAAAAACTCAGCTGGGAACGTTACAACAGAATCAGAGGCAACAGGGAAAGCCAAAGAGCAAACCAGAGGTCCCAAATAATACAGATACACACACAATGGAAGCCAAACTAGCAGTAACAAACTAATAGTCAGAACATGTCTCAGGATAGCAGGTTCTAATATAGGTCTCCTCAGTTGCTAACTGGACCAAATCAGGAAGCCTTTGAAACTGCAAAAGCTTCCCAGGTTGCCATGGTAATGTCAAAGGTACCACAGCCGGATAGAGAATCCTGACATTACCTATTGCCGTTCCCTTTTTGCTTATCAATGCATTTATGCTTTTCAATGTATTTCTCCAGTTGTGACTATTGGCCAGAACACTGACTTTGCCAGTGTTTTCTCCTACTTGTTACTCCCAGTTTATTTCCTGACCCACTACTTTCACTATTCTGTAGTTTAGACATTGTTGCTTCTTCCAGTTCCCAACCAATGACTACTCTGAGATCTGGGAATCTGACTAGTTAAAGAGCTTTCCAGCTGCTTTCTTCAAGAAATGTTTCTACAACTGTCCATGAACTGTACCTGGACAGGCATTTCAGTTCTGAGGTCAGTACCAGACCATTTGCATTCTCATGGTTCCACTTTCGAAGTATGCCTACCCAACACTATAAAACAGCAGAGTCTTATTGAAATTGGTGGACTTCAGCTATTCACTTTTTAGATTAGTGGATTGGTATAAACACCCGGCTCACAAGCTATATGTGCCAGTGAGGGAGTTCTTGGCAGGGTTCCCCTTGGGCCATCTCCTATGGCACTCTCAGAAAGTAATTATCCATACCTGCCAGATGGAACCCTTTTGCAGGACAAGATGTACTTTTTACTTTACCATTTTGGGGTATATATAACTTTTTGATCACGCTCCATATTTAGTCCATTTTTTTGTGAGATGAGATGACAAAAAAATAATTCTGGCCAGGTTTTATTTTATGGTGTTTGCCATGAGATTAAATAATGCTTTATTTTTATTGTATGGGTTATTATAGACATAACAATAACAAATATGTATTGGTTTTTATTTTTTTACATAGCAAACCATTTTTGGTTCTTTATTTATATATTTATTTATTTTACAGTTAGGAATTTTTTTTTTTACATTTAAAATTCAGTTTTTTGGTCTTCTAGCTTCAGTATTATACACTTCAATACAGAAGTACAGGCATGTATACCGGCTATAATCATAGGCTGCCAGAGACCAAGGGAGAAGATGGAAGACCTAGGGTCACTAATCAGAACCTGGATTGCCATGGGAACGCCACAATGTTGGGTGGGGGGGGGGCTGAAAAGACTAATGATAGATATAAGAAACCCTTAGATGCCACATAATTAACTGCGGCATCTAAGGGGTTAATACCCGCGTTTAGAGTGTGGGTGTTATAGGTGGGTATCAGCTGTAGCCTACTTGAGATTCTGAGCAGGCTCCATTTCCATGCCTTAAAAGCATGGTGTGTTAAGTGTCTTATTTCGGCATAGTGTGGTAAGGAGTTAAATATAGTGTAAATGCTGCATTATAGTGTAACTGTCCTGCAGACTCTTACCTATCAGAATCTTTTATCATGGTTGGCTCATTATAGTTTTCAAGCATCAAAACCACTACTGTGCCCTTATTGGCACGATTCCTGGATTCAGCCTGTCTTCCTGCCCATGCTGCTGAACCTAGCAAACTGTCCTGGCTTTAGCTATGAGTTTGAAATATAATGCTTCTATTTTTAATGACCATGACACCCTACCTTGCTGATTGTGGTACTTCTCCACTTCATTTCCGCAACGAACCTAATGGATGCTTAGAAGAATAAGTAATTGAAGGGAAGCAGGTGTTTAAATAAACCAACTACTACAGATCAGACCTAAGCATCACATTAAGCTAATTTTGCTTACTGAGCTGCTTGCTATGCAATAATGAAAATACTGTAGGATCCTTAAAGTGAGATAATTAGAAATTTTGCTCTTATTAAAGAAATTGTATAATATACAGTAATAAGACACTAAACCTGTACACTGTTATGGAATTTTACGATACAAAAATTTCACTAATTCAGTTTAAAATAAATCCTAATACTGTGTAGACAATAAACCTCCTAAGTTTACAGTACACATATAAAAGTACATAAATAATTTAAAACACATATGCATTAGGTATCCCTGTATCCAAAAATGCTTGGTCTACAGACTTTTAAAAATATTTTTCCCATGTGGTGGAGGCCATAGCCGTTTTTTTGCTGTTTCACCTCTCACAAAAATTTGAATATAAAGCGATCAAAACATCAGACATTCCCCAAAATGGTATAAATAAAAAGTACATCTAGCCCCACAAAAAAACTGAATATATATTAGGAATACATGCATACACAGAAAGCATATAGATCGCTACAATTACATATGAAGGGTCCTATTTACAAGCATATCAATGCTCTATTTCCATGAGTTTACAGACATATTGATACTCTATTCCCATAAGAAGTGGCAGAAGGTACATATACTGTGAAAAAATGCCTGTTTTTACATGCTCTAATAAAGAAGTTTGGAAGTCTGGATGTGAGTGCCGCTGCTTTGGCTGTAAAAATGAAGTCCATAAGAAAGTCGCACAAACACAGATTTTCTCCAATTCCACCCTTTTCTGAATTTTTTTTTCCGGCTTCCCAGTACATTGTTTGTAATAAAATGGTTCCTTTATGAAGTACAATTTATCCCAGAAAATTAAGCACTGATATGGCTCTGTGAAAAGAAAAGTAAAAAAATGGCAATGGAACACCAGCCCTGAATCTCGTTCCGGGTGCCGGTGATCCTACCAAAAATGGGGCTTTGGTCAGCTTTAACCGAGGTGCCAGGGGCCTTAATGCCTGCAGGCATTAGCGCTCTGTCTTTGCTGTATAATACAGCAGAGACCTGGCAGCTATAACGGCCCCTCAGCTCCTGAGCAGCCGCCATATTTGAATACAGCAGATGTTGGGAAGGGGTTAAAAGAGAAGATTTATTGATGATCATAATTTTTTTTTCTTTTACTTAATTTAATAAAATGGCTAAAGAAGTTTTTGTAGTGAAGTTTTTATTTCAATAAAAAAATTCTTAAATGTCTGTGTTTTTTTTACCACCTTATTAATAGCTGCTGTCTGATTGACAACATCTATTATGAAGGCAATGCATACTGTTTGTCACTAAGAAGAATCACGCTAATCCCCCAATTATTACCACAACACCCACTTCCACCAGTGGTGCTGGGAGGAGCAGGGAATAATCCAGTATCCCTATGTAAGGGAATTACCAGTTGAGCAATTTGCCAGTGCTGCTGCAGAACCCTGGGGGGAGGGGCACAACAAGACAGTGAGCCCTAAAGCTGAACCCCCCACTGTCCCTGGCTAACTTGCCCGATCTGTCCTAGGCGACCGGTCGATCAGTCCCTTCCTAATATAAGTATCACACAGAACAGGACAAGACAAAACAACACAGAAGCAGAGTGAGCAAGCCAAGGGGTCGGTAACAGTTGAGCAATGCAGTACAAAATCACAAACCAAGAGAATAGTCAGAGACAAAACCAGAGGTCAGAAATAGGAATTCAGGGAAGCAGAAAAGGAACTAGCAGGGACAAGTCACAAAACAGAATCAATAGCCAGCGAGCATGTGAGGGCTGACAACCTGTTTATAGAAAGTCAGGACCCGCCCCAGACTGGATTGGTAGACAGACTGTCAATCACACAGGCAAGGCTGAGATTAACTATTAGTGGAGCAGAGGAAAATCAAGGTGCTGAGACGGATGTGGTAGAAAATCAATTACATACTCTAGGACAGTGTTCAGACTGAGCAACAAGAATCTTAAACAAGGAATCAAACTGAGCACGCCTACTGCGCCGCCGCGTGCAGGCGGTGGGTGATGCAGAGACCTGAACAGGCAGAGACGTTACACCCTACTATCTAGTGATGGATAGGTACTGTATGTACAGTACGGTATGTTTCTTCTCACCCTGGTAATGCTAGGCTGCAGCTGTTTTATTGTATCTGGATGGTTATGAAAAATGGGATGGTGTACATTTTTTTTTTAAATCATTAATTGAAAAAATGATGTGGGGACCCCCATTTTCATAACTAGCATTGACCCTATGATTATTAGACCAGCTGTCATGATGAAAAAAAAAAAAATCA
The DNA here is from genome assembly GCA_947044405.1 of Leptodactylus fallax. NCBI lineage: Eukaryota > Metazoa > Chordata > Amphibia > Anura > Leptodactylidae > Leptodactylus > Leptodactylus fallax. Next base: position 3,937,688 of record CAMRHE010000097.1, read on the forward strand.
ATCCCACGAAATACACTAAACACGCTTGTCAGGGTATAAAGTTCTTTACAGGGTGATTACACACCATACAAATGAACATGACTGTGTAGAATGTGCTCATGTTAATGACAGGCAGCGGGGCCATAAGATATCAATAAATTATCTGTTTGTGGAAATCTCCATTAATTGCTATTATAAGTGAGATGGGTGTTTAATTGAGCAATAAATGCTATGGACCAGTGGCCCATGTCTTGTTGTTAGGCTGTAAATGGTAATAACCTTTGAATAAAGATAAATCTGTTGCCTCGAGATATAAGATTTTCAAAGTCATAGCAGTCATTGAGTACATCTGTCCTGAGAGCTACAGAGCACCACCCTGTCTGGGGTGGCTCACTGAAAAGAAAGTAGTCAAACTAGAGAAAAATTCAAATAAAATAAAATGTCACTTATGCTCCATAAATAACTATATATACATATCTCAGACAGAATAAGATGCATATTTTAGTGAGTTAAAACCTTGCTAAAAAGTCCCTGCATCTTATAGCCCAATGTCAACGGGGTCTGAGAGCTTACTTAATGATTGAGAGAAGCACTGATAAAGCATTTTTCCTGATCAGTGAGAGAGATGAGTTTATGTCAGATCAGTGCAGGGCAGGAGAGAGGAAGCTACCCTTTCAATAGTACATCTGGTAGACCATGGTCCGAACGTGGACAGGGTCCACCAACTATCTGGGCCCCTGCTTCCATAATGAGAGAAACACTGACCTGCTAACCACTGCCCTTTTACATTACACTAATAGATTACAATACTGGACGCAGGGTTCGGTAATTTTTTCAATTGCCAATTGCTGCTGTCGCTATTGTAATGTGTTAATGCTAAAAGAGATGCAGAAAAAGCTCAAGCAGTTATGACAATGGCAAAGCAGTTCCGTTATGTCATGCAAGTAGAACGTTAATAACTAAAAAGACAACAGTAAGACAGAAACATCAATTTTGAATGTTCAGTATAGATGTGTTTGGTCTGCTGTTTATCTGCACTCAGATATCCTTGACCTTGGCATATCAGCATTCTCTTGGTTACAATATCACCAGAGTTGTGGTGAAAATGTGGCTGCTCTAGTCTAGTGCCAGTGCTAATACTTGGATTATGCTAAAGAACAGAGTGGCTGGCATGCTCCTCATTAAAGAGACTGAGAATATCACCTTCATAACATTCAGCCATCATCACAGCCATCTTCCTCAAGTTGTTTCCACACCTAAACATTTCTTAAAGGTTTCTCCTGAGTGTCCCCACAAAGAAGTGACTCTGACAGCAGTTGGGAGAAACACTCACCTCCCAACTGCTGTCAGCATCACTTCTTTGTGGGCATACTCAAGTGCATTATATTTTATGGTGTCCTAGTGGGAAATTATACTGTAGGGAGAGCACTAAGGAGCATTATACTGGGAGGGGACAACAATGGCAGCCACTAATGGAGTATTAAACTGTGGGTGGCACTAATGCCCCATTAGTATTCCCACACAGTATAATGCCACGTTAGTACCCCCACACAAAGTATAATGCCACATTACTGCCTCCACACAGTAAAATGCTCCATTTTAGGACATTATACCATGTGGAGGCCACTAATGGGGCTGTTTGTGTATATGCACCTTAACTGTTAGCAAATAACACTCTTTGTCTTTTCACTAGCATGCCAGTTAGTGACACTGATCACTCTATTCCAGGGAAGGATACATTCATATGAAATATACTCTTTTAAATTTTTCTTTCCTAAATCTGGGGTGTGTCTTTTAGTCAAATGCTTCTCATTGTCTGAAAAATACTGTATATGTGCAATATGTTGGGAAGATGAATAATAAATAACTATATATTGGATATCTAACAAGCACATTAAGTTCTTCAAGTTGTATTGCGGCTCTCTTCAAGAGATGAGAATTTCAAAACAGAGGTTTGAATTGTTAAAGAATGGACAAAAGCAAGATGGTTATGTCCATTACAAAGCAAAAATGAAAAATAAGTCTACCAGTCCATGCCATAACAATTCATCATACCTTGACAGGATGGCTTGGCTTTTGTTTTACTACCCCCTTTACATCCTATAGAAAAAGTAAAGCAGCTGTATGCTCTGGTATTCTCACTCTCACCTTTTTTTGCTAATGTTGCTTTGATTGTGAAGAGTAGGCGTCCTACAGTATGTACATAGGTTCGTACAGTGCACAGGAAAAGGGTATAGTAGTTTGAGCCCAATTCAAGATGCATAACTACCTGAATGTTATGCGTACCCTTGGTCAAAACCTAATACCAGCAGTGTTCTTAACACCTTCTGCATCTAAGACTGGGTATTAAATAATCAAATCTCCTCAATTTCCTTCACCTTCAGAGTCCTATTTTGAGTTTATTAAATCTGTGTTTACTGACACCTTCTCCTTGAAGTGGCCCATATTACATTTCCCTACTTCTATGATATCTATTGTACTATTTAAGGAATTGTTATGCAGTATCAAAATGGGGAATCTTACATCCATCAGATGGAATCATTTTGTATTTCTTAGAGCTTTACATAAAAAGTGAATGTCTACTTGTTTTGAAACATATGCTATTGTCTACTGTACAGTATCATACTAGCTATAAACATGTTAATTGTGGAGTAATACAACAAATCCGGCACTGCTCCACTGACAGCTTTATGATGGATTTTCTCTCTTCCCTGGCTAATCTGACTCTGCTCTTAAGTTGATACACTAGGTCACATACACATGTGGACAAAATTGTTGGTACCCCTCATTTAATGAAAGAAAAACCCACAATGGTCACAGAAATAACTTGAATCTGACAAAAGTAATAATATATAAAAATTCTATGAAAATGAACAAATGAAATCAGACATTGCTTTTCAACCGTGCTTCAACAGAATTTTTTTAAAAAGAAAACTCATGAAACAGGCCTGGACAGAAATGATGGTACCCTTAACTTAATATTTTGTTGCATAACCTTTTGAGGCAATCACTGCAATCAAACAATTACTGTAACTGTCAATGAGACTTCTGCACCTCTCAACAGGTATTTTGGCCCACTCCTCATGAGCAAACTGCTCCAGTTGTCTCGGGTTTGAAGGGTGCCTTTTCCAGACGGCATGTTTCAGCTCCTTCCAAAGATGCTCAATAGGATTTAGGTCAGGGCTCATAGAAGGCCACTTCAGAATAGTCCAATGTTTTCCTCTTAGCCATTCTTGGATGTTTTTAGCTGTGTGTTTTGGGTCATTATCTTGTTGCAAGACCCATGACCTGCGACTGAGACCAAGCTTTCTGACACTGGGCAGCACATTTCTCTCTAGAATCCCTTGATAGTCTTGAGATTTCATTGTACCCTGCACAGATTCAAGACACCCTGTGCCAGATGCAGCAAAGCAGCCCCAGAACATAACAGAGCCTCCTCCATGTTTCACAGTAGGGACAGTGTTCTTTTCAAGATATGCTTCATTTTTCCGTCTGTGAACATAGAGCTGACGTGCCTTGCCAAAAATTTCGATTTTTGTCTCATCTGTCCATAGGACATTCTCCCAGAAGCTTTGTGGCTTGTGAACATGTAGTTTGGCAAATTACTTTTGTCAGATTCAAGTTATTTCTGTGACCATTGTGGGTTTTTCTTTCATTAAACGAGGGGTACCAACAATTTTGTCCACGTGTGTATACTACATAAGGCTATATAGTGATAAGTATGGCAAGTAAAATATTGTACTGCACTATTTACTTTAATATACTGCATATGCATTATGTTCTCCTATTAACCCACAAATACAGCATACAGGTACAGGACCTATTCTGGGCAAACCACTTCACTTACCTATATATATTTAAGATAAACCACCTCTTTGCCATTAACATCAAGTAATAAATGAATGTATGTCTTTAGAATAATTATTTTGTAATATTAGATATGACACTGGCCTTCCGTGACTTGTAGGAAATAATTTTGTCAACAGCCTTTCGATTTCAATTGCTTTAATACCTCCTTTGTGACTTGTACTATTGTAATGTACTATTCATTGCCCGCAATACTCACAGACACTTTAGTATTTCACAATTTGTCCCTGGAAATACCCTTGAATTCTTATTATTAACAAAACAAATACAAATAAATCTTTTCATTGAGATTTTCAATTCATGTACAGAGCACTTCAATGTAACTAAATATTACTAATTCTAAAATTAAAGGGAACACCCAATTCCTAAAAAATAGCAGTCAGATCTGATGAGGACTGCTGTGTGAGCTTTTTCAGTACTGCTGAATGAAGCACAGATAACTCTTTGTCATAAACTAGCCATAGGATTAATAGTTTAGTGCTTATTTTAATGTTTAAATGCTAAAACCACTTTTGAAATGGAAAAATTGGTTTTTATATATGATAGCGATTACATTCAATAAGGACAGTTGCACTACTCAGTGTCAGACTATAGTCTTCATTCATTTTCAGGCTGCCTAATACCACAAACTACTTTAATTGTAGTCTACTTTGAGACATACTTTCTCACATGTGCCCCTCCCAGTAATAGATATGAGGGCTGTGTGTCCAAAATGCTGCTGTCTATGCTAGCCCTTGTTTATGCAGCTCAAACCCATCTGATCTCTCTTTTACCCCTCCCTCCCTTCTCTTAGTGTTAGTGAAACCAGCAGGGAGAGGGAGCATACCGCAGATGAAAGTATGCATAAGGGTGGGTTCACACTTGCGCCCTAAATGTCGGAAAACAGGATAGGGACTGGATAGGGTAAGGTTTGCGATGCTTTGCTTAAAAACCCATTCACCCTCTGCGCCACGAAGCTGTTTTTTTTCGCTGGAAACAAAGCCGGAGGGTGTAAGCGCACACCAGCGCATTGCTTTAAAAACCCATAGAAGTCCCTATCCTGTTTTCCGACATTTAGGTCGGATTCGCGGCGGACGGGGATACTCCAGCAGGTCACGGCCTATTTATATAAATAAAAAAAACTTATCCTCACCTACCTGTGATGCCTTGATGCAGCCACCGCCTCCTCCTCTTATCCGAGACGTCTATGTCTCAGCGTAGGAGGCGCGATGATGTCATTATATTGCTGCCTGCGCTGTGATGCGGACGTCTCGTAAGCCAGCCCAGGACAGGCCCCGCTCAGCGTTGTTTTTTTTAAAGCGGCCTGTCCTGGGCTGGTTTACATTAGATAGTAAAAAATGCCACCCCCAGACAGTGCGCCCCTGGTGCCATTCGTATCAAACTTGGACCGCAATAACATTAAACTTTGATATTGAGGTGGGGGCCGCAAACTATTGTCCCGAGGGCCGCAGTTGGCCCGCGGGCCGCGAGTTTGAGACCCCTGCTCTAGGGTCTTCTCAAACCCCAGAGTATAATAATTGGAGGCCCAGGGAAGGTGAGAAACAATAACAAAGAGTTATACTCACTTTGCCTTAATTCTGCTGGGTATCCTTGTGGCATTCAAAAGTTCCCAATGTCCTCTTCAGGCCTCTGACTGCTGTCACAAGCCCCATGGTCACCACAGGTCCAATCACAGGCTGAAGTGACCCCAGGGTGTATGACATCAGTTAGAAGCTGGAAGAGACCTAAAGAGTATGTCGGGGGACCCCCCCCCCAGACACCAAGGAAAGTTGGAAAGTTGAGATAAGGTGACTCAGTGTTTGTAATTTTTACTCAGCTCTCCTGGGCCTCCACATATTATAGTCTGAGGAGAAACTTGAATATAATGGCATTTAGTGGGTGGGAACCCCAAAAGTTTCAAATTCGGTTGAACCTAAAACTTTTGGAAAATTCAGGGTAAATACAGTTCTAAACAAATTGGGTCACTCCTTCCTAGTGGCAATTACTATGTTTTATCTACTGAGAAGAAAGAATCTGTATAATGGACAAGACAAAAAGGCCTTCAGGACTACTAGTATGATGGAGTCACTAGATAAGGTTTAACCTACAACACTACAGTGTTAATCCAGAGGCAGTCAAAAACAAAACAATGAGGCTGATGCCAATTGCCCCATGTCAGGGGGAAAAAAATCCTTCCCAACTCCAATCCAGCAATCACTATAAAACCCTGGATCAACTTGTCTTTGCCAAAACCTAAAACCAGCAACCTGTAATATTTTTCAGTTAAAAAAAGACATCCAGGCCCTTTTTAAACCTGCACAGTGAATCCACCATTACCACAACCTGTGGTACTGAGTTTCATAGACCTCACTGCTCTTACAGTAAAGAATCTCTGTTTGTGTTGCTGGTGTCACCCTGTCACTGTCACCAATTCATTGTCACCTAGGAGTAAAAAAACTGTGATAAGATTATTTGTTTTTTTTATACAATTACCTGTTCTAGAGTTTTTGTAAAGAAAGACTATATACACACATTTTACAGATTTAAGCCCTTGATAGGATACTTCCCTGAGTTCTGTATATTGTTGCCACTAGTTAAGCTAGTTTTGTTATAAAACTAATCCTATGCTACCTGAATTGGAGTGTAAGTGGTAGGCGTCAAACAGGAGTTGTTCAAGCAAAGGTGTGGGTTCCTTTCTACTGAATTCAAAATACTATATACCTGACATTGGACTCTGTTATTTTTCTAAATGTAAGCTAAAAGATGTCAAGTGTTGTGTCTTTGGGATAAACATGAAATCATCTCAGCAATTACATATGTTTAATAAGATCAATTTCAGAAAAAAAAAGATATACACAGAGCAACTGTTAAAGTTACATATTCTGGTAGGAACAGAGAAAAGAAGTATACATTGTAGCAATATCCTTCTTAAAAAAAAAAAAAAAGGCATTCATATGCATCGATGTTAAAGTGGTTTCAAAATTAAATCCAAAGTTGCAATATGATGTTAGCCAAATTCTGACTTATTTTATTTTTAGAATTTGTTTGCTGAACATGACATGCTGGTTTGTAGAGCTGCAGGTACAGAGCACAGTAGGCATTCCCTATACCCCTACTTTTTCTCTTTATAATCATAATTCACAACTTTATAATCAAAAGGGAACCATCCAAAAGGAAATGTGGTTAAAGATGCACAACTGCACCACAATTTCTACGCAGAAAAGTGGTCTAAAGTAAGCCAAAAAAGAGCTAACAGAAAGTTTGAGAAAAGTGTCTACAGATTTACCAAATGTATTATTCAGCATCATGAAAATTTGGCACCCTGACTCTATTTATAAGCCTTATATTTGAAGTAACTATCCAGTGACTGCTTAACTTGATTAAATTAGATTGTATTTTGGATTTACAAGCTGGATCATGTGATCATGTGCCATGTCTAGAATGTTAGTATGATCTATTTTGTCAGTCCCCACAGCACAGGTAAATACCAGTCAACACTGTAGAGTAGGGAGGAGGCATATTGACTCGAGTGCCAGCTACTGTTTCCATCAGAACCAGCCAGGAAGTATGGTCCAAATAGTAAGTATTAAGTAAGTAAAACAATCCCTGGATAACCTCTTTAAGACATTATTAATAAATATGTCCTATTTTCTTGTGTATGACACTGAATATAGAGGAAGCCATGACATTTATTATATGCCCAATATATCACTTACTGTATTGTATCAACTTGCTATCTCAAGCTGATTTATTAAGAAGGAACTCAAGAGCCTGAATATATTTCATGGGAGTAATATGAAGGTGTTTTCTTAACTGTACCTCTTCTGTGAGACTAGAGTGATAAAGTCTTAATGATACAGTTTCTCGAGGACTGGTATTTATTCCACAGTAGACACGAGTGACTGCTTGGAATGTAGATTACACTTATGTTTCTCTTTATCAGATTCCTTCTCAAGCCCTTTACCATTCATTAATGACAGAGACAATAAGAGAACAGAAGAAATCTGTCATGTGCTTAGAGTATGGTACCAGCCTGATTACAGATGCACCTGCCATCTCCACCTTAGGTAGCGGGCACATCTTCTGATTGCATAAATCAGGGTTTCCATCTAAGGGAAGGTGACTGGTTTTTCATTTATTATCAATAGAGATGATCGAAGTATTCCAAAATTCAATTTCGGCAACTTCGCTGAATTTCGCGATATGATTCTATTCGATCCGAATTAATATGCGGCGAATAAACAGCTATTTCCTGTCTGCAGATAGCCGGGGTGGGCGGCAAGATGGCGGAAGCCCTTAAATGCCACGGTCATCTTTCTCTCTCTCTCTCTCTCTCTCTCCAGCACGGACAACTTTTATTCATGTGGAAGGATCTGCTAACAAGCAAAGACACGCCTACCCAATCACATCACTAGAGAATATCTTGTGACCATCTGATGTCACAAAGGTCCTTACTAAATATTTGTTACCGCGAAGCATCAGGAAATCCGGATTCCATGTGAATCGAATATTTCCTGAAATTCGGATCAAATTCCACTTCTGCAGCTTCGATTCACTCATCTCTAATTATTAGGTATATCAAAACAATTATCACATATTATTGCAGGTATAGCTGTTCATCGCTAGACTAAATATAACTATCGGTTCTCAGTTTGACAACTGAAAAGTATCTGTTGTCTAACCTGAAAAATATACTATAAGAATATGATGGCAAAGAAAAGTGCAAAAAACATCATTATTGGTCATAAAAAGATGCTAGATGTATAGTATACCATAAGGCGATTTAAGTAAAAGACAAATAACATTTTAGAAAAGGTTATTGAGTTTTTCTAAATTGATGCCCTATCTATATCCCTGTCCCCGTGACAGCACAAGCTGAAGTGTTCACTCAATGTATTTTTAATAGCAGTTTCTTGAGTACTGCAGCAGTTGTCCTATTTAAGTCTATAGGTCTTAAACAGCTGCAGTACTCATGCTATGGATAGGACATCAATTTTGAAAAGCATGCTAATGACGGCAAAAATTTTGTAAACTTGCCTGACAAAGTGGTAACTATTCCCTAAAAATGCAATATACTATTAATTGATAAATAGATGTGAAAACAATAACAACTCCAAATGCTATAGTAACAGGTTGCATACCCAGATAATACTGTATCTGAACACAGTCTCTACAGTCAAAAAGATGATGTGTGTAAAGCCTTCTTCAGCTTTCCAAACCAATTAAGCATCTCCATGCTGCTGATGCCATTGCTTTAACCAGCCAGGCTAATCCATGTTAACTAGCAAATTATTATGGAATCACTTCATGCTACCGGTAGTTTGCCTACTCTTAAGAAAAGCAGTCCAATTTAAAGGGGCAGGTAAATTGTGTTGTGCGTCAACCCTTTGTTCCCTGTTATGTTTTCTTCTTACCAGTTTACATGAGTATAATGCTTGTAAAAAATAAAACAGATTCCCTAATTTTTTTTAACCTAAAGCCTATGCAAATAGATACCCTTTCATTGGCATTCATTTTCATCTGTTTTTAGCAAATGTGCTAAATGGACCTGCTAAATTGATGTAGAAAACATGTTGTGTATTTTACCGTTAGTAGGCACCTTTCTCTTTGGGCGGCCTATAGGCCCAGGTCTATTGTGACAATAAATAAATCTATCCACAATTACCACCATTATCTAACAGTAGGTCCAGGCACAAATTAAAGTCCTAATACACCCAAGTGGCAAAGGAGATGGACTAGAATCCATGCCTATCTTCTAAAACCAGTGTTTAAGTAAGGGGAGATTTGATGATGGTCAGTTCTTTTCCCTCTTTCCAAAGATCTACAGTTGGCATTGTTAACCTCTACAGACACCACACCACTGTCAACCTCAATTAGGGTATATTTACAAGGTGGAATTTTGAGCTGATTTTGAGGTAAGGTCCATTGTATTCAACGAGACGCAGAGATTGAAAAAAATAAGCATCCGGCTCAATCTCGTTGTAGATTGTAGGCTGAGTCAGTCACGGATCCCGTGGCTTGATCCACTTCACTAATTCATCTGGACTTTATCAGTGAGAGAAAGTCATGGCAAAAAGCCAGAGGAACAGTAATGGAAGAGGAATTTGAGGTGAAAGTCAACCTCAAATTCCTCTTCCATGTTCAGTGTGAAAGTATCCTTAAAGGAGCTAAATTGTGGATAGTAGGTGGTGAAGTTACGAAGATATAAAAATAAATGGCCTGAACAACTAAACAGGAAAGGAAAGTTCAGTGTTAAAAGAGGTTACTCCACTTTATGAGTTTTGTTGACCTATAAAATGAGGTACATGATGCCTCCACCAGAGACGGACATTTCTAATTACCAAACATGATTACTGTGTAACGTACACCAGAATATTTATTTTAACTTAATTAAAATCCTTCATGTGTCTGAACATTGCAAAACGACTGTACAAACGTACAGCTCCTCTGGATTTATTACAGATTTGTCATGCTAAATCCTCACTCTTCTGAATACATGGAAATTTTGCTATGATAATGATGCAGGGTCTTTGGAAATGACTAATTGTCACCTAACCAAGATACCATCTGTTTACTTCATTTGTGTAACAAAAAAAGGCAGGTGCTATGTTATTAAAAATGCAATTAGAGGAGCTTTTTTTCCCCATGATTTGTGATGACTTCCAATGTAGCGTGTGCATTTTCTCATACACATTATCATTTAGAGTGAAAAAATAAATATTTAGATGGAGGGGTCCCAGCTCCAATCTACACAGCACAAAATGAGCAATTGCAGTTTGTGAATGTAAAGCTTACCGTCAATGTGTAATTAAAGACAAAGACAAGAAGGATTCATTTCTCTCACCCCAGTTGCACTTTCTCTAGCTCCAGCTAAAGCTTCCAATGCACTACTCTTAAATGCAGCCTTTTATCTTTAAGATTGGAGTTTAAGAAGCACCATATATCTGAGCTAAACTGCCCGATTTATTTTGTGCTTTCTGATTGCAATCTTCACTTTTCAAAGTCTTTTTTGTGCTTTGAGGCTTGACGTGTTCATTTGCCTTTCAGTGCCATTTTAAAGTTTACATATAGAATAAACCTGCCTGAAAAAGTTGAGTAACTTTGCAGTACTTATTTTACACTGATCCTGAGCTACAGCTTATACCATACAGTTGTACATAAGAGTCTGAAATCTGCTAAAAATCTGAAATCTTTGAGCATTCCTTGTTGGCTTTAAGAAGGCTCAATTAAAGGAGCTGTTATGAGTATATATGTTCACTGTACACTGTAAGCAACATACAAATGCAGCTCTTGATCACAAATGCACTTTATATGCAAAATCTGTGAACCAACTATTTATATCACAACTGTAGATACAATTCTGCTCAAAGGTAGGCCCCAATTCATACAAACTGATACAGTATTTATGACAGAGAACAACTTCTATTTCTTTATCATGTACTGTTCTTAGGTTGGGTAACATAAATCACCTGACAAGTTCACTTTAAAGACAATCTGTCACATAAAAGGACCCCTAACTACAGCGGTTTTCCCACATAGACACTTTATGTAAGTGTCTAATCGCTGCCCCAGCAGTACCATACTAGTAAATGAAGCGAATAGAAGATCTTTTGGGATAAATTTATTATTGATAAAACTCCTTTAATGGCAGAAGAGGTCTTCTGTGTTATTGTGCCAAATGACACAGTAGAAAAAAATCAGCATAATCATGTCTATAGGGATTGTCTGAAGATCACCCTTCAACATGTCATGTAAGGGCACATGAATGTCATATAGAAGGTAGCTTATTCATGGCTTTTTCAAAGTGCTAGCATAGGGAACCCTAAAACTCTAAAAAAAAATGTAACTCAAGCTCTGGAAGATCAAACCAATCCATGTATCACATGGTCAGTATTCTATGCAGCCAGAGAATATCAATATCAGCTTTTCAGATTCAACTGAAAAGGTGGCTGTGTTTGTTTATTGGTTAGGTGGTTACAACTTATATCTTCAGGTATAGATTGTTAGGGAGCCATTTTATAGTATAATACGAGCGTTTGTATTATTCACAATTTCTGTAATTTTTGTAAATTCTTATCATTATAAATGCATAAACACCATTTAAAAACTGTTAAAAATTCAACCACTTCTGCTGAAGTTTATAAGATATCCCCCCCCCCCATTTGTAAGAATTAATGAAATGAGGTGTTAATTGAAAAGCGCAAAGATTATTCTATTTTCTGGGACACAAAGAAAACTTTCAAATCACAGCTGTGAGATTTGACTGTGAATTAAAAGCATGAAATTAATATCAGTCTCTAATCCACAGAGCATGCTCTGAGTTTGATTAATGCAGAATCAGCCATTAACAGCCTGAAATAAGAATTATTTGACACGGTTATTAAAATGTGTCAGTACCCTTCAAAATACCACTGCAAATGAACCTCTTAATCTTACATTATTTTTTCCATTGGGATTTTTTTGAAGAATAAAAAGAAAAAAAAGTTATGGTTTACTGTTGAGGGTAGAAATAAAGAAGATTTGTACAAGGTGGGAACATTTTGTAATGTCACTAATCAATAAGGCCACTACTTATTTGTTCTAGTAAATTATAAATTACATTCAAGGTATGATAAAAAAAACATCTGCAGTGTGTGATACAATATGTCCCTTGTATCATTTTTAATATGCAATTATATATTGTCATATCATTTTAGTTACAGTACAGTGTATAAATCAATTAGTGAAATATATATATATATATATATATATATATATTTTTTTTTTTTTAAATTAATTTATTTTAATACAGAAACTTACAGTGCCAGGGGCGTAATTAGCAAAGACTGGGCCCCACATCAAACGTTTGACTTTGGTCCTCCCCCCACGGCATAGTGCCCACTTTCCTGGCCCCCACACAGTATAACCCCCCATTTACACACACTATAATGTCCCAAAGTGGCCTCCAGATAGTATAATGTACCATAGTGGCCCCTTCACATAGAATAATGTGCCATAGTGGCCCCTGCACACAATATAATGTCCCATAGCAGCCCCTCCACATATTATAATGTCCCATAGTGGCCCCTCCACATAGTATTATGCCGCATAGTGACCCCTTCACACAGTATAATGTCCAACAGTGGCCCCTCCATACAGTATAATGTCCCACAGTGGCCCCTCCACACAGTATTATGTCCCACAGTAGCCCCTCCACATATTATTATGTCCTACAGTGGCCCCTCCATACAGGAATATGTCCCATAATGGCCCCTCCACACTGTATTATGCCCCATAGTGGACCACCCACAAACTATTATTACACTATAATAATGATCAGAGACCCAGGGGAGATGATAAACATAAAAAACACAGTGTTTCTCACCTCTCCTAGGCTCCTCTTCAATGTTGGCACAAATGTCATGTAGGTCAGACTGGCGTCATGACGCATAATGACGCCGGCCTGGCCCACTTGATGTCTGTGGCCTGGCCCATAGATTGCAGGGAGTCACCCTGTAGCGCACGAGAGGTGAGTAAATCTGGTTTTTATGTTCGCTCACCTCCCTTGGGCCTCCGATTATTATACTCTGCAGTCTGAAAAGACCCCAGAGTATAATAATAGAAGTATTTGTTGGGGTTCATCCAACAAAAACTCTTGCCGCAGTCCCACGGCCTCACTTACCAATTCCCACTCCTGCTCACACCTGCATCCGCTTCCCCTTCTGCCCTCCAGGGAGCCCCAGCAACGTGATATGGGACACAGAAGGGGAAGCGGAGGCGGCTGTGAGCAGTAGCAGGAATAGGTAAGTAAATGGGCCCATTACCTGCTGGGGTTATTCCAGCAGGTAACAGCCTATTAAAAAAAAAAAAAAAAAAAAAAAAGCATTAAGGGCCCGCAGGGCCCCCTAAGGTCCCAGGCCCTATGGCAGCCGCTACGGCTGCTACTGCAGTACTTACCATTGTACAGTACTGTGGTAAACTCAGTTTTCATAATTTGTTTTTCAAATCTGTCATCCATTTACCTCAATGATAAATTTCAAAAAATGATTGCATCGCAACTGAGGTGGAGTGTTGTACATCAGTCTGGGTCCTATAATACTGCAGAGGGTATGTTTGCTGAGGACCCTGAGGAAGCTGCTTGTGAGAATTTTGCACAACTGACTCCATATTAAGAGTAGATGTAGGGGAAAGACTTTTTCATATTGAGGACACACTGGAAGTCTCTGGTGCAATTTGTATAATGTTGTTCTACCAGGGAGATCTGTGGTGAGCCACTTCAGAGCCCAAGAGCTACAGAGCTAGTAGGGAGGGAGGGAGGAAATTAACTCCATGTGCTTCCAGCCACTACTAAATACAATGGGTGAAGTTTATCATTAGGGTAATTTTTTAAGTCAGTGGGGGAATTTATAAAACCCTGCATTCCAAAGTTCTGGTGAAAAAAAGTTGCAAAGCAGGGATTTGTAACTTTTTTAGCTAATTTGCACAAACATTGCAGGACAGACGTGTCAGACTTGTAATGTAATTTATCAAATATTGTGCAACATTTGGTACATTTGTCACAAATTACGCCAACATAGACTCCAGCAAAACTGACTTTAAAAAAATTCCCCTAATGATAAGTTTTCCTCAGTTTTACTGGAGTCTACACTGGTGTAATTTGCGCCAAAGGTATCAAATGTCATGCAATGTTTGAATTTAAATGTATCTTTAAGTCTGACACGTCTGTCCTTACTCCACTTTTTACGCCACCCACTGACTGGAGTGAGTTTGTGACATTTTTTGATACTTTCTTAAAAGTCACAGTTGATAAATCTGGAATGCAGACATCTAGAGTCTAACAATGACCACTTTCCCAAAGGAACATTGTAGAAGAATGCACCAAATTTTGTTGAAAAGTATACATCTACAAGGTAAGTCACATGATATAAGTATGTGCCGGACCACCGATAATAAAAGGAGCAGATCTGTATAGGGGTCACTATAGAGGCTAAAACAGTGGAAATTAATCTGCAGAGCAGAGTTTTTTGTATTTGTAGTGTGCATGTATGTAGTGTGTAATGGTGTGTATCAATCCAGGGAGTTTTTTTTTAATAACTTGTTTAATTTCATAAATTCAAGATACCATACAGAGATCAACTCTGTACTAGATAACTATACAGCTTCAATGTACTGTTGCACACACTCATACATATACCCACAGAACTCTTACTTTTACACTGCATATATAAAAAATTTTCGGTATAGTCATCATATAGATTCTTAGTTCCACCTTCACTGGTTTCTGTTGGATTCCTTGTGAAAGTGAATGGCACATTCATAGTGACCCAATTTCTTAATCTCTAATATTGATACCCCCAGTACCACGTCTATATATATATATATATATATATATATATATATATATATATATGTACAGTATATACACACGTGGACAAAATTGTTGGTACCCTCGTTTAATAAAATAAAAACCCACAATGGTCACAGAAATAACTCGAATCTGACAAATGTAATTTTCCAAACTACATGTTGACAAGCCACAAAGCTTCTGGAAGAATGTCCTATGGACAGATGAGACAAAAACGAAATTTTTGGCAAGGCACATCAGCTCTATGTTCACAGACGGAAAAATGAAGCATATCTTGAAAAGAACACTGTCCCTACTGTGAAACATGGAGGAGGCTCTGTTATGTTCTGGGGCTGCTTTGCTGCATCTGGCACAGGGTGTCTTGAATCTGTGCAGGGTACAATGAAATCTCAAGACTATCAAGGGATTCTAGAGAGAAATGTGCTGCCCAGTGTCAGAAAGCTTGGTCTCAGTCGCAGGTCATGGGTCTTGCAACAGGATAATGACCCAAAACACACAGCTAAAAACACCCAAGAATGGCTAAGAGGAAAACAGTGGACTATTCTGAAGTGGCCTTCTATGAGCCCTGACCTAAATCCTATTGAGCATCTTTGGAAGGAGCTGAAACATGCCGTCTGGAAAAGGCACTCTTCCAACCCGAGACAACAGGAGCAGTTTGCTCATGAGGAGTGGCCAAAATACCTGTTGAGAGGTGCAGAAGTCTCATTGACAGTTACAGGAATTGTTTGATTGTAGTGATTGCCTCAAAAGGTTGTGCAACAAAATATTAAGTTAAGGGTACCATCATTTCTGTCCAGGCCTGTTTCATGAGTTTTCTTTTTTTAAAAATTCCATTGAAGCATGGTTGAAAAGCAATGTCTGACTTTCATTTGTTCATTTTCATAGAATTTTTATATATTATTACTTTTGTCAGATTCAAGTTATTTCTGTCACCATTGTGGGTTTTTCTTTCATTAAACTAGGGGTACTAACAATTTGGTCCACGTGTGTGTATATGTATATATATATATATATATATATATATATACCAGTAGCATAGCTAAAGTCTTGTGGGCCCTAGTGCAATCTTTTGTCCGGGGCCCCCTACCCCCCTCTCTACAGCGAATTCTTGATAGTGACAGTTACGCGTGCTGCTGCGGTATCTCAGATACTTGAAAGGGATACAGCTTTAGTACCCACAACTGCAGTTATCAAGAATACAGTGAGTGAGCAGCGCAGCTCTTGGCATGTAATCAATACTTGGAGCTGCATGCTGTGGGAAACAGCTGATCTGCAGGGTACTAACAGTCTAAGAGCTGTAAAAAAAATCAGTGGAAGTCCAACATTCGGGTCCCCTGCAGATCAGCTCTTTGAAGATACTGGGGTGCTTTTGCGAGCGCTGGGACTCCTTCACTATTTACATTGCACAGGATCTGTTTTATAATCACCATGTGATTATATTACAGCCTGTAATGATAGTGCACGGCTGCTATAAAACAGAAGGGTGTGATGTGAATAGTGAAGGGGCCCCACACAGTATAATATGCTCAACAATGGTCCAGCATCTATTGGAAAGGGGCCCAGCGACATGCCGAGCCCCTTTCCATTAACATCTCCAGCTGGCCGTGGGCCCCATACGCCTTCAGGCTCGGTCGCAATTGTTACGCCACTGATGCATACACACACATACATCTTTATCTATCTATCTATCTATCTATCTATCTATCTATCTATCTATCTATCTCTCTCTGCATACAATTGAAACCAGAAGTTTACTTACACTATATAAAAAGACATATATGCATGTTTTTCTCACTATCTGACATGAAATCAGAATAAACCTTTCCCGTTTTAGGTCAATTAGGATTACCAAAATTATTTATATTTGCCAAAGGCCAGAATAATGAGAGAGAGAGAATTTTTAAGGCATTTTTATTACTTTCTGCAAAGTCAAAAGTTTACATACATTTCATTAGTATTAAAAATAACAAACATTTTTACTCACCTGTCCTGGCGTCCGACGTCATCTTCTGGCGTTCCGGACATCACTGCTGAGGCCTGGCCTCAGCGGTCACGTGGGGGCGTGCCTCACGTAATCGCTGAGGCCCAATCACAGGCCTCAGAGGTGTCGTCTACAACGTGTGACATCAGCCGCAGAGAAGAAGAAGCGGTCGCCGACGGGGATAGCGGAGCAGTGCGAGGAGGCCCAGGAGAGGTAAGAACAAGGTGAGTATAACTGTTTGTTATTTTGCCTTACTTACCCCAGGCCTTCGATTATTATACTCTGGGGTCTGAAGAGACCCCAGAATATAATATAATAATAGCACTGTAGGGCCCCTGTGGAGCATTATACTGGGGGCCCCCTCTGGATAGCATATTATACTGGGGGGCCCCCTCTGGATAGCATATTATACTGGGGGGCCCTCTGGATAGCATATTATACTGGGGGGCCCCCTCTGGATAGCATATTATACTGTGTGGGGCCACTGTGGAGCATTATACTGGGGAAGGGGCCCCTCTGGATAGCATGTTATATTCTGTGGGGCCTCTGTGGAAAATTATAATGTGGGGGGGGGGGCCTCTGGAGATAATGTTATATTCTGTGGTGCCACTTTGGAGCATTATGCTCTCCAGAGGGGCCCCCCAGTATAATACTCCAAAGTGGCCCCACAGAATATAACATGCTCTCCAGAGCCCCCCCACTTTATAATACGCCATAGAGGCCCCGCAGAATATAACATGTTCTCCAGAGGGCCCCCTCCCCTGTATAATGCTCCACGGTTTCCCCACACAGTATAATATGCTCTCCAGAGGGGCCCCCTAGTATATTCTACTGTGCGGGGCCACTGTGGAGCATTATACTGGGGGGGGGGGGCTCTGGAGAGCATGTTATACTGTTTTGGGCCACTGTGGAGCATTATACTGGGGGGAGGCTCTGGAGAGCATATTATACTGTTTTGGGCCACTGTGAGTATTATACTAGGGAAACCTCTCTGGGCAGTATATTATACTGTGTGGAGGCCATTCTGGAGCATGTTATACTGAGTGGGGTCACTGTGGAGCATTATTCTGGGGGGGGCATCAGCAGAGCATATTATATTGCGTGGTGCCACTGTGGGGCATTATTTGGGGGGGACTAATGAGTATTATACTAGGGGGCCCTCTGGGGAGCATATTATACTGCGTGGGGCCTACTGTGGAACATTATACTGGGGGGACGCTCTGGAGAGCATAATATATTGTGTGGGGCCACTGTGGAGCAAAATACTGGAGGGGGCACTGTGGAGTATTATACTAGCGGGGGCCCTCTGGGGAGCATATTATACTATGGGCCACTGTGGAGCTTTATACTGGGGGAATGGACAGTGTGGGGAACCTGTTATACTGTGTGGGGCCACTGTGGAGTGTATTATATTGTGTGGGGCTTTTCGGGAGCATATTATACTCTGTGGGGTCATTGTAGAGCATTATACTGGGGGAACCCCTCTGGGGAGTATATTATACTGTGTGGAGGTCATTATGGAGCATGTTATACTGTGTTAGGCCACTGTGGAGCATTATACTGGGGGGGGCATTGTGGGGTGCATATTATACTGTATGGAGCATATTATATTGTGTGGGGCTGCTGGGGAGCATATTGTACTGTCTGGGGCCACTAAGGGGTAGTATACTGTGTGGGCCACTGTTGAGTATTATACTGTGTGGAGCCTTACAAACCATGTGGGGCCACAATGGGGGGCTCGGGGGAGCATTTTATACTGTGTGGGGTCACTGTGGAGCATTATATACTATGTGGGGAAACTGGAGGGCTCAAGAGAGCATTTTATACTGTGGAGCATTATATACCATGTAGAGCATTATACTGTGGGGGGCTCACAATTCCTGCTGGCAGCCCTGTGTGCTATGTCTGCATCACAGCTCCCTCACTATAATCTTGCACATATGTGTAGTGCTCCATGGCCATGTCATTCCCCATACAGTACTGTGCATGAGCTGGCCCTGGAGTTATTGGGGCCTGCACAGTACTATAGGGGCTGACTATACGGGGAACATACTCAGTAAGTCAGCACATATGTAAGACTTCAGTGAAGAAGCCGTGGTGTAGGCTATTAGCTGGAAGCTGTTGGGTGGGGCCCCAGAACAAGTTCCTTTGGTGGGCCTAAGGCCCTTCAGTCTGACACTGTATAACGGAGAACTTTTATATATAAGGGTGGGTTACTATATATAATTGGGAAACCTAAGTATGAGGGGGCTATTATTTATAAGAGGGGAACTATTTATAAGGGGGGTATAATTGTTAAGTGGGCTTATTTATAAAGGGGGCTATTAGTGATAATGGGGACTATTATTTATAAGGGTAACTATTATTTATGAGGGGGCTATTATTTATAAGGGAGCAGTATTATTTTTACGGGGTGACTGTTACTGATAAGGGGGGATATTACTGATACAGGGCACTATTTATCATTTATAAGGGAGCTATTATTAATAAAGGTGTAAGATTATTTATAAGCAGGGACTATTATTTATAAAGAGGCGCTATAATAACTGATGACTGGGTGCAAAAATCTAATAGGTGGTACAAAGGTGCTCATTTGAATTGTATGTGGTAAAATGGGGCTTGTTATTACTGTTTTGTTGGCAGAAAGGAGGCGTTATTATAGAGGCTGCCACTAGAAGACGATGGTGTTGTTTGCATATCAGCATTTGGGGCCCCGCTTTTAATTTTTGCCCAGGGCCCCACTTTGTTTAAAACCGGCCCTGCCTGTAAGAAAAGAAGATATGTGGACGAAGTGTGTCCACCATATCACAGCTGCTGGTGGACATTACTATTACAACCAAATGTAGGAAGTACTTTACACCATGGGGAAATAGGTGATGACAGATCTTGATTCTGCCTCATTTTTAAAAATAAAGATTTATTGAACATATTAATAACTTTTATGCTGCATGTTTTGAGGAATGTTTCTTTTAAGGGGAATACCCTTTTAAGGAACAGCAGAGTCTCATGCACTTGAAGTAAAGCTCTCTATAACATTGAGCCATATTGGGACTGTGTATAGGTGTTTAGGTAAACAAGTTTTTCATTTACAGAATATATCAGATTTTTTTTTTAAATCAGATGAACTAAATGTCCTCATTATTAAATGATTTCTTTTCTGTCGGGACTGTAATTCCTGTAGTTCTATAAGCAAAGTGGTCAGTTATTATTTGGCTATGTCAATTCTAACCTTCCACCTGAAGCTAAATGGCTGTAATGAATCAGATTTTGGACAGAGAAGACCCACTTAAATGTAACAGGATAAAACTATTCAGTCACAGATCGTAAGAAGCACTGAGATCCAAATGGTCACCCTGAGTCTAAATCTACTTGGTAAACAGAAGCAACCTATTCACAACATTTTTCCTCCCTTCTAGATATAAACTACTAGGGAATGTTGTGCTGGTAAACATCCTATGCTTCTTAGCTACAGTAATCCCCACCATAGAAAATATCTGTATGTAGACTGCTGCTATTTTAGCAAGTCTATGGGGAATACTATTGCACATTTCAACATTAGATATAGATCAGCTATGCTATACATTAAGTAGTTGTAGTACTATGATATTAATAAATGTTGAATTAAAGAAGTTTAAGATAAAAATGGAAGATTTGGGACAGAAGATGCTGCTTTAGGAGAGAATGCCACAATGTATGAAGGAGAATAACGTCCCAGCCATTTGATTTTATTTTCTGCTAGAGCTTTCCTCCTCTCATTCCTTATATAGGTACAGTAGCAGATGACACATCAGATAATAAGGGAGCTGTCTGGGTTCTGCACTCCACAGGGACTATTTAGGAAAACGTTTTGTACCAGTTTCTCAGCCACAACATAAGGCTGCAGTGCATAAGATGCTCATTATTCCTTCATCACTTTATCTCACACTGAAAATTTACTCTCCCAAATGGCTGGGAATCACAAAGAAAGGGGTGAGAAGCCAGTTGAAAAATATAGTATAGTTTCATGCACACATTATTACACTGGTAGCACTAAAATATGCTTTTATCACAGCAGATTTGTATGTGTAGTCTTCCATACAAAACCAAGATCCAGATAAACATTGCTAGCATGTGCCAGTGTTTAAGGTTTCTATTCACTTACCACAAATCCATTCTAACATTGTACAGTACTTAGAAATTTTCAGATACAGTAATTTTCAGGATATATTTATTAGCTGTTCCTTTATATTACATGATCTTTGAAACTGCTGCAGGAGCGATAAAGAATCACAGCAGGACAGTCCGGAAATTTCCAATTTAGATGCCCTAAGCATTCATCAGGACACTGCAGGGTGTCATTTATGGTGGTCTATAGAATAGCCTATAAATGGGATATAACTCACAGACCGGTGCTACTTGTGCTTTTTGCAGGACCGCTTTAGGAAAAATAGTACATGCGACTATGACTAAGAAATGGTGTTATGTAGCAAAGTGGTATTTGTCTTCCTTCAAAATATAAGAGAGGTCTTGAGTGGGGCTCAGCTACTTAGAAGACACAGCTCCTTTAAAGGTGTAAAGAATATTTCCCCTAGAGTATATAGCTCTTTAAAGGTTTTGTTGTAGAAGCTTTTTAGAATTTTGCTTTATATTCTGCAGAGATACTTTTGTAAATTTGCATATGCCACATTTAGTAAATATTCACAAGGGTCAAGTCAAAAATGCTATACTCTGGGGTCTAATAAATGGAGAGTAAGGGGAGGTGCATAAACATAATAAACAGTTACACTTGCCTTCCATCACCTCTCCTGGGTAACTCTGTGATGTCCAGTCTTCTTTGGTTATCTTCTGGCCTTCTGGGTTTTGTCACAAGCCCTTGGGGACCAATGAGGCCTGTGATTGAGTCTCAGCGGTCACATGGGGTGAACCAACATCATGGTGCTTTAATTCAATTATTATGACATTGGCAAACACCCATAAGGGACCCTGTGATTGTGCCTCAGTGTTCCTCCGGGGCCCATGACCTCACTTATGAGGCTAGAAAGTGACCAAAGAGGAGCCTTAGGGACCACTAGACGTGGAGATGGAGCCCAGTAATGGTAAAGGAAGATTAGCATAGGTGTTTATTATGTTTCTGCACCTCCCCTGGGCCTCCACTAATTAAACTCTGGGGTCTATTCAGCACTTTTTGCGCCTTACCCCACAAGTGGAAATAAGCAATTTGCCAAACATTTAGGTGCAAACAATTGGTCTAAAGTAAGCCAACCAATAGGTAGTATAAAGTTATATTATAGTACCTAAAGCTACCTAAAGATGCCCCAAATTTATCTTCCAGCATGTGCCACTGTGATAGATTTGGCACAACAAGGGTACATTCACATGTAGGAATTTTCCGTGGATTTGGGAGAGGATTCCAAACCCAAAATCCACGGCAGATCCTGCCCAGATTGTGCCTCCCATTGTTTTCAATGGGAGACAGTGATCGGAGCAGGACGCTGAAAAAAAAAACGTCCTGCTCGGTCTTGCTGTGGAATACAGATTCCGCTGCTCGAGACTCCCTGCTGATTAGGCCCATTCATCTGTGCCTAATTAACAGCGGCAAGCCGCAACAGAATGCCAATGCCCTACATTGGCATCCAGTCGTTGCTAGATCGCGGTCGAATATGGCAGCGGAAAATAAAGATGAATTCCTCTTCATTTTCTGCCATGTGAACCTAGTCTTAGTGTAGTTTTTATGTGTTAAAATTTTAGACAGCACCAATCTGCGCCAATGTGCATACCTGGACATTGCTGATTAAAGAAAAACGCACACATTTTTTAAAATTCACTGGTCTAATAGATAGATGATTTGTAGTGAAGGTAATCTTATTACCGATGTTTGACAAATTGAACTGAACAGCTGTATGTAAGATGCTAGCAAACTGAAATTTCAAACTTTTGCTCATCTCTAGTTTCAAGATGGTTATATAGAGATTCTTTGGAGGTGATATGTGCTTTGATGTACAGTTTTACATCTACAAGGGGAAATTTACTACAGTGGCTCCACTTGAACTCTGACCTAAGATTTTAAGTTTACAATGTCTTATATAGTTTTTGGCCCTTTTCTCCAGCCTCCTTGATGGTATTGTGGTTTAGATAAAAAGTGGTAAGATGGGACAATGGGGCACATTATTACAACTTTTTAAAGCCACTTTTGACAATGTTTTCTGCAAGTGGTGCTTTTATGTAGCCTTCTCCACTTTCTTGAAAGGGAGCGTGGTGGGGCAATGCTTTCTGGTATACATTACTCCTGAAAATTATGCAAGCAAGGAGCAGGCATCGACTTCAGCTCTGGAGGAGCTTCGTCATAAATCAGGCACATCCTCTACCAAAGCAGAGATAATCAAGACAGGCGTAGAAACCGCTGATCTTGACAAATCTCCCTCAATGTGTGTAACCAATTACACCAAAATTCAGATGATAAGCCAACTAATAGGTTCTATAAACTTAGACTAGATAGTATAAAGATCCACTAGAATTATCATTTAGCCTCAGCCACTGTAATAAATCTGGTGCATTTACAGTGTCTATTAGTAAATGTGGACAAATCTGCATTGTGTAAATAATTTTATAATACTTCCAGTACTGAGGGAAGCATCCACTTCACTTCTCTTCACTGCTGAAATGCAATAAATTAATAGTGAAATGACACCAAATGCATTTGGGGGCGAATTCTCCCTGTGGTAAATCTTTCACA
The DNA here is from genome assembly GCA_947044405.1 of Leptodactylus fallax. Taxonomy (NCBI): domain Eukaryota; kingdom Metazoa; phylum Chordata; class Amphibia; order Anura; family Leptodactylidae; genus Leptodactylus; species Leptodactylus fallax. The sequence goes on from CAMRHE010000097.1 coordinate 3,961,550, forward strand.
TCTGTTCTGATTTCTAAGTCATGATACAGAAGAACAACAGGAGCTCACATACAAGCCTTGCTTCCATTTTTCCTACTTAAGTTAGCACTGACATAATGCATTTCCTAGCTTCCCTAATTCAATTGAATGCACATTTAGTTTTTACTTCCAGACTGCCTGTAACTAAAGGGAAGGAGATCCCCGCTGATGCTGTAAATGTGCAAATTCACTACTGTCATCAATAATCATAATACATTATTTCAATAGAAGTCAAAACACTCCCTGTCCTGCTAAAAGCCTGTAAACCTTTCACAACATTACACTACAGTTCAGGTCATAAACTGACATGCAGACTTTGCTTTGGCATAATATGATGAATAAATGCTGGTGAATATTTAGAGTTTTTAGGAGAAAGTGTCTTTAAGCTACACATTTAAGCTAAACTCAGAGCTGAGTTTGTAAATTTAGAAAAACTATGTTTTTCACAGACCTTAGCGCAGATGACCTGGCCTCTTATTTCCATGATAAAATTGATAAGATCCGTCAGGAAATAACTGCCCAATCCCCAGGTGGCATTGACCCCCTCACCAGCCGCACTTCAGACTGTTCATTCTCATCTTTTGAACCTGTTACAGAGGAGGAAGTATCTCAGCTACTTTCCTATTCTCGCCCTACGACCTGCAGTAGTGACCCTTTCCCCTCACACCTTCTCCAGTCTCTGTCGCCTGCCGTCACAACTTACCTTACTAAAATATTTAACCTCTCTCTCTCTTCTGGAATTTTCCCATCCTCTTTCAAACATGCTGTCATAACCCCACTACTGAAGAAATCCTCCCTTGACCCGTCCTGTGCTGCTATTGACCTGTCTCTAACCTTCCTTTTATCTCCAAGATCTTGGAACGCTTGGTCTATTCTCGTTTAATCTGCTATCTTTCTGCTAACTCTCTTCTTGACCCCTTACAATCTGGCTTCCGCACTCTGCACTCTACTGAAACGGCCCTCACAAAAGTCTCCAATGATCTCCTGACGGCTAAATCCAAAGGTGACTTCTCTCTTCTTATTCTTCTAGATCTCTTAGCAGCATTTGACACTGTTGACCATCAACTCCTTCTCACTATGCTCCGCTCTGTCGGCATCACAGACACCGCTCTCTCCTGGTTCTCCTCTTATCTCTCTGACCGCACTTTCTGTGTATCATTTGCGGGCTCTGTTTCTTCCCCTCTTCCCCTTGCCTTTGGGGTTCCTCAGGGCTTGGTGCTAGGTCCCCTGCTCTTCTCCCTCTACACAGCACCCATTGGACAAACCATCACTAGATTTGGCTTCCGGTACCATCTTTATGCTGATGACACCCAATTATATACATCATCCCGTGACATCACCCCTGCACTAATACAGATCACCAGTGACTGTCTCTCTGCTGTCTCAAATATCATGTCTTCGCTCTATCTGAAACTGAATCTCTCAAAGACTGAACTACTGCTGTTTCCACCATCTAATAGATCTGTCCCTGATATCTCCATTGCAGTCTCTTACCATAACTCCCAGGCAGTATGCCCGCTGCCTCGGGGTTTTGTTTGACTCAGACCTTTCCTTCACCCCCCATATCCAATCACTCGCAAGCTCTTGTCATCTCCACCTTAAAAACATCTCCAGAATCCGCCCTTTCCTTACCACAGATACACTAAAGACACTGAATGCGGCGGCCAGGCTCATCTATCAGTCTAGACGCTACAGCAATGACCGGTCTGTGCCGGTCACTACATTGGCTGCCTATTCAATACAGAATACAATATAAACTTATCACTCTCATTCACAAGGCTCTCCATAATGCTGCACCTCTGATCACGCAATGAACTAAGGCTAACATCCTCTATTATCAGAACCTCCCACGCTCGTATACAAGATTTCTCCCGAGTTGCACCACTTCTCTGAAATGCTCTATCCCAGACTATCAGATTAACCCCCAATTTCCACAGCTTCAAGCGTAAACTAAAGACATATCTTTTCATCACAAGACATATCTTTTCATCACAACTCCTATTGTAAACCCATCCGTAGTTAGAATCCCTAAAACGTACCCTCCTCTGTTTATGCTTCAACATTACCTCTCAGGATATGATGCCGTATCAGACTAGCTTTATATGTCCAGGCACCATCTGCATGTTAAAGGACACGACTGGTGACGGATCATACTGCCTTATATATGTGTAATGACAGTAACCTCTATTACAAAATTGTCTGACCATTGTATAAGCAATGCTATGTCTGTTGCCGCCCCTGCTACCTCTTGTGTCACACCCTCTACCTCATAGATTGTAAGCTCTTGCGAGCAGGGCCCTCAGTCCCAGTGTGTGAATTGACTATTTCTTTGTATGTATCTTTTTTTGTCAGTACTTGAACCCTACAAGTTGTACAGTGCTGCGGAATATGTTGGCGCTATATAAATAAAATGTATTATTATTATTGTAAATGTTGTAGGGTTGAGTATCTAAATTATAAAACTTATTGTCGTACTGATGTGTCCACCCTTAGCATAGTTCAAATTTTGTCAAGGACATGACAACAAAACTATTGAAAAGCCCCATGCCACTACAACCACTGGGTGTTCTCACATTGATACATACTGCATATCACTTTGTGACAAAATATCGTAAAACAATATTGTTTTGAAAAGCTGGTCATCTCTTGACACACATATACACTGACGAGCAAAAGGATAACAATGTTTTGAACTTTTGACTTTCAGACTCCATATCTCACCATCATTTTATAGACAATCATCTTGGCTATTTCATACATAAATTTTACTTGCAACTATTTAGCATATGAGTTATATAGTTATGCAGATTCTTGTTATGTAACTGCATTGTTACTGTTTTGCTCCTAAAAATCTAAATTTTATTTTTTATTATTTTGTTAGTATTTTGTAAATACATCTTTGGCTTTCAACACTGCCTGATTCCTTCTGGGTATGCTCTCGATCAGATTCAAGCATGTCTCGACCAAAATCTGATCCCAGGTCTCACGTTCCCAATTTTGGTGCATACTGGTCAACTCACTTGGGTACAACTCTACCCACAAATGTTTGATTGGGTTGAGATCTGGGGACTGTGGGGCCAATCCACCACCTCTACTTCATTGTCATTGAACCGTATGCTTCAGGTCATTGTCCTGCTGGAACACTATGTCGTCCTTTTCATACCCATAGTACTCAAGTGTACTAAGTAACTTGTCTTGTAGGATACTCACATATAGCTCAGCATTGAGACCACCATTGATCCTCGTCAAGTAGTCAACGCTTTTGGCTGTAAAACAACCCCATATCATCAGGCTTCCTCCACCAAAATTGACAGTTCCTTCAATTTCTTAATCCATTAGCAACCTCTTCCCTTGTTTCTTCCAGACCCATTTACACCCATTAGAGCCCGATCAGTCAGTTTTATAAATAAAGGCCTCATTCACACACCTGCAATCTGCGGACGTCTGAGGTCTGTGTTATTCACGGACACCAACCCACCTTGGTAATTTGAGGGTAGTGTGATATCTGTGGTTAATCCGCTTTTCTGAAAAGCAGATCAACTTTTTTTTCCGTTTCATTTTCTGTACTTTGGATGTGGCTGGGTCCATGAAAAATGGATGATACACGGATATCATACTTTTTTTTCATAGACCAATTGACTTTCATTGGTGTGATGCACTTCTATTGTTGTTTTGGTGGACCGACGCTCCAGAAACAAATGAATGTCTGAATGATGACATTGAAATGAATGGGTATGTATGCTGTATGCTAAATGCAGATGGTACATGTACCTGAAATGCGGACACATGAATAAAGCCCCAGTTTATACCATCAACAAAGGATTAGTAAATCTGTCTCACTGAATTAAATGCTGCAACCATGCAGCAATCAATAGGTGGAGCTGTGGAGCATACTGTCTTACTACTGAATTGAATGTAGTCTAAAAAATATTTTTAAAAAAAGTATTAGGTTTTTTGCATATTTGTTAATTGTTTTCCTATAACTCATATTTATAACACACAATAACATTTGAGCAGTTTTTCACTAAATAATATATTTTAATAATTATATCAAGATTGTAAATTATTTAGCATGACAGTTTAGGGATCACCATTCTCATACTGTTTTATATATTGTCTAGTAACATAAGTGTCTTTTCGTTAGAGAGATGTATTTATCTGTACAGAGTACTATTCTCTTAAACACAGTACAAGCACTAACTTCAGTGCAACATTGTTTCCACATTGTTTAAATATGCCATTGATTTCTGTAAATTGTGATAAATAATAATTCCATGTAATCCATTAAACACCAAAGAATTTATTTGCTCATACAGGTTTCAATTCATTGCCATTATCCCCTGGTAACTGAGATGAACCATACAGTACCAATCTTAAAAGCACTTTTCCTATTAGAGGCTCCACTAAGAAAATACCATTAAAGAATGAGTGAAATAAAATGTAAAATGTAAAAACCCAAATTTGCAATTTTTTGATGCCAGAATTTAATATTCATCCTATATTTTCTCTGAAATGAAACAGCATCAAGGAGCCATTTATTATTGAAAGGTTGTAACTTAAAGAGGTTATCCAGGATTAGAAAATATGGCTGGTTTCTCACTCAAAGGGCTCCACTTCCTCTGATTGGTCACATGGCCATGCTGCAGCTCATTCCCATTCGTTTCATATTTTCTAATCCTGGATAATCCATTTAAGGTTGGTAACATAAGTACAGCTTGGGTGCAGTTTTTGTAACAGTTCTAAGCAAGGAGTGGATTCAACATAATAGCATGTTTTTTTCTTGGAATGTTCACTCTTTCCTTAAAGGGGTTGTACACAAGTTTCAGGACTCTGGGAGAAGCTTGGCAAGGTGAAACATAAAAAAGAATCATATGCACCTGTCCCCGGTCTCCTCTTCTGTGTCCCATGGAGTTGCTGCCAGAGGTCCTGAGTTTCACGTGACTGTTGGGGCCAATCAGCAGCTTCAGGAAACGAATCAGTGACATCACTCACATAGGTCACCTTTTCCTGTGGCCGCTGATTGGCCTCAGTTGTCACATACTGTGTAGGACTTCTGGTGGTGACTCCATGGTGGACACTGGAGTGCTGGGGACAGGTGAGTATGATTTTTTTATGTTTCACCTTTCCCAGCCTCCTCCCTGAGTCCTGAAATTCGAGGACAAGCCCTTTAAAAGAAATTAAAGCATCTAATAAGGGGGCTGTTCTTTCTGGACAATTTCTACTTTGATGTCATGGCGCTCATCGTGCCCCTTTCACCGCTGAGGCCCAATCACAGACCTCAACAGTGACCCCAGGTGCCTGACGTCACAGAAGAGTGCCAGATACTGCGAGAAGGAAGATACAGAGAACCAAACTCCATGAGGAGGCCCAAAAGAGGTAAAGGATATAATAAAGAGTTAAAAAAAAAGCATTAGGTTCTTTGCCATGATGTATAGTTCAATTGTGTAGGTGTTAATTGTTTTCCTATAGCTCCTAATTATAAAGCTATTTTTATTATTGCGGTCATGGTCCGTCCATCCTTTAAAAAAAGAACAATTTGTAATATTTGGGTCGAATCCAGTTATCTGCAACCAATTCACCCATCTGTAGTAATTATATGTTTTTACAAATCATGTTTAAGATGTTTCCTTTTTGATAGCTTTTGAGACTTTGGTAGCTTTTTTGTAAAAATTTCCAAGCTCTAGTGCATCTTCCACCAGCTTGTGTATGAATATAATGTTATTTAAATAGTTTTCCTGCCTGACAGCTGGATTTCATTACAATCTTTAGCTTCACTTAACTTTGTTTTGTTTTAATAAATACAATACCCAGGCAAATTAAAGAGAAAAAAGGACATAAACCAGATAACAGAGCTAGTGTCTTGCCGTTTATAGCTTCCATATGCTGCTATAGAGCCACAAAGCATTCTGTTTCATGTGGAATGGTTGCTTGTGCCATGAAATCTTTTGCCTTGTTCATGCATTGTTAATGTGTCTCTATGAAGTTATTAAAAATAAAATATTGAGCTGTAGACATGGGAAAAAAATCTATGAGGCTCAATTCACAGTTATATTAGAACTTAATTTTTCCTTTAAGAAACCACCTAAAAAACAGGAAAAAGGGCTTCAAGACTATGATCAGTTTGGTTACAAATAAAATAAGTATTAGATGCCATGATGGTGTTATAGCTTGACACAAGCATAATAATGAATAAAAATGCCTGGTCTATTCACTACGATGACAATTTGCAACAAAATCTACACTGAAAATCTGCATCTACTTACCTATGCCGATTTTGCAGCTTTCATCCATACAATACAGAATGCATTTCAATAAAGCAACCCCTTTCTTTATGCCCTATTAGGACATATTGATACCAAAACGAAGAACCACCAACAGAGCGCTACTTTCATTCTGCCATACCAAGACATTTAAGCTGTCGCTACATAGCAATTTTGTTTGCAACACCTGACACATGGCCAAAGACATTTCAAATAATGTAAATGATAAGGGTAGGGGTTCCAATTTTGTGTTTGTCACGACCATGAGTCTCCATCTCAAAAAGTTGGACACTGATCAATGATGCAGTCATGGTGACTTCATGGTCATCATTAGATATGAGTGAATCAATTCTGCAGAAGTGGAATTCGATCAGAATTTCAGGAAATCTTCGATTCGCCACAATTCCGGATTTCCTCACGCGTCGATGCATCGAATCGCATTTTTTTATAAAATGGCCGCCGCACGTTAGGACAAGAGGAGAGCGATTCTGGGAGCACAGGTCACCCACAATGCCAAGCATGCAGCTAATCAGCAGCCAGCCAGCCAGCCAGCCCTGTGATGTCACAGCCCTATAAAAACCCTCGGCCATTTTAGGTACAGTCATTCAACATTCGCTCTTACTGTAGGGACAGACGTCGACAGGAGTTAGGGAAAGACTTAGAAAGCATATATAACTTCAGGGAAAGAGGATGAACCTTAGAACTGTAGGGAAAGCATAGGGAGGAATTGAGAGAAGAATTTGGGGTTGTTGTAGGATCATTTACAGCAAGAATTTGCAGCATAATTCACATTGCAGCACTCACTGCCGTTATACTGCTGCTCATTACTTATATCTGTGTCATCAAGGTGGAACACAACAAGCCTTTTGCAGTGCAGTACAGCAAAAAAAAAAAGTGAAATATCATATACTAATATCTGCACATATCTGTAAAAAAATCCTTTTTAAAGGCTTTTATTATAAGGGGCTTATTTACTGTTCTTCCAAGGCATAACATCATTCGGTACTATTGTGCCGAAGCCATATCTGCACATATCTGTAAAAAAATCCTTTTTAAAGGCGTTTATTATAAGGGGCTTATTCACTGTTCTTCCAAGGCATAACATTATTCAGTACTATTGTGCCAAAGAAAACTAAATTATTATCCAATAATATCTGCGCTTATCTGTAATAAAGGCCTTTAACATGGGGAAAGACATAACGACCATATTCGCCATTTTGTTACCAGTATAAAATTGCAGGCCATTTTTCAATACATTATTGTCAATAATAATTCAATAATTCTTAGCGGTTATCACTTATTTAAAGTTGTTTATTAGTGTCAAAACACATAAAAAGGACCATATTCGCCATTTTGTTACCAGTACAAAGTTCCAGACAATATTTAAAAACAATATTGTCAATAATAATTCAATAATTCTGGCGCAGGCACAGGTTGCAGCAGAGGAGGCATGGCAGCAGGGGTGAGCTCCCAGTGTCAAGTAGCTGTCATGTCTTGACCAGCAACCCAACGGTTGTAGACTGGTTGACTCGGTCATCCAATTCATCCCAAGTCACATCAGACATCCCCAGCCAAGAATTGGGGGGTGCGTCAGACACAACCCTTAGTTGGCATGGCCTGGCAGCAGGCCCTGTGCCCTCACCTGTCCTCAACCTGCCTCTGTCCTTTTCTGTTCCCTCAGCTAGAGGGATCAGATCCACTGTACAGTGAGGAGGATGTACTAGAGGACAGTCAGCAGCTACTGCTCAGCCAAATTGTGGAGGAGATATCCGCTGCTTCCTGCGATAGGCGGGAAAGTAGTGATGAGGAGAGTGGCATGGGAGCTGGTGTTGAGGAGGACATCAGTGACCTGCAGACAGTAGTGGATGACGATGTAGCCGATCGTAATTGGGAGCCGGGTGATGAAGGGGCCTCATTGTCATCAGGAGAAGAGGGTTGCAGATTGCTCATGAGGCAGCGGGGGAGTCAGCAGGGTGGCATCAGTGTGAGGTCGGGCGCTAAATGTGCCCGGGGTAGACCACCCGCTTTGCAGCAGCCCTGCCCGGAAAGCAGTGGTGCAGGGGTTCAAGGAGGCAGTGGTGGTAGCAGTCAGGCAGGGTTGTGCTTCTCCAGCATACCACATGTGCAGGGCACAGCGGTGTCACGCTGTTCTACACCTCGTTTGCCTGGGTTAACGAAGTCACACAGGGGAGGAACTGCTCCGTGTCCTTAATCAAGAAATCGAATCCTGGCTTTCCCCAAGAGAACTTAAAATCAGAACAATGGTAACCAACAACTGGAAGAACATGGTGTCAGCGCTGTGTCAAGGAGGGCTGAGCCATGCGCCCTGCATGGCGCACATGTTCAAACTGGTTGTCAAGCGTTTCCTAAAGTGTTCCACCCATCTGCAAGCCATCCTAAAAATGTCAAGGAAACTTTGCATGCACTTCAGCCACTCGTACAGTGCCAAGCACACCCTGCTTGAGCTGCAGCGGCAAAACGGCCTCCCACAACATAGGCTGATATGCGATGTTTCCACCCGTTGGAATTCAACCCTTCATAAGTTGGATCGACTATATGAACAGAGAAAAGCCATAAACAATTTCTTGATGATCCAAGGGGACAGAGGTACTCCCCTGTGTAACTTTAATGTTAGCCAGTGGCAGCTCATGCGTGACACCTGCCGTTTGCTAGTTCCCTTTGAGGAGGCCACTTTGTTAGTCAGTCACCAGGACTGCGGGATGAACAATGTCATTCCACTGATTCACATACTGGAAAAGATGCTTATCAATCTGGCTAGTCAGGGGACTGGAGATGTGGCGTCTACATCTCAAGGCCACATGAGCCCTGTGGGGGCTGAACTGGAGGAGGAGGAGGATGAGAAGGACATTGGAGCACAAACAATGTGTAGCCAAATGGGAGGAGAGGAGGAGCAGGAGCAACCAGAACAGCCAGAGGGAGATGAGGAGGATGAGGCAGATGACCCAGACACACCATGGCAGTATGTAGTGGAGATGGATGCAGGGAGTCTCTCGAAGTCACTTGCGCAAATGGCCCGATGCATGCTGACTTCCTTGCGCAGTGACAGCCGAATTGTCACCATTCATCATGGGGATGACTACTGGCTCTCCACCATGTTAGACCCTCGCTACCGGGGAAAAATGTTTGGGTTTTTTTTACACCCGCTGAGAGGGAGGACAAACTGAACCACTATACAGACATGCTATGTAGCAAGTTGGCTTCTGCCTATCTGCGCCATCGTCCATCCTCTCGCATGTCAGACTGGGGGGGCCCTGAGCGCTCAACTTGCACTGGCATGGCAGCTTTGGGAGGGGGGTGGGGGAGACAGGAGCAGTATCGGCTCCGTCAGCAGCAGCCTGAGCCTAGAGTCACTGATGAGCAGCTTTCTTGAGCCGCATAGTGAAGAAGCTGCTCATCAGCAGCTAGAGACAGAGCAGAAGTTGAACCAGCAGGTGGTGGCATACTTAGAGTGCACCCTGCCACCCGTCATCAAAGATCCGCTGGACTACTGGGCAGCCAAACTGGATGTGTGGCCGCAACTGGCCGAGTTTGCCCTGGAAAAGCTGTCCTGCCTGGCCAATAGTGTGGGATCAGGGCGGGTGCTTAGTGCAGATGATCCATGCTGCCTCACCACACTCTGCCACTGAGTGACTGTATGGCCTCCTAAGGCTGTTGCTATCTACACATTATATCATCTTGCCACTCTGTGGCCTACTCACACTGCTGCCACCTCCGCACTCTGACACTTGGTGACTGTATGGCCTCCTCATGCTGCAGCCACTGGGTCACTGTATGGCCTCCACATGTTGCTGCCACTGGGCCACTGTATGACCTCATCATGTTGCTGCCATGTTGCTGCCACTGGATCATTGTATGGCCTCCTCATACCACTACCACTTGGTCATTGTATGGCCTCCTCATGCCGCTGCCACTGGGTCACTGTATGCCATCCTCATGTTGCTGCCAGTGGGTCACTGTATGCCCTCCTCATGTTGCTGCCACTTGGTCACTGTATGGCCTCCTCATACTGCTACCACTGGGTCACTGTATGGCCTCCTCATGCCGCTGCCACTGGGTCACTGTATGCCCTCCTCATGCCGTTTCCACTGGGTCACTGTATAGCCTCCTCATGCCGCTGCCACTGGGTCACTGTATGGCCTCCTCATGCTGCTGCCGCCTCCACATTATGCCGCCTTGCCACTCTGTGGTTTTCTGATGCTGCTGCCAACTCCACATTATGTCGCCTTGCCACTCTGTAGACATATACAGTATGTGGAATCGACAGATGACGGTGTAAAAGGAGTGCGCTCTTTCACTCTACAGTAGGATGTTGGGTATATGCACGGTTCTTTCTACCTGGCACTGACATGGACCTGTAAGGCTGGGTTCACACTTGAGTTAGTTGGTCAGTTTTGGCCCTGTAACTGTCCAAATAAGTGAAATGTGCAGTGGTTCTAAGAGCGACGCCTGTCATGTGCGTGTCATTCGAACTCACAGTATTATTTGACTACCACAGTAGGCTCCCTATGCGTGTTACTGCAAGGCACAGTGTTCTACACCACTATACAGGCTCTCTGAAGCTAGGAAATCGGTGTTTTTTAGCGATATTCACCACGAAGTAATTCGGACCGAAGCTAATTTTTTTGGAACTTCGAATGGAACTGCCGAATCGAACCTTTGAGAAATTCGCTCATCTCTAGTCATCATGCAACTATATTCATTTATATTTCTTGCAGTGTCACAGTGCAAGACAGCCATCTTTCACAGAACACAATGACAACTGTATGGAGAGTTGTAACTGATACCAATCAAAAATTAAAAACACATGAAATAATTATGAAAGACAAACTGGGCATTGACTCAGAATAGTTGGAATATTCTTTTCTATAATTTTAGCATGCATCAGTCCATGGAGATTATAGTACCTCTGATGTGTTTAAGTTTCTACTTACCAGATCCTGATATAACTTGTGGGTAGAGTGTTTTTATGTGCGTACGTGAAGGCACAGATGTATGTTCAATAATGTAAGTATTAGAAATATCAGCATTGCTAAAACTGTGTCCTTATACTATGACAATGAATGCACAGCATACTACCCAGAGACTAGGGTGACACTATAGTTTCATGAATAATGAATATTTAGGAGCTCGACTAATCCATCATATGTTAATGCAGTGGGTTCCAAGCACCTGGCACTCTAGCTGTTACAAATCAGTCTTTGGCTGTCAGAGCATGCTGAGAGTTGTAGTTGTCCAACAACCAAAGAGAAACAGGTTGGAAACCAATGTACTGTACAGTTTTGCTAAAAAGTTTACATACCCCGGCAGATTTTTTGGCTTTTTGGCCTTTTTTCAGAGAATATGAATGATAACACAAAAACTTTCTTTACTCATGGTTAGTGGTTGGTTGAAGCCATTTATTGTCAAACTTCTGTGTTTTCTCTTTTTAAATCATAATGACAACCAAAAACATCAAAATTACCCTGTTCAAAAGTTCACATACCCCAGTTCTTAATACTGTGTATTGCCCCCTCTAAAATCAATGACAGCTTGAAGTCTTTTGTGGTAGTTGTGGATGAGGCTCTTTATTTTCTTCTTGGCAAAAAGTCTCCAGATCCGGTAAAATCCTGAGCTGTCTTGCATGTACTGCGCGCTTGAGATCTCCCCAGAGTGGCTCAATGATATTAAGGTCAGGAGACTGAGATGGCCACTCCAGAACCTTCACTTTCTTCTGCTGTAGCCAATGACAGGTCGACTTGGCCTTGTGTTTTGGATTGTTGTCATGTTGGAACGTCCAAGTACGTCCCATGCGTAGCTTCCTGGCTGATGAGTGCAAATTTGCCTCCAGTATTTGCTGATAACGTGCTGCATTCATCTTTCATTCAACTTTGACCAAGTTTCCTGTGTCTTTGAAGCTCACACATCTCCACATCATCAGTGATCCACCTCTTTACAGTAGGAATGGTGTTCCTTTCATCATAGGCCTTGTTGACACCTCTCCAAATGTAACGTTTATGGTTGTGGCCAAAAAGTTAGATTTTTGTCTCATCACTCCAAATTAACTTGTTCCAGAAGTTTTGAGGCTTGTCTCTGTGCTGTTTGGCGTATTGAAGGCGAGATTCTTTGTGGCATTTGCACAGTAATGGCTTTCTTCTGGCAACTCGACCATGCAGACCATTTTTCTTCAAGTGCCTCTTTATTGTGCATCTTGAAACAGCCACACCGATAGTTTTCAGAGAGTCCTGTATTTCAGCTGATGTTATGTGTGGGTTTTTCTTTGCATCCCGAACAATTTTCCGGGCAGTTGTGGCCGAAATTTTGGTTGGTCTACCTGCCCGTGGTTTTGTTTCTGGGCATGTTATCAGGCCAAAATCACCAGGGTATGTGAACTTTTGAACAGGGTCATTTTGATGTTTTTGGTTGAAAACACAGAAGTTTGACAATAAATGGCTTCAACCAACCACTAACCATGAGTCGAGAAAAAGTTTTTGTGTTACTATTCATATTCTCTGAAAAATGGCCAAAAAAACAAAAAATCTGCCCGGGTATGTAAACTTTTTAGCACAACTGTATTAATGTCACTTCAGTAGTGCCAAAAAGACTACAAGTTTTCAATCATTGCTGAGTTGCTGGAATTGTACAGCATGAACAGACACATACAGTGCTGGCCAAAAGTATTGGCACCCCTGCAATTCTGTCAGATAATACTCAATTTCTTCCAGAAAATGATTGCAATCACAAATGCTTTGGTAATAATATCTTCATTTATTTTGCTTGCAATGAAAAAACACAAAAGAGAATGAAAAAAAAAGTCAAATCATTGATCATTTTACACAAAACTCCAAAAATGGGCCGGACAAAAGTATTGGCACCCTCAGCCTAATACTTGGTAGCACAACCTTTAGACAAAATAACTGTGAACAACCGCTTCCGGTAACCATCAATGAGTTTCTTACAATGCTCTGCTGGAATTTAGACCATTCTTCTTTGGCAAATTTCTCCAGGTCCCTGAGATTTGAAGGGTGCCTTCTCCAAACTGCCATTTTGAGATCTCTCCACAGGTGTTCTATGGGATTCAGGTCTGGACTCATTGCTGGCCACTTTAGAAGTCTCCAGTGCATTCTCTCAAACCATTTTCTAGTGCTTTTTGAAGTGTGTTTTGGGTCATTGTCCTGCTGGAAGACCCCTGACCTCTGAGGGAGACCCAGCTTTCTCACACTGGGCTCTACATTATGCTGCAAAATTTGTTGGTAGTCTTCAGATGTCATAATTCTATGCACACGGTCAAGCAGTCCAGTGCCAGAGGCAGCAAAGCAACCCCAAAACATCAGGGAACCTCCGCCATGTTTGACTGTAGGGACCGTGTTCTTTTCTTTGAAGGCCTCTTTTTTTTCCTGTAAACTCTATGTTGATGCCTTTTTCCAAAAAGCTCTACTTTTGTCTCATCTGACCAGAGAACATTCTTCCAAAAAGTTTTTGGCTTTCTCAGGTAAGTTTTGGCAAACTCCAGCCTGGCTTTTTTATGTCTCTGGGTCAGAAGTGGGGTCTTCCTGGGTATCCTACCATAGAGTCCCTTTTCATTCAGACGCCGATGGATAGTACGGGTTGACACTGTTGTACCCTCGGACTGCAGGGCAGCTAGAACTTGTTTGGATGTTAGTCGAGGTTCTTTAGCCACCATCCGCACAATCTTTCGATGAAATCTCTCGTCAATTTTTCTTTTCCGTCCACATCTAGGAAGGTTAGCCACAGTGCCATGGGCTTTAAACTTCTTGATGACACTGCGCACGGTAGACACAGGAACATTCAAGTCTTTGAAGATGAACTTGTAGCCTTGAGATTGCTCATGCTTCTTCACAATTTTGCTTCTCAAGTCCTCAGACAGTTCTTTGGTCTTCTTTCTTTTCTCCATGCTCAATGTGGTACACACAAGGACACAGGACAGAGGTTGAGTCAACTTTAATCCATTTCAACTGGCTGCAAGTGTGATTTAGTTATTGCCACCACCTGTTATGTGCCACAGGTAAGTAACAGGTGCTGTTAATTACACAAATTAGAGAAGCATCACATGATTTTTCAAAGGGTGCCAATACTTTTGTCCACCCCCTTTTTTATGTTCGGTGTGGAATTATATCCAATTTGGCTTTTTGACAATTCTTTTTGTGGTTTTCCATTAACGACAAATTAAATGAAGATATTATTACCAAAGCATTTGTCATTGCAATCATTTTCTGGAAGAAATTGAGTATTATCTGACAGAATTGCAGGGGTGCCAATGCTTTTGGCCAGCACTGTATGTTGATATATAGCTATAATGCATATGGTTTTATAAAATATAGTTTTATAAATCAGTGTTACAACAGAACAAAACTATAATGAAGCTTTTCACTGAAAACCATTGCTCTTGATCTAATACAAAAGCAAAAAAAACAGCAAGAATTACAGTGAAATATTGATATTTAATTAACATTCAGTCCTACCTACATTGCAGTCTGATATCTGCAGCAGTTTATTCAAGGAAATGTAACACCCTCATTGGGAAAAGATGGAAAACCAAAATAAAAAAGACAGTAACTGAGGGATTATGATCTTAAAGCAGAGAAAGAAAGAAGGAAATGACCTGAAACCCCTATATATGAGAATTTTGTATAGATGGTTTTAATTCCGTGCCATATAGCTTTCTTCACTAGACAAGCTCTACAGGTTTCCAAACATCTTTGTCAAGTTTAATAAAAGTTTTAAATAACATGTCACTTATAATAATGTTTCATTCTCCATATCATTCAATTTTCACCTTCAAGAAAAAAATATTGCATTTATTCATAGAATTTGCCAAAGGCGATGGCAAGATTTTATTCCGATCTTCATTTCTGTTTGTGATGTGTGATAGCAAAGCAAACCAAAATCCTTCTTCAGAGAATTTCATAAGTTTATCATAATCATTTTGTCAGGTATAACTGACTAAAAACCCTCTGAATGGTCTTTTTACATCAAAAGTGGACATTTCTAGGAACATTTGTTACCTGCTCAATTGATGCGTTTAGACAACATGCACATGACCCTGTTCATGTATAGGCCCATGAAAAATATAATGGGTGGAATACAGTGTAAAATGTAAGGTAGGATCTTCAGAACTTGTGAACTGCAGTAGGCACAAACATTTTCAAACATCCTATTTTAGGCCGGGGCCCAACATGGCTTAAGCAACACGGTGTTTTACAGTCACTGAAAAGTGGATGGGATTCTAGTGAATCCCATCCACACAGTGCGGAAAACCGTTGTGGTTTGGAAATCACAGCATGTCAATTATACCTATGGAAATGCCGGCGGTTTCCCTGTAGGTATAATGGAAGCAGAAAGTCCTCAGAGGAAACCTTTGCAGACTTTCTGCGAAAAGCACTGCGGGAAAAACCGTAATGCGTTGCAGCCGCGGTTTTTCCGGCAGCCTTCTTTTGCTGCGGCCCGACATGACCTATATTGTGATGGTCAATGGACTGTCAAAATAAAGGTGATTTGAGTAGCCCCCATTCACTGAAATTAAATGTAATGCTGCCGTTAAAAAAAGGACATCATACGGCCATTAATCAGTTGTGTGAATCTAGCTTTAGTCTGACACCTGAACCCCCTTGATTAGCTGATTGAAAGGCCCATGTCCCCTCATACAAGTGCTGTGACCTCTTCACGTCACAGTCTCATCCCAGTCACTTTTATGGAACAAGGCTGTATTTACATTACACAACCACTATGAAACAGACACCATGTGATGTAAACAGTGAAGAGGTCACATTGGTGTTGGACCCCTACTGATCACTTATTTATGACCTATCCCAAAGACAGGTCATTAATAAAAATGAGACGGACCACGCATTTAACTGGTGATATAAAGCCAGATACGGTAAATCTGTCAGGGTGACACAGTGGTTTGGTGGTTAATATTGTTGCCTTGCAGCACTGGGATCCTGGGTTAGAATCTGACCAAGGGCAACATCTGCATGGAGATTGTATGTTTTCCCGGTGTTTGCATGGGTTACCTCCCACAAGTCAAACATATACTAATAAGTAATTGGTCCTTGTGGTTCTTGGGGATGAGCACCTGTATGACAGCCGCTAACTACACTACTTCACAACTCTCCCAAGTGTGCAAAAAGCGCATTACAAATGTTTGTCATTCTTAGGCATCATATTACAGAAACAGGTCCACACTTCTATTAGCCTAAATGGCACAATAAAAATGTTTGGCTAATAGGAGCTATCAGAGAATACTGCAGTTGTATATTCAAGCTGACATAAGTAGGAAAGAGAAGATCAAGTAAGGCTGGATCCCCACGTTGTGGAAACACAGCTTTTTTTTATTGTAGATTTTGCTGCGTTTTTTTGAGCCAAAGCCAAGAATGGCTACAAAAGGGATGGGAAATATATAGTATGCTCTTATACTTTTACCTTCTGCTCAATCCACTCCCACCTTTGGTTCAAAAAACCACAGCAAAATCGGCAACAAAAGAAGCTGTGTTTCTGCATTATGGGGCCTCAACCCTACGATAGAGCAGAAATTGCATGTGGGTAGGTGAAAAGATGGACAGATTCCTGACTAGACTATGAGCAATAAGGTATCTGGTACATTTCAGAGGCTAAAAGAAAGTTATATGTCAGTTGGATGTTTGCAATCCATAAGAAATTGTTAAGAAATTCAAGTAAAATGGAGGAAGTATGTCTCTATACCAATTCATATACCAGGTCACTCGCTTAGAAATCCAGAGGGACTGTGCCTTCTATGACTCGACAGCTATGACCTGTTTGACTCTAAGTAAAATATCATAAATTCATTTACAAATTTTCCTTTCGCCATGACTGATCTTTTGATTTTACTACCAAATTGTGATTTGTGCATGTACAGTATGTGCAACTACATCAAACTGTTGGGATACTATGTTTAGGGGGGCTGACAACCTCACAAAATCAATAGCACTTAGACGCGCCATCATTTTCTGCTGAGAGTAATTGAAGACTGGAAACATTATAATTTGAGTCACTTTCAAACCAAACAATCTTTTCAATTTTCATCTAAAAAGGGGAACAAATTTGGAGCATATGGATTTTCCTTAGCCTAACATGCAGTGTACAGATGCTATATATTGGGGGCTATGGTTTACATGAAACGCTGTCACAACTACAGTAAAATTGCACAGGAAGTTACTGTCAGCTCATACGCGTCTTTACCTCTTTACCTTTCAGCCTCTTCCTTTCACATCTGGGTGCTGTCTGACAGCACAGCACACAGACATTGTGATTTTATGATTGTTTCAGTCATTCATCCAAAACAAATCAGTCATTTAGAAAGAAAAAAAAAAAAGCTAAAGTTTGTATTGAGTTTGATCTGTGACAAACAAACTGAAAGCAGATATCTGTATGCTATCCATATTCCCACGGACCCACAGACTTTCATTAAAATCAACAAACCAAAGTAAAGTATGTCTCCATTTTATTTTTATGTACTCACTGTCTATAAGTAAAAGCAGACAAGTGAATGTGAAAGTGAATGTGATTTCAGCTATGCCCACAGAGGTGTAACATGGACCTCCTGGCCCAAAATGCAAAATCTACCAGACCCCTAACTTTAGTGTATTGTTTATAGTACTACTTTCCTCATATTGAGAAGAGACACCTTATGGGCTCCCTTTGGCTCTTGGGCCTAGGTGCAACAACAACCTCTGGTCCCTCAAGTTAAACCACTGACTGAAAATTTTTGGAGTGGCCACTCCCCCTTTTAGTGATGTGGAAGCACAATGTGTCGGCCCCTCACAGTGTCTCCCACAGTGCCCCTGTACCTTATATTAATGTTCCAACACATAAATTATATTAATATAATTATATTAATATTCCCGTTAATTACCCTTTAATATTAATATTTCTCCTAATGCTCTTCTGTATTATCATTATTATTGCTCCAATGAACACTGATGCTCCACCTTATATTAAAATTCTTCCCTAATGTTAGAAAAAAAAAATGATACTCACCTACTTCCAATCCCCCGATGCATGCAGGCACATCCTCTTTATCCAGATCACAAGCTACTATAGGCCTGTGGCCTACAAGGAGCCTGAGGCCACTGGAAGGATGTCTTATATGTGTTCCCAGCACCTTTAAGACTGCAGGCCTAAAGTTGCTTGTAGCCTACAAGTTGGAGAGTGAGAGAGAGCAGGAAACGCAGCTCTTCTTTGTTCTGTGAACCCACAGTATTTTTAACAGCTGGGTGTGCAGAAACAAGGGGAAGGAACTGCGTCCTACCACTGGCTAGTAGTATAATGTTGTACCGTGTTAGCCATTGAAAGTAGTGGAAGAGTGAATAAAAGGTATCGCCTGATTTCTTCACTCTTCCACTACCACTGCCTATACACTTAAGAAAACGAAACCAGTTCCACTGGAGTCGGCAGATTCAGTCACACTTTTGGAATACTCATCGTTTATTCTGAAATTTTTAGAACAAATACAAGCAAAGAATATGTTATTTAGCAGATTATCTAGATTTGTATCTAGAACTGCCTATAACTCATCTTAAGCCCTTTGCTCACAACAGAAGCATGTGCACAGTGCCTATTGAGTAATGTATGCAGGTTATACGGCTCCATGTCTTACAGAATCCTCCATGTGTCTCTGCTTGAGTGGATAAAACTTCTAATATACATAAGACAGGAATGGAACATGGAAGGGTATATTTCCATTTATTATCTACAGGTCAAATTGGAAGTATTAAGAGGTACAGTAAGGTCCAATGTATGAATTAAAGTCTTATTACAGATCCGTGTAAAACTGAGCCGTAAAATAACCATATGCAAGGGGTTTAAAACCAACTTATATCACATATCATATAACTATCACATACAGGTGATAGTGGAGACGTTGTGAAAGGATATACAGTATGTGGCAAATTTGTGGAAACTACAATAACATTTAGATTTGAAAGACATACTGTAGTTCTAGAATGATGTGTATAGAAAAATGCATGTATAGTGCCATATATACTACAACTGCCCACAAATTTTAGAAAGGTTTGTTTTCTGCTTAAAACAACTATGGAAAAAAAAATCACACCCAGAGAACGGAAATTTTAAAAAAAAAAAACACGTCATGATGTAAAATATATACAAAATAACAAAAAATAACACAGTCTGTGAATTGGAAGCTTCTGTAGTAAACTAAGTAAGAGAGCCTTAGGATTTTTTGTGCAATCTTTTGCATTCTTTTACGGCTTTTATTTAATCATTTGCTTAGATTTCCTTACTTGATGAGACCTGTGTGGTATGTTGGGTGATATAAGTATCTGTAGGGATCTCAGACAGTCATGCGTTCTTATTGCCAGCTCAGTGACTTGAGAGTTGTGCATCATCAGCATTCTCCACAGCAAGAAGAAGCCTTAGGCCTATCCCTGCCATGCTGTTTTCACAGAAGCCTCTAAAGGATGGCATAGCCTCTGGCCAGGGCTCCCTGTTATCATTTAGTGGGCAAATTGGTCAGAACAGACAACCATCCTAGTGAAGTTGAATTTAGTAGAGCATCAAGCATTTTAACTCTTCATGGACAAAAAACTTTTGAAACTATTGAAAAAAAAAAACAGTGAAACATACAGTGTATCTAAATTGAGAAACATATTTCCTAAGGCCTTATTCACATGCCAGTGTTTTTCATTAGTATTTGTAAATCAAAACCACAAGTGAAAACTACAGAAAGATAAGGTATAATGGAAAGATTTGATACTTTTCTGTGTTTTTGACCTGATCCTGGTTTTGGCTTACAAACACTGACCCAAACACTGAAGTGTGAATAAGGCCTAACTGTAGTTACTGTATTCACCATCTTAACCCCTAAGTATATAGCAACATCTGCCAGGAGAGAAACCATTTTTTTCTTTGAAGATCATGTCTCAGAGGCAATAGGATTCATGCTAGATCTGTAGTTTTACAGTCTGTCTGTTAGCAAATAGTAAATACTTCTGTTCCTCATAAAAGAATTCTGAAGCATATTTTCTTGCTCATCAGCGTTAGGCCTCTCCGCTTTTACTCTTTTTACAATCACACATGTGTAGGAGAACAGTCAGGCCAAGGAAGTGTTGTAATCTGGTGGAGACATTCCTGGGAAACCATTGCTGTGTGTGGGTGAGCATTACCCTGCTGAAAAATGCCAGTTAGAAGACTTGCCATGAGAGGCAGTGCAGGATGTCCTGGTAGTGTCTTGCTCTACAAAAAAAGGTAGGATTGAAGCTCTCACCATGAGGCGTCCATACCTGAATCTGAACTTTGTCGGATCCCAAACAAAACCTCAATTCAATACTTAAAGGGGCTTTCCAGGCAAAAAATATTTTTTTATAAAAGGTCTGTTAAAGTCTGTTAGTGCTATTAATATATTAATAAGTGCACCCAAATACCTTTAGCAGTGTTTTGAGTGATTTTTGGTTTTCTCTGTGAGCTCCTGACATCTTTTGCATTTGTTTACATGGGCATCTTCACACTCACACCCCCTCCGTTTCCATAGCTAGCCTTCCCACTAGCCCTTCCTAACTAACTCAACACCCACCCCACCCCATCATACTTACCTGTCTTCCAGTCCGGACCTTCTGGGCACAGGACGTCACTTCTTCTGGGTGGCTGGCACCTCCTCTCCTTGACGTCTGCCCAGTCTCTAATCAGTCCACACCTGCAATCATTTGCATATCTGCATGTTCCGTTTTGAAGCAATCCAACGGTTCTATCTAGGGGGTTCATTTCTTTGTCAATGAGTGTACATAACTTCTAAACATATTTATTTACACATTTTAAGAAAGAATAATGGAGGAACAGTAAAAGGCAGAGCTCCAAGAAAAGATGCCCCACAATTGTTATTTTATGAGAAATACAAGTATTTACTAAAATAGGAAAATCATAATAAAACTAATCCCAGTAACTTGTAGTGCTCTTCACAAACTTTTCAAATATGCCTTTGTTATTCTGCATTGCATCTCCATTATCAAGAAAATCCCCGTTTTATTCAGGGCATGCCTTATTATCCGCAAATTTCTCTCTCCACTGTAGATTACCTCCTTCCTGCTCTTCCAGGTATAGCATGACATCATTAGGCATGTGTTGCAGAGTCAGTACCATGCCTGCCACAAGCGATGCCGAGGATGAGCGTTAGGAGTGGAAAGTGGAAATATGGAAAGTGTGTAAAGAGCACTACAAGGTACTGTCATTAGTTTTATTATGATTTTCCTGCTGACAGGCTCCCTTTAAATACTGTAACAATACCAAAAATCTGTCCATAGCATGTTAAGCAGCATTATAAGCACACATTCTTCATGTACTCACTCTCAATAAGAAAAACCTGAAATCAAAAAGAAATCAATTTCTAGGAAATGCAAATGTAAAGCGGTTTAAATGTTCTGTGTCATACTGTGCTGATATTAAAAATAGACTGTGCTGGTGAAAGCTGTATTTCGAAATTCCATGACAGGCTGGTGAGAAGTGCAGTTTATCACTTACTGTTCTGACTGAAAATGCTAAAACAAAGCCTAAAAAATGTCACCAGAGGAAAAATGCCAGAAGCGAAGTGACTGTTGGCAGATTCCTGCTCCTCTTCAACAAACAGCAAATCAATCATTTCTTCCCCTCGGACTTAATTAGTTGAAATTTTCAATGAATGACACCAATGAAGATGTTAAACATTCGCAAATCTTCTGTTAAGGTGTTTTAAAACCCAGCTTAATTACAATCCATCATGATCTACATATATATCAGTAATATCTGCCATCTAGGCTGAAGCCACATGTTGCAGAAATGCAGCAGAAAAAAACAATGCGTTTTACAGTCGCAACAAAGTACAAAATATTTTATTTAATCTTATCCCAGCACTGCAGAAAATACAGATTGTTAATTTGACCTGCAAAAACACTTTGTCTTTTTAATAGATTTATATGGGGTAGGTAAAAAATGCAAAACCAAGAAGAAAAGCAGTGAAAAATGAAGGTTTTTTTGATACATTTTTTCCCAATGCATTTTCACAAAATTTTTTTCTAAAGCATATTTTAGCTGCAATTTGCTACATGTGGCCTTAGTCTGAGGCAAAGGTTACACGTGACGCTAAAACTGCATTTTTTGTTGCAGATTTTGCTGTGGTTTTTTGAGCCAAAGTCAGGAGTGGATTTAGCAGAAGAGAGAGCGAGAGCTTCCATTATATTTCCCATTCTTTTTCAAGCTTTTGACTATACAGTAGCTCAAAAAATGCAACTAAATCTGCAACAAAAAAGCAGTTTTTCTGGAACGTGGGACCTTAGCCATAGGCTAAGTTCACATCTGCAGTTACATAGTTACATAGTAGATGAGGTTGGATGAAGACATCAGTCCATCAAGTCCAACCTATAACCCTACAGTCCCTTACAGTGTTGATCTAGAAGAAGGCAAAAAACCCCATGAGGCTTATGCCGCAGCAGGTACTGCCAGAAATTGGCGGAGAAAAAAGTCCTGCACACCCGGAGGACCCCATTATAGTCTATAGGGTTTGCTGGTGTCCACGGATAGCCGTTGTTTTAGAGGAGAGCTGGGCACAGATGTGAACCCAGCCTCAAAGGAGTTTACAATTCTGTAAAATTGATAGCTGTTCAATTAAATTGGTCAGTTAGGTATACAGGCATGCATGGCAGATGAGTCAACCTATGTAGAGGTTAGAGGAAGGCATGTGCATGCATGGTCACTGAGGGTGAGTATAATAATGTGCAAGATATTTTTACATTGAAACATAGCTTCTAGGGAAAAATACAGATTCTCACAGATGGCACACTGAGTGCCTACAGGACCATAATAAAAACTATAATGTGCTCCTCTATACAGGGTCAAAGCAAGAGTCATGGATGTTTACATGAGTTTTCCTAGATTCCACACAACTCCTTTCACAGCTATAAGGATGCTCCACCACACATTGTCTGGTGTGCTGGGTATGCAAGGCCACAAGCACTTACTGTATTTGTGCCAGGTCCATCCATTTCCACCAGCGGCATTCTTCACATGTGAATTAGGCAATTTCAATTATATATGAAAATAAGGGTGAGTTCACCATACCGTTAATGAATGTCTGTTACTCTTATCTGTCACAGGATGAGAGCAATGGATATTAAATGACAGATGCAGATAGAGCCCCCTCTGATGGAAGAAAAAGTTGTCATGTTGTTTAGATTAGATTCAATGGGAACAGACATTACTCTGTTACTGTCAAATGGGTATTCCAGTGACAAGTTACCCCCTATTCAAAGGATAAGGCATAACCTGCTGTGTCCCACTACCGGAGATAGCCGAGTAAGCATCAGCTATCTCTGGCAGTCCCCATTCAAATTAATGGAGCAGCACATGCTGCACGACCAGGTTGCCTGGTTGTAACTGGGATTCAAATCATCACAGTTCTCGAGATCGGTGGAAGTCCCAACACTGGGACACCCGCCAATCAGCAGGTTATGCCCTATCCAAAGGATAGGGGGTAACTTATTGTAGCTGGAATACCCCTTTAATGTTTGTGACAGAAATGGACATTCATACCTGTAGTGTGAACATAGCCTACCAATAAATAAAAAATAAACAGTGAAGAAAAGCTATACAAACATGGCACAAACTGTATAAATGCTAAAATTGGGAGGGTGTATATTTAAATACCATTCAGACCCTGTGGAAAGCTGAGTGTAATGGTTGCCACTAATGGTTGTCATCCAGAATCTGTTTTCCATGTAGAAGACCAAAATGTCACACTGAGGACAACATACTGTAGATATTTCACATCTCTATTTTACACTATTATTTACTACTCTTTGTATTATCTGCAACATGTGCAGTAATGGAGGATAACACGTAAGAGACCAGAAAGATTTGGCTATAAAAAGAGTCAGGTTTTCATATTTTGTATTTGATCACTGTCCGCACTAAAAAATGAAAGTCTACAGTCATGGCCAAAAGTTTTGAGAATGATACAAATATTAATTTTTACAAAGTCTACTGCTTCAGTTTTTCTAATGGCAATTTGCATATACTCCAAAATGTTATAAAGAGTGATCAGCTTAACCGCAATTACTTGCAAAGTCAATATTTGCCTAGAAAATGAACTTTATCCCCCAAAACACATTTCAACATCATTGCAGCCCTGCCTTAAAAGGACCACCTAACATCGTTTCAGTGATTGCTCCATTAACACAGGTGTGGGTGTTGATGAGGACAGGGCTGGAGATCAATCTGTCATGATTAAGTAAGAATGACACCACTGGACACTTTAAAAGGAGGCTGGTGCTTGCCATTGTTTCTCTTCTGTTAACCATGGTTATCTCTAAAGAAACTGCACTGCACAAAAATGGCCTAACTGGGAAGAGTATTGCAGCTAGAAAGATTGCACCTCAGTCAACAATCTATCGCATCATCAAGAACTTCAAGGAGAGAGGTTCCATTGGTGCCAAAAAGGCTCCAGGGCGCCCAAGAAAGACCAGCAAGCGGCAGGACCGTCTCTTAAAAGTGTTTCAGCTGCGGGATCGGGCTACCAGCAGTGCAGAGCTTGCTGAGGAATGGCAGCAGGCAGGTGTGAGTGCATCTGCACGCATTGTGAGGCGGAGAATCTTGGAGCAAGGCCTGGTCTCGAGGAGGGCAGCAAAGAAGCCACTTCTCTCCAGAAAAAACATCAGGGACAGACTGATATTCTGCAAAAGGTACAGGGAGTGGACTGCTGAGGACTGGGGTAAAGTCATTTTCTCTGATGAATCCCCTTTTCGATTGTTTGGAACATCTGGAAAACAGCTTATTCGGAGAAGAAGAGGTGAGCGCTACCACCAGTCTTGTCTCATGCCAACTGTAAAGCATCCTGAAACCATTCATGTGTGGGGTTGCTTCTCAGCCAAGGGAATTGGCTCTCTCACAGTCTTGCCTAAAAACACAGCCATGAATAAAGAATGGTACCAGAATGTCCTCCAAGAGCAACTTCTCCCAACCGTCCAAGAGCAGTTTGGCGCTCAACAATGCCTTTTCCAGCATGATGGAGCACCTTGCCATAAAGCAAAGGTGATAACTAAATGGCTCAGGGAACAAAACATAGAGATTTTGGGTCCATGGCCTGGAAACTCCCCAGATCTTAATCCCATTGAGAACTTGTGGTCAATCATCAAGAGACGGGTGGACAAACAAAAACCAACAAATTCAGACAAAATTAAAGCATTGATTCTGCAAGAATGGACTGCTATCAGTCAGGATTTGGTCCAGAAGTTGATTGAGAGCATGCCAGGGAGAATTGCAGAGGTCCTGAAGAAGAAGGGTCAACACTGCAAATATTGACTTGCTGCATTAACTCATTCTAACTGTCAATATAAGCTTCTGTTACTCATAATATGAATGCAATTATATTTCTGTATGTGATAAAAACATCTGACAAACACACATAAAAACCAGAGGGCAGCAGATCATGTGAAAATATAATATTTGTGTCATTCTCAAAACTTTTGGCCATGACTGTATATGCAGCATAGGAATCGATGAGCTGTAATTTTATGTGGACAACAGGATTTTCTGTGTCTCTTTGACCTGAGTGAACTAGATATCTGAAACATCCACAAATCTTCCACAAATGCAGAGTGACAAGAGTATTCCAACGCATTATATCTGTGAGATGCAAGTTACTGTATTTAAACGCAGGGGAATGTGATCTATCTATCTATCTATCTATCTACTTATACTTCTCACACATTTGTACATAGTCCTCATTTCCCTGCAAATCCACTCTCATCACATAGTGTAGCTTACAGTTCAGGGCTGGCTGGTCTCCCTACTACTACAGTATTTGTAATGAGATTTGCCTACCCTCGCAGCACAAAAAGAACAAAAAAACAAAGAAACATAATTTGCACAATAACCCCATAATCTGCCAAATGATACTGTAAGCAGATGCCTATACCTCCTAGTCCATATACCAGCATTGCACTAAGAAGGCTTCAGCATCTCTATTTAGCTACAAATATCTTGTTATGCTGAACATTAGTTTAGTGCTGCTAGATACTGCTCTTTAACTGTACTCTTCCCTAAGACTCTGCCATCTTTGAGAATTTATCTTAGCATGTATTGTTGGGTTGTCAGATCAATAGTGAATATAAAACAATTTTTTACCCCCCTTTGGACACAACTACTGGACAAATGACAAGAAGTTAAAGGGGTTGTTTAGGAAAAAATATTTTTTCTCTAGAGGCCGGGGAACGTGAAAAAAAAAAAAAAAAAAAAAAATTACTCACCTGCCCCTGGTGTCCCAAGATGCTGTCTAGTCCTGTGGCGCCCCAGGGCTTGTTCCAGCGGAAGTCTTTACCACACGTGACCACTAAGGCCTAAAAAAAGGACCCAGGACATCACTTGCATATGTTACCTGTGACTCCCCAGGTCCTTTTATTAGGCCACTGATTGGTTTCAGCAGTTACGTGCAGTGGGGTCTTCCCCCAGAACAAGCCCCTGGGAGCAGCGAGACTGAACAGCAGTCTGGGACATCAGAGCACCAGGGACAGGTGAGTATTTTGTTTTGGGTTTTTTTTCACCTTCCCTGGGCTCCAGAAAAAAATTTTTTTTTCTTGAACAACTTAACGGAGAATTGAAGAAATACGGGCCCCTTAGTGCAGTACTGGGATATGAGAAGATGGGATTGACAGCTGCTTGCAGCATCATGGGAGCAGGTTATTGTGTAAATTATGGTTTAAAAAAACAACGCTGTCTTTATTTTTAACTTTTTGCTCTACTGTAGGAGCCAATAGACCCCACTACAGATATCTGCTAGGCTGACCAGCTGACCATTCTCAATTATTCTACCATATGTGGTAAGAACTGGTTAGAGGAAAATGAGGGTTATATGTTATAACTAGAAATGCTGCGGTTTGATTCTGGAATGACTGTCTATATGACTGATATCTTACTGAAATTCAGGGCCCAAGCACTATTGGACATATTCTTTCTCTGCATCTGATTTAAAAGCTGAAGTATTACAGTTAAAGGAGTTGTCCAATACCCCAAGTATTGATATTGATGAATTATGAACAAGATAGGTCGGCAGTATCTGATTGATTGAAGGAAGGAAGGAAAGGAAGAAAGAAAGAAAGAAAGAAAGAAATGAAACATGATAGATAGATAGATAGATAGATAGATAATGAATTAGTAAAATGTTTAGCATTTTGTGTGAAATAATAGAGATATACATATGGATTATATAATGATTCACATTGCATTTTATGCACTATGGCACTTTGTATTGGTGGCTTTTATCAAGTGTGTGACATTTTTTATATATAAAGATTATTATAAATTATGTATAATTGATGATTAATGATTTGATGATATGTTCACCCTATATAAAGTTTCATTGTACACTATGTCTATGCTTGAGAAAGGTCCTACATTTATTGGGCCAAAACGTTACTGATGGAATAAAACCCGCATCATTTTTTTCACTGCAAATTTTGGAGTGTGGCCTGTTTTTTGATATTTTACCTGCATGGGATTCTTTGTCAGTCCTTGAGGGTTCGCACTCACCCTAAGAAGGGATATGCTCAGTGCTGCTTCACAAACTGTTTTTTTGGATCTACTGTAGCTAGATAGTATTCAGTGGCATAATATTAATTTTTGTGGGCCCCAGTGCAAGCTTTTGTCTGGGGCCTCCTACCCCCTCCCTACATTGAATTCTTGATAGTGACAGTTACAGGTGCGGAAGCGGTATCTCAGATAATTAAAAGGGATACAGCTTTATACCCACAACTGAGGTTATCAAGAATATGGTAAATGAGCAGCGCAGCGCCCAGCATGGTAACAATACTGGGATGCATTGCAGATGTCAGCAGAAGTCAGTCCATGAAATTGGAGGGGAAATAGCCCAGCATATAATGGTGAATGTATTATTTTGTGAGCTTTGCAAAAAGTAAAGCTTTTGTCACCTTTCGGTCTCCAATGACTTATTGCTAAATAAAAGTGTTTTTGCTATCAGTTTAAGGAAAAACAGTGAATGCGTCAGCAAAAGCTACTGTGAGAAATACATTGCAAACATTGAATGCAATTATCGCAAAATATAATGAAAGTCCTCTGTGTGAACTGACCTTGAGAAAGATGACTGCATCTTTTATGAAAGCAGGAAGTCTGCTTGTTTTTTTTTGCCTGAATTACTGAGCAGATGTGAACAACAGTTTAGTTAAATACATTGGCCCGGACTTACTATTGTGGTGAAACTAAACATTGCAGTAAGCATGGCGCATCTTTGGCTCAGTATGGCGCATGTTTAGTGCATGTTGACGCATCTAGTTTACGCTAAAAATGTTTTGATATGCTAGACATGTGGGAATAGATTGTCAGAAAAAGGGGATGTGGCTTAATTGAACAACTATGTGACAAAAATGTGTAAAATAGTGTCAAAAATTCTGGCTCAAAATAAGTCAACTAAAAGGTGGTATAAGCATGGATTAGACAGTCTAAATATACAGCAGATTTAACAAACAGGATGAGTCACTGTGATAAGTCTGGAGCATTTTCAGACTGATTGTTTACACTGTTGAGCTCTTAGGAAATCTGGGCCATTGTGGGCTACAGCAGTGACATGGGCACTCACAGGCCTCAGTATTGACCCCAGACGCATGACGTCACAGGAGAGTGCAGGCTGCCAAGGAAGTAGCAATAGAGCGATGGACGCCACGAGGAGAACCGAAGGAGGTAACAGAAGATGAGTATAAATGTGTTTTATTTTTTTCACCTGCCCTGTGCCTCCACTCATTGTACTCTGGGGTTGAAGAGACCCCAGGGTATAATAATTTCACGTATGATGCTATCAGAACAAATTCAGACCGAACCGGAGGATCACTTCGTCCAAACATGGGATGAAACGAATCTTCAGAGGTTCACCCATCTATAGCTGTGATATTTGACAAGTACACTGTTTAAATGGCATAATACATATTGCTATACAGATAAAAGATGAGGAGAGGCTATAAATTTTTGTAGGAAAAAATTAAAGAACAATTTACTTTTAGTTGTAGGAATAAAACAAAGGTTTGGAATGGAATGGAATGTTACACAGGAAGTAAAAATTGCACCTTTTTTAAATATGGCCTTGTTACTTTCATAGGAGACGTTACTTAAAGCACATAGGTACTACTGTAGGAAACAAAGGTCAGCACACATTTATTCATTTTCAAATCTAACTACACTAACATTTCCTTTCACCATTACAATTATAAGGAGAATAGCTTTCTGAGTATTGGTAACTTTTGTTAGAGGTACAAACAGTACAATAAATTATGGGAAAAGTATAATTTCCTAATATATTACTTTTTATGCAATAACGTTTTCAACAGGATTGAGTCAATAGAAGAATCAATTTGCAACACCGGAGTGAGATGCGCCAAAATTAAAAGGCTACACCTAAGTAAAGTAGTAAGGGCAGAACAAACAGGATGAAAAGGTCACATTTTTGTGCTAATGTGTGATTTTTATGAATATGTGACTTTTCTATCTAGTTTTCATAAAATCTGTGATAAATTCCCCTTTTAATAGAAGAAGGAGGTGCCCTTTAAACATAGAGAGTAGGGAGTATATAACAGCTTAATTAGGGCTGCACTGGTCGGTTGGTATGTTATGTAACATGCTCTTTTTTATATTATACTTAATATATAATAAGGTTAGTGCAGACAGGCCAGCAGAATTTTATTGCCATTACAACTGGTGGACACTAGTGCGTTGGTGGCACTTGGAAGGGTGATTTAAAACTCACTTTTTTAAAACAATTGCTGCTTCAGTACGTTTGTTCCTCAAGCCTCTTTCAAGCCCAGATTTGAGATATTCCTGGTTGTGACCTCTGTTAATGTATAATGTGTAATGTATAAAGTGTCCAAAACCTATATTCATGACATTGCAATCTTGTATAAAACTAGTGTATATTCTTTTCTATTATTGTCATAACTTTTGTGGCTGCAATGGGAGAAGGTGATACCGGCACTGAGCATAAATATGGAGCATAGACTTGGAATATGTGTACTGCAGCTTCTGTCTGCATGAATTTAAGAAAATATAGATTATTGTATTCATGACTTGACATGCTCAAAGAATATGGTGTGCTAGTAGAAGTGTTATTTAGGAATAGGAATGGAATAGCTACAAAAACAGGATAAAATGCCAAGATGAAATGAGTCTTCAAAAAGAGGAAGGAAAAATAATGGCTAAACATCAGGAATCACATCAGCAGTAGCTGACGGCTTCAAGATTGCTCTCATACGAACACAAACTATGGCAAAACAGTAACCTCCACTCCACAGACAGACAGGTCTCAGAACACTAAGGTTTTACTAATACATCTTGTGGTTTCTTTTTCAGGAAAAGGAAATTCCAATCCATTGGGTAATTCCAGAAAAAAAAAGTTTATTGCTTTACCATACATATCTTAGAACCTCCAGAGTAATTGGGTCACAGTCACACTTTCTTAGACAACTAGACATGGGCTCAGATCCACTCTAATCAACACATACAAGGCCTAATGTATAAATGTCCACTTGTCGTGAATCAGGGGAAACTAAACAGCATAGACCCTGAGCAGAAGGATCAATGTGAGCAGAGGCGTAATATGAAGCTCTAGGGCCTCAGCTATAATATATTGTTTATAGTTTATTGGTCTCCTCATATTGGGGAGAGACACATTATGGGCTACCTAAGGCTCCTGAGCCCAAATGCAACCACAACCACTGCACCCCCTCAAGTTATGCACCTGAATGTGAATAACTGTATTACAACCCATATATATATATAGCACAAGCACACTGAAACACTGTATACCACCTACCATTGTGGATGTTTAATGTACAGCATTTCTTAAAGTCTTCTTATGCGGTGACCAGATGGAAGGTAACGCTGCAGTTGGGATTGCGGGGTGCAAACAGCGCAGACTTGTCACGGTCTCTGGGCACGAGGGCGCAGCGCTGGTGCTGTCCCACGTTACCACCACTGATACCGGTGATGAGGGGGCTGCACAAATATTGGTGGTGATTGTTCCCCCGGGGCGCTTCCCCTATACTGTGCCGACTGGTGGTGTTTGGGGCGCCCTGATGTTGTCGGTGCAGAGTCAGACACAGAAACGGTTGTAAAGTTGAACTTTTACTTCCATGGGTGTGGAGGCACAAATGCTTAAACAGTTTCTTCAATACAAAACAACGGGGTACGCCTGGTGACACAGCAAAGTCCTGGGGTGCAGGGTAGACTTGATGAAAGGTGTTCCTAGCCCCTTATACTTCAGTGTTACAGCCCTAAGGTGCGTCTGGGCTCCTATTTGGCTCATAGGAGGATGCCCACCGTGATACTAGTACATAATATTCCCCACTCACGTTATGTGGTCCTGATAGCTCAGAGTTTCGGGGTGCAATAGTCAGGGTGGCAGGATATTCCACAGGTCTGGCCTTGGCCCCTGGATCCTGTGATACTGGCTATGGAGCACGTGTTCCAGAATGTTCTCTCCACAGTCTCATGCTGACAAGATGATGATGCTTGACTTCCTTCAGGGCGATGGCTAGGCAGACAGGGGACAGGATCTTCTGAATAGCTGGAGTATGTCAGCTCTCCAACCTTCCTGGGCCTGTCTAGGACTTGAGATTCCTGCACTAAACTCACTGCTTTCTTCACAGGACATCACACTTATCTCCTCACCTCCTCCTCCTAACACTCCACACTTCTAACTCCTCACACGCAGGACCTTCCTGCAGGGGTGTTACCATGGGGACCCAGTGATCAGCTGACTCCTCCCCTTTTCCCAGGCAATGTCCTCCCATTGGACATTTGGTTACTATTCAATCCTATGCGAGGTGTAATGCATGTGTGAGGCTCACTAGGTGGCGCTGTGTTGTGTGAGACTCAGGACCCCCTGCTATGTCACACAGGCTATGAAGCAACAGGAAATAATACAATGCACAGAGATCACCCTCAGCCCAGCCATAGCCAGCTCTGGGATGCCACACTTACTCCAAGCAGCAGGTGAGATTTCATTTCCTCAGATAACACTGAGATCAGCTATCCTTCATTGACTTCAAGACCACGGCAGCCCAGAGGTGTGTTAAATATCACTACACTTACAAAAGCTGCATAAATGACATTTTCTCTAATATATAGTTTCCTACCTGTGTTTTATTCAGCATACACAGCAGTATTCTTGTATATAAATATTAATGATGGGTTATTAAAGGGTTTCATTTAATGACCATGGAGGGATTTGCAAATTATGCTAGTTTTATTGCTCGAGATGTAACAGTTGTCATAGAAACGCTGAAATGTCTGGGAAATGAGAACTGCATGTCCCATGCAGACCCTTATTCCATATGCTGTACAACCTCAGACCCGCTGCTTATTTGAAGGAAGTAGAGCAATACAGGATAGTTTTAGAATCATCAGAATACATCCCTCAACTAAGGCTGTACCTGGTTATACATAAAAATTAGAATCTTGGATAACGCAGTTGTCTGAAGTTAAAGCAGTTGTTTAAAGAATTGTCTGAATAATAGTTTGGTAGGATTAACTTCAAATCTAATGTACAGATATAACTCGAATCTCATAACGTGCTTCAGCATGGCATCACACAAATAAAGTAATTGAAAAGCAAATGAAAGTCATGTTAAAGAAGACCTTTCACCTCCTCCACCAACTACAACACCTTCCATCCTGCATTCCAGTGCAGTTAGTTTCAGCATTGATTATGGTAATTAGGCTTTCTATTCTTAGGTGGGTGGTGCCAGATTATTTGCTCTAGCTCAGGACTGCCTAGCTGACAGTAGAGAGCCTAATTAGCATATTGGGTGATGACTCTAACTAATCTAATTTCTCAGGAATGGCAGGACCTAGAGAATACATTCCATCTGTACTGAAATCAGTGGAGCAGCATCTATTGGAAGAAGCAAAGAACTGGAGTTGGTGGATGTAGTGAGTGGTCCTCTTTATAACTGCTGCAGCTTTTTATTTTCAGAAAATCATGAAATGTTATGTCAGGTATATGTGTGAGTTATTATCATGTTTAAATTATTTCTTATATGTAATTGACCAATTTTTTTTTTTACATATTGAAATATCCTGTTTAATGCATACATATACAGTTGTGCTAAAAAGTTTACATACCCTGACAGATTTATTTTGTTTTTTTGGCCTTTTTTCAGAGAATATGAATGATAACACAAAAACTTTTTCTCCACTCATGGTTAGTGGTTGCTTGAAGCCATTTATTGTCAAACTTCTGTGTTTTCTCTTTTTAAATCATAATGACAACCAAAAACATCAAAATGACCCTGTTCAAAAGTTCACATACCCTGGTGATTTTGGCCTGATAACATGCCCAGAAACCAAACCACGGTCAGGTAGACCAACCAAAATTTCGGCCACAGCTGCCTGGAAAATTGTTCGGGATGCAAAGAAAAACCCACACATACTGTAACATCAGCTGAAATACAGGACTCTCTGTGCATCTTGAAACAGGACACACTATCGGTGTGGCTGTTTCAAGATGCACAATAAAGAGGCACTTGAAGAAAAATGGGCTGTATGGTCGAGTTGCCAGAAGAAAGCCATTACTGCGCAAATGCCACAAAGAAT
This sequence comes from Leptodactylus fallax, assembly GCA_947044405.1. Taxonomy (NCBI): domain Eukaryota; kingdom Metazoa; phylum Chordata; class Amphibia; order Anura; family Leptodactylidae; genus Leptodactylus; species Leptodactylus fallax. Next base: position 3,995,440 of record CAMRHE010000097.1, read on the forward strand.
CTCGCCTTCAATACGCCAAACAGCACAGAGACAAGCCTCAAAACTTCTGGAACAAGGTCATTTGGCGTGATGAGACAAAAATCGAACTTTTTGGCCACAACCATAAACGTTACATTTGGAGAGGTATCAACAAGGCCTATGATGAACACCATTCCTACTGTAAAGCACGGAGGTGGATCACTGATAATGTGGGGATGTGTGAGCTTCACAGGCACAGATAACTTGGTCAAAGTTGAAGAAAAGATGAATGCAGCATGTTATCAGCAAATACTGGCGGGAAATTTGCACTCATCAGCTAAGAAGCTGCGCATGGGATGTACTTGGACTTTCCAACATGACAACGATCCAAAACACAAGGCCAAGTCGACCTGTCATTGGCTACAGCAGAAGAAAGTGAAGGTTCTGGAGTGGCCATCTCAGTCTCCTGACCTCAATATCATTGAGCCACTCTAGGGAGATCTCAAGCGCACTGTACATGCAAGACAGCCCAGGAATTTACAGGAACTGGAGACTTTTTGCCAAGAAGAATGGACAGTTTTATCATCTGAGAAAAAAAAGAGCCTCATCCTCAACTACCACAAAAGGAAGGACCAGTTTAGACCCACAGTTTGGGTCAAAGGAAAGGAACCGCATTTTGCCCAGTTTAGGTAAATCCAAAAGAAACTTTATTTTCCACACTACGCGTTTCGGGATACATACCCCTTTTTCAAGTGTACAGGAAGAACACAGCGCTAAACATTATACACCAAATGCAGGTTTAAATAGCACAAAACATACAGCTAAGCACAGGTAAGAGGGGGCGTGGCCAGAAAATAAAATAAATAAATATACGTAAACAAAGGTAAAAACAGTACCATAAAGAATGGCAAATTGATTATTAAAAAGAGAGGGAAAGAAATCTAAAGGACAGAGGATCTATTTTATTAGAGGATAAATGACAATCTATGGGGACAGTATATTTTGTCTTACCGTGAATGTGTTAAAACAGAGTTACCACGGTGTCTCTCTAGCATTTCATTAATAGAATGCACTTGCGTGGACAATTTACCGCGCGCGACAAGGCTGTAGTCAGTTTAAACTAACCTGCGCATGCTCAGAATAGTTATTGGGCCGAGATAGGAACAGCTGATCGGTTTGACAGCTGTTTGACTAGCGGGAAGCTACGCGCATGCATAGTAAAGCGTGTGGTGTAGCGTATACAAGAGAAAGGCGGGGCCGAAAGCCGATCAAGATGCGGCCATTGGTTACAGGTATTCTGTTGATAAACTGATGTGTAAAAAAAGGGGGAGAAAAGTGACCGAATGGATAACGGAGAGCACAGAGAAGATCACGAGAGTAGGAAGGGGGGGAGGGGGAAGAGGAAAGTATATCACTGTTATAGTTTTTTTTTTGTTCTATTTGAACAACTACCACAAAAGACTTCAAGCTGTCATTGATGTTAGAGGGGGCAATACACGGTATTAAGAACTGGGGTATGTGAACTTTTGAACAGGGTCATTTTGATATTTTTGGTTGTCATTATGATTTAAAAAGAGAAAACACAGAAGTTTGACAATAAATGGCTTCAACCAACCACCAACCATGAGTGGAGAAAAAGTTTTTGTGTTATCATTCATGTTCTCTGAAAAAAGGCCAAAAAAGCAAAAATTCTGCCAGGGAATGTAAACTTTTTAGCACAACTATATAAATGTTCTCTTTAGTAGGAACCATTGACCTAGGGTCACCAATAGGGTTCTAGGACAGTGAAACTGTTCCAGTTCAAAGTATTTACGCCCTAATATTTCATGGACTAGAAAAGAAATGCAACATGTTTTCTTTTTTACCAATCACAATTTAAAAAGGTTATTAATTGAAAGGGAATATAGGGAACTATAACAGTGGTGAACAAGCCCTAGGTAGACGTCAGATATTTTAAAAATATTTCATTATTTCTCTCACTTGTTGTATATTGCCATCATATTCCAAAGCGCTTTACAGATATTGTAATCATTCACTGTCCCATATAGGGCTCACAATCTAAATTCCCTATCAGTATGTTTTTGGAGTGTGGGAGGAAACCCATGCAAACATGCTCAAACATACAAACTACTCGCAGATGTTTCTTGGTTGGATTCAAATCCAGGCCCCCAGTGTTGCAAGGCAACATTGCTAACCATAAACATACATGACTATCATGCCTGTTTTTCATTGTTACAATTTCAAGGTCTTGGTTTGGTTAACTATTGGGGACACACCTGAACAGAGTTTTATGTAGCCAAAACCTGGGAATAAAATACTAGACAAATCAAAAATCTATAACAGGGCCCCATCTACAAGGTGTTTTTTCTAATACTGGTGTCTTCCTATGTGGTAGAAAGGTCTTTGTACTCTCAAAGGCACCATGGTTTAGGCACAATGCCACCTTCGCATCCCTATAGTTACGACACTGCATCTGAGCCTGATGCAGTATTAACTCTTTCCCAACATCTGCCATAGTACAGCGGATGTCAGGTATTTAAATATAGTGGCCATTCAGGAGCTGAGCAGGCACCATAGCCGCCAAGTCTAATATAATACAGAGACCCAGCAGCAATACCCTCTATCAGTGCCCACACTGATCGGAGGCATTATCCCCCTTGGCACCTCAGTCAAAGCTGACCAATGCGCCATTTAGAGGTGCATTGGCAGCCCTGGGGCTGGTGATACATGGCCATGACAGCTGGGAGCCCATTGAAGACTCCAGGCTTGTCTGGCATATACTTCTATTATAGACTGCTCTATTCAGCCTGTAATAGGCGTGCCACAATTTTACACTGCACTGCAATGCATTAACATTGCAGTGAATTGTATTAGTGATCAGACCCCCTAGAGGGTCTAATAATTACAGTAAAAAAACTAAAAAAAAGAATTAAAAATTTAAATCACCCCCCCTTTCCCTAGAACAGTGAAGCGAGGAGAGGTCATCAATATTAGATTGGTGGTGGTCCAACAGCTGTTCCTCTGCATCTGCGATGTTTGTGTGAGTGCCGCTTTCTCTTCAAAGGCATGTGATGTTATATTCATGAGTCACATGGCTTGTTTGCCCCTTTCAAGTGAATAGGATTAAGCTTCAGTATCAGGTACAACTACTATTCTGGGCTGCCTGGTATTCCATGAAAAGGCTGCAAGGCTTGTCAGAGCAGCTCAGGCTCTTCAAACAGCAGCTCACTACTGGTGCTGGTTGTCAAACCCTCATTGATCTACTATGGATACTAAGTATAGGCAATCAATATGCTCATTCTGAAAAACCCCTTTAAACTACAAAATATGCATATTGATGATCTCTTTTTCGTTTTATCCTTTTATTGTAATGTGTATACAATTCGGTATAAACAACTGCTATAGAGGTTCCTACAACACTGCATTTTCTTCTGCACTATCAATTCCCTACGATTTGGTCATTCTAAGAACTTTGAATTAAACACGTGTCAAATAAGGACAAAAACCTTGTATGGTGTGTTAGGTGAGAAAATAACCCAGATGTAAAGGACATTTTAAAGATTAAATAAAAACACAGATTGATTAATCCCACAAGTAAAAGAGAAAATTCTTTAAAGCTAAAAAAAAAAAAAAGCCTGAATATTCATGAAAATGTTTTGCATCATTAAGCGAATAGAATTAATTAGAATTACGCATGGAAAAAATAAGATTATGCTGAATGCAGCAGGTGGAATGCTTCTGCTTTCGTTGGATGGGGGAAGTACTCAATGAAGTATGAGCAATTTTTTATTAGCGAGAATAATTTGATCCGTCTGTAATGTGCTGTAATATTAGTACAGCAAGATAAGAAATGTGTAATATGTTAAAGAATTAAAGGAGACAATTGTAAAGAAGTTGTTCTTCAATTGTAAGTGGAAACCATTATTAGTTTAACACCTACAATACCAGCCATAACATTAAAAACATGAACATTGATTATCTTGTGACCATGGCATCTATCACAGGAAGGTATATATTAGGCAGCAAGAGAACATTCAGTTGTTGATGTGTTAGAAGAAGAAAAAATGGGCACGTGTAAAGATCTGAGTGACATAGGCCAAATAAGGTCTTGTGGAATGCTCCTGGTATTCAATTCTTAGTACTTTCCAAAAGTATTCACAGAAGGACAACTGGTAACATGGCACAAGCTCACTGATATAGAGGAGGAGCAAAGGCTATCTATGTAGAGCATAGGACAGTCCATCGCTGAATGCACTCACAATGTGCATATGCCCATGAGAACTTGACCATGGAGCAAAGCAAAAAGGGTGTCTGAACTGATCTATCACATTTTCGTTTACATGTATATTGCTTGTAAGGGGAAGCACTATGCATACAAGGGAAGAAGGTGGAGGCAGTGTGATAATCTGAGCAATTATCTCCTTGGATATCTTGAGTCCTGGCATTTATATGGCTCTTACTTTGACATGTACAACCAAAATGTATCTAAATATTGTTGCACACCATGAATACTTCTTGGCATCAGTGTCCGTAATGACTAGCTTCTTTCTGCAGTAAATTTCATCCTACAACACTGCAAAAATTGTTAAGAAATGGTTGGAGGAACAAGGCACAGAGTGACATCTGTGAGATGTGGATATATACAAATAATAATCTATAAGAGATAGGTGTAACTTATTGGAAACTCAAAAAACGTAAGTAGAAAACTACACTAAAACTAACTAAAACTTAACCTTTATTTGGTTACTAATTAGTGAAATGTGCATATTATGTGCATAATAATACTTCAGAATCTTGCGGACCAATTCTTTGTCAACTTGAGCTTGGTCTCTTTTCGCAAGTGTCATCGGTGAGATGTGCCAGAAAAAAAAGTCTGATCCCTGAAAGGCCCAGCTTACAACTATATGATTTCAAGGATCTGCTGTCTTGGTGCCAGATAGTCCACGCCTCAAGAGAGGCAAGTGGTTTTAATGTTATAACTGATCGGTGTATACATGACATTCATTACCAAAAACAGGGATCAAAAGTAAGCATCACTTAAATGTACGTATATACATTTATTCATCCTTTACAGCCATGATATGTTTAGTGTCGACCTACAAAGTCTTAGAAATTTGCAGCTGAAGAAATGGGCATGTAGACTCAAGGCTAGTCAATTCTGGTATCATCTCGTACTAACCCCAGTCCTGGAAACATTTAGAATTTTCTGCTACTGATAATGTCTCCTCTTCTGATTTTATCCATGAAGCAGGAGTCCTTAGTAGTATGAGCAATTCTCTTACACAGTGTAATGATGACAGCTCTGTGCAGTGATGCCTGCAGTTGCTTACAGTGCATGCTGAAATAAACTTATAGAGGTTGTCCAGGTAAATTTTTTTTTAAAAAACCATATTCACCTGACCCCGGTGCTCTGATGTCTCCCAGCACGGTCTGGTCCTGCTGCTCCGCTGTCTTGTTTTGCTGCAACTCCCCACCACACTGTGACATCCCGTGTCCCTTTCCTTAGGCCACTGATTGGCCTCAGAGGTCACGTGACCGCTGAGGCCAATTAGCGGCCTAAGAAAAGGACACGGGACGTCACAGATAGTGACCAATCAGCGGCCTCAGTGGTCATGTGCGGTGGGGACCTCCGACAGAAGACAAAACCAGAGCAGCAGGACAGGACCACACTGGGAGACAGCAGACTATTTTTTTCTTTACCTTCCCCGTCCTAATATAAAAAATAATTTATTCTGGACAACGCCTTTAAATCTTCATCACTAATACCTCACAGCATTAGCATAGTAGTAGCTAAATTATACGTTCAACATTAATTTAATAAAAATCTGAAAAATTAACCTACTGAAAAGGAATATTTTCCTCAGCAGGGTTTGACAAATACAATAAGCATTAATGCTGAATATTATAGCCATGATAAACATAACATAGGAAGTTTAAAGAAGAACTCTGGGATTATTTGCTGTAGTATACTTGTAGCAGTTTAGATTCATTTAATTTAAATTTTTTTTGTTAAAAATAGCCCTATATGCACTAACAACCAGGTGGATTTGGGCTTACACATGGCAGAGTCTAAAAAGAATTGCTATGGTGGTAGGCCTCATGCACACACAACAGATGTGAGACAGCTGTTTTTTGTAACAGCTGTCACATGGTCCTTTTTAGAATACATTGATTTCAACAGGGCTATTCACTTGTCTGTTTTTTGATGGTCTGTTTTAATAGATCATAGATAAATAGGACATGTCCTATTTTTGTCCTTTTTCATGGACTCATTGCCCATGAATGCAAAAAGGCCATGAAAAAATGGACTTTGTATCTGTTTTTCACATTTTTTTTACAATGTTTGTGTGTGTATGTAGCCTACAGCATTAGGGTTTATAGAAAGCTGCAGCCATAGCTTCTGAGACAGACTAACACAAGGGTTAAGACTATGCTTCAGTCCGTGGTCATAGCTCTGCCTTACCAAAAATGTCAAGCAGCCAACAATAGCGGATTGTAGATACAAATGGCTCATAAAGCATATGTGAAATATTTAGACAAAAGCTGCTCTTCTCCTTTAAATAAGGTAGAACTTAATAACCAGATATGGTAAAAGCATTGCTACAAACCCTGATGCATTTAGGAAGAAACACCTTGTCTAGCCTTGACTACCCAGGAGGAAGCATGTATACATTTCACACAATGTAAAACACCTTACTGGTATAATAAATAAACAGTTTTGTTTTGTCACACTGCTTATCTATCCACATCATTATCATAATCTTCATCCTCCATCATTCTTTCAGACTTCCTTTACCGTGAATTTTTTCCTGACATTTTATCCTCACGCTCATTTAATCGACTAAATTATTCAGAACATGCAAATAAGAAATTAATCCAGCAACAAATCTTTTTTTCAAGGAAATGGTAGCCCATTAGTAGCTGTAAATATAGCACATGCACTGATAAATCCTTTCATGGTGTTTTTCACTATTAGTAATTATTCCTATACAATAATGTTAATATATTTATTTCTTTAGGTGGGTTAGAAATGAAGCAAAGTGTCAGACAAGACTATACTTAGATACAGGCAAACCAGGAAACTGTCACCATAACACTTAGGAATATGCTATTGCTCCCATTTTGGCATATTTTTCTTTCTTTTCAAGTAAACAGTTCCGTGTATATTTGGGCACTACATTCTGCAGGACTGTTTGGAACGTTCAGCTGAACAAATGCTTCCGACAGTAACTATCCAGCTGAACATGTCCCATTAAAAAGAGAACACTGCATATTTTAATACAGTTAATATTATGGCAGTGTTTACTGTATGCCGAGAGGAAAGTTTTTTGGCTTACATTTGGCTATTGATGTGCAAGTCTATGTGCACCATACATGTGCTGAACTTAGAGGTAAGAAGCACTATAAATGCATACATCTGAAATACATAGACTCAATATTTGTTTATTCATTCACTGGCAACATCTTGACTCTACTATATTTTGCACTGAGGTGGTTTTTATATGAGGCCTTGCAACACCATATGAAAGTTGTTTAGCTCTGGGTACTTCGGTTTATTTAATTTTATGTTGGTTGAGTAACTGGATTTCTATTAGAATGTGCCATGCTTGCATGTATCTACTATGAAGTTGGAAAATCTTGGCTGGTGTAATAATTTACTGTATTACCCAATTTTGTAGTGACGGGAATTTTATAAAATCCCTTCAGTATAGTTTTAGAGCACACTATCTTTTACATGTAGCTTTTCCCACTAAGGTCAAATGAGAGAACATTTTCCAAGTACTGTTTCGTTAATAAAAAACATTATGTGGCCACTTGTTTTTTTAACACCTTTAATTGTACTGTACATGAGGAAATGGGACATTACCTTAAGCTGGCCATACCCTTTAAAGGATTTCCCAGGGAGAATGAAGATATATGTAAAGCAAGGAAAGATGGAGGGCATAAGATAAAATGATGGTACTCAACTACCCCCTTCCTGGGCTCCAGTTCTGAAAGCTCACCAGGTTTCCTCTACTCTCCACTTTCTGATGTGACACACACAGAGGTGAATACCATTTTTTAGGTTAGGGCCCCATGTTTAACATAGTGTATTGTAATTTCCTAGAACACCCCTTTAATGTCAACCAATCATGGCTGACTATTTAATATGTATGCATGGCCTTTGTAGTTTGGGAAGAGAAGAAGCAGGCAGTTGGACATCAGCGTGCCCAATCCTTTTGTTCCTGGGGCAGTTAAGTCTGTGAGAGGCTTACTCCCCACTCTCTATGGAGAAAACTTGCATGCTTGACTTGGTCAAATGTGAATGTTTATACGGGAGCCGGGAGAAAAAACTGTTGACTGAAGAAGGTTTAACCTGACAGCGATCTAAAGTGTATGTCCAGCCTGTGAGCTCCACCAGGGACAAAGGACTGATGTAAACAACACTTGTGTACAGGGCAGTAATATATACATAAATGGCAATAATAAGAATCACTTCTAGAACAAAGGCAACGTGACATGTCTCCTTCAGTGCAGTCAAAAACCATGCGTGAAACCTGCAAAACACAAGTTATCTTATCAAGAGAACAAAGTTTTAATAGAAGCTCATAATTAGTCCGCTTCATTAAGAAGATGAAACATTGGCAGCTGCTTTTGTATTAAAGCTTTGGTGAAGCGATAAGATATGGACAGGATTGCTGAAGTGTTTACGCATACAGCACAGGAAAAAAATATCAGAGCTTTCTGATTTTCCTGCAATCCCCCTCCTATTGGGGGATGGAGGAGATTCAATCTCTGTGAAGAAGTTATTTGAACATGGTTGCGGCATGTCTGGATCTTGCCATCAGAAAATTAACGCAGCAGTTTCCTTTCCTATTTAAATTCTACTTTCTATTTCCAATTACAAAACTATTATTTATTTATTTGTTTCTTCTCATGAGCCTGTAGAGAAATATGAGAAACAGGCAGAATAGTGAACATTTACAAATGCATAGGCCGCCATGATGAAAAAATAGATGGCTTCAGATCATTTTTATGTAAAAGACAAACTAAATGCAATTTAAACCACTCATGTAACACAATTTATGTTATTATTCCTTTGAACTGCATTTTAATACACATGTCCAACTGGCAGCCCGTGGCTTTTCTAATCTTTCCAAGTACTATAGTTTTTCTAAGAGAGAGACTGTAACAATGCTTGTGAGAAATACATGCAATTATCTAGAATACAATGACCAGAAAGTGACAAGTGCTCTTTATACATGCATCAAAATGAGTTGACTCATTATGTGCATGTGGTTGACTTCATAGGAATTATTTGGTGGTGATGGCAACTAGGCAGGCTCCAAACATGCTATACCTACTTCTCTTTGTAGGAATTAGAACTAGGGCAGTCATTGGGGTTATTCAGGTGGTATTGTTGTCAGGGCTCACAACTCATCCATGGTCTGTCACACTCCCACTACCCAACAGTCGCTGCATGGGAGACACAGAGTTTCACTTATAAAGTGAAATAGACTGGTTTAATGAACATAAGGGGCAAACCTGGTTCCCATCATGATTCCAATCTTTTCACATAAGTGTACATGCACAGGTCTTAGAGCATACCTCCAATTATAAAACAAAATCTCATAAATTATTAGTACAAGTAAATATAACTAACTTTATAATATATCTTATTAATCCCTTCCCACCGCAATCATTTTAAAATATTTCAATTTTAGTTTTTTAATCCTGCCTTCCAAAAGCCATAACTTTTTGTTTTTCACAGAGACATATGAGGGCTTAATTTTTGTTGGACCAATTGTACTGTGCAATGGTACATTTAATATTCTGCATGATGTACTAGAAAGCTGTAAATAAATCAGAATAGGGTAGTATTATAGAAAAACTGTGTTTGAACAACTTTTTTACAGGTTTTGTTTTTATAGCATGCACTGTGTGACAAAATCACAAATATAATACACTGCAATGCTAATGCAATCCCAGTTAAAATGGTGGCATCCATGCGCCTTGAGTAAAATGGTGCCTTAGTCAGGTTTGTCCAAAGCATCTGAAGGTTCAAAGGGTTTGTGCCGTTATAGATGACATGGTATAAGTGTCTGATAGCTGGGAACCTGACTGCCGGTTCCCCCAAGGATCAGGAGGACGGGGGACTGAAAGTGTCACTTAAGCCTGTGAAGGATCATAATGAACTTTTCATAATTTTATACTTTTATATCTGTTTTATATTTTCATATCTGCTTAAGGTGTACTGTGTGTAAAAAACATTGTTATCCTTAAAGTTGAATATTAGATGTGGTTGTTTATGCTTGAAACTGAGTGCAATGTAATGTTACACTACCAGATAGTGTCTGTATACCAAAGTGAGAATCCTTTTGTCCAAGAAGACATGGCCACAGCTTGCTGCCAGAAGACAGCTCCCTGCATCACAGTGCAAGACAGGAGATGGCTGACCATATACGGAACTGCTTATATCTCTTACCTATGCATTCAAGATATACTACACCAATTGGGATTGAACATGAGGACTTACGTTTCTATGTTAACCCTTTCCTATACTTGCTGCTATATGAACTTATGTTGCCTTAATAAAGTATGTCAGTGCGCCCCTGTATTCGGCTAAGAAAGAGGGTTCATACCAACATTCTGTGTCTGGTGTCAATGCCTCGCTGCTAGCACTTAGCTCATATCAATTAAGACAACGACAGTTACCTGGGGGACCTGGTCAATTGGCCCACAAAGGGTCATGACCTTATCAAGCCTTCTTGCGAATGTAGAGCCAGTGCACTTGTGTGACCGATGCTCCAATCACTTCTATGGGGCTGCAGGTGCATCTGGACAAATTTAAAGGATACAGAACTGTAGTATTATAGAAGAAGAAAGAATTACAAGGGGTCATATATTGTGGATTTCCTTAACAATGCATAGATAATCTATTTAGTTTCTCTAATGACTCGTACTGTATGTCTATGGATAAAGTTTAGAATTATACAGGCATTTTGTCATATTTAAAAGGAATTACCAATGGTCCATACCAGCTCATTTCCCTGCTCAGACAACTCTCCAGTAAAGGAATATATGTGTGAAAAAACAAATAATTAATTTGTTTCCATAGAGTCAACCCAGAATGGTGATCTACTCAATGCAAGAAGAAACAAGGGGTCCATGTATTTAGGTATTATAGTACTATACTATATCATTACAGTCTTCATGAAAACTGCCAATATATTTCAGGAAAGTAAAATCTATCTTTTCTAATATCTCCAAGTTCTACTTTACAATTTTTTAGAAAAATCTCCTGCTACCTACAGGCTAGCTGTTGTCGATGGCCCTTACTATGGATCTATTTTTATACAGGTTGTGTATTGTGTGAATATACAAGACAGGTGGACTTGTTAACATATGAATGTATGACATCATTTAGAGATATACATTTGCAGTCTTAATAATATGCGCACTGTTCAAGAATATTCAGGGGATATTAAGGTGTTTATCTAATCATGTTCTCATACTGCCATCTAGTAAAAAAACTCAATTGATACCATCAAATAAAAGATGGTATAACAACACAGACACGGATTCTTTACTGTAAGAGCAGAGGCTGTGGAACTCTTTGCCACATAATCACATAATGTTGTGATGGTAAATTTGCTGAAAGTGTTCAAGGAATGGGAGCCTGAATATCTTTTTTGAGAAACATGTTTTCTGGAGACAGGTCATTGATCCATAAATATTTTCTTCCTTACCAATCGGCAACAAACTCATAGAAGATTTTTGCCTTCCTCTCCATCGCAATTGTAGGATTCTAGGATGCACTTGATGGACCTGTGTCCTTTTTCAACCTTATGATACTATGAAACAGGAGACATTTTTTCTTAGCTCCTTTTCCAGAAGTGGGATCTGCATATATAAGACATTTATGGAATATCCTGTGGATACGACATAAATGCCCATGTTGAGAATACCCCTTTAATGTTTTAGACATAATACACGCTGTAGGAATATACAACAGAAAGCAAGTTAAATTCCTCTCTGGCAGAAAAAGGGTTTAAATACATCTGCTTCAATAGATTAGCTGATCCTATTACCATAATGCTTGTGTTTTTACCGATGAAATGTTTAATCCTACACAACGTTCCATTTTCATCCTGGATCCATCCTTGCTGCGGAATTGAATTCATGAGAATAAATAAATGTAATGCTGCATGCATTTCTCTGATTACGCTCGGGATAAACACACGTTTCTCATTAGACCGTCTACATTTTTCATTAACAAACATGTCAGATTTCACCGACTTCCTGTCAAGCTAACTCATTTAGAATCAAGCTCATGATTTTGACCATCAGGATGTAATATATGTGTTCAGCAGCATCTGTCTGATTAAAATAATCACCTTTCCTTGTTTATTTTTCCTCAAATCCCATGGATTCTTTGTATACCCTCATATAATCAAGACAATGTTCCCATAGCATCCTATTTACATGGTGATGACTCTTTATCTACTCCATGAAGTTCAATACAATCTCCTTGTATTTTCGTGGAAAATGTGTGGCGGACCAGAAGACCTTTATGAGCCATCTGTGTTAATTATTTTCTGCTATGTGCTTCTATTATGATGGACTGTATATATATCTCACTCCCATGTTTCAGCTTCATACTAGTATAACATTAAATCCACAATACCTAATTAATATAGCAATCTGGTAGGGATACTATTCTCAAGAAACACCATAAAGTATTGAAAGGAGTTTCCAACCTTTTAAAATAATACTTGGCAGGATCTAAATGTACAGAAATAATATAGTAATATACAATACATTCACTCCATAAAGTATCAGTTATGCCCAGATTTTAGTTTTCTCAATTTACAATTAGAAATATACCAGATGTGTGCAAATTTCTTAATGTTTTAGCCAAGTAAATTCTAATCAGAAGCTTCCATGGCTAAAACTGCCCATACACGGATGTGTGCAAAATTGGGCATAGCTGACAAAAACTGCATATGTGTGTCAGTCTACTGAATTTGATACTGATCACTTGCCACTTTGCTGAAGCCCCATGGAGTCATCTGAAAAAAATAACTCCCTGATTGGTCAGTTTAATCTCTTTTTTTTTTGCTAGAGGGATGATCCCACCGACAATTAATCGATACATCATTTTCTTATGTTCATGGCTGGACTTAGTTATCTTTTGGTGCTTATAATATGTGTTTTCGATGATAGCTTGACATTGGGTATATTTTTTTTAAAGAGTTCTTAACTATTTTTGATATAAATCACAAAAACAGGCAAATAATACTAATCGTGAGATTTAAATATAGACGTTTGTAAATGAAGAAAACTCCCACAAGAATGTGAATAAAATACATATTTATTTATACTCAATAAAAACAAGAATGAGCATAATGGCATACAAATAGTATAGAAAATGTAAAATGGAGGAAGAGACTAATAAAAGTCTTAGGATTGGACACACAAACAACCAAAAACGTGGTAAGTTGGATGGCAAACACAGGAATAAATGACTATGTCAAAGTATACAATGAAGTCAGGCTGATAGATATAAGCTGTGTTGCAAATAGGTTACAAGCAGTAAATAATGTGCACAATGCAATGAATGAATGCAGACAGCATAAACAACAGCTAGAAACACACATTAATGTTACAAATTGACATAATAGTAAACCATACCGACCCACTACCACGCATGTCCGACGTGTGTTTCACCTGGGGATAGGCTTTGTCGGACATGCATGGTAGTGGGTTGGTATGGTTTAATATTATGACTGTCTGTAACATTAAAGTGTATTTCTAGCTGTTGTTTATGCTGTCTGCATTCATTCATTGCATTGTGCACATTATTTATTGCTTGTAACCTATTTGCAGCATAGCTTATATCTATCAGCCTGACTTCATTGTATACTTTGACATAGCCATTTATTTCTGTGTTTGCCATCCCACTTACCACGTTTTTGGTTGTTGGCGTGTCCAGTCCTAAAACTTTTATTAGTCTTTTCCCCCATTTAACATTTTCTATACTATTTGTATGCCATTATGCTCATTCTTGTTTTTATTGAGTATCAATAAATATGTATTTTATTCACATTCTTGTGGGATTTTTCTTCATTTACAAACGACTATTTTTTATATATAAATAACATACACTTCATTTGTACATTATACATTATTTACTCCAAACACTAAAGTTATTCTACAAATTGTCACCATTGCTTCATGAAAACTAATTGATATTTACTTTGGTAAACTCATTTTGGAATTATAGGTTTTATTTCACTCCCACTACAGAAAGCCGACAAATGGCTGATGCTTAGTATGCTAATGAAGCATCTAAGACTAAGCTGTACTATTTCCTTGAACGTGCAAGTCCAGGGGAGGCATTATAGTGCATATCATGGACACTTTATGGGCTTACTGCTAGGGAGCTTAGAGATAATTATTACATAGTTGGAATCTGCTATTCACACACTATAAAAATTCAGGGGGTTTTCATGGTGATATATTACTTTTAAAGGGTACCTGAGTTGTCATCAAAAGTTAATATCTGCAGGGTCTTACTGAACAATCAATTCTCTGGCTGTATGAGTTTTTATATGTGATATCCTATTAGTACGGTGGCTCAGTGGTTAGCACTGCAGCCTTGCAGCGCTGGAGTCCTGAGTTCGAATCCTGCCAGGGACAACCTCTGCAAGGAGTTGGTATGCGCTCCCCGTGTTTGCGTGGGTTTGCTCTGGATACTCCGGTTTCATCCCACACTCCAAAGACATACTGATAGGGAAATGTAGATTGTGGGCTCTATATGGGACAGTGACTGTCAATGTCTGTAAAGCGCTGCGGAATATGATAGCGCTATATAAGTAAGCATAATAAATAATAAAATAGTTTTTCTGCTGCTAGTAACCCCATTATGGCTGCAGCACATTTTGCATTTCTGTCTGATGCAGTGGGCATGTACAATACAAAGCAGTCTACCCCCCTCCCCTATCTTTTATTACTACTAATGGTTTCTACACATGTAATTCTGCCAGGAATAACTGTAAAATTGCAAATAAATAGCTGAGAAAAGCTGTAGAGGACATAATATAGGACTGGAAATCCCGTTTATGCTGCAGCTAAAAACATTGCCTAACAAAGAAAGAAAGAGATCTAAGCACAATCAAGAAATTTGTTTGCTGTCCGTGATATCCCATGAGCAATAACACAAGCAGCTTATCAGAAGTGCATAGACTCTCCTTACACTTACTGTTAGCCGACAGAAGCAGCAAACTCCTCTCCCTCTTTAGTGTACAGGTAGGGAAAGGTATGTGTAAACAGGCCAAGGCTATGAAAAAAGACCTGCTCCTAACCCTACCCACATTTACTTCCAACTTTCTGGTATTGAGCTTGTTGATTTCTAAAAATGGACATGCCTTAGTAACACGAAGGGAAGACAGTGTCATGCAAGTGCATTTTGTTATGCATTCATGTTTATGGGGGCTTCAGATCCATTCTGTTCCAATGACATTCTCAATAATAATCCATGTCATCAGAATGGAATGGATCGAAAGCACCCATAGACGTCAAAGCATCACAGAATGCACTCGAATTACACTTCAATATCATTCACAGTGTCATCCAAGTGCATTCTGTTGCAAACTTGGCCCCATATCGGAAGCACACTCGGTCGTTTGCATGGTGCCTAAGTTGTTTTAAAAGTTAGTGAACATTTAAGAATGTCATGGAAAACTAATGTTACATTTTATATATGTATTTTTAAAGGTGAACATTACTGTATTTGTCATTTTAAATTATTAGTTTTTTATTTTTTTCTAATATCATCTTCATCTCCTCCTGTTCTCTATATCCCTATCTAATAATTATTATTCTATATTTACTGTGTAATGACTGTAGAAAAGCAGTTATGCTGAATAAATTCTACTGAAAATCCAATGTTAATTTGTTCTTGTTGTATACATTCATTTAATTACAGATCTGGAAGAAAAACTCATAATAGTTGGTGGCCCGATCGTTTTCACAAAATTGGGCCCCTCCATATAATTCATTGCATCCTGCCTCATAGTATTATGTTTGGTAAAATAGAAAAGTTGCAAATTAGCCATATGTTCCACAGATATACAATACTAATGAAACCATGGCCATCAGGTGAAAGTATACAATTCATATTTTGGAAAGCATTGCTCATTTAAAGGGAATCTGTCAGGTCAATCTGGGACACTAAACCACCCACAGGTCCTTATAGACTTGAGGTTTAGTGTTCCAAATCGCCCTGTTGTAATGCAATCTGCAGGCGCATTAAAAATAAAAAACCTTTATACTTACCTAGAGAAGGGTCCAATGAACACTGTTTGGCTTATTCATGAGCTTCTTTGTTGGCATGCCTCCTGGCGTCTGCGCTGTTCTTCAGTGAAGCCGAAGATGGACACACCGGCTTCACTGCCCAAATGCCGGAGGTAGGGGGCATGCACACTGAAACCGAGGTGTACTCCTCTGGCTTCATTGAAGAACTGCTCAGGCGCAGGGAGTACAGCGGCAGGGTGAGTATAAAGCTTTTTTATTTTTAATGTGGCCATGGATTGCGTTATAACAGGGTGATTTGGGAAACTAAACCCCAGGTCCATATGGATGTGTGGGTGGTTTAGTGTCCCAAATTGCCCTGACAGATTCCCTTTAATAAAAAATGTGTCCAGCCTTTTTATATTTGTTTCTTAGTATTTGTATTTCCTTCCTGACAACATTTCATGATGTTTTATGGCTATGAGTAAAAACATTTTAGATGGTACAGTGTCTATGGGGATCTTTGAGAAGGGTGGGAATGGCGATCACCTGTGAAGGGAAACTCTCACTGCACTTTTAACAGAAGCAAACAAGAATGGTGAATTCATATAAGAAAACTGAAAAGAAAAGAAGAGGAGGGTAACAAGCACCAAGTCTTTCTACCCCCCAGAACAAGGAGACAAGGAGCTTGGTGGTGTTTGCTAGCATTAGAAGGGGTCCGATGTTAATTTTTGCAAAGAATACATTTACAGTTACTCGATTTGTGAAAGCTCTACTTGAGCTATATCATAGTTGAATTCACTGAATCACTGAATGTTTGAGGGGTAAAAGCATCAGGCTAGTTGTGTAATTAGATGCAAACTAAGTGTCTCTTGGCTCCTGCAGCAATTTCAACCCATCAATAAGGTTGAGGGAGCCAAACCAGCCCATAGAAAACTTGTATTGAGGCTCAAAGATGTTGGACTAGAAGCAAATGAGATCAATTGGATGAAGAACAGATTAAGAAAAGTTAAACACCATTCAAAGGTCAGAGATCTACCATTTGACACCCTGGAGACAAATTCCCTCCTAAGAGTGGAGTCAGGAAGTATTCTTTAGCCGCCTGAAGACATATAATGAAGGAAATGAGGTCTATTATAATGTTAGCTTAAATTAAACTACAATTAAAGGCAGCTTAAAAGTACTGGAACCTTTAAAACATAATATACATTTTAAGGAACTTGGCAAGGGCAAATTAAATCTTATATTAACACAGACTTGGTAATCGTCTGTGACAAAGATTCAAAAATTAAGTAAAATAAAAAATAAGAATGACAATTTTTTTAGATTGTTTAAATGATTATTTTAAAGATGTATTCTCATTTTATATTGGGTATCTGACTTCTGGGACCACCACCAATCCTGAAAATGAAGGGACTCTACCTTTTTTTCTGCACATTTTTTCATTTATGTGTGGCCAACAGTAGGTTGATGCAAAGAAAAATAGTGACAACACCCATTAATTCATCCATGGAAAAGTTCTGAACTGTGTTTTCCATTATTTTGATCCATAAGAGGATCAGAAAAAAAAAATAGAAAAAAAAATCTGTCCCTAAACAGATAGAAACAGGAGATTTGTATCCATCTTGTATTGACTTCCATGTAAAGAATTCTACTTCCATCAGTGACCTTTTTTTAATGAAAAAAAAAATTAGTGTTGCTGCGGACCGAATGAAGCCAAATGGAGGAAAACTAGTTGCAAAAAAGGCCATTGAAATCAATGGGCTTTTTAATGGACACTTTTTCCCATTTTTTCTGATAGAACACAAAACATACCACAGATGTAAATTTAATATAAGGATGTTTTCTGTTTTGTATGCATTGCATGTTTATTATTATACACCCTGGTTGTATCATTATTATTATTAGTTTTTATTTTTGTGCAAGAAAGTTCCAGAAGACTTTTAAGTTGCAGATTCTGTAGAAAGGCAATATCAAGCTGTAATATTGAGAATATGACACCACTCCATGCTACAAAGTGTTTGTCATGCTTGCTTGTCTTTATTTTTCAACTAAACTTTGCTCCATCTAGTATGCATAGTAAACACATATCCTTTAAAACATCAAAAGCAGTTACATTGTGCAAGAATGAGAGGAATTATTTAATAATGAATACACCAACATGTTTTATTTATTGGGTAATTAGATGTTTCCTCTTTAAATGAATGTAGCTTGACATTTACTCCAATCTAGTCTCTAGTGTACTCCTCCAATATTTTATTTCAATTTATCAGAATGGAAACAGTGACCCTATTTACCTGGGTCACAGTGAGATATTTTCCAGAAAATAGTTTGTTGGACAAATATATAAAAAGTCTAATTACAGCAATCATAATAGATGTTGTATATAACATTCCATTAAACAAACATCTAGAGATTTCCTTATTACGCTGCAATTTCCTCCAATTTATATTACAGTCACTTTTCTGTTTTATTAGGTTTATTTACCATCATGGTTTTGTTTATGCAAGCATAGATAGATACTGTACACACAGTCTAATTATACCTATTTTTCCATTGCCGTTAAGCAGCTTGCTAGTGATCAATTTAAGAAAAGTTTTTAACATATCATTATATTGACCAGTTTTTAATGTCCTGGCTGTGTACACAGTGCCATTCTCCTTCTTTTATGGGTTCTAATATGTTCTTCAGTGCAATACATGGGAAACAGAGTCCATTCAATAGGCTGACAAAATCCCACAGAAGGATTAACTGGATATTTATGAAAATCTAACACAAATCCTATTACAAAATGAGCTTGTAACCCATTGAAACTGTAGGATGACAAAACTAATCAGCTTTGGCTGGCGGCACTGGAGAAAAGAGAAGGAAGAGGAAAATGAGATCAGATACACAGATGTTCCATATCTGCGTATCTGAAACGCAAAGAGAGTAAGTATGTGCATTGTAGAGATTAGAGAGGATGTTGTTTGAAAGCTACTTCTAAACTTCAGTAAAAAAAACAAAAATATGGATTTATATCCAAATATTGCAATATAGAGACACATAGTCATAGAAGTGTTACATATGGTTGTGATTACCTAGAGATATACAGTAAATAAATACATGCTTAAATCATTGGATATGCTGCCATTCCATGTTATCTTATGCAATGTTATAGACACTTGGGACTTTGTCAAGATATACCAAACTAACCTGTGCAATCACCTTTTATTAAAGGGTCCCTTAAAAATGAGTTGATCACAAAGAATACCACTCCTAAGAATGCAAAAATTTGCTGTAATATGTGGGGTAACCTTTTACCAACTGTTCAGTTTTTCAGCAGGGCCACTGTTGCAAACTGTTACATACTGCCCATTTATTCAAGGTATCACTATAAATAGATCTTCTTTACTGGCCTAAATTCTATTTTTGAAAATAAAAATATTACAGATTATAGGAACTAGATTATTGGGATGGAACATTGATACAGGAATTTATTTTAAATGCCATATTTGCAGTTGGGAGGGATTTTTTCCCCCTAATATAATATAATTGACATTTGCCACGTGGGCATTTTAATCTTCCGCTGGAGCAACATGGTAGGATTATGGGTTGGGCTTGAGGGACATTTATCTTTATTCAACTTTATCCACTATGCTATATTGTTGACAGGCTGGGTCTGACAGATCAGTCAACACTCTTAGGGCTTATTCACATGACCACGAGAAACAGCTGTTTTTGCATTGGTCACCACGTGGCCATTTTGACAACACATTTAATTCAATGTGTATATTCACGTGTCTGTTTTTTCTTTTTTAAAACAGCCCATTTATCATGGCTGTCAAAAAAACTACCATGCATTATCTTTGTCCATGAAAACAGACATAGTGCCATGTAAATAGACGCATTAAAATCCATTGGTCTATTTACTGCCATCACATGGTCATTATTGATTGTCTTCTGAATAAGGACCATCTGTGCAATTGCACGGACACACATGGCTGCTTTTCATGGAGATTATGTACAAGAGAAATGGCACAGCCGTATGAATAAGCCCTTACTCTTTCCATTCTGGCTGATAGAGGGTTACCCCAAATTAGACTCTCTAAGGTCCTTATGCCTAAGTAGGGCATATAGAGAAGAGACAGTCTCTTTAAGTATGATGAATTTTCTAAACTAGACACCCTCTTTAAGATTAACTAATGAAAGTCATGATTATTTCCCCTTTGGTCATATAAACAAATCAAAAAGAAAAGATTTTGGAAAAAAAAAACTGGATACCAATTAAATTGCTAAAAATTATTATTGTTATTTATTCTTATCAACATTTGAAAGCTATATAATTACAAACATGACTGCTACATTCATTGTTGTCACCAACCTTGTGCAGTTGTATAATGTTAGAGTGGTACAGTAGTTAAGGGCAGCCCTTGTCAGATCTGTAATTATAGCTATACTGGTTGCCACCAAGCTTGCCCAGAAGTATAGCTGATTAATGACTAATACAGTTTTCTAGACCTTAACATAAAATTCCATATTTTATATTTCCCTATAATTTTATCTTCTTATAGTTTTGTGAATTTGGTAAACATGGAGTTATTGTTGGGGTCAGAAGTGCATATTTATTATCAAGGTTATAAAGTATTATAGGTGACAACAGTCTGCATACATCTACAGCAGTATTATAGTTTTCATAAAACCCCAGGGATTGAACACATATTCTGTATATATTCCTTGGAGCATTCTAATTTACTAAAAACAATAGAAAGTTGAAGTGTACAGTATAATCAATAACATGAATTGACATCAGCTTGTAGCTACAGGCCATCAAAATCAAAGCCTTTGACAGAACTCTTCACTTTTCAATTATAGATTATCCCAATGGTTTCCACATAAAATTTATAATTTATTTGTGTTCTTGCCTTGTAACAACAAGAAGCATCTGTCATTTTAATATGCACTTGTACTGTGTGTATGTCAAATATCCTGTCTGTGTGCCCAATTCTCTTAACCAGTTTCTCTGCAAGAGTTCTTCTCTTAGCAACTGTCCAAGCCGACCAATGCTACAGAAGGAGAGAGCCAGAGCTGCGTGACTAACGGAACAATTATCGTTGAGCTGCCAACATCACACAGCCATATGTTATATTTGCTAGCTGAGTGCCTGGCCCATATTTATGTGTAAAAGATTAATGCTTGGTCTACACTTTGTCTCGAATGTTGGCAAGTAGAGACCTTTATCACGGCTCCCACAGGTCATGTCTGATACCTTGAGTCTGTGTTGCCTTTTGCATAAACTAATTAAGAAAATGCTGAGAGACTAAAGTGATTCAAGAAGCATCCACATTTCTGTTCATAGAAACATTGACAGTTCTAGAATGTACTTCGTTAGATATCTGGTTATAGAAAAGCAAACGACGGCTGACTCCTAAAGTCAACTCTGATCAGTGTTAGATTGGGCTTCGTTGTTTCCACTGATGGAAATAATTCCAAGGTCCTATGCTCTATATATACAGAACATGTGTACATTACACATACGGGACATATCATCTTTATTTAGGCTTCGGCCCATAAAAAAAGGACCTTAGGTCAGGTGGTTATCTATATTATATATAATATATCTAAATGGAGTTGTCTTCTGCTGGACCTTGTGGCACATATGTGTCTTAAAGCAAGTACCCTGATGGGCCATTCTGAAATGGACAAGAACAGTCCACATTCCGTAAAGGTTCATTTGGTTCTTAAAACAGAATAATATCTTTTCCTATTTACTGAACACATACATATGGTATTAACGTTATCAGAAGTGAAGTGTGCTGTAGTATCTCTTCATTTCAGCATATGATACAGAATATCTCTACAGTTTATGCTTATGTGGGACATTAATAAATGTGTTCAGAGTCAGCATAGGATGTATGGCAGGTTAATGTAAAAGTGCTGGAAAACTTCTAAACAGGAGAAACACTTATTTGTAATGCAATGTGTCCACTTCATTTATTGCTCTGCAGTAAGTTCTGAAAGTAGGATCAGCTATCTATAGTGTAAAAGTAATTTACTTTAAGTTTGCTGCAATCAGGGGTGAACCTAGCCTCCCTGCTGCCTGAGGTGAACTATAGAAAAGTGACCCCCCCCCAAAAAAAAAAAAATACCCAACCCGGCTATCTTTGGTTGTGTGATGGGGCCAACCTAATTAAGTCACACACCCCCATTGGCAGATCTAAAAATCCCCTTATTTGGCTCCCTCATAGCATAAAACCAATTTATTTTTTTTTTTTTACCTCAATATGATATACGACCTTCTTTTTTTGACCACACAATACATGACCCCCTTTTTATGGCCCTCCCTATGGTATATTACCCCCTTTTTCTGGCCCCCCACACAGTATATAACCCCTTTTTTAGCCCACCACATGTATATGTCCCTCCTTTTTGCCACCAACAGTGTATGATCCCACTTTTTATGGCCCCCCACAGTATATGACCCCTTTCTTATGGCTCCCCACAGTATATGACCCCTTACTTATGGGCCCCCACAGTTTATGACCCCGGGCAGGTGACCATTTTTACTCATCTGTCCATGCTCCTGTCCAGGCAGGCTCTGCTGCCACCTTCAGAGCTTGCTGTAGCCGACGCTGAAGAACACTAGGACGCTGGACATAGCGTCCTGGTGTTCTTCAGTGTCGTGACGTAAGTGTAGTACCGTCTAGAAATGGCAGCAGAGGGCAGCCTGGATAGGAGCGCGGAAAGGTGAGTTAACATTATCAGCCACTAACTATAGCAATAACACAATAAATATCGGCTGATTAAAAGAATACCACCCACCAGTTTATTCCATGAGGCGCTGCCTGAGGCCATTGCTTCAGGTTGCCTCATGGAAGATGTACCTCTGGCTGCAATGAAATAATTCACCTTCATTGTGACATATGAAATAGTCATACTCATTCTTTAAGGCGTTGGACTTTTTTGGAATCTCATATGAGATGCCATTTGAAACTAGAAGTCTTTCTGATTCTAGGATAAGAAGGTGGTGGTAATGCCAAAGTGGTTCATGTTTAGAAGTGAGCTATAATAAAATGGCTAGACATTCTATAGATTACTATTTTTACCATTAGGGTAGACATTATAGATTCCTACTATAGTCACTGAGGTAGTATGATAAGAGTACCTAGATATAGAGGGGTTCTTTGCTTTGCAAAATGTTTTGCGAGTGGAACCCCCATTAATCACTTGTAAGCTGAATGGAGAATCCAGCAACCATTGTTAACTTCTACTGCAGCAACAGAGCCACATGTGAAATCAGTGGGCTGTCTGTGAAGGGTATGTTTACACATGCAGGTTTCCAGATGCAGTTATTTTTTAAGTCAAAACCAGGAGTGGAGTGGAGTGAAAAGAAGAGAGAAGGTACCTATACTCATGCCTTTACATTCCATACCTGGTTTTGGCTTGAAAAACTACATATGAATACCTGAATGTTTAAACACACCCTAAAAGTATGGGCATGTGTTGTTCTCCAGAGTGAGAGACATTCATTACAGCCACTTTCAAATCTGGCTAATAGATAAGACTCCTGAATAGGGAAAGACTCTATATTAAATCAGAATACCCTAAAAGGATATGTGAAAATGTGTTTGCTAAGCCAGACAAGACCTTACCATATATTACATTCTATCTTCTTTCAGTACAATGGTTGTAGTCATTGGAAACTGACATACAATCTTCATGACCTTTGAAGTGATTTTCACTACAAAATCGCTTTCATTCATTTGCTTTCATTCAGAAGACCTATCCTACCTATAAAGAACCTACAGACAGTTAAACAGTGCATGGAATCAATTAATATAAAACAACACGTATTTCAGCCTTTGTACGTCGGCATTACATTTGAGTCCTGAAAACCAGTAAACCACTAGGGACATAAAAATGAGTAACTGCTGCAGAATTTATGTCTCGCCTTTAAATAATTGTCTAATATACAAATTAAAGGGATAATATTGCGCCTTGCCTCTTGGATTTATGTTGAGCAGTTAGTGACGCTACATTTAGGAGTCTGTCTCATTCAGTCTGGAAGGAGACCAGAGCTTAATTGTGTAGAAAATGTTGGGTATAATTTGGCTGTTTATGAACTTCACTGGTTTACGATGATTAATTTATCAACAATTAAGACATATTAATAATTAAATGTTTAAGATAAACAGGGTGTTCTGAACATGCCTCCCAGTGTAGGCAAAAAAATAATTATAAAAAAGCTCATATTCTCACAAAATAATTAGTCAATGACCTCAGCATGCTCCTTGTTGTAAAAAAAAGGCATAAGTGCAGGACATGCATAATTTATCAGTGCATGGCTATGCTATATTCTTGGTGTACAGTATTATACAAACAAAGATGTCATACAATACAAATGTAATTTAATTGTAAAACACAACACACAGTATGCAGCATACAGTGATACACAAACGTCTATTCAAAGTAATATTTAAGAGTTATTAGCCATAATGTAATAAAATATTGAACAAAGTACATAAGGTAACAGCTCAATGATAAGTGAACGACTGGGGAGCATGTAGCATTAGATAGCAAGTAGGAAGCTAATGAAGCAAGAAAAAGATGACACAACCATAGAATAGTATATAGCTGAATAGGTTGGTATCTCCAATTAGCCACAATATTGATGTTAATGTAGATTGGGAATCATGAGTCACTTATGGAAACAAGTAGTCAATGTATTGTCTACTACAATATACAGATGAAGCTACAGCTATTATCGAAATAAAGCCAGATGTACCTAGACGTAACTGGTCTCCAGTCTGGTTATCAGGGGCGTAACTACCGGGGTAGCAGTGGTAGCAGCTGCCACAGGGCCCGTTACATTACGGGGCCCCGCGGGCCCCCGATGCGTTTTTTTTTTTTTTTTTTGTTTTTTTTTATAGTCCGTTATCTGCTGGAGTAACCCCAGCAGGTAATGGGCCCTATATACTTACTGTTCCCCGAGGTCCCGCTCACGGCCGCCTGCGCTTCCGATTCTGCGGAGACGGCTGTGAGCAGGAGCGGGGATCGGTATGTGAGGCTGTGGGCCGAACACCTGCTATCATTATACTTCAGGGTCTTTTCAGACCCCGGACTATAATAATCGGAGGCCCAAAGTTGGTGAGGGAACATAAAAAACAATATACACTTACCGCTCCTGCTCCTCGGGCCTGTTTGCTGACGTCCCAGACGTCAGCCGACGTCATTTTGCGTCGCGACGCCGGTCCCGCATCACGTGACGCCGGCCTGGTCCGCACAAGAAGAAGGCCGGAGTAGCGCACGGGCATGCACCGGAGCGAGGAACAGGTAAGCAACGTTTTTTTTTTATTTTTCTATCCTCCCCTAGGTCTCCGATTATTATACTCTGGGGTCTGAAAAGACCCCAGAGTATAATAATTGTTCATGGGTGGTCCACAATGGGACATATAATAGTGTGTGCAGGGGCCACTATGGGGCAAAATACTCAGTGCAGGGGCCACTATGGGGCATGATACTGTGTGCAGGGGCCACTATGGGACATGATACTGTGTGCAGGGGCCACTATGGGGCATGATACTGTGTGCAGGGGCCACTATGGGGAATACTACTGTGTGCAGGGGCCCCTATGGGACATGATACTGTGTGCAGGGGCCACTATGGCACATAATAGTGTGCGCAGGAATGCGTTTTTGTTTTTTTTTGGGGGGGGGGGGGTTGGAGGGGGGCGGTCCGGGGGGAGGGGTCGGGGGCAGCGGTTCGGGGGGGGCCCCATGTCAAATGTTCGCCTTGGGGCCCAGCCATTCCTAGTTACGCCACTGCTGGTTATGGATGTTATTTCTCATGTAATTAGTTCAACACAATATCATAACATGTTAGCAGATAGTAAGGAAGGACACATTTGTAGTTATTCAGCTCCAGTGTTGATTGTAGGAACCTCTCCATGTTGGTCTCCATGTGTACGGAGAATGAATATTTGGGGGAGACACGACATTAACATGGACAATTGGGACAAACAAGACAAATCTAATGCACCAATGTTTTAAAGGAATGTATCAGCCTTTTCTCAGATTAAAAATACTAACAGAAACATATTTGTTGATTTCTATTTTCTGATATATTTTATATATTATATTTTCTGTATATTTTAATTTTCTTCACATAATAATGGTGGCAGCCATTTTGGCTGTGGTGCTGCACTCAACTGTGAACAGCAGAAATTTCAGAAATGACATTACAATGGCCAGTATGATAGTGATCTAAATTGTAATCCTGCCTATGATGATAATTACATTTTTAAGTCTCTGCTCTGAAGTGTCACCCAATGATCTTCCTCTTCATAAGTAATCTTCATATCTCCAATACAGAAACAGAATGTTACACAAGAGGATTCATTGGTTCTTTTTTTTCCACACCTATCAGCAATGGATTCTTAACAATATGTAAGGCCAGTACTTACAAATTGCTCACATTTCCTCAAACTCAGCATTTTGGTGAAACTTTCTTCAAGTATTTTTCTACTCATTCAGGCAAAATAGCAAAAAAGTAGAGTTATGCATATAAGCTCCAACATCCAAATCAATTAGCCATTTTGAATGTATCATGACTGCATGTGTGGACTTAGCCGAACTTCTCCTGTGACCTCTCCCTGGTCAGAGGTCTAGAAATTGAATACACGCCAGCTGTTTAGAGCTATGAACCCTGCAGGTTGTAATATAATACACAAGGAATAGTCTGCACTAGGAGGGAGGTGATACAATGTTATGATACATAAAATTGTAAAGATTGATCTCAGGCTGTGGTTTAGCATTCATTTCTAAGCGGATTAAAATGAGATTTATTTCTTTGCTGTACTCAGATGGATGATGGTACATTCTGTGCGATACCTCCCCCTTGAAATCAATACATGAAATAGGATGCAGTGTGGGCTAGACTTTAGTATAATAAATGCCTGCTGAATTTATAAGGATGTTCTGTAAATGTGTACCATCTCTCTTGCATTGCTCCTTACTTTTTAAATATTTTCAATACGGTAACAAAATGTATAGTGCGGCTCACTGTAGTGAATGCCCAGTGAATCATTTGCAATTGCTTTTATTAGTATAGTACAGGGGTCGGCAACCCCCGGCAGGCGTGCCAAGAGTGGCACGCGAGGCTTATTTCCCTGGCACTGCAGCGGTGTGTTCACATATGTCCGGCACAGCTATCTGTTTCCCTCCGGCGTGGTGCACACAAGCTGGAGGGAAACTGATGCCAGGACGGATCCCATAGTTTTCTATGGGATCGGTTCTGGCACAAGAGGCATCAGTTCTGACGCTGTATTTGTGCCTCAGTCAGATGGAAAAACGTTACCTGCAGCGTTTTTCCATCCGGCTTCCTTAAAATTTCATTAGCGCCAGGTGAAGATGGATGCGGCATCACTCGGCGTCTGCACAGTCTATGTACAGTAGTAAAGCCGGTAACTGCCGGCTTCACTACTGTACCTGAGCGAATTGCTCAGGATTGGTTAAAGCTATAAAGAAACACTTGGATTCATTTTAAAGATGAAAATCTCCTCTTTATAATGATACCAAGATCACTATGATCGTCCTTATACATCCTGAGCGATTGGCTAGTGAAAACGATGTTCGGCATTGAAATCCCAATGCAGATCTCAATTCCGGACATCGTTTTAACAGTGAATCGCTCTGAATGTGTAAGGTCAATGGAGATCTTGGTATCATTTTAAAGATGAAATTCTCATCTTTAAAATGAATCCAGTTGCATCTTTGTGGCCCTAATAGATCCTTAGAAATCGGGCTCTAAAAGTGTCCCCCCCCTCCTGTGTCAGGCAGCATCTTAGAGCTAAGGAAGGAGGGGGGAGGAGGAGCTGCAGAGACAATGTTAACTCATCATTGCCTGTTCATAAGCTGCAGATGACCCCAGGGGGGTAGCAGAGACTTCCATCCTTATCCCCTCTCCTATCAATCAGAGAGCATACTGTACTTTGGCTCTCTGATAGTCACATAGAGGGATAATGTAACACCCCTCTGAGCCTAATCACATAACCAGGAAGTTATTGGCGCTGTGACCCAGACATTTACCATTGTCCAGGTCGCAGCGCCAGAAGTGTCGCACCAAACACTTACACAACACATGCACATAGTCACCAATAAAGTTTACCTTTTTTTACTGTCTCTGTCCTGTCCATACCTGATCTTTATAGAGTAAAATACGCCGCCCCGCCTCTCTATTGATATCTGTTACATGCTAAAATAATAGTAATAGCAATTATCACTAGTATTATCACCATAATACCGTGTGCAGGGGCCGCTATGTGACATAATACCGTGTGCAGGGGTCGTCAGACTTACAATTATTGACCGGCACGCCGAGTACCTCAACTTTGATTTTTTTAATCAAAATCGGCACACCGAACAAAAAAGGTTGCCTACCCCTGGTATAGTACATGGGAATAGCTGCCTTTAGTCATAAATCTATGTTTACATGGGGCTACAGTTGGTGTTTCTTGATAAGTTTTCCTGAAGGATATTTTCATAGAATGATGATGACAGATTTATGGGGAACTTTCTTATTTATGTCATAAGATTTTAACACGATTAGAACAAGATTCTATCCCTGAACCAGTGGTATCAGTAAATTTCTATTTTCTTCTATTTACTGATATTTCAGTGTCCAGTGTTGCACTCCATTCTTCTCACATAGGTCACTGTATTTTAACTATATTTTAACATACAGTATGTACATACTGTATATAGCAAACTTTAACATGACATAAAAGCATAAAAGCCACTGAAAGAGTTTAATTAAAGATATTTTCCACATTGTGCAGCATGCCTAGTACATGGTGTATAAAGCCATCTGTTTTTGGGTTCATATATTGTCCCCCGAATGTAACAATCCTCACAGCTGCCAGGTGTCAGATCCAAATGATCTAATATTGATGAAATACTGATGCCATTGTATCAATTATGAACAACTCCTTTAATGCTTTAAGTGTCAGATAACTTTGCTACATCTGTATAGTAAGTACAAGAATAATTCACCTGATATACTGCACATTGTGGTCATGTGACAGCTGTAGAAAGGCTTCCACATTTATTAACTGAGG
Organism: Leptodactylus fallax; assembly: GCA_947044405.1. Lineage (NCBI taxonomy): Eukaryota > Metazoa > Chordata > Amphibia > Anura > Leptodactylidae > Leptodactylus > Leptodactylus fallax. Next base: position 4,024,766 of record CAMRHE010000097.1, read on the forward strand.
CAAGAAGATCATTTGTATGCCTCAGTATTTTCTGTAAATATGTTTTATTAAAATGCGTGCTTAGCACAGCTACAGAGTGCAGAGGTAGCAGTAGCTACTAGACCATGTAGCCTGAGAGGCCCATAGGAATCTTTACTACATAAGAAGTTGACAGTACTATGGTACACGATAGGTTGTGACCCTGTTATATATTTTGCAGTGGGTGACCAGTAGCTTAAAGTTAAGCCTGTGATGCTTAGGATACAAACTGTCCATAATAATATTGATACCAGAATGAACATCTAATTGCTAGGCTAAGATGGTATTTTATATATGGATTTTATTATTATCATGATGATGTCAACACGGGTACACACTGGTAATCAGTATCTGGGAAGGAATATAAACTGCACTATTAGAACCCATTGCTTTCCAATAAATAGAAAATGTGTCCCTCTTGAGAAACCAGACAACTAATAAATGAAACCAAAATATAAGGAACAAATAAGGATTTCTGTAGTCAATTTATTAAAAAAGCATAAAGGGTTTACGAGTCCCTCTAATGAAGAGCGCTAGAAATATGTTGTCAATGATTTCTGACTGTATTGGAAGATTTTTCCAATTAACACATAGGCAACAAACATGTTTCATGGCGTTGCCATGACAACTCAATTGTGCGTGCTCTGTAAGGTCTGAAACCTTACATGTCATCATGTATAAGGTCTCATTATATTACATAAAATATCTAGAAATTAAGATGCAGGCTTTTTAGTCATATCCACATAGGTGCAGACAGACAGTGGCTCTGAACGTCTGTGTCTCCTCAAGGTGACCTGTTACTCTTTCTTCTTGAGAGACTTGCAGAACACCGTGTGAAATGTCATGAATCAATAAAGTAAACAGATAGAATCTTGAAACAGATAAAGGGCAGCAGTTTCTCTTCTGTAAAAGTGAAGCATTCTGCTACGTTTTTATTTATTATTCTCCATCCTGTCGATTTATGTGGATTCCTCCGAGGGATCCTGACACCTGGGACAGTAGTGTAAAACTTTTATTTGTAATGTAATTTGGAATAGGCCTGTGCGTACTCCATATCGTCCAGGGATAATAGCTCTTCTCTTGTTATCGTTCACAAAGCATATTTCAATTTGTTTTTTGGCAGGCCTTGCACTTGAGGAATGGAGCTATTAGTTTGGAAAATCCAATCTAAAAGTTAAAGGAACTGTGATGGCGCCTTGACAAGGATATATATATATATATATATATATATATATATGTACTAAACAAATGTATATAAGACCGCACCAGTATAAACATAGGGTGCTCACAAATGGGAAAAAGGATCTGTCCCATTCAGTATAACTTCAAAAAACAGGCGGTACACCAAAGGATATTGTTATAGAAATTAAGTGTCTGTCTCTTTAACTTCTCATTAGCTTGCTGTTCTTAAAAATTATAGAAATGCATTTAGTAGAAGAAGCTTACAGCCTTCGATGATAAGGATATACACTGAGAGCAAGGCCAGACACCCAGTCTAGGGCAGAATGTCCTAGTGGACTTACTTGTTTATAAACTTTCGGTGAGCTGTCCTTCGCAAACAGCCCCCAGCACGTAGCTGCGCAGTTTCTCCCCCTCAGATGTGCAATGTAGAACAACAGGTCCCAGCCATGCTTTGCATTACGCAGCTCATAGTACTAATATACTTTGATTATTGAGATGAGTGGGGGGGGGTGTCAAGACCCTCCTCCCACCAATGGTCAATCAGGTTTACCAGTTTTCACGCATGCTCTGTTATAATTAATAATTATTTACTGTTCTCTATAAAAGCTTATGCTATGTTTTTAATAAACACAACTTGCTTAACACCGACTGAGCGTGTCAGGCTGGTTCTTTCTCTGTGAGCTCACAATATATATATATCAATATGGATTATAAATAATTTGGCACCACTTGACAATCAGGATTTTGAACCCAGTTTGGGTTTCGATAACAATATGATCAATCATTAGATCCAGGCAGTATAACTCCTGGCAAGGCCTAAAAGGATGAGCTGTGAGCTAGTATGGTAAACCACAGCTAGCGGCTCTCAAATTTCAAGAGGGAGCTCAGCTCAGAGGAGGTTGTACCGGCTAACTCCAGCAGAGATGCATTCCCTTCTGTAATTAACAGAGCAAAGAAACTATGCAAAAAAACTCAGAAACAGAAACCTATGTCATATCTCTTAAGACAAAAGAAACCTCAGTCAGGAGCAATGAAGAGGAGTGGAATTCTCATAAGGGCCAGAGGGGATCAAAGTGGCGAGTCCTGGTGGAGTGGGCAGGAGGCCCTAGGAGAAGGTGCTGAATCAGTGGAGGGAAGGCGTAGTTTCTTTTGTGTGACTGTTTTCCACATCGGAAAGGGGGGGGTGGGAGGAGGGGATATCAGCTTTCCAGTCCTGCAAAGAGGGTTGAGGAATGTCCAGAAAGACACAGAAGGCACGCAAGTCAGCAAAATGTCAATGTAGTAGAACTGCTCTTTCTGCAGGCCGTGAGGGCAAAAGGGAAGCCCTTTCTGTACAGCAATTGGTGGTCCTGAAACAGTCAGGAAAGGTCACAGGGTCCTTAGTTTCTGCAGCGTTATCCAGGAGAGGTCAGGGTACAGCTGAATTAAACTTTCTCTTAAAACGTGTCTGAGATATAATGGCTTCCTTGAGCTCAAAGTCCTGAATACAGCAAATCATGTCCCTTGGGGTAGAGGTCATTCCTTTAGGTCGGAGAGACCTATGCGCTCTGTCCAATTTAATGTGATGGTCTGGTGGATTGCCCAGTGTCATGTTAAATATTGCCTCAAGACTGACTATAACATTTTCTTTTCCTGTAGCTTCATTGAGACCACTCACCCTAATATTATGCTGTCGACTTCTATTATCCAAGTCCTCGAGGTGACGAGTAGTGTCCTTAAAAGCTAGAGCATGGGAGATCACCACATCCTGCAAGTGAGAGATACTCTGCCGGGTCTCATCATGGGAGCCCTCAAGGGTATTCACTCGTAAAGACAATTGGCGAAAGTTCAGTCTCACATCTACTTCTTACAGGTTTGTTTAACCTCATCCCCCAGCTCTCAATACTCTTGTTTAGTAGGAAGTTTCCCCAAGAGGTTGAGGAGCCAGGGGCTGACATAGGACCTTATGGTTGCATATCCCAGGGGTTCTCCACCACTATCAGCCATGCCAGGCTTGAAGGACCATCAGTGTCTGTTCTGTGGTCCAAGTTTTCAGGCCCACCAATTACAGGACAGGTTGAGATCCAGAAGAGGGCTGTTGCAAATATGGCTCATGAGATAAGGCTGTTGGAAGCTATACTGCAGGGCTTGTTTGTCAGAGGACAGTAGGTGGGGCCCAGTGGCCATATGAGCCAAAGAAGGTAATGGAAGGGGTCCCTGGAGTGAAGGATGACAGGGGAAGCTGGGACTCTGGCAGCAAGGAGAGAGGAGAGGGGACCAGCGTACTGACCTGAGGCTCCACACAACAAAGATGGCACCCAGGACGTGCCATCTTACGCTTACATGGTAGGAGAGAGGCGAGCAATGACAAGAAGTGGGCAGGGCTGTGTCCATGCAGGCTTCAGAGTGGTGGTTCAGCTATAGCAAAAGGTAAGCCTCGGTGTCCGGCTTCTGAAGGGAATGATTGTAGAAAAGCCTCCTGGATTGGAACTCCCATAGCTGGTAGCTTGGAGGACTAAGTTATTTTTGGGGGGCAACGTCTTCTCAGTCTAGAAAGTTATGGATGTGACAGGCTCCTTAGTTAGTAAGAGAGTCTGGGAGCTGCACAGCTACGCAGCCATCCTGCTAGGCATCCAGACCATGCCCCAAACTTAGTCTCATTTAATAGAACGTGTGATTCTCGATCAAAATGTAATGCACTTTAATTAAAATGTTTCTGTCTTCTGCCTGAAAAACTCTGCTACTAGGTGTCTCCCTTATAAGTAATTTACCGTTCTCTCCCTGTTATTAGGAAAGGCAGCTGACCCGCACTCCAAATAGTTATGCTTCTTAGTTATATTGAGGCCACAGTTAATACATTTCAGGTTCAGCAAATTGGATTTTAAGACCAACATATATATCTGTGACCAACTATGACTATGTTGCTAAGAGTATAATGAACTATAGGGAGACCAACAGGAGACAATACATTCCTTTATTACTAATGTTATTAATTTTATTACAATAGCATTTTTTAACCTAAGCACAGGTGTTTTGCTTCTAGACTTGATTGTGGCAGGATAAAAATGCCACCACAAACCATCAACATATTGTGAACTACTGTATACAACTGCTTATTCTCATCAGTCATTAGTTGACCAGCTTGCCCTGGTAATGGCTCTCAGTAAATCATGACTTGTAACTTATTTCACCTATGCTAAGGCAGCCATAACATTACACTGTGTTATGCTAAGGAAAAGAGTAACTAGTAATTATCGTGTTAATTATTCCTGCAAACTTTCATTAGCCCCGAGCAGGAGACTCCTCTCATTAGTAAACATAAATCATATAATAATAGCAGAAAGTTCACTTTGTGAAAATGTAACTTACAAAGCTGGAACAGTTAAAATGGTCTACAAATCAGTCTAATGATAGAACAATATGCCTCTTAAACCTTTGGTATTTAAGCTTTTGTTCTTAAATCCTTCCAACGGCAAGTGTTTCCTCAAAGAAAACACTCCATTAGACAAAAGAAATTAATTACAATTATGAATTGCTGTGAATATGGAAGCACCTGATACAATTGTCTTTTGGAATCACTGTGTCAATGACAAGACTGGAAAATACAGAAACATTTGTCTCTTCATATTTGTTGACTATAGACTTTATGTCACCATACTGTATATTCACAGAGCAGACTAAGAGGATATGAAGACATGTAAATATAGAAGTGCTCTTTATCAGGTATGAATGATTCATAGGTTTACACTTCTCACTACATTTGTTCAACTAGTCATAGAGCCAGAGAAATAAAAGAATTCACGTAAAAAAAAGAGATGAGATCCATCTTGTAATGGTACAGGTGCTTTGTTTTTATGCGAATTCTCATATTTCTTTCTTTTTCCATTTAGAAAAAGAATAAATGCATTCATTCCCAGACCAATTTTCCCTAGACACTAAAGGAAATTTATTAGCTACAAAAGCGGTGTATGCCATGTAGATACACAATGCATTTCTATTTAGCCCAAAGTGCCTTGTGCATATTTTGATGTGCACCCATGTTTTCAATTTGGAAGCAATCATTGTGAAAAAGTAAAATAATCTATTGAAAGTGAAATAAAACTCTCAAAAATAATCTTTCATGTGTTCAATTCAGTTAACAGGGAGGAACTAATGGAATACTCGTTCCCCACAGATTTAATGTAAAGATGGGGGGGGGGGGCTGCAACTAGAACTCATAAGGGCTCCACAGCAAAGTCAGGAATACCCCCCATTGTTAACAGGACACTGAACTACAATAAAGCAAGCAGCAGCAATTGCGGGAAGGATAGCAGTACTGTTACTATATATACTGTATCAGCTCTTCTGCAGAGACGAATCCACAAAAGAACTGCAAAAGGTAAAATGAAGTCATCCAGTTTTCCACAAAAAGGAACATTGCTACATCTGATGTGGTCCTTTCATCTTCTGCTGTAGCTGCAACAGAGATACTGTAGTTACACCTATCCTAAGGAAGTATGGGCACTATTAATAGTATTCTAGATAGTTGGGTAGTATTGTGTAATACAATGTTCAACCAAATATATCACAAAGTGATATCCTATGTGTGTCTACCCATTTTGTAAATTGTAGTCTTTTAAGCGTTTTACTACCATGTTGTGATAATGTAGTGAATAATTTCATGAGAAACTAGAGTCCCTAACCAAATTTGAGCCATGTAAGTTAAAAGGGTTTTTCGACCCCAAATCAATTTTTCATACTGATAAGTTTAACCTGTTGTAGCAGCCTTGAGCTGGAGCGTGTGCAGCACAACTCCTATTTAAGTAATAGGAGCAGCACAGCTGCCCCATCCACTGCATAGCGCTGATTCCAGGGGATCGCAGCGCCACTCTTATTTCGTGAATAGAAGTAGTTCTGCATGTGCTTCATGTCCACTACTGCACCTTATGGCACCCAGGTCCTGCTGCAACAGCTGATCTGTGTGGGGTCTGCATGGTGGACCCTGAAAGATCACATTCTAATGATTTATCCTGGTCATAGGTTATCAGTCTGAAAAATCAGTTAGGGACCAGAAAACCCTTTAACACCTTCCTGCATCATAACATAAGAGTACATCTTGGCAATGTCACCATCTCACAAAGCTTCTGGGAGAATGTCCTATGGACAGATGAGACAAAAATCGAAATTTTTGGCAAGGCACATCAGCTCTATGTTCACAGATGGAAAAATGAAGCATATCTTAAAAAGAACACTGTCCCTACTGTGAAACATGAAGGAGGCTCTGTTATGTTCTAGGGCTGCTTTGCAGCATTTGGTACAGGGTGTCTTGAATCTGTGCAGGGTACAATTAAATCTCAAGACTATCAAGGGATTCTAAAGAGAAATGTGCTGCCCAGTGTCAGAAAGCTTGGTCTCAGTCACACGTCATGGGTCTTGCAACAGGATAATGAGCCAAAACACACAGCTAAAAACACCCAAGAAGAGTTTTCTTTTTTTAAAAATTCTGTTGAAGCATGGTTGAAAAGCAATGTCTGACTTTCATTTGTTCATTTTCATAGAATTTTTATATATTATTACTTTTGTCAGATTCAAGTTATTTCTGTGACCATTGTGGGTTTTTCTTTCATTAAACGAGGGGTACCAACAATTTTGTCCACGTGTGTATAGACCAATATTTCTGTATTGGAGTGTATAATCAGAGATCACAAGAACACTGGTTCATGCTCAAAAAATACACAGCTATTAAAAAATATAAAAAAATAAATAACCCCTGTAAATTGCCCCTTTTCCCATTTATAGAAAAAAATGTTACCACACAAAACAGTATATAATAGCACACATTTGGTATTGCTGTGTCTATAACAAACTGTACAATAAAACTAAACCTTTAATTGTATGGCAGAGGGAAAAAGCATTTAAAATGTTAAAAAGCATTAAAATGTTTTTTTTTTTTTTCAATTCCCCCAGAAAGAGTTAATAACATTTTATCATTAAGTTATAGGCACCCCAAAATGGTGTAATTAGAAAATGCATATCATCCTGCAAAATACAAGCCCTTATAAGGTTACATCAATAGAAAAATGAAAAAATTATAGCTTCTACAATACGACAACAAGAAACCCAAAAATCGCCAAAACTTTAGGACAAAACTGGTTGCGTAAGGAATGGAATATATAAGCTGTGTGAACATACATCAAAAATACAATACACCATGGGGGAAAATACACCAGAAGTGACGTACCCCCCCATATCATAGGAGCTACTGAGAAATAAAAGTGAATGTAGCATTCCCTATGTACTCCAAACAGCTTACATATTCACCTTTCACCATCTGCTGTAGATTCACATCTGCAAAACTAATGCTCAGTATGCCCCTTGATAAATTCTTTGAGGGGTGAAGTCTTCAAAATTGGGTCACTCCCTAGGGGATTCTACTTTACTGGCACCTCAGGGCTCTGTAAATGTGACATGGTATCCTAAAATCAATCTAAATCTGCACTTCAAAAGCCACATAGTGCTCCTTCACTTCTGCGCCCTGCTGTGTGCCCAAACCGCAGTTTATGCCCACATGTATGACACAGCTGTACCCATAATAACGTACCTAATGTCATATGTGGGTATAAACTGCTGTTTAGGCACACAGCCGGGCACAGAAGTGAAGGAGCGTTATTTGGTTTTTGGAGCACAGATTTAGACAGTTTGGTTTTTAGACAGCATGCCACTTTTTCAGAGCCCCTGAAATGCATGTAAAGTGGAATCCCCAGACAAATGACCCCATTGTGCCTGGGGTATCTGATTAACAGTTTTTAGAGTGTGTGTCATTGCTGACACAAACTGGGCGCAACATATCAGGCACTGAAATGGCATATCTCTGGAAAAAAAAATAGCAATTTTCACTTTTCACTGTGTCAGCTGTGCATTAATTTCTAGAAACTAAATTAATGCAACACTGAAAATGTAAAAATTCTTGCTACGCCACTTGATAAGTAGTTCAAAAAGGGGTCACATGTCTGCAGATTTACCTTTACTGGCAATTCAGGGGTCTGCAAAAGTGGAATGACATCCAAAAACCAGATTGTGCTCCAAAAACCAAATAAATTTATACTCAGTTTATAACCACATATGACATTAAGTACATTATCCTGGGTACGACATTGACATATATGGGCATAAAATGCTGTTGGGCACGCAGAAAGGCACAGATGTGAAGGAGTGCTATGTGGCTTCTGGAGTGCAGATTTAAATTGTTTCATTTTTGGACACCATATCATGTTTGCAGATAAAATGCACCCTAAAATGGACGCAACAAAATGGGTTTACTTCTTAAATTCCAATTTACTGGCAAAGCCGGGGCTCTGCAAAAACAATATGGCGACCAAAAACCAGCCCCTCTATATCTATACTCAAAAAAACCATACGCTAAAAAGCACAATGTCCCTAAATTGTTCCGAAACAGCAGTTTAAGTCCACATATACAACTTTTTTGTACAAGAGAAAACCCTCTTAAAAGTTTTAGGAGTGCGTACCTCTTGACACAACATACTGGGCACTGAAATGGCATATTTCAATAAGAATGTCAATTTTCACTTTGCACATTAATGCTTGGGCTCAAAATGTGAATAATATCCCTTGAGAAATTTCTTGAGGGGTGTAGTTTCTAAAATGAGGTCATATTTTGGGGTTGAATTATTTTATCTCAGGGTCTCTGCAAATACCTGCCAATGCAGTGCAAATGTCCAAATTAGGCCTCAAATGTGTATGGTGCTTTTTCCACTTCTAAGCCCTGTCATATTTCCAGGTAAAAGATTACGGCTGCATGTTGGGTGTTTCCAAAATAAGGACCCAGAGCTTAATAACTGGAGAGCTGACTTTTTACGGAATATCTCTTATGTTAAAATGCTCACTATACCCCTTGATAAATTCTGTGAGGGGTGTAGTTTCCAAAATGGGTAATTTTTTGTGGCTATCCATTCCGAGCTCATCTACCCATACAGCAGTTTACAACCACATATGGAGTATTGTCATGTTCATGAGAAACTGTGTAACAAACTGTGGGTTGCTTTTTGACCTTTAATCCTTTTAAAAATTAAAATTTTGGATAAAGTGACGCTTTAGTAATTTTTACATTTTACGTCTCAATGTTAATAATATCTGTGGGGTGAAAATGCTCATTATACCCCTTGATAAATTTCTCAAGGGGTGTAGTTTGCAAAATGGGGTCAAATGCACAATAGCCACTATTTCTTTCTCCCAACATAGCATAGCAGTTGGAGCTAAACCTACACACTTCAGATGTATTACACTGAATGATGTATTTGTACAAGTAGTAGGATAGCTCTAATGTCATAATGCTATGAAGGAGGGCTTTTGATACCAATGGATGAATTTCCCTATAGACACACTAAAATATATCAGGCATGTAGGCACAATATGTTTCCAAAGTAGATATCACCTCACAAGAAGGTTTGAATGTAAATCAAGGATTTTATTTGGAAAAAAAAAAATAATGCATCTATTGCAGATTATAGGCTTTATGGTAAGTAGGAACTGCATGATTAAAAACACATTCACATACGTATATCTTTAATTTTACAGATTTCACCTTGGTCATACCCTTGCTGTTATGATTTACTTGCAGTGTGACTTAGAATAGAAAAGGCCTTGGGGATCTGAACCTATATTTAGCAGGTTTATATCTGTCGATGTTCACACCATGTATGTTTTCCAGGTTATTTCTTTATGAAAGATGCACAGTTTCAGTGCAATAATTGTGGAATGTGATGATCTGCACAACTATGTATCATTATAATTCACTAGACTGTGCAATGACAGCGCCTGCCTAAGGCCATATAATTATCACCTGCCATACCCTCTGCATATTAGCTTTATTTATGTGTTCCAGGCAACTGGAAGAAACAGAACTAGATCTTTAAAGTGATGCAAAGCCATTGTTCAGAATGGCTCAAAGACCAATCTGCTTTCATTTCTAGGCTTTCTCCAGTCAGAAGACATGAAAGTTTTACCAGAGGACATATGACTTGAGCCAAAACAGGCAAATCAGCAGGTAATACTCAATCAGGTCACGCAGATCTACAGCGCTGCAGGTCCTTTGCTCCTTCATTTTACATTTAAGAGTTTTTCAAAGCCACAAATCTAGTAAACATACTGTATAAAGTAACCTTTCACATTTACAGGGGCATGAAGGGGTTCATAAATAGAGACCTGTCCACACTATGGTGGAAGCAGGTGGTGCAAAAGGCTGGAGAGCACAATTGTTCCTCTAAATAAAATGTTAAGACAATTGTTGTGACATGAAATTTAAAGAAAACTTTCTGAATCGAAAGGAAATGAAAAGCTAATGCTTCTACCCTATAGCACATGTACAGTACACTCTTCAAATTTTCATAAACATTCTCATTCCAACTTCATGTCATTCTTTATCATGATGGTTCACTGAAAATCTATACAATAAATATATCAAGTATCCTTAGTTTTCCTCACAGAAAATTATTTTCTTTTACTTGTTTTACATGATATATTTTACCATAATGTAGACCATATACGGCTTCTGTTTTGCAAACAGGTAGATGGTTGGCCCAACTGGTGAGACTGACTGAACACCTAATATGTACTAGATGTTTTGCCAGAGTTTGTTCGGTCAATGTTTGGGGAAGAAGGAAAAAGACACAAGCCACCATCAGATGTGTCAGACAGGCTTATGTCCTTCTCCACATATGCAATATATGAACTCTGGCCTAAACTGACTACTGATTTGTATATTGGAATCGTGAGTTGGGCCGACAACTATTGAATGTGTATTGCCACCTTTATGTTCCTGCTTAGCTGACCACTTTCCCTGGTGAATGTTATCTGTTAGTGTTTCTTTTGTTTTCAGATTTTCTTCACAGAGCGCACTAGCAGGATGAAAGTGTAGATTGTAAAACACAAAGTAAAGCAAGTAGCAAAAGCAAACAATTTCTACAATGTGCTGCAGAACAATAGCGCTAATTCCATGAGCTATTTCAGGTTCGGAAAATGTTACCAGAACAGTGCTGCACTGACTTATATACAGTAGGTGGGTTGTGACATATATATCATGCTTGACCCAGTTTTCTTGACTAACTGTACAGTTTTGCAAATTCAAATCTATAATAAAATCCGTTTAAGCTGAGCCATGCAAACAGCCCCATTTCACCATGAATGTCAGAGCCTATTGCTTATCTCTAGCAACAACTGCTGAATTGTTACGTTTCCTAGTGGAAGAGTGAAGAAATCAGGTGACAGCTTTTAGAGGCTGACTGAGTATATTTAGTATAGTATATAGTATATATACTATAGTAAGCTTTCGGAAGTACTAGCTCTCTTCATAGTCACTATCCACACATACTACAAATATACATTTCACCCACTGTGGACTATTTGACTTTTTTTTTTTTCTATCACACCAACATGTACTTTATCTATCAAACAGTCTCCATCTCCTTTCAACATTCAGTGTCTATTGTATATAAAGATTTCCATATTTTATTGTCTAAAATCCCATGTCTGACTAAAATCTATCTTCATATGATGTAACTCGCATACAATATGGCTTGGGAGCATACCACATCATTTTGACCTGTCTCTAGCATATAGTATATCTCTCTCATGAATCCTGTATATTGCATCTGATTCATCTACAGTAAATCCCCATCCAGCATCATCTATGTCTGCATTACATATGTGTTCTGTCATACTTATCATCTTATATCTTTTGTATATGTAGGTTCTCTATCCTGTAATTTTCCCTTTACTACTACCTTTTCTGCGCTTGTTTCTGTTGTTTACTGACATGATAAGTCTCATCATCATGAATTATCTCTAGTGCTCTCTATCTTCACAGTTTGCACTCTCTGCTTCATACGTATGTCTCAAGGCCTTGAATACCTTTGTCTCTCCCATGTGTTTTACCGACTGTACATGAATATGTCTTTCATATATCTTGTCTCTTGTCTATTTCATTCAGATGCCATCTCCAACTCTCCAATGTACAGTACTATGTATCTAATTTATCTCTCACCTCACTTTATCGCTAATAAGTGGCCTCACTGGATTTAATTTTTTAGTCTGACCATCTACCCTTCAAATGGTGTAAATGAGCAAACATACATCTTTCTATATACCTTGTATACAGTACAGACCAAAAGTTTGGACACACCTTCTCATTCCAAGAGTTTTCTGTATTTTCATGACTATAAAAATTGTAGATTCACACTGAAGGCATCAAAACTATGAATTAACACATGTGGAATTATATACTTAACAAAAAAGTGTGAAACAACTGAAAATATGTCTTATATTCTAGGTTCTTCAAAGTAGCCACCTTTTGCTTTGATTACTGCTTTGCACACTCTTGGCATTCTCTTGATGAGCTTCAAGAGGTAGTCACCTGAAATGGTTTTCACTTCACAGGTGTGCCCTGTCAGGTTTAATAAGTGGGATTTCTTGCCTTATAAATGGGGTTCGGACCATCAGTTGTGTTGTTCAGAAGTCAGATGGATACACAGCTGGTTAGTCCTACTGAATGGAGTATTAGAATTTGTATTATTGCAAGAAAAAAGCAGCTAAGTAAAGAAAAACGAGTGGCCATCATTACTTTAAGAAATGAAGGTCAGTCAGTCTGAAAAATTGGGAAAACTTTGAAAGTGTCCCCAAGTGCAGTGGCCAAAACCATCAAGCACTACAAAGAAACTGGCTCACATGAGGACCGCTCCAGGAAAGGAAGACCAAGAGTCACTTCTGCTGCAGAGGATAAGTTCATCTGAGTCACCAGCCTCAGAAATCGCAGGTTAACAGCAGCTCAGATTAGAGACCAGGTCAATGCCACACAGAGTTCTAGCAGCAGACACATCTCTACAACAACTGTTAAGAGGAGACTGTGTGCAGCAGGCCTTCGTGGTAAAATAGCTGCTAGGAAACCACTGCTAAGGACAGGCAACAAGCAGAAGAGACTTGTTTGGGCTAAAGAACACAAGGAATGGACATTAGACCTGTGGAAATCTGTGCTTTGGTCTTATGAGTCCAAATTTGAGATCTTTGGTTCCAACCACCGTGTCTTTGTGCGACGCAGAAAAGATGAACGAATGGACTCTACGTGCCTGGTTCCCACCGTGAAGCATGGGGGAGGAGGTGTGATGGTGTAGGGGTGCTTTGCTGGTGACGCTGTTGGGGATTTATTCAAAATTGAAGGAATACAGAACCAGCATGGTTACCACAGCATCTTGCAACGGCATGCTATTCCATCCGGTTTGCGTTTAGTTGGACCATCATTTATTTTTCAACAGGACAATGACCCCAAACACACCTCCAGATGGGGTGCTACGCCAGATGACCTGGCCTCCACAGTCACCAGACCTGAACCCAATCGAGATGGTTTGGAGTGAGCTGGACCACAGAGTGAAGGCAAAAGGGCCAACAAGTGCTAAGCATCTCTGGGAACTCTTTCAAGACTGTTGGAAGACCATTTCAGGTGACTACCTCTTGAAGCTCATCAAGAGAATGCCAAGAGTGTGCAAAGCAGTAATCAAAGCAAAAGGTGGCTACTTTGAAGAACCTAGGATATAAGACATATTTTCAGTTGTTTCACACTTTTTTGTTAAGTATATAATTCCACATGTGTTAATTCATAGTTTTGATACCTTCAGTGTGAATCTACAATGTTTATAGTCATGAAAATACAGTAAACTCTTGGAATGAGAAGGTGTGTCCAAACTTTTGGTCTGTACTGTATATGCTTAAGCATATGACAACAGTTAAAGGTTATGTATACTAACTTGGAAAACAATTTAACAGATCAATTGAATATTTTTTCCGAAAATTAGGAAATAACCAAATTGATCAAAGTTTGCTAATTTAACATAGTTTTGTTTGTATGCATACACACATTTCCTTCTGCTGGATTGAAGACCAGTACACAGTGGCGAAACAGCAGAAGTGGCAACTTTAGGCGGCCTGGTGGGCCCCTTCTGCTTTTTTTTTTTTTTTAAATAGGCTGTTACCTGCTGGAGTTACTCCAGCAGGTAACAGCCCCTTTACTTACTGATCCGCGCTCTTGCAATGACCACCTCCGCTTCCCCTTCAGCCCTCCTGAGGCCCTATGCGTGCTATATCACGTCACTGATGCTGTTCAGTGTCAGTAATGTGATACAGCATGCACAGGGTCCCCTGGAGTTTGAAGGGGAAGCGGAGGCTGCCATGGCAGGAGCAGGGATCAGTAAGTAGGACCGCAGCAAGAGTATTTACTGGGCAAACATGGCTGTTTAGTTCAGACAGAACACGTCCGAAACTAAACTACCATTATTATACTCTGGGGTGTCTTCAGAGCCCAAAGTACAATGATCGGAGGCCCAGGGGAGGTGAATAAACATAACTAACAGTGTTACTCACCTTTCCTGGGCTTCGGTGCCAGTCTTTGGTCCTCTTCAATGACGTCAGAGACCTCTGAGGCTTGTAATTGGGTTTCAGTGCGTCACATCGGCATCATAACGCATAATAATGTCGGAATAACCAAAATGACTGTTGAGGCCCAATTATAGGCATCAGCGATCTGTGACAACATTGAAGAGGTCCGAAGACCGGCGCTGGAGCCCAGGGGAGTTAAGTAACACAGTTTTTTATGTTTGCTCACAGGCAATGGGCCTGCGATCATTATACTCTGGGGTCTGAAGAGACTCCAGAGTATAATAATAGTTTGTGGTTGGTGAACCTGAAATTTTTGCAATATTTGCAATGAACACTGTAGGGACCACTATGAGGCATTATATTGTATGGAGGCCACTATGGGACATTATACTGTGTGGAGGGGCCACTGTGGGACATTATACTGTGTGGAGGAGCCAATGTGGACATTATAATGTGTGTAAATTGGGCGTTTTACCGTGGGGGGGGGGCTCAATTCAAAAGTTTGCCCAGTATTAGCTAGTTACGCCCCTGCCAGTATATATAAATATATATGCTTGTATCAAAGACGATTTAAGTTGGTATTCCAAGTATAAAACTCCACCTGACACCAGACACATATGGGAAAGGTGGCCATACATGCAAGTAGCCCTCGTTAATGAAATCTATAGGAGTTACAGAGAAAGCTTTACATACAGTACACTTAATGGATTTACTCCAGAACAGAAAGTTTAATGCAACAGGCAGAGGAAGTGTAGACAATAAAATGCTTTTATACTTAACTGTATCCTCCCTTTTATTCTGGTGCTTGGCTGGCTATGTTCTCCACTGCTCTGCTTGTAAACAGAGCTGTTACAGCAGTTACATCACATTGAGTGGACTGCTACAGCCAAACACTGTTCCCACACACATGGCCACTTCATCCTCTAGTTTTGGCCATATAGGGATTAGGATCCCTATTTTCCAGATGTCCCAGAGGTATGCAAGAGGTATAGAACCCAATTTTGTGATTTATTTAAAAAATTTCACTACAAACCTTTCCCCCTTAGTTATGGTTCCTAGGAAACTAATAATTACTGACTTTAACTGATATAGAGATCAAATTGTCCCAACTAGGAGAATGAATTCTGGAGGTTACTAGCTCCCCAAAGTGGTTGAGGCCTATGTGCATGTGTTGTGTCTGATATTGTGATTATGTATATAGTCAGATGGTCTTTACTGACCCTCTACTACGTACCAATACCTTAAGCATACCTTGCATAAATATTAATAAATCGCATAAGATTACATGGTCATAAGAATAAAATGTTATTACAGTGTATTCACAGCAGTAGATGCTTTCACTTACTAATATACATGCTGCTCCCCTATCGAGTAGACTCTGAGAACTTTACAGCAAGGCCTGAGGGTCATAAGTCTTCTAGTCCGGTCCCCTTTGCTTACTCTGAATCCTAAGATTGACCCTGCTTTACTCCAAAAAAAGCATGAAGAGTAAAGTGTGGGCAGTCACATGATCCAGAGACGGTGAGTCAACAGAGACCAATTTAGAAGACTTCTGGTCCTGAGACATTTCTAAAATGTTCTCATACTTGGCATGATGGGGAGCAGAATATACATTAGTAAGTGACACCTTCTACTGCAGTTAACCCCAGATAATCTAACCCTTTTAATTGCTTCCTGTCACTGACTGACCTTTACATCTTAATTGTGGAGCATATTCGACATTAGGGCTTAAAAAGGCTTTTGAAAAGCTCCCTGCAACTCCAATTCTCCTCTCTACCTGTTGCTAGTACAGACACAGTGACAGGTAGGGAGAGTGGAGAGGCTACTGATCCAGCAGAATTAACCCCTTAAATTCCACAGTCAATAGCAACCAATTGGCCTCAACCTTCCATGCATACCTAGATAGATGTCAGTTCTGACATGAAGTGTAATGTGTTATGTAAGAGATCAAAAGATCAAAAGTTAAAGTCTCTTAGTGGACCTAAAAAATAGTGCAATAATAATGTTTAAAAAAAAAAAAAAAATTATATAAAATTTTAAATCTAACAAAACATTCAAAACACTACCTGTCAGAGACACAGTGACAGGTAGTGAGAATAGAGAAGCTACTGATCCGGCAGAATTACGGTAACCCCTTAAATGCTACAGTCAATAGCAACCATCTCAAAATATAGACATATTAAGTACTGCTATGAGCAATACAATTGTAAGGTTATTTTCCCCTCATGGTTAATGGCAAAAAAAATAAAAAATTTAAAAAAGTGTTAGAATTGCTATTTTTTGTCTGCCGCCCAATAAAAAAATTCTGTATTGGACGATGCAAAAAATGTTTTAGTATCAAAAAGGAATTTAATGTGCAAAAATAGTAAATCTTCAAAAACAACCTATACAATTTTGGTGTTGATGTAATCACATCCACCCAGAGAATAAGTTTAATAGGTAATTTAAGCTACACAGTAAATGGAACAGAATTTATTGTGTAAAATGACATTGTTGTCGTTTTCAATTCCCTCCCAGAAACAGTTAGCAAATTTTAGTCAATGAGCTATATGTACCCCAAAATAGTGTAATTAAACACTACAACTTGTCCTGCAAAAAAAAAACAATCCCTTATAAAAAGTTATGGCTCCTGATATGCAACGGCATAAAGGTCTAAAACAGGCTAGTCACTAAAGGGTTAACCATTGAAAAACCTTTTTATAAAGCCATTATATTTTCAACATGAAGGCAACCTGAATATGCATACAGTATCTTTGTATGTCAATTTATTAGCGACTTCACTAGGTCTTGCAAATTTCTATAAAAACTTCATTAACTTAGGTTGTATAAAACAAAGGGTTTGTTAAGGCAATGACTAACAATAAATACACATTGACCAGCTAAGTGTTGAATAATAACAGTTTTTACAAATAACAACAGAACATATATTATATCTGAGTACTGGAAGTCTTGTGACCTAAACAATATGAGAAATAATAGTACATGTTTTATATGCTTTTAAATGACCAATGACCAATCTGCATTAACCTAAGTGTTCACTTACCAGAGAGATGAGCCTTCTGTTCCTGTGACTTCCAGATAGTCATATGCGTCTTCTAACTGAAAGTCTGTGAAGATCAAGGCAATTGTATCTCCAACCTCTGCCAGGATTGTCCATGTGCAGTCAGCATTGTTATTGTATTCCGATGGGAAATGAGGACTTGTGATGATTCCACTTTGGCCCCTTAAAGTTCCTCCACATGCATCATCCGCTGGAAAAATATATATGCATACATTGTGAAGCTGCAATTTATGAAGTTAAGGTGTATTCCATTAATTTTAATAGACAGAAACTGCCATGTACAGTTAGCAAGGGTTAAACTAAAACATTTCCCTTTTTTCTCTTGATATAAATGTCTATGCCTGCAATCTCCCATCACAGTGTATTTGTGTGATCTGATGCTTCTAAACAGGGGTTTAATTTCATATGTTAACATTTTAGTAACACTGAATCTCCAGACACTATAGTGTGAATGCAGGTTGTACAAGTACTTAGTTCAGTTTCCTTCATATACCCATGGGCGGATGAGGGGAAAGTGGTGGGGCATGCAAATCCCAGTGGGAGCCATTTGCTGTAAAATGAGTAGTCACTGCTCTTGTGCAATCACCCATTCATTGCAAGAGAAACCTGACTTTGTAAACTTATTGTGTTAGAATGTGGCATTTTGTGATACTTAGATCATCCTTCTTTATATTTATATCCTTAGAAGACGGGCCGTATGTGGAGGATAGAATGTAAGGAAGCTAGAGTAGATAGGTGGTCCTACAGTGAGTTATTCAGGGACACGGCACAGATGGCAAAATTCATAGAGTATAAAAAATGTTTTCTGTCATTTACTTAATTAGAGGTAAATGAATGGAAATAAATAGAGGAGAATCGCACACGGAAGCAATCACATTAAACTCTCATTAGAAGGGATGGAACATGACGGCCCAAATCTGACTGGGGGGGGGGGAATAATAAAATAATAAAACATGGCCACCAACTCTTCTGACTGAGGATCATTCACCCCCAGGGTTATCAGGGAAATTGATTTTGTGATAGGTTCCCTTTAGTTGAAGATGTAAGGTTGCATGTTAAGACTGACAGCATGAAAGAAATGAAAAATAATATACTATATATCAAAATTAAGACTTCAGATAACCTGATGTACTGATCCTTGAAAAGAGTTGAAATGTATGAATATGCTTTGTGCAAATATGTTTTGGCAGTAGACACACTAACTAGATCAGCTTGAGTAGGCCATTAAAAATGAATGTGATGACAGGAGGTACTGAATGAAACCTATGCTGGACAGAAAATCAGACAGTAAAATACTGTCATTCCAGATAAAACATAGCTAACTTAAAAATCTCTTAAGAAAAATGACAAGGGCAATGTTTTATAAAGTAGACTGACAAATATACAAGCACATACTTCTACAGGTGGGAAGAGGAAAGTCCCAAGAGGCGCTGTTCTGGGAGCTTGATACGCAGGTTAGCAAGGCATGTCCTTCAAGTATATACCCAGTATTGCAGCTGTATCGGACCTTGTCCCCTACATTAAATGATGTCCCCTGTTGTAGGCCATTCTGTAGCCGTCCAGGATTCCCACATGTGTGGCTTGGCAAGACTGTAAATATAAAAACATTTACAAAAAAGTCAATAATTTGTACCTAAACCAAATAATTATTTGTGTTATTCTCAAAATGTCCTGATATATAACAATATAATTCTGTTTCATGCAATTCAATAAAAAGAACATACACATGAAAGATGGCACAATTCACATACCTTTCAATTGTAATAAGTATATAAACCTAAGAAATGATATCTCTATCAACACATGCTATTATATTGTACATTTATAAATATATGGAGAGCGTACATTTTGGTGTTTTATTTCCTTCAGCTAGCTATATCCTGAGACACAGGATGTACTGTAACTATCTGTTTGACAAACAGCCATATTTGTTACCATGGTCGGTTTCTTTTCTACCATCTACAGAGTCCTCACACTCACTCTTTTAGTTTGTTTGCACTGCCTATCTGAATGCAAAATATCCTCCACTCTTGCCCTTGTAATGTTTGGTGACATATTTGATTTTATTCTGTGCAGCTATCATATGAACCATAATCTGGTATTAATGATTGTTAGTGTTATTTTAAGAGAACTCGCTAGATCCATTGACATGTCTGTTTTGATAGATATTAGTATGCTCAATAAAATAATTCTGGAGCATCTTGCGTTATAACTCTGTATATTGCTTCCATACAATCTCACATTCACAGGTGGTCCTACAGGTGTTTCCATATGCTTTGTCAAAAACATGTGCTTCTATATAGTGTGATGCTGGCAGCACTGAATGGTCAGTGTTGATGTGCAGGGACATGTCCTCAACTGGTAACACCCACTTGTCAATTTTTTACATTAATTTCTAA
Organism: Leptodactylus fallax; assembly: GCA_947044405.1. Lineage (NCBI taxonomy): Eukaryota > Metazoa > Chordata > Amphibia > Anura > Leptodactylidae > Leptodactylus > Leptodactylus fallax. Next base: position 4,044,824 of record CAMRHE010000097.1, read on the forward strand.
TGGAAGAATGGTACTAGGAATGTAGTGCTTTGGGAATTGTTGTGTAATGGGGTATAAAATTATTTAGTAACAAACATGTTAGCAGTGGTAACAAATCCACTTTTTGTGGGAGTAAAACTCCCACAAAAATTATATTCTCTGTCTTGTTACAAAGGTACATGATGTAAATTATGGCAAAGGTCGCATTCTTTCTGGTCCTCGGCTGTGTCATGTGACATTCTGTCTCCAACTGAGATAGTTTCTTAAGTCTTAACAGGAAATCAGGTTCTCGGTTCATTCCTATGGGAGTGTCAATGTGTGTTTCACACTAATAGAGAAAGTGTGACTTCCGGTCCTCATATAAGAAACTGTGTCAGTTGGAGGGTCTTAGTGTCAGTCATATGACACAGCTGAGGACCATAAGGGAGCTGATAACTCATAATATAGTTACCTGTTTTACCATCACTACGGCTTACATCTTGTAACTCACATAGAGGATCTCAAAGGAGTAAACAGAGACACTAATTTGCTGTCTATGCATAAGAAGCTGTGTCAGCTGGAGAGACAGAATGCTGAGGACCAAAAAGTGGATAATTTATATATATAACTATTGGTAAGAATATTACCTTCACTACAGTTGACATCAGGTAAGTTTCTAACAGGCCAGAGAATACATATTGGGAGTGGGAGTGCTACATTAAACCCTACACGCTATATGACAAATATATATATGACAAATGAGCAAAATGGATCCATGTAAAAATACAACTTGTCTCAGTAAAATCAAGCTGCCATATGGCTACATCAATGGAAAAATAAAAAAGTTATTGCTCTCAAAAGACAGGGATGAAAAAAAGCAAAAAAAATATGTCTTGTCCTGAATTGGAGAAAAAGTGCATTTGTGCGACTTTGTTACAGGCTTCCTTTTTACGGTGTTCACTGTGCAGCCAAAATGACATATCACCAGCATTCTATGTTTCGGTACCAAATTTATATAGTTTTATTTACATTTTAACCCCTTAACAAAAATCCCAAACTTTGCAACTTTGACACCTGTAACTTTTTTATATTTCCATGTACAGGGATGCGTAGAGCGTCTTTCTTTGTGGGGCCAGGTGTAATTTTTACTTATACCATTTTGGGGATTGCTTTAATCACTTTTTATTCAATGCTAATTAGCGGTCTTGAATGCTAATGCATTGTAATTCATTGCAAAAATAACGGCATTTGCAGACCAGCCTATCATACAAATAAATGCCAAACAAGCCTGGGAGCCTTCAATAGGCTCCCAGCTGTTGTGGCAAAGGATCATCGGCTCTGGATCTAGTTCTAGACACAGGCAATTCTCCCCAAAATGATGGTGCCATGCATGGGAAAACTGTGCCTCGGTCAACTTTCACTTAGGCGCCAGGGCCTTAATGCCTGCGATCAATGTGGGCACTGATCGTGGGCACTAGTGCTTAGTCTCTGCTGTATGATACGCGGCTGCTCAGCTCCTGTAATTACTATTACAGTGGATGTTGGGAAGGGGTTAAATGTATAACAATAGTTTTTAAGAGTAAGGCTAAGTTGACATCTCAGTTGGAGACTCCAATGCAGAAACCGCCAGAAATCGCAGGAGAGAAAAGTCCTGCACGAAGGACCACATTATAATCCACGGGTAGCTGTTGTTTTAGCGGTCCAGCTCTCCGTCTTTCGGGGTCCCCCAGTAGACCTGAACAATGGGAATCCAGGTGCAGATGGGAACCTAGCCTAATTTACACCTTATGCTTGCAATTTATAGAATTACAATTACAATTGTTTCCTTATTTATGAGTAGGATTGATTCCATTATATATTACAGCATCACAGGGACAATTCCTCACCATTACCTGCTAATCAGTCAGCAGAATTCAGACTGCCATACAAAGCAGAATGCAAGCATTTTTATGATGTAATGCAGGAAAATATATGGATAAGTACCATTCGCAACCGAAGCAATAGTTATAAAATGTGACCTGCTATTAATGTATTTAACTAGTAAGTGTAGGTCCAGCAGAGTTAAACCTGTGTTTTAGTCAGTAGTGCTTTACACTCAGATCTACAATATCTAATATAATAACCAACCCTGATAAGTATGTTTTTATAGACACAACATTTCTGATGTTTTTATGGGTAAACAAATAAAGAAAGCATAACACTAAAGTATTCAAAAAGGTCAGTGGCAATGAGAAAATATTAAAATCTGTAAACATTACTCGTACACTAAAACAACTAAATGACTACTGATGACACATAATCCAACGATAACTCTAAAAGTCAATAGCACTGTGATCAATGTAACCTAAGGACCTTGGTGTACAGATATGAAAAAGGACAATAAATAAAAATGGATGAAAATAGTGATTAAATATAATTGAAAGCATAGTACCAATGCTAGATAAAGTAATCATTAATCTTTGACAAATGATCAACATCTTGTATCTATTAGTAATGTGACACATACATAAACTCATGAAATAAAGTGAGTGATGATACCCAAGGTATAATAACCCCCACAAAAAAGCTTCACATGGATCTCTGTTAGCACCAACTACAGAACATAAATAAGCATAAATAAATAATACTTGTGGCCATACAAGCACACTATACTATAGCTCCGAGCATACTCTAGTGCACATTTCACTAAGCTTTTCTTAGAACTTTCAGTATTTCTAATCCATGGTTTCCAAGAACTATAACACAAAACAGTATTCAAACAATAAAAATGTCAAATCCTTAAAGGGGTTGTGCATGATATTATTTATTCTAACAGCTGCAATGCTTTTAAATATAGAAAAGAAAATCTTGTTTTAGAGGATGAAAGATAGAATAGGAATAGATATTGTTTTTGATAGTGTAAGACAGAATGATTCTAGAACTATGGGTAAAATATCATTCAACTAAAAAAAGTCACAGTTCTAAAAGACAGATGTGCAGCTTTAGATGTATGTGACATTTACAGAACTCACATATACCACCTTGGAAGAAACCACAGCATTAAAAAATGTGTTGGGGTTGGTCCTGATTTTATTGGTCTATTCACATTACATACATGGTATATTGTTCCCAATATAAGATCATATGTAGTGGGATATTTGTATATATCAGGAGCCCTCATTTCATATGGTGGTATTGTGGCTCGCTACGTGGGGCCTTAGCCTAAAAGGGTTTCTTGCACGAAAGCAAGTTGTCCTCTATTCATAGTATAGGGGATAACTTGCAGAGAAGTGAGGGTTCAACTCCTCAGACCCCCACTGATAAGGAGAACAGGGTACTTCCATCCCCCATTCTGAATGGAACGGTTGTCAGGTGTGTGCACGCCCTCCTCCATTCATTTCAATGAGAGTGCTGGCGTTTCCATTGAAATGAATAGAGCGATGCGTGCGTTGCCTGACCACTACTCTATTTAGAACAGGGGATAAAGTCCCCCATTCTCCTGATCAGTGGGCGTCTGAGTGGTAGGATGATCCACACTTATCTGCAAGTTATTCCCTATCCTATGAATAGGGAATAACTTGCTTCTGTGGAAAAAACAGTTTAACACATATTCATAGTCATATTATACTGTATATAGTCATTAATATGGTTCAAATGTGAACATAGAAACAAATTTCAGAATGCTAAAACAATGGTAGTTCACTGCTAGTGTGTGTGTGTGTGTGTGTGTGTGTGTGTGTGTGTGTGTGTGTGTGAGGAGGGGGGGGGAGCTGGCTTAGACCAGACCAATAAAGCCATCCATAGTGCCCATATAACATTTACATGGTGTCATTTGTCATTTTTTATAACCTTTTATAACCTACCTTTCTCTATTTGCAAAACCTTCATACTAAAAATACTAAGCTATTTTGCTTAAGCCTATCACAAAATAAAATCCATTATTTCTAAGGCTCTGTTCACATCTGTGTTGTGGTTTTATCCATAGCACAAACCACAACACAATGCTCAATCTGTCATATAGTAGTGGTTGACTCTATTGACTCATAATGGAGTCCTGCGGGTTCTGTTGTGATGACCGTGACTTTGACAGGAAAAATAGCACTACAATGGAAGCTCCAAAGCAGAGCCTATATGCATCATTTTCTATGAAGGTATACAAATGAATATATTGTAGGTTTATAACAGATATACACTATAAGACATACACTATACATACACTGTACATATGGTTTGCAATGGCAACCAGAAGAGAACTCTCCATTGCCATTGGTGATTTCATTCAGTTATACTGCAAGAAATGTAGGCATCAGAAAGTAACCCATACTAAGTGGGTGAGGGACCTGTGTGAATGGAAACAGTAGAGATCCACAGAGCTATTCATTAACCCTAGAAGTGCTTCTATGCTTTGTTTTCCTTGCAGTTGTGCTCTCCCATATTTACAAACACAAACAACTTCAACTGAACACTCCTAAAAATAGCACAAGATGTTGGGAATTGTGTGAAGTATTCAATATAGAATGAGAAGTGAAGTAGAACTAATGTTTCATTTTCTGCAGTGATTGTCAAAGAACCAATTTCATCAAATTACCAATGTCATTTTTTTCTCCTAATGAACCCATTTTTTTATGCATTCAGCTTTTTTTCCTTTTGTAAAATTAATGGCTGGAACTTCACCATAAATAAAAATCTATGATTTTTATAAGTCAGTCTGTAATAACCACAGATCTTTTCCTAATGAACTGTTAAAAATGAGACAGGATTGACCTAAATTATTGTTTTATTAAACATTTGCGTAAAAAATTGATACTGTTAATGAAAGCTTAGATGCGGATTGCGTCTATTAACTCTGTGTGTTATTTGGATTAAGCTTTTAGAATTAAAGCACGTAACATTGGTTGTCACGCAAAAGACAATGGTAGCATTTGGCTAGGATAGGCACTAATATCTGTTCAGTAGGTATCCAACCTTTTACAGTTCCTTGTTGATTTCTAAAAGGAAGTAGTAGAGGCGCAAGAAAAGCTCCATGATTATTTAGCTCCTGTGGGCTCTGAATAGCTTTTTTCAACTAGCAACAATCTCCTCTAACTTTCCCATACACATGCACACACAACTTGGTAATTCATCTGTATTGTGCCAGAGATACCACTGGTCTCACAAACTATAAGACTAATGATATCACCATGCTTGACAAGGTGATAACACTTGACATATCAAAGCATGAATTTGATACTAGTGAAGGTCAATTAGTCTGGATCCCCCACTCACAGCTTTAGAAATATTGTATTCCTTGGCACATAAACAAGGTAAATTTCTCTTTGCATCCTTATAAATAAAATGTACATGCCAACAAAAGTGTATTAGTTACAGCCACCAGTTGTGTATGTATGCACTTTGTCATTTACAAATGTACTGACAAGAAATTCATTTCCAATTATTCCTCCCATATACAGTGATATGAAAAAGTTTGGGCACCCCTATTAATCTTAATCATTTTTAGTTCTAAATATTTGGGTGTTTGCAACAGCCATTTCAATTTGATATATCTAATAACTGATGGACACAGTAATATTTCAGGATTGAAATAAGGTTTATTGTACTAACAGAAAATGTGCAATATGCATTAAACCAAAATTTGACCGGTGCAAAAATTTGGGTACCCTTATCATTTTATTGATTTGAATACTCCTAACTACTTTTTACTGACTTACTGAAGCACAAAATTGGTTTTGTAACCTCACTGAGCTTTGAACTTCATAGCCAGGTGTATCCAATCATGAGAAAAGGTATTTAAGGTGGCCAATTGCAAGTTGTTCTCCTGTTTGAATCTCCTCTGAAAAGTGGCATCATGGGCTCCTCAAAACAACTCTCAAATGATCTGAAAACAAAGATTGTTCAACATAGTTGTTCAGGGGAAGGATACAAAAAGTTGTCTCAGAGATTTAACCTGTCAGTTTCCACTGTGAGGAACATAGTAAGGAAATGGAAGACCACAGGGACAGTTCTTGTTAAGCCCAGAAGTGGCAGGCCAAGAAAAATATCAGAAAGGCAGAGTAGAAGAATGGTGAGAACAGTCAAGGACAATCCACAGACCACCTCCAAAGAGCTGCAGCATCATCTTGCTGCAGATGGTGTCACTGTGCATCGGTCAACAATACAGCACACTTTGCACAAGGAGAAGCTGTATGGGAGAGTGATGCGAAAGAAGCCGTTTCTGAAAGCACGCCACAAACAGAGTCGCCTGAGGTATGCAAAAGCACATTTGGACAAGCCAGCTTCATTTTGGAAGAAGGTCCTGTGGACTGATGAAACAAAGATTGAGTTGTTTGGTCATACAAAAAGGCGTTATGCATGGCGTCAAAAAAACACAGCATTCCAAGAAAAACACTTGCTACCCACTGTAAAATTTGGTGGAGGTTCCATCATGCTTTGGGGCTGTGTGGCCAATGCCGGCCCCGGGAATCTTGTTAAAGTTGAGGGTCGCATGGATTCAACTCAGTATCAGCAGATTTTTGAGAATAATGTACAAGAATCAGTGATGAATTTGAAGTTACGCCGGGGATGGATATTTCAGCAAGACAATGATCCAAAACACAGCTCCAAATCTACTCAGGCATTCATGCAGAGGAACAATTACAATGTTCTGGAATGGCCATCCCAGTCCCCAGACCTGAATATCATTGAACATCTGTGGGATAATTTGAAGCGGGCTGTCCATGCTCGGCGACCATCAAACTTAACTGAACTGGAATTGTTTTGTAAAGAGGAATGGTCAAAAATACCTTCATCCAGGATCCAGGAACTGATTAAAAGCTACAGGAAGCGACTAGAGGCTGTTATTTTTGCAAAAGGAGGATCTACTAAATATTAATGTCACTTTTCTGTTGAGGTGCCCATACTTTTACACCGGTCAAATTTTGGTTTAATGCATATTGCACATTTTCTGTTAGTACAATAAACCTCATTTCAATCCTGAAATATTACTGTGTCCATCAGTTATTAGATATATCAAATTGAAATGGCTGTTGCAAACACCCAAATATTTAGAACTAAAAATGATTAAGATTAATAGGGGTGCCCAAACTTTTTCATATGACTGTATTTATGTCAGCTACTTAACACCTCTTTCTTGATTTTACATTGAAAAAATATTTATATGCAATAAATCTCAGCTTGCTTTCAATAGGTGGCCACCATTTTAGCTGGTTTGTGCAAATCAAACAAAGTTCAGGTTCATTCAAAACAACATTTTTGAAATATTTAATTCTGAACCATTTGGCTCATCTCATGATGACACGGCTTATCTACTCCCCTTCCCTGCACAGAGCATGCCTAGAAAACTCTCCCATAGCCTCAATGTGTAGACTCCAAACTATTGGAACATATCACTAAATTGTTGTTAATAGTGCAGATGAGAAACTCAAGCAAGATGGCAGCCATCAATCATACACAGAATATAGAATAATCCCCTTTAAAGCAAATGTATTGCAAAAGAAATCTTCATTTTACATTTTAATCTACATATACAGTCAAGTAACAAGTCATTTGCTTTACTTGTTTTGTGCTTCTTTAACAAGCTGTATTACTAGCTGTTCAGACAGACAGGTAAATTCAGAATTCTGTTGGAATTCTGTCACCAGGGAACAGTGCATTGTGGGAGATCAGATGACAGATACAGATACACAATTATAACTATGTCTGAAAGCAGAATAGAGCAAGGCAGCTGTCTAGATCAAATGAAACCACTACATTCTGAAGAAGTATTTAACACTGCTATGCATGTATATGAATGGGTAAACAATACAAAATAACATAAAACTGATGTGAAAAAGGAAAGCATTAACAAAGTCACTTTTGGTTTATATGTAAACTGTGAAGTCTTGTTTAAAAGGTAGAGTTGAACTTGAAGTTGCATGCCCAGGAGAGGTGAGGGAAGGTGAGTACAACTGTTTGTTATGCATACACATCTTCCCTGGGCATTCACTCTACAGACCCCAGGGTATAATAATTTCATTTCTGGTTCACAGGTAACGAACCGCCAAAGTTTTAGGTTCGGGTTGAACCCAAAACTATTGGAATTTTAGGTCAAACCCAGTTTGATCCGAACCGTTTTGCTAACCTCCAATGGTTAATACAACTGTGTTTACTGGCTATGTGAATGACATTCTGCATTACACATGTACCTCTTTTACTTTACCACGGCATGTGTAGATTGCTATAAAATAATTGTCTGTATTATCAATTAGCTTGTACATGACATCAATAGACATCATTGACTAGAACAATCCTCTTCAACGTACTATAGGTCGAATAGAAATTGAATCATTACACTATGCTAGGTTGGATTGTCTAATTCCTTTCCTTCTATTTATCTTTTGAACATCGATTCATTTCTCTGATGTTTTAGTTTAAACAGTTCAAAGGAGACAGTAGAAGCTTATGACAAATATAATCTCATATTGTCTTTATGTTGGGGGGCTATAAGGAATCATTTTGTAGTGAAGGAAAGATGATTATGACTCCGAATGAACAATACCTTATTAATAGAAATCATTGATGAGATGTCTTACTCTATAAGGTGGAGAAACACTATAAAATGTCTCAGTTTGAGTAAGGCTCAAGAAAAGTCTTTACATATACAGTGGGGGAAAAAAAGTATTTAGTCAGCCACCAATTGTGCAAGTTCTCCCAGTTAAAAAGATGAGAGAGACCTGTAATTGTCATCATAGGTAGACCTCAACTATGAGAGACAAAATGAGAAAACAAATCCAGAAAATCACATTGTCTGATTTTTTAAGAATTTATTTGCAAATTATGGTGGAAAATAAGTATTTGGTCACCTACAAACAAGCAAGATTCCTGGCTCTCACAGACCTGTAACTTCTTTAAGAGGCTCCTCTGTCCTCCACTCATTACCTGTAGTAATGGCACCTGTTTGACATTGTTATCAGTATAAAAGACACCTGTCCACAACCTCAAACAGTCACACTCCAAACTCCACTATGGTGAAGACCAAAGAGCTGTGGAAGGACACCAGAAACAAAATTGTAGACCTGCACCAGGCTGGGAAGACTGAATCTGCAATAGGCAAGCAGCTTGGTGTGAAAAAATCAACTGTGGGAGCAATAATTAGAAAATGGAAGACATACAAGACCACTGATAATCTCCCTCGATCAGGGGCTCCACGCAAGATCTCACCCCGTGGGGTCAAAATGATCACAAGAACGGTGAGCAAAAATCCCAGAACCACACGGGGGGACCTAGTGAATGACCTGCAGAAAGCTGGGACTAACGTAACAAAGGCTACTGTCAGTAACACACTACGCCGCCAGGGACTCAAATCCTGCAGTGCCAGACGTGTCCCTCTGCTTAAGCCAGTACATATCCGGACCCATCTGAAGTTTGCTAGAGAGCATTTGGATGTTCCAGAAGAGTATTGGGAGAATGTCATATGGTCAGATGAAACCAAAGTAGAACTGTTTGGTAGAAACACAACTCGTCGTGTTTGGAGTAGATTGAATGCTGAGTTGCATCCAAAGAACACCATACCTACTGTGAAGCATGGGGGTGGCAACATCATGCTTTGGGGCTGTTTCTCTGCAAAGGGACCAGGACGACTGATCCGTGTACAGTACATGAAAGAATGAATGGGGCCTTGTATCGTGAGATTTTGAGTGCAAACCTCCTTCCATCAGCAAGGGCATTGAAGATGAAACGTGGCTGGGTCTTTCAGCATGATCCCAAGCACACTGCCAGGGCAACAAAGGAGTGGCTTCATAAGAAGCATTTCAAGGTCCTGGAGTGGCCTAACCATGCTCCAGATGTCAACCCCATAGAAAACCTTTGGAGGGAGTTGAAAGTCCGTGTTGCCCAGCGACAGCCCCAAAACATCACTGCTCTAGAGGAGATCTGCATGGAGGAATGGGCCAACATACCAGCAACAGTGTGTGCCAACCTTGTGAAGACTTACAGAAAACGTTTGACCTCTGTCATTGCCAACAAAGGATATATAACAAAGTATTGAGATGAACTTTTGTTATTTACCAATACTTATTTTCCACCATAATTTGCAAATAAGTTCTTTAAAAATCAGACAATGTGATTTTCTAGATATGTTTTCTCATTTTGTCTCTCATAGTTGAGGTCTACCTATGATGTCAATTACAGGTCTCTCTCATCTTTTTAAGTGGGAGAACTTGCACAATTGGTGGCTGACTAAATACTTTTTTTCCCCACGTTTGTATATATATATATATATATATATATATATATACATACAGTGCCTTGCGAAAGTATTCGGCACCCTTGAACTTTTCAACCTTTTGCCACATTTCAGGCTTCAAACATAAGGATATAAAATTTAAATTTTTTGGTGAAGAATCAACAACAAGTGGGACACAATTGTGAAGTGGAACAAAATTTATTGGTTATTTTAAACTTTTGTGGGGTGTGCAATATTATTCGGCCCCTTTACTTTCAGTGCAGCAAACTCACTCCAGAAGTTCAGTGAGGATCTCTGAATGACCCAATGTTGTCCTAAATGACTGATGATGATAAATATAATCCACCTGTGTGTAATCAAGTCTCCGTATAAATGCACCTGCTCTGTGATAGTCTCAGGGTTCTGTTTAAAGCGCAGAGAGCATCATGAAGACCAAGAAACACACCAGGCAGGTCCGTGATACTGTTGTGGAGAAGTTTAAAGCCGGATTTGGATACAAAAAGATTTCCCAAACTTTAAACATCCCAAGGAGCACTGTGCAAGCGATCATATTGAAATGGAAAGAGTATCAGACCACTGCAAATCTACCAAGACCCGGCCGTCCCTCCCTCTAAACTTTCATCTCAAACAAGGAGAAGACTGATCAGAGATGCAGCCAAGAGGCCCATGATCACTCTGGATGAACTGCAGAGATCTACAGCTGAGGTGGGAGAGTCTGTCCATAGGACAACAATTGATCGTACACTGCACAAATCTGGCCTTTATGGAAGAGTGGCAAGAAGAAAGCCATTTCTCAAAGATATCCATAAAAAGTCTCGTTTAAAGTTTGCCACAAGCCACCTGGGAGACGCACCACACATGTGGAAGAAGGTGCTCTGGTCAGATAAAACCAAAATCAAACTTTTTGACCGCAATGCAAAACGATATGTTTGGCGTAAAAGCAACACAGCTCATTACCCTGAACACACCATCCCCAACTGTCAAACATGGTGGTGGCAGCATCATGGTTTGGGCCTGCTTTTCTTCAGCAGGGACAGGGAAGATGGTTAAAATTGATGGGAAGATAGATGGAGCCAAATACAGGACCATTCTGGAAGAAAACCTGTTGGAGTCTGCAAAAGACCTGAGACTGGGACGGAGATTTATCATCCAACAAGACAATGATCCCAAACATAAAGCAAAATCTACAATGGAATGGTTCACAAATAAACGTATCCAGGTGTTAGAATAGCCAAGTCAAAGTCCAGACCTGAATCCAATCGAGAATCTGTGGAAAGAGCTGAAAACTGCTGTTCACAAACGCTCTCCATCCAACCTCACTGAGCTCGAGCTGTTTTCCAAGGAAGAATGGGCAAGAATTTCAGTCTCTCGATGTGCAAAACTGATAGAGACATACCCCAAGCGACTTGCAGCTGTAATTGCAGCAAAAGGTGGCGCTACAAAGTATTAACTTAAGGGGGCCGAATAATTTGGCACGCCCCACTTTTCAGTTTTTTATTTTTTACAAAAGTTTAAAATATTCAATAAATTTCGTTCCACTTCACGATTGTGTCCCACTTGTTGTTGATTCTTCCCCCAAAAATTTAAATTTTATATCCTTATGTTTGAAGCCTGAAATGTTGCAAAAGGTTGAAAAGTTCAAGGGGGCCGAATACTTTCGCAAGGCACTGTATATATATATGGAAATACAGTATATGCTGCTCAATAGTGCAATGACTTCCACAAGTGATATCTGATCTGTCCTGTTTTCCCACAGATCCTTATTTAACATAAAAATTACAGTTCAGGATCTCTCCTGACTTAGCTGCACCCTTTGCAACTTTTTTTTGCACAACTTGGGGGATGAGCACTCATAATGTCCAAATGTTAAATATATCTATTTATTAATTTACTGTATATTTATAAAGACTGTTCCTGGTTTACTGCTAAATATTATTTTATTGAATGGGACAGAGTGGCAGTGAGCCACTATGGCACAGCCACTATGAAAAATATAGGGATGCAGTGCTCACTATAGAGCCCTTTCAATTAACAAATTAGTGGGATTACCAGAAGTTTGACCATCACCGATCTGATATTTGCCAATATATTTGAAGTCCAGAAAAATCCCTGTAATAGGAGTCCGATTAGTACATATACCCTAGTTCTGGTTGGAGACAGCTATACTTAGTTCTAAGACATTAAATTATTCAGCACTGAATCTGTCTTGATAAAATAAATAATCATAAAAGTGTTTAGTGTACATGTGAGCATTCACTTTACTCCTGCTCCATGTGCTATGAATAACATTGTGAGTTTCTTAACATACACTAAACCTTTCACCAGTAAACAATTCTCCATTACATTCTATTTTTAATCTTTCATTTTGGATTTTTGTTAGATCATGCACAGAGTGGTTCTACTTCATCATTATGTTAGAAATGCATCTCTTCTTATTAAAACAGAAATAATTGATATTAAAGGAAATAAATTTGGTTACTTAGCAAGCTCTCCACAATCCTTCTCCCAAGGGCTAGCTGAGGAATAAAGCTGATTTACCATCTAGACTGGATTGAAAAGTAGTCTGTTCAACAAGCCTTTCATGCAAGTGAGAGAATAAAACTGGATCTTTTCTACAAAGTGAGCTATCGTAAAGGGCGAAGCCTTCTGTGTGGAGGCGCAGCTGCATCACTGTAGAAAAATCCACACTTCCTTTGTGCATTTTGTCATTTACGTATGAGCGTTCATCAGGATCAGATAAACAGTAGGAAATCTCTCTCCTTCCACAGGCCGAGGCTTCTGTGAGTCTGAGCAGGATGGTGTGTTCAGCTGAGCGCGATAAAAAACCTGCAGACATCCATCATCTGCTATCCCAGCTTTTACTTCTCCTTGTAGCATTTGTGTTTTTACTGTTGTACTTTTCTTGCATTCCATGGGAAATGATTTGTAATTTCCTTGGCAATACCAAAGTGCTAGATTTTCTTATATTGATTTCACAATTTGTCTTTGGAATTACTGTACAGTCATGGCCAAAAGTTTTGAGAATGATACAAATATTAATTTTTACAAAGTCTACTGCTTCCGTTTTTCTAATGGCAATTTGCATATACTCCAGAATGTTATAAAGAGTGATCAGCTTAACAGCAATTACTTGCAAAGTCAATATTTGCCTAGAAAATGAACTTTATCCCCCAAAACACATTTCAACATCATTGAAGCCCTGCCTTAAAAGGACCACCTAATATCGTTTCAGTGATTGCTCCATTAACACAGGTGTGGGTGTTGATGAGGACAGGGCTGGAGATCAATCTGTCATGATTAAGTAAGAATGACACCACTGGACACTTTAAAAGGAGGCTGGTGCTTTCCATCATTGTTTCTCTTCTGTTAACCATGGTTATCTCTAAAGAAACACATGCAGTCATCATTGCACTGCACAAAAATGGCCTAACTGGGAAGAGTATTGCAGCTAGAAAGATTGCACCTCAGTCAACAATCTATCGCATCATCAAGAACTTCAAGGAGAGAGGTTCCATTGGTACCAAAAAGGCTCCAGGGCGCCCAAGAAAGACCAGCAAGCGGCAGGACCGTCTCTTAAAAGTGTTTCAGCTGTGGGATCGGGCTACCAGCAGTGCAGAGCTTGCTGAGGATTTGGCAGCAGGCAGGTGTGAGTGCATCTGCACGCACTGTGAGGCGGAGACTCTTGGAGCAAGGCCTGGTCTCAAGGAGGGCAGCAAAGAAGCCACTTCTCTCCAGAAAAAACATCAGGGACAGACTGATATTCTGCAAAAGGTACAGGGAGTGGACTGCTGAGGACTGGGGTAAAGTCATTTTCTCTGATGAATCCCCTTTTCGATTGTTTGGAACATCTGGAAAACAGCTTATTCGGAGAAGAAGAGGTGAGCGCTACCACCAGTCTTGTCTCATGCCAACTGTAAAGCATCCTGAAACCATTCATGTGTGGGGTTGCTTCTCAGCCAAGGGAATCGGCTCTCTCACAGTCTTGCCTAAAAACACAGCCATGAATAAAGAATGGTACCAGAATGTCCTCCAAGAGCAACTTCTCCCAACCGTCCAAGAGTAGTTTGGCGCTCAACAATGCCTTTTCCAGCATGATGGAGCACCTTGCCATAAAGCAAAGGTGATAACTAAATGGCTCAGGGAACAAAACATAGAGATTTTGGGTCCATGGCCTGGAAACTCCCCAGATCTTAATCCCATTGAGAACTTGTGGTCAATCATCAAGAGACGGGTGGACAAACAAAAACCAACAAATTCAGACAAAATTAAAGCATTGATTCTGCAAGAATGGACTGCTATCAGTCAGGATTTGGTCCAGAAGTTGATTGAGAGCATGCCAGGGAGAATTGCAGAGGTCCTGAAGAAGAAGGGTCAACACTGCAAATATTGACTTGCTGCATTAACTCATTCTAACTGTCAATATAAGCTTCTGTTACTCATAATATGAATGCAATTATATTTCTGTATGTGATAAAAACATCTGACAAACACACATAAAAACCAGAGGGCAGCAGATCATGTGAAAATAGAATATTTGTGTCATTCTCAAAACTTTTGGCCATGACTGTATATATGCCTCCAGTGCAAGGAATATGCTGTATATATAATTTAAAGACTCATATCTACTCTTTATAGTTTTTTGCCATAGTGCCTTCAAAGCTGTTTTCAGTAGGGGTTACTTGCAACCCATAGAGGATTCTATATAATAAATGCCCTTTTCTCCAAAGAGATTTGCTGGGTTCAGGCAGGCTCTATGCTATTCTATGTAATGCTTGTTTTAAAGGCAAAGCTTCTCTTGGGGGTTTTGGAACATAATTGTAAAGGATACACAGTAATTAATAGTATATTCTGACATCTTCAAATATTGTATCACAGCCATAAGCAGCCAGAGATGGCTCTACATGTGTATTGGATGCATTATAAACCTAGAAGAGAAACCAGGCCACATGGCCTAACCAAATTCAGGAATCAAAAAGAACAATGAAAAGCCTACTACATCCCTTCAAATACCATGCATTAAAATAGATGGATAATATACAGCAATATAGCTTTATTAAATGGGTTTTCCATGACTTTCCATGACTTACATATTGAAGACCTATTCATGGGATCACATCACATCACATCAATATGTGATTAATGGGTGTCCAATACCCACAGATCAGTTAGTTGAATGGGCTGCACCATTTGTGTGAGCACCGTAGCTTCTTCTCTGAATACCAAGCCTAGTGTTGCACATATCGTATTATTTGCTTGGTATTGCAGCTCAGATCCATTCTTTTGGATGAGATTATTGAAATACTGCTGCACCATATGACTGATAAATGTGACATCACTGGCATAGGGAAGTGGTCATAGCACTTGTGAACGCTGCGGCCTCTTTAAACAGCTGATTCACGTGGATACTGGGTGTCAGACCCGTCACCATTACATTTTGATGACGTATCCCTAACCCTTTTAAAGTGTAACTGTTGTTTCACTTTTTTGCTATTCTGTAGGGAGGACTTTGCTGAACTTTTTTGTAATATAATTTATTAACCTGTTGTATACTCTTTTTACAGAAAACAGGCTAAGTGTTGTTTGGGAGATCTGTCCTGTATTTACTGTGAATTGCCATTTTCTACTGATATAGCAATTGCTAAGTGTGGTGAAGGTAGTCACATGAAACAGCTGATCTCTGTTTTTAAACCACCTAGAAAACGACTTCTGATGTCAGTTGAAAGGTGGGAATATCAAGCTTCCATGTGCTACAAATATGACAGCTCTAGCTATAATAGAAACTGAGACATCATGGCTGAGGAGTGGGTAGGCCAAACCATCAACATCAACTCCTCTATTACTCCACAGTCTGAATTAGACGCCAACTTTACTCATGCTCTAACTCCGACTCCTTCATAAATGGCTGACAGCCACGGTCAGTCAGAAGCTGTAAAGATCCTCCAATTCATTAAAAAGCTAGTGGTTGATTTCTAATAAAAGTAAATATACAACAAACTATAAATCTAATGAATTATTCATTATCAATAATATTATAATATAATTAAAGATAAATCATATTATTTTTGAAGCCACAGTTAGAGCAACTTTTTCTGACTCTGACTCTACCCAAAATTGGTCCCATCTCCGACTCCACAGTCCTGGGAGAAATTGCTAGTTAATAGTACAGCTAAGAAAACAGGATTATTCCTGTTTTAGGCCAAGGCCCCACATAGCGAAGTGCAACTAAAAATGCAGAGAAAACACATTTTGCTTTTTTCTGCAGTGTTTTTTCATTGAGTTTTTAATCTTTATAAGTGGTTTTGCTTAGCCTATTAAATATATACGTAAAGCGTTTGCAATTCTACAGCTAAAATTAACACGCGGCATTTTTCAGTAACACACAAGTTTTTGAAAACACAGGCTTCTGCAGCTCTCTTTTTCGCAATGTGTGGATGAGATTAATGAAATTTCATTCTTTTTGCTGGTATTGTGAAACACAGCGTTATTTTTCCACTGCGTTTTTACAACTAGGGGACTTAGCCAGTATCATTATGCTTACTTGTGTAGAACATGATGCCGGAGTGACGTACGTGACCACTGAAGCCTAATATCAGACCTCAACGGTCTCAGATGGCATTCAAGAGGCTGGAAAAGGCCCAAAAAGGCAGAGCCCCAGGGAGGTAAGTAAGACTTATGTTTACTCGTCTCTCCTGGACATAACAATAGCAGCTCCAGTTCAGATGTGTTCGGCCCAAACAAAACCTCACGAATATTTGAGAGAAGAATGTTGTGAGGTTCACTTACCAAAATACTAACTTCCAGTAGACGCAAGTGCCCCACCACAGTGATGCCCACCACGGATGCCTATACAGTTGATCGTGAGGTAGGATTTTAATAAAGGGAAAATGTGTAATTACTTGCCTCTGGGCCCCCTTGCAGCCTCGGGCCCCAGACCACCACAAATTTTTCCCTTATCATAATTTGCTGCTGGTTTGGAGGTTTCTGAACATTTACCAAGAGAAAAGGAAATTATAACCTGTTGGAAAGTGAGGAAGATGTCACTTTCACCTAATCAGTTGCATTACAAAGTTATATACAGTTATGTCCATAAGTGTTGGCACCCCTGAAATTTTTCCAAAAAAATTAAGTATTTCTCCCAGAAAATGATTGCAATTGCACATGTTTTGTTATACACATGTTTATTTCCTTTGTGTGTATTGGAACAACACAAAAAAAATCAGAAAAAAGGTAAAATGGACATAATTTCACACAAAACTCCAAAAATGGGCTGGACAAAATTGTTGGCACCTTTTCAAAATTGTGGGTAAATAACTTTGTTTTAAGCATGTGATGCTCGTTCAAATTCACCTGTGGCAAGTAACAGGTGTGGGCAATATAAAAAAATCACACCTGAAACCAGAGAAAAAGGAGAGAAGTTGACTCAATCTTTGCATTGTGTGTCTCTGTGTGCCACACTAACCATGGAGAACAGAAATCTCCCTGGATGTGGATGGAAGAGAAAAAATGATGAAAGGTTACAACGCAGGATAGTCCGGATGTTGGATAAGCAGCCCAAATCAAGTTCTAAAGAAATCCAAGCTGTCCTGCAGGCTCAGGGTGCATCAGTGTCAGTGCAAACTATCCATCAACATTTGAATGAAATGAAATGCTATGGCAGGAGACCCAGGAGGACCCTACTGCTGACACTGAGACATAAAAAAATGCTAAACTGCAGGTTGCCAAAATGTACGTGAGTAATCCAAAATCCTTCTGGGAAAATGTCTTTTGGACAGATGAGACCAAGATAGAGCTTTAAAGTTAAGCACATCATTCTACTGTTTACCGAATAGGGAATGAGGCCTACAAAGAAAATAACACAGTATCAACAGTCAAATATGGTGGAGGTTCAAAGATGTTTTTGGGTTGTTTTGCTTCCTCTGGTACTGGGTGCCTTGACTGTGTGCAAAGCATCATGAAATCTGATTACCAAAGGATTTTGGGTCACAATGTAGGGACCAGTGTCAGAAAGCTGGGTTTGCATCCTAGGTCATGGGTCTTCCAGCAGGACAATGACCCCAAACATACTTCCAAAAAGCACCCAGAAATGGATGTAAACAAATCACTGGGGAGTTCTGAAGTAGCCAGCAATGAGTCTGGATCTAAATTCCATTGAATCCCATTGTGAGAAGGCACCCTTCAAATATGAGAGATCTGGAGCAATTTGCAAAAGAAGAGTCGTCCAAAATTCCAGTTGAGAGGTGTAAGAAGCTTTCTGATGGTTATAGGAAGCAATTGATATCAGTTATTATTTCCAAAGGGTTGAGGTTGCCAGCAATTTTGTCCGGCCCATTTTTGGAGTTTTGCGTGAAATTATATCATTTTTGGCTTTTTTTTCTCTGTTAAAGGAAAGAAACATATGTATAACAAAACAAGAGTAATTGCAATAATTTTCTGGGAGAAATACTTCATTTTCTGGAAAAATTTCTGGGATGCCAACACTTACGGCCATGACTGTATATTCACATTACTGAGCTATAGTTTATTATAAAAATAATGATAGCTACTGTAAGATAAATATACCTTAAAGATGTAGTAGCATTAGACTCTTTAGCACAGCCTACGGTCATAGTTGCTGACAAGTGAAGCTCCATTTCATGTCTGTGTGCTGTCTGTACTTCTTGCAGCCGGCATACATATCCATTCATTTCAATGCATTTATTCAGATGCCCGTCTTTTTTTCACGGGCTGTGGGTCTTTTAAAAAACAACAGAAGCACACCCTTCTTTTTTCACTGATGCTGATGCATCACACGAATGAAAGTCTAGGACTCTATGAAAAAAGCGGATGACATCTATGTGTCATCTGTTTTTCATGACCCACAGCCATAGAAAAGCATAGGAACTACTGAGAATTCGGGAGCTTGTGGACATTGCTGGGAATATTCCTAGGCCTAAAATAAGTTGCGAATTCTGCAACTAATAAAATATAAATTGCAAAAACACTACATCATACATATATAAGAGAAAACAGCACTGGGATCAGCCTGTCTGCCACTAGCTAATGCTTTCTTCTGACAGGGCAGCATAAATGTGGTGACAGATTCTCTATAAAATACTGTAAGCAAACCACACAACCTAAAAACACCAAAAATAAATCAATGCTCACTGGATATAAGGATGAGGTACCTATTCTATTATGTTAAATAGTAAAGTGTATACATTGTATTTTTGAATACCATACATTTTATATCTTTAAAACAGAGTGCTTGTCATGCACAGAAAAATAAAGAGTGTTCTTTAAACTACTCGCTGATTATTTACCTAGTCATGTGGCATAAAGTCCCTTGTGGCCCAGTAACATACATATGGTCTTTGGGTGTGTAGGGGATAGTGATAAGCCTCTTTACTCCAGTTACCAATTCCAACTGTGTTTAGTAATCCAATGTCAAGAAAAATATGCAATCTGCCTTTTACTGTCATTTGGTCCACCCCCATGATATACATATTTTACAGTTCCTCTATTAGTTAGAGTGGATTTGTGAAACATTGAAATCTGAAGTTCTATAGAAATATTTAATACAAAATACAGTTTAAATATAGGTTTAAAACTTTATTACAGTGTATAATTGATGGTTTTTAGTTTTTAGGATCATACCATGTAACTCCTTTCCTGTTATGACCACTTGGAGAGCACCGTGAAATGTGGTAACATTGCAATAGTCTAAATATATAAATTGCCCTAGACCATGAATTGCTTATCAAATAGCTGACAGAATCTGCTACTTTTAGATGTACTTTATTTGTGGAGCTACGGTCTGATTTTAGTGTCAAACACAGCATTCAAGTTTTACTTTAATACTAGAACGTGTTTGCTTTTCTTGCTGCTCATAGTGCGATGATATTTGCTCAGACAGAACGTTTAATCACACTGATTTATCACAAACACGTAGCTGAACACTGTATTTTTCCCAATGTAGATATCGTACACATTAACGCTGATAATGGAACTAAGGAATAATGGATTTTGAAGCAGACACAGATGTCTGAAATTGCTACTGAAGTTGGTATCTTGTCACATTGACACATGTACATCCTCAGAGAGGATTCTGGGAGAAGATACAATCGCTGAAAATACTTTCATACATAGAGAACATGAAGAAAAGCTACACAAATCCTAAGTCACAATTGTACAGCTGTCGGTAGAGCTTGTAAACAGAGATTTATTCAATCTCAGACCTAAAATGGTGTCATCTAAGGCTCCAGTGAAAGACCATCTCTCAAGATAAATGGTCATTTATAGTGAGTAGAATTCTTCTCTTGCAATTGCCATGGATTCATAAAGCCCGAAGTAGAAATGACTGAGTAGGTGAAAAGGTTTATCATGCAAAGTCTGTCACAGCAACAAGCTGTGTTGATGCCATAGATATCACTTTTGAAGGCAAGGCAAGAGGTACAAACACATTTATTACATGTACTACATACAGTAATACTGTATTCTGTTCTATGCTCATATATCTATGTTAACTAGAATTTTAGACATAAAAATGATTAGACTATTAAAAAAGCTAATTATTTTTGCGGTTCAAAATTAAACATACCCATTCTGCCTAAACCAAAGATCACGCTTAAATTTTATATGTGAATTTCAGCACCCATTCTTTTTAGACCTTAAATTGGTTATCCAGGACTTCCCTGCTGATGATGATCTGTTCTTAGAAGAGGTCGTCAATAGCAGATCTCTGGGGGCACCAACTCCTGAAAACTCTGTTGATCATTTCGAAAGCTGCAGTCTACTGATACTTTACAGCTCTATACAATCTGTACCACCCAGAAAGGGTAATGTAGGAGGTAGTGTAGGCTCAGTCCCATTCACTTTAATGGGTCTGAGATTTCAGTACCTTTACCGGGCATTATTCCGTACAGACCTGTATAGTCTCAATACACAGCAGCTTCAGCAAACCATTGATCACTGTCATGTCATCAATAGGGAAGTCTTGAACAACTCCTTTAAACATCAAAGGGCAGAATGACATAAATGCTGAACCTATACTTAAAATTTACATTTTTTTTTGCAATAATTGCATGTGTTAAAGGGGTTTTGTGAGCATGGTCAAAAACTGGGCAAAGGAGAAATGGCATAAAATTATAAAAAATTATTTAAATCCTCCACTGTTCCAGTGCTTCTACTATGTTGCTCCCTACCAGTTTTGTTCACTTGGGTGCTATGACATGTTGTTGCAGTCTACTGCTGAAGCCAATCACTGACCCCAGAAGTAAACCGTAAAATGAATCTTTTGTTATTCTATGCAAGTTTCCCCTGGCCAATTTTTGTCCAATCAGAGGCTTCAGCGGCCTAAGGAGAGGACCCGGGACGTTACAGTTGATATATGTGAGTGACGTCCTGGTTCCTTTCCTTAGGCCACTGATTGGCCTCAGCGGTCAAGTGTAGTGAGGACTTCCACCAGAACAAGCCCCAGGACACTGCAGGACCGGACAGTGGACAGGGACACCGGAGCGGTGGGGAGAGATGAGTATGATTTGTTTTGGGGTTTTTTTTCACCTTCCCTGGCCTCCAGGAAAAAAAAAATGTTTTTCCTGGACAATCCCTTTAAGCAATATTCAAGCACATTCTAATGTTAGGTAGCAAAAAACAACATAAACGTCTATAGGAGGAAGATTGTTGCTCTAATTGACCTGCATGGTGAGTCTGAAATCCAGTTCATACAGGAATATTAGAGCATCAAAGGAGCAGATAAGAGATCAGTCCTCTGGAGGGGAGCATATAACCACAATAAAGCTGTCAATAAGTTATTCAGTAATATTACACTACACACAGGCTTTTTTTAAAAAAAAGGGGCAAGTCTTTAATCCATTCCTAATTGTTGTCCAATAATGTATGGTGAACCATCACCATAGGAACCTGACTGTCATGGATATACCAGGTCTTGAATCTGTTCTTGCTGCTGTATGAAGTATATACTTATAGAAGAAATTTTAGACGTGTATTAAATAATTCTGTAGCTTTATTCAGTTGGAAATAGCCTAGAGAAAAGTAATGGTCAAGTTCATTAAGTAAAAGAGTATTGTAGTGATCGGTTCAGTCATGTAATACAGTGCTTTGCTTTAGTAACCTGGATTTCAAAGCAGGAGAGAAAACATACTTGCTAGAAAATGGCAACCTGTTGTACCAGCGTAATTGTAAGTTAATGTACCAGTAAGGGGTTAAACAATTTGTCACCTTAGTAAGATTTTAGCAGTGAAAATACCATTCTCAATATACAGTATGTAAATTGTAATCCTTCAAGGTTCTCAGGTTCACATGTTCATCAGCTAAAATCGATCATTTTAGCCTTGATGTAAATACAAAAAGTAAGCAGAATTCTACAGATTTTCAACATCTAAATTCACAGGAGAATGCAACAAAACATATAAATATACAAATATATATAAAATATACATTCAGAAATGTACTTGTAGAAGTTATTCTGGTAAAATACCAAGAACACGCAGTAAGTGTCAATCCATATGCCCACAAGATAAAAATAGTCTTGTGGACACGTATAAGCACGACAGTGCGAGTGACAAGCAGGCCATTAGGGGAGATTGGAAACAGCCATTTAATGTAACAAATAGTGATGAACAGGATTTTATCTGACTTTTTTAATGAGCTGGGAGATTGCCGCAGATATTAGACCATTAGCTGGAGGACATGTTTTGCCAAGTTCTCATCCTAATAATATTCTTGCAGCCAAGCCAGGAAGTGCCCTTCAGAACTAAGAACTATACGGAAGAACCTATTTCCTTGTGTGGGTGTACAACACCACAAGAGACCACATTACATTTTAGCCTGTTGCAATTTTACAGCATATGACACCCAGACTTCCTTATGTTGTCACATTCTGAACAAGCTCTTATAATTTCATGATGGCCAGCTCTCTATGTACTTACAGTCCTCTAGCTAATCTGGCAAAATTAATGCTTTCTCCTCCTTCCATTTGTCATTGAAATAGCGAAATAATCTTTTTTTTCTGACAAGTCTAAAATAATGCAGTGTTGTTCCCCCGGCACAGTCTGAGTTATATGGAAGGATGATCAGCTTAATAGCTAATTAGAGAATTGGGAAGATATTCTCCAGAAAATAGCTTGATCAGAGAAATGCTAAAAAATTTACAGAGATATTTATCAAGAATGGTAGAAATAGATGGAATTGATTATGCTGCACATAGTAATTAAAGGAATGTAGCACAGTGGAATGTATCTCATACCATAAAATGCAATGACTAGTTTAATGGATGCTATTCTTTACCAAGCCTTTGAATGTACTTTGTCCATGTTGTTTTCTGACAAATGCACTTCTATGATGGCAAGATTGATTAAAATGGATTGAATGTCTTTGGATAACAAAAACCAAGGTTGTTATAAAGTAAAAGAACATTTTTGAAATATGTGCTGGATGTACTTATGATACTACATATAGAATGTCTAGAATAAAACAACCTTGTTCAAGAAAATCTCCATCTTTGTGAAAATTCTCTTTCCAGCACTCAAAATATGCTATGCTTCTCCATCATCCATGAAAAAGGCAGATTGAGTAATAGTCACAATGCTGAGTACATCATGAAATGCCATTCAGTTCCATAGTGCACAATAGCTATCCACATCTCTTCTCTCTTAACTTAGTTTGAATTTGCTTCTGATTTCTCATGAAGCCAATTCAATATAACATTGCAATGTGCTAGTGAAATCCTTCACAGACTGGCCACATCAAAACTATTGTGTCATCACACATAGACACATACAGTGTAGTATAGACATCTTAGGATACAATATCACGAAATCACATTGTTTGGAAATCCTGGTCATCTTGTGACACATACATAGATATATCCAGCAAAGAGAAAAGTTAGGGAAAGACACACCTGTACATCATATTGATGGCTTCTAGGGGCCAACTGCAGAAATTGTATATGCATAGGAAGAATTGTCTAAAAGTGCAGTTTTCTCTTAGGCTAGATTCACATAACCGAGTTTCACCTGTGAAATTCAGTCCGTGTGTGCACTGGATTTACCGGCTTGAACATCATGGCGGGAGAAGGATGCCTAGCATTATAATTATCTATGCTGCTAGGAGTCCCTGCCTCCCTGCGACATACTGTTCTGTAGTGATTATAGTATAGGACAGTATATCGCTTGGAGGCAGGGACTCTTAACATCATAGATAACTATAATGCTAGGAGTCCGTGTCCCGGCATGATGTTCAGACTTGTAAATCTGGTGCACACTAGACCGAGTTTCATGGGTAAAAATTGTCTGTGTGAATATAGGCTTAGAGCATATCCATGGTCTTTTCAATAAAATGATAATTTAAGGGGAATATTTCCTTATGTTGTGCACCATTTCTATAACAACTACAGGATATCCACAGCTTGATTGTTTGTTTCCATAACTTCTATAGGTTTGAATGGCTCTCTCTTCTGTGTATATGCCATATATGTGTATGGTGAGAAATACCTTTAATTGATACGATTATTCAGAAACCTTAAATGAGTAAAACTACTTGAAGAAATTGTATTGGAGCTTAAGCTTTTAATCTGGGGGGCTGAAATTTACTTTTAGTACTTATGGGTTTGTCAAACAAAAAAGCATCTATATCCTATAGATAAGTGATAAATGTATGATTGGGAACCCCTGGGAACCCCACAATCATTAAAACAGGACAGGACTCCATACCAGATCAGTTTGAATGGAGCAGTGGTCATGCATATTTCCTAACACTCCAGTCAAAGTCTATAGGACTGACAGACTGTACTCTGCACTAAAGGACTCCAAATAAAATTAAAATCTATCTATAATTTTATTTTATTTCTCATTTCAATGTTTCTGTAAAAATTGTAAGTGTCTTGTGTATCAGTTAACATTCTCTAACTGGTATTGGATTCCACTAAGGATGCCCTGTATGCGGAAAACATATTAACAACCCTTTCTATGGATAATTCCCTGATAATTCACAGATTTAAACTGGCTCAATTGCCCTAAAATGGAATTAAATTAATTAGCCTGACTTCAATGCACAAAACTAATGATTATTGATGCTTTACAACACTTCAGGGAAAAAAAGGTGATTCATGAACCACAAAACAAAATCATGGCGGTGAATAACATTTGTCCGGATCTGTACCAGCAAAAATAACAACTGAATTGTATCTAATATTCTGCAGCAGATAATGGTACTAGTGGTCCAATGGAGCACACAGTCACCTAGCTGTTTTTCTGGGAACAAAAAGAGGTTTTCAAGGGTTATGGGTTTGGCAGGGAATAGAAGAAAGGGACTGCGTCTTTGCCACTTTTGACCACAGGCTGTACCTCGCAGAATATCCCCATATAAGGATGACCACGACTTTTCAATTATTTTCACAATGAATTCACCCTGCCTATATAATGTACACTATGATCCCAGTCCATATGTTAAACAAAACTCAAAGGCCCCTAAGATATTGATGGAAGCAATGTGTGTCAGAGGTTTAGTTTAGTTTTTAGTTATGTGTAATAGTGCAACCAACTGTGCATTCCATATAAATGAATCTAGAAAAAAGTATACCATATGGTATATTTTATTATCATGAATCACTTTGGCTGGTGGATGCCACTGTTAGGCATCCACCACAGGTATTCATTTAATATATGTACCAGGAGTTTTCCTACTGCATACAGTATGTTAAATATCTTACATGCTCTGTTTTAATAAGACGCATACAAAAATATGTACTAGATCAGAATAGTGCTCTGGCAACTACAGCCAGAATAACTAGCATGCTTTGTAATTGGACAGGCTTTATTATGCGGTTAGTAAGTACTGCACACTGTTGTTAGGGCTTCATGATGTTTTGTTTTTCATTTTTGAGACCAACTAATGTCAAAGGACATACTGCAAGTAAAATACCATAATAGGACCATTTAGCATTGCCCTGCAACATTAAAAAGTGTCCAAACTGGAAAAATACTAAATAAAACATTCATATATAGTTTACACACAAAAGTGTATCATTTCTGAAAATATTCAAGAATTTTTTTTAGACTAGTGTGTCCTATACAGTCAATCCACCATACTTTTGCATGGACAGTTGAGGATGCAGGATTGTGTTTTACAGAACACCAGCAGAAAAAAAGTCCAGGCTAGAAAAATCATTTTCAAATAGCAAGGTAGCAATAGCAAACAAGCCGGAACCAAGAACCCTATTAGATGGCCGGTAAATTTACCAATTTCCCTATACCAATTTGCCAAAGGAAAAAACATTTATACCTTATCCCACATAATATACAATAAAGCTTAAGAAGCCAATAAATGGTGAATACATCAAAATCGGATGAAGTACACAACTTTGTACACACTTATCAATAGCATCATATTTATATATCTCTGTGCATAGTAACGCTCTATCAGTCATGCATATATTCACAGGGCCATTGCCATGGCCCTATCTACCCCTGAGGATGCTGATGTAAAAGCAAAACATGTCAGGGGGCAAACAGATTGAATTTTATTTGATGCAAGTGACACAACTATAGTATAAATAGCCACACTACCATATTGTGAACTGCAGTCGCAGTGACAGGTTTTAAATAGTGCAGTGCTAATGTTTGTATGTATAGGCGCTCTCAGGATTGCATTTGAGTAGTATCATAATGATCTGAGGATTGTGATATCCTACTGTGAATACTGTATATGCATAAGTGACAATGCATTACCATACACAGAGATATCTAAATTCAATACTGTTGATAAGTGTGTACAAAGTGCACTTTAATGTATGCATCTTTTATTGGCATCTTAATGAAAATATCAGGTGGGAATAGGGTATTATTGTTATGGCCTTTGGCAAAATGGTGTGGAATAAATGGCTAACTTTTTCTGTCACCATGTTGACAATGGTTCTTGGCTTGTGTTGTGCTGACCCTTACATCATAAAATCCCACAATATTTCTAATTTTATATTTAGTTTTGCTAGTATTAGCAAATGCTTTACTTTTACTATATCCTGCAGACAGTCCATTTTCTGCGTAACTCTCCTAGACCTAGAAAAACTTTTCACTCGTCTCTATTTATGAAGGCATAAGTATGGAAGCTCATATTTATAGCATACTTCACATGTAAAGCACAGATCTCTTTTAACTCAAGTACAGTTTCCATATTTGCATACACAGCAAGCTATTCTTTAAGCTGGAGGTAGAGTACAAAGCTATTTTTTAATAACAAGGAATAAAAGTCAAATTGGATATGTCATACTCTGTCTGGAAGTGCTATAAAAAAATCATTTTTTTCCCCTCTGATTTCAATAAAAATCTTATAGATTTTACTTTTTTTACTTACACAGCAGGAAAGAAAAACTTTAAGTTCATGTAGGAGTGTTGAGGGGACTGTATATCATTGAAGGTTTACATGCAAACCTGGCATGTGAGATATCCAGCATAAGTGCAGTGTTCTTGTGACAATGGTAGCAGACAAAGAAAGGATTTAAATGCAGGGGCTATTCTTTATGCTGCAAGTGACTCCAACAGTTGTATAGAAATCGGCACCCAAACATGAATAAGTTGAAGGCAGACATAAGCAGGGAGAACAAACTGCAATTACATAAAAAGTACTTTCCTGGTGTGCCATGTACTTATGTCCCCACAGGAATAGTCTCTAAAGAAGATTTCTATGATACTTACAGCAAGTGTCCAAACCAGTAGGAAGCTCTCAATTTGAAAAAAAAAAAAATTACAGAAAACAAGATGGAGCTTGAAGGCTCAGAAAGTCTGGCACCTTACACACAGGCCATCGAGTAAGTCACATCTGCACCTATTTATGCTTGTAATGCTTTGGCATTAACTACAATATTCAGATGTAACAGGCACCCTTCCACAGACTGGAAGGTACTTTCAAGTTGGAACAATATTGAAGCTAATGTTCTGTTCACATTGTGTTTGAATCTTAAGTAAGAGGTATATGTCAAGAGCATTTTCCAAACTATAGCTACAAAGGAAGGCTCAGACATAGATAAAAAGAGGCACAGAGTAGGAAGCTCAGGGAACCCCATTCTATAGAAGCTTATACTGCCTATTATATATTTTTATTGTATTGTATACCTCTGACTGGAAATGTGTTTTCTACTATGATATAGTGAAAAAAGGTGTGCTGACGCACATTGACTTTATCTTTCAACAAGTTTTGCATAAACCAATATTGCTGTATGTGTGTATATGAAGAGTAACACTATTTCTTATCATTATATGACTTATTGGATATTTTGCAAATTTTCCATCTGCAGGTTCTATCTGTAGTTTGCATTCCTCTTAGAGCTAGTGGGTGACGAGCTGCCATAAGCTGCACACAGTAAGTAGAGGCAAATTTGCTCTGTAATTGTCTCTCTCACAATCAGACACAGCCCCAGCACCATGCAGGACATAGATAAAGAAGTACTGACTGCAGAGATATGAGTAAAGTGCTTTGGTTGTGATAAAAAACTCATACTTAGCTTCGGCATCATATTAAACCTGTGTTTCTTCAATTGTCTCCTGCACTTCCTGCTTACTCCTCCCCTTTCCATAGATTTCTATAGACATGTATAATCTGATTTCGCCTCAAGACAGGGATTTCTGGAGTGAAAATCATTTTAACAGAGGAAGGGAGATCAGGGAAACAGCCTGATAGAAACATAGGAAATATATTTTCCTCTTATAAAATAAATTACAAAGATTCTCATAATGACCTCACTATTCATTTTATGCAAAGTTTGTTAAAAGTTGGGACAATTTCAAAGACACTGTTTTGGCTGCATCAGTGGATATGTTCAATGTATGCACTGAACATTCTGTAATGTTCAATCATTATATAAACACAAGTTATGCTATTAAAAATGAAATGTGTCATCTGGTCTCTGCAAAATAAATACATAAAAAGGTGTGCAAATGGAATGAAATAGAAAAAAAGAACATTACTCAACTCTATTCCCTGCAAATCCAGCACAGAAGCTCTGGCACATTCTACTCTTCCCTACACAGTGGCCTTCTGCTGAGCCATCTTGCCTGTAAGTACAGCACTTGATGGCCGAGGTCACAGATTTACTACAACAGTCATATGCCAGCGACTTCCACCAGAGTATTGTGAAATTATTTTATTTCAAAAGTTTGCATTTAGGAACATACATGTTCAGCCACGAGGAGAAACATATCTGAAAACTACAACTCTGATACTGGTTATCTCTGATAGTTCAAAGTCATAAACTTATATACAGGTCTGAAATATTTTATTCATTTCAATCCGGCTCTCTGCCCACCAGGCTGGGACATAACTACAGTGCCTTAAGTTAATACTTTGTAGCGCCACCTTTTGCGGCGATTACAGCTGCAAGTTGCTTGGGGTATGTCTCTATCAGTTTTGCACATCGAGAGACTGAAATTCTTGCCCATTTTTCCTTGGAAAATAGCTCGAGCTCAGTGAGGTTGGATGGAGAGCGTTTGTGAACAGCAGTTTTCAGCTCCTTCCACAGATTCTCGATTGGATTCAGGTCTGGACTTTGACTTGGCCATTCTAACACCTGGATACATTTATTTGTGAACCATTCCATTGTAGATTTTGCTTTATGTTTGGGATCATTGTCTTGTTGGAAGATAAATCTTCGTCCCAGTCTCAGGTCTTTTGCAGACTCCAACAGGTTTTTTTCCAGAATGGTCCTGTATTTGGCTCCATCCATCTTCCTATCAATTTTAACCATCTTCCCTGTCCCTGCTGAAGAAAAGCAGGCCCAAACCATGATGCTGCCACCACCATGTTTGACAGTGGGGATGGTGTATTCAGAGTGATGAGCTATGTTGCTTTTACGCCAAACATATCGTTTTGCATTGTGGCTAAAAAGTTCGATTTTGGTTTCATTTGACCAGAGCACCTTCTTCCACATGTTTGGTGTGTCTCCCAGGTGGCTTGTGGCAAACTTTAAATGAGACTTTTTATGGATATCTTTGAGAAATGGCTTTCTTCTTGCCACTCTTCCATAAAGGCCAGATTTGTGCAGTGTATGACTGATTGTTGTCCTATGGACAGACTCTCCCACCTCAGCTGTAGATCTCTGCAGTTCCTCCAGAGTGATCATGGGCCTCTTGGCTGCATCTCTGATCAGTCTTCTCCTTGTTTGAGATGAAAGTTTAGAGGGACGGCCGGTCTTGGTAGATTTGCAGTGGTCTGATACTCCTTCCATTTCAATATGATCGCTTGCACAGCGCTCCTTGGGATGTTTAAAGTTTGGGAAATCTTTTTGTATCCAAATCCGGCTTTAAACTTATCCACAACAGTATCACGGACCTGCCTGGTGTGTTCCTTGGTCTTCATGATGCTCTCTGCGCTTTAAACATAACCCTGAGACTATCACAGAGCAGGTGCATTTATACGGAGACTTGATTACACACAGTTGGATTATATTTATCATCATCAGTCATTTAGGACAACATTGGATCATTCAGAGATCCTCACTGAACTTCTGGAGTGAGTTTGCCAAGCTCTGCCTTATCTGCAATCCCTATAGACCTAGAGCCTGTTACACTGTGGCTACAAATAAGGCAGATGACAGAATGGCTGAACACAATAATGACTGCAAGGCATACGTACCATTAAATGTGATGCACAACTGGCAGGTCTGGAACACAAAGCAATGTAAAATAGATTACTTAGACTTGCAGTGTATATGTTGTTAACATGCGAGAGCACACAGTTATTTATCAGGCAGTAAACAGCCTACACGCCAGACTGTGCTGCATTATTACTATGTAAGTAATATTCTGTCCTTTTGCGTCAGCGTCAAGAGTAACAAGCTTTCCCTGTCAGGATTCATAGGCTCGAATCTCATTTCTTTGTCAAACTTGGCTCTGTAGTGAGCGAGAACAACATGAGCCGGAACTCAGATAGAAAAGGCGAGATATTCAAAGTACAATAGATAATCCAGCTTTAAATAGAGGGATGTGGGAGACAAAAATGTAAGTCTCAAGAAGGATCAAAATAATTTTTACAAACTGTGCCAAGAAAAGCTACTAAAATAAAATGGTGCATGATTTACATTACAGCAATGAATTCAGAGATGAAACCTATTTAAAGGGGTAATAAAAAAAACACCACAACCCAATGGCAATTATCACATCAGCCTACAGTATTTTTGTATTGTGGTTATTGTTGGTTGCAGTGAAATAAAGTACAGTGTTTAATATCTTTCATTTCAATGAATGCCTGTCTATAAGACAAGAGCTACAGCATGAAGCAGTAATCTGCTCTGAATCCAGGGTCAAGGTCAGCACCAGGCAAACCCGGGCAAGTGCCAGGACCCAAACTTAAGGGGGGCCCACTCAGCTGCCTGGTGCTGACTGCCTCACCTTGCCTACCCACACTTACCTTTGATCTTTGTAAAACTATAAGTGTCTGCACAGGGTGACAGCTCCCTTGTCCTCCTGGAGTTTTGTACTGCAGGGAATGACAGGCTGATCCATTACAATGGGTTGTGGCATCCCAATGTAATCAATCCCTGACTCAGCTCCATGTACATGTTATGTCTTCTATGCTTGTGTGTGTGTGTTCATGTTCTGTCTTGTGTGTGTGTTCATGTTCTACCTTGTGTGTGTGTACATGTTCTGTCTTCTGAGCTTGTGTGTATATGTATAAATATGTACTGTATACACACACACGCACACACACACATGTACATGAACGTACATATATATATATATATATATATATATACATACATACACTTTATATATATATTCAAACACACACCCAGAGGACAGAACATTTGTGTAAATATACACACACATATAGGGGCAGTATATACAGGCTTTATTGCACTGTTAACAGTATTAGGCATGTTTATATGGCAGAATCTGGCGCTGATTTTGTGGTGGATTTTGTGGTGGATTTTGCCCAAAAACAGCATTAGATTTAGCCCTTATTCTCATCTCATCAGGATGCTGAAAAAATAAAGCATCCTACTTGTCTCTGCCATGGATTCCGCGGCTCAAGACTCCCTGCTGATTAGGCCCACCCAAACCTTGAGCTGGCACTGCCTGGGTCCCTGCACCATATAACACATATGATTTCCATATCTCTAACAGGAAATACAGACATAGTTAAAAGTATCCTCTCATGTCAGTTTTCACTAAGTAAATGTACTATGACCACTGAGTTATGAGACCCCACAGAACAGGTACATTACCATACTTTGCATATCTAATCATGTTTCTTCTGGTTTTATGTAAAGGGTGGGAACAGTTATAAAAAGAGTTTTACTTTAATATATTTTGCTCTTCAATTATTCACAACTTTATGTTTTATTGTGAGCGATGATGGCAGTCTCTGGCTTCTTATTAATTCTGGCGCAACACGGAAGGTGTCGTGAACCAGAATTTAAATCTACACCAGTAAGGGAGAAGTATAACCTATGCCAGTTTTGTGGTGTAAGTTACAATAAATCTGTTGGGCTGAGGCGTCTTCACACAGTATAGTATCCTAATTTTCCCAAAATTTTGGGTTCAGCCAAACACTCACTATCTATTATTATACTGTGGGCTCTCTTCAGACCCCAGAGTATAATGCACATAGGCCCAGGGGAGGCGATCAAATATAAAAAACAATGTTACTCATCTTCCCTGGACTCCAGCGTGACTACCTGTTCTCTTCGGCGCTTCTGCCTGACGTCAGTGAGCACTGATTGGGTCTCAGAGATCACCCCAGAGTATAATAATAGCAGTATAATAATGGTTCTAACGAAACTGCTGAGCGAGTTTGTCTAAGTGCCGCCCCCTTAGGGACTTGGGCTGCCATGCCATAGAAATATGCCTCTCATGCTGACCCCTGCTTTAGAAGATAGATTTGTAGCAAATTCTCATGTATGAGACATACAGAATTAGGTTCATATGGGAACTGCATGTTAATAAGTTGCAATTACATAATAGTTAATCTTTACTTACAGTACATAAAATCTTAAAACATCATCAAGGTGAGCAACAGAACCATACTGAACCATTTTTTTTTTTTTTTAATCATCATAGGACAGAGCCATAGTCCATCACTTGACTTTACTGTGGTTTGAAACATCTTTATACTGTGCAGTGATATTCTTTTTTTGAGAGTGCTGATGTCACTCTATAAATGACTCCAGATATAACCTAAAAACCAAGGCCAGGTGACAGAGAAGGGTAGAAGAATACTGTTTTTGAGCCGTGTGATTTATGCTCATATGGTTCAATAGCGCAGATTGCTGTCCTACTGTACAGTGCTATGTACTGTATATCCTTGGGGTGAAGTATTTCTGTGCAAACACATCATTTAAATATGCATGATCAGCAGATGTCCGTGAATGCAACTCTTTATTATAGGCAAGTAGGTGTCTACTTTAAATCAATCCAACAATATTGACTCTCGAGGACAATATCATCTATGTGGACTTAACTTGTGCAATGCAAGGAGAAATAATTGCAAAGCATTTCAGATGCAAAGCATCTTCACTTCTGACTACCAGGAGATCCGTATTGTGTGTACAGTCAACTGTCAGGATTCATACACGAGGGCGATACTGAGAAGCTTGGCAGGGCTCAAAAGGCACACCTGCTGCTTGCTTTCTATTCATTTCTCCTAGAGACTCAGGCGCCAAGAACTGCAGATATAAACAGCTTGTTCCCCATGGGTGCGGAATGAGAGCTGCACTATTGTTAGACTAAGTAATTATTTGCTTTCGGTGGACACATGTATCCACCCTTGGCTCATCACCACAGCCCCTGCCGTTGTTTATTTTTCAGCTGCTGCCCTGGAGAGCTCAAAAACATCGAATGCAACAGAAGATTAAAAAATAACTTGACCCACTCAAATTGCCCTTACCTACAACAGAAGCGATTCTATTTTAATAAGCTTTTACTTTACTCGACTGTCATTTTCTAGCCAGAAGGTGCTCTCAGATCCATTACATATGATGTAGCCTAGCAAGTATTATGTACTTTCCTCCTTAACCTAGTCACAAAATATCACCATTTGTAAATATGTGGATTCTGATCATTTAATTTATATCATAACACTAAAGTTTAACCTTCCTTCACCATCTCATCTTTTGTGATCAGATGAGGATTACGTGTACACAATATACAAATTCTGCTTTTTATTTGAGCAACAAAGTTGCCATACAGAAAAATAGCTAAACAATTGCATATCTTTGTCATTGACTTCCAACATATAAAAACCCATTCATGTATAAACTGCCAAGTGTATGAAGAAAAGAGCACATTAGGGCAGATTTATCAAATGCATACAATTTATAAATCTTAGAAATAGAGTAGCTGTGCCAAATTTCATTGTGGCCCATGGTGCATGAATTTGGTGAAAGTCTATTGTATAAATTTTTAGCTCCTTTAATTTTTTTAGTTTCTTTAGTCCATGATTTGCGTGAAAAACATATTCACAGTGTGGTACATGGTAAATGTGTCATAGGGTAGTTTCGCATACAGCACTATTTGGAAAAATGCCACAGGTTTTTGTGGTAGTTTTCCATTGAGTTCTATTAGACAAAGCCAGAAGGATATTCAAAAGGAATAGAAATATATAAAAAGAACAAACATTTTTCCCTCCCACTTCATCCACTTCTGACTATGGCTAAAAAAAACAAGTGACATTTGAAATAAAAAACTTCACTCACCTCCTAAGTGCCCTCTCTTTTAAAAATTTGCACCCTAATAGCACCATTACATTTTCATCTTTCAATAGCCAGAATGGGCTGTCCTTACTATGTAGCTTGTGACTGCTTACTAGGTAAAACTACATTTCCCAGGTGCATCTAGCTCTGTGTGCTTCCCAACTGTCACACTGACCATTCCTCCTAGCAGAAATCACTCATGCACTGCACATGCTTCATCTGTTAGAATGGCACATACATGGTTATGTAGCCCTGATCTAACAGAAAACTATAAGAAAGTCAAACACAAACTGAGCAAGCTCGTCCTGAATGAAGATGAACTATAGGTTGTATCTATTGGCAACAGTGCTCAAACAGTGTTTGGGAAAGGGGATTTCATTGGGCTTATTCTAGTGAAAAATACACTTGCTAATTGCTGTGAATGGGTGGTATTCTGCAAAGTATTTTTCTATGAAATATGATTGTTGTTGTGGGAATACCCCATTAAGTCCCCACATTGTGGGAAAGCTACTATTTTGTTGTAGATTTTGCTGTAGTTTTTGGGGCCACAGACTGGAGTAAATTTAGCAAAAAGGATAAGTATAAGTCTAAGGCATTTTTTTCCTGCGTTTTGCTCTGTGGTTTTTCTTCCCTTATTAAATCTATAAAATTGACATGCTGCGTTTTTCAAAAATGCATTCGTTTTTGAAAACGCAGCATTTTTTTCCACAATGTGTGGATGGGATAAGCTAGAATCTCATTCACTTTTCTAGTACTGTAAAATGTAGCGCTTTTTTCTGCTGCATTTCCGCAGCCGAGTGCTTCCTATATGTTTCCTATTCCTATTGAAGCCATGATTGGCTTTGGCTCAAAAAAACGCAGTAAAATCTGCAACAAAAAAAGCAGCTTTTCTGTGATGTGGGCCCCAGCCTTAGGTCTCATGCACACAACCATGTGCACAGTCAGTGCGCTAGCGATGTTTTTCACAGCTAGCACACTGACCCATTAATTTCTATGGCCCGAAAACACACGACCATGTATTTTCCCAGTGAATGAATGGGGCTGCGGAAGCATGGGTGGTACATAGACGGCACACAGACGTCATCCATGTTCCTTCCATGCTGTTCAAGCATGGCCCAGCGACACACAAATGGTTATGTCCATGTCGCCTTAAGTTGGATTGTGACACATTCTGATTGACAAATCTCCCTAATTTCTGGCAAATATCTGCACAATAGAAATCTTTATACTTTATACATTTCTTGCATACTTATATATTTTAAACCATTATTCTTTTAACATTAAGCAGCAACAGTCAATGCATGTCCTCCAACTAGGCTATTCAAAAACATTTTACACAACATGTGCATTTTTATTTATGCTCAGTCACTGCCATGTTTAAAGGCCTTATCTGCTTTGGACAATTGTTACCAGTGTGAAACACTCTAATCCCTATAAATAATTGGTTGCTATGTGTGGGGGAACCTGTCAGTGTTCAATTTCCTTGCAACGCCACAACAGGAGAATTAAAGACATTGCACAGTGCCCATTCACATCAGTGGACTGCCTGTGTAATGAAGGACTGCACACAAACTCCAGAGAAAGAGATGCTCTTTGTAACTGCTGTAAACTATGGCCCTAAAATAAGGATTCTGATCAGGCACCTCCTCTAAAACAATCCAGAATTCCCTAAAAGAGAATATGGAAAGACGACTTATAAAGTATTTCAATCATTTCATTTTTATGTCCATTTTGAGTTTATTAAACCTCCTCAATGGCTATGTATGATATGTAGTTCTGTAAAATCTACCTCAATCCCATATAAATAGATCGTATAAAATAAATAAATTCAGAATCTTGACTCATTTACAAAAATTGAAACATATACACTGTAAATCAGTGACACAGATGTAAGAAACATTCAATGCTTGTATCCCAGAGCTTGTCAGCTTATATTTCTAAGACGGTGGTATATCTAATTAACCAACAATGATTCTAGAACAGGGGTTGGCAACCCTCGGCACTCCAGCTGTTGTAAAACTACAACTCCCAGCATGCATACTTGCTCTGCTGTTCTTAGAACTCCTATGGAAGTGAATGGAGCATGTTGGGAGTTGTAGTTTCACAGCAGCTGGAGTGCCGAAGGTTGCTGACCCCTGTTCTAGAACATTGGAAGGTGTGTGAGACTATGTGTTTATCTGTGTGTCTCATCACTGGACCAGCAGTTTAACAGCAGTTTTAATCACACTTCAGCTCCACCCACATGCAGCTGCTTAGCACTGTAAACAATGGCATAACAAAACAGTTGCTTAGTTGTCTTTATATTTTAAATTATGTATTATAAATACATAATTTTTTCACAGAACACATTAATGTGACTAAAATAAGCAGATGAGGATTAAAGCACATATTACTGAAATAACAACTGCAAAGATAGTTCTGTGTGATGTCAAATAAATGGTGCAAATCCTCGTTTATTAGTGACATTATTCCTGGGCCAAAACAGCAAATCAATGAATAGAGAAAGCACAGCAAGCATGGGCCCAAAAAAAAAGCCTTTGCTTTGACATTCAGGAGAACATGTTAATGAGCATTGAGGGAGTTGCACATAGATGAAACTCTAATTGCCATTACGCTGCAAGTCATATTCATCTGGCCAACTAGTGAATTGTGCTCTTTTAGACTGGTATTCCTTTAGAAACATCAGACATGTCTCTAACTTGAATATTACTCACTATGAGTTATATACACAAATAAAAATATAACATTATTAGCATTTGTAATCCAATTACCCATCATAGTATCAAACACTGCAGAAAAAAATTCCAATTATTCTGCTATTTCTGACATTGCAGAATAAAAGAGCAGTTTGTTTATTAAGTGGAATATACTGTTTTTCCCTCCAATTTATAATGTACAGTCCATTGGCAGAGAAAAATCTTGCTTATGTAGAATTGTGCTTATTCTCATATTAAATCATTTTTTGCAGATGATATAAGGTAAAGCTAAGTATTCTGAGTGTTGTATTTCTATCATTAGAATATTATTAGATGATTATATGTCTCTATTTGCCTTCTTCAGTTAGTTATTTAGAGTAAATGCCATCACGAAGAACAAAAATAACTCATGTTGGGACTGTTGAGAAATCATCACTGATATGTTGTCGATCTATCCTTTTCACTCTAATGGCTGATAATGTTTGTGTATAAATAATGAAGAAAACAATGAAAAATAATGTAGAATGCATAAATTATTTGATAGAAATTGACATGAAGAAAAGGAGAAAAATTCTATATACAACCTTCCCTACAGCTAAATGGGCATTTTGCACTCCCATTGCCAAATGTGTTATTTCTATCAGGGAACAGAGATAAGTGGCTGGCAGACACATCTTGTACTGTTGATATAATGAGAAAGATAGGCATCGTTGGGTCAAAATTTATCTGTCCAACCTTTCTTTTTTTAATTGGAGAACAAAAGGGGGCAGTCAGGGTGGGCCCATAGATATCAGATTGTTAGCTTACAAAATAGCTCACTATCTACTGGTCTTCACTGGATGTCTGACAACAAACCTTATACTGTAGGTGGCATTACAGAACAAGGCTGATCAACTTCTGGTACATGTACATGTTTCTTAGGTGCTCACATTTCGGTGTCTGTCAGAATTCTTGCTCATTTTTGCAAGGTCTTTGTTGTTGAAATCCTCTTGAAGTTTTGATGCAGTCATTTACAGACCCTGGTGTCTAAGGTTGAATAACTGAAAAGTAGAGCTATAAGCTCGGTAGAAGACCTGCCAAGATTGTAGTGAAGCTGGGACCCCATATAGCGTAAACACCTCTTTTTACAGTACCTGCAAAGTGGATGGGATTCTAGCTAATCCCATCCACAGATTGCAGTAAACTATCCACAGCAGATATGCTGCAATTTCAAAAACATGTCAATTATACCTACTGAAACACTGCCGTTTTCCATATAGGTATATTTGATGCAAAAAGTCACTTTCTGTGAAAAAAAAATGCGTAAAAAAATGCAAGGCGTTTCCACCAGTCTTTTCCGCAGTGTTTTCTTGCAGTGATTCGCTGTGTGGAGCCTTAGCCTAAGACGTTATTCACATGACTATGGATGAAAACTGCCATGGAAAATGGATGTGTGATTAACGCTAGCTTCACACTAGCATTCGGGATTCCGTCCTTCGGGTCCGCTTGTGGGACTGCGTTCATTACAGAAAACAAAAATACATACTTTAGAAGATCTTTTGGAAAATGGTTTGTTGTATCAAGCTAATTTACTAGCAGAACCAGTGTAAAAATAAGCACATAAAGCTAAGTAACTATAGACTGCATTGTATCTCTAGAAATGTAATTGTGATTCTCCTCACTGAGCATAGATAAATCACAGCCATGAAATTTCATATAAGAGACATGGTCTTGCTTACAAAGCATTCGATTTACTACAATAGATTGCTTCTTTTGCGTTGTGTATTTCTATACTAGGAGACAAACTGTATACTTTACCTAGAGATACTGTACATTGCAGTTTTGCTCCCTTGGTTATATAAATATAAAAGAAAACATCAATAGAGCAGATGCATGTTAAATGTATCTACTATAGGTAGGCTACATATGTTGGCATACTTTATTTTATTGTTGTAAAAAATTGTTATAAATATTTTACCTGCATACGATTTATAAAATATTTAAAGTGTACCTCCAATGACATTCACTCAAAAATAATTTATGAACAGCTGAATAGACTTTCATTACAATTCCAACGATACCTATTTCATGTTTATAGCTTCTTTCTTGCCTAAGATACAGCTGTTATACATGTATGAGCAATACATGTGAAATCGTCTCCTGCTCCTTCATCAAGTGGATGGGGACTTTCTGTTTGTGTCATCATCTAAGGCAGTGATGGCAAACCTTTTAAATATCGAGTGCAGAAACTGCAACCCAAAACCAACTAATTTATCGCAAAGTGCCAACACGGTAATTTAACCTTAATACTATGCAGATCCACAATTGCAGACAGTTATGGACCCACAAAATATGGTCGTGTGAATGGGACTTTGCAGAGCTTTCAATGATACTAACAACTTTGTACTGCATTTGGTAAACTTTTGAAAAATTAATGTTTACTATTTACATCGCACAGGATCTGTTTTGTAGTGACCGTGCAATGTTATTACAGCCTGTACTAATATCACGTCTGCTATAAAAAAAAGATACTGTGTGATATAAATAGTGAAGGCCCCACACAGTATAATATGCTCCACAGTGGCCCCCACACAGTATAATGTGCTCCACTGTGGCCCCCACACAGTATAATTTGCTACACAGTGGTCTCACATAGTGTAATATGTTTCACAGTGGCCCCCACACAGTATAATATACTCCACAGTGGCCATACACAGTATAACATGCTCCTGTACTTATCTGCACTCCCAGGAAGAGCAGCAGAGCGGCCTCATTCCACTGCAAAGCAGGCACTGATGAATGACATCATTGCACTTGCGTCGGGGCAGAGGTTACAATCTTCTGTCAGTGTAAGTCACGGTCCCGCGGCCTACACTGATAGTTTTCAGTGTAGGTTCACCACCATGGATCTAAGGGAACTGAGCTCACAGTTGTGCCCTTAGTTCCCATGCTGCTCAGCTGCCATTTCATGCACCGGCACAGCAGGTCAGCCAATCAGGGTACAGGTTCTCCTGCTGCATTCTTTCCCCAGCACATCTCTACATTGCAGAGCAAGGATGAAGACAGACAAGTGTCAAGATCTGCAATTACTATATTAATATATTAATAATATAATACTGTATATTATATAATCGTTACACTTGTCCACCAATTCTATAAATCCATTAGGGGGCATTCACACTACCGTTGTAAATGTCCGTTGATGTCTTCCATCATAGTATGACAGTAACGGACATTAAACTGTCACAGAGAATGGTTACACACTGATTCTCTGTCCGTTCCCATTGACATTAATGAAAACAAAATTACGGAACCTATGTTCCATTATGTTTGTTTACCTTTGTAAGGGAAGATAAAGCTGTGCATGCAGGACTTTGTGGGATTTATTATCCCTGTACTGTGACATCACTGTTTATTATCCCTGAACTTTGACATCACTGTGTCACACAGTACAGAGATAAATCATACAGACGCCACTGCCACTAAAAGCACGCTTGTGTTAAAGCATCATGACATCAGCGTGCCCCATATAGTGTGTGTGTGTGTGTATAATTTATTTATATATATATATATATACATATATATATATCTTCTGCTGGCTCCGGTCTCTCTCTTTGGCAATATTACTGGGTATATAATACTGTCATACTTGTAGGGAGAGATGGGGGGCAGTAAAAAAAAAAATATCTATGCATATGAACAGTATTACTTACATTACTTACATTAGTTCTTACAAAGAGAGGCGTAGCTAGCGAGAGGCAGGGTTGGACAGCACAAAAATTTCAACTGCATTGGCTTCTACAAGACATCAATGTGGTTGAAATACATGGTAAAACAGGAAGCTGTTAGTTTGTTCCTGTGTAAGTCACCGCCGCACGTGACCGTGGTGTGAATGACGTGCCGGGTTTTTTCCTTTGAGCGCTCACTTGTGGCGAGGACTTAACACAGAGATAAAGGCGTTTCTAGGAATTATAGTTTTCTGCAAGGAATCTGGAACTGTGAAAAAAAAAAAAAAAAAACATACTCACCTGCATGCAAATAACAGAATGTATACAAGAAATTTGTACCCTGCTTCACAGCACACAGGTTACTGTTTTGTTTTGGTATTTTATGTACTAAGTGTTTTAAGTATGTCACATTCATTATCAATAAAGCGATTAAAAAAAAAAGAAAAAAAGTACTCTGATCAAATGACCTACAACAAAATGCTTGGTTGCCGCCAATCATATGTTTAATGCAGACAATAATTTATTCCTTTGTAAACAAATATGTGCTACCTACAATACTGTAACTGTATGTGAATGATCAATCGTACTACTGAGTGCTCAATACCAATGACGGCTTCATGTAAATGGAATATGTCCCCATGTAAGGATATTAGTGGTCAACTTAATGTAAAAGGAAATTATATGTTATCTGTAGCCACCAGGATAGCAGGCTAAGATGTCCATCTCTACTCAAAGGAGACAAGGCAAAGGTAGAAAAGACACGGGAACCGATTGAAGACCAAAACTATTATAAGAATCCATTAGCATCGCACTTTTAGCATTCATTCAAAGGATGATAAAAACAGATGAAAACAGATGACTATAAATTTGCATAGAGTAAAAAAAAAAAAATCTGTTTCTATTCATTTTTGTTTATAGTCTACCATGCTTTTGTGTCCAACAAAAAAGCAGATAGAAATATATCTTTTTTTTTTTTTTTAACACTGACTGTATGTAAAAGAATAGGTATCCATTATCCATGGGCAACTGTTTTTTGCATCCATTAAACACATAGTCTAAATAAATAAGAAAGATAAAGTCTATAAATCTCTGAGCTTAATTCCCACATTTTGTAGAAATGGAGATTAAAAACGAAGATCATGGCCCAATATTCATATCTACTATTCTGGGTTAGCATCTGTGTGTCAAGTTAACTTCCCATTTACTAGCCAGTAGAGTCAAGTATCGGAAAACTATGTGATCTGTTTCTAGGTGCAAATAATTTGGACTAAGCAAGAGAAAAAAAATTTTATGAAAATTCATTCAATGTATTTCTAAGGTAAAATGTGACAGAAGTCTTCACAGGTTTTCTCAGAAACGTTCATCATGAAATTACCTGCCACAGAGTAGTGTCTGAACTTGAAGTCATGAATGTGTTGTATTAAATGACAAATTATTTTATCATTATCATTTCTGTCTGACTCATTTATACCTCTCATCACTCCACATCACCTATTTCTTACTGAAGACAAGGTTCTAATTCATTTCAGTTTCTAGAAATACATTTAGTCTAATCACTTACTTAGCACTTCAACATTGTTCTACTAACTACATTTTTGGCCTTGTATTTTAAAGCATGGTACTCAATAAGCATTATTTAAGGTCCATGTATTACGAGAAATTATTTCATTTCACATTTTACAGTTTCCTTTGGCCTCTAGATCCTAGCTCTCAGGATCAGCAGGTTCACACAAAAGGCAAGAACATTTATCTTTTCCTACCCGTTTAGTATGCTTTTTTTTTGTTGTTTTTTTTTGTTTTTGCAAATTAGCTCATGTCAGCCAAACTATAGATTCCCCCACTAGGAAAAGGATCTATCCTTTTAGAGGAATCTCTGACTCTGACATGTGCAAATTTGCATACTTTTTCTTCTGGAACATTGCTTCAAAATAAGTCACCATACATTCGCTGAGTCTCTTCAATGAAAAGCAGTTCCTTCCCCCAAGCTTTTAGACACCTTGAAGCATACACTGTATTCATTCTTATGTCACAGTATCAGAAATAAAAGGTCTATACAAGAGTTACTCAACTGCTTTTAGTAAAGATCCACTGACCAGGGTCTCCTATCAGGTGAAGGTCTGAGCTGAACATGTCCAGTATTTTCCGTATTTTCGGAAAAATAAGACGCATCTGATTATAAGACGTACCCCAGGTTTAGACAAGAAAAATTAGTAAAAATATTTCATATTAATTTAATCTTCCCTTCCATTGGCACTAACTAGTGAGGGCGCACTAAGGAACATTATACTGTGTTGTGAGCACTAAAGTGACAATATAGTGTGTAGAGTACATAAACAGGGTATTATCCTGTGTGTGTATTATACTGTGTGTGTGGGGGGGGGGGGCAGTAACATTGCATTATATTTGGTGTGATGACACCAAGCAGCTTTATACTGTGGGGGCACTAAGGAGAATTTTACTGCGTGGGTGGGCACTAATGGGACAATAGTGCTCCTCACGCAGTATAATGCTCCATTAGTGTCTATCACATGTTATAATGAACTATTGGCAACCCCCTCATAGCATAATTCTCCTCTAGTGACCCCACACAGGAGGCGACAGTTGGGAGATAAGTGTTTCTCAAAGCCGCTGTCATAATGAAGAGGCAAAGAGGCAGGGATAGCTGGCAGTCTGCAGACTGTGGTCCACCTTTTAAGTATCCCTGGTCTATACTGCTGGGGACAAGTTTTTAAAAAATCAAACGGGGCAAATAATTTTAAATAATTTTAGTCTTAAAATTATTCTCTGTCTATAGGAGATATTCCAAATACTGTAACATTGTGATATTCCAAAGAGCTTAAAGTAGCTTGACCTTTGTACTCAATTGATGTCCACAATAAAGACTAAAAGGGCAGTCATTAAGAAGAGACAGTGCTGCCAAAGACTAAAATATGTCTGACCACGACAGGCATCTCATAACAGGGTTATGTGTTTGGCTCCTGTCCATGTTTTCTATCAAGCCTCACTGTTTCAATGACTCTTCAATAGAAGACTCCAAAATCTATCAGACTGTCTTGAACATGCTTGGCGTATTGCAGGGAAGAGAATGAATTGGCTGTTTGGCAATCCAATATTACAGGCTTATCACAGACAGCTCTATCTCTCTACATCCAACTTAAAATTAGATTTAACGACAAAGCAATATACAAGATTATTCATTGGTACCATGATAGAACTTGTTTTTGTGCCAGGTTATATACCCTAGGTAGAGGTAATAGAGAATAGGCTGATTTACAGCAGTAGGTAAGAAAGTGATATAACATGGTATCTGACTTTGCTCAATAAGATCATAAAAACGTCTTGATGGTGAAATTGTATTGCACTTTTCTTGTAATGTTTCAGGCTGATTAACACTTTCTCAAGCTTAGGACAATAGAAAGGGAATATGGTAAGGTTATATTTTGTATAGGGCCTGCCACTAGTAGCATTTCATGTATAATGCTCCATCAAAAGGAAATGCCCAATTTAGTCTTGCCATCTGCTTCATGCAGATGTACCCAGAAATAGCTTTAAAGGGAATCTTTCAGGTTTAAAATGGCTCCTAAACCAATAATAAAGCCATGTAGGCACCTTTAATAGGAGCTGAAATCGATGAAGTAATTCAGAGATAATCATCTTTGGAT
This sequence comes from Leptodactylus fallax, assembly GCA_947044405.1. NCBI lineage: Eukaryota > Metazoa > Chordata > Amphibia > Anura > Leptodactylidae > Leptodactylus > Leptodactylus fallax. Next base: position 4,089,721 of record CAMRHE010000097.1, read on the forward strand.
GCAAATCAGATGGCAAGTGCAGTGGAGAAGGGGGGGGGGCTGATATACCAAATTTACCTACAGATGGACACAAGTATTCTGGCTCTCCTCTGGAATCACAGCCCAATGTTACCTCTAAATGTGTCATAGCAGTCTATAGGCAAATATGGCCATCATGTGATATTACATTCTCATATAGTTACAAAGAAACACGGGATTTGTGACTGGTATGTGAATCAGCAGATTAGTTTGCCGATCACATGATTAAGCGGAGACCCCTTTGGGAAGCTCAAAAAAGTGAAAGATGTGCCCGGTGAGTGGCTGTCTTGTTCAGTTCACATTAGTATGCCCTGCAGTGGGCCTTTAAATATTCCACCTGTAACAGTCACAATTAACATTACCATCAATATATTACACCTATTGCTCATTTCATGCAGGACTGCATGGGAAAGTTGGTCTCCTAATCTGTAAGAGAAACTTGCCCTGACTTGATACTGTTTGAAGACAAAAAAAATTGTATGATTTTTTGATCAATCTAAATGCAGAAAGTTTACATGACTGCATATTTCTGAAGAGTAAAATATTCCTGAAGAGATGGTGCATGTCCTGAATATTCATATATTATCCCTATGGAAATAAAGATCACGTGCCACGTTAATTTTGTACATGGAGAAAATATGCTCATCAGGTCACTTTCACCATGCAAGGAAAAGAAATTGACAATATAGCTTCCTACATTACAGATTCCTAAGTCATCTCTGCTGGTGGACTGCAGCTGGTGCATGTGAATTTAAGTATATACAACTGTGTTAGCATAAAATTACAAACAAAATAGAAAAACATGTAAATAAAGATTTAGACAAGTACTGTATTCTTTGGGTGAGGCTTTCCTCAAGGGATTTTATACTCCCCAACCTAGAGGCTCAGCACCGCATGTGTGCTGTCTTCCAAGAATGTGGATATCCATTTAGATACTATAAGGATGAAGTGACCTCTGAAGGACAAGTACAAAGCCAATCTTTTCACAGGTTCTGTATTTATCAATGGTTATCATAAACCCATTCTGCCAATTTCACTTACTATTTATGTCAATCGCTGCCTGGCACTAAACTCAATACATTATCAGTGGATCAATGTTATCCTACTCATGCAGATGTGAGTTGCAGTCATACAATTCTGCTGTTGACTAACGTAAAATACTGATTAAAATCAGGCAACAGAACATTAAGCAATGACAAGGTTTTTCTTATCATATCAAGGACAAATGAAGCATTTCACAAGGAAGCAGCTTGCTATAAGTGATAAATGATACACAATCTAAAGAACAAATAAGGGAAAGTCATGTATGTATAGATGGGGATTGGAAAGACATAGGGATGGGACCCCTTATGTTATCAAATAGTCACCTACAAGTTTTGATGGGGATAACTTTCTTTGATAGCAAACCCCTTTAACTTTATGTTTATGCTTTCAGACATTTGGAACTAACTCATATAAAAATGTAAAAAAAATAATGAACATGGAATTTTGGAGCTATTGAAACAATAAAATGGTGGATATACTGTTTAATGATGTTTAACGAAAAAATTAAGTATGGATAATTATAAATATGCTTTTATTGGTTTGGGACCATGAAATCTTACAGATGGATATTGTGTTTGAGGTTCTCCTAGAAGGGTCATAAATACAGAACATATTAATCACCTTTTAAGTTTTTTACCAACATTCAGAAGCCTTCAGCTAGACCTCAACTCTCTTGATCTGTGAACAGTTTTAGACTTAAAGTAATGATTTAACATTAGTACTTAACTTTTTATGATACGTGAAAGCTCAGGAACACCTTCAAGCTTGACCAGTTTCCAATTCTTGAAGCTCACTTAATAACCTGGGCATACATTCAATTTTGTTTTTGTGCTGTTACACGAGATATGATACCAATTATATATAACCAGTTTTCACTATAAAACAATGTCATATGTCTGTGATTCAGAGCCAATGAGAACTGTAGTGTGCTACATTTAAAGAAGTTTTCCAGCCCCAAATGAATTTTTCATACTGTGATCAGTGGGAATCCAACACCAAAAACCCTCACAGATCAGCTGTTCCTGCAGCCTCCATGTTCCAGAAGATACTGCAGTGAACAGGGAGTGCATGCAGGCTGCTCCTATTCAAGTAGTAGGTGCAGTGCTGCATCCCCATTCAATGTATATCAGTGGTTGCGGGGAATGGCACAGCCAATGTTATTACTTGAAAAGTAAAAGGGGTTGTCTCACCAAGGGAACTTAATGATGTTATCACTAGATGTAGCAACACCTGGTTACACATCGTCCTGTAATGAACAAAATAAGGCAATAGCAGTACAAGCCAGCCATTCAAATGAACAACATGTCATGTAGAGGTGGACCAGGTGTGCTAGGAGTCACTCTTCCAGAGTAACACACCATCCTGGCTCCTGGGAAGGGCCCTATATACAGTGCCTTACGAAAGTATTTGGCCCCCTTGAACTTTTCAACCTTTTGCCACATTTCAGGCTTCAAACATAAGGATATAAAATTTTAATTTTTTGGTGAAGAATCAACAACAAGTGGGACACAATTGTGAAGCGGAACAAAATTTATTGGATATTTTAAACTTATTATTTATTCGGCCCCCTTAAGTTAATACTTTATAGCACCACCTTTTGCTGCGATTACAGCTGCAAGTCGCTTGGGGTATGTCTCTATCAGTTTTGCACATCGAGAGACTGAAATTCTTGCCCATTCTTCCTTAGAAAACAGCTCGAGCTCAGTGAGGTTGGATGGAGAGCGTTTGTGAACAGCAGTTTTCAGCTCTTTCCACAGATTCTCGATTGGATTCAGGTCTGGACTTTGACTTGGCCATTCTAACACCTGGATACGTTTATTTGTGAACCATTCCATTGTAGATTTTGCTTTATGTTTGGGATCATTGTCTTGTTGGAAGATAAATCTCCGTCCCAGTCTCATTTCTTTTGCAGACTCCAACAGGTTCTCTTCCAGAATGGTCCTGTATTTGGCTCCATCCATCTTCCCATCAATTTTAACCATCTTCCCTGTCCCTGCTGAAGAAAAGCAGGCCCAAACCATGATGCTGCCACCACCATGTTTGACAGTGGGGATGGTGTGTTCAGGGTGATAAGCTGTGTTGCTTTTACGCCAAACATATCGTTTTGCATTGTGGCCAAAAGGTTCGATTTTGGTTTCATCTCACCAGAGCACCTTCTTCCACATGTTTGGTGTGTCTCCCAGGTGGCTTGTGGCAAACTTTAAACGAGACTTTTTATGGATATCTTTGAGAAATGGCTTTCTTCTTGCCACTCTTCCATAAAGGCCAGATTTGTGCAGTGTATGTCTGATTGTTGTCCTATCGACAGACTCTCCCACCTCAGTTGTAGATCTCTGCAGTTCATCCAGAGTGATCATGGGCCTCTTGGCTGCATCTCTGATCAGTTTTCTCCTCGTTTCAGATGAAAGTTTAGAGGGACGGCTGGGTCTTGGTAGATTTGCAGTGGTCTGATACTCCTTCCATTTCAATATGATCGCTTGCACTTTTTGTATCCAAATCCATCTTTAAACTTCTCCACAATAGTATCACGGACCTGCCTGGTGTGTTCCTTGGTCTTCATGATGCTCTCTGCGCTTTAAACAGAACCCTGAGACTATCACAGAGCAGGTGCATTTATACGGAGACTTGATTACACACAGTTGGATTATATTTATCATCATCAGTCATTTAGGACAACATTGGATCATTCAGAGATCCTCACTGAACTTCTGGAGTGAGTTTGCTGCACTGAAAGTAAAGGGAATGAATAATATTGTACGCCCCACTTTTCAGTTTTTTATTTTTTACAAAAGTTTAAAATAACCAATAAATTTCGTTCCATTTCACAATTGTGTCCCACTTGTTGATTCTTCACCAAAAAATTAAAATTTTATATCTTTATGTTTGAAGCCTGAAATGTGGCAAAAGGTTGAAAAGTTCAAGGGGGCCGAATACTTTCGCAAGGCACTGTATGATGCCTATAGGGCATATGGACAAGCGTATTAGAATGAGGAGAATGGAGAATTGGAGGGGAACTATTTCTTCTTTGTGAAAAAGAACTTTCGTTTTATATTTCTGATGTCTCTGCTTTGAGGAGCCCGTCTTTTCCTCACCCTTCCCTCCCCATAGAGTTCAATTGTACAGATTTGATCAGTGACAGAAAGAGGCAAGTGAAGAAATGGGCATTTTTCTTATGCAAAGTATATTACAAAGTTTGTCACTTTCACTTGAACTATGAATTTATATAAAATAAAATAAAAAAGTTCTGTTACGCTTTACATAGTAGTCTTCATGGGACAGTATCATTGGCTTTAATTGAGACTTCAGGACACAGACTGTTAGATATGCTAGAGTTGTGTCCTCCTGTTCTGCTATTTATATAACAGCCTCTGGAGCCACTACTTTTACATTAGTTCAGATTATAAAAAATACCCTGAAAAAATCTCTGATAATTTAAAATAAAAAGTCACAGATCTCATTGTCACTTATCTTTGTATGTAGTCTCTTGTGTTTCATGTGTTGATGCAATAGTCCTTTAATATAAATGAATAAGGTCAACAAAAAAGTCCCTGTTATGATCTCTGCATATACCATATATATCCCATTAGCATGATATTAGCAGACTCTGCATACAGAACACCTAAAAACTACAGGTCTGAGAAAGCAATGATTTCCTTTTTCTATAAAGGCTATTACTGGGAAGGATCTGGGGTAGGAGATCAGCAGCTGCAATTCTAAGAAGCACAGTAATGTTCTACAAATAACAGCTTGTTAGCGCACAACCTTACATTCTAACATTTACGAAGCGAATAGAGACCTGAAGAGGCCCGTGCTCTCTGCATAAAGTACAGTAAATAGCATTAGCATTAACTACAACAAGTGCATAATGATGTCGCTGCTCACATGTTGCTGCCTGTGTAGATATTCTCAAAACCAAATAGCAATTTACTAACACAAAAGAGGAAAAAAAATTCATTATTCAATTATTTCCGTGCCTTTCTCTATTTTTATGTCAAAATGCTTTCTGTTTAACTAAACTCTTGAACGATCTTGAAAATGACTGGCTTCCTGATTTCAAGTTGGTACTGCAGTGTTCACAGTTATCTATGGTGATGGCAATGTTATATAAAGTAATGATAAACGTGGTAAACCTATTTGCATATTAGTTTTAACTATTTCATAATATACAAATATTTCTAATAAAATTTTAGAATACAAAACATGCTCATATGTTGTTCAGTCATAAGCACAAGTATTAATAGTAATAATAAATAAAAGTAATAGTAGAGACAAAAGCAGTAATTTTTCTAAAATATTTACAAAAAAAATACCTACAACATGAGTTTCCAACAGTTTATAGATTGGGGGCCACTTTTTCAATATGACAGGTGAAGCTGAGTCACACTAAATATTAAAAATGAAATGATTAGTTTTTAGAGATATTATTTTAAATATAATAATATTAATAATAATAATAATAATAATAATGATAGTAAAAACAATATAACTGTATAGCTCTAGCTGCCAACAACTGAGGAGCCACATGCAGGTGGCCCAAGAGCCAAGTGTAAAATATATATAAAACCCTCTTGGCATATATTACTTTGGGTTACCTAGTGCCCTGTTACAATTTATATCTACATAATATTTATTCATAGTATTAAGAGTAATAGTGCATATTATATTATTCTATCTCATACATGCACCTGAGGCACCAGATGCCACCATGGATTAGCAATTGTTTCTTCTCAATATTTCTAATTTTGGAAGGATTGGACTGTAGTGGATTTACAATGGAGCCATATTAATATTTTTACTACAGTCTTACTTATTTAAAGAAACAAGGGGCAGGTCCAGCTCACCCATTCATTACATACAGCTACGCAGTAAATGCCAGACCAATGTCATATACATATTTGTTCACATAAATTCCAGAGAATAAGTGCTGTACATGTCATGTCTTAAGTATAGTTTTACTTATACATCTGGTCTTCTATATAAATAGTATTTCGTTGTAGCTCTTTTTTTGTGTAATATCACTCCTGGCACAACATGGGTTATGGACATGAGTGTATTTATGTACTTTTGCTGGAAAAGTAGTTTTACACAAGTGTCATTGTTACTGGTAAGACTTTCAGAATAACCGGAAGATAAACACATTGTCTTGCACATTACACAGCAGGGCTCTACTAATGGATGATCTTGTCACACTGACTCGATAAGACCTTTTCCAGGCACTGACCAGAGGAGATTGATAGTATGAAGCCAGCTGACACAGCCAATCTAGATTTTAGTAAGGTTTTTAGCAGCTCAGAGCCCCATAACAGGCTTATGAGCAAGATGTCAAGCTCATGTAATGATCAGCAGAGAACATTTAGAAAGAACAGCAGAAAGTTAAACAACGAATGCCAGTTGATCTTTATAGCGCATCATAAATAGGTGGAAAGAATCATTACTTCATAGAGATGTGACTTAGCTTACACCAATAAGTGCAGGGTTTGGTGGAAATTTTGTGTTGCTCCTGCTATAAGTAGTGCAGTGTAGATGGGCAGATAATAAAATCAGCAGTATCGCTCAACACCGGTGACTAACAACATATTAATAAAAGTGACTTAACTGGAGATTCCAGCATATCAACCTAGCCAGATGGATAGGTTAGTGTCACCTGAAACAAATGGTGAATCGTTGCCTCTGTTGCCAAGATGTAGCTTTTTTGTCGATATGCAAGTGAGCTCTTTGGAGCAATGAAGGCGTGGATATTGCTGCAACTGCCTTGTTGCTCCAAGGAGTTCAATTGCATATTGACAAAAAAAATCCAATATCTTGGCAAGGAGGCACTGATTTTTTGTAACGAGTGTAGGGAACTACTGGGATGTAGTGTATTTGGCCTCTCTGCCCCTGCTGCTTGGCCACAGAAACCCCAGGGATTCAATACAAGGTTTGTTTTGTAAATAAGTGCGAGTCAGAACCATGAGGGACTAGCTGGAGTGAGGAAGCTTTTCTTAAGCAGACCCAAACTAAGGCAAGTGGCAGGTTCAATTTTTATAACTAGAAGGAATAGATAAGCAGATCTTTGAGCATCTATATCCTTAAGATCAGCTAGTGAAGCTGGAGTGTATAGGAATAGATTGCCACCTGTCCCACTTTATCTCCCTCATACAGAGCTAGTAGTTCTCCTCTGTGTTACCTATATACTCACAGGCTCTAGCTAGTAATTGTAGTTAGGTATCAGTATATAGCTCAGGGTAGTGATAGTTTAGGCTTCCGATGGCCAACTAGATAGTTAGAGGCCCGGTTGCATTGGTAGCTTAGTTGACAGGTTAAGAACTCAGTGCCAGGGTAGTGAGGCCTGTGTCTACTACTGTTGTGGTCCTGTTTGCTGCCTGGAAGAAATCCTTTCATCAAGCATCATCATCATCATCATCTCCTGGAAAAATCCGAGGATCTACAGTTATCCACAGGGGCCCCTGCACTTGGATCATCTCTTCAGTTGCCTGGAGGTATTGTGCACAGGACTCTTGCTATATATATATACCCAGGTATATGACTTAAGACTGTTGCAGAATTGCTGGTTGTTGCAGTACTGCTGTGTTCTCAGTATACTGAATTTATGTACTATTACCCTTTTGATTCTTATAAAGCTACTGTTATAACCTTATGTGGTATCTGTATGTATTCTTCAGACTGTGAGATTAGTACAGTGATCCTTGTTAAGGCTACTAACTGTACTTCATGGGTAAGTCCCAGGAAGAGATCCTCCCTGTAATACAGAGGCTCTATCCTGGGTCGAGGCACTGATATACTTCATATATGTTCCTACTCTTCCCTTTAGCGAAGGCTTCAGGTCCCATTATATATACAGGTCAGCGCCAGAGTCTGTTGTGGGAGAGATAATACTCATACCCCCCCCCTCAAATAGGGCTACACAAGCAACTGTCATTAAAAGAAACAATACAACCAGATGTATCAAGTTTCTATAAAAACGTAAACATAGGAGAGGATCAGCTACATTACTACCTTCCAATATTGAAATACATAGTATTATAAGCTATCTGTAGTATATAGTTTCAGATCAAGTTAATCCAGTTTTAATTAAATACCATATTTTGAGTCTTAAAGTATTTTCCCTACCATAAGGATAATTAATTACTACATTATAAAGATCGTTTTGCCTTCCTCTGGAAGAACACTGCAAGATAGCAGATTGAACTATGTAAAGTTTGCATCAAGTACAGAAAGACTTAACAACTATAGTAGACAGTAAACTTAGGTATATATATATACCGGTTTGCGTTTAGCTGGACCATCATTTATTTTTCAACAGCACAATGACCCCAAACACACCTCCAGACTGTGTAAGGGTTATTTGATCAAGAAGGAGAGTGATGGGGTGCTACGCCAGATGACTTGGCCTCCACAGTCACCAGACCTGAACCCAATCGAGATGGTTTGGGGTGAGCTGGACCGCAGAGTGAAGGCAAAAGGGCCAACAAGTGCTACGCATCTCTGGGAACTCCTTCAAGACTGTTGGAAGACCATTTCAGGTGACTGCCTCTTGAAGCTCATCAAGAGAATTCCAAGAGTGTGCAAAGCAGTAATCAAAGCAAAAGGTGGCTACTTTGAAGAACCTAGAATATAAGACATATTTTCAGTTGTTTCACACATTTTTGTTAAGTATAATTCCACATGTGTTAATTCATAGTTTTGATGCCTTCAGTGTGAATCTACAATTTTTATAGTCATGAAAATACAGAAAACTCTTGGAATGAGAAGGTGTGTCCAAACTTTTGGTCTGTACTGTATATATATATATACACTGTGTTCCAAATTATTATGCAAATAATATTTTCTCATATTTTCCAAAATTACCTATATGAATTGCAGTCATTGTAATTTTCCAATCATCAACTATTCGAGTATAATTGAAAGGTTTTTGAACAAACTGCCTATGATAACAGTATATTTTTAAAAAAAAACACTCAAAATGCACTCAAAATGCATGTTTTAAATTATTATGCACAGCAGAATTTGCAACCTTTTCATTTTTATTAAGAACAAAAAAATGGTCATTGTGAAATTATAAGCATTAGCAGGTTATTACAAACTGAAATCAAACAGTTTTCAAGCCAAAACTTTATTCTAGGTGATGTTACATTTGCACATAGGACCCCTTGTTCGAAAGAAGCTTCTGAACTCTCTCGTCCATTGAATTTGTCAGTTTTTGGATGGTTTCTGCTTCAATTGTTTTGCATGAGGACAGTATACCCTCCCAGAGCTGTTGCTTAGATGTGAACTGCCTCCCGCCATCATAGACACTCCTTTTGATGATGCTCCAGAGGTTCTCAATGGGGTTGAGGTCAGGGGAGCATGGGGGCCACACCATAAGTTTGTCCCCTTTTATGCCCATAGCAGCCAGAGATGCAGATGTGTTATTTGCAGCATGAGACGGTGCATTATCATGCATGAAAATGATCTTTCTGCGGAATGCATGGTTCTTCTTCTTGAACCATGGCAGGAAGTGCTGTTTGAGAAACTCCACATACATTATGGAGTTCATCTTTACCCCTTCAGGGATCCTAAAGGGGCCGACAATCTCTCTCCCCATGATTCCAGCCCAAAACATTACTCCACCTCCTCCTTGTTGGCGCCGTAGCCGTGTTTGCATGGGGTGTCCATCAACAAGCCATCCTCCACTCCATCCATCTGGACCATCGAGCGTTGCACGGCACTCATCGGTGAACAAAACAGTTTTGAAGTCAGTCTTCATGTATTGTTTGGCCCACTGGAGCCGTTTCTGCTTGTGTGCAGTGGATATAGGAGGTCGACAGGATGGCTTACGCACAGCTGCAAACCTCTGAAGGATCCTGCATCTTGTTGTTCGGGGGACGTTGGAGGCACCAGCAGCTTCAAAAACTTGTCTGCTGCTATGACAAGGCATTTTTGATGCTGCTCTTTTAACCTGACGTAATTGCCTGTTGGAAAGAGTCCTCAATTTACCCTTATCAGCACGCACACGTGTGTGCTGTGAATCAGCTACATACTTCTTGATTGTGCGATGATCACGATGAAGTGTCTTGGCAATGTTGATTGTAGTCATGCCTTGACCTAAACACTCCACAATTTGTTGCTTCTCAGCAGCCGACACATATTTTTTCTTTCCCATTTTGGCTGAAAATGTAGGCTTCTTAATAATGTGGGACAGCCTTCTTAAGTAGTCTTGTTTTTAATTGGACACACCTGCAAAACTAATTAGCACAGGTGTCTGCAATTGCTTTCAGTGATATAAAGAGCCCTGACACACATCACCATCAATGAGTTTAACTGACAAACAAAAAAATTCTTACCTTATCACTCCTAAACACTTTTTGCATAATAATTTGGAACACAGTGTATATATATATATATATATATATATATATATATATATATATATATATATATAAAAGAATCACCTGTTCAACAAAAACCTGTGAGTATTCTCTGCTAAATACCTTGTTCTAATTCATTAACCTTTTAGAGTCAGCAAAGGACATGTTCCGTGTCCTGGAGCTCAAAACACTGTATAACACTTACCAGATAATAGTGATGGTAAAATTTGGCGGTGGTAATGCAAACATCAGTCCTCTAGAACTCTTGGGCAGTAAAATGGCTAAAGCAATGTTCAGAATCTTCAATAGATCAGGCATGACTCTAGTAAATAGATAATGATCTAAACTTTTTATTTCAGATGAACAGTGTGTGACTTCTTTCCTGGTCAACTCATCCCTGAATTTAAAGTGTACATGACTTCTTTTTAACTATCTTCTAAAAGTGAGAAATGTTTGAAGATAACCTTGGACTTTATGAGCTGACTCCCCCACAATCTCTAGAATGAAGGTGACCCATCCTTATTTGACAGGGAACCTTTGGCTTCTATCTTGGATAATTCTGTATCTCTAAGCTATGTTGATGGTACTGAAGCTATGTTGAATTGAATAGTCTCATGCATGCATATCAGAACAAAGTGATGGTATAATACTTTTACTGTAATTAATGTGCATTAATATTTTATATTATGCATATATTAAGCTAGGTATTTTCTCTTAGATGCTACATTATGTTTCCTATTTATGCTGTATATGACCATATGCAAACATTCATCATAAAAATCATTAAAAAAATCTAGTTGATTCCCTGGGCTTATTGCATATTGATTAAATCCATAAAACAAATATTTAATTAGGAGACAAATAGTAATCTGAACACAAACAACAAAATGAAAAACAGGTAAATCTCAAAATGAGGCAAAACTAATCTGTCATGTGTTATGGTGGTTAATGGTGGACTATTACTCTGTTTGAATAAATCAATTTGATTTACATTAATTTATTCATGTAGTAACTCCCTCTTGTGAAAATAGCATTAAATTATTCATATGTGCACAACCACCACCCATTAGGCTAATACAGATTTATTCCTACTCAGCAAACACCACCCATTAGACTAACATCCTTTCACTAATGCAGAGTAAACTAAATGTTTTCTTATGTTTGGAAGGCAAAACCCCCCCATTTATTCCGGCTTATTATAGCTCTACTTAGATATGTCAGCACCACCATAATGCCTTCCTATTTCTAAATCTTCCTTTTTATACATGTGATTTAGTTATTTTAGCCAGAAAACTTCAGCCAGGAGACTGAAAAATATAGTTAAAACTTCCATTTTAAAATACTCATCAGTATTGTTGCACACGGCGTGCTTTCATGGCCCAAAGCTGCAGATCTTTAAATCTCTCAGTCACTCTTACTTGCCAATTTCCCCACACTTGCCAAGTTTCTCATTTTGCTATGACAAAGAATATATTTCTGTCATTTTATTTTATAATCAAATCTCTGCTGCTTTGGCAGCAACTTGCCAGATGTGTACAGTTCTTGAATTGAAGGCACACAATATACCGAACTTAGTGATGTATTAAACATTGAAAGGTTCTGCTTTAAGATAATTTATTGTCTTAGTTCACAAATATCCTACTGATGGACACTTTAGTACAACAAAGAGATTTACAGGAATGCCTACAGGACCACAACACAAAAACCAAAAATTCATGTTGGCATTTTCTTTCTCTTTGATTTTTTGGAAATTTTGTTGGAATTTAACAACCTATTAATTGAGTTGGAATTTTCTCATTTTATTACATAGAAATTACATCAAAGACGTCCTATCCTTTATAATTTGACACAGCTGGACTCTGAACGGATACAAATGTACAGTCAATGCACAGTACACACGAGCTTTAATTGTTTAGTTATTCAAAACTATTTCAGTGATTTTCTGCAAATTTTGTTGCATTTACAATTCCTACGTAATAGTTAGTGGTTATGAAAACAATGGATAGGAAAAATTAGGCAAGAAAACATTTAAAATGTCAGGTCAATTAAAATCCAGAAACATACTGAGTAGTAATCCCTATGGACACAGAGTAGTTACCACAGAAACAGGCCTAGCAGTTACTAAGGAGTCCAGCTGAAAATATAGAATAGAATATGATAGATAGGGCAGTGGGAAATTAGATGTAAGTGGACAGAGGGCAAAGAAAAGAAGCAAAAGACCCAAATGAGTGGAGACAAAAATAATTATATGCTTATTTTAATATTATGCATTTACACAGGGCTGAATTTGGTCACAGTGGAATAAGGTTCAATTCTAAGCTTTATCATGTGTCTTCATTATTATCATGGGTATCTATTATGACTATTTTTCTCAAATATTTGTACAGTAGTTTACAAGGTACACTATACCTCCAAAATTGATATGCTGGTTATATCTCCTGCCATAACTTCCACCATTCTACAGCCATCATTATTGGAGTTAAACTCTGTGAAAACAACTAATACTGTACATGGTAGTGTCATCACTCAAAATCATCTTTGATATTTGCCCTAGTTGTAATATATCAATACAGCAGTTAAATACTACACTTGCGGTGCTGTGATAGTTCCATTCATCGCTTTTTCATACTGCCAGATTCAAGCTTTTTAGACTGAACTTTATTTGCATTGCAAGTAAAAATGTATCATTGCAGCTTCTATTTTATCCCTCCTTTTAATTCCAATACAAATTAATGTTACAAGAGAACAGAAATACCTATTTACAGAAGATAAAGAAGATCGTAGAGCGAAAGAGACGATCTTATGAAATTAAGTCAAAATATTTACTAGCTAGTTTTTAAGGAATTAACAAGTTTAATTTCACAGGAATTAAAATAATACCTGTTGTGCCAGTTATCTTCTGGGAGAATCATATAATTAGAATATTTAACAATTAGGTCTATTAAATGAAAAGCATAAGATGATTCCAGGGACATCAGGCGCAGGGGATTCTCCGAGCTCCATCAGACAAGTGGACCTATTAAAATGGTGTTTAAACAACACGTCTGGCAGAACAGATTAATTGTGTGGCACAACCCAAGTCACCCGCAACATACAGTTTCCATAGATATGCAGTAACAGGTCTGAGTGATTAAAACTAGTCAAATCATTGTGGCAGATAATTAAATCTTAGCAGCATTAGACCATCTGACTTCATTGCCATATGATAATTATTCCTGAATGCATGCAGCGTTTCATTGTCCTTTAGAGTTAACCTACTAATTCTATTATTCTGGTTCTGGTTGATCGTGATTTGCTTAATATCACAACCTTTGATGCCCATGGTGAAAGCAAAAAAATTGTTTTCATGTCCCAGTATTTATTTCACACATCTAGGGGGAGGAATGTTAAGGGTAATTTCATACCTGACACATACCAAAACCATACAAACACTGACTTGTATGGCTTATAGGTACATTGCTAGTATGGTTGAAAAAAGACATATGTCCATCAAGTACAACCAGGGGATGGGAAACGTCATGATATTCTATATATTTCCATAACCATCAATGGTATTTTGCTCTAAAAAGACATCTAAACCTTTTTTAAAGCTGTCAGCTGTGACTGTTGTGACAAGCTCCTGGGATAGGCTATTCCACAGATTCACAGTCCTTATAGTGAAGAAGCCTTGTCGGCTTTTGAGATTAAACCTTTTTTTCGCCAGACGGACAGAGTGCCCCCTTGTCTTTTGAGGGGATTTTACATGGAACAGCTTTTCCCCATATTTCTTGTATGGGCCATTTATATATTTATACAGGTTTATCATGTCTCTCCTTAAACTCCTCTATTCCAGACTAAACAGATTTAACTACTTTAGTCTCTCCTCGTAACTGAAGTCCTCCATGCCCCTTATCAGTTTTGTGTCCCTCCATTGAACCATTTACAACTCTAGGATATCCTTTCTATACACTGATGCCCAGAACTGAACTGCATAATCCAGATGGGGCCACACCAATGTCTTTATAAAGTAGCAATATTACATCCCTGTTCTGTGAGTCCATACCCCTTTTAATACAAGACAGTATCCTACTGGCCTTAGAAGCATCTGCACCAGTGACTTTCCCAGCTTTACTCCCTCTTGGACATACTGTATGTTGCATGTGGATTATTTTTACCCAGATGCATAGCATTTATCCACATTCAGCCTCAATTGCCATGTGGATGCCCAAACACTCAGACTGTCCAAGTCTGCTTATAACCTACGTACATCCCCTATAGACTGTACTACATAACTTGGTGTCATGTGCAAAAATAGAGACAGTGCTATTAATCCCATCTTTAATAAATAAGTTAAATAACAGCAGAGCCAGAACTGAACCCTGGGGTACACCACTCATAAAAAGTCTGAGCTGCAGTCATTGACCACAACCCTCTGGATACGATACTTTACCAGTTTTCAATCCAATTACAAACTATCTTTTCCAAGCCAATGGACCTGATTCTACCCATTTAATGTCTATGAGGGACAGTGACAGGCACTTTTGCAAAGTCCAGGAACACAATATCCACAGCCTCCCCTCTGTCCAGACTTCTGTTTACCTCTTCATAAAAGCAAATCAGGCTATTCTGACAACTTCTGTCTTAAGTAAAACCATGCTGTCTGTCACTTGTAGTATTACTTGTAGTCATATGTAATAGACTATATACTATGAATAGTTTCAAGTAACCAAAAATAAATCACATTATTTGGTACATACTCCTGATAAACAAAAACTATATATATATATATATATATATATATATATATATTTTTAAATAAAGCTGTTCTGGCTGGAGATATAACTGTCATACTGATCTGGATATAAGACAGAGAAGTAAACAATAGTCTGGAAAGATAACGTCTTCACTTGTCTAAAAAGCCTGCTTAGTCCTCCGTTATATCTAGCGTATTGTCTATTCCTGGCTAAATCCTGCTGGACATTTGATAAATGTTGTGTGTGTAGAAGTGGAAGGTAGGCTCATTAATTGCTTATTTTCCTGTATAAGATTCCAATACAGCTTATGAGATGCTTAATAATATCCTTTGGTAAGGCTCTGATCACATTGGTGTGCTTCTGTTGTTTGCCAGAATTCATCAGATTAGTTTGCATCAGTATTCTTTCTAATTCCCCGAGAAAAATCTGACAAACCTGTTTATAAATAAGCTAGTTTGACATGTTCATTTTGTAAAAATGTTGCTTATTTATTAAAGAATAATAACCAAAATACACCATGTTGTGGTGTAATATATAAGATCTTGATAGCAAATAATTACCTATCCACTGTACAGTGGGTTTCTTACTGCCTGGAGCCCCAACAATGAATGAAGTGGCAGGCCACACAGGCACTTTACCACTCTATTCATCTTTATTGAGAATGCCAGAAAAAGCCATGTATAGCGTTGACATTGCTTAACCATCTGTTCATTAATATTTTATATTTATTAATAGGCTTACTGCCTTAGTATACCATTTTACATACATGCGGTAAAAGACAGCTTGGTTATATGACTAAAATGAACAAGTACTTAAAGTGTTAAGCTGCAAACTATTAAAACACATATCATTCAATGTTTAAAATAAAAGGAATGATATAAATAAACATATTGCCTTCAGTATGTCCAGTCACATTTACAGCAAATTGAGTTCAGTGAAAAAATTAGAAGAGAGGTCAATTAATTTAAATATCCACAGTAGAATTAATTGCAATATACAAATGTAAATGAAATGAATTAGGTTCAACATACAAGTCCTAGTAAAGTAAATTAGCTCATGAAAAGACAGCACATAGCACATAAAAAAAAACATGAATATAAATTTAGTTTGTCTAACTACACATGCTGAAAACAGTAAGACCTTGGACAGCAGTCTGGATGGATACAGTACTATCAGGACTGTGGATGTAAGTGGATAATTTCACTTCTATCAGGACCTTGGACAGCAGTCTGGATGGATACAGTACCATGGACAACTTTTGTGTAACTAGCTAGGGCAATATTATGCCGTGACACAAGATAGGACAAACATTATACAGTGACAAAACAGTGCACAGCAGTCAGTAGTACAGGTTCATTATGAATTTTACCAATTTTATGTTAGGCCCCCATTGTACCAAGCTTATTGATTTAAACACACATTAACACACAAACACATTGACATAACACACCCAAATTATGGTGAAGAGGTTCAGGTGTCAATGACTAAACACCAGAATTGAAAGAAATGTGACTATAAAATGATTGACTGTACCAGACATAAAACAATCCTTAGGCAATATTTAGACCTCATGATCCTTTCTTAGATAGGCATCAAAATGTGCAGAAGGGACAGAACCTGGCTAATGGCATAGAAATCCCATCCTAGAGACCATAGTTTAGACTGTGGTATTTTGGTGTCTCTTTATAACCTTGTTTGAATGTTTTTTCAAGAAGATGAACCTTCTAAGGCCCATCTATTGTAAGGTTTGATTTTTTTTTTTTTTTTTTTTCATCTTGGGAGTTTTGGACCCTCCTATTTTGGCACACCGTCCTGGACTTAGTCTGTTGTTGTCTTACTGTAATTTTTACTTATATGAATATCATCTTCCAACTTTGTTTTATTGCTTAATATATCCATCACTATGGCCATAACCTACCCAACTTTTAATTATTACATTGAGCAGGATATCAGCCTGGTTCTATAACCATATCAATATATGTAACCTAGTGCAATTATGTCCTCATCACCAGATTTATAAAATAAGTAAATAAAACACCTCTGATATATAATGAAAGGTAGGATATCCACTGACTTATATATGTTTTTGGTGTGTGTTTAATTGAATTACACTGTTAATTACATGCTAAGAAGAATTCAGGTAAAAACTGAAACTATCCCATTCCAGAAAGGTCTACCAACTAAAATGCACATTAACTAGCCTAGATTATTACAATTCTTGGATGGTTTTGATGTGGCAAATACAGGGCTGTGACCATTTTTACATTTCCCCAACGTTGGCCTGCATCACCAGACAAAAACTGCTTTACAAAAGCCTGAGGCCTGTAGTTCATTGGGAAACTACAGGCTATCATCATAAGCTGCTGGATCCCCAGTGCAGCAGCCGGACATGTTACTTTTCCTATAGCCTTGTTTTGGAGGAAAATAAGAATTTGTTATGATAATACCACTGCATGTTAGCTACCTTTGATATATGTTCAGTAGGTTCATCAAAGGTAAACATTGCAATGGCAATAAGCTTATATAATCTCTTTTATATAGGTTGGAACTGTACAGCTATAGTTCAGTTTTTCCATGGCAACACTGGTCTTAGCTATGAATCTTTTTTTTTTTTTTTAGAAAAAACACAGCATGGTGGTGTGAAGGTTGGTTTGGGATTTTATTGATCAGAAGGATTTATAAATGATTAAATGTTAGAACCGAACAATCCTATGAACAATAAATGGCATTTTCACAGGGACAAGTGTATGTAATGCATCTGTAGCAAAGCTTCAGTGGTGATGGGGATGAGAGGTTGGGCACCAGTGGATTAGTAGAGCTGTGAAGAAGTAGGACTGCTGAACAGAGGACCTGTTTTTCTACACTAAACTGAAATACAGCCATTAGCACACACATGCACATATTTTTAATCTTCCTTCATGTCTCAGAGCTTTTGGGCTCTAGCTGTTTTTTTTTCCAACAGTAATTAAAAATTGTAATGATATGCCTGATAGCAAACAGCACATGCGTTTCCTCATCCCAATAGTATTTTACTTGTAAAGAAGGGAAATACTAGCACACTAGCACCAAAAGAAAAATAAATGCTGCATGAACAAAGAAAAGATGATCACAAAGTAAACACTATGTTATTCGAAGGGAAAAGGGTTTGCATGTATTAGAACATATAGATATAATCAAAGAAGGTCACAAGCTTGGGACCCCAAACTGGCACAGAGAACCCCTGCAAAGAGCAGCTCTTTTTTTTGTGCATTAAGCACATTCACATATTAAATCCATTTAAATGGCTAAAAGGTAACACTACATTTCAGTTGCGGCTAAAAAGATAAAAAGTATATTACCAGCTGGATCACCCAATGATGAAACCGATTACCTTACAGAAAGAGTTGACAATGTACTACTTGTTATGGTTAATTATATGTGTAGCTGGGGTAAAGGCAGAGGGTGGTATTTTTATGTCAGGTTTTCTAAGTTTAGAATCTTTGAAATCTTATGCTTCAGTCTACTGTGTTTCGGAATCGGTTGCTACTCATATTGGGACTATAATTTTAAACCTTGCAAATGACTGGACAGTTTTTGAACTAACTGTTAATGAAAGGGCATATCATAATGGGTTTATCAAGGTGGTGGAATGGTATGAAAATGATAATTTCAATTGATGCTTAGGACTCCAATGGGAGGTCAGTGATTGACTGCTATCTCTGTATACATATGTATATAAATCAATGAGTGAGCTCAACGCCTGGTCACAGAAAGTCAGGCAAAACATATTTCACCATCACTGTACCCCCCACCTGATTGTCTTTAACATTCTGCACTTTAAATTTATATTGTATTTATTTAACTTTCTGATTCTTTTCATTTTAACTGTGTGAAAGGAACTGCCTATCCATCAGCAGTAGCCAATGATAGGAGTCCCCCGACACCCACTGTTGTGCCTGCATGGTACAGTTCATAAAATTTCATCAAACAGAAAGTTCTGGTAACTGAAAGCATGACTTCTGGACATGCTTCTGTGGAGGCAGCTGTGAGTAGGAGCGGGGATTGGTAAGTAAGGCTGTGGGCTGTGAACCCCACAAACACTGCTATCATTATACTCTGGGGTCTTCTCAGACACCATAGTATAATGGTCGGAGGCCCAGAGAAGGTGAGGAAACATAAAAAACACTGTTACTTACCTCTCCTAGGCTCCAGCAGGCTTCGGGCCTCCTTGGTGACGTCGCAGACGTTGGTGGGCCAGTCCGATGTCATTATGTGTTGCGACGCATGCCTGGCTCACGTGACGTCTGGTCCAACATTGAAGAGGTAGCAGGGAGTGTGCCGAAGCCAGGGAGAGGTAAGTAACATTGTTTTTATGTTTGTATCCTCCCCTGGGTACCTGCTCATTATACTCTGGGGTCTGAAAAGACCCCAGAGTATAATAATTGTTCATAGGTAGTCCACAATGAGGCATAATACTATGTGAAGGGGCCACTATGGGGCATAATACTGTGTGCAGGGGCCACTATGGGGCATAATAGTGTGTGCAGGGGCCACTATGGGGCATAATAGTGTGTGCAGGAATGCAGTTTGTGCGGGGCGGCGATTGCCAGGGGGTGGCCCATGTCAAATGTTGGCCTTGGGGCCCAACCATTCCTAGTTACGCCACTGAGCCTAGAATAGGTACAGTTTATTTATGGCTGTGTTGTTATGGAAACCTGGTAAATTAAATGTGAACTTATATTGGCTGATACACGTGATATGACTGAATATTTAAGGACCTGTGAACTGCTATTGACTAATACAGGTCATAAATAGCTTGGTTGCTATCGAAACCTGGAGTAAAGCTGTGTGCTTGTGGAGACTAAGCACCTGTGAGCTTCTATTGGCTGATAAGGGACATGTGACCGTGTGTATGGCAGTTGGAATATGAGTGAAAGACTTGCAGGCTTGTATTAGCTAATGCAGGTCATTTTTTGGGAATACTGTATCTCAGGAACGGTACATCCTAGAGAGCTGAGACCCAGTCTAAAATCTTCCCGGATACCTGATGTACCTGTGTGCCAAATTTGATGAGGATCGGCCCAGTCATTTGGTTGCGCATAAAGAACAGACAGAAACTCATTTATATATATATATATATATATATATATATATATATGAGATAATAGATATATATATAGATATATATATATATATCTATATATATATATATATGAGATAATGGGATTCCCCATCCTGAGAACTATTGCATCATTTGTAACCACTGCCAAGTATTATCTCTTTTTGTTTTGTAAACACCAATTTCATTATATTTTGGTGTGATTATAGTCATTCTTTGACCATCTTTATGTTATCCTGTGATAAAAAAAAACAACAAACCTGTTTGCCTATAGTACTCTACATAATTGAAAAAAACAAACAAAAACAAAATGTATGAACAATATACAAGTCATACTGAATCGTTTCCCACAACATTATATTTTTGCTCAGCTCCTCCTGCTCTATAACATGCTACCAGCAGACTGGACTACATTTTATGGTGACAGGTTCACTTTAATATTTTAAATTTGTGTTTATTTTGTCTTTTCATCTCTTTATTCTGCATTTATATTTTTGCAACACTGTGAAGGTTCTTTGTGATACATTATGAACACTTCAGTTGACATATAATGTTCTTTTGAGGCAGAACATACATCTAATTCTCAGTATTTGATTTAAATTTATACATGTCTAAACCTAATATGATATATTCAAAGCTATAAAATAATTTTCAACTTCAAGAATGAAACCCAAATTTATTTGAGCTGACCTACTAAAATAAAAAGCTCGATAAGATGCAAAATGAAAACTGTTAAACTGTGTGCCTAGAAGATCACAAAACTGGACAATCTCCTGATGGCTCAGCAAGCTTTTTCCAAATTCTCTTAGTAATAGTACCTTAGGAAGGGCCATTCTAAGCCTGTAAATACATGAGTAGCATTTATAGAAATAAGAATAACATTTGACCTGACTTTCTGCAGCATGTGCATTCTTTCTTCTTACGGGAAAGAGAAATTCTTCTTCCCAAGGTCACAAAGGGTTCATGATCAGATATTAAAACAGGATTTATTCGTGCGCCTTCTCCCCAAGCATCACATAAATACTGCTTTTCTTCAAATCTCATTGTATAAGGCTGAGGAAAATAGTCATGCTCCTTTGATCTATGAGATTTGAGTAGAGGATGGAAAAGTTTTGAAGGTCATTAGAATGTGATCCCATTTATAACAGCTCTTCCAATGTTCTCAGTGATAGGGACCAGTAACCTCTCTATGTAAGAAGGAAAAGGATTGTGTATTGAAAGAACACTAAAGTATTCTCTAAACACATAGAGATTCATGCTTCTAAACACACTGGAGCGTGCAAATACACAACACAGCTTGAGCTTCTACCATCTATGAGATATCTACGGGAGGACTACTGCGAACATACTGATAAGTAGAGATTTCTGAAAGCATTCTCTCAGGGCCCTCTGACAGCTTTACAAGAGGGATGTGAACACCTTATTATTAAATGGGAAACCACAAATAATGAAATGCCTCACATTGTGAAGGTACAGGTGGCTTGTGGAGTTATCAGGGGACAGGCAGACTGTTAATGCACCATTCTCAGAACAGGTAAGATAGCACTGTATGGCATATTAATTCTTTTAAAGTGTTTCATAAACCTAGATTAGTGCAATCGTGCAAGTATACTTATTTACATGTGTAGGACACCACTGCGCTACACTTTTTAAAGAGAACCTGCCATATTCTCTGACTTTTAGTTTTATATACTCTTATACTGGCGCTGTTGCACTTAATCCAACTACCAATTCTGTAGTTTGGCTACCAAAAGAAATATACTGTCAAGTGAATGGTTCTCCACTGTCCAGCATCCCTTGTTATATAATAGGGAGGAATACAATTTTTTACTAAAGCAGGCATGTCAGGAATGCTGACTGGTCCTCTTTAATGAATACATACTTTTGTGGAGATTTCTTTTGAGACCAGTTAAGGTCTGTTTACACACAGAATCTGGTGCTGATTTTGAGGCGGATTCTGATTCAGCCACAGATTCCGCAGCTTGAGACATCCCACTGATTAGGCCCTGTTCATCAGCCGCAGAAAGCTGTGGGGAGCCTGGGGAGAGGGTGGGGGTAAATGAAGAGGAATCTAAGCCTGGTGTCTGCCTCAAATTCATCTCTATTTCACATCATGTGAACATACCCTTTCTTTCCTGAAAAACATCCCACATACATAATAAGGTGCAATTGTCTTTCGAGTGGAGTGCTACTTTATTCATATAATGACACTGATCCTCACTGATGTAAGAGGGGTACAGCAGGGCACACATTATTATTTTTTATTTGTTGTTAATCTCTGTGTTATTCTCATTGCTTCCTCATGCCTTGCACTAGAATGCAATGTATTAGTTTTGCCTAATTTCATTGTAATGATATAATGTTACCAGGTCCTAGCACATTGCTTGGTACTATAAAGAATGCTTCCATATTGTGACAAACAGGTTGACTATTACCAGGCAACTTACATTTTATTAGTCTTACTTAAAGGTTTGGAGTCAAGTGTTTCTGTTTTTCTAGATCGATAATGTTGCTTTATCTAATTTTTCATCTTCCTCAAGTACTTTCCAAGTAATTTTTTTTTCATAGTTTTCATACTGTATGACTCATTGTAAAAGTTTTCATTAATGGAAATGGGAAACAATATTGAAGATAGCACAACAATTGTCTTATGCATTTCTTTCTGCTTAAAAATTCCTTTCTGGTGAAAATATGTATTCTGATTAAATGGCTGAACACAGGTTTTCATCATAGACATGTAAACAGCAGATGATGAACAATAAGGCACCCTGATACCCCAGGGTATCCTTAGCCTCTGATCAAAGATCACCGGGACAGAGCGTCTGGCGGATTACAGAGTTTTAATTTGCTAAACTCTCTGAATACAACACGGTCTGCTACATTAGGCAAGAATCCAAAGGCTGCCATAAAGAAATGTACAGAGAATAGACTGAATTGCCTTGCTGTTGCAGCAAAGGACATTGCATTGACAACACCACCACAGTTCTCAATATATCAGCTGGATCAAGGTATTGATAGTACCCTCAATTACATGTAACGTAGACAATGGAGGAAGCAGAGGTTTACATCAAGTTGTTACCTTCCCTCCCAAAGGGCAAGCAACAGAGGTCCAAAATAGTCTATTTCCCTCTGGTCGCAGCAGTATTTCAAGAACTGATATTGTAAAGCAGGAATGTTATCTTCTACCATGAATAATTGAAATCTTAATAAACCTGCAGTGCCAGTGAATCTATATATGCACTAAGGCAACAATCCTGAATGTGATACCATCAAATGAGATATTTGCTTCTGCATTTCAATATTATCACCTCAAAGTAGAATAAACAGTTGCCCCTGTTTAATCTATAATATGCATACAAAAACAGCAAACCTGGATTTATATTTTCATGCCATCTGCATTTTGATCTTTACACACAAAAGGTATACCTCTCTCCTTTCTAATGCTTTCTAGCTGAGCTGGCAAATGCTAATAAGCTCCATTGCTTTCAAGCCTTAAAATCAATTAGTGGTATATATTAAGCCAGACTTGCTGGGAGCCAATTTAAGTAATAAAAATCTTTTTGTGTATGTCTGAAAACAAGAGGCTGCGATCCAAGTACCAAGACCCATGGGACTGTGATAATCTGCAGTCATTATAAAGAAGGGGCCTCTGTCGGGATAGTGTGGAAACAAGAGGCTGCATTACTTGTATGACCCTCAAATCTGCTCTGCTCTGGTGTACTAAAGTATAGTAAATGGCAGTTACATGAAAAGGGGATTATTCACAATCCTACATTAAATTAAAGGGAAAGATTTAAGAAATGTCATGTTGTGTGCCATTGTTGTTTAAAACTGTTCTATTCCATAAAAGCACAAGTGTCACTTAAAAGTCTAAAAGTCTAAAAGTCTTTTCATTGGGTTATATTAATAAAAGACATTAGGACTAGAAAGCGACAGGACTTACTAAAATGCCAACTGTGGCTCATGTCTATTCAATCTCTTAACTATTTCTTTTACCATACAATGATGCCTATGTTGTGTTTTTACATTTACTGTTGTGATGATTTAGAAAATGTTTCTTTTTATCATCTAGCTTTCATCTTCTGTGCCTCAATACTGTTGAAATGTATTTCTTCGCCAGTTGTGCACAAACCCAGCAGTATCCATTTTATAACTTCACATCTCAGCTTGCACTTGCTTCCATAATGCAAAACTGTTGTAAATTTCAGTTTTAGTCTTGTAATTCTAGTATATATTTCTGTTGTAAATATAGGGTTACTTTCGTATGGAAATGCTTTGAGTCCCATTCCTATCTGTAAGGGTTCTCTACCTAACTCTAATAACATGCCTTCCTGCCAGTGGCACAAAATAGATGAAAAGGAGATATTAAACATAGACATCATAAAGAAAGCAATTGTGAATGACATGAGTATTGCAAACAGTACCATATTCACATCCTTGGAGCCTGTAGGCAGAGACTGCCTGACATCTAAGGACAAATCGATCCATTTTTAACAGCTGTTTTGCATCCATTTTTCATCCGTTCTATATCCACTTTTCTGTTTTTGATGGCCAATAACCAACCCACTGATCCGTCTTTAATGGACGTAACTCAATTTATTTTCATGTATGTTTTTCTGATCTACATTAAAAAGCTGATCCATTTATTTCTATTCGGTCTATTCTGTCCATCCAAAAAAATTACGCGCAAATACATTCATTTACTGTCATTGTTTTAAAAATGGCTGTGTGACAGACGTTAAAAAAAAGAGTCCATCACTTTTTCATTTCTTTCTTTTGAATAAGCCCTTAGAGTCCCCACATAAAGTAGACCAAATCTACAGCCAGGTATTACTATAAAATAATTGCACAATCAAAAAAAAAATTCTTAATCCTTATAATTAAAGACATGTTGGACCAAAATTCATTAGAATGGGTACTAAGTTCATAGAGCCAAATTCACATACAGTAAACGCATCAACAAACTCACAATTACACAAATTGGAAGACTACAAAAAGCATGTATAATAATTCTCAATAAAGTGCTACATGTGCACAGTGGCATAGCTGGGGTGGGTGAGAAGAGCATGTGCCCTAATGTTGGAGGATATGTGGGTGCCGGTCCACACACATTAACAGAGCAGAGCATTGTTATTTACGTCCTGCAGCAGCTGATTTTTGCTGTAGCCGCCTTTCAGCAGCAATCAGCTGAGAGGGGTGCTGACTATCAATCCCTCTGCATCCAAACAGGTCAGTTCGGTGATGTCATATCGCCATGCCACAGGCGCCATTTTAAGCCCCTCCTGGGCTTAAAATAGTCTAGTGCTATTGCACACAATCGAACTCAATAGAACAGTTGTGCAGTGTTGCTAGTGCCCTATGTGGTCTAAATGATCAACCTACAAATACATGGGCATAACAACTCACATGAAAAAGATCCTGCTTCGAATACTCAAAACTAGTACCAATAATACCACAAGAAATCCAAATATAAAAAATATGAAAAAAACCCTAACACACTTATTAGATATCACATCCAAATTAAAACAAAATACGAAAGATTCAAGAGGAGAATAAAAATAGTGTACTGTACATGTGGACATGTATTCTATTAAGTTTCCATACATACAACATTTTTAGAATATCAATACTCCATAACCAAAAACCCTCTCATTAATATAGTAGCTAGCATTATAATGAACTGTATGATATGTGTCCATCAACCATGGTAACACAGCATCTCACATAATAAATAGCTCAATACAGACAATAACTATCTATTCTGAAACCTATATAAGTGTGGGAATGATAACTCGTGCAGTTCAAAAAAAGTTCTGAATATGTCCCAACATTGAGCATGACCTATAACCTTTCCCTTAATTAACATATACACATTTTTAATTTCATATGAATAATATGAATACAGAATATTCAACGTATAAATATGTAAATCTGTTCTTCTGTAGGTGCCCTTCCATTACAACTGCCTCTAGGTCTAGGCCTAATGTGCCTATAGGTAAATCATGGTCATTAAGCCTCGACAGCTATTGGACTGATTCCCATATGTGCATTAATGTGAACAAATAAAACAAGGATGAAACGGTTTATGTCATCCTCTCCTACATTGTATGGGAAGAATGTAAACAATTACTGGATCCCTATGCCTCAGGGTGGGAAATCAGTAACAGCAATTTCTCTGTATTGATCCTCAATTATGTAAACCTGCTAAGGAATATATTTATATAAGCATGAGAACAGCTGTCTGTTGTAGAAAATTCTGTCCAACTGGCATAAGCTACATTGTATTTTAGTAAGTGAGAAAGGATGTAAAAAAGAGAAATGTCAAAGACATGCCGATAAGACTAATTTTTACTAACATGATCACTAACTTTTTAGATAACTTAGACTCATTTACTAGAGCATGTGATTCTGGGACCAAAATGAAATGATACTTTATTTAAAACTGCTGCTGCTTTCTGCCTGAAACTCTCTAAGGCCAGGGTCCCATGTGGTGTAAACACTGCATTTTACAGTCTCTGCAAGGTGCAAGGGATTCTAGTGAATCCCATCCACACACTGCAGAAAAATATGTACAGCGGAAATGCTGCGATTCTCAAAACTGTTGTGTTTTGAAAATCACAGCATTTCAAATATACCTACGGAAACGCTGGCAGTTTCCCTATGGGCAGGGGCGTAAATACTGGGGTAGCTGCGGTAGCGGCTGCCACAGGGCCTGGAACATTATTGGGCCCGGAGCCCTGTGGCAGCCGCTCCTGCGAACCCCACAAACACTGCTATCGTTACACTCTGGGGTCTTTTCAGACCCCTGAGTATAATGATCGGGGGCCCAGGGGAGGTAAGGGAACATAAGAAACACAATAAAAACATAATACTGTGTGCAGGGGCCACTATGCTGCATAATACTGTGTGCAGGGGCCACTATGCTGCATAATACTGTGTGCAGGGGCCACTATGGGGCATAATACTGTCTGCAGGGGCCACTATGGGGCATAATACTGTGTGCAGGGGCCACTTTGGTGTATAGTAGTGTGCGCAGGAATGCGGTTTGCGCGGGGGGGCGGCGGTTCAGGGGAGGGCCCCATGTCAAATGTTCGCCTTGGGACCCAGCCATTCCTAGTTACGCCACTGCCTATGGGTATAATTAAAGCAGAAAGTTTGTAGAGGAAACCTGTGAAAAATGTTGTGGTAAATACCACAATGCATTTCTGGTGTAATTTTTCCTGCAACTTTTTTTGTTGCGGCCTGTTACGTGGGGCCTTAGCCTAAAGTTACTGGGTGGAGAGGGAGGGGCTGGTTTTCCTCACAGCATCTACACACATCTGCAAACAGTTTTCTCTGTGCACTAGATTGAACATTCTGCACATCTCACAGCTTACAATGTAAGAAAAGTTTACTTATATACAGTACTTAAATCTAATTCTAGCAGTTTGTGTTAGTACAGATTGGAGGTTAGTCATAGACAGCAAGTTGTTTTCCTGACTGTGCTCATTTACTGTGTCAGTGGTCTTTTAAGCTGCATCATGCCTGCATGTATTTGCCCTATGTTTGCAGTGCAATGTTCCTAGGTCTCCTATATGATGGTCACTAGGTTTTTCTCAACTGTCTTCTATTTTACAGTTACTCCTGGCAGAATTACATGTACATTTCCAGTGGTAGTAATGGATTGGTGAGGGGTGCAGACTGCACCATGGTATACGCCCCTGTCTGAGGATGAAATGCAGAATACACTGCAGCCATAATGGGACTATTAGAAGCAGAAAAAGTTATAGGACACCACGGATGAAGGTTTATACAGCCAGAGAACAGACTGCCTAGCAAGACTGTGCTGATATTTCAAATTTTCATGAAAACTCAGATACCCTTTAAAATTCACTCTTTTAATTATTAGTGTTGTCACCCTACCCCTTTACATGGGGTATTTTACAAATGCTTTTATAGTGCTTTATTAGAGGACAGAATTGTACCACAAAAAGTTCACTGAGGACTTAAATAATAGGTTACTGAATCTTTGCCATTCTCTATGTCTTTTTAGACATTCTGTATAGCCTAGAAAGCTTTTTTATAAACTTCGTACACATTTAGTGAGCACAGTAAGTCCCCACATGAAGTTAAAAAACAATACAGGAAAAAATCTTTGCTTTTTCTGCAGCAGTTTTCACTGAGTTTTGTTTTTTTTGCATTTTTTTTCTTCCCCTATTAAATATATAGGGAAAATGCTTATGCTTCTGCAGGTAAAATTAACAACGATTTTCAGAAATACATGTGTTTTTGAAAACACAGCTTTTCCACAGCTTTTTTCCCCCACAATGTAAAACACAGCTTTAGATGGCTGTATAAGATATAGCTGTCAGTCACTTATAAGGTCCTCCCCTTGATTCAGAATAGAAAAGGCTTACATTTAGATGAATAAAATATAGGTTTTATGGAATTGTTTCCGATAAGTCTGAATTGCACTGCATTTTTCATGTGACAAGTTCCTGCTAAAGTGTACTAGTTTTGAAAATGCAGCTTTTCTGTGCAGAGCTATAGGAGATGCCATGGTGTGTCTCCACTTCCGGCTCCGAAAGTCACATGACTGTGATAGGCTGGGAACTGTTTGCTGTGACCCAGATCAGCTGTACTACAGTACAGTGTAGGAGGCTGCCTTCCTCCTGCAATTGAGGCTAATGCATTAGCCCCAGTTATATGGGAAATCAGCAAAAATAAATAAATGTAATCCTAAAATGTCCCCCAAAGATTTATTTACATTTTATAATGGGTACAATAAATAAAGGTCAAGAAAAACAAAACAAAACATGACTACTATATCCATGTCACAGACCCCTGATGACACAATAATATGTTTTACCTTTGTAAAAATAACTGTAAGGAAGAGGGAAAGCTATTCAAAAAATGTGTTTTGTAGCAGTTTGTGCTATTAAAAAGTTATGAAATATGTGAAAAAACAGACACATTTCCCTTTATTTTTACATTTTCGCAGATATCTCAATAAAGGAAAAACATGCAAAAATAAAAACTGAAAAATAAAGTGCTATGTGTCATTGAAAAAAGACACAAAAATTATTTGCATAACCCAAAAGAAAAAAATGATATAGCCCTCAAAGCTGCATGCATGAAAAACCCAAAAATGTCCTGAACCAGGGAAAATAGCCCGAACCTGAAGTGGTTAAATGAAATCTCATTCACTATGCTGCTACTGTAAAAGATAGGGTTTTTCCACCGAGTTTCCACAAAATGGGTCATTGGCCTAACTCAATTTTGGTAAGAAACCGCAGCAGGCTTTAAATGGCTATATAAGATATATACAAGATACATATATCTCATATATATAGATATATATATAAAAATGAGTTTCTGTCTGTCTGTTCTTTATGCATGACCAAACGACTGAACCGATCCTCACCAAATTTGGTACACAGGTACATCAGGTGTCCGGGAAGATTTTAGACTGGGTCTCAGCTCTCAAGGACGTACCGTTCCTGAGATTCCCAGGACAGTATTCCCAAAAAATGACCTGCATCAGCCAATACAAGCCTGCAAGTCTTTCACTCATATTCCAACTGCCATACACATGGTCACATGTCCCTTATCAGCCAAAAGAAGCTCGCAGGTGCTTAGTCTCCCCAGGCACACACCTTTACACCAGGTTTCCATAGCAACCAAGCTATTTATGACCTGTATTATTCAATAGCAGTTCACAGGTCCTTAAATATTCAGTCATATCATGTGTATCAGCCAATCTAAATTCACATTTAATTTACCAGGTTTCCATAACAACACAGCCATAATTAGACTATACCTATTCTAGACTCAGTGGCTTAACTAGGAATGGCTGGGCCCCAAGACGAACATTTGACATGGCCCCCCCCCCAGCAACCGCCCCCCTGCACAAACCGCATTCCTGCCTACACTATTATGCCCCATAGTGGCCCCTACACACACTATTATGCCCCATAGTGGCCCCTTCCCACAGTATTATGCCCCATAGTCTCCCCTGCACAGTGTTATGCCCCATAGTGGCCCCCTTTTCAGACCCCAGAGTATAATGATTGGAGACCCAGGGGAGAATGCAAACATAAAAAACAATGTTACTTACCTCTCCCTGGCTCAGGCGCACTCCCCGCAACCTCTTCAATGTTGGATCAGACATCACGTGAGCCAGGCATATGTCACGACGCATAATGACGTCGGACTGGCTCACTGACATCTGGTACATCACCAAGTAGGCCCGAAGGCCGAAGCCGAGCGCAGGAGAGGTAAGTAACAGTGTTTTTATGTTCCCTCACCTTCCCTGGGCTTCCGATCAATATATTTTCAGACCCCAGAGTATAATGATAGCAGTTTTTGTGGAGTTCATGGCCCGTGGACTTATTTACAGCCGCCTCCGCAGAAGGTAAAACGCAGGCGGCCGTGGGTAGGAGCAGGGATCGGTAAGTAAATAGGGCCTGTTACCTGCTGGTGTTACACCAGCAGGTAACGCCTATTAAAAAAAAAACATCAGGGGCCCTCCAGGCCCCCTAATGTCCAAGGCCCTGTGGCAGCCTCTACCGCTGCTACCCCAATATTTACGCCACTGACGGCACTGCCATACAGGATGTCAGCATTCTTACAAATTGAAACATTTTTAAACTACAGCAAAACGCATGGCTGCTGCTGTTGAGCTAATGAAAACTCTCAGCAGACTCAAGTCCATCTCCATTCTGACAAAGTATGTGACAGACAACAGCGAGCTGCTGGAACTTCGCAGCAGACCCAAGCCCGTCTCCAATCTGACAAGGCATTGTCAGCCACATGTCAGCCACATGTACACAGCTGCACTCCATGTTTTCATAACAACCCAGCTATTTTTCTTCACTGCTGTAGGCCAACTTTAAAGGGGCAGGGCACTGTGGATGACACTGTTACACAAGGTCACATACACACAGCTTTACTCCAGGTTTTCCATAACAACAGATCGCAGGTTTTTCACTGATATCCAAATTGAGATATACATGATCACATGACGCTTATGGACCAATGGAAAATCGCAGGTTCTTCAGTCTTGACATACACACAGTTTTACACCAGGTTTCCATAGCAACCAAGCTATTTACAACCTGTATTAGTCAATAGCAGTTCTCAGGTCCTTAAATATTCAGTCATATGATGGGCAACAGCCAATATAAGTTCACATTTCATTTACCAGGTTTCCATAACAACACAGCCATAAATAGACTGTACCTATACTGGACTGCCATACTGGATGCCCAGTGCAAAACTGGCCAATTCTTATGGGGCCACTACACAAACAGAAAATGAAATATACTTGCGCAAAGCCGGGTCCTTCTGCTAGTATAATATATATATATATAATATATATACAGTATATATATATATATATATATATATATATATTTATATACACTGTGAAGTGCTTTTGATCAGTTGGATAATTAAAGCTATTCACTGGAGTCTTTACTTCTTGCCAAATGTTAGACAACCATCCGACAAGGCTTGTTATCTGAGCTTAAAGCTTATTTGTTACAGCGAAAAAGAAACATGTGTGAGAGATCTGGGAACAGTTCCTTATTCCTTGTGATTTGCCTTACTCTATTCAAGAAGAGAGCAAGCTGTCCTGATAGCACAAGAGATCCTCTTAGCAATTATTCACTGTACATAGCAGGCAACAACACTATATTGAACAATGGTCTAGGTGACATGATAGAGTGTATATAATATAATTATTTTATTCTCACACACAACGATCAATAGTCAAACAGAAACATAAAAGCTTATACTTTTCCTGGTTGAGTATTTTTTTCTCTTGTGCCAAGATATACTTTACTAGTTACCAAGCATGAAAAGATTGTTAAGTGTCCTGTATAGGGTAAGATATCATTACTTGGAATGATAACAAGGAATACTAATCAATGTAACAAAACTCAGTTTGTCACATATAGCAGAGCGAAGTTTCTTACCATATTACCAGTGGGATTCAAAATATATGACCAGTGGATATATATAGATCTTCTGGTGAAGGTTCAGTATTTTATGTAAAAGGAACCTGTCACATGGATAATGCTGTCCTATCAGCAGCATAGAGCAGGGGGAGATTGATAAATAGTTTTGCGGAAAATATTCAATATATACTGTATATTTGTTTTTTTATGCTGAGAAGTCAAGGGGCAGCCCTACAGTGAAACCTCTACAGAAAACTACCTTTTTGAGAGAAAACCTCTTTACCCAGACTAAATTTTCTGCAAGAGTTTTTCAGTTTTCCATTTTAGCCACATTCTTTGAGAATAACCCCCACCCCCCCATAGAAGGCCACTTTGAAAGCAATTGTCGGTGGTTGTCTCTAAGCGATACACTGTACTATCTTTTCATCACGGTGCATACAGAGGTAGCTGTCAGTCACAGAGAAGGCCCTCCACTTTGACTTAAATTTAGATAAATAATATACAGTTTTTATGGAATTTGTTCCTACAGTGTCAACCTGCTCAGCTTCTTCTTCTCTATAGCATGCAGCCTGATGTTTAGACAGCATTTTAAATGTGACAAGTTCCTGCTAAAGTGTACTTATTGTTAGAATTTTACTTTCACATAAAGCAATAGTACCTTTAAATGCAAAGAAATGTGGCATCTTCCACAGTTTCCATTTCTCCTGCTGTATATATTCAAAAACCTTAATCCTGAAAAAGCCTGTATGTAGTAACACATTAAATGATAAACCTGTTGAAGGAGAGAGGAGGGGATACAGCTGCAGTATCTCTCTCTCTCACTGTGTGTGTGGGGGTGTGTCTGCATGATATGAGAAAGGAAGAGTAAGGCTACATTCACATGACAGTGAATACTGGCCGTGTGTCATTCATTTAAGCAAATCCCATCCACACATTGCAGAAAAATACGCACAGCGGAAATCCTGCGATTTCCAAAACCATTGTGTTTTTGGAAACCGCAGCATGTCAATTATACCTACAGAAATGCCATTTTCCTATCGGTATAGAAAAATTATGCATATTTCTGCCGCGTTTTTTTCCCACAACGCTTTTTCTCTGTGGCCCGCTACGTGGGGCCTTAGCCTTAAAGTTACATCAGGTTCAGACAACACAAAAACATGTGACAGACAGTTGTTAACTCTTTAGAAGTGTTACATTGGGACACTGTACATGGTTATACTAATTCAGTGCCAACATATATTAATATAACCATTGCTGTAATTTGTGCAGACTTATCAAAAAGACTGCTTCACAATGAAAGAGAAAGCCCATACAATATTGACTGGAAAGGTTAAGGCTAAATACAGATACAGATACAATATTTAGCACTTCAGGCAAATATGGACTTTCTCTTGCCTTCTAGAACAGTGTGGCATTATATTATATTGAACCATGAAATCTGCAGTTTCACATCAGCAAATAAATGAAATGTAAAATATTTCCTATTTTTTCAATAGTTCATTCAGTGGCATCTCTTTCTATACTCAATAACCTGAAATCTTTCTGTTCATTAAAATTAATATTCATTTAATTAATGCTCATTTGTTATATACATAATAAAAATAAAAAAAAAACACAAATCTCATATCCCGACACATAACATAGGTCTTGAAAATCTTTGAACATATTCGTAGTATTAGACTAAGTTCACATGTGTGTCAAAGCCGCTAGAAACTGCAGGCAAAAAGCCCTGAATAATGGTTTTTTTCATCTTGCAAAACGAGAAACACTGGAATGGAAGTCCAATGGACAACAATTATAGACAATTGGATCTTGTGGGCTCTGTTGGTGTTAATATCTGATGCTCATGTTGTTCTGCTTGTATAATGAAGCAGTACAATGGAATCTAGGACTGATGTGAGCCTTACAGTTAAGTGCTTGCAACTTACTCCAGTTTCAATAATCCAGAGCACATGTTGCAGAGCATCTATCTTTCCTGATGACTTGCAACCATTGACATGCTCTATTTAGCTGTATGTAAAGTAAATTTCTATATACATTTTACTAGATATACAGTTTATAAGGATGTCATTCTAGTGAGCAGTGCTGAGATCATAAGCTGAATGAACGTCTTGTACGGTTCTTCGAAGCAGATGCTGTGTTGAGTGAAAAGGGGAGATATCATCAGATTAAATTGACTACACACATATTGCTATACTCTAACACAACAAGACATGCAGCAAAAAACACAACAGTAAACAACCTAAACAGAACAAAAAGACAGATGTAAAGCCTGAAAACAAAGTCAAGTAAAATGGTAAAGAGGCTCTATAATAAATAAACTGTATTAAAATAATAATCAATTTATATATGGCTGTCTGCTATATATGAAGGAAAAATGGAGGAGTCAGAGTCAGTGCTTTGGCATACCAACTCCACATCCTTGCAAGTAGTAGCCGTTGTACAGTCAGTCTGGCGGCTGGCAGCACAGCCCTAACCTTAGGCCTGGCAGAAAAATAAAGAGTGTGCATTGTAGTGCTACATAGACCACATCACTGCAGCCACGTAAATGCTGATGTGGACTATCTACAAAATCCACAATACAAACAACTATGCTCCTCAGCTTCAGACCTCTTTCTCCATAGTCATCAGCCCTATTTTTGCTTTGTTGGCGGATTTCCCCCACAATATACTTTTACAGTGACCACACGTTGCTCTGCTGCTGCTTGTGTTAACACAGAAACTGCTGGCCAATCTACTCTTCCAGCTGTCACTCACTTTGCACACAGACTGGGTCATGCACATTTAGTTGTTGTTCAGCATCATAGATTCAGTCTTTTGCTGCTAAGGTACCCACTACCCACAATCTCATCAGGCTCCTTTACTAGCTGGGCCCCAATTCTCCAGTTCTGCTTCATATACAGGTGTAGATCATGACGTCTGCTACCTGTCAGATCACACATCAAGACTTAACTTTACTTTAAATAGCCCCTCTAGTCAGTTACTTTCTGTCTGGTAACCATATACTCTTGTTAACTCTCTCTAGTCCTTAAAGAGGACCTTTCACGTCCTCATGTATATGCGGTTTTACATACCGCTAGAAAGCTGAAAGCGCGCTGAATTCAGCACACTGTCAGCTTTCCCGTTACATGCCCCGGGGCTGGAGATATTGGGGTCTAAATTTCACCATTCACCGTCAGAAGGGCGTTCTTGACAGTCTAGCTGCACTGTGAGGAGCGCCCTCCCTGACTGTGCTCATCCATAGCACTGTACTGGGGTTGGGGGGGGAGGCGTTACTGACAGCTCAGCGTCATCACTGGGCTCCTCTCTCTGTCCTCGTCTATAGTCGGCTTTCTAGCGGTATGTAAAACTGCATATACATGAGGACATGAAAGGTCCTCTTTAATGCCTTGTCTATTTGGGTCCCTCTCTGGGCTCAGAAGCTATACACTTGCCAGGGGTTCTCCCCCTCAGGTTATTCCCCTCTGCTTAACTCACTTCTATTGTGCAGGTTCACGTCTTTCATGCTTTCTTTCAATCCAGCACATAACTTGGT
Organism: Leptodactylus fallax; assembly: GCA_947044405.1. Taxonomy (NCBI): domain Eukaryota; kingdom Metazoa; phylum Chordata; class Amphibia; order Anura; family Leptodactylidae; genus Leptodactylus; species Leptodactylus fallax. The sequence goes on from CAMRHE010000097.1 coordinate 4,125,435, forward strand.
GTCTTCCTCTCTGTAAAGGCACTGACTCGTCTCACTGGGTTGGGACGCTCACTCTTTCCCTGGGTCATAGGATCCTATTGGGTGAAAGATTACATTCAGGGCCGTACCTTTCATGCGGTGAGGTGAGCTTCTAGCCTCAAGTGGCACTTTCCCAGAAGTGTAGGAGGTAGAAGTTCAACCTGCTGCCCTGCACTCTCGTACAGCCCCACACACTAATGTAGGTGGGGATTGTGGTGGAATTGTACCCACATACACTGATGTGTACAGTAGCCTCTGGTGTGGAGTCTTCTCTCTCCCTTCACTGCAGAACACATTATATGATCATGTTACATGACCAAAAGGTCCTGCAGTGAAAGGAGAAAGAAGACTCCGGACAAGAAGAGAAGGTAGAAGCTAGAATAGATGGGTAATCAGATGCTGCCTGGTATGCTTGTGGATCTTGTAGGGAGCTCTGCTGTTAGTATGAGGCACCACCTACTATATCTACATCAAACCAGGCATTTTGGGGTTAGGGATGCATATAGGAGAGGCATAGATAGCCTCTACATCAACAATGCAACACCAACTACGCTGTATGTGAGGCCATAATTATGCCCTTGTTCTTTGCTGTGTTTACGATTTGTAATGTATTCATGTCGAAATTTCAATAAAAAACTATTGAAACGAACAATGCAACACCTGAAAATGCTGACGCTCCGGATGTGTTAGCTGTGATGGGCTGTCAGGCAGAGTCTAACCAGACCACACAGTTAACACTCCCTGAGCCAAGGCAGCGCCACCTACTGGATCCCTGACACACCTGATTGACACTACTCCATTCTAGTCTCAACCAAGAAGAGAAGGAGGGTAAGTGTGAAGTGTCTGTGTGCTAAGAGAGTTTATGTGATCTGTAAATACAGTGGGGAAAAAAAAGTATTTAGTCAGTCACCAATTGTGCAAGTTCTCGCACTTAAAAAGAGGAGAGAGGCCTGTAACTGACATCATAGGTAGACCTCAACTATGAGAGACAAAATGAGAAAACACATCTAGAAAATCACAAGAATTTATTTGCAAATTATGGTGGAAAATAAGTATTTGGTCACCTACAAACAAGCAAGATTTCTGGCTCTCATAGACCTGTAACTTCTTCTTTAAGAGGCTCCTCTGTCCTCCACTCATTACCTGTAGTAATGGCACCTGTTTGAAATTGTTATCAGTATAAAAGACACCTGTCCACAACCTCAAACAGTCACACTCCAAACTCCACTATGGTGAAGACCAAAGAGCTGTGGAAGGACACCAGAAACAACATTGTAGACCTGCGCCAGGCTGGGAAGACTGAATCTGCAATAGGCAAGCAGCTTGGTGTGAAGAAATCAACTGTGGGAGCAATAATTAGAAAATGGAAGACATACAAGACCACTGATAATCTCCCTCAATCAGGGGCTCCACGCAAGATCTCACCCCGTGGGGTTAAAATAATCACAAGAACGGTGAGCAAAAATCCCAGAACCACATGCGGGGACCTAGTGAATGACCTGCAAAAAGCTGGGACTAACCTAACAAAGGCTACCATCAGTAACACACTACGCCGCCAGAGACTCAGATCCTGCAGTGCCAGATGTGTCCCCCTGCTTAAGCCAGTACATATCCGGGCACGTCTGAAGTTTACTAGAGAGCATTTGGATGTTCCAGAAGAGTATTGGGAGAATGTCATATGGTCAGATGAAACTAAAGTAGAACTGTTTGGTAGAAACACAACTCGTCGTGTTTGGAGGAGAGTGAATGCTGAGTTGCATCCAAAGAACACCATACCTACTGTGAAGCATGGGGGTGGCAACATCATGCTTTGGGGCTGTTTCTCTGCAAAGGGACCAGGACAACTGATCTGTGTACATGAAAGAAGGAATGGGGCCATGTATTGTGAGATTTTGAGTGCAAACTTCCTTCCATCAGCAAGGGCATTGAAGATGAAACATGGCTGGCTCTTTCAGCATGACAGTAATCCCAAGCACACCGCCAGGGCAATTAAGGAGTGGCCTAGCCAGTCTCCAGATCTCAACCCCATAGAAAACCTTTGGAGGGAGTTGAAAGTCCGTGTTGCCCAGCGACAGCCCCAAAACATCACTGCTCTAGAGGAAATCTGCATGGAGGAATGGGCCAACATACCAGCAACAGTGTGTGCCAACCTTGTGAAGACTTACAGAAAACGTTTGACCTCTGTCATTGCCAACAAAGGATATAGAACAAAGTATTGAGATGAACTTTTGTTATTGACCAAATACTTATTTTCCACCATAATTTGCAAATAAATTCTTAAAATATCAGACAATGTGATTTTCTGGATTTGTTTTCTCATTTTGTCTCTCATAGTTGAGGTCTACCTATGATGTCAATTACAGGCCTCTGTCACCTTTTTAAGTGGGAGAACATGCACAATTGGTGGCTGACTAAATACTTTTTTCCCCCATTGTATATGCATCAGACCATCCACCAAATGTAATTCGTTAAATGAAATTCCATATCATAAATGCAATGTTTCAGTCATAATAGACCTTTCTCAAGCCAGATCTGTAGTCTCAGTATCATAAGGAGAGTAGTGGTGGTGGTGGTGTTTAGACTATATAGACACTGTGATAAATCTGGCATATATTCAGACTGCCTGTCTAAATTTGAGATGAATAGTGAATCTGGGCCGATATACTCTGCATTTTGGATGAAGTCCTTCTTCAGGCTAACTGAAACTTGTAGAGTAAAACCTGACAACATAATAAATTAAGCATAATTTTTGTTAACACTGTAAAATCAGAACTGTATTTTGAATCTCCTGAATATGTAAAAGCTATACCACATATGACTACATAATGTCTGTGATACTCATCATGCTGTATAGGATCTATACACGCTGTAAAACTGAAGCATTCACCTGCTTTGACAGATAACTCTCCTATGTAGTTATCATGATACGTTACCATATGTTCTACCTACTTAAGGTGATTTTTTTTGCAGACGGATTTTGTGAAGGTAGCCACTATAATATTACTAACCCTAAAACCCTAAAGCATTTATCATGTATGTCTATGTCAACATTTAAATGTATCACAAGAAACATGTATTAATATTAGTCTAACTCTGTAAATACAAAGGGAAATGCTTGTCCAGTAAGATGAAGGGTTAATGAAGCAATCCGGTGTGTAGGCAAGGAGAACTGCAGATTTCAGTCAACAGACAGCAAGTGGCCTATTTCACTCGATGACATGTATGCTTGCAGAATAACTAGATTGTGTTAATTACTGGAATTGGCAGGAAGGTACTCACTGTTCTTGTACATTTTACATAACAGTCAACAATACATTATGGCGCTTAGATACTCCTCTCCTACAGAAGTGCGGGTGAAAGGGGACAGGTTTTGATTGGCGCCACTGTTATATATGTATCACAAGGCATTATGGGAAAGGAGCTGGGGAGCTCATGCGCCCTCTATTGGATGTAACAAATCCTCAATTTGCTTTTGACTCACCGAGCCTTGAGACAGCAAAAGGGATTTTAGCCAAGCCAATTTCACTTATCTGCATACAGCGCTGTTTCCAGATCGTTGTCCTTCATCAGTACAGAGCAAAGTGAATTGGCTGGCTTAGTGGGAGGCAATGAGTGGGTTAGGGACAAGAATCTCTCACATTGAGGAGAGCACCAGTAAAGGTGTGTAGAGATTTTAATTGCCTTTTGCCCTCTACTTAGCATCTACATATCACAAGGCATTATGGGAAAGGAGCTGGGGAGCTCATGCGCCCTCTATTGGATGTAACAAATCCTCAATTTGCTTTTGACTCACCGAGCCTTGAGACAGCAAAAGGGATTTTAGCCAAGCCAATTTCACTTATCTGCATACAGCGCTGTTTCCGGATCGTTGTCCTTCATCAGTACAGAGCAAAGTGAATTGGCTGGCTTAGTGGGAGGCAATGAGTGGGTTAGGGACAAGAATCTCTCACATTGAGGAGAGCACCAGTAAAGGTGTGTAGAGATTTTAACTGTTATATATGATCACTCAATGTGTAACACATGCAACACAAGACCTATTTAAAAAATAATCTTCAAAAATAACATTCAGGAGAAAAGCTGAGCTCACCATATGGTGTTAAAATTATTTCCATAATCTGCCAAAACAATCTTTTGGGGGCTGAGAAGAAAAAAAAATAACATCCCACACGCTTTAATACAGTCACTGACTAATCCCTGGAGAATTTCACATTGAAGCTCTCATGACTAAGTGGATCCTCCTGCATTCTTGTTAGTACAGAGATGGACAGCTTCCCTTACATGCTGTTATTAACAGTAATGTAATTATTGCTTTATCCTATTATATCCACTCCACATAATTCCTGCAAACAGGTTTAAATAGATGAATTTCAACACCCACTTAAGTGATCATAGGTTTAAGATGATATACTGTATCTTACCACCACATACTGTACTGAGGTTGAGATCTACATGAGGAATTAGGGTAGGTTCACGCAATCCCATCTGTCAGAGGATGAGAGCAACAGATATTAAATGACAGATGCAGACAGAACCCCTCCATCTGAATTTATCCTGATGTAAAAAGTATGATGGAAGTAAACAAACATCGTGGAAAAAAGCATTCGCCATGTTGTTTGCATTAGAGTCATTGGCAACGGACACAGACCGAGGGGACTCTGACACTAATAACAGTAAAGTGACCATTGCCTTAGAAGGTGAGGAGATGTAGAAAGATGAGGAGGGTAGGAAGGAGTAAGGGGTGGTGCTCCAGAAAGGGCCAGAAGAAGTACAACCATAAATAGTGGGATCTGCATGTACAAACCAGCAAGTTGCGGATACGAGTCATTAAGACCAAATGTGATAGAGTACTCTTGTCTATGTACCAGAATAGAGGTTAGCTTTTCATTGACCCTATACACAGTACACCTCAGCCATCTAATCTTAGGCCTGTCCTTAATATTAATAAACATATTAATTGGCAAAAACTTTATTATGCTTGTTATACTCCTGTCTGTATTTTAGATGAATGTCTTCTTTTTAATGTTTTCTAAAATCTTCTACTCTTTTTCAGAAAAAGAGTTGCCAGACTCCTGAAAACCATATCTGCTCATACAATAATTCATTCTTATCCCAAATTCCTGTATAATTACAGGGATATTCACATTTAGGATTTTGTAAAGCAAACAGACAACATAAAAGGAAGTCTGTCAGCTGATTTCATCCCCTTAAACATGTAACAATGTTAAATAGGTGTTGAGGAAACAAGGTCCAGAACCCCCATAAAAGTCCAAGCATACCTGAGAAAATGAATTTTGATTCTTTATAAGGAATCTGTCACCATGAAAATACAGTGTAAACTGCAGGCAGGATGTGCGTGACTGAGCAGGAGGAGCTGAGCAGATTGAGAGATGGCTTTCTGGAAAACAATTCAGTATAACGTACCATGTATTTATTTATTGATATCTCTGCTTTTTTATGTTTAGAAACAGTAAGTCATGGGGGCAGTCCTATTAGTGATTTACAGCTATCTCTGTATGTACACTCATACATGGAGGGCTGAAAATCATTGATAGTACCACAAACTTTAACCCCTTAAAGACTGAGACAATTTTATCTTTGCATATCTGTTTTTCCTCCCCACCTTCCAAGAGCCATATATTTTTTTTTCAGTTCACAGAGTTACATAATGGCTTATTGTTTGCGTGTCAAATTGTACTTTGTAATGACACGATTCAGTATCCTGTACAATGTACTGGGAAGCTGGAAAAAAAAATCAGAGTGAGGTGGAATTGGAAAAAAAACACATTTGCGCCAATTTCAAATGGGTTTAATTTTTATGGTGTTCACTATGTGGTAAAAATGACATATTACCTGTGGGTCAGTATGATCATGGCGATATCAAATTTATATAGTATTTATAATGTTTTGATACCTTTTAAAAAATTAAAAACTTTGCAAAATAGAAAAAAAAATGTGTCGCCATATTGTGACACCTGTAACTTTTTTAGATTTATGTGTCTGGAGCTGAGTAAGGCGTGTTGTTATGCAAGACAAGATTTTGGGGAAGTTCTGATGGTTTGATCTCTTTTTATTCCATTTTTTATAGGAGGCAAAGTGTTGAAGAAAATCGCCATTTGGCTATTTTGATTTATTTCCCCACTACGATGTTCACCGTATGGGATAAATATTTTTATATTTTAATAGTTCGGACATTTTGGAGCAGGGTCACCTAAAGCATTTATGTTTATCATTGTTTATTTATGTTTATATGTGATCTAGGGAAAGGGGTGGATTTGAGCTTTTGTGTTTTTTTTTATACTTTTAAAAACTTTTTTTTTTCTTTTACTTTTATTTTCAGACCCCCCCCCACCTTGAAGCCTAGGGTGTCTGATCGCTCATAGTAATAGTACTAATGCATTGCAGTGTATAGGAAAATCCATTCACTTCTATTACACACTGCCTAAGGCAGTGTTTAATAGAACTGATGTAATGACAAGCCTGGGAGCTCCCAGCTGTAATGGCAACCGATTGCCCATGGCCGCAGTATCTAAAGTGTTAACAGCTGCGGTCGGAGTCGGCGGGTGCTGGCTGTATTATACAGCCGGCATCTGCCGTGTATGGAGAGGGCTCAGCTGCATACATCCCCATGTGACCAATGACGTACAGGTACGTCATTGGTCACTAAGGGGTTAATAGATATTCTCCATCTCAGAGGCAGCCAGCGCAATGAGCAGAGGATGGGGGTGATGAGGTCATGTTGTGGTTGTTTCGTTATTAAACTCGCTGCAGCATTTTGGACTAGCTGAAGGCAATGTATATCTGGAAGACATACGTATAGGGCATTACAGTAGTCCAGACACGAGATTATAAATGTAAGGACTAGCATGGAGAGATCTGTTGGAATAAGGTGTTTTACTAAGAAGATTTGATAATGGAAGGTACCTGGTTCCTGAGAGACAGTTCCCCATCCATAACCACGCCCAAGTTTGGCACATAGTGTGTGCTTTTCCATAGTGAATGGTGCATGCTTAGTTTGTTTCCCCAGCATTCTTTAGCAATGTTAAGCATTTTATAGGGTCAAATTTTCTGACAGACTCCCTTTAAACAGCTGAAATAGCAGCTGTATTGGATGTTGGCCTACATGTCCAGAAACTGATATCATGTCCAGGGATTTTCTTTATTTTATTTTAAAGGAATTGACCATAACATATCATGTGGTACTTACATAGGATGAAAACCATAGAGGTATATGTAAATAATAATGGAACAGTTGGTTTATATTTTTCTTTTTGGTGACCCTACACTCATTTTACTATATGTATAATTTCATACATATTCCCAGATATCAGCTATACAGTATATTGTTTAAATGGGCAGAGATATTCAATGAATATTCAACTGACTTAAGATGTTCTTAATGCCCTGCTGAGCACAGTTTCATGCATCGACTGTTTCTGAGCTCATTTAACGTATCGCAATTGCACAATGATGGCTTCTGTTTCAATTTTAGTTGGAAATTCTGAGACCATCATCTAGCTGACAGCAAGCTGAAACATTTCCCTTTGAAACAACAGTCATTGACACACCGCATCTGATAGGAGATGATAACATATTGCTGCATAGTGACTGGCCTTTTCTGATATTACATTTTGGAGTGTCTTTGATCTGCAAAAATTGCCGCATATTTCTGAAGTCCATTACACACCACTATGAAAAATGTTGATTTATCTGAAAATTAATTTCTTAAACAGAATGGGGATGAATACTATTAAGGTTTATTTTATAATATATGTTATATGGTTTCATAACATTACATTCTAACTACGCAATTATTCACAATATATACACAATTACTGTTGACAAATTCTTAAAAAAGTTGTACAAATAAATACATGGATATGTTTTTCTACATTGAAAGTAATGAAACTCATGCAACTTTACCCAGCAGGTGACCAAATAGGGGTGCATGAAGTCATAAAATTGTGAGACATATGGCAGTGTTCGTGCTAGGTGATATTGTAACTTGGACAGTGTAATCTCAGGTCTAAGAGATGTGAGTACTATTGCTTTTTCACCCTGAATTATACAGAGACAAGGCAACATGTGAGCATCTTGGACCTCATCTACTTCTACTGGAGTTAGCTCATCATGAATGATATAAGTCTTAATACAGATGGAAGAAAATACAACATTGATGCAAGCCAAGACAAAATAACAAACTAATAAACTAAGCAAGTCTAGCAAATGTGGCGAATATGATTCCTTTTCAGATGTGTCCACACTTAACTGATCTACAGTTTTGTTAAAGACTAATTTTACATGAAACCATTTCAACAAAATATCACAACATGCTATAAAAATGCTTGAAAGGTTCCAAATAATATTCCCACCTAGGGCTGGGTAATTATGGCCCAAATCAAAATCACGATTAATTGAACTTTTTACCTCAGTTATGATTAATGAACAATTATTTTAGAACACTCCCATTTTTACATACCATGCCCCCTAATTATATGCAACCGAATTTTGGTTTCAGTTATTCAGCATACACTTAGTGACATATCCTTTAGCCAAAGGGAGTGTCAGAGAGGATGGCATGGTAAAATAATTGAAATAATTGATGTGAGCAAGTTCATTCCATTAAATGAGCTGACTTTTGATTTTCGGTTATTTTTCTATTAATTGTCCAGCTCTATCCCCCCCACCCCCACCCTTTGGTGTAGCCACACAAAGACAAAAATAGGAAAGTTAGCATATCACTTTGTAATATCTTACCATTAAAATATGTTGAATTAGAAAAGCAGCTTTATTGTGATACACATATCTGGATATGTTCAGTTAAGAAGACATGTAAGGGAGGACACTGTATTGTGAATAGACTGCAACATTACACTAAGATCAAGCAACTTCTTAGTATAGATGATTTATCTCGATCCAGATGGAACACGCACCTACAAAACTTGCAATGCATGACCTATAGCATATTATAACATACTGTATAGGCTTGAATATAAAAATAAAGATTCATTGGAGAACATGGAACTAAATGCTGTATGGATATTTCTATTTCTCTACTATATATCCTTCTTCCTTTCACAGGAAACCTTAATTCATAGAAGCATGATTTCCCTATTCCCCTATTATAGCTCATGCCACAAGCGGGAGAGACACCTTCCTCTGTTTTAATAGATAGTATCTTCATAGCACTCAATTACTACAAGGGCTCATGCATATTATAATGTAGCTTTATACAAAATCAGAGTTGTGTAGAGCCCTAGTATGACACCAATAGACTTCTAGGAGGTCTTCCATGTGTTTCACATTTCCCTGTATGCTCTTTTGGATGCAGTGTTATGGAGGTATTGTTCAAGCCCTATGTCTAGTGTAGAAAACTGAGAAACTGCACCATATGGAGCACCATACGGAGCAAATGGAGTGAATAGAGCTATGTAGTATAAAGGTACAGGAACTTCATGTGCCTCACATGGTCTCATAGACACAGCTTTACTCTGTGTATGATGCCTTATTATGATCAAGACATTACAGTTAATGTGTCGGTTAATTCTTTCATTGCAATGGCAGGTTAGGGCTTCTGGGGTGAAATAACTTGTAAGTGCTGCTGAGTGTAAGCACTGATGTCACTACCCCTGACCTGCATGACATATTACACTACACATAAAGAATAAATATATTTTCGGCTGATATGTAAAAGAGATACAGAAGAAAGAATATGAATAATGGTTCAACATGGTGCAAATAATAAAAGGGCATACTTTGGTCATATAACCAGCGCAGGCAAAGCTTTCTGTAGCTTAAAGCTTGTAGAAGTAATGTAAAAGAGGGATGGCAGCAGATGTTGGATCGGCTACAGGTGCCACAAGGTGGTGTATAATTGCGGCAATTAGCACCCATATATCACTGTTCAGCTGCAATCATATAATGTTCACTTGGTTGCTTCAGCAAAGCATGCAAGATGTCACCTACACAGTAAGCATCTCCATTAAATAGTCCCATCCCCAAATATATAACATACTGCCTGCTGTTCATGAAGAACCCCAGATGTTCCTCATCAAGTGTCTCATTCATCCCATTAATAAGAAATATCCTGCATGCAATTTACCCATATATGTGTTCTGTAGGTTTCTTCTTTGAATCTCTTCATGAAGGATTTAAGAAATATTGAAGATAGTATATCTGAAGATCTTTTGGTTATATTTATGATATTGTCATTTTGCTTATTTATTTATTTATTTGTGAAAATGCAAGACATTTACTAGAACTGACAACAGCCATAATGACTTTTGTTAGCTATTTGACATATTGCTACTACGATTTCATATAGATTAATTTATAGTAAAACATGCTTTTGATAAATAGGACATTTTTTCTTTGTGACAATTAAGCTTTACTGGAAATTATTGTCTTTATTAATATTAACTTAATGAGCTTATCTACTAAATACAGTTGTAGAAATAATGTTATAAATTAAATAATAAAAATAATATCATTCCAAACCTGAAATCATGACAGTGACAAATGAAACAGTCCTGTAAATGATGTTTATAAGCCATTACAGTTTTGTTACTCTACATTTACGTTTATCCCAACATATAAATATTGTGAGGGTTTTAGTTGATATTGACAAGGAACAATTGTTATTTTTGTGCTTATACCTCCACCACCTTCCATGCTTTAGTCCTGGGCCATTAATCTGCATAAGAAATATTTACTCTACTGTATCTAATAACTAATGGGAGAGGTGTAGCTAGGATTCAGCATGGCCGGGGTAATATCTTTGGCTCTTCCTCACCAGGCACCTGTCTCAACTTTACCTCAACTAAACAAAGTCCTTGTCCGGCTACTACCCCCAATTATAAAAATCTCCTAGAAATTAATAATGCTTCTGTGTAATCCCCAAAGATTAATAATATCCCCTTTAATGTACCTTGCATTATTAATGCTTCATAATGCCCACTTGTATTAATAATGCTTCTTGATGCCCCCCCTTATATAAATTATGGCCCCTCATGTCCACCTTATATAGAAAATGCCCTATCACTTTATAATGATACAGCCCTCTAATGTCTCTGTAATATAAATAATGCCACATCATACCCACCTTATAATGATATAGTCTCCAAATCTTATATTTTTTTCCCCCCAATATTGGTTTCCTCCGGGTACTCCTGCCATACTCTAAAGACATACTTATAGGGAATTTACATTGTGAGCCCTACTTGTGCTGAGTGATGACAATATTTGTAAAGTGCTACGACATGTGCTGGTGCTATACAAGTAAGCAAAATAAAATAATAATATAAATAATGTCCCCCTTATATTAATATTCTAGTGTATATGGTGTTAATATATGGTGTTTATAGTATAGATAGTGTTTAATGTGTCTATATGGTATTTAGCATATACGGGTGTATAAAAAATAAAAATGGAAATGGAAAAAAAGTGGAGAAAAGCCTATTACACCTATTACACCTATTAAAGAGATTTTCAAGGAAACAGATATATTCTTGATGTTCCAAAGCAGTGCTGAGTTCTATCGACTCGTCAGCAAAAGTGTTCTCTATTCCACGGTCAGACAGAAAATCCATCAGATGATCGTACAAAGATCATGCAAGTGGTATTAGGCTAGGACTACACAGCAATATTTTCAGCAACTCCCGTCGCATGACCAAACATCACTAGGGTGCCCTGTGACTCCTTTACTAAAGTTAGTGCATTGCGATCACTAGTGTGCGAAGTTGCAGTCACATCACACTCATGGTTTCATACGACTCCATTAACTAACATTAGTAAAGGAGTCACAGGGCAACCTAGTGATGTTTGGTCATGCGACGGAAGTTGCTGAAAATATTACTTTGTAGCCATAGCCTAACACTACTTGCAACTGTAACTGTGCTATTTTTATGCCACCTTAGCCACTTTTGAAAAAGTGGATGGGACAGGGCGTGAGTGGATCTAAGACCTGCACCTAAATCACTCATTTATGACAATGTTGATGAATTGACACCCAGTTAGCTGGTAGATCAGCCTCTGGAGCTGTCAATGCAGATGGTCAGTAACTTGTGTTTGTCTGGTACCATCATACAGAGAGGAGAGAGAACCCTCAAGGTGATCAGAGCAGGCAGTGCAAGGGTGAAAGCATAATTGCTCAGGACTTGTAGTGATAAGGAAGGAGAGAGGAGTATTATTATGACCCCCTGCACAGAGAACACATCAAAGCCTGTGTGCTCTGCTGTGTGAATAGATGGAGCAGGAGCTTCCTATAGAAGCAGCAGAAACAATAATCATTCATCCTCCCTGACACATTAATATTAGAGCTGTGTTTCTCCACTGGAACCCCTAAATGCTGCAGCCTCAGCTTCCCAGCAATTTGTCCCCATGACCTCCCCACCAGCCCAGATCTATTCACCTCCAGTTCTCTGGAAGTTCTAGACTTCCCCTCCAGCTCCTGTTCTCTCATATGGCACATAGAGCAAGCCCCCACCCTGCTAACTACATGTTATGTTCAGTGTGCCAATTAGCAATGGCATTTCATTAATAGTAAGCAGTCAAGATGAAGTCCTTCGATCTCCATAGAACGGGGCAGCGGGGAAGCAAAGTTATTGGGGTGGGAGAGGATTAAAATTTTTATTTTGTAAGTCTGAAGTTACACTTTGTATGCGTGGCATAAGATATGATGAACTGAATGAATTAGAAATTACTCTCAAATACAAACCTGACAGGCTGCTAAATTTATACTACCTTTATTTTTGGACTAGACTTCAGTCCAATATTTCAGTAACAAAAGTCTGAGAAAAATATAGAAACAGCAATGGGCAGTGATAAAAATATTTATCCCTCAAACGAACTAATCTCAGGGATACATTGCAATTTTCTCTAGCTTCTTAACAAGGTTGTAAAGTAGTAGCCCCTTAATCATGTGTTTGCTCCTTTTCTAACAGCCACTCTTGTCCAAGGCTGTGTCTGGTATTGCAGTTCACCCTCATCCACTTGAATGGGGTTATGTTGCAGTAGGTACGGCCCATGGACAAAAGCGGTACTGTTTTTGAAAAAACAAAAAAGAAACAAATCTTTAATTTTTCATTGAATGGTTTCTTTTGTGTTAAGATACCTTAGTACATTTATCTGCAGAATTACAAAAAGAACATAGAAGCAGTATGATATCATAGTGCGCCAAATAAAAATCTTAGTACAATAAAAAAAAAACTCAGCTCCGTTATTCTTCCACACCATAATAGGATTTCTAAGTAGTTTGTCAGGATTTTAAAGTTATTCATGATAGGCATTGTTTGGTGAGATGCGTGCTACAGTATGTAAATCAAAGTCTGCTGAAGTGTATGCATATACAGTGCCTGCGAAAGTATTCGGCCCCCTTGAACTTTTCAACCTTTACAAAGTATTAACTTAAGGGGGCCGACTAATTTGGCAGGCCCCACTTTTCAGTTTTTTATTTTTTACAAAAGTTTAAAATAACCAATAAATTTTGTTCCACTTCACAATTGTGTCCCACTTGTTGTTGATTCTTCAGCAAAAAATTTAAATGTTATATCCTTATGTTTGAAGCCTGAAATGTGGCAAAAGGTTGAAAAGTTCAAGGGGGCCGAATACTTTCGCAAGGCACTGTAGGTAGATCATTGAAATGCAAGCTAACAGTGACTGATTTTCTAATATAGACTGTTCCCCTCTGGCCCAGTTGCAATGTTGAGAGGTATGCCTTGTACTCTGATATGACTTTCCAATACTTTATTGTAAGACAAAATATTTCCTGGCTATTTCTGAATACCCATTTTCTTTATGTATCTGTGAACTTCTGGATATGGATTACACTAAGCAATGGATATCAGTATATCACCACTGCTGCTCTCCTCCTGTAACATGTGCACCGGCTGGCTCCTTCCACTTCTTTCTTTCATCTTTTTAGGTTCAAGTCACCCACAATAATGACTGAAGGCTTCTTTTTTTCTACAGGCGTTTGAAATCTAATAGGATATGCTGCTTTTAAACAGCACTTAAGGAAGGAATAATAGGGAGTAAGAAATCTGACCCAAGTATTGCAAAAGACTCACTCACACAATATTTCTATTGATTCAGAGAAAGGTAAACACATGTGGCAATCTCTGGGAAAATAGTTCTTGCTGACCTATATAAACCAGTATCAGATTAGTGCCTGGATCAATGACATACTGGACATACTAGAGTCGAGCTTGTTCAGTTTAACACTCTGCACCTCCAATTTATTTGTATTGCCTGTACAACTTTGATAAAGGGCTGGCATGTCAGGGACACAATGAACATGTAATTAGATATAAATATTTGATATAGTAATTTCAGGTGTCATGGTGGCTCCATGAACAGAAACTTCTGGCCCGATAAATAGGAGCAGTGCATAACATTGGTATTTTCAAACCAATATCTATTTTTTTTCAGTTTGCAGCCACCAACCATTATCTAAATGCCATGCCTTCCCTGGAACCCAGTGCTCAAATTAGTTCCTGGAACCCCCAGTAATGTCAACAGATTTCTTTGTCCAACCATATCCTTTCTTTTCAGTGGCCTCTGCTGTTGACTAGATGACCATGTAATAGATGGCTTGGCTGACTGTATTATTGATGAAGGTAATGTCTCCCTATGGCATCAATATGCACTCATCTGCATGAGACAACTCCCATTTTTATAATATTTCATTATACTGCAATTCAGTCCCTCTGCATACATATTTTAGAAACTAATGGCACAAGCATATAGAACTGTATATAGACACTGTTTAAATTCCACCTCTGTATACAGTACATTAATATAGAGCTTCTCAAAACGTTTTTAAGTCAGGTCTCAACAGTCAATCCATTGTAATGCCAGGACATCACCAGCAAAGTAGTACAACTATGGAGCTCCAAACAAATGCCACTGTGGTGTACATGTAATACTGTAGCACAAAAAGCAACCAAATAGCACAATACAGTACATGAAATACCTATACCAACACCTAATACCACAGTAAAAATACCAAAATACTCCTCAGCAGTACCAAATGCCAGTCCCCAGAAGAAAATATCTACCAGAAGAGCTAAGCACCAAAGTACAGCACAACATCCCGCCCTAACAGTGCCAAACAAATGCTTCTGTGCAGGACAAAATACCTTTGCAGAAGTGCCAAACAACACAGTGCAGCAGTATATCTCACCTCAGCCACACCAAACAAATAACACTGTGCAACACAAATTAGCTAAGCTGAAGTGCCAAAATACCACAGTGAATCATCAGCGGTAGCAGCATTGCCCCCAACCTTACCCTCCCCTAATGGCAGGTACAGTCTCCCCCTCTCCATCTCTAGCCAACTTACATTAGCATTCTCCCTAAGCTTACAACAAATCATTCCCCAATTCCACACCTCCTGCACTATCAGGAGCACCTCTCAACAGAAACAGGAGATAAGAGCCTACTTCTAGTGCCAGTCTATGATGCCTCGCCTCCAGACTGGAGTATTCGGCCTGCCGACTCCGGCCAAACTAGTCCCATATGAAGGACTTGTGGACTGCATTGTCAGTACAGTTTCTGCTTTACAGTCCCTGCTTTGTGGAGAAGCTTACAACCGTAGGGACCTGCAACACACCAGCAAGTGAGCTGCGCCTCACAGTTTGAGAAGCACTGTACTAACATATAGACAAACATATATAAATGAACATGTTTCTTAGTTTACAGCAATGCAGTCCACATAGCTAGGTTCAGAGACTAAATTCCAAAATAAGCTACACTGAAAAGTTGGAGAACTACACTTATTTGTATAAGTCCTACATGTAAAAACATATACAGTATACTATAAACCCCCCTAATAAACCCATATCATTTCCCAAACAAAAAGATCTTTTGGACTGAACTGATGATACAACCATTTCTAGGTCCAGGCACATCAGACATCACCACATCATTTGGCATTGAGTTCTATAGTCTCACTGCCCTTACTGTAAAGAAGCCTATGACTATGGTAAAACTTTTTTTTTCCTCTAGAGCAGGGATAGGCAACCTTCGGCACTCCAGCTGTTGTAAAACTACAACTCCCAACATGCATACTTGCTCTGCTGTTCTTGGAACTCCCATTGATGTGAATGGAGCATGTTGGGAGTTGTAGTTTCACAGCAGCTGGAGTGCCGAAGGTTGCTGACCCCTGCTCTAGACCATGCCCCCTTGTCACAGTTACAGGCCTTGGTATAAAGAGATCATTGGAAGGATCTCTGTACCGCTCAGTCATATATTTGTACATCGCCCATAAACATTCAATTTTCCAAACTTAACAACCACAAGTTTGATATCTGTCTTTATACTCTAATCCACACATCCCCTTAATTACCTTCATCACTCTCCTCTACACCCGCTCCAGTTCAGCGATACCCTTCCTATACACAGATGCCCAAAACTGTGCATAGTATTCCACATGTGGCCTTACCAGTGATTTGTATAGACCACGATTTTATTAGCTTTGGTAGCATCTACCTGGCACTGGTTGCTAAAATTAAGTTTACTGTCCACTAATATCCCCAAATTTTTTTCAGTGGTAGACTTACCCAATGTTTTATTATTTCATACATGATTGTAAATTTATCCATATTAAAACTCATCGGCCATTTCTATGTCCAAGCTTCCAGCTTCCCTAAATCTCTCTGTAATATTATACTATCCTCCTCTATGTTGACTACTTTTCAGAGCTTAGTATCATCTGCAAATAATGAGATTCTACTCTGTAAACCCTCTATCAGCTCATTAATAAAAATATTAAAAAGAAGAGGACCCAGTACTCACCCCTATGGCACCCCACTCGTGGCTGTGACCCAATCTGAGTATGTACAATAAATAGGTGACAGTGATTAGTTTATATCTCAATTTTGTGCTGACAGACTCCCTTTAAGCCAGTCATACACATGAGATAGCTTTCAGCCACATATTCAGCCATATACATATCAGCCGTACCTGATTCTTAATGCACTTATCTATGACAATTTTCCCCAAACCACATTTTTCATTGGTAGACTATAGAAATATGATCTATACATGGTTTGCCCTGTGAAGAATGAAGGGCAGCTAGTAGAGCCAAAAGCATGAAACATTTTCTTTATAACCCTCACGCCTACTATAAAGCAAAGCTCACTAACCCTTTACCATTGTGTTATGACCATCAAAAACTACAGAGGTCACATATCCATTAATAAAACATTGGATCCATGTGGAAATCCCATTAAAATAATGTTTTATTTAAATATTCTATGTAAGCATAAATTTTGCATTCATGGCGGTATTTTTTATTCTACACCAGCAAATTCACAAGTTTTAACAGGTCATGACATTTTGCAACGTATTTACAAAGTAGGAAAGTACTCTTTCCAGAAATTCTAATAATTTCAAGCAGAAAAGGTAAGGTCCATGTTTCAACTGGTATCATACCCATATATGTCCAGGCAGTGTGTAAAGTGCATGGAAAAGCCTGCACGGGCTACACTTTGGATAACGTTGACTTGAATGCATTTGTCTCATTCAAGACTATTATATATGTATATGTTAGTTAATGTTACCATTCTCTTTTCCTGTCTTACAAGTCATATGATATACTGTATTATTCATAACCAGAAAAAAAAAATTACACTGGAAAACTATATGTAGAAATATGAATTCAACTTAGTTTTACTTCATTGCCAGCTACTGAAGGTAATGATTTCAATGAATACTTTATGACGTTGGCAACATGTGGCAGTGCACACTACAAACACATATGTATTTGCAGAAATATAGTAACTTCTAATAAGAAGAAATATGTTCAGGTTATCAGTATTGCATCAGATCATCTGACTAATGAACCCATTAGTCAGATGATCCATGCAGATCAGGTTGTGTCTTAATTTTACAAATGCTTGATGGCTATGTGATCCTAAATGATTAACATGGAAGCTCAGGGCGGATAGGATAAATAAATAGTTGCAAGGGAAATGGGGTATTTGTCACTTAATGTGATTCATCAGACCAGTCCACCTTTTGCATGACCCAGAATTCATGCTCACATAACTATTGTAGGAACATTTGGTGGTAAACACTCTGATCGGCCTGCAGCTACAGCGCCCCAAAAGCAGCATGCACTATGGGGGAAGTTTATCAAGACTGTGTTTCCGATGCCAGTTTGATCCCCTGTGTGCCACAATGGATCAAAGAGCTATTTGACCTATACCACCAACTTTTAGTACAAGTTATAATAAATCTGCTTGGTGACTGGAAGCCCCTCTCCTTACAACTAAGTCCATCAAGCATTGCGCACAGTATGTTATTGGTGGTAATATTGTAGAAATGTTTAGTACTGTGGACACACATTCAGTTGTTGTTGGTGCAATATTTCAAGCCAAACCCATGATTGGTTTGTAAAAAAGAGGAGCACCTTCTGTTGGTGATCCACATCTGATTTTGTCTCTGAAAACTGCCTCACCAAAACCTGAACGTGTGCTTATCCCTACCCTACTTTATTTATAATGTTAGCTAAAATAAGTCCTGATAGTCTGCCAATAATTTTTTACTTCCCGTCCTATGTACTCTGTTCCAGATAAGCCAAATAGTTTCAAGCAAATCAAGTTACATCTCAGGACTGTGCCTGGATGGGATTCAGAATCCGCAAGGAATTGAGAGTGATTAAACAATGTCAGACAGGCAATCCTAAGAGCTGCATCATTAGTCATTAATTTAGAACGTAATGTAATGGCACTAATAATTAATGCAAATGAGACCATTCCCAGTCCATGCACATCACTAGGCGAGATCTGCATGGTGTTACACAGTGCTTGCTACATCTCCTGAGCACCAGAACTGGTCGGCATAACTGGACCTAGCAATAGAGACCTAGGTCTATAGCTACCTTCACTATAATGATATACACACAGTGTCTAGCCTCAAAAATATCTGTGTTTCTTGATCAAAATTAACAACCAATAACATTTCTACAACCAATAAGGACAAAGAACTTCATTGGGTCATTGATTGGCAAAGTTATTTGGATCAGAGCCCCATATGCATCATTTATATTCTCTTCGGAGGCCTGATACTGTGCTACACAAGGCTATTGAAAGGGCGAGAAGTCTATTTTCTAACATTTACTGGGAAAGAATGAAAAGTCTTATTGAAGCATTTATAGAGTGGAGGAAGTAAATACAGAGGGGGGTGTAAGACACAGTTGTGGGTTTAGTTTAATAAAGGCCACTGAAGTGTGTAAGCAGAAAATAATGTGCTTCACAGCACAAATCTAAGCATCATGGGTGTCTACTAAAGCACAGCCTGGTAACTGTCAGCTTCAGTCCGGCTGATGTCAGTGCAAGCAGAATGGCTGGTGGTGCACACAGTCTCGATTATACAATATACTGCATGATGTAGTCCTCCAAACTTACCACAAGTTCCTCTTACTGTACCTGAAATTTAGTTATACATGTTGAAATGTTGCCAGCAAAAGCACTGGAGTGTATTCTGTACTTGATATTATTTTAAGTAATAAATATTACTATTACTCTAAAGCAGTACTGATATTCTATGCAACTGTCACCTCAATAAAACATCCCTCCAGATAAAAATGTAAACTGAGTGGTCTTTCTCTTGTGAGCTCAGATTTCTGCTATGGACACTACATATGTGCTCCAGATTTCTCCTGGCTTCAGTTTTTGGAAATATAATACTGTAGCTGTATGACAGCTATCATTGTCACCCTGTCACTTAGAGGGTCTCCCTCCTAGTGGAAGTTGTAGTAGGAATTCATCTGCCCACTCTCTGCTCTTCCTATCAGTCATACTTTGATCTCCCTTAAAACAGATGGTAGTGTAGGGCAATATAATGGCATTAGGTAGGGAGGAAGTAGCTAGCTTCTCAAGAAATCAATACTACTGGCTACCAGAGACATAACAAAAATGAAAAGAACTGAATATAAAGTCCTAGCAATTGCGATGCTGGACATAGTGTCTCTCCTTTTGTTAGCACATGATCACCATGCAGAAGGGATTGAAGGGCTGGTATTAAGGATGTTAGTGCTGGAGGGTTGCTGGCATTCACAGCTGTCCTCCAGTGGGTGCTCATACGGGCACAGCTTTTTTTGCAAATGCAATCACCATCACATACATGTAGGTTGAAATGTGTGCAAGTACTATGCCCGATAAAGTGTGATGGGTTTAAGAAATACTGTATACTTTATCTTGCTCCTGTCCACACTCTCATATCCCCTACAGTAGGCGTATATATATATATATATATATATATATATATATATATATTCAGATGTTGTGATATGTACAGTATATATGTGACACTTTACTATCAACTTTGCTGTGGGGAATATGACAATATTGACCATCAATGTATCTATTATCTATCACTAGATGTGTCTACTAACATACTTTAGATGCAAAGAGACTGTTTTAGAAAGATGATTTGTACCTATATTAATGAATATTTTCATGCACACAGTATAATCTGTGTCAGTCCAGGCTATACTGTATCTTTAGTGTTCCTGGTTCTAAGGATCTCATTTTTTGTGTTGCATATTATCATCTAACAGAGTGTCATTTCAGAAGTCATGTTGTTTTTGGTCAAAATTTGTATTCGGAGTTATTACGCCTTTTAAGAATAGCTGCCCAATTTAATCAAATGCTTTGTGAATCTGTGATAACATGAAACCATGTCCTTCCCTCTGTTCTCAGCCCTTTCAAAGGAATGCAAGATGAAGGCTGAGTTATGGATACAGCCAGCTGATTAGACTAGTAGACTTTAAAGATGGCTGCCACCCAGTGGCCAAAGTGAACACCGACTGAAAATATAAAATATAATGAAAAAAATATTTCATAATATGATGTCTCAAGGTTGTTCCTGACCATAATACTGTAAAAGTACAGTGCTAATGGAAGATTATCGGAATGTTGTACTGTCTACATTGTATTCATAGCACATTTAATTATATTATCCTTTATTTGCTAGGTTAAAATGTTACATTGCAGATACAATACAATGTAAAGCCTGCCTGTTATTATGTGTACAGAGGCTCCACGCATGCAGTCAGCTGCAGTATTATGTACATACAAGCTGGCAGGACATGTGACAGGTTCCTGGGTCTGTAGAGAATACAACTACATCAAATAATAGGGAGAGATTGTAATGCTCTCAAACACTGCAACTCCTCGCTCTGCTAGCAAAGATTACGTCTGCTCCAAATATAAATGATTTTGGCACACCAAGAGAACTAGGCATCCTAATGCCTGTAAGCCATCTTGAGAAGATTCACGGCCACTTAAACTGGCACTGCTCTCCAAATCCAGCTGTTAGAATATGCAATTGTCAAAATTATTTTTCCCTCAGTGCAATTCTTTCCATAAATAATATTTTAGGACTTCTAGGTCAAAGGGAGGACAGGTCAAGATGAGAAAGAAAATCTTATATGTCGGATGAGACAATAAATTCCAGCATATAGTAGTAGGCTAACCTCTAACAGGAAATATAGTTGAATCCTAAACCTCTTAGAAACTAATTCAGGTCCAGTGTACAGTGTAATATAATGTCCACTCTTATCTATTATAGTTGAAGAGATTTATAAAACATAATATCATTTTGGGCTTCTGATGTAATGCTGGAAAGCAAAGTAAAAAGCAGATTGACCTACATTAACCCCATCACTCCACAGACATTTTTTTTTGCGTTTTCATTTTGTTTCTACACATCTTCCAAAAGACATAACTTTTTTATTTTTCTATTCACAGATGTTTAAGGGCTCATCTTTATGGGCCAAATTCTACTTTGTAAGGCTACCATTTAGTATTCTGTATGATATACTGGGAAGTTGGAATAAAATTCATAATGGGGTGGAATTAGAAAAAAACAGCATTTGTTATCTATACTTGCACGTTGGTACAATCACATCAATACTAAACTTATATTGTGTTTGTAATGTCTTAATACTTTTTTAAAAATACAAAACTTGACAAATAAAAAAATTTCTTTGGGTCACCATACTCTGACTGTAATTTTTTGTGTTTCGTTTATAGAACTGTGTAAGGCGTCTTTTTTGCAGGGCAACTTGTAGTTTTTATTTATACTATTTTGGGGATTGTCTGACATTTTGATCGCTTGTTATTCTTTTTTTTGGGGTGGAGACAAAAACGGCAAAAAAACTGCAGTTCGCCCATTTTAACTTTTTTTTTGTCATCATTCTTCAGATGCCTTGGTTGCATCCAATGTGTTAAAGCTTGCTGCCAGAGAGGATTATGATCATTCACCATATGGGATAAATATTTTTATATGTATTTCATTTTTGAATACAGTCATACCTAATGTTTTTCTTTTATTTTATTTATCTTTACATGCCATCTGGAGAAAGGGGTGTGATTTTAAATGTTATATTTTCTTGATTTTTTAAAAAAAATTTAAAAAATTTTTAAAAATGTGTTTTTTACTTTTATTTTTACTTGACTTTAATGGGTCTGATAACCTAAACAATATACTAAAATACTAATATATTGCAGTATAGTACAATTCATTGACTTCTATTACAAGCTAACTAGGGTCTACAGCAGCGACATCCTGTAAGGCTGCAGTGGCAATTCCACATGCGGTCATTCTTCAGATGCCTTGGTTGCATCTGAAGGTGTTAATGTTTGCAGTCAGAGAGGACTCTGATCATGAGCATTGTAAAACAGAGGAGATCCAGCAGTTGTTGCAGCCACTCAGCCCTTGAGTGGGTGCCATGTTTAAAACATATACAGCAGATGTTAGGAAGCGGTTAAAGAAGGGTAATGTCCTGAACATTAACTTTTCATTCACTAAATATTAAACGATTTGTCCAGGATCAGGAAAACATGGCTGCTTTCTTCCAGAAACAGCACCTATGGATAATGTCTGGTATGGCAGTTTAAAAGTGGTGTTCAGGTGTATTCTGGCTCTTTGTTCTCTGAACTTAATGTGTTTTCTCCTAATACCCTGTTTACCGATTTTGGCTTACTCTCCTGGTTATCCAGTCTCTTGCTGATTTGGCTTTACCTGTGAACTCTTGAACTCAGCACTGGCTTGGACTTTGGCATTCCTCTGTTTTAGATTTACCATATTTTCCTGTTTTTTTTTTGTTGTTTTTTTTTCACCTTGTGTATTACTCTCTTGCAACAGGGTTTCTGGCTTTATTCTTAGTTTACAAGTGTACCTGTTTTCTGGAACCTTGTCCCAGGGTTGCAACCTGGGTCTTGAAGCAGTCAAGTCCATCCTGCTTTGTGGTGGGCTCTGATGAATACATTGGGGAAACTCTGCAAACCAGGGCAGTAATAAGCATAAGCAGCAATTCCATAACAATACCTCTAATATTCAGCTCTATATCCCCATTTTCAAGTAATCATTGTTTTATTCATATAAAAATAACCGAAGCATAGTTCCATAACAAAGGTATAAAGCTCCCGCCCTGACAAGGGCAGTCCCGAAGCTTTCCCTAGAAAAGCCCAATATGCACCTCCTCCCGACGCATTTCACCACCCTGTAACGGGTGCTCCTCAGGGGAATATGGAGGAAGAACCCAGTGGTTCAAAGTGAAGGTTGTGCTACAACCCCTTGTGCGGGGGAGCTTACAGCAGTCCCTCAGTGGAGCTTTATACCTTTGGGTATTAGGGAAAGAGATAGATATTCCTCCTATGATTCTATCAGTTCCCTATACCCATCCTTTGGTACAATTCCTGCCACATTTGGACCCACTACAGTCCACCGTTGAAATCGGTAAGATTGTTCCGATTATTTGTCTATTTACATGCAAATTAGGACCTTGTTGAATTTTTAACTATTATATTAAATGTTAAGTTTTATCTATCTTTTTGATATGTTATGAATCTATGCTTCTGGTAATTAATTAACTGATCCGTGAAAAGCTAGTTATTTTGTTCTTCTTTTTTCAGGTTCATATAAAAATAAGGTGAAAAGCGCTTTGAGGGCGCTTGCCTGGGCTTTGGTCTCAATTCTAAGTTCCCAGGCAAACCATGGTTCCCCCTCATTTGAATATGAATAAAATTGATTTACACGAAAATGGAGCTGCAAAGCTGAATGACAAACAGTATATTTGGAACCTGTTAAACACCTCTACAAGATACTGTGATTAGGTTTCATTAGAAAACTCTAAAGGCTCTAAAGTTCTCACTGTAACTAAACATTGCCAAGAAGAGTCTGTCCTGTACACCTGTCTTCACTCTGTATTGCCAGTATGTAAAGCAATAGCAGTTGCCAAAGTGTGGGAGGGGGCACTTCAAATAGCTGTATCTCTAGTTTTATACCACCTATAACTGTGATCCTCAGCTTTCATATCCTACCAGGTATTGGTAGTTAGAAACACAATTGAAAATTTGAGCTTTATATGCAAGAGTTCATGTAACAATTTCAACTTTCATAAGACACGAGAAGTGCTGTTCTAGGAGGTATAAAATCGGAGACACCATTATTTGAAATGACCTTTCCCCCCACTTTGGCCACTGCTATATCTCTACAAACTGGCAAGTAAAATGTGTATGGATTTTCCCTGGCAGCAGCTTAATTAGAGGGTTGGTAGGCAGAATTTTAGTGAATGTGTTCTATTAACAGGAAGTAAAATAGGTTAATAAAGTATATTACAAAAATGTTCAACAAACACACCCCTACAAAATCGTAAGAAAAAGGAAAGGGGGAATGGTACTTACACTTTAAATATACAATTGCTTTGTGCATGAGCTGCATTTAGAGATTTCTATGCAATGTAACTAATTCGTGCCGTATTATCCATAAATGCCAAACAGAGATCTGACATGTCCTAACAGTATGCTGGACAGCAAAGATCAAGCTTACCTATAAAACACTAGTGCCTACCTATGAAACTAAAAAGTAGAGATGATAAACCTTAGCATTCAGACTGTTTAACCCATGTAACAAAAGACTGGTGGCCTTGAGGGTACTATTATACTGGCTGATCCAGGCCAGAAATAGTGTTCAACAATGAGAAACATGTAGATTGTCGCTAATTTGCATTGGTCTATTTCCACATCGGCCTAATAAGCTCGTTCAGCGGCAGCGAAATAAGACAGGACAAATATTGGGAATTAAACTTCCTAGCAGTGCTTGTCCCCTATAACTATTCTGATTATTGGGTGGTCTATTAGGGCATTAAAGGGAGTCTACCATCACAAGCATAGTCAACTGCCGCTCCCATGTTACAGGGCACGTTACAGTGATAAGAAACCTACTTTTGAAGCAATATGTAAATAAGGCAGTTGGTTTACTTGAAGCATGCCTGAAAATCCTAGAGCACTGCTCTTGCCATTCAGACCCCTCGCCTCTCCTGCCTGAGATTTTGCAGAGTAGGATGAGTGAGATAATAGCAGTGGGAGAATCAGCAGACAGAAGAAGAGAGAGGTGTGAACAGCAAACGTGGTGCCTGAGTACACCAAATACCTCATTTGCATATAATTTCAGTTATTTTGCTCCAAATACACAAAAGTAAAATACATAAAAAAGGTACATTACTTATTATTGTAATGTGCTCTGTAATGCAGGGGTGGCCATTGAATAAGTTTGGGAAAGTGGAAGACTCCCTTTAAGATATGGGAAAGACAGCCTACCTGATTAACAAACATGGCGACTGTATCTAGCTCTAGAACAGATACTTAAGGAAGATTGTGCACAAAAATATTTCTTCTAAGCAGATGGGTAATTTCTTAGGATTCATGCTGGTTACAGTGTGCCAATTATCAGCACCGAGATTAGAAGAAAGTTGTCAAAAAAACTGTACTAAATAATACAATATTGTTAGAATTTCTAAACAAAATTCCTTTTTTACATGTCTTCTAAGAGAGATATCATTAATTGTGTGCATTTTGCTCATCCCATTGACTTTAACCACTTCAATACAAGGCCAATGTCTCTAATAGACAACATTCTACCACAAAAATGTCATACTAAACAAAAAAGAGAAATTAAAGCATTAACAATAAACAATATATTGGAAGATTTACTGTGCAAAGTAATGATGTACAAAGTGATGATCTAAATAATGACATGTCAATTTTTACCTACATAGGATGCTTATTTGCTATTTATTTTCCTATGCGATTTCTGCTAGCCCACTTTTTAGGGGATAGCTATTATATGTGACTACTGCTTTGCTACAGTGCCTACAGACAGCCTAGGGTTGTCTATGACACACTCCCAACTCATCATTAGTCTAGGTTCCTGGTCTTTCTCTCCCCGTATAGTTTATCACAGGCTATCATGCATTGAGAGCTGATTTCTAGTACTGCAAGAGTAAAAATATTATAAATACCAGTATACTATGTCACCAGGAAATAAAGAATGATTATCAGGGCACTTCTGCACATGTACTGAGGGGAATGAGCCTTAGTAAGGGGGCTGGAGGGTTTCTGAAAACATAAATCCAATAATACCATTTTATTAAAGTGGTTTTCCCATCTGAAACATTTATGGCATATCCACGAGCATAATCACCTCTGGGACCCTCACCTTTCAGGAGAAGAGGGGTCCCCTGATCACATATAGAGGTAATACATTAAAGAAAAACAAGGTGGATTATGAAGTATTCTACTTGAGAAGACAGTACAACATGAAAGCAATTACAGCCTTGTTTGTTCGGAATTTAACATAATATAGATAATCAAAAATGAGCCAGTTTTCCAGCCAAGATTGTGAAATGAATAAATATTATAAAACATAATCTACATGAGGCTAATCTGGTACAAGATTTGATATATTTATTTATGTATTGGAATCTGTGAAGCTGAAATTGCAGTGCAATGGGTTAATCCTATAAGATGCTGTTGCATTCAGTTGTTTTGTATGTGGATCAGTGGGTCCCAGAGCATTTCTACAGCACCTCGATACATGATTGACAGGAGATATTTGTGATGCATATTAAAATAAACAAGGACAGATACTTCTGACGGCAGCTTGTAAGACATGGTATAGGACGGACTGCTTGATAGACAGTGGTAAGCCGCTGCATTTGTTATTCAGAGACAGATGCTTCTGTGTCACTTCACTGACCTTCCTGCTTTTCACTAAGTGAAACTTTACTAATTGAAGGTTCATCTAGCTATCATGTTTACTGTTTCTGAATACATCTAGAATATCATATAATATATAATATAATATATAATATTTAATATTACACACGGTTTTTGAAAGTAAGCATGTTAAAGTGACCAAGGCAGCTAATACAGGTCTTAAGAAGTCTTGTTCTACGCCTGGAACTTCCGTATATTAATAACAGCTGTAGCCTTCTATCAACAGGCGACTATGGTAATTAAAACAGCACTGAGGAAAAGATGGCTTGCAGCACAATTAATTCGCTCAAAAATAATAACAATAATTCATTGTAATGTACACCAGATGTCTGATACACCTGTTCGTTCTGCTAATGTTGGATGATCATTTTGAATGGCGGCGAAGCACGCTAAAGCAAAAGTCTAAACATAGATACTTGTCCTTAAATGCAACTCATAAAACTAATGAGTAATGCCACAGTGCGCTATCTAGAGGTAAAGTTTTCTTCTTGTAAGTTATATAAAAATAAACATTTACAAGGCACAATATGCTGCACAAATTGGGATGTCGTACTAATCTGCAGTATGGAGCAAAATGAGAACTCATTTATATTAAGCATCCTATCAGATTTGTCTAAGAAAAGGAAGAACAGTCTATTTTCAGAAACAGTGCCATTCTTGTGTCTAGTGTCTGTCTGGTACTGCGAAAGTATATTCACCTGGAGGAGAATTAGGCAGATTTGTTAGAATTAGGCAGGAATTTGAAGCAGGTTTTGGAAGCTGATTTTGATGCGTTTCCTGAAAATCTGCTTTAGGTCAAGACCCCACGTAGCAGAAATGCCGCAATTTGGCATGCATGCCGCCTCAAACACAAGCGATATTCTTCCATATTTACCACTGCTGCCTCTCACGTTACTCTGTATCTTAAACAATGTACCGTATACTTTAGTGTCAGTTTATGCCCCCAATACCAGGCAACAAAAATTTATATCTACATTAATGGCTAATGTGACTCGGATTCAACATGTACCTGTTATTATGACAGGAGATTTTAATTCTACTGTTTGCCCATCTATGGATTCTACCTCTTCGGAAGTGATGCACGAACCGACCCCACTTGCCTCTCCCCTTCATAGATTTAATCTCTTTGATATTTGACGCATACATCACCCTTGGGAGCGAGAGTTTACTTTTTTTTCTCTCATCCCCATGAAATTTATACTAGAATAGATCTTTTTTATTGATAAACAACTTATCCCCAGAGCCCAGTCTAGTTCTATAGGTATGAAACGTGGATTGATCACGCCCCAATAACCTAACATGTCCAAGAGCACTTCAGTAGACCCCCTGACTCTGTTTGGCGTTTGAACGAGTTAATCCTTCTTTAATAATATTGTCAACCTACCACTCAGGCGCTGGAAGATCACTTCCTATTTAATGATAATAGATAGGTGAATGATGCAACCCTTTGGTGTGCCCATAAGGCTATGATGAGGGGCCATTTTATTAAACAGTCATCTCATGCTGACAGGACTAGAACTCAGCTTGAACTCACATTGAGAACTCAGCTTGGTGATTTACATAGACAAAATAAACAAAGCTTCTCTTCTCTCAGAGCATCTCATCAACTATGATCTTCAAGCATATAAGCATGATATGTCACTACGCAGACTTAGACTTTCTCATTATTAGTTTGGTAATAAGCCCAGTGCCCTACTTGCCAACCAACTTCAAACAAAAGCTATAAAAGCTAGAACCCCCTTTCTATATGACAAACGAAATAATAGAATTTTAGACTCCAAGGGTATGGTGGATACTATAGCAGAATACTACTCTGCTCTTTCTAACATGTCTGCTGACCATGCTATACCCCAATCTCAAATAGGCGATATCTGAGCATTCTTAGATGGCCTAGATTTACTGACTTTGTCTCTCTCTCAAGTCCAAACCCTTTCCGTACCATTCACTTTGGAGGAGGAACTTCATGCTATTTCTACAATGAAAAATAAAAAGTCCCCCTGCCCTGATGGATTGTCTAATGCATTATAAAACCTACCCATCTGTTTTGGCCCCATTTTTGCTTCGAGCAATTAATCACGTACTTCTGACTGGTACTTTTCGTCCCGAGATGCTTCAAGCTCTTATTGTTACCCTGTCGAAGAATCTAATTTTTGATTGTTGCTACTAATGTCTATTTTATTATTATACCATGTATCTTTATAACATGTTTTCTACCAGATGCGATGTTGCATTTTTGTACTGAAGATGTATATTTTGGGACTCTATGCTGTGTGAAGGGGACACTGTGGGACATTATACTGTGTGGTGGGGATGCTATGGGACATTATACTGCACGGAGGGCTGCTATTTTAAATTATTCTGTAACAGGGATCTTTGGCATGAACAGCCCTGGGTTCATGGTACCCTTAATCTGCACCTGCCAACATCTACTGTGCCTCACTCGATCACCACATAAACATGCAAATTAGGGTTAGTTCATATGGAGTTTCCTGCATGAGGATTTTGAGGCGGAATCTGCCTTAAAAAACGTCTCCCATTCATTTCAAAGGGAGTCAGTAGCAGTTTTTTTCCTTTAGCTGATTTTTTTTCCGCTAGAGGAGAAAAAAAGTGACATGACCTATCTTCAAGCAGATTCTGTCTTGAAAAACCCATTGAAATCAATGAAAGATGGAAAAAAATGCAGTTTTGCACAAACAACATCAAAAACCGCTAACATTTTTTTGAAGCGGATTTTCCAATCATACATTGTGCTTGAGTAAAAAAAAAAAAAGCCCCCAAAAATGCATCAACAACATACAGCTGATGTTAGTTGAACTGTGTGAATTTAACTGTGTTGCAGAGTTAAAGTTACGCACCATGTCCAATTATGTTGCCAATTGTTCACAGATTTGTTGCAGATTTTCCCCATTGACTTAAAAAAGAGAAGTAAAAATCCACGGTAAGAGCTGCGAGAAACCTTATTAAGCTGGGACACACATAGTGTAATACCCAAGGGTTAACTGAGGCAAACTCGCCAGTGGTTAACACACAGCAATTTATGTTTTAACACTGTCGGCAGGATTTAGACAAATCCCATCCACATGCTGCGTAAATAAAAAACCCTGCAGCGAAAAGTGGTTTACACTGCGGGTTTTAAACCCGCAGCATGTCAATTATTGATGAGAGTTTTACATTTTGATTTCATCATTTTCCATACAAAGGGTGTTTGTTTTACCCGATGCTTTTTCACACGTGGCTTTTTATGTGTGGCCTTAGCCATACTATACATCTGTACCAAATCCAAATCTTCTCTAAATACATGCCATAATCTGAAAGATTGGTATGGATTTACTGTGGAAATTTTTGTGTGATGTTACCATAATATAGAACTTATAAAGAAAATTAATAGCAAAATAAAACTATAGGATAGTAATGAATAATTACATTACAAACATATTACTAACATCATATTATCAGCAAGCAAGTGTAGCTATCTGTACTGTTATTTCACAGAATTCTTACCTTCATAGGTAGAGCGGAACCCTTGAGCACTGACTGCGTAGTCTGACACCATCCACAGAGTTAGGCGGTTTCCACTACTCACAATTGGAGCTGGAAGATGAAAACCTGTTAACCTACAAAATGAAATAAGACAAAGAATTAACATTAGAGCCGTGACCAGCAGAGAGAACTGTAAATTCTTTGATAGCATATAAACCAAATTTTATGGCATATTTCCCACCTGTCTTTTCAATTTTATTAATACTATAAACCATCATATAACCAGCTTGCTTATAATATTATCCTTATTTTAGAAAAAATACTTTCACATTATGTACATTATATTATGTGCAGAATTAAAATAGGGGTCATGTTAAGCACACTCATATGGTAAATGTATTTTAAAGGGGAAGTGTTATTTCTCATGAAAATCCTGGTATTATTATTATTATTATTATTATTATTATTATGTGCCTAATCATATTTTTTTATTACTGATTGTAGTATTTCCTTTCCACAGAGATCAATCCATAAATAGAAATATCTCCTAAAGCTAAAGTCATACTAATTCACCTTCTGGTGCTATGTCTTTAAGTATGGGTTACTAACACAATATACAGTAATTGCCCATTTATTGTTTCACAATGCTGTGGAAATGATCTGCCATTTAGAATACTTACTGTAGGGTAGTTGTACTGTATCTCTACAATGTGCAATATTTTTTCTGAGTCTTTTAGGGTCTTTTTTAGGTCTGGGTTTTTATAACTTTTGTCAGCAAGAAAGGTTCTGAATGTCAAAACTTTGGTGGAGCTTAGATGGACCACATTATAAATCAGTGGGTCTGTTGATCACTGCATCCATTATACAGGGTTGTCAACCTTAATTTTTCTTTTTTGCTTGACAATATATCCAAAAATCATGGACCGCCAAGATTGCCAACACGTAATAAATGATGATGATTAATAAGTTATGGTTTTATAGCTCAGCATACTGATATGAATTTATTTCCAGAATTTGCTATGAGCTGTAAAATGATAATAATTGCAATCTTATAGGGGTTGTCTGGGCTTGTCTTTTTTTATGGATAGGCCATAAATATATGATCGATAGGGGGCCAACACCAGCCCCTGGACCGATCATTTGTACGGAGCTGTTTCCAGCACCCCTTCACACAAAATGGGGCCGGAAGCAGAAAGCTTGAAGTCTGAGCTGCAGTGCAGGCGTCGGGCCACTATACAGCAGACGGAACTTTCTGCTTCTGGCCCGTATTGTAAGCGGCTTCATACAGATGATCGGAGTCCTGAGGACAAGCCATAAAAAATAAGCTAGACAACCCCTTTTATTCTGCCATTGCAGCATGACTTCACTAATTTGTAAACACAGTGACAATTTTGTGGATTGTACAAATCCCACTAGACCAGCCCAGTTATGATGGGTGTAATAAGCTGTTAAACCTAATAGCATTCAACAGGTTTGGTACACAACTGAGGACAATGAAGTCACCAAACACCAATGAGAAGCAGCAGAGACTTAACCACCTTGCAGACGACCATGGGTGAGATCAGTGTGCTATCCGTGTTTTTCCTGGATAGCACACTGACACATTCATTTCTATGGGCCCATGCACACGACCACGATCTCCACTGATCAGTGTGTGGGCTGAGAGTCTGTGCATCAAAATATAGAGCAGGCCCTATTCTGTTCAGTGTTTGCGGAACGGACTCGCCCATAGAAGCCTATGGGAGACTAAAAACCAAGGACGACACACTGATGTACTCCATGTATCATCAGTGTGCCGTCTGTATTTGCGGACAAGCTAGGGACATCATTAGTCGGATCATATATTGATGACACACTGTCCATTTTTGCGGACATATGGCACTGATGCTGAAAACACACTGTCCGCAAAAAAGGGACACTGATTACTAGTTTGCGGACTGAAAAATACACTCGGTCGTCTGCAACTAGCCTTAGCGCCAGAGCAGCAGGGGGATTCTGGAGATAAGTACCAAGTTTTTTTTTTTTGTAACCCCTCACTTGCCTAATTTTTTTTAATGAAACTGGACCAACCCTTTGAAGTATTTGGAAATGATGCATACTTATGTGTCTCCATAGTTACAGACTAACAATGAACCCTGCGTGGTCTGATTCTGCAGTCATGTTTTACAATGTCTTCCATCTTCTGTTGTCTGGCAGTTACTACTACCAAATTTGTCTACACTTTTCAAGACTACTGAAATGGTTGTAAAATGTTTCTAAGTACATGTGCTTGCAAATTGTGATAGAATTATGGCACATTTTACTAAGTAAATCTCCCCTACTGTTCCCATGAATAAAGAGAAGAGCCTGTTGTCATTTTAAGATGGTTATGACACATTTCCCCACAATCGCGATGTCAAGGTTATACATGGCTGTGAACACACATTTCATGTAACATACAGTGCTGGCCAAAAGTATTGGCACCCCTGCAATTCTGTCAGATAATACTCAATTTCTTCCAGAAAATGATTGCAATCACAAATGCTTTGGTAATAATATCTTCATTTATTTTGCTTGCAATGAAAAAACACAAAAGAGAATGAAAATCATTGACCATTTTACACAAAACTCCAAAAATGGGCTGGACAAAAGTATTGGCACCCTCAGCCTAATACTTGGTAGCACAACCTTTAGACAAAATAACTGTGAACAACCGCTTCCGGTAACCATCAATGAGTTTCTTACAATGCTCTGCTGGAATTTTAGACCATTCTTCTTTGGTAAATTTCTCCAGGTCCCTGAGATTTGAAGGGTGCCTTCTCCAAACTGTCATTTTGAGATCTCTCCACAGGTGTTCTATGGGATTCAGGTCTGGACTCATTGCTGGCCACTTTAGAAGTCTCCAGTGCTTTCTCTCAAACCATTTTCTAGTGCTTTTTGAAGTGTGTTTTGGGTCATTGTCCTGCTGGAAGACCCATGACCTCTGAGGGAGACCCAGCTTTCTCACACTGGGCCCTACATTATGCTGCAAAATTTGTTGGTAGTCTTCAGACTTCATAATGCCATGCACACGGTCAAGCAGTCCAGTGCCAGAGGCAGCAAAGCAATCCCAAAACATCAGGGAACCTCCACCATGTTTGACTGTAGGGACCGTGTTCTTTTCTTTGAAGGCCTCTTTTTTTTTCCTGTAAACTCTATGTTGATGCCTTTTCCCAAAAAGCTCTACTTTTGTCTCATCTGACCAGAGAACATTCTTCCAAAAAGTTTTTGGCTTTCTCAGGTAAGTTTTGGCAAACTCCAGCCTGGCTTTTTTATGTCTCTGGGTCAGAAGTGGGGTCTTCCTGGGTATCCTACCATAGAGTCCCTTTTCATTCAGACGCCGACGGATAGTACGGGTTGACACTGTTGTACCCTCGGACTGCAGGGCAGCTAGAACTTGTTTGGATGTTAGTCGAGGTTCTTTAGCCACCATCCACACAATCTTTCGTTGAAATTTCTCGTCAATTTTTCTTTTCCGTCCACATCTAGGGAGGTTAGCCACAGTGCCATGGGCTTTAACCCCTTAATGACCGGGCCATATTTTGTTTTTGCATTTTCGTTTTTCCCTCCCCACATTCCAAGAGCCATAACTTTTTCATTTTTCAGTTCACATGATGGCTTATTGTTTGCGAAACAAATTGTACTTTGTAATGTCACTATTCAATATGCTGTGCAATGTACTGGGAAGCTGGAAAAAAATTCAGAATGAGGTGCAATTGGAGAAAAACTGCATTTGCGCCAAATTCATATGGGTTTAATTTTTACACCATTCACTGTGTGGTAAAAATGACATGTTACCTGTATTCTGCGGGTCAGTACGAACACGACGATACCAAATTTATATAGTATTTGTAATGTTTTGATACCTTTTAAAAAATTAAAAACTTTGCTAAATAGAAAAAAAAATTTTGTGTCACCTGTAACTTTTTCATATTTACATGTATGGAGCTGGGTAAGGCGTCTTTTTATGCGGGACAACATGACGTTTTTATTGATACCACTTGGGGAAAGATCTGATGGTTTGATCACTTTTTATTAAATTTTTTATAGGAGACAAAGTGTTGAAAAAAACGCTATTTGGCCATTTTGATTTTTTTTCCCGCTACGCCGTTCACCGTATGGGATAAATATTTTAATATTGTAATAGTTCGGGCATTTTGGAGCGCGGGGATACCTAATGTGTTTATGTTTACTTTTGTTTATTTACTTTTATATCTGATCTAGGGAAAGGGGGGGTGATTTGAACTTTTGTGTTTTTTTTTAATTTTTACATACTTTTAAAAACTTTTTTTTTAATACTTTTTCTTGTATGATCAGACTCCCTAGGGACCTTGAAACCTAGGGAGTCTGATCGATCATACTATTCACTGCGATACTACTGTATCGCAGTGAATAGCAAAATGCCTTCACTGCTATTAGACG
Organism: Leptodactylus fallax; assembly: GCA_947044405.1. Lineage (NCBI taxonomy): Eukaryota > Metazoa > Chordata > Amphibia > Anura > Leptodactylidae > Leptodactylus > Leptodactylus fallax. The sequence continues at coordinate 4,160,438 of CAMRHE010000097.1, forward strand.
ATGCCTCTGGCATCGTGTAATAGCTATACTGTAATGACAGACCTGGGAGACTTCAATAGGCTCCCGGCTGTCATGGCAACCAAGCGCCGCCCTCTGATGATGTTCTGGAGGGCGGGGATGAGGTAAAAATGGCGGCGCCCTTGTCGGCTCCGCAATTTAGACGCGATCGCTGCTGTTAGCTGCGGGTCCTGGCTGTATTATACAGCCGGCACCCGTGGTGTATGGAGAGCGCTCAGCTCCTGAGTGCTCTCCATACATCGTCATGCGACTCAGGACGTACTATTACGCCCTGCGTCGTTAAGGGGTTTAACTTCTTGATGACACTGCGCACGGTAGACACAGGAACATTCAGGTCTTTGGAGATGGACTTGTAGCCTTGAGATTGCTCATGCTTCCTCACAATTTTGCTTCTCAAGTCCTCAGACAGTTCTTTGGTCTTCTTTCTTTTCTCCATGCTCAATGTGGTACTCACAAGGACACAGGACAGAGGTTGAGTCAACTTTAATCCATTTCAACTGGCTGCAAGTGTGATTTAGTTATTGCCACCACCTGTTATGTGCCACAGGTAAGTAACAGGTGCTGTTAATTACACAAATTAGAGAAGCATCACATGATTTTTCAAAGGGTGCCAATACTTTTGTCCACCCCCTTTTTTATGTTTGGTGTGGAATTATATCCAATTTGGCTTTTTGACAATTCTTTTTGTGGTTTTCCATTGAAGACAAATTAAATGAAGATATTATTACCAAAGCATTTGTGATTGCAATCATTTTCTGGAAGAAATTGAGTATTATCTGACAGAATTGCAGGGGTGCCAATACTTTTGGCCAGCACTGTAGTCTTACTATTTGGGAGTAATTTTTTCTACAAATGCAGCAACATTGTGATCTCCTGGTATATACACTAAAGGACAAGTAAGCTTGGTGCAGCAATGAAGGTCATACACTAGACTTACAGCTCCATGCACAATGAGTTACATTAGTGAAGATAAAGATCCTCCTGAAACTTAAAAGAGAGGCATAACTTTTGAGAAGAGGATCTTTAACTATATTAACTCACCCCTTCTATAGCAGTTGGGGAGTCAGGTAAATGTTGAGATAATGGATCCATCATGGATCCAAAGTAATAAATACAGATGTATTCACTCTTAAGCTGGCTATGATTTGTTTAAAGGGATTATATCACCTAGCCCTAGCATATTCAGTTGTCACAACAGTGTTATAAAGGAAACTACTGTGATAAAGAACATACTTTTGTTATACATGTCACTTTGAAGTCTTATGCAAATTAGGCAGTTGGTGCACTGGGGATGGGCCTTCAGTACTATGGAACACTGCACTTTCCACTCAAACCCATTTACAGCCTGCACCACCCCATGCAGTGAGAGTTGATCTTCCCAAAAGATCCATCCTTAGTGCACCAAATGCCTCATTTGTATAAGGATTCAAAGATTTGCCTCAAAATCTACAAAAGTGACAAATATTACAAAGTTATGTTGTTTGACACTATATTGTGCTCTGTAATGTGGTGATAGCAGTTGAATATGCTTTAGGAAGGTGGTAGACTCTCTTTAAGTACATGCTATTAAACCCTTGAACTGGGTGGCCACACATGGATATATAAAGTAGAGACTATAACAGTTTGTGACAGTATATGAGAAAAGCTGCTCATATCATGACACAAATATATGGAAATTTCCAGCTAAGAGGAAAGGTAAGGAAGGACACATCTGTAGGAGTTTTAGAAGTTATATTTGATAATGTGAAACTGTATCATCCTCACTGCTGATTTATTAACATTCGGGAGATCTCTTCAATTTACTGTAATAAAATTTCGATTGTTTCTGTAAAATTTAATGTGTACTGCTTCAAAGGGGCAATTGGCTATAAAAAGTAAATCAAGGAGATCTCAAGGTCTCAGTCACACAGAGTGTCAAATCTAAAGTGAGAATGTATTCATCTCAGAAAAAAAAGATAATTAAAATTAAATTTTTCTCCCCACCTCCCCGTCTAAAAAGTGAAAAGTATCATACAGTACTTTTGTATAGCATGTAGTACATGTTTTCTAGCTGCCATCCTGGCTGCTTCTATATTATCTTTGCGAGCAGCAGAACAGTGTGGGAATCAGTATATGTATTACGCCTTTTTTAAGCTGAGATCACTTAACCTCACCAATAATTACAGAAAGGATTAGAAAGCAGGAGAAACAAATCCTTAGGGATGTGAAAGACTGTCTGAAATGGCTCTGATTGAATTATGTACAGCACGGCTAAAATCTGCATTCACAATCTGTCATCTGCAAGGCTTCTGTGATCCAAGGAGAGCTGGAAGTTTCTTGATATTGTTGTCTGACAGTGGCAGCTATCAATGTGACAGAGCTGGATAATGCATTGTAATGCTAATTCTTTCCCTTCAAGGTTCTGAAACTTGAAATCGCCAGAATGTTCTCATTGGAATGCATGTTGTGCATGCGCAGAGCAACTACAGAGTATACTACAGAACTCATACATGGCAACATAGGGTTTATCAAGATGTCAGTGTGAATTATAGCTATGGGTAGAGTTTTTAGATAGTAAATGCTTCTATCTCTACTGTACTGTATACTCATTGTTAGATGTTAAAATACCTTTCACTTGTCATGCAAATGCTATAACTTTGACACTCCTGGCCCCAAAACAAAATCTGTAACAGGACATCCCACCAAGCATGTGCCATTTATAGTACTGGTGGTGTCCAGACCTCCCAACTTCTAAAGGATACAAAGGAGGGCAAGTCTGCAAGTCTTCAAGTCGGCAGCACTCACAGCACCAAATTTATTTTTGTTAAACCATTCCACCCATATCCCCTCTGACTCCTGGCCATCCCCTTCATGCCTCTAATACAGTAATAGTGCACCTTTAGTGCCCCCCACACTGTATAATGCCCCATATTGGCCTCCACACAGAAGTCATCATACAAAAGTAATACTCACTATGTCCACATCCCATAAAGCTGACAGAAGTAACCTCTGGCTTGTCCTATCTGCCCGAAATCCTGCTGGACATGAGATAGTTAGGAGGTAAGCTGGTAACAGAGGAGCTTGTGGGCTTTTAAAGCATCAGGATGATCTTGCAACTAACACATATCTTAGGATATCCCGAGCCACAAGGAAATGCAATGCTAAGGCTCCTACTGATCATGAAATCCCTGTGAATTGAGCAACTACCTACAGAATTTCCATCAGTTCCAGAATCGAGTGGAGAACACATGCATGACCTACCGCCCCATTCATATGGAAACATTGGATCCCATTCTCATGATCAGTGGAGTCCCAGCGGTTGGACCCCAACCAATCAGAGGGTTGTCCTCTATCCTGCAGATAGAGAATAATTTGTACTTAAATAACTCTTTAAATATTTAAAAGTGCACCATTTATCTCAACATGATCTATGTAAGTTGTGTTGTAGTTGTTCCAGTTCAATTGGGATAAGGTGCCCTTAGAGCTTCATACACATACACACTTGTTTCAGCTTAGCATGTAAATGATTACAAAAGATAGAGGACAGTAAGACACTGCCAGAAACCTCTAGTAGACACTTATCTCCTGGAGTGAAAAAAGGCAATGGGCATGATAAAATTCAACATATCCGCTCCTTCCATACCCTGCCTTCATCTGTCATGAAAGAATCATGAGACCTCTTACCCACAAGATAGTGGTCCAGTCTTGACAAATTTAGTAGCTTTGGCTGACTTTTTTCTTGTGTTTGGCTTACTAAAGTGTATGTCATACACTGGGCCAATATCCTTCCCTATTTTTGTAAAGGGACTCATATATGCCCCTGGGGACTGTAAACAAATTAGAATAAATGTTCCTTAAGGAAAAACATCACATTAACACATTTATGTGTTCCAAACCATTTCAGCTAAACAGGAAATACCTTAAGATTGGACTGTTTGTGATCACTAGAGACTGGGAGAATTAGAGCAAGATAAAGCAAAGAAGAACCACATTCTATTACTCATGGAGCACAGTAGAGTTGTTTCTTTAGGTGGCATTAAAGAGTCCTGAGTGAATGTAAGAAATCAGGAAATGTACTTCAGTTTTACAGTATTTATAAATGAAGAGTCTCCTTGAAACAAGAGTTCAGTTTGTCCAGAGGAAGGGCGTGATAGCTGATGTTAAAAATTAGCATTCATTAAGGGTCATGCATATACAAAAATCTAATTTCCATTCCAAATCCTTGCTTTATTAATGTGTAAAAAATTGCTACTTAAGAAAAAGCTCTTATTGGAAAATAAAGATGGTTATATATTCTTTGCTCCAACCCTATAAAAGTGTAATCCTTTATATAAGTCACCTGGAAGTGCTATACTCCAGGTTCACACATTAACTGAAAAGCAGCCATGGAGAACAGATCATACATTCTTAAATGGGTATTGCTGTACCACCTGGCCATTATTGCTAGTATCCCCTCTCTGCCTACTGCAATGTTCTTTCTGGTCATAGGCACTGTTCTCTAGCTCTTGCTTGTATTGTCCCCTTGCTCTTTATGAACCTAAACTTTGCTGTCTGCTCCCAGCCAATCTAATGAACTGGTGGCCTATTTAAAGAGATTTGTACTTGATTCTGAGCCCTGACTTCTGCCTGATAACTGTGCTGACTTTGTGCCACCTACCCTGGTTTCTGCTTGGATTACTGGATTACTTTGAAGAACCAATTCTACCATTTGGTACCTATGCAGACTCTTGTGTTCCCACAGTTATAAACTACAAACAACCATACTGCATGTAGACTAGTCCTGTAGTAATGTGTCCTTTCCCTATGCCTACACTCCTACTGATTGTAGGTTAGCACGAGATGGAGTTACATGAGAAAGAGTAACACTTGAGTGTATGCTCCGACCACACACAGGAGGAGACACCTAGGTCTGTATAGGTGCTGCGTATGCAAACAGTATGATTCTTTTTGACCAAGATAATTTGCTTACTTTTTTTTTTAAAGTTGCTTATCATATGAATGAGCAATGAAATATGAAGGGAAAAATATAACAGTTTCTGAGCATACAGTACAAATACTTTTCTCCACAGCAACTGAGAACTGCATCAATCACACATGTAAGACAAAATGTCAATAAGTTCCTCTCAACAAGGTATTAATGCAAGTATGTATAATTATACTGTCATGACAGCCTTTTAGCCAATTACAAATGGAAGATGCACAAACTTCTGTGGTACAATATTTTTTTAGTTGAACCATTAAACGTGTCACTTACTCTTATAAAATACTCAATTGCACTTGACAAATATGGAGAGGACCTACTGAGTTACCATGACCTGGTTTTGAGTTACTCTATATTACAAAGCAGAATGGAAACTGTAGACATCTGACAAATATATCTCTACTACATCTCTCTATGCAGCTCGATGTTCAGTAGCCACTTTATTCAGAGTATTTTACCCATCTTCTAATGGATACTTCCAGCAGGATAATACACTGTGTTACAAAGCACACATCATCTCAAGCTGGCTCAACAAACATGTCAATGAGTTCAGTATAATTCAATGTCCTGCACAGCCACTTTATCTGAATCCAATAGAGAACATTTGTGATGTGGCGGGACCAGAGATTGACAGAATGAATGTGCAGTCAATAAATTTGTAGCAACTATTCTGTCAACATGCAACAGAAACTATAGGGATTGCTTTCAGCACTTTATGAGTCAATTTAAAGAAGAATTAATCCCAGAGGTACTGTGTGCTTTCCATACGAACTCGCTGTCTCCCCAGTCACTGCTGCCCATTTTGAACGTGTTACGTCAGTTCATTTGTGACTGCGGTGTGAGATAAAATGGCTGCCCCACTTGCAATCTGCAAGAAAGAAGAGCAGCATATAGTAGATAATTTTTTTGGTGTGCCTGGTGACAATAATTATTGGAGACTTTATGGGCGTACGCAGGTCTATATCCATAACTGAAGATAACAGTGAACGTGCACATGAACTGATTTTGTTGGATAGATGAAGACAGTGGATTCTGTAGCAAAGAAACCCTACAAGGATGAAGATTCATTTCTGAATAAGAGTTTAAGACAGCAGTGCATTTGTGGATGGCAGCTCAGCCTAAAACATTTTTTTAGTGAGGGAATACAAAATCTTGTTGGCAGATGGACAAAAAGCAGGGAGATTATGTCAAACAATGATGTATTTGTTTTTTTTGAAAGTTGCTTAAGGTAAATCCTACAGCCAGAGTGCAGATAATTTTTTTACATTATTTTTTGCGGATAATGTACAGTACATAGATCAAAAAAGAGTATACAGGGGACTTCATAGAGTAATACCATTGGTACAGAACAAGATAGCACAGGCTTACCTTGTTTGTTTGTGTATAAGGCACAACACCCATAATTGCTTGGAAGGTAAACATTGAGTATTGGATTGCTGTATGCTTCTCCTTTGGATTCCCATATTAACTTCTTATTTGTTACTTCAAGCAATGTATTCATGTCAGGACTTCCTCAGGCTATGTTAGCCTGAGAAAGTGCCTTATCTAGGCAGGAAATGCGTAGTTTAAAGTACCCAATTAAAGACTAATATAACAACTCTTGGCAGTCCTTTATTCTTTATTTCATTATGATGAACAGCAAAGCTAATTATACCTAACTTACCCAGGATCAGGAAAACCTGAAAGGTAATTCAGGGATCCTGATTCTTCAACAGATTGCGTAGATATCATATCACCCCAGTCAACCACTCACAGACGCGATAATTTTTTTAGTTGCACTGTGATTGGCTGTGCTGTATCTGGAGTCTACAGACTACCAGAAATGTAATTAACAACTCTTTTACTACTTTACTACAGCAGATATGTTACCATTAATCCCTGTACTACTCTAATCCAGCAGAGATTTTACCATTAATCCCTGTAATACTCTAAACCAGCAGAGATGTTACCATTAATCCCTGTACTACGCGAATACAGCAGGAATGTTACCATTAATCCCTGTACAACTCTAATCCAGCAGAGATTTTACCATTAATCCCTGTAATACTCTAAACCAGCAGAGATGTTACCATTAATCCCTGTACTACGCTAATGCAGCAGGGATGTTACCATTAATCCCTGTACTACTCTAAACCAGCAGGGATGTTACCATTAATCCCTATACTACTCTAAACCAGCAGGGATGTTACCATTAATCCCTGTAATACTCTAAACCAGCAGAGATGTTACCATTAATCCCTGTACTACTCTAAACCAGCAGGGATGTTACCATTAATCCCTGTACTACTCTAAACCAGCAGGGATGTTACCATTAACCTCTTCACTAATGTAGACTACCACAAAGGGTATATGTCACTGTAGGTGAAATAAAGATTATTCTCCCGCTCAAACATAAAAGTTGCAGGTATTGTATGCTGACAGAAGGGTGCCCACAAGCTGTTTTTTGCACAGGGACCCTCAGTTGTCTGCATCCATACTTCCCTGAAATACTATCACTTTAAACAATTGGAAACAATATAAGCAAACAGCAGTTGGTTATGATTGATGTACAGAAAAACATTCCTGGAAAAATATTAATAAATAATAATTTTCAAGGACACCTAATTTTTAAACTATTATCCTATTTAAAGTACAAAGCCTGGAAAAATTATAGTGAATTTTTTTCAAATCATAACTTTAATAGAATTAAAAAATGATTTGAAAAAAATTCACTATAGTTTTTCCAGGCTTTGGACTTTAAATAGGATAATAGTTTAAATATTACGTGTCCTTAAAAATTTGTACATTAGTTTCTTTCCCTCTACCACCATTTACCTGCCACTCATTATTTATGTCTAAAGTAAAGTCTACTTGTCTGTAAAGATCCATGATCTACACAATTTACAAATCTTTATCCCAAAGGTTTCCTGTTGTGCTCATAAACTGTATACACAGCTCTTGCACCATTTTATAAATATATTCATGAGATTAATAACTCACTGGCGCTCCCTCACTCCTCACACAAATGAGAATCGTGGAGATTTCTCTGTGGCAATGCCTTCAGTTGTCAAATGGCATGCTGCAATGTTATGATTAAGAAGGGCCACTCAGTCTCAATGGGGAACAGTTGAAGTTAATGCCTCTTACTCGGTAGAGGGGAATAATGAGAAAGATGTAGTCAATAGAAACCCAAGGAGGATGATCACGTCCATTATATGAAATGATTTTAACATAGAATAATTTTCTGTGGTTGTTTCCTTAACATCTTCGGGTTTGAAGTGAAAGAATGGTAGATGCATTTAGCAAATGTAAGTATTTGTCTGAGAAGCTACTTTGTATGTCTAATAAGGTTTTCAAGCTTGTCTGGTCTCATTACATGATCAGCGAGAAATCCTCACAGCATATGGCTCGGCCATGTTATTTACAAAACAGGGAAGATGGGAAAATCATTCTTACTTTATTTTCTTAGGTTTTTAGTAATCAAGCACCATGCAGATGCAGAGAGAACTCCCATTACTCAAAGCTAGCGCTGGCTCTTATTACTGACTTCTCTTTAGCTATATTTTCACCCTAAAAATTTTTACAAATCCCATGTAGCTGTTTTGAGGTTATTTCTTCTCATAAGTGCAGGGTACTGGCTGGCTGTGTGTGAGAAGTATCCCTTCTGACCCATGCCTAGATCTCTCTTACAGCCAGCCAGTACCCTGTTCTGCACTGATGAGAGGCAATAACAGTTGTCTGCAGATGGGACCCTCTTCCTTTTGGAGGAGTTATTCTGGCTTGGTTTTATTCCCTGATTTTACTATTAGGTTTTTTTGAAAAGCATGCATTAATCTATAGGGAGCTACCTTCCAAAAGGTGGCACTAGAGTAAGTGCCTATTTTCCACCAAGGAGGTCTTATATGCATATTCCTAACCCAGAATTCTTATCAAAGCATCAATCATCTAATAAATAATTTTACCATCTCTCCCTAATGAGACTTAGTGCCCCTAAAAATCCCCTGCACATTGAGTTCACCTTTTTTGTGATGTTTTAGTATGGCCTGGAATACTGGGTTATACCAGAGAAATGACAGAACAGAATTTTTAGCTTTCCTCCTAAAATGATTTTTTTAAAGCACAATTTATCTCTATATATATATATATATATATATATATATATATATATAAATGAGTTTCTGTTTGTTTGTCTGTCTGTCTGTCTGTTCTTGATGCGCGACCAAACGACTGGGCCGATCCTCATCAAATTTGGCACACAGGTACATCAGGTGTCAGGGAAGATTTTAGACTGGGTCTCAGCTCTCTAGGACGTACCGTTCCTGAGATACAGTATTCCCCAAAAAATGACCTGCATTAGCTAATACAAGCCTGCAAGTCTTTCACTCATATTCCAACTGCCATACACATGGTCACATGTCCCTTGTCAGCCAATAGAAGCTCGCAGGTGCTTAGTCTCCACATTCACACAGCTGCACTCCAGGTTTCCATAACAACCCAGCCATTTTTCTTCACTGCTGTAGGTCAGCCTTAAAGGGGAAGGGTGCTGTGGATATCACTGTTACACACAGCTTAACTCCAGATTTCCATAACAACCAATCGCAGGTTTTTCACTGATATCCAAACTGAGATATACATGATCACATGAGGCTTATGGACCAATGGAAACTCGCAGGTTCTTCAGTCTTGACATACACACAGCTTTACACCAGGTTTCCATAGCAACCAAGCTATTTATGACCTGTATTAGTCAATAGCAGTTCACAGGTCCTTAAATATTCAGTCGTATGATGTGTACAGCCAATATAACTTCACATTTAATTTACCAGGTTTCCATAACAACACAGCCATAAATAGACTGTACCTATACTGGACTACCATGCTGGATGTCAGCATTCTTATAAATTGAAACGTGTTTAAACTACTCACAAACAAGATGCAAAATAGACCAGTGACAATTCTTATGGGGCCACTACACAAACAAAAAATGAAATATACCGTGCGAAGCCGGGTCCTTCTGCTAGTTCTATATAAAAAGGGTTTACTCACATAATCTAAAAAAAAAAGCACAATAAATATGAACTAATATAGTCACTGATGGGTACAAAGGCAAGGGGAAATAAGACAATAGGTTGGGGTAAAAGCAGTCCAGGTGGTAGTGTGGTGGCTGAATTGTTATTGTTAATTTTAGAACTGGCCTTATAGTATTGCTCCCTTTCTGCCTGGTTGTACATAACTCTAAGACCGCCTTCATACACTAATCTGTAACATTTGTGGAAGAGTGAAGAAATCAGGCGATACCTTTTAGAGGATAACTGAGTATATTTGATGGTAAGCTTTTGAGAGTACTAGCTCTCTTCTTCAGACATGGTGTTACATGGTGTTAGACATGGTATAACACCATGTCTGAAGAAGAGAGCTAGTACTCTCAAAAGCTTACCATCAAATATACTCAGTTAGCCTCTAAAAGGTATCGCCTGATTTCTTCACTCTTCCACTACTTTCTATGGTTAACACGGTACAACATTATACTACTGTAACATCTGTGATATTTTATACAGCTGTTTATGCTGACGGCTTTAAATTCTATAGCGAAAACTATGGAGAAAAATATAGCATATACCACTGACATTAAAAAGCTGTAATATCTGTCCAAAAGAGCAAAACAGATGAAAAACACCACCATTAATGCATCTCATAGATTGTAAGCGTTTGTGAGTAGGGCCCTCAGTCCCATTGCATGAACTGATACTCTGTAAAGTCTCTTTTTGTCTGTACTTGAACCCTACAATTTGTAAAGTGCTGCAGAATATGTTGGCACTATATAAATAAAGTGTATTATTGAAAGGCTGTGTAAATCTGCCCTTATACAAACACATTTTAGCATCTGTAATATAGCCAATTCCACAACCTAGGGTTCTGCTGAACCACATTTAGATCACCATAGAGGTCTATGTAAAACTGGACAAACCATGCTAATGGAATTTTGAGCATTGATTTATGTATCAATGTATATTACAGCAAAGTGTCTGTACTACTAGCACAAATATGGAGATATGAAAGAATATATGAGAGCAGGGGTATAGCTAAGGTGATGGGGCTTTAACTTAACCATGTGCTGGTTGTCAGGGGGAGTGCATACAAGCTATTTTCACATATTCAGATACAAAGAAGGGCAGTGAATTGAACCATTGGGTGAAGGAAAGCAGGAAAGCATAACTACAGCTCTGCACCACAGACATAGTTTATGAGTCTGATGTATTCATGAAGACAACTTCCTCTGTAGTGACTGACAGACTGCTGTATAGACATGCACACACAGTAGCTGCCAGCTTGTCAATAAATGTCCTGAGAAATGGGGAGAGATGTGGGGGAGGTGTCCTCTCCTCACAGATACAATATGTGTCTGCTGTTTTCTTTTACTGTTTCTATAGAAATACATTGAAAAGCCTTAAAATTTTTAGAAATCCTTATTTATATTATTTCTGGGAAAGATAAGTGAAAAGCAATATGCACACCCTTACAAGGTTATTGTCAAGTGTTACTAAGTTCTTGAATTCAACTAGTTATGCTGCAGTATTTGGAATGCATCCCTGTGTAACTACTGAATAGAGATTTTCTGTGCAGGACACTGACATCATCTGTGTGAGTTGAAATGGTGGGCATAATTGTTTCCATCAAGCATTTAGTATACATAGTAGAACTGCGACAGAAGAGTGCAAGCCAAAGAGCTGTCATTAAAGGGAATGTTACTTTAGAAGATAAAAAGCTTCTCTGTATTTACAATTACTCCACACAATTCATTACTGCACTGACCTCTGATCTTTGACAGGGGCACGTAGAAATGATAGAAGAGGACAGGTTTCAATATAGAAAGATACACAGACTGTCAGATATATGGCAGTGCAGTATACATCTGACAATAAGAAGATGGATTACACTATATTGCTTTTTATGTCATTCTCATGACAATACCCCTGAAAACACTTACGTGTGAAACTGAAAAAACATAAAAATAGCACAGTACAGTATTTCTCTCCAGAACATCTTGGCAGGCCCTCCTCAAGATCTTCACCATATAATTGAAGGCCGTTTCTTTGTTGTTTTTCTAGCAGCCTCCATGTATGTCATGATAGTGTGTCAGTGGGGGAAGACGGAGAGGTCCTGCGTCAGCAAATCTTTCACCCTTTTTAAAACCAAGTCCTATTCATCCACGGATGATGTATAATCCATATCTGAAGTGTGTTAGATCGCAAAGGGGGGTTGCGAAGTTCACTATATATTGCTTATAAACTGAAGAACAAAATAGCCAAAAGAAGACCAAATGTACAGAAGCTTTGTCCTGTGTAACAGAGGGTAGAGCAATAAACACAGAAACAAGAATCCAAAGATGGATGACAAGGCAAAGATTTGCTGACAGGAAAGGAATGTCACTTTAATGATGTCCGAAGCAAATAGGCTTCATATTGTGTAGTGAGTGACTCTCTTCAATACTGACTCCTCATTAATATACAGCCGCTGACCTTTATCTGTTATAGTGCTAATGGTGAGCACTATATAATACCCGTCCAATCTATAGTCATGTCAATTATATGAACAATAATAAATATAAGTAAATAAAACTGTGGCTGTAATGTGAATATTGTATACACAGGGAAATTACCCTAAATGAATACTAATATCCTCCTCACATACACCTTTCAATATGAGCACTGCAGCTAGTTATTCCTATGTGATCCATATTGGATCCTTGTGAACCATCAACAGTTGGTCAGGCCTTCATGACCCGATCATGTTCAGATAGTGCTGGTTATTCAGGAAATACAGAGGTCTGCATCCTAGGATATGAGAGAGATGGTCTACACAGTACTGTTCTACATAGCATGGCATATCTTCTGTCCTAAAATATGAATATTGCAGTACATTTAAGGCCCTGCAACTATGCCTTTTGAGAATGTCCTGCAGCACAAGGTGCAGAGCATGCTGAAATATGTTTTCATGGAAGAAGACTCAATAGAACTAACAATCACATAGTTGTTTTCCTTGCAGGGCCAGCCAGGGTGTGGCAAAAAACAGGACATCTATGCCAGCTGCCACAGAATTGCATTAAAATTCATTATAAACTGATTGAGTACTCCTATTTAATAGCAGTATGATTTTTTCAGGTTACCATACAGCCATTCCAAAAACCACTCAATACTGTGGTAGCTGGCATTACATCTCGGTTTATCGACGTGTCATGTCCACATCCTAGCCATGTCATGTCCACATGGTGTGATCGTATCCTTAGTCCTCTGCTCTGGGTTTAAAAGTAGCCAGTCCTATTCTCATACAGAGATACAGTGGGTATGGAAAGTATTCAGACCCCTTTAAATTTTTCACTTTTTGTTTCATTGCAGCCATTTTCTAAAAGCAAAAAAGTTCATTTTATTTCTCATTAATGTACACTCAGCAACCCATTTTGACAGAAAAAAAACAGAAATGTAGATATTTTTGCAAATTTATTAAAAAAGAAAAACTGAAATACCACATGGTCATAAGTATTCAGACCCTTTGCTGTGACACTCATATTTAACTCACATGCTGTCCATTTCCTTCTGATCCTCCTTGAGATGGTTCTACTCCTTCATTGGAGTCCGGCTGTGTTTAATTAAACTGATTGGACTTGATTAGTAAAGGCACACACCTGTCTATATAAGACCTCACAGCTCACAGTGCATGTCAGAGCAAATGAGAATCATAAGGTCAAAGGAACTGTCCAAGGAGCTCAGGGACAGAATTGTGGCAAGGCACAGATCTGGCCAAGGTTACAAAAGAATTTCTGCAGCACTCAAGGTTCCTAAGAGCACAGTGGCCTCCATAATCCTTAAATGGAAGAAGTTTGGGATGACCACAACTCTTTCTAGACCTGGCCGTCCAGCCAAACTGAGCAATCATGGGAGAAGAGCCTTGGTGAGAGAGGTAAAGAAGAACCCAAAGATCAATGTGGCTGAGCTCCAGAGATGCAATAGGGAGATGGGAGAAAGTTCCACAAAGTCAACTATCACTGCAGCCCTCCACCAGTCGGGGCTTTATGGCAGAGTGGCCCGAAGGAAGCCTCTCCTCAGTGCAAGACATATGAAAGCCTGCATAGAGTTTGCCAAAAAACACTTGAAGGACTCTCAGACTATGAGAAATAAGATACTCTGGTCTGATGAGACGAAAATTGAACTTTTTGGCGTTAATTCTAAGCGGTATGTGTGGCGAAAACCAGGCACTGCTCATCACCTGTCCAATACAATCCCAACAGTGAAACATGGTGGTTGCAGTATCATGCTATGGGGGTGTTTTTCAGCTGCAGGAACAGGATGACTGGTTGCAATTGAAGGAAAGATGAATGCGGCCAAGTACAGAGATATCCTGGAAGAAAACCTCTTCCAGAGTGCTCTGGATCTCAGACTGGGCTGAAGGTTCACCTTCCAACAAGACAATGACCCTAACCACACAGCTAAAATAACAAAGGAGTGGCTTCGGAACAACTCTGTGACCATTCTTGACTGGCCCAGCCAGAGCCCTGACCTCTACCCAATTGAGCATCTCTGGAGAGACCTGAAAATGGCTGTCCACCAACGTTCAACATCCAACCTGACGGAACTGGAGAGGATCTGCAATGAAGAATGGCAGAGGATCCCCAAATTAAGATGTGAAGAACTTGTTGCATCATTCCCAAGAAGACTCATGGCTGTACTACCTCAAAAGGGTGCTTCTACTCAATACTGAGCAAAGGGTCTGAATACTTATGACCATGTGATATTTCAGTTTTTCTTTTTTAATAAATTTGCAAAAATATCTACATTTCTGTTTTTTGTCTGTCAAGATTGGGTGTTGAGTGTACATAAATGAGAAATAAAATGAACTTTTTTGCTTTTAACAAATGGCTACAATGAAGCAAAGAGTGAAAAATTTAAAGGGGTCTGAATACTTTCCGTATCCACTGTATATCTGTCAGTCACTGAGTAGGTCCATCCATTTGAATCTTTTCCCACAAATATCTGCATCAATCTGCTAAGCTCCTCCTGCATTATAAGTTGCCACCCACAGACTGAACAGCATTGTCAATGTATGTGTGGCAATGTTGGGTGGCAAGTACAGATGTGTCCACCCTTAATGTCTGCTTGGCTGGACTTAGTAATGTAATACTTCGGCAGTCCAAGTGTTAAACAACAATAAATTTTATTCCATTATGCAAAAAAATTTTTTATGAACACACAGCGAAAGGGTTAAAATTTTACATGATGCATGATGTCAGTATTCAAATGTTTCGGTCTCCTAAGACCTTCATCTTCATGACATCTGAGGAATTCAAAATATAATATAATAAATAAAAACAAATAAAAATATATTCCAAGAAAACTTTTAGGTACAAGTTAATATCCATCTCAATTATCACAGTATCAACAGAAGATATAATATACCAGTGAAAACCCAGTATTGTAACGTTCTCTCTGCTTGGCTGGACTTGTCCTGTACTGACCTCCTGATAAGTTAACACAAAGGGATATGATAACTATCTTATTTGTGTCTAGGTTTGGCCACTCTGTGTGGGTATGGGGGTGGGGGGGAGAGGTGTGAATTTCTGTGTTTCAAGGAGCACCATTATGCTCAGAATTCAAGCATGCTGTTTTTCCATCTCCACTATGCTGATATTTTCCTTTTACATTCTACATGATAATGGAGCAAATGTAACTGAAAGATAAATTAAAATGAGATAAACTGCAGGCTAAAAAGCCTTCCAGCATCATTAATTGCAGATCAATAATTCTAACCCAATGTAGATATGATAACTTTACAGAAATGGTGCATTTCAAATTGCATGGTGGAAATCCAATTAGACAAAGGAATAGTCTTGTCCAGCAGAGCAACATCAAGAACTGCATGTAATGGATATATATATTCCATGCTACTGAGAACATAAATGAAGAGCGTGTTCAAGGAGGTTTAGCATGTGCCACCAATTAGCTGAACCATTCCTTGCACACTTAGAAGAGGTTTAAGAGTAACGGGTGACTGCTTTTATTGAAATTGCTGTGAGAAGTCAATTATTATTTTTATTGCTGTACATGATAAAGAGGTACAAATACATATATCAATGTGGGCAAGAACATACCAATGGATAAGCATGATGCAATGAAATGCTATTCAATATTTCATTAACGCTCAAGGTTAAAGATTAGACATGAAAGACAACAGTTCAATAGTGATAATGTTCTACTTCTATAAAATCCAGTTAGAAACATACAATTTGCATACAATGGTAATACCAATTTATAACATTTTTTTTCTTAATTCCTTTGGACTATCAAAGAAATATTCAGGGTAAGTTCAAATAAGAATAAATATTTCAGTATATATTGGTGACTTAAATTCTTCTGGAGATAAAATGTAAAAAGTGGATAGGTGGAGTAATCTATAGATTCTACTATAATCTACATCAATCATATATCTGTGTGTACTAAGCTACTATGATAAATCGTACTGTTGCTTTAAAATTGCACATAAAGCTACTGGACAACTCAGTCCAGTAAAGAAAACATTTAAAGGAAATATATGCCTACCTAGAGATGGATAATGTGGCTGCTTCAGAGGCCATGGAGTGAGGAGCTATAGTATGGCTCATTTTATAGGCAATGACCATATGACCATAAATGAGATGCTGAAGCTGTAGTTCCACATCCCCCTGATTTTTGACATATATATATATATATATATATATATCACATTGGACATTATGACAGATATGCAGGCATCATGTTATAAATTACAGTGCTGAACAGACTGAGATATAGTTTTGTCCAAAAAGATTCTATACGACTTGCATGCTATTCCTTTAAATCTCTGCTTGTTCACTGCTTAGGAGTCCAGTGGGAGTCCAGTGTATACCTTCATGTGTGTATGTACAGAGATAGCTGTCAATTACTATCTATATGAACTAAATATTGATCTGTTCAGCCCCTCCTGCTCTTTAACGCACATCTGCAGATTACATGTACAATGTGTCAGACTCACTTTAAATAAACCATGTTGGCATTCCTTCTGCCCTTTTCTAAAGAATAAAAGTGACTGCCTGGCTCTCCTGTATGCATTTGCACCACACAGGTTTACTAATATGGATTTTTGCTGCTATTGAAAATGTAGCATTTTCCCTTGGTCTAATAAAGTCCATGAAGCTTACATTACAGATACCTTATAAATACTAATATTATTCCAGCTAGAATTAAATGCATATTTTGAAATGTTAAAAAAAATCTGTCATTTTGCCTGATGGAAATTAGAGATACTGTTTTATTAAATAGAGAGGCCTGCATATATCCTCATGCTGACTTCATTAGCAGACTTTCAAGGCCCACCTATTAATAAAACATTGTTCAAATTGATTCCATCCCTTCTGCAAGAGGGGGTCTACTGACATAGTTTTGTGCAGTGTAATGTGCCTCTTTACTAAATCCTTTCACTGAATGTGACTGCAAACCAATTACATCTCAAAAACCAGAGAGCAGCAAAATGCAGCCACTTTACAAAGTATCTAATTTATCTTTGAAACGCATGTTTGCCTGATGCTGGGACTCAAGGCAATTTAGCAATACGCGGTTTCTAGCAAGGAATGGGGCCAGCAGTTTTAATTGGAAAGAAGGAAAAAAAAACATCTATGGCTGATATAAAAAATGATACAGCACTTTCAGAAAAAAACAAGTTTTTTTTTAGATACTATATCGTGTGATGGCAATGTATCATTCTGTAGGCAGAAAGTGGTTGCTCAGCCTGGTCAGTATTGCTGGTCATAGACATAATATGAAATGGATTGTAGCAACTTATCTGATCACTGTTACTTTTAACAAAAGTTATGAAAGATGTCACTTTTTTCCTATGAAGAACCGCATTTTCACTGTTGAGAATTCTCAGTCATTGATACCTTAACATGGCTAACTTAAAAAAGGTAGTGGTATCAAACTTTCAAGACTATGTAGGTCTCTTCATTAGGTATACAGTAGATAAGGAGACCTAAGTAGTCTTGGAAGCTTGCAATAGTCACCATCTTAATTCTGATCTCTTTTAACTCCCAGCTAAATGGTAGAATTTTTCTCAATATGAAAGTCAAAATGCAGCATGCTAAAATAGGAATTATCTGGAAGGTCCCATGGTCCTAAATTGGCCAAATATAGCAGCAAAATAAGGAATCTAACATACAAGGCAAATTGTAAAATTTCAGAAAGCCTTGAAATTCTCTTTACAGCCTTTTATATACTAACTCATAGTAATTGGGTCATCCCTATGGGGATGTGCCAACTCTTTCACAATATCATCTGAGAAGTATTGGACACATTGAATGTCAACATAACCAATCCTTTATTCTCACAGTAGATAAAAACAGATGCCGCCAGCTGTGTCTGGCAGTAGCTTACTTTCTTTTCACCACAGAGAACACATGCAGTCAAACCAAGCATGCATGTATTTTTAAAATAAGCTGAACCAATATTTAGTCCACAACTATTAAAAGCTTATGGCCACTTTTAGTCTCCTTTTTCTACAAGTATGCAAAATTAGAAGAAAGTAGAAAACTAAGCCAAGAATATAGCATAGCACTAGACAAAAAATATTAGGAGTAGCATGAACATAAAAGTGGTGCTTAGTTTGTTACTGAGGTAATTGAGGTGGCTGTGAAAGGGAAAGGTGCATTACAAGTGTGTGCTGTTGTTGTTGCATCACAAGCAAAAGCAATGGTGCCTATACCTGACAACAAGGTATCTCCAACAGCGAAATTGCAAGATCTGTGACCCATAAAAAGTTTTTTCCTTGCTATTTTTCATGAGAATTTAACCCATATAAAGTGTAATGATACATAAATGGTAGTGCTGCCCACATGCCCGCCACTTCTGGCTAGTCATCCACATAATGGTACAAAGGCTCCTCGGCAAGTTATACCAGTTGTCTTCACCTATCTTTCTCTTAAACCTTAAACTGGCTAGCCTTACTTATGCCCAACATAAATTGCTTCAATATATCCTGATGGCTGTGCGTATCCACATTGCCTTCAATTGGAAGAAGTCCTATCCTTCCGTAACTGATGTGGTGCACAGAGTCGATTCCATAATACTACATGAGAAAATCAATGCTACCATCTCTGACACTCGTACACTTTTCGATAAAGTTTGGCCACCATGGATCAATAGGTCCAACATCCCAAGCCTGCCATATTGTCTACAATTGCCCTATAAGATTTAGTGCAGCACTCCCCACCATCATCCCCTTCTTCTTATTTTCCATTTTGTCCTCCTTCTCATGGCGCTATTAATCCCTCCTTTCCTCCCCCTATTGGTTACAAGTTTTTGTTCTTTACATTTTAATGCCTTGTTTCCTGTATTGAAGATATATGACTGTTAGACAAGCCCTTTTGCATTAACGTTTATGTACATCATTCCACATTTATGCTTTATCTTTGTGATTGTACATATGTTTATTTTCTATTCTGTATTTTTATTATTTCAATTCAATAAATACCTTTAAAACTAAAGTGTAATGACAACTGGATTCAAAAGTAGCGTTAGGAATGAAGACCTGTCCAAACTTAAAGGAGTTGTACAGGATTAGAAAACATGGCTGCTTTCTTTTTCTCTGAAAGTGACATCATGTCCAGTGGTCACATGGCCATGCTGCCGTTCATTCTCATTCATTTTAATGCCCTACGTTACTGCCCTTTGTATTCATTTTTACCTGCCATACATCAAGCTGTTATCTAAGGGGGGACTCCACGTGTCTTTGAACAAAGGCACTCAGTGGACATTCACCTTAATTTATAAAGACAATGGTGCTTTACAGTCTGTGCCTACAGGTCTCTAAAGAGTGACAGAAGCAGAAATAAATGGTAAAGGAAATAAACACAGAACATTTACTTGTTATAAAATAGACACATTATACAAAAAAAGCTATTGTGATAGATTCCTTTTCATAGTTTGAACAGTACCCTTAAACTAACCTATTCCTTTAGTCACCAGGAGGTAGAAATGTGAGCGATACTTATTGTGCATGCAGAGTAATGGCAGCCATTACATACAGTGTTTCACAAATCATCCCAAATGCATTAAGAAAGACATTTCTTATAGCAAAACGGCTGTGCATTTTTGTGGCACAACACAAATCTATAATAAATTCCAAGTAAATAATTTTATAACATTTAAAACCATAGAGTATTGCTAATGGGATGATACACCTTGAACATAACACTGTTAAATGCATAGCCTCAAAGGGAATATGCATACAGTAGCTTATTTGTAGGTAAAACTAGCTAAAAATATATTTAGACATATTTTTGACTGTGCAGCTAGTAAAAGAAACATATTTCTATTTAGCTTTTCAAAGCATATGCATGCTGTGTTATTGCACCTTTGCCCATGTGGGAAGCTGCCCTAGCACATCAGTTCTCTGTGTAGAAAATATCTGCCAGGGTGAAAGCACAAGAAATTATAATCTCCTAGACAAATGGCTTCTTTTTATCCTACTGCATTGTTCATCATGCTGGTATGTGGAACGGCACAAACCTGGCAATATTGTATCAAATCCTTCATCATATACTGCTATGCAACCAGGGCTGAAATACCTGTTACCTCCAAGTCCAGAGCCATAACTTAAAGCCCCTGGGCCCCAATGCAAAACCTGTAATGGGGCCCCTATTTGTCTTTTGCCATTTAGAATAGTGGAATATTTTATGTAGCTGAAGGACCTTTAGTGCCTCAGGGTCAAGGGCTTAGCAGTGACTGCTGTTCTTGTATCTGCTATAGCTACGCCCTTTAACTTTCCATGAGAAATAACACAGGAATGACACAATTAATAGTTCTAGTAACATTTGCCACAGAATCCTTATTGCATGTGGAATGCAGGTATTACAGAAGGTCCTATATAAAGCATATCTCCAATAATACAAAGGTTAAATGCTATAGAAGAGGTTATTATCCAGATTATTAATATTTACCACCTTTCTGCAGGTTAATGGGGATTGCCTCATGCACATTAAATTGTTATCAGACTGAAAGCTGTGTGACAAGACAACAATTACGTAATGTTCATGTCCAACCCACATTATATGATGCTGCTACTGGATAGATAGTGTTCAGAAAATTTTTGCCTCTGCAAACTTTTAAATTGCTATATATATCAAACCCTAATAAAACCCTCTATTATAAATATATACTCTTTCAAATGAGCTAAAGATAAAGGGGGTTTCCAGACCCAGTAAATCTGATCAGAATGGGGTCTGACTGATGGGATCACGAAAATACCATGTGACAGGCTTTATTTGGGAGACACTACATTGGCTAATGCACATTGGGGAAGATTTATCAATCCGTCTATGCCAGGGATGATATTGTGGTGCACATTCATAGAGGAATTGATAAAACAGCTGTACATGATGATCACTTCTTTGGATGTATCAGATACACAATCATTGAATTGAAAAGATATGACAACACTAGAGCTCCAGTGGATAGTAAGAAAGTAAGTAAAGAATAAGCCACACCACTGAGTAGGCTTCATTGAGCCTAATGAGCAAGGGAAAACTGAAGTGCGGAGCAGGGGGAGGGGCTGGACAGAAAATGGAGAGAAATGTGAGTAATGTGCTCAAGGTGCTGAGATAGTAGGCAACAAGTCGTCACTTTGCAGCAGGGTCTAAAGCAGCAAAACAAATGTTTGTCCATATTAAAAGAAAGTCTGGCCATGGTGCTATTATGAGTCCCCCACACACACTTCAGCACTTGGCAGTAAGTAATAACCTATACCACAGTACAAATAAAAAATTACTACATTCATTTTTCTCTTTGTCTATTTTAGCTCCATTGTTTCATATTCAGAGTGTACCAGACACAGAATACCAGACAATATACTTACTAGACTAAAAAAACCTCTGCAATGCTTCGCTTTGTCTTACATTACAGAGTGGTACAAATGAATGAAAGTCACCCTGTTTTTGGAAAAACATAAAAAGCAAAAAAAAAAAAAAAAAATAGAAAAATGCAATAGACTAAACAAAATGAAATGAAGAGAATAGCTAAAATTGAATCTTTGGGTCTTAACTAACATATTAAAAAACATATTCTACAGGGACTACTGTATTTGATTGTGAAAACCTTTATTATTAAATAATAATAAATCTCTAACCCCTTGTCAATCCTACCAATGCCTTAAAAAACATCTGGCTTCTCAGCTTCCCTGGACCCCCTTTGTTAAAGTCAATATCCCTTCTGATAATGGAATTTCCAGATCATTGGATAAATGCTGACATTGAAAACCATAATGAACATTGATAACAACATTGGTTATTGAATCCCAAAAATAAGCAGAACAGTCAAGAAAGCCCTGGTATGCACATGATAGGTTGGGGACTGTGAATCTACAAAACAAATGTCACTGGGTGTGAACTCTGTCCGCTCTCTGAATCTAAAAGCATTTGTAAGCCACTCCAAAGTCATGCAGCCTCCATTCTTTTAATGTTGAGTGGGATTTTATGAATCATTTCTAATGCCGGTGGCTAAATAAATTCTGATGACATGCAGGCTATGATTTCTTTGTTCAAGGTCCATTTGTTAAGCGAGACAGAAATTACTTTAACTTCACGCTCTGTGAGTACTTCCAAAACATTTTGGGCTTTCTTTTTTCTACAAATCTGACCTTCTTTGTGCAGAGGCAAGCACAGAAATCCTTGCAGCATTCAGCTAATTAATGCATGATAAGTCTGGCATTAGGTTCTTTCCATTTGGCAGTAGACTGGGGGCTTGTGAAATAAACTGAAGCAAATATGTTAACCAACAAGTGTATATTCTATGTATCATATGGAAGCTTTAAAGTGAACGTCTACCCAGCAATAACAGATTTTTCAGTCTGAAAAATTCTAAACCTCTGTAGCTTCATTTTGTAATATATCGTCATAGTTTTGAAAGCCCAGTTATTCTATAAAGAAAAAAAAGTAAGCCAATGTCTGAGAATGTTTTATAACAAGAAAAGATGAGTTACTTTCCTATTCTTCCCACAGCTGCTCCAGTGTTCCAGCTCTGATGGTTTCTGGTGATCTCTATTTCCAGCACTCCCATGATGACATTCTCTATTTCCAGCACTCCCATGATGACATTGCTGACCACTCCACCTGACTTCAGCAGTCACATGCGGTAGTCAGGTACGTCATTGTTCCAAAGAGTATATTCAGGAATTTACCAGTTGTTGTTAACCTTGATTTTTTACCACAGTACCCTCATGTGCTGCCCAAGGGTACATCCATATTTCTCAACATGGAGGACCACATGGATGAATCCCCTGACTACCACCATGTTGAAAGCTATGGATGCGGTGACCGTCACATGCAGGATTTACACAAGGTACTCATAGGCAGCAGTGGGGCTTCAATGCCGGTGCTATGGTAAGAAGTGAGCCAGCGTACATCCGTTTATGTCATTTAGAAATGTTCTTTAGAAAGTGGCCACCCCGTTTAACCCTCTAAAAGGATCTCAGAATGATAAAAGGGTAGCGTTAATGTTCAGACACAAAACAATAAAGAAGATATAGTAGGGAAAAAATGGTGTGACAATGAAAATCTTGCTAAATCAGAGACTAGTCATTGAGGGCATTTTTTGTGCACTCATTCAGCCATAAATGTTGTATCTCTGTCCAAATACAAGGCTATTTTCTGTTGAGTTCCATATATTAGAATATAAGCACAATCCCTGGTTGATACTTGGACTGTGATAAGTAACAGAAGCTGCAGATCTACTGAGTGTAACATCCCTTCTCCCATATCACATTACCCTGGACAGCACTAACATCATCTTGTACGCCCAGCCAGTTACTAATTAAGCTGTTTTTAATAAGCACATCAATACAATGAGTGCACACAATACAAAGCTCGCCGTATATTATGCACACAAACGCAGCACTGAAAGGTCACTCGAAGAATTGCTTTGTTATTTCATTGGCTTGTGTTAACGGCCATGGAAATTAACTACAGTACTGCCAGCAAGCTGCATGCCATCGACATTAAGAGGACCGGGTCTGTAACCAGAAGTGATGCTTGTGCATAGTGACATGGAGATGTTTAATTAATTTGGTAATTATACAAGGTTCACTGGTATCATTGGCGGCTCTGTAGAGTAGATATACATACCATACCCTGTTTCCCCAAAAATAAGACACTCCCGAAAGTAAGACATAGGAGAGGTTTCGTAGAATTGCCCAATATAAGGCATCCCCCGAAAGTAAGACGTAGGAGACGTTTCGTTTCGCAGCATTCCCGAACAGAACATACGGTATATACGGTATGTGAGGCCGCGATCCGAACCCCACAATCACTGCTATCATTATACTCCAGGGTGTTTGAAAAGACCCCAGAGTATAATAATCGGAGGCCCAGAGTTGGTGAGGGAACATAAAAAACAATATGAAAAGACCCCAGAGTATAATAATTGTTCATGGGTGGTCCACAATGGGACATATAATAGTGTGTGCAGGGACCACTATGGGGCAAAATACTCAGTGCAGGGGCCACTATGGGGAATAATAGTGTGTGCAGGGGCCACTATGGGATATAATACTGTGTGCAGGGGGCCACTATGGGGCATAATACTGTGTGCAGGGGCCACTATGGGATATAATACTGTGTGCAGGGGCCACTATGGGATATAATACTGTGTGCAGGGGCCACTATGGGGAATGATACTGTGTGCAGGGGCCACTGTGGGACATGACACTGTGTGCAGGGGCCACTATGGGACATGATACTGTGTGCAGGGGCCACTATGGGACATGATACTGTGTGCAGGGACCACTATGGGACATGATACTGTGTGCAGGGACCACTATGGGACATGACACTGTGTGCAGGGGCCACTATGGGACATGATACTGTGTGCAGGGGCCACTATGGGACATGATACTGTGTGCAGGGAAATTAATGGTTTGGATTGTTATGATGATGTCCTAGAAGACGATGACATAACTGTCATTGAATAAATTTTACTTTCTATTCATACCGTAAATATTGGTAAATGTACCATACTGTTAATTGTTGTACATGAAAATAATGGTACGATAGTAGTAAGAAATTCTTGATAGGATTCACAGTTTGTCTGGTTATGCTGGTTTGTGATGACAACTACTGTACAGTACCGTATATAATAAATGTTCATTTTTTTGTTCAGCAATAAATGTGAATTCTTCTTCATTGAAAAAAAAATAAGACATCCCCTGAAAATAAGACACAGCACATCTTTGGGAGCAAAAATTAATATAAGACGCTGTCTTATTTTCGGGGAAACAGAGTATATAGGGAATGCTGTAATGTTGAGTTTTTACCAAGTGATTATAGCAAATGTGTCATCATTGTTTTTTTTTTTTCAGTCTAGCCATCTTATCCTAGTGCTGTGGAATCAGAAGGAGATGGACGTGCAGGATTCTGGTGACTGGCATAAAGCAAAAACTTCCTTGATGTACCTGGAAGCATTCCTTTACTTCTACAGCTGGAGGTATACAGCAGTGTCCACAAGGAGATGTAGATACCAAAAGATTCTAATTGGACAATCTGTTGACACAGTGTAACCAACAGAAGCACTTTATATTATTGTACAATGCCACTTGTCACTAAAGGGATAGTGACAAGCTATTATGGCCCAGGCCCGCTTTTGACTTTGACGGTGCCAAAGTTCAGCTTTACCCTGACCTGTCCTGGATCACCTTGCAAAAGCGGCGTTTGCTCCGACCTCTGCTTTCAACCTTAAGGGAACACCAGCTTCAGTACCGGTGGGGCTTCCCTTTTGCTCTCATTGTCAGGAGAAATGGTCGCACTATCACTTTGAAATCTCACGCCGACCATTATGATTTCTGTGCTGTCCTGCATGTTCCCCTCCCTACGCTTGAAGATTGGGACTCTGCTGCCCTCCCTCCCCTCCGGCCCCGGTCTGGACTACTGTCCAGCCGAGAAGACGACGCCTGCCATATCCGGACTCAGCATCTGGCGCTGGGTCATCCCGTGTGTCATGGCGGGTTTCCCCGCCTTGATTTAACCTGGCCCTTTGATGACTTTCTTTTTGCTTCCATACAGCATTTGTGCTGCGTTAGTTAATGCTGGTTCCAGCACATTTCTTAAGTGTGGTTGGTTTTTCCTCTCAGTTATCTTATTGGCTCGATTTATTAGTATTGCTAATGTTTATTTTATATGTGTGGCAGGGGGAGGCCGACGGGAGTCTCTCCTGGCTTGATTGACTGGCTCTCTGCTGCTAGCTGGCCCCTCAGCCTCGTCTCCCACCCCTTAGGGGTACGTTGCCGTGGTTTTTAACTGCTTACACGGCACTTTGTTATAGGCGGATTTACATTGGTCTTAAACCCTTGTATACCCTCCTAGTCCCTACCGGGAGATCTTTTTCCCGGTAATGGTGTTGTTTTATTGTAATTTACCTTCCTTGTTTTGCTTTCTGTCTTGTCTTTCCCCCCTCCCCTCTCGTTCTTTTCTGTGTACTCCAGGTGTGGTCCTCACTCATCCTGACGAGACGTCGGCAGGCCTCCTGGACGAGACTCTGCTCCCCCTGGGACTCCGCACCCTCATTGACTCCTTGTGGTAGGCCTCGTCCCCCTTGCGCCCCTCCCTTTATCCTGAGATATGGCTAAAATTGTATCCCTTAATGTTAAAGGCCTTAACTCCAATGTGAAGCGTAGGTTAGCCCTGACGGAACTGCGTGCCCTTAAGGCTGATATAGCATTTCTCCAGGAGTCCCATTTTGACAGCACCTGTAACTTTAACTTTGCCTTGCGTTTTTTCCCAACAATTTATTCGGCCACTCACTCTAAAAAGCGATTGGGGACTGCCATTCTTATCTCCTCATCATGCCCCCTGGAGGTCACTACCTCCGTCCTCGATCCTTTGGGGCGGTTTGTGATTCTCCACGGTAGGCTTGAGGGCCAGCCAATCACCCTCTGTAACCTCTATGCCCCTAATTCCTCCCAACCTGATTTTCTTACTAAGGTCCTTAATAAATTGGAAGCTTTACCCCCTTCTGCCCTTATTGTTGGAGGGGACTTTAACATGTCTTTTTCGGACTCTATGGATTACCATTCTCTGTCAGGTACTTCCCGTCGCCTCTCCCGGCGTAGACTTTCAGCTCACTTCCGTCGCATAATCCGTCGGTATTCTCTCTATGACCTCTGGAGGATTAACTATCCGACTGACCGGTCTTACACGTTCTATTTGGCCCCTCATCAGACCCATTCCAGAATAGATTACTTTTTTGGGAATGCTCCGGCTCTGCGCCTTCTTCGGGATGCCTCGATCGGCTCCATCACCTGGTCTGACCATGCGCCAATCCCCTTAGTATTGCATGCTGGTTCGGTCCGCACCAGAATATGCCATTGACGACTTAATGAGAGTCTCCTTCAGAGGGCGTAGACTCGTGAGGAGCTCCGTACTCACCTAAAAACATTTTTCGAACTTAATCTGGGATCTGTATCTTCCGTGGCGACGTTGTGGGAGGCCCATAAAGCTGTGATGAGGGGACATTGTATTGCCTTGGGCACCCGGCTAAAACGGGACACTAATGCACGGCTTGAGGAGCTTCGGAACCTTCTACAATATGCAGAGACTCGCATGGCGTCTAGCCCGTCGCGGGCCCTACTTATAACCTTGATAGATCTTCGGGCCCAGATTAGGGAGACCCTTCTTCAAAAGACCACCAAGTTACTGCTTTACACCAGACAGCAGTACTATGATAGGGCCAACAAACCCCATAAGCTTTTGGCTAGTCAACTACGAGACCGAACGTAAAGGGGGTCAGCTTATGCACTGCGGCGATCTGGCGGGGCCATTGTGTATGACCCTAGTGAGATTGCGCGTCTATTTCATGCCTTTTACTCAGATCTGTACTCCCTCCCATCGGACTTGCCCCCAGATCCTGCGACGCGCTCAGCATTATTACAGGACTTCCTGTCTTCCTGTAATTTGCCTGTTCTTTCCCCGGAAGACCTTGCTCTTCTTAACAAACCTATCACGATGGACGAGGTCTCCCAAATGCTCCAGGAACTCCCTAATGGGAAATCGCCTGGCCCTGATGGCCTCACCTACCTATACTACAAGGTATTTGGGGCGGAATTGATCCCGCATCTTGTTTCCCTATTTACGGCCTTTTTGTCGGGCGAACCAATCCCTGATTCTATTTCACACTCTTTTCTAACCCTCATCCCGAAACCTGATAAGGACCACCTTGATTGCAGGAATTACAGGCCCATATCACTTCTGAATACGGATTTCAGGCTGTTTACCAAGATTCTGGCATCCAGACTTAACATGTGCCTCCCCTCCCTGATCCATAAAGATCAGGTGGGCTTTGTACCTTGCCGCCAGGGAGGTGATAATACCAGGAGAACCATCGATCTTATAGATGTGGCATCTCGCTGTGGTTCCGAACTCTTGGTACTCAGCTTGATCGTCTGGGATGGCCCTTTTTATTTGAGGCCCTGGCCACGTTTGGCTTTGCAGGTCCCTTCTTGACAGCAATCATGGGTCTTTACTCCTCCCCCGTCAGCAACTGTCAAGCTTCCTCACGCCTCGTCTCCCCCGTTTCGTCTGCACAACAGCACTAGACAGGGTTTCCCTCTATCGCCTCTTCTTTTTGTACTCTGTATTGAGCCACTGGCGGCGGCCATTCGTCTGAGCCCCAATATTGCGGGGGTTCGTGTACGCAATCGAGAATTCAAGCTTTCCCTGTTCGCCGATGATATCCTCCTGACCCTTACTAACCCCCATGTATCCTTTCCCAACCTCCATGGCCTCCTTTCCCGCTTTAGCCGTCTGTCTGGTTATAAGGTCAATACTTCAAAGACAGAGGCCCTACCTATTCGAATTCCCCCGTCTAGCTTGGCTGGCCTTCAGGCCGCCTTTCGGTATAGATGGCAGTCCTCCTCGCCAAAATACTTGGGCATATATTTAACTGGATCCTTTTCCCAATTATACCAGGCAAATTTCCCCTCCCTTTTTAGACATATTCAGGCCCTCCTTACTAAGTGGTTGGTACTGCCTCTGTCTCTCTTTGGCCGGATCAACACAGTGAAGATGTCTATCCTGCCTAAGCTGCTTTATTATTTTGAGACCCTCCCAGTCCCGGCGCCCCTTAGAGACCTCCAGGCGCTGCAGGGCTCCAATCCTCCGATTTGTTTGGGCTGGAGGGAGACACAGGCTTTCTAGGCAGCTTATGATGACCCCTAGGGAGAGAGGTGGCCTTTCTCTCCCCAATTTAGTTTTATACTACTGGGCGGCCCACCTACACAGGGTCTCGGCTTGGTCCACCCTCCAGGCTTACTCTAAGTGGATGGAGATCGAGAATCTGTGGCTTGCTCCGCAACATCCTAATTACCTGCTTTGGACTGGTCCTCATTCCCTCCCCCGGGAGTGCCTTGTTAGGCCCTACGGCACTCACGAGAGATATTTGGCGCACATGTGTATCCCGTTTCCCCCTCTCCTCCTCGTGTTCCTCCATGACCGCTTTCCTTCTTCACCCTAATTACCCGCCTGGACTCACTGGGCCGGTAGCGGGTCCTTGGCTGAGAGCGGGCCTTTTTCGGTACGCTGACATCATTGATTATAGGACCTGGGCTCTTTTACCATTTGCTGATCTCCAGTCCGGATTTGGCCTGCCCCAGTCCAGTGAGTTCACGTATATCCAGGTCTCCCATCTGGCCTCCTCTATTTTTCAAGGCCCCACAGCACCCATCCCTACGCTTGTTGAGAAACTCTGTAAAAGGGGTGTTGGGACAACAGGGCTTATTTCTGATATATACTGCCTTCTTTCGAATCCCACCCCAAATGTTTTGCCCCAACATACTTATATGTCATGGTGGGAGACTTATTTGGGGACACACATCTCGAGTAACGATTGGTCCCTCATATGGAGTAGAGCACCCAGGACTTCTAGATGTGTTACACAAAAGGAAAATATTTTTAAGATGTTAATGCATTGGTTTCATACCCCAGCTGCACTTCACTCTTTTGACAAGAATGTCCCGGACTGCTGCTGGCAGTGTGGCACCTGCCCCGCACATATTTTCCATCTCATTTGGAACTGCCCCCTGCTCCAGCCTTATTGGCGCCAGGTCCGGGGTCTCCTGGAAGGGGTCCTGGGTGTTAGCCTTCCCCTGTCCCCTAGGACTTACCTTCTCAACCTCCCCCCACCTGATATTTTGCGCAGGCCCGCTCTCCAGCTCCTGTTACTCCTCCTTACCTCCGCTAGATGTCTGATTGCTAAACACTGGCGGCATCCAGCCCCCCCGGCCCTGGAGGCGTTATACGCTAGGATAAAAGATTTGCGCTCCCTGGAGTACCTGACGGCCCTTCTTAATAATGAGGAGGAGAGGTTCTGCCTGATTTGGAAACCGTGGGATGAGTTTTGGGCGGTCCGGCCTCTCTGATCCGGCTGCTGTGTGGCCCCTTACTTCCTGGATGTCCTTCTATCACCCTTCTGTCCTCCTGTCTTGTCTGCCCCTGTTTGTTGTCGGATTCCTTGGCCTTTATGGGGCCATTTCTGGCCAGTTTGTTTAAAGCCTTGTAATTTATTGAGAATGCTGAGTAATCCCCGTCTGTCCTATGTTTGTTACCTTCAGTTATCTTATTTTTCTTGTATATTGTTATTCTCTCTGTATGACAAAAACTTTTTAAAATAAACAGTTAAAAAAAAAAAAAAAAAAAAAGGGATAGTGACATCCTGTGTCCTTTCCTTAGATCGCTGATTGGCCTCAGCGGTCACGTGCAGCAGGGACTTCAGCCAGAAGAAAACACCAGAATAGCAGGACCAGGCTGCAGTGGGAGACGCAGGTGTACCAGGGACAGGTGAGTATTTTTTTTTTTAAATTTTTTTTACCTTCCGGCCTCATATTAATAAAGTTGTTATCCTGGACAACCCCTTGAAACCCTTTCATATTATATCAAAACTGTGGGGTTATTCCCAATTCTCTATAAAGTGTCTGTAAATGTTATATGTGCTATTTTGGCAGTCATACCATTGTTTTCAACTAATCTGCAGCACTATATTAGGGGCTGGCAATAAAAAACAATACTTTAATGGTTTTCCATTTCCATAAACAGAAAGTTGAAATAACCAAATATAAATATAATGGGGCAGGCTACTTACTATTACTGTCTAATAGTTAGAGAGTGTAAAATGACTAGCCATTTTTAAACTGTGCCAGATTTATCACAGTGCTGGATAATAAATATGGGGTATTTTTATAGTCTCTGGTCAAATACCACTATGGCATAATGGGGGGGCACATCAAACCTAAGAAAAAATGAATGAAGCCGCAAATCCCCACAGGCTATAGAAACCATCTGTGTGTCAGATTAAAGTTTTCTTTATTATGCCAGCATATAGATAGCACAAAAAATGTTCCTTTGTTCTGGCACATCTTTGACATGTTACATCACACCTTATGCTATGCCTCTTTCCTGGTAAGTCACATCCAATTTTTGCTAAGCTATCTCTCCTTGTCAGGGATAGTGAAAGTATCTAAAACCATTAACACATATGGTGTAGGGCATGTGCCTCGGTTTATTTAGACAAAAAGTGCCAGAATTGTGCTGCATTTTCACTGGTAAATCTGCCCCAGTGTGTGTGTTTGTGTAGATAGATGGATAGACAGAATGACAGACGGATGGACATGCAATTTGTATATAAAGATATAGCATTTTAACAGTGCATCTTCAAGGCAAAGAGATAACTTTTAAATGATAAATGCACTTTAAAATATCAAGACCATGTGTTTGAACAGAAAAGATAATTCCTTACGGTGCATGCCCAGGATGAGTTTTGGTGCATTTTGAAACTCAACTGAAAAACACTTGAGTTTTCTATAAGGAAACATCTGTATTGCCTTTATAATCAATCTTAACTAAAAAGGCAAACCACATGTGCCTTTTGTGCCATCTGAGAAATGCATGCATTTTTGAAAAATTGTATACTGTATGTGTTTTTCAAGTTCAGTTTGGTTATGTTTCAAAAGGCATTGAAAAACACCATGAACATACACCCTAACTCACAAATTAAGAAGCTGATTCAGAGCAGGCCAACACACCAAAAGTAGAGGACCTTCTTTATAGGCAGAAGATGTGGATTTGGGGTGGGGGAACTAGATAAATGCAGTTCTGTACCTTGCTTAGTTTATAATAAAAAAAAAAAAGCAGACAGACCAATTTACAAAATAGATACCAAGAATGAGACATTATAGAATCTTTCAGAAAAATATAGAATAGCCCCCATTTTTGAAATGGCTCCTGGTCATATCCATCTACCAGCATATTTCAGTTTAACACTCTACTAAGGTATTATTCACACATCAGTGTCTGTATGCCAAAATCAGGAGAGTAGACTACACATAGATAAAGTATGATGGAAAGATTTCACTCATCTCATTCATTGTTTTAAACCCACTCTTGGTTTTGGCATACAAACACTGATACAAAACACTGATGTGTGAATAAGGCATTAGGCCTTATACACGAAAGTGAAAAACGGACAATAACCATGAATGTTTAATGTTCTATTTACATATCCATTTGTTTGACAGACTTTTTTTTCAAGTCTGTCAAAAAAAAAAAAAAACAAGTGTAGTAATACTACAGCACACGTTTTTTTTTCTTTCCTTTAGTGAAAGTTTATTTACATATAGTTATGCGATCACCCACCAACGCTTATACCAAGAATAATGGTACAATAATTTTACGCAGAAAGTGGAGGCGACGTATCGGCCATGGAGACAGCCTTTCTCAAGCCCAAAATCTGCAGAGAAATTTGAGATACAGTACATGTAGATATGGAATTTATAAACTATGGGTAGTCATAATACATAATTGTGGAAGACTGACGCATAACATAGAATATACAAACAAAAAACATTGGTAAAACACACTGATAAAACATATGATATCCCAGATGCTAATCCAAAACAAGGGATAATGTGACCAATAAAAACTGACATGTTCTATCTTTGTCCATTTTGATGGACAACTCACATGGCCACCCTTCACTGTCATGTGAATAAGCCCCTTCAATGGGTTTCAACAGACTAATGCAGCAATTTTTCTCATAAGGTCTTAGACTGCGGCTTCATGCCTTAAAAAATTAAATGTTACCTTTTATGCATACCTTCTCTAATGGAATCACTCATTTGTGCTGTTTTAGTATTTGCATCTGTGTTTCTTCAAGATCTGACCATATTATTAGGCAGGATTCTGTCATCACCTTCATCTTCACTAAATCCCTCAGTGTACTAACATGCAAATATTTAGAGCTGTTTTTTCTGTCTATTAAGATGCATGAAAAGGTCACTGCAATCTGCAAATGAAATGACCTTTCATCAGGTGTTATGACAAGATGTTTTCTATATTTATTCAACCCATCTGACAATTCCGTTTTTTCACACTAAACTATACCTTTTTATTCAGCAATATTGTACTTATTTGTCAAATGTATTTCGTCTTAACTCTCTATGTTGCCTATGGAAACCAGAACAAAGAACTATTACAAGAAACTATTAGCTACTGTACGGCTGATAAATTATTATTGATCTGATGGACAATTTGTGCTGTCAGCTGTATTGTGTTGTTTTCTCCTGTTTCTGACTGTGACCATGTATCTTTTAGAGGTATTTTACTGCTTTTATTCCTTAATCTCTAGCATATGTTTCTCTATGTATTAATAGCCATTTGTTTATTTGCTCTTTTATTGCATTAATATATTTGTTATTTTCAGAAAACAAAGACAAAACTGATATTTTCAGTTGCTTTCATAAATGCATTACAGCAGACCCAATTATGACTGTATTGTAATTCTCCTTAAGTCCATTTTGACAAAGATACACTGTTGAACAAGTCAGAGTACAAGCACTGATCATAAACCCCTTTAGCCCCAAATATTTGCATGACTTGTTTTAGTAAGACAAGCTCTTCTAATTTGGAATTCTGTGAATACTTTACACCAGGTTGAATGAGTTCACGACCACACCCCTCTCTGCCACTGTAAAGAATTCCCAAAGCTATTAACCCTCTCTTGTGAGCTTGACTGGAGGAAAACAGGTGTTTGGTTACTATCTCATATACAGACGTGGACAAAATTGTTGGTACCCCTCGTTTAATGAAAGAAAAACCCACAATGGTAACAGAAATAACTTAAATCTGACAATCTGGAATTTGCCAAACTACATGTTGACAAGCCACAAAGCTTCTGGGAGAATATCCTATGGACAGATGAGACAAAAATTGAAATTTTTGGCAAGGCACATCAGCTCTATGTTCACAGAAGGAAAAATGAAGCATATCTTGAAAAGAACACTGTCCCTACTGTGAAACATGGAGGAGGCTCTGTTATGTTCTGGGGCTACTTTGCTGCATCTGGCACAGGGTTTCTTGAATCTGTGCAGGGTACAATGAAATCTCAAGACTATCAAGGGATTCTAGAGAGAAATGTGCTGCCCAGTGTCAGAAAGCTTGGGCTCAGTCGCAGGTCATGGGTCTTGCAACAGGATAATGACACAAAACACACAGCTAAAAACACCCAAGAATGGCTAAGAGGAAAACACTGGACTATTCTGAAGTGGTCTTCTATGAGCCCTGACCTAAATCCTAATGAGCATCTTAGAAAGGAGCTGAAACATGCCGTCTGGAAAAGGCACCCTTCAAACCCGAGACAACTGGAGCAGTTTGCTCATGAGGAGTGGGCCAAAATACCTGTTGAGAGGTGAAAAAGTCTCATTGACAGTTACAGGAATTGTTTGATTGCAGTGATTGCCTCAAAAGGTTGTACAACAAAATATTAAGTTAAGGGAACCATCATTTCTGTCCAGGCCTGTTTCATGAGTTTTCTTTTTAAAAAAGTTCTGTGGAAGCATGGTTGAAAAGCAATGTCTGACTTTTATTTGTTCATTTTCATAGAATTTTTATATATTATTACTTTTGTCAGATTCAAGTTATTTCTGTGACAATTGTGGGTTTTTCTTTCATTAAACAAGGGGTACCAACAATTTTGTCCACGTGTGTATACTTAGACATTAACAGTAAGGATTTCCTTAAACTCAAAAATAGAATTTGATCTTCCCATCTCTTTTAAGACCCTGCTATAAAAATCTTGAGAAACTGCTTTATTCCCAGCCTGAGTGAAGGGAAACTAATCTGGGACAAATTACTGAGGAGGAATAGATTAGAGTCTTATTGTAGCTTTCCTAAAATAAGTCTAATCACAATGAGCACTTTACTGAACTATTAATTTTACAAAGTCCAACTATACCATCAAAATACTAAATGCGTTCCCACCTAGACCTCTTTGATGAGTGTCCAAAGTGTCATAAAACTTCAGGCTTTTTTTCACCTCAAATGGCCCAACATTCGTGGCTTCTGGGAACAGGTGGTATGGTCCCTTAATGGTGAAATAGGCACCCCAATCCCACTCTGTCCTAAAAATGTCCTTATTGACCCAGAAGAGTGTGATTCCAGATATATTGATACAGACATTGCCGTAAGTGTTGGCACCCTTGACATTTTCCAAAAAAATTAAGTATTTCTCCAAGAAAATTATTACAATTACACATGTTTTGTTAAAGACATGTTTATTTCCTTTGTGTGTATTGGCAAAAAAACTGAGGAAAAAAAAAGCCAAAAATTATATAATTTCACGCAAAACTGCAAAAATAGGGAGGACAAAATTACTGGCACCCTCAACTTAATATTTGGTTGCACACACTTTGGAAATAACTGAAATCAATTGCTTCTTATAACCATCAACAATCTTCTTACACCTCTCAGCTGGAATTTTGGACCACTCTTCTTTTGCAAACTGCTCCAGGTCTCTCATATTTGAAGGGTGCCTTCAACAGCAATTTTAACATCTCTCCACAGGTGTTCAAAGGGATTTAGATCCAGACTCATTGCTCGCCACTTCAGAACTCTCCAGCGCTTTGTTTCCATCCATTTCTGGGTGCTTTTAGAAGTATGTTTAGGGTTTTTGTCTTGCTTGATAGACCCATGACCTAGGACACCAACCCAGCTTTCTGACACTGGGCCCTACATTCCAACCCAAAATTCATTGGTAATCTTCAGATTTCATGATGCTTTGCACACAATTAAGGCACCCAATGCCAAAGGTAGCAAAACAACCCCAAAACATATTTGAACCTCCACCACATTTGACTATTGGTACTGGGTTCTTTTCTTTGTAGCCCTCATTCCCTTTTTGGTAAACATTAGAATGATGTGCTTTACTAAAAAGCTCTATCTTGGACTCATCTGTCCACAAGACATTTTCCCAAAAGGATTTTAGCTTACTCATGTACATTTTGGCAAACTGCAGCCTAGCATTTTGTGTCTATGTTTCATCAGTAGGGTCCTCCTGGGTCTACTGCCATAGTGTTTCATTTCATTCAAATGTCGATGGATAGTTGCCGCTGACACTGATGCACCCTGAGCCTGCAGGAAAACTTGAATTTCTTTGTAACATGATTGGGGCTTCTTAACCACCATCCGGACTATCCTGCGTTGCAATCATCAATTTTTCTCTTCCGTCCACGTCCAGGGAGATTAGCTACAGTGCTATGGGTTGTAAACTTCTTAATTATGTTGTGCACCATGGACAAAAGAACATCAAGAGCTCTGGAAATGGACTTGTAACCTTGAGATTGTTAATATTTTTCCACAATTTTGGTTCTCAAGTCCTCAGACAGTTCTCTTCTCTGTCTGTTCTCCATGCTTAGTGTGGCATACACAGACACACAATACAAAGACTGAGTCAACTTCTCTCCTTTTTATCTGGTTTCAGGTGTGATTTTTATATTGCCCACACCTGTAACTTGCCACAGATGAGTTTGAATGAGCATCACATGCTTGAAATAAAGTTATTTACCTACAATTTTGAAAAGGTGCCAGTAATTCTGTCTTGCCCATTTTTTGAGTTTTGCATGAAATTACATAATTTTTGGCTTTTTTTCTGTTATTTTGTATTGTTCCAATACCAACAAAGCAAATAAACATGTGTATAACAAAACATGTGTAATTCTATAATTTTCGGGAAGAAATAATTCATTTTCTGGAAAAATTTCAGGGGTACCAACACTTAGGCCATGACTGTATTTTCATCACTGAGCCTTTATACTATGTAAAAAGGATCTTTTCTTAAAAAAAATAAATAAATACATAAATAATACTTGTGAGCAAATCACTAACAGAATGGATAGCCTGGGTTAATTCCATGCTCACTCACATAAAAAATGGTTATATTACAGTGCCTAGCGAAAGTATTCGGCCCCCTTGAACTTTTCAACCTTTTGTCACATTTCAGGCTTCAAACATAAGGATATAAAGTTTAAATTTTTTGGTGAAGAATCAACAAGTGGGACACAATCATGAAGTGGAACGAAATTTATTGGATATTTTAAACTTTTGTAAAAAATAAAAAACTGAAAAGAGGGAGCGTGCCAAATTATTCGGCCCCCTTAATTTAATACTTTGTAGCGCCATCTTTGGCTGTGATTACAGCTGCAAGTCGCTTGGGGTAAGTCTCTATCAGTTTTGCACATCGAGAGACTGAAATTCTTGCCCATTCTTCCTTGGAAAACAGCTCAAGCTCAGTGAGGTTGGATGGAGAGCGTTTGTGAACAGCAGTTTTCAGCTCTTTCCACAGATTCTCGATTGGATTCAGGTCTGGACTTTGACTTGGCCATTCTAACACCTGGATACGTTTATTTGTGAACCATTCCATTGTAGATTTTGCTTTATGTTTGGGATCATTGTCTTGTTGGAAGATAAATCTCCGTCCCAGTCTCAGGTCTTTTGAAGACTCCAACAGGTTTTCTTCCAGAATGGTCCTGTATTTGGCTCCATGCATCTTCCCATCAATTTTAACCATCTTCCCTGTCCCTGCTGAAGAAAAGCAGGCCCAAACCATGATGCTGCCACCACCATGTTTGACAGTGGGGATGTTGTGTTCAGGGTGATGAGCAGTGTTGCTTTTACGCCAAACATATCGTTTTGCATTGTGGCCAAAAAGTTCGATTTTGGTTTCATCTGACCAGAGCACCTTCTTCCACATGTTTGGTGTGTCTCCCAGGTGGCTTGTGGCAAACTTTAAATGAGACTTTTTATGGATATCTTTGAGAAATGGCTTTCTTCTTGCCACTCTTCCATAAAGGACAGATTTGTGCAGTGTACGACTGATTGTTGTCCTATGGACAGACTCTCCCCCCTCAGCTGTAGATCTCTGCAGTTCATCCAGAGTGATCATGGGCCTCTTGGCTACATCTCTGATCAGTCTTCTCCTTGTTTGAGATGAAAGTTTAGAGAGACGGCCGGTTCTTGGTAGATTTGCAGTGGTCTGATAATCCTTCCATTTCAATATGATCGCTTGCACAGTGCTCCTTGGGATGTTTAAAGTTCAGGAAATCTTTTTGTATCCAAATCCGGCTTTAAACTTCTCCACAACAGTATCACGGACCTGTCTGGTGTGTTCCTTGGTCTTCGTGATGCTCTCTGCACTTTAAACAGAACCCTGAGACTACCACAGAGCAGGTGCATTTATACGGAGACTTGATTACACACAGGTGGATTATATTTATCATCATCAGTCATTTAGGACAACATTGGATCATTCAGAGAATGAACTTCTGGAGTGAGTTTGCTGCACTGAAAGTAAAGGGGCCGAATAATATTACACGCCCCACTTTTCAGTTTTTTATTTTTTACAAAAGTTTAAAATAACCAATAATTTCGTTCCACTTCACAATTGTGTCCCACTTGTTGTTGATTCTTCACCAAAAAATTAAAATTTTATATCCTTATGTTTGAAGTCTGAAATGTGGCAAAAGGTTGAAAAGTTCAAGGGGGTCAAATACTTTCACAAGGCACTGTAACATGAAAACCATCTTGAGACATTTTTGAGAATTTGTAGATTCAATGTATTTCTTTACTTTACCACCATTCGCATGTTGAGATGCTGTATACGCCCCACATTCCTTAATTAACTTATTTAAACTCTTATTTTTGGGAAATTCCACATGTACATTGTACATATACATACAGTACATACAGTAATTTGATAACTTCATGTTTCATATGAACTTGTGTTTTATACTTTATGCTTATTAATAATATGTCCTAGATTGTATACAATATTGTATTAAATCATGATGTCATTCTAAGTAAAATTTGAATGCCCAATAAAAAGTACGCTCAATATTTGTTAATTTTGCAATCCTCTTATATCATGAGTTGATGCTTGCCATTACTTCACTCCTATTACCTACACCCTTGTTTGTTAAAGTTGTAAGGTCTATGAAGTAATTTTTGTAGTTTCTAACATCACATTAAAACAAAGGATTAGGTCAAACTTGGCTGAGACCACCTCTTTGTGGGCTCCATAGAATTAACATCTCTATGGCATATATGCCCTTGCTGTAAATTAACATTACAGTACAAGGTTACAAAATATATTCCTCTTCAATTGCGGATCATTTACTTCTGCCTAGATATAAAAGTCACTCATGTACCAATGTGACCTAAAATTGAGAAAACTTTCAGAGATCTGTTAATAGACACATTGGTAGCAGCCATTGATGTCATTTTCCAGCAATAAACACTAACACTAGAAGCCATTAGCTTCATCTACTTCTAAATACATAATGAGATCTAAAAACTAGGGAAGACTCTTAATAATCCCAGCACAGCAGTAAACAGCTGTTTCCAGCAAGTCATAGAAAGTCTTAGATGTGACAATTTCAAGTCCACCCAACTGCCTCAAGCTGTTTTTAATTCGATATTTAAGCAACGCTCAATGTTTTTAAGTACTTTTGTTTTCTTTAGTTTTTTTCTAAAATGTCCTCAGTGTCCGCATACAGTGAATAAATGCATGCAGAGAAAGAGGTAGCTGTGGAATTTTAACACAGTTTTAGCCTTGAAAATGTGATCAACTGTACTTTTAGCATGGCTTGTTCTTGAGAGGTAAAATGGCAAAGCTTTGTAGCCATTAAAAAGCCAAGATTCTGAATCCTCCAAAGTGCCTTCTGAGCTGTTATTTAAAGACTGTATTATCTGCAGAAAGACAGGCTCCTGCTTTAAAGGAAGCTTGTGCTCTCAGTTCTTCGGAAGCATGTTGGTCAAACAGGCTGATCAAACACTTTGTATCACAAGTGCATTGTGTGAGAGGAGAATGAGAGCACACACAGAGATCCAGGTCATGGGCATACAGTATGACAGGTTCCACCTTCTCGTATTCACAGCAATATCAAAATAAAGAGGAGGCCTGGGGATGTAGATGTGTGTTCTCGAGTTACAGTGGGGAGGAGATGGTGAAAAAAAAAAAAAACACTTTTCAATGATATCCTTTCTTTTAAAGTAAGCTTGGACTGCATCAGAATAATAACCATTTGGATAAAAAAGCAATATACAATACAAATGTTCAATATATGTCAAGGTTTACAATGCAGCAGGGAGACATATTTCAGAGAACGCATAATGCAATATCAAGAGGGTATGATATAAAATAATAGGAAGGACTGTAATTCATCATAGCATGGTGACAGTTCCATTGAGGCGCCGCCGGACACTAGTGGTAAAAGGTACCCGAAAGATATGCTCTCGTTTTTGAAGCAGCCTTCAATAGAAAGAAATATAGAAAGACTTGGAACCATTTTGTAAGAGTTAACCGAGGGGAAGCCAGACAGTTCATCTCTGCAGAAAAAAATGTTACCTCTGGATGTCTTTTCTTTATGTGAAGTGTGGTGGAATGAAGGAGCTTTAATAGAGAAAATGACAAACTGACAAAACTGAGATAATAAAAGAACAGGACTGAAGATCGGAGATTGGGTCAAAACCCAAGACCTTAGTTTAAGATGACAGAGAAAATGAGTAGGTTAGGTGGGACAAACAACTTATTAACTTCACTATTCACTGCACTTTTTCAGGTTCCATCAGAAATAAGAGGTATAAACTGGAAAATTTTGCAATGCACGTCCAACAGATTAGAATTAATAATCTCCCTCCACTGAGATGTCAAATAGAAGCAGGTGAAAGGGTTCAGGAAATGTTCTGAAAATTGTTGCAGCGTAATCACAGGTCCAAAATCAGACGTGTAATAAAGAATCTGGATGTTTCAGGCTTCTCTGGGCAGCAGCAAGGAAATATTCATTTCTATTAGTCGGTAAGCATAAAAGGTTTTTACTGTAAATGCATGAGGAATACTGAGAGGGGCTGAAAGAAATGTAAATCAAGGTAATAGCTAAAAGTTGGAAAAAGGTTAGACCAGGCAAGTTGTTATCTTATATGCTTCATGAACACTCACTGTTAATCACAGTTCCACTAACCATAAGATCGGCAGGATTTTTTTACCTCCAAAGACTCGATAAAGTCGACAGTTTTTCAAAAGATTGTTCATTGACTGTGATGTACAAAGTGGACAATCCAATAAAATACCAGACACACTTAGCATAGTTGCTTTATTTAAATTGTATCTCTAGTTATAAACAACTTTTCATAAATGAATAGTACAGATGAAAATAAGAAACTTTGTAATATATCTTCTTAAAGAAATATGTTCTCCACTCCACTTTTCAGTTACTATTAGTTCATGAAGAGAGGAGGGGAGGATAGAACAGACACTTAAATAATTTCTGCTCCTACACTCTGATATTCCTTTCTTTTTTTTAACACTTATAGGTTGTAGATAAGAGGCTAGGAGTGCACACTCCCCTCCCTGCTCCATAAAGTTTTATGTATGAAGTGAATATGGAGAAATATATAATGTAAACAAGCAGTCAGATTGATGATAAATAGCAGGAGAACAACTTAATAAGTGGAGAAGGAAACAGATCTTCTTAATAAGAAATATTACAAAGTTTCTTATATCTAAATGCACTATCCATTTATGAAAAGTTGTTTAGAAATGGAGGAACACTTTAAATGTAAGATGGGCAAAAGAAAGCAATCCACAATCTGTGGCAGATTCCTCCGTTTGAACCTAGCCTTAGGGTGGCCATATATGTAGCTTTACATGATTGTCTGATATGTATGAAGGCGTCTTCCGAATGCACATTTCATGAGAAATCTGAATTTCCACATGCCTCTTCTGGTTGTTCTCCCTTCTCCCCAATAAGAACACATGCATTCTTAGGCAAATCATGCATGCA
Organism: Leptodactylus fallax; assembly: GCA_947044405.1. Taxonomy (NCBI): domain Eukaryota; kingdom Metazoa; phylum Chordata; class Amphibia; order Anura; family Leptodactylidae; genus Leptodactylus; species Leptodactylus fallax. Next base: position 4,202,598 of record CAMRHE010000097.1, read on the forward strand.
TGTGTCTGAAGTGTTAGAGAGTTGAGAGAAGTTCAAATAATATGAAACACTTTTTTCAGTACAGAATTTTACTTCATCACCTACTAACACATTATAGTTGGACGTTAGCCTCCCTAATGACAACAGAGGTATTTTATAAAAATGATTGTCTCTAATATAGTCCAATGGTTTATGTGTTTTAGTGGTTCAATGCTTCCATAAACTCATGTATATAGATAACCCTTAGAGGACCTTTCAATGCTCCTGCTATGCCTATGTTAGTTACTAAATATATTCTTCATGAATTCCGGAACATCTTTTTTCATACTTTGTATTGTGCCATACCTCTGTTATATCTCCTATATCTCCCTTGTTCTTGGAGATAATGTATATGTATTGTATTAAAGCTCCTTCCTCATGTAAGCTATAGAAATTAGCTAAGTTGTGGATATCATTTATCACTGTCCAGTAATTATGGCAGACTTGTCACCTACATATCATCCTGGTATTCAAGTCAATAGAGGCATTGGCCAGTCCATTTTTTGCTATTTATCTTTGAAGGCGAATGTTTCATGGGACCTATAAAAGTGTGAAGAATAGCCCAATACTGCAGTGTGAAGCTATAGAAGGAGTAGAGGTAGCAGGAGCGCTTGGGTTTGAGATGGCCCAAGGTGACCTCTGCTATATAAGGAGAAAATTGTTTCACCAGTGACACATGGTAGGGTGCCCCATTTAAGATTATGCATAGGAGTCTCACATTGCTTATTCAATGCACCCATAACCAGGGGTACAAAAAAAAGTTCATAATAGTCAACTTCTGTGCTAGAATTCAGGTAAACTATACCTAAAAAATCCTGACTTTTTCCATTCCAGATTAGAACAATGGCACTTCTGAAAAAGAAATTCACAATATTATTGTATTCCCTGGCCATAAAGTATAATGACAATTAGACTGAATGGGTACTACTTCATTTGTCTTATTCAAACAATTAACCCCCTCCCCAATGTGGCAGTGAATTGTATTCTGTTGCTTCCTACCCAATATTCTTTTATAGAATTTTTGATAAAAAAAAAAGCAAACATCCATGCTTTCATTAAACCATCCAGCACATTGTGGCACAGATTATAAATATCCCATTAAAAGCCACTGATTATGTCTTCCCAGCAGACTTATTCAATAAACTAGGCAAAATCACAAGACAGTCCATCCTTCTAGGAGTACTCAACCCTGCTAATCCTATTAGGGCAAAGTGAAACACACAAAAGACAATATTTATACAAATACATTTTCAGTATTTCTCACACATAGCAAATTACTACGTTTTTACATTATTCTTTTGTAATCCTGACAAACATTTTTTCTAAACATATTTTTGTTTCATAGTTTGGCCAAAGTTCTATCTATTTAAATCATTATCAAGCTCTATAAAATACATTGCATCTGTGTCCTGTACTGCATATACTGTATAAGTTTTCCCTGGCCTGGAGTCCTCCTATGCGAGTCCGAACCCGTTAAAGGGACAGAATCATTCAATAGCCCATTAATAGCTTTATTGGCTGTTTGTATGATATGTATGCCCTTTCATCCAATTGTACTGCTCTTAGGCGCAAGAATAAACAACTGCCACAGTATTGTGCATGTGTAAATTTTCTTACCGTGGCTGTCTTTTTGGACATTTTTAATGGCTTTGTAAGAGTGGCACAGCCGCTTCCACTACAATAAAAGCAGTGTGACAGACAATGCAAAAGGTGTGCACCATCTGACACTTCTATGTAAGAGCCATACTTGGTGCTATACTAGAGCACTGTACAAGACACTGGAATCAGGGCACTTTAGCAAGCACTTTAAAAAAAAGCACTGTTTCAAGGTGGCATCTTTTCTATCTCCTAGAACAGGAATCAGTAACCTTTGGCATCCCAGCTGTTGCAAAACGACTGCTCTCAGCATGCCCACGCACCTGTCTGTTCTTGGAAATCCTTTAGAAGTGAAGGGAACACACTGGATGTAGTAGCGTCCCAACAACTGGAGTGCCAAAGGTTGCAGACCTCCATACTTGAAGGAGCACTGTGTGGTGTGCTGTCAGTCAAGCAATTTCATTAAAAATGTACCAATCTTACCATAGTTTGGTGCTACTCGGTAAAATTTTCATTGGCATGTGGAAATGGGATAGAGAGGTTGATCTAAACAATGTTTTAATAATGTAGGCCAAGCATTTCAAAATCTCAAGAACCTCTCAGAAATGTAATAGATACAGAAGTATCTACTATGATGAGAAGAATTTTTCATCCATAGATTTAGCAGAGCTTGGTTTGATATTTGGTTTGATATATTTGCATGGCTGCTGAATTTTTTTACGTAGTTTTACCTACAACCTCAGGTAAGCCTATGATGCATATTATTTTAAAACTGAAGATCTACTTATGTGTATCCACATGCTGTCTAATGTCTACCAAGCTGGCTTCTCAGCAGTTTTCCAGATGGGCCCTCATATACACTGTAGTGCCATTTATTTAGATCAAGTAGTATAAATGAAAATAATAGTTTTGAGGCCAACCTTTGCTACCTGCAGCATTCCATATATTGTATTGTGGAAATATTCTAAGGCATTCTTTTTATATCACTGTTTATGACCACTGGTTGCAATGGAAGGCTATAATGTCATGTGTAAATGTGTAATTTATATAACAGTCAGTTATATAACACCTAGAAAGAGATGCAAAGCATTGTATGCTGTTACATCTGCCATCTATTGCAGCAGGCTGCTCTATATTAATATTTTCTCTGACGTGCTCCAGGTAAAAAATATTAAGAAAGGAAAAATCAGATCATAAATGAAAAAGTGTTTCCAGGGGAACACTGTGCAGTTCTGAAAATTGTCTGGTAGCCAAGTCATTGTCTGGTAGCCAAGTCATTATTCTTCGATATTGTTGATTCTTACATTTATATATATATATATATATATATATATATATATATATATAAGATTCCAATTCCAAATGAATAGGAGAAAGGGGGGGACAGAAAATCTTGTTGGGAGAGATGCCCTGAAGCGAATAGTATTCGCTTTTGACATTATTGATTACTAGTCTGTGGATATTCTCTTAGTGAAATAGAAACATAATTAACCATTCTGTCATAGAACCAGCTGTCCCAGAGACATCTCAAATTGATATTTAGTTGCCTTGTAAAGCGAAAGAAGAAGGAAAAATGTACATTGCGTGTTTTTTCCACCTAATTATATTGCAGCATCGACGTCACAGGCATTGCTGCAAGAAGACTGCATAAAAATATGAGCCTACTTTGGAGCCTTGAGATTTCAGTGTCCTGCTTCCCCTTACTCTCCTTTTTCCAATGCGTTTACAGACCAATTCATGAGCACATTATTCACATACGATTGCAAAGGATTATTATTGCACAGTCATAAAGAAGCAGGATTTGTATTTTACTTGTGAGGTTACTGTTATAGTGCATTGACTGAAATGCTAAAATGCAAAAGTAGCAATCATACATATTACTATACATGTGGAGAAGGATTCCACTAACAGTGTGTTGGACTCCTGACTGTCACCCTAATATTAGTTGTTGGGGAAAATAAGGTGCAATATCACAAATGTTAACCCGTCTTATCTTTTTGCCCTTCTAGGAGCAGAAGTTGCTATTAGAGTGCCTGAGAGCAGTTTGTCTCTAAAATAAACATGCATATTTAGCCAAAACGAGCATGTCTGTTCAATGGAAAGTCAAAGGAGATATTGGGTGGACAAACATTCATTTAACAATTACTGTATGTATATGGCTGGCCTAATATTGGTACATGGTATATTCTTAAGTGGCAGTCGGCCCTTAGGCTACTTCTGCCATCAGGGCCAATGTGGGTTGTCTGCCTCTGCACCCCCTATAGTTTTGCTTTTGGATGTGGGATAATTGCAAGAATAAAATTAAAGGAAAAAGTTTGCACACCCTGCAATTGTCACCAGGCACAGACTATATATGGCAGCATGAAGTCTATAGATAGATCTTCAGGCCACAGACTAGGAGCTTGAATTACCCCACAGATCTGCCGGATAAAATCATAAAAGAGAGTAGTAAAAATGTTCTTTGTGTAATCCACCATACAGTATGCACATACTCACTTTTTATTAGTTAATAGAAATATGGATTATTGATTAATAAAATATAAAAGTGTATAGCAGCATTTTATTTCCATGTATATAACATGAGTTCTTTAGTAGACATTTAAAGGGAACCCGTCATAAGGTAAATCCTGTTCAATCTGCAGACTAGATGTTTACAGAACAGGAGGAGTTCAGCAGATTGATGATTTTGTGTGGAAAAAGTTCAGTATAAGCTGTCATTTATTCACTGAAAACTCTGCTCTTACTATGTTGGAAAAGGTTCTATTTGTGACTGACAGAATATATCAGTGTGCATACAATGATAACTGTAAATCACAGATAGACCCACCTACTTGACTCCTTAACATGACAAGAGAAGAGATTTCAAGTGATAAATCTTTTTCCACAAACCTATACATCAAGCTGTTCAGCTTCTCCTGTCCTATAATTTGCTTCATACAGGTTGTACAGTATTTTTCATGTGGCAGGTTCCCTTTAAGCAACCTCCAGTTTACAATAAAAACAATTCACAATAAATGCATAATTAAAATACCTGGTCTATTCTTTTTACTTTTTTGGTGCTGTTCCCTATATTTCCAGTATACTATTCATTTCTGTAAAATGGCTGCTAGCTTCTCAGATTACTATGCGCACCATGTTTTGGTAGTCTAAGCCACTACCCCCTGGTCCATGCAGCAGGGGAAATATCTCAGGCTACCAAAGACATGCACACTTTTTGCAATACAAAGTAAAATGTGGAAAGCTGGTTTTAGAAATATGGATCTAGTGCTAGTCCCTGTCCTATAGATTTTAGCTATATCATTTGACAAGGTGGCCAAAAATGTGCAAATGTACAGTATGCTAGAAAAAAATGTATGCTAAAAAGATTTGCAAACATATGGAAAGTAATTTATCCCATTTACCCCTACCATAAAAGAAAATGGACCATATTATTCTAGTGTATAATGTAGCCTACATTCCTTTTCTGTTGCCTAGGCTAACAAAACATCATACAACCCCAATTCCAATGAAGTTGGGATGTTGTGTAAAACATAAATAAAAACAGAATACGATGATGTGCAAATCCTTTTCAACCTATATTCAATTGAATACTCTACAAAGACAAGATATTTAATGTTCAAATGGATAAACTTTATTTGTTTTTTGCAAATATTCAGTCATTTTGAATTTGATGCTTGCAACACGTCCAAAAAAAGCTGGGATAGGGGCATCAAAAGACTGGGAAAGTTGAGGAATGCTAAAAAAACTGCTGTTTGGAGCATTCCAGAGGTGAACAGGTTAATTGGAAACAGGTGAGTGTCATGATTGGGTATAAAGGGAGCATCCCCAAAAGGCTCAGTCGTTCACAAGCAAGGATGGGGTGAAGTCCACTTTGTGAACAACAGCGTGATCAAATAGTCAAACAGTTTAAGAACAACATTTCTGATTGTGCAATTGCAAGGAATTTATGGATTTCATCATCTACAGTCCATAATATCATCAAAAGATTCAGAGAATCTGGACAAATCTCTGCAAGCAAGCGGCAAGGCCGAAAACCAACATTGAATGCCCGTGACCTTCGATCCCTCAGGTGGCACTGCATTAAAAACCGACATCATTCTGTAACATACATTACCACATGGGCTCAGGAAAACTTCAGAAAACCATTGTCAGTGAACACAGTTCGTCGCTACATCTACAAGTGCAAGTTAAATCTCTACCATGCAAGGTGAAAGTCATATATCAACAACACCCAGAAACACTGCTGGCTTCTCTGGGCCCAAGCTCATCTGAGATGGACTGATGCAAAGTGGAAAAGTGTCCTGTGTTCTGACCAGTCCACATTTCAAATTGTTTTTGGAAATCATGGACGTCGTGTCCTCCGGGCCAAAGAGGAAAAGGACTGCCCGGATTGTTATCAGTGCAAAGTTCAAAAGCCAGCATCTCTGATGGTATGGTGGAGTGTTAGTGCCCATGGCATGGGTAACTTACAGATCTGTGAAGTCACCATTAATACTGAAAGGTACCTACAGGTTTTGGAGCAACATATTCTGCCATCCAAGTGACGTCTTTTTCAGGGACGTCCCTGCTTATTTCAGCAAAATACGACAACGAAGAGCCCGGACTGTTGAGCAACTGAAGTTGTACATCAAGCAAGAATGGGAAAGAATTCCACCTACAAAGCTTCAACAATTCATGTCCTCAGTTCCGAAACACTTATTGAGTGTTGTTTAAAGGAAAGGTGATGTAACACAGTGGTAAACAAGCCCCGGGCCCAGTCTTTTGTTGCCCCTGTCCCAGCTTTTCTGTAACGTGTTGCAAGCATCAAATTGAGTGAATATTTGCAAAAACCAATAAAGTTTATCCGTTTGAGCATTAAATATCTTGTCTTTGTAGTGTATTCAATTGAATATAGGTTGAAAAGGATTTGCAAATTATCGTATTCTGTTTTACACAACGTCCCAACTTCATTGGAATTGGGGTTGTAGTTTGGTATACGTTTGACCCATAGAAAACAATTACATACTTCATTTCATACTATTTCAATACATTTATATTGCCTAAAAAAAGGAAAGAAAAAGATTATAGTATAAAACAATCCTTTGTCTTTTTCACACTGGACCATTTACTCAGGTGGTGAAATGATATTAAAAAGTGTGATCGCAGCTTATCATTGTAAAGTCGTTTTATGGTCAGAGTGATCCACAGACAAGGAGCTGTATAGCAACAGATAGATCATTAAAGGGATTTTTTACTTCTTATCCCATAGAGGGACTTCCAGTATTTATTTGTTTTTCACATATGTATTGTACTACTGCATCAACATCATATGAGCGCTGCTATCTAATTTATCATATGTTACATCAATGTAGTCATTTCTTGTCTGTCTCTAATAGGGTCACTGTGTAGGTGCTCATGTTTAAAGGGGTTGTCCGGGATAAATGGAAATACCTACACTAATCTAAGCACCCTACCCCTCCTACTTTCTAAATAACATAATTAATAAAAAAATGTATAGTTACCCATATCCCTAGGACGATCATGTGACCACCCCAGGGATATTTTCTGATTATCCGGTGACAATCAGTTTCCCCATTTCCAGAAACGGATCGTCACTACTACTCCCCCCATCCAATCCATCATACTTACCTTCCATCCTTCTTCCTGCACGATGGCTTCTCCTTCTTTTCTGACTGCTTCCGCTTCTCCTAGCGCTGCTCTGAGCACTGCTGCTGATAATCCAACTCTAGTGGATAGTGGATAGTCGATGCAGAGCACAGAGCAGCGCTGGGAGAAGAGCACGCGCCTGCAGAATCAGTAAAGAAGGAGGGGCCGTCGTGCAGGAAGAAGTCATGGAATGAAGAGAGGTAAGTATATTATGGGGTCAGGGGTTGGGCTGAGTAGGTAGGGAAGGGTTAGCAGTGGGAAGGATAGCTAGAGAGACAGGGAGGGGGGTGCATGGGAGGGAGAGAGGAAAGAGAGGGGGGAGTAAGCTGAGAGGGGTTAGTGTGAAGCATGAAGCTGAACCATGTAAACAAATGCAGAAGATACCAGGAGCTCCCAGAGACTAAAGGTTATGGATGCGTTTATTAACCCATTAATAGCACTAACAGACATTTAAAAAAAAAAAAACATTTTTTGCCCGGAAAACCCCTTTAATATCCCCAGGCAGTTTCTATGAGATTCAAAACTCTCTGTTTTATCTATACATTGATATGGCTACATTGCGTTTAAACACATGGCTGTTTCAATAAACTTTGTCGACAATCCGGTTGAGAGAGAAAGTATAAATATAAACTTTTGATATTACACAGTACACCTAAATTCAAGGAAAGCAGATGCAGTGACCTAAGGCACAGTTTCCATATAGGGTGTCCATTGGAGAGGAGTGCATACATAGCAGCCTCATTTGCGTGTAAAGATCTATGTACACATTCCTTGACTGTAGATGTATTGTATGTACGGAAGCAGTAAATCCCCTCCAGTTGCCTTCAGGGACTGATTTAAGACCTAAATGTCTCCAAGGATTGTGATATTGATGGCCTAGCCTTAGCATAGGCCATCAATATTTGATCAATGGAGTATGACTCATGGCTCCAATAATAAGCGCAGAGCACCCTGAATGTTTATCAGACAAAGTGCTGTCCATTATGTAGTGACTTTGCCTGGCAGTTCAGTCCCTTTAACTTAAATGTAGTCTGTCAGCAGAACAGTTTCCATAGAACTATAAGAACAGCCAGATAGTTGGGGTTCTCATGAATAAAACTTTTTTTTCCTGCTTCATAGTCAGTGCCTCTGTTGCAGAGATATTAGCTTTTTTCCTGACATTCTAATGAGTGGTTTGGTGCATTGTGGGATCACCATTGCTTTCATTGCACCAAAGAACTACCTCCCTGCTATTACTGATGGACTAGTGTAAAAGTGTACATATCAATCATAGCAGGGAGGGAGGTGTTGGGTTCTGGAAAGTATACCACTTTGGTGTGAAGATGAAAGTAATGTTATCACCCTTGTTGCGCCTATCAGCTAATTAGCATATCAGAAAAAAAGCTAATATTTCAGCAACAGAGGCAGTAATTGTTAATTGTTTTCTGGTGAGAGACTCTTTAAATTGGACTGAGCTGCTATAAGCTGATTTACCAGATATAGCTATCTGCAACAAAATATACAGCATTGCAGGTCCCAGCAGTAGGACTCAGGGACATTTATATATATATATATATATATATATATATATATATACACATATATACATACACACACGATGGAGAAACTTTGCTTACCAAAACTTTCATTTCATGGAGTCAAGGAAATACTACTACTACTACTACTACTACTTCTTACATTTGTGTGCTGCCGATGGACGATTCAATATTTCAATATTTTGTGTAAGAAGACTAACTGCAGGAAGGACTCCAAGAGAAAGACATTAGGTCCTGCTTTGGGTCAAAAACTATTTTGGGACGTGTAGGCTGAACTTGCAGGCTTTTGCTATGAGTGGATTTTGTCATTTTTCAGTACCTTTAGGGGTGTAATATAACATAAATACGTTGGCTATATATATATATTTGGGCAGCTATGGTTTTATTAGGGAGCTAAGTAGAAGTTATTGTTGAATAATTTTACCTAGTTATTTCATTATGGTAAATGGCCTGAGTTATTGTCTAAGTATATAGTTATTATCAAGAAAATACTGTTATATACTGACTAGATATGCCATTAAAGTAAGATTGGTCGGGGTCATATTACTGCAATCCCTACAACAGCATCCTGAAGAATGGATTAACTTTAATGACTACTGATAATGGTAACCAGTAAAATGGTTGAATACCAGTTGGACTAAGACATCTTCTAGTCAATAGCTGACTTTATGTGCCATACTCAAAAAGAACTGCATACATAATTCTGCATTGACTACTTCATGGTTCAGAGATTTTATCTCTTAGCCATGTTCACTGTACATACATAAAAAAAAAAAAAACAAACTAAAAATAACAGTAATAATGTAAAAAAAAATGTGCTGTCGTGTTACTTACTAATTCAATGCAATGTTTTTACATATATGCTAAATTTGCTGCTAAAATACTTTCCAGTCCTCTGGAAAGGTGTTTGAGTGTGTATATCCAGAAGGGCATTTGTGAGGTCAGACACTAATGTTGGATGAGAGGGCAATGTTTCGCAAACTTCATTCTAGTTCATCCCAAAGCTGTTTGATGGGGTTAAGATCATGGCTTTACATTGCAGACAAGTCAAGTTCTTCCAAACCAATTCAACCGACCATTTCATTGTAGACCTTGCTGTGTGCACTGGGGCAAACTCTTCTGTCATGGTGGAACAGAAAAATGCCTTCCCCAAACTGTTCCCACAAGGTTGGAAGCAAACATTTGTTCAAAATGTCTTGGTATTTTTAAGCATTAAGATTTCCCTTCACTGGATCTTAGGGGCCCATGCCAACCCATGATAAACAACCCCAGAACATTATTTCTCCTTCTCCAAACTTTACAGTTGGCACTATACAGTCAGACACAGGGGCGTAATTTGAGGGGGTGCAGACGGTGAAGTCGCAACCAGCCCATAAGAACTGGCATCACTATAGAGGTTACAGTGGTTGCAGATACAAGGTTACCCTTGCCACACTAAGGCAGATTAAACTTCTTTGATCTCTTTTCTGACTTCCAGAGATGTAGCTATAGGGGATGTAGCAGTAGCAGTCGCTACTGGCCCTGAACCCAGGGGAGCCTCAAAAGTTCCCCTGCCACATAAAATATACTACTATTTTAAATGGCACAATGTAGGAATGGTGCCCATTACATATTTTGGATAACAATAACACCACTCATAGTTGATCAAGTAATATCTAGTAGGGAAGAAATTTTGCAAACTCACATGTTCAACAGTGACATCCTCTTACAGTACCACACTGGTGTTCAGTGAGCACTTTAAAATGAGTTATCCTTTCACAAATGCTAGTACCAGCAGACTGCATGGCTAGGTGCTGGATTTTATACACCTAGGGCAATAAGACACCTGAAATCATTAGGTGATGTGTCCCAATATTTTTCTCTATACAGTCATGGCCAAAAGTTTTGAGAATGACACAAATATTATATTTTCACATGATCTGCTGCCCTCTGGTTTTTATGTGTGTTTGTCAGATGTTTTTATCACATACAGAAATATAATTGCATTCATATTATGAGTAACAGAAGCTTATATTGACACTTAGAATGAGTTAATGCAGCAAGTCAATATTTGCAGTGTTGACCCTTCTTCTTCAGGACCTCTGCAATTCTCCCTGGCATGCTCTCAATCAACTTCTGGACCAAATCCTGACTGATAGCAGTCCATTCTTGCAGAATCAATGCTTTAATTTTGTCTGAATTTGTTGGTTTTTGTTTGTCCACCCGTCTCTTGATGATTGACCACAAGTTCTCAATGGGATTAAGATCTGGGGAGTTTCCAGGCCATGGACCCAAAATCTCTATGTTTTGTTCCCTGAGCCATTTAGTTATCACCTTTGCTTTATGGCAAGGTGCTCCATCATGCTGGAAAAGGCGCCAAACTGCTCTTGGACGGTTGGGAGAAGTTGCTCTTGGAGGACATTCTGGTACCATTCTTTATTCATGGCTGTGTTTTTAGGCAAGACTGTGAGAGAGCCGATTCCCTTGGCTGAGAAGCAACCCCAAACATGAATGGTTTCAGGATGCTTTACAGTTGGCATGAGACAAGACTGGTGGTAGCGCTCACCTCTTCTTCTCCGAATAAGCTGTTTTCCAGATGTTCCAAACAATCGAAAAGGGGATTCATCAGAGAAAATGACTTTACCCCAGTCCTCAGCAGTCCACTCCCTGTACCTTTTGCAGAATATCAGTCTGTCCCTGATGTTTTTTCTGGAGAGAAGTGGCTTCTTTGCTGCCCTCCTTGAGACCAGGCCTTGCTCCAAGAGTCTCCGCCTCACAGTGCGTGCAGATGCACTCACACCTGCCTGCTGCCATTCCTCAGCAAGCTCTGCACTGCTGGTAGCCCGATCCCACACCTGAAATACTTTTAAGAGACGGTCCTGCCGCTTGCTGGTCTTTCTTGGGCGCCATGGAGCCTTTTTGGCACCAATGGAACCTCTCTCCTTGAAGTTCTTGATGATGCGATAGATTGTTGACTGAGGTGCAATCTTTCTAGCTGCAATACTCTTCCCAGTTAGGCCATTTTTGTGCAGTGCAATGATGACTGCACGTGTTTCTTTAGAGATAACCATGGTTAACAGAAGAGAAACAATGATGGCAAGCACCAGCCTCCTATTAAAGTGTCCAGTGGTGTCATTCTTACTTAATCATGACAGATTGATCTCCAGCCCTGTCCTCATCAACACCCACACCTGTGTTAATGGAGCAATCACTGAAACGATGTTAGGTGGTCCTTTTAAGGCAGGGCTGCAATGATGTTGAAATGTGTTTTGGGGGATAAAGTTCATTTTCTAGGCAAATATTGACTTTGCAAGTAATTGCTGTTAAGCTGATCACTCTTTATAACATTCTGGAGTATATGCAAATTGCCATTAGAAAAACTGAAGCAGTAGACTTTGTAAAAATTAATATTTGTATCATTCTCAAATGACTTTTGGCCATGACTGTACAGTGTATACTTCAAGAACAAAGAATTCTGAGAATCCATATAACCTAGTGTATAATACAGTTTAAAAGAAGTTACCGCTATATAAATCTTGTCTTTTTTTACAGTGCTGAAGCTCTAGCCTTCCTCAGCAATGAATGTAGCAAATTTTAAAACAATTCCATGACCGCCCTGTTATTTCGGGGCAATGTATAGGAGAAAAGTAATTACTTTGTCATTACTACATTGGTTCTTTCAGTTTAGGATTCTCATGTGTCCAATTTTTTTCTAATCTTCCCTTTTAGACCTATACAATCTAGTTTCATCATGAATGCAATAGTCCCTACCTCCATAAGGAACATTTTTCAAAATGAAATCCATGATTTACCAGCCTATAAACCTTTCATAGTTCTAACAGTTACAGCATGTGACAAGTAAAGCTGCTTGTTTCCCTTTTCCCTGTTTCTAATAACTGTAGGTAGGGTTGTACTTTGATGCCCATCCTTATAATGATGTTGTGTAGACCGACAGGTCCTGCACCACTGCATTGAATCGGTAGTGTTATGATGTTACAACAGTATCGCAATGTTAAGTGCCTACATCTGTTATTATGAAAAATGTAAAGGAAGATATTTCTGGTATAAAATGCTCTTCTCATTAGCTATTGAAGCTTTTCTTTGGACACACACAGATTTAAGAAGAATGTCAAGGTTGGAGCCTATTAACGCAGATCTTCAGCGGTACTGTATTCTTTATATGGGGGAGGGGAAATTGGCCTAAACATAAAAAATAAAAAAATGCCAGGGCACCTGCCCTGATACCTACCTGCATTCTTTCAGTAAGATGCAGGAGCTCATTTTAGCTCTAGGGGTATGATTGAAAAAAAAAAAGGCTGCCACTTTTCTTCTCTATGTACAATCAGTCCTGGATGGGTTCCCTGCTGTTGGAGGGGAAGAATTTGGGGTGGGGCTGCAGTGGAGTTGAGGGCTGTGAGTAATCACTGTTGACTTCTGCACTTTGTGTATCAGCCAGATTGAATTTTTAATGGCTGCATTATTACCAGAAGATGGTGGAGCAACAACAACTTCTCTTCTTAGCTGCTCCATCTTCTGGTACTAGTGCAGGTTTGGTCAGTGCCTCAGAAATCCTGTGGTTAAATAAGCACCTGCTAAGAACCAGGAATTGTTACATAGCTGGCTTTCAGCTCTGCAATATTAAGATCCGTTCTAGTGAATCAATGCAGCTAAACTACATATTACTGCCTAATGGGAGTCTCAGCACAAATCCACCTCCTGTTTAATCTCAAGTGTAGGCTGTTGCACTGGCTTGCTTACATGCTTTATACCACAGTTGTGTTAGTTCAGATTGGGTTCTATGTAAATGCACAAGCCCAAAAACGTTCACCAAGAAGAAAATGAATTGAGAGCTGGTTGCTACTAGTTATAAACTAGTGAGAAAATAGAAAAGTCATGCATATGCATCATGAAGGAAATGGACTTCAGTAAAGTGATGGGGAGTGGGGATTCAAAGGTCTACTTCAAGTTACTTACAACAAAATTTCTTAATATGATATCTATCAAGGTTCACTTTAAATCAAACCAAACATTATTTGGAAATTGAATTTAAGTAGTTTCCCATTATATTGTAGCAATGTCCTTACAATGTACATTGGAAAAGTGGCTATGACAAACAATGACTTTCTCCACTTTCCTATTCAGTACACAAGCAATGCTCTGCCAAGCCTAGAATGGATGTGTATGGAAGAATCGAGCGAGACAGCAGTCAACCAAACAAACTGCCATCCATTCATGTGTAGGGCCAGCTTAATAATTGGACATGAGTATATTATGCAAAAGTATATCCCAGAAAATCATTTTGGACTAGTTAATAATGCATAATTACTCCATCCCTGAGTTAGGAATGGTCAACTGAAAGAGCAACTGCACCCTGGTAGCCACTGTAACCGTATAAAATTCTTCATATAGTGTTTCCATTCCCTTCAACAGAACAAGCAGTCATGTAATTCATGAAAATTCATACTGCAATACAGCAACATAGCAACATGGTGGATCAGTTGTTAGCACTGCTGCCTTGCAGCGCTGGAGTCCAGGGTTTGAATCCTGCCAAGGACAACATCTGCAAGGAGTTTGTATGTTCTCCCTGTGTTTGCGTGGGTTTCCTCCCACACTCCAAAGACATACTGATAGGGAATGTAGATTGTGAGCCCTATATGGGACAGTGACTGTAAAGTGCTGTGGAATATGATGGTGCTATATATGTAAGCATAATAAATAAAGTGCAATACATGAAATACAGATTACTGAATGTTGGGAATACATACTTTCTAAGGAATAGTATATAGCTAATGGGGTCATATGAATATGTTAGAATTCTACAAATTGTATCTATGTACAGTCAGAAGTGTTACTAGCCATATTTAATACTTTCATTGTGATATAAAAAAAATTATACAAAAGGAAATCTATATTAGTGAAATGAGTACACCCCTCATGATTTTGTATTTATTTCATTATATTGTGACAACTTGGGGAATTAAACTCAAAATGGCGGCTTGTCCTGGTCCGGACAGCGGTGGTTCATGGTACTGGGCGCCGAAAAGATAGCTTTCAGACAGTCCAAGCGTAAACTAAACGTGGCTTTATTCTGCTTAACTGCAACACAGCAAAACAACAAAAAAACCTATGCCACAGTTAGGGCACTCACTGACTCCTTGAGTCCCTAACTAGCCTCTGGGGCAATAAGAGCCTGACAGTCTTTGTAAGTCCTCTCTGGATCCAAGCCCTCTGGGACAGACTGCCTCTCTGTCCTAGGCTGGTCCACCATTTCCTGCTCCAAGCAGGTTTCTCCAGCCTTCTGGAGATACATGCCCCTCTGGAGTTACGTGCCACCCCACCCAAAGGCGTGGCTGAGAGCCTTTTCTGGCCTGGGTCTGGGTCGCTCAACAGCGCCCTCTGGTTCACATACTCACATACCCTCCCCCTCAGCTCACTACCCATGGGGTGAGCTACAATGGGACAAGACATCCTATGATGAAGTCCCTCTTCAACCAAATATGCCTGTTCAGTGTCTCTCCAGAAGTCCCAGTCAGGCGGTCTTTTCTTCCAAATACTGCTCCGTCGAGTTCTCCGTTTTCTCATCACTTTAAAGTCCCAATCTGGCGGTCTCGTCTTCCAAATTCCGCTTAGTCGAGTTTTCCGTTTTTTCAGCACTTTAAATGCTACGCCAAGATCCTGGCCATTCTGTACAAAGGCAAGTTCTCCTTCATCACCTTCAAAATTCGCCATACAAGGGATCACATCATTTTCATCACATTTCTCGCCGTACTCTTCAGCCATCCCATTGCATGACCTTGATCCCTTTAGTGAATAGCCGTAAGAATCTTCATCTTTACCTATCATGAATCCACAGGAGCTCAGAGACCAACTAACACGTACTTCATGCACATCAATGTCTTTAGAGTATAACTGTTTCACGGGTACTTTTTCCATAACCTTCATTCCAAAGCAAACTTTGTCATCACCATCAAGGCTTAGAAGTTTAGGAGACATAGGCTGCTTGCTCTCTTCTTTGTTTGAGATACACAAGCTCTGTACTGCAATATCTTCTCCTTCTGCACCAGGGCCATACTGTACACCCTCAGATAATAGATCACGCTGAACTACATTTTCTGGTATGTCTTTAACAACTATCACATCCTTGGTGACATGTAACCATCTCTTACTTCTACATGCAAATGACGGCTGCTCAGTCTCTGCATTAGAACCTCTACCACAGTTACTTTCATTAGTTAGGGACATAGTAACATTGTATCTCAGCCTCTTCTTGTTGCTATTAGCATCAGGCGGTAAAACAACTTCTGCCTCTTCTCCTCTTTTTGGGTTGACTATATTATTTCCTGACTCCCCCTTCACAGACAACATGGAGTCATTTTTCACCATTTGTCCACCCAACATTTGGCTAGAGACAGGCACAGCAACACCTTTATCCACAATGGCTTTAGACACTTTAGCTGTTGGGACAACATATGCGTGGTCAGTCTTCTTACGGACTCTTGTTCCACACTTTTGGTGACCCTTCACCTTATTTACTATCTCACAGCCCTCTAGGCTTTGGACCCACTCTGTCACAGGCAGTGTGTGACCAATCACAGTTTCTTCCTCTGTTGGACCTTCTTTGGCCTCCTCACAATTTGCAGGAAGTCCACCTTTAGCAGCATCTTCCTGGGGAACTATACCATCTACTTGACGTTTTACCGAATCACGTGGTTTCATCATAATCTGATCATTGGTATCTATGCCGGCAGCTTTCTCTAATTCTAACGCCTTCTGTAGGGCACAAATCTCTGATTCCAGCTCCAGAACTGCCACATTTTTCTACACAGCCTCCATCTCAGTTTTTACTATTGCAACTTGCAGAACTTCCTCAATCTTCCTGACACCTTCTATGGCAGCAGATGTAGATGCCATCTCTTTATCCACTATGTCTCCTAATTCTAGGATATTCTGCAGTGTTCTTCTAACATTTGTCAGGTCAACATCCTGGATGATATTTTCTGCTTCCCTCATGGTTCCCTGAATTATATTAAATTGATCCTCCAACATCTTCTGATAAAGCTTCTGCTCATCTGCAGACTTTTTGTCAAGTCTTTCATTCAAGTCCCGTATCTCAGTGACTCTCTTATCTTGCTCTTGGTTGAATAAAGACTTTGTTTCTTGAATCATATTTTTCAGGGATAACAGCTCTAATTCTTTAGAGGTTAACAGGCTCTGCAGCGAGTCCTTCTCAGCTTCTAGTGCTGCCAGCTTTGAAGATAGGGCAGATGCCGACTGTTCAGTATTGGATAAAAACTGCTGCAATTGATCCAATTCTTCTCTTTTAGATTCCACTTTGGCTTTCAACTGTTCCATCTGAAACCCCAGCTGTTTCTTGACTTCCTCCTGCTTGTTCACTTGCACTTTTAGTTTAGCAACAAGCATTTTTAGATCTACAATCTCAGCAGACAAATTAGACAGATTTCCCTCAAACTGAATCTTCATGTCTTTTATCTGGAGGTCCAATTCTCTCTTGGCCTTTTCCAGCTTGTCATAAGCATTAGCTTTGTTCTCATACAATATCTGCACAGATTCCAGGTTTTTCTCAACTTCATCCTTGGAGCTAACCAAATCCTCCATTTCAATGCACAGTTGCTTGTTGAGCCTCTCTAACTCGGTCTTCAATTCAAGGGCCTCTTCTAGGGAGTGAGCCAAGGCAAGAGCTTTGGTCTCTTTTCCACGAGCCTCTGCTTCAGCACGGTCACGTTCCTCTGCATATCTAGCAGAAAGAGTCTTCTCTTCACCAAGCCGTTGATCAAACTTTTTCTGCTTCCTTTCCAAATTTGACACCATCCGACGTTGATGATCAAGATCTACACCTACATCTTCTAGTTCCTGCTGCAGTCTAATTTTCAACTTCTCAAGTTTGTCATAAGCAGAAGCCTTCTCCTCAAATCGTTGATTTGTAGCTTCTAGCTCCTTTTGCAACTTTTCCTTTAGTTCTTCAACAGAGTCCAAGGACCCAATACTATCCTCTATTTTTTTCTTCATATCAGTGGCCTGAGCCTGTAGTGTTGAAATCCGCTTTGTCAAATCTCTTTTTGCTATCTCTTCTTCCTCTAGTTGCTCAAGGAAACCATTTTTCTCATCTTCCATTTGTTTTAGTTTTATACTAAGGTCAAGCTTTTGCCGGGTTTCTTCTTGCAAAAGTTCCTGAGTGTCCTGAAGCTGCAATTCTAGTATAGAAAAATCTTTGGAAAGTTTGATAAACTTGCTGTCTGCTTGAGAAAGAAGCCCTGTGACATTATTCAATTCTTCGTCTTTATTTTGCACCAAAACAGACAACGTCTCATTATCTTCACAAAATCCTGACAGCGCCCTCTCCAGGCTACATACTCTAGCTTTGAGTTCCCTTTCTCTTTGTTCCAGAACTCCAGCTCTACTTTGCCATTCATGGATTTCACTATTTAAGCGAACCTGATGCAGGTTTTGCTCTGACTGCAATATCTGCAAAAATTCACTTCTCTCACGTTTAGCAGTTTCAAGCTCATCTCTTAATTTTTCAATGACACTCTCTTTGGCAATGGAGTCTTGGACATGCTGCTCCTTTAAATCCTGCAATTGCTTCTCAAGCACTTGCTTTTGCTCTACACTCTGTACAACTTTATTAGATAGAGCACATTTCATATCAGCAAACTCCTTCTTAGTGACACAGTCCATTCCAGGCAAACCCAGTACCACATTTTCACAATGACTAGGATATAAACTCTTTATAGTCTCAAGCTCTTTCTTCAACCAAAGGTTCTCTTTCTCTGATACCTCAAGTTGCCATTTCCAATCAGATATTTCAGCTTCATACAAGAACCTGTTGGCTTTAATCTCAACTTGAAGCTGCTGCACCATAACATTTTCATCTTTGGTGCTTTGACGCACTCCAATATGAGACATACAATCAGCAGGGACATATTCAATCATAGAACAGAGGTGCTTTAGACAAACTGTGTCACTTTCATGCAACCCATTATCTTTACTTGCATTCCACCTGATCTGTTCCGGGTTTTGTGTCTCTCTGCATTCAGACTGTTGCACTAATAAACCTGTGCATAACTTCTCTGCTTTTTTACAAGCTGAAATTCTCTTTTTCTTGCCCATGGTTTACTAACAAGATTACACAATATTCCACAGCAACCTTTTTTTGCTATCTTCTGCAGTCACATGTATTCAAACAGTTAACTTATGTGGCACTACAACAACCAGCATTTTCTTCTGTCTTCCACAGAAACACCAACATGGCACCATAGCCTTTCACATAGACTGTTTGCAATATCCAGCTTCTATACACATTGCTCACTTTCTTGCCAGCAAACACTTCACAGACTTCTGTGCCACAGTATACACAAAGTCCATTCCCTGGATTCCTCTTCCAGAGTTTTACTTTCACCTTGCTATGTTGCAATTTACTCACCCCCTCCTGGGTTTCTTCAGTTGAAATCACAGATTTCTTCCAGCTGTAGGCCACAATGCACACTTTGCAGTACTGCAGTCACCAAACACTTGTCTTCCAGGACTTGCGTTGATCTCTTTATGCGCGCTATTCTCCACCATATGTGACAACTTGGGGAATTAAACTCAAAATGGCGGCTTGTCCTGGTCCGGACAGCGGTGGTTCATGGTACTGGGCGCCGGAAAGATAGCTTTCAGACAGTCCAAGCGTAAACTAAACGTGGCTTTATTCAGCTTAACTGCAACACAGCAAAACAACAAAAAAACCTATGCCACAGTTAGGGCACTCACTGACTCCTTGAGTCCCTAACTAGCCTCTGGGGCAATAAGAGCCTGATTTAGTCTTTGTAAGTCCTCTCTGGATCCAAGCCCTCTGGGACAGACTGCCTCTCTGTCCTAGGCTGGTCCACCATTTCCTGCTCCAAGCAGGTTTCTCCAGCCTTCTGGAGATACATGCCCCTCTGGAGTTACGTGCCACCCCACCCACTCACAGTCTCAGCTCCTTCCACTTTGCCCAGGTCTTAAGGAAACGGGCATGTGTCCTGGATTTCCAGCTTGACAATTCTTCGAAGCGTGAGATCTGATTAACTTTTTCCACCCATTCCATTTTTGATGGGGGATCAGTACTTAGCCATTTGCGAGGAATAAGTGAATTGGCAGCTGATAAAAGGAGTGAGATAAGGTTATTTCTCGATGGGGTATTGTATGTCGATTGTAGTGAGAGCAGGACCATAGTTGGGCTGAGCTTAAAGGTCGGAGAAGAAAGTCGTCTAATCACTGATTGAATATCATTCCAAAACGGACTAATTACTGGGCACTGCCACCATATGTGCAACAAGGACCCACTCTGAGTCTTACATCTCCAGCAGGTGTCAGAATCTGATAGATTCATTTTATGGAGCCATTGTGGAGTATGATACCATCTGGTTAGCAACTTATAGTGAGTCTCCTGTAGGCGCACACAGGTGGAAAAGCCATGAGAATTTTGTAATACCTGTTTGACTTGCTCCTCTGAGAGGACCACACCCAACTCTGTCGAGTTTATTTCTATCCCTGGTTGGTATACTACTCTCCCAGCACGCCACTCCAAAGAAGATGGCTGATGCCACTATTGAGTTGAAAAAAAGTCCTAAGAAGTGCCCCCTGGACTCCAAAGGCTTAAGCCTCCTAAGCAGGTAGAGCCTGCTGTGGCCCTTTCTGTACAGGACATCCATATTATCTGTCCAGTCCAGCTTATTATTGAGGAGCACACCCAGGTACTTATAGGTGTTGACAACCTCAATGCCCGTCCCCTGGATGTCCACTGGTTTAGGATGGTATCTGCATTTATGAAAATCCACCATCTCCTTGGTCTTCCCAGCATTAATCCTAAGGTGGTTCCGCTGGCACCAGTCCACAAAATCCTGGTTCAGTTCTCTGTACTCCCTGTCATCATCGTCTGTGATGAGTCATCAGAATACTTCTCTAAGTAGCAGCTAGATGAGTTGCACCTAAAATCTGCAGTGTACAGTGTGAAGAGGAAAGGGGCAAGAACTATATCCTGAGGTGCCCCCGTATTACAGATCACAGTATCTGACACACAGTCCCGGGCTCTCACATACTGAGGTTGATTTGTGAGGTAGTCTAGGATCCAATTGGAGAGGTGGTGGTCCATTCTGACAAGGGACAGCTTGTCTCTCAGTAGCCCCGGATGTATGGTGTTGAAAGCGCTGGAGAAATCAAAGAACATTATTCTGACAGTGTTCCCTGGTTTCTCCAGGTGAGAAAGAGCTCTGTGCAGAAGGTGGATGATGGCATCATCCACCCCAATGCCCGGCTGATAAGCAAACTGGAGAGGGTCCATACCCGGGCTCACTAGAGGGCAGAGATGTGTGAGAAACAATCTCTCTAAGATCTTCATCATGTCAATGCTACAGGTCTGTAGTCGTTAAGATCCATAGGATGAGGTTTCTTTGGAACCAGTCCCACACAAGAAGATTTCCATAATTCAGGTACTATTTCTAGATTCAGGCTCATATTAAACATGTATATAATGACACCACACAGCTGATCCCCACAAGTCTTAATTAGCATTGCACTGATGCCATCTGGCCCTGCAACTTTCCTAGTTTTGATCTTTTTCAGCTCCTTTCCCACCTGGGCACGTGTGAAGGTCAGACTGTGGTCAGAAAATGACTGATTTCTGTATTTTCTGGTTTGGAGGGAAATAGCAGCATGGGGTGGGGGCAGTGTGGAAGAGGGGATTGAATTACATTCTGGAGTGGGAGGAGCTGGTGTGTGATCAAATCTATTGAAGAATAGATTTAGTTCGTTAAGCCAACTTGCATCTCCTTTGACCTCAGAGACTGGCTTTCTATGATTAGAAATTGACTTAAAACCCTTCCAGACTGTACTTACATCTTTTCTTTTCATTTGCTCTTCAATTCTTCTCTTATAATTGGCTTTTTCCTGCCTGATTTGACACCTCAGCTCATTTTTAAACCTCCCTCAGCCCCTCCTTATCTCTTGCCTTGAATGCCATCTTTTTCTACTTGAGTAGTGTTTTTATATCAGAGTTACAGTTACAGTTGTACTGCAATCTATGGGACTTGCAATCAAATGATTTCAGGTTCAAGCCCCCAATGGGGGCTAATAAAATAGTAAAAAAAAAAAAAAAAAGTTCAAATCACTTTCCCTTTCACTAGAATACATATAAAAATAAAATATTACTGTGAAACACATACACATTAGGTATCTCTGTGTCCGAAAACGCCCGGTCTACAAACTTATAAAAATATTTTTCCCATATGGTAAACGCCATATCATTTCGCTATGATAAAAATTTGAATAAAAAGTGATCAAAGCAATAGACATTCCCCAAAATGGTATAACTAAAAATTACACCTGGTCCTGCAACAAAAGACACCCTATGCATCCCCATACATGGAAATATAAAAAAGATTCGGGTGTCAGAATATGGAGACTTTTAGAAAAAAAAACATTTTTGCAAAGTTTTAGATTTTTGCTAAGTGGTTAAAATATAAATAAAAGCATATAAATTTAGTATCCCCAAAATCGTACCGAAAAATACAGATGACATGTCATTTTGGCTTCAGAGTGAACGCTGTAAAAACAAAGCCTGTAAGAAAGTCTTACAAATGCACTTTTTCTTCAAATCCACCCCATTCAGAATTTTTTTCCAGCTTCCAAGTAGATTGTACAGAATAATAAATGGCAGCATCATGAAGAACAATTTGTCGTGCAAACATTAAGCCCTCATATTGCTCTGAGAATGGAAAAATAAAAAAGTTATGGGGTTTGGAAGGTGGAGAGTAAAAAATGAAAATCAAAAATCGAAAAATGTCACCAGTGGAAAGGGGTTAATAACAGCACTTGTGCCAATTTTTATCAAAAGTGATGTTTAAAAAGTCACAAACCCCAGGGAGGACCAGCAGGAATATCAGTTTGTGACTTTTCCAGATCCCTCAAAGAGTTGGGGCATTTCAATCTAAAACACCCTAAATAGCACTTATACAGTCCCTGACAAAAGTTCTGTCGCTTATCCATGTTGTGGAATCAAAAGCTTATAACCTGACTTTAAATTCATCCATTGGTTTTAGAAATGACTCATATGAAAGCTGAAACCCTCCCAAATGATTTTTTGGTTAAGAAAATAAATTGGCTTCACTGCTGAAATGTTCATCATTTAATGAACACAGAAAGGTCAGATTTTGGCAAGACAAAAGTTTTGTCGCACACATAAAGTAATGTGAAAATCAAACCAATAATTCTGTTCAAAAACAAAGATATGTTTCATAACATTGGTGAATGAAGTTGTGGTGCTATTAGAGCCATATTTAATATTTTGTGTGACTTCCATGGGCTTGAAAGACTGCATCCATGCGTTTCAACAATGATTCATACCATTTATTGATGAAGTCATCAGGAATAGCAAAGAATGCAGTCTTACATGCCTCCCAGAGTTCATCAAGATTCTTTGATTTTGTCTGCCAAGCTTCCTCTTTCATCCTACCCCAAACATGCTCAATGATGTTCATGTCTGGTGACTGGGCTGGTCAGTCCTGGAGCACCTTGATCTTCTTTGCCTTGAGGAACTTTAATGTAGAGATGGATGTATGAGATGGAGCACCATCCTGCTGCAAAATCTGCCCCCTTTTATGATTGGGAATGTAAGAGGAAGCTAATACTTCTTGATATTTTAGGCTATTGATATTGCCTTCCACCTTGCAAATGTTTCGCACACCCCCATAATACTGAATGTAACCCCAGACCATGATCTTTCCACCACCAAACTTAACTGTTTTCTGGGTGTATCTTGGATCCATACGGGCTCCAGTAGGTCTCCTGCAGTATTTGCGACGGCTGTGGTGTAATTCAACTGAAGATTCATCTGAGAAATCCACCTTCTGCCACTTTTCCAGCGTCCATCCGTTTAGCAGGCTGTGGGCCTTGGCAAATGCTACATTTTTTTTAATTGCCTTTTGTTTAGTGCTGGCTTCTGGGCACTGATTCGACCATGGAGGCCATTTCGAGACAGAATCCTACAAACTGTTCTAGTTGACACAGGGACTTGAGGTGACCAGGCCTGTTGGAGCTCTGCTGCAGTGGAAGAGGGGCTGGCTTTTGATTTTCTAACCAACAAACGTTCCTCCTGAGCAGTTGTCTTGTGGGGTCTGCCGGACCTGGGCTTGTCAAAAACATCTCCATTCTGTTCAAATCTTTTTTTTAATTCTTTGTACTTGACGCTGAGACACATTAAAGGTGCCAGCCACCTCTGCAGTGGATCTGGTCTTCAGCCTCTAGATAATCAAGGCTTTGGTCGCAGGGTTGATTTTTGGCATGTTGTCAGAGGTGAAGTTGCAGTTCAAGTGAAGGTCTGGGGTGCTGGAGTTCTTTTTATACACACCCACTAATTAACCGATCAATTAGTGAGCACAGGTGAGGCTTTAAACTAGGATTGGGTGCATTATATGACAAGGCGACAAAACTTTTGTCTTTCCAAAATCTGACTTTTCTGTGTTCATTAAATGATCAACATTTCATCAGTGAAGCCAATTTATTTTCTTAACCAAAAAATCATTTGGGAGGGTTTCAGCTTTCATATGAGTCATTTCTAAAACCAATGGATGAATTTAAAGTCAGGTTATAAGCTTTTGATTCCAAAACATGGATAAGCGACAGAACTTTTGTCAGGGACTGTAATTTGCATATTTCTAAAAAGATGAATTTCTCAGTGTTGGGGCATCGCATTACAATAAATAAAAAATAAAAAAAGAAGCTATTATTGGAATCTGTGTGAACTGCTGTGTTATAGGGAAAAATTATTATCTCCCTTCCCCATATTTCAGGAATAAAAAATTTACAAACAAGTGGTTTAAGACTTTATGAATAGCATTTGTGTATTTTTTACGCAAATTTCGTTTTTACGTCACCTTAGTCACTTGCCAAAAAGGGATGTGGCATAGCCGTCACCCCTTTTAGATTTATCAACATTTATGCTAGTTTCCTGTGGTAAATATTGACTAAAATCTACACTGGCCATGAGCTGATGTTCATTTCAATCTAGGCACATGGATTGTCCCAGGATGCATTAAATTTACGACAAGATATAAACTACATCATTAATTAAGCACATCCTCCCACAGTGCAGAGGATGTGAAGACTGGCGTTTTCAAAGCTGGTCGTGATAAATCTTCTCCTATGTGCTTAGTATATTACTGATTTTCCTGCTGTCAATCTTCCTTATAAATTGACACCTAACACAACAAAAGCCATTGTAAAAGTCAAGCTAATGTTTGCTGTAATAGTGGATTTTGTTGCGTTAAGTGCCAAGTTAAACTTTGCTATATCAATACATGGTATTGCTTGGATAATGTTTACAGAGGAATATTCAGATCCTAAAATAGCACAGGACAACAGTCATTTCAATTATGTTTCCTTTGATAAGCATATCCAAATGGTTAAAAACCTCCTCTCCTTGTAAAATTTATCAGATATCCTTAACACATCTACATGTAGAATTACATTTATTTGGCCTCAGAACAATTGTTAGCTGGAACAACTTCACAGAAATAAGTCTTTTGATTTTTATGAGTACTTTTTTACTAATAAATGATGAAAAGATATCAGTGCAGTACATACAGTAGTATCACATGTGCTGGTAGAAAGTGCAGGCATGGTTCCAGACATGAGAAAGTATTCAGAATGATTAGATGCGTCCCAGTGTCAACAATATTTATCAATAAAAATCAGTCTACCTACATTCTTCTAGCCCCTAGGTAAATAGGTACTTAAAATGCATAAGGGATATAAGCAAGGTCTATGTAAAAGTTCCCCTGCTGGTCTTGGGCAGCCTTATAAGTAGCTGAGTTAATTTGAGCCATGGTTGGTCTGCTGAGCACACAGTAGATCAATAAAGAATAAATCATTAAGGCCCAGCACTCTTCTTTCCCTTTAGAGTAATACAACGTGGTCGCTCTACTCGTAGACACACTGCACACATTGCATTTTCCTTGTAAGCTTCAGAACACTAATTGCGTACGCAACCGGATCAACAAGTTCATAGCACAATCAAACCGACAACAGCAATTCCCTTCACTTCCTCACTAAAACAGTACAACATATTTCCACCAAACAATCCATATAGTATGGATTATGCACTAAAACATTGATACTTATGCCAATAAAATTACTAAATACTACATCAGAATTCACTAAATTATGCCTGAAGCATCTCTATGAAAACCCTTCCAGGCTAACTGCATAGAAGAAATAGCAATTACTTGGATAACTGAAGAACAGTTATGTAAAAGGAGCACCACAAACAAACAAACAAACAAACACCAGTCACATTCAGAGAAGTGTAGAGGTCTTTCAGTACAATGATGTTGCCTTTTCACTTTTTTGTCTTGCCCATAATTACATATTATGGATAATATACTAAAGGGATTATCCAGTTTCTAAAATATATCGCCTATCCCAGAGCTGCTCACTGTAGCGGTGAGTGTAGGTACTGCAGCGCTGTCCTATATACTTAAATGGGACAATGCTGCAGTACCTACATTCCCTGCCTCGGTACCAGACAGAAATCTGTGAGGCCCTGGATGTCAGACCCTGCAAGATAGGCCATCAATTTGAGAAAGTAGATACCCCTTAAAAACCTCTGCTGTTAACCATTACTTTGAGGACTATATTTCCCATTGATTCAGATCACAGATACACAGCACAGATCGTATGCCCCATGTAGATATTGATATCTCTATGAAACCTGTACTATATGTATAGCCTTTAAATATTCCTAGAATATTTGTATTCCATACAGGCAATCTTACAGGGCCTTATCTTCTATGTAACAGCATTTGCTGAGTATTTACATATTTAAACGCTATGTAAACCTTTGCAATTGTTTTTTATTTTTTTGCTCATTGTATTCACATGCTGAATAAAATAATTTCCCCCATAGGACCTTATTAAAAATTTCCTACGGTTTGTCCCAGGCAGCTTGTATGTAGCTGTATACATCACACAGCTCCAGGGGAATGGGACCAGGTAAGTATGAGTTGTTCCTGTTCTCCCTGGTTTTGCAATATGGCAGCATTTTTAACAGTACAATGAGAACCAGCTATATCCCACCCTTGCCTCGGGACGCAGATGATAGCCTCAGCCCATGGGCCACGTATTTGAGACCCCTGTTAAGGGGGCACTGTGCCAAACTATATATACTATGGGGTACACTGTAGCATTATATATATACTGCAGGGGGAAGGGAGGACAGACGGAAGAGTGGGCATATGGTTATGCAAATGAGATAGTGAAAAAGGAGATGGGAGGGGGTGAGCTGAGCTGAAGCTGTGCATATGACTAGTGCTAGGGAATACCCCCAGGGCCAAAGATTTGAATGTAAAAGAGGATAAAAATTGGAACTGAGAGTTACTGAATGCATGATAAGAAAATGCAAGAAACAGCTAAGTAACTTTTTTGCCTGCAGATGCTTAGTACAAAAAATGTTTATTGATTTCTCATGCACAAAGGTGTCCATAGCCTTAAAGTATGAGAATACTTTATGTCTCAAGCCTTATACTCAGTAATATGGTATAATATTATTATACATGATTGACAATTACTCTCATTACAAATGATAACCTGATTATGTATGTTGTTTTTTTGTCTATGCAGTTTATGGGTAAATTGCTCTTGTTCTGATTGGTAGGTACCTCTTTTATTTTGTTCCATATATGGGCATTCCCTAAACATATGTTTTTCCTATTAATACTATGACCTGTTAACACTGTATCAGGCCGACTAAAGAAAGATGTGATCGATAGTGTGTGTGTGTGTGGCCATAGGGGCACTACTCAAAATAATTTTCTTTGGTATACCCAAAATACTGCAGTCCAGTATTGTTTTCCAATACAATTTTGACCTCAATTGCATTCCAAAATTCTAATATGGTGAATATGGTGATCATGGCTGCTCTGATGGATATTTTCTCCCAGTGTAATAATATAGTACAGAAATAAAACTTTATATATGCATTTTTCTCTAAAATGTTCCCTCAGTTATGTTAAGGGAAATGCATCACCGATAATTTTTTTTTGGTTAAATAAAACCAGATAGTTAAAGGGGTGGTCTGGGATAAATTGAAATCCCTACACTAATCTGAACACCCTCCTACTTTCTAAATAACATAATCAAAAATGTATATTTACCCATATGACCGCCACAGGGACATTTGCTGGTTATCCGGTGACAATCCTTTTCCCCATTTCCAGAAATGGATCGTCACTAGTACTCCCCCCCATCCACTCCATCATACTTACTTTCCAGCCTTCTTCCTGCAGGATGGCTCCTCCCTCTTTTCTGACTGCTGCTGCTTCTCCTAGTGCTGCTCTGTGCACTGCTGCTGATAATCCACCTCTACTGCACAGCTCCTACGCATGTGCAGTAGAGGTGGATAGTCGTTGCAGAACACAGAGCAGCGCTGGGAGAGAAGCGCGCCTGCAGTATCAGTAAAGAAGGATTGTCCGACCCGCAGGAAGAAGCCATGAAAGGAAGAGAGGTAACTATATAATGGGGTCGGGGGTTGGGCTGAATAGGTAAGGAAGGGCTAGTAGTGGGCGGGATAGCTAGAGAGACAGGGAGGGAGTGTATGGGAGGGAGGGAGGGAGTGTATGGGATGGAGGGAGGGAGTATGAGAGGAAGGAGGGGGGAGTAAGGTAGGAAGGGGGAGTAAGGTGAGAGGGGTTAGTGTGGAAGTTACATAGCAGGAAGCTGAAAGCATGTAAACAAATGCAGAAGATACCAGGAGACACCCAGAAATCACTCAAAACACAGATAAAAGTATATGGGTGCATTTATTAACCCATTAATAGCACTAATAGATATATATATTTTTTTTTTTAACTTTTTTTGCCCGGAAAACCCCTTTAACCACTTCCGGACCGCCCATTGGGTTTTTAAGTCCAGAAGGTGGTTGTGCAGCATCCCAGAGGGCTACTGCTTTTATGTGTTTGTCTTGTGTGCCTCTGGGTTTTATGTTTGTAAGTTCTGTTCTGTGTTAAGTGTTAAATGTAACTTGTTGTGCAGCTTTCCCCTCGGCATTTCCCCCCTGCAGTGTTCAAACCCAGACTTGGTTCAGCCCTGGCCTATCTCAGGCCACTGGGCGGGGTTGTGAGGAGATATTATCTCCCCGTCGACGGTTGGTCAGTTCAGTTCAGTGTATGCAGCAAACCAGACTAGGTGTGCAGAGCTGACCTGCCCCCAGACTCTGGACTGAGGGCCAACCGCCGCTTCTACAGCCCCAGGAGGGACATCATCTTCCCTAGGCTCTCCTGAAGATAGCCCAGAGCAAGGGAGTAAAGTTTTTCAAGTGGCTGATTCATTCGGTGCCATGCCAGAAGGAGCAGGAGAGGACCCTGACAGGAGAGTCGTATTCGGGCCTAGTCTACAGGTAACCAGATCCCTGTCAGGACTCCCTGTAACTCCATCCCCAGAGTAATGGCTGGGAGAGGCACAGAGGAGCAGTAGAGGAAGCCATACTGTGGAGCCTATACCACCTTTGGGCGCCCTCCTAGAACCAAGGCTGGGGGTTGGATACTGCAGGACTATTACCCCCATCTGGAAGCTGCTGATAACCCTTTGTTCCAGTTGCCTTAATAAACAGCTGTTTGGTTTACCTGCATTGCTGACTCCTGAGTCGTGCCTGCTTTACCATCAGGGCTCTTCCGACCAGCACCACACTGGCTCAGGTAGGAGAGGTCCCCCTCTTCAACTGGAAGTGCCCCGGGGGAAAGAACTACTACCACCACCATTCGGTAGTGCTGCAGGACCCCCCTCGACTTTGTCCAGCCTAGGAGTGGGACTGGAGCCGTTTGGGAGCAGTGCTCAGCCTGCTAGGTGGCACAGCATCCGCCACTACTACTCCCATCATCCAGTCTCATCCGACTGGGTTGCGGCAGTTGCCTTGTTCTGCAAGGACGTATTGGTACGTCCAAGCAGAACTCAGCAGCTGCACGAAATCGTGCAGCTGCTGAAACGGGGAGCTGGCTGTAACTTCAGCCGGAGCTCTTCTAGAGAAGGCAGGGAAGGTTTATTACCTTCTCTGCCTTCCTGATTGCTGTGTATTCAGCGCTCAATGAGCGCTGTATACAGCGCTATGGGTACCGCCATCTGGTGGCTCCCCTCTGACCCGGTGGTCATGTGATCAGCTGGGATCAGCGTCTATTAGAGCTGCTGGGTCCTACTGGACCCAGATCAGCTCTATAAACTATATAGTATGTAGGGAACTGCCATTTCTACTAGTATATAATGTATCTGGCTTCTTTGCCCCTGCAGTTTGGCTTCAGACACCCCAGGCATTTAGTGCAAGTTTTGTTTTGTAAATAGAGTGAGTCAGACACATGTGAGGCAGAGCTGCTGAGACAGACATGTTATGTCTGGGGGAGTCTAAGAGCCACTTGTTCCTCTTTACTTCACAGTATATAGTTAGGTATGTGTTACCCCCTATATACTCACAGGACCTAGCTAGTAACCGTAGTTAGGGATCCATATATATATATACAGTTCAGGGCAGTGATAGGTTAGGCTTCCGAAGGCCAACTAGCTAGTTAGAGGCCCGGTGGCACTAGTAGTTTAGCTGGCAGGTTAAGGACTCAGTGTTAGGGTAGTCAGGCCTGCATCTACTGCCGTCACCGTCGCCCTGTTTGCTGCCTGTGAAGAATCTCACCATCATCATCATCTCCTTATCGGCTGTCTGTCATCTCCTGGAAGAATCCAAGGATCCACAGTCATCCACAGGGGCCCCTGCATCTCTTCTGTTGCCTGGAGGTATTGTGCACTGGACTCTTGCTATATATCTATATATATACCCGGGTATATAACCTAAGACGGTTGAGGACTTGCTGGTTGTTGTAGTATTGCTGTGTTCTGAGTATATTTTATGTATGTACTATTACCCTGTTGATTCTTATAAAGCTACTGTTATAACCTTATGTGGTATCTGTATGTATTCTTCAGACTGTGAGATTAGTACAGTGATCCTTGTTAAGGCTACTAACTGTACTTCAGGGGTAAGTCCCAGGAAGAGATCCTCCCTGTAATACAGAGGCTCTATCCTGGGTGGAGGCACTGATATATTTCATATATGTTCCCACTCTTCCCTTCAGCGAAGGCTTCAGGTCCCATTATACACACAGGTCAGCGCCAGAGTCTGTTGCGGGAGGGATAATACTCATACCCCCCCCAAATAGGGCTACATTTGGAGGCACTGCTGAGATTTAGAAGTGGGAATAGTCATTGATATGGAGAAGCGATATAGCTCAGAGGGGAACCTCCCACTAGCTACTACATGGGATTACCGACCTCCTGTTCCTCCCCTGGTTCAGGTAAAGGAAGAACCCCTCTCAGCCAGTTACCCCCCCAGTATGGCCGTCGCTAGCAGTTCCTCTAGTGACAGTGCTATTAGCACTTTAGCCAGGCTGACTGAAATGTTAGCTCAGGGCCTGCAGGCCACTCACTACAAGAAACTAAAGGTATTCTCTGGTAATGTCCCAGTACCACAAGGGGAGGAAAACTTTGAGATATGGAAAGAACATACTCTCCAATGCCTGAAGGAATGGTCTTGCTCTGAAGAAGGCAAGCGGCAGCGTATCAGTGAAAGTTTGCGGTCTCCTGCTGCAGAATTGATCCGCTTGTACAGAGACTCTCATGAAGGAGTGAGTGCATTGGACTATATACAAGTACTGTCTGATCACTTTGAGCCATACTATGACCTTGCCCAGATGGTTGCTGATTACCGAATGGTTCGTCAAAAAGAAGGGGAAAATGTCTCTACTTTTATTAACCGTTTACAGCTACTTCTTTCACGTCTGGTGTACCACGCAGCTATATCTACTTCAGAGGTAGACGCTATGAGAACCAGTCAGTTGGTGAGAGGGTTACAACCTCATCATCCTCTTGCTCAAGTACTCAAGGTCTTACTATCTGATAGAGTCCTTCCATTTCCCGACTTAATGAAGTTAGTGAAGAAACAAGAAGCTGACATTAGTTTTAGTACCCCTAAGAAAGCGAAAAGCATCTCTAAAGAAGATGTTGTTCCTAATTCAAACAAGGACAAACCAGCGGAGCGGTCAGAACTTAGACAGTCCGCCACTGCCACTCAATGGAGGAAGGATGCTAGAACCTGTTATAAATGTGGTCAGACGGGCCATACTGCCAGACAGTGTACGGAGGACAGTGAGGGATTGGGACACAGTGCTGTCTTCTCTATTCAGAATCAAAGACACAGAAGGAAGGCGGGCCGAGTAAAGACCAGAGGCGCTATCGCGGGCTCCAGGTCCGTTGTCAAAGTCACTGTCAATGGTCATGCCGCTCCTGCCCTGTTTGATACAGGATCTCAAGTGACCCTGATTTATCGCTCGTTCTACCAAAAGTATCTGAGGGATATACCTCTTCAGTCTACAGGACAAATGAAATTGTGGGGGCTTAATTCAGGATCATATCCTGTAGATGGCAGCCTACAAGTAGTTATAGCTGTCCCTGAATTAGAAGATCAGAGTGTCGCTCCCATGAAGATTACGGCTCTTGTCTGCCCTGATACAGGGGATTCTTGTGCAGCTCCTGTGATACTTGGCACTAATTGTCCCGCAGTGCATTATGCTTTTCAGAAGTTTCTTGGAAGAGATTGGAACCCTGCAGCTCAGCCGGTGAATATATCTTCTGATCTTAGAGAACTCTGTGATGCCCTGTCTACTGGCTATCGACATGGAATGGTATATCATATCGGTGAGAGAACCGTGGAAGTTCCTGCCGGCGGGGAGAGAGTTCTGAGAGTAGCCTCCAGCATTGCTCCCAATTTGCTTGAAGGGGGGAGTTATGTCCTTATGGAAACCCCTGAAGAAATGATTAACCAGAATGGCTGGATGGTGATCCCAGAGAGAAAGGACTGGAGAAATAAAGTGGAGTTATCTACCTGTGTGACAGTGAGGAACTGTTCACCGCATCCGATTGTAATTGGACCATACCAGAATGTGGCCCACTGCTACCCTGTGCTTGGAGTAAATCCATACGCTGAAGTGTGCAGGATTCAAATCCGAGATGCAATCCCTAATCTCAATCTTGACTTGAGTGATCCACATTTACCAGAGGCCTGGAATCAGCGACTGACACAGAAGTTGTCTGAATTATCGGAAGTGTTCTCCATGGATGATATGGATGTAGGTTGTGCTAAAAGTGCTCAACACACTTTCCGATTGACCGATTCTACTCCCTTCCGGGAGCGACCACGGAGAGTTGCTCCAAAGGATGTTGATGAGTTAAGACAGACTCTACAGCAAATGAAAGGTCAGGGGATCATTGTGGACAGTAAGAGCCCCTATGCCTCACCTATTGTGGTGGTAAGAAAAAAATCTGGAGCAATTCGCCTATGTGTGGATTACAGAACTCTGAACCGGAGAACCTTACCTGATCAGTATACACTGCCGAGAATTGAAGAAGCTCTGGAAGCTCTGAATGGAAACTGTTGGTTCACAGTGCTGGACCTAAGATCGGGATACTATCAAGTCCCAATGGCACCTGAGGATCAGGAAAAGACAGCTTTCATATGCCCCTTGGGTTTCTTTCAGTTCACTCGTATGCCGCAAGGTACAAAAGGTGCGCCAGCAACGTTCCAAAGGTTGATGGAAAGAGTGTTAGGTGATTTAGTGCCCTGGGAATGCCTTGTATATCTTGATGACATTATTGTGTTTGGAAAGATGCTGGAAGAACATGAAGAACGACTCATGAGAGTACTCCAACGCTTAAAAGAAGAGGGGCTGAAGTTGTCGGCTGACAAATGCAAATTTTGTAGATCTTCGGTCACTTATGTAGGTCATATTGTTTCTGCTGAAGGAGTTGCTACCGATCCTGGTAAGATTGAAGCTGTGGTGAATTGGCCCCGACCGCAAAATATTACGGAGTTGCAATCTTTCTTGGGGTTTTGTGGATTCTATCGACGATTTGTGGAAGGATATTCAAAAATTGCTCGAGCCCTCCTCGACCTGTTGAAGAGTGATGCAGGAGATCCGGGAAAGAAGAAAGGGTCTTCCAAAAGCCTTTTTGGCGATAGGTGGACTGCGGATTGTGAAGAAGCATTTAAGTTGTTGAAGAAGAAATTGACAGAAGCTCCCGTTCTGGCTTATGCTGATGCACAGAAGCCATATGTGCTACATGTAGATGCCAGCTTTGAAGGATTAGGTGGCGTGCTGCACCAAGAATACCCGGCCGGGTTACGGCCCATAGCTTTCATAAGTCGAAGTCTTTCTCCCAGCGAGAAAAATTATCCAGTACATAAATTGGAGTTTTTGGCGCTCAAGTGGGCCATTGTTGATAAATTACATGACTATTTATACGGAGCCACGTTTGAAGTAAGAACAGACAACAATCCACTGACATACGTTTTGTCAACCGCTAAACTCGATGCTACAGGACATCGCTGGTTGGCAGCTTTATCCAACTACCAATTCACACTCAAGTATAAATCGGGGCCTAAGAACATTGGGGCAGATGCTCTATCAAGACGGCCTGGATTACCTAGTCCGGAAGTAGTGGATGAATGGGAAGAAGTGCCAAGTCCTGGAGTAGGAGATTTGTGTGCCATGGCTGCTGTAGTTGAAGACCGAGTAGCCTTTTCTGAAACTCGGCTTATTGACTCTATTGGGGGAGGTCCCGAAGCTGTACCAGACATGTTTGCCTACCCTGCCGCTTTAGGATCCTTTGAGAGTTGTTCTATATCTTCAAAGCGAATGATCTGGAGTCAAAAGACTGATCCTTTAATTGGACCTCTTTATCAAGCAGTGAGTTCTCAAGACAGAGAAATGTTAAAGACATCCCTACCCTCTGAATGCAGTCAACTTCTACGAGATTGGGAGAAGTTTGAAATAGACAATGGCCTACTTTATCGTGTGGTGCTGTATCATGATCACCCTGGAAGGCGCCAACTAGTTATTCCAAGCTGCTTTCAGAAGATGATTTTCCGAAGTCTGCATGATTATCATGGTCATTTGGGACCTGAGAAGACTTATGGCCTAATACAAGACCGATTCTACTGGCCCAAAATGAGAGATACCGTGACTCGTCTGTGTAGGTGCTGTCGCAGATGTTTGCAGAGGAAGACTGTCCCGGTTCGAGCGGCCTTCATGGGACACTTGAAGAGTTCGGGCCCCATGGATCTTGTCTGCATAGACTTCCTTTGTATTGACAACGACTCCAGAGGATTTGGAAATGTATTGGTGGTGACTGATCACTTCACACGATATGCTCAAGCCTTTCCGACTAAGGATCAAAAAGCAGTCACTGTTGCAAGAGTGCTTTGGGAAAAGTATTTTATCCATTATGGCTTACCACACCGGTTGCATTCTGATCAAGGCCGGGATTTTGAGAGTAACCTGATCAAAGAGTTACTTCAGTTGTTGAACATCCGCAAAAGTCGGACGACGCCTTACCATCCAGAGGGAGATGCCCTTCCTGAAAGATTTAACAGGACTTTACTTGATATGCTTGGTACCTTACGAATTGAGGATAAGCGATCCTGGAGTCGAAAAGTGGAGGCTATGGTGCATGCCTATAATAGTACAAGGCACGAGAGCACAGGATATTCACCATACTTTCTGATGTTTGGAAGAGAGCCTAGGCTACCTATTGACATCTTGTTGGGAGTCTCTACCGATGGTATCAGTCATCGAGATCATTACCGATACGTGGCACGTTTGAAAGAAACGCTTAAGAGTGCTTATCAGCTGGCTGAGGAAAATGCGGCCAAAGTGAATGAAGGAAATAAAAGGAGATTTGATCTTCGAGTAAGATACCGAGAATTGAACCCTGGGGACCATGTTCTGCTACGGAATTTGGGAGCATCTGCAAAACATAAGCTGGCCGATCGATGGCGGAGTGAACTCTTTACAGTGGTAGATCGGTTGCCTGGAATACCAGTCTACAAGATAAAAGGACGGGACGGGAGGATCAGGACTTGGCATAGAAATCATTTGTTGCCTGTACCTCAGATTGATGGTATGGATATCTCCAATGATGGCTCGGCCTGCGATTCTCCACAGTCCTTAGCCGATATTCCACCTGACCTTCCTGAAACTCCTGAGAGTGATTGGACTGTGGCTCCTGAAGTTCCTAGATCACCAGTATCTTCTCCTTCAGGGAGACCTATGAACCCTCAAACTCCAGAATTCGTACCTAGATCTGTTTCTACAGATGAGCAGGGATCTAGCTCTCCTACGCCACCAGCACCATCCCCTCCCATGGCAGACAACCCTAGTTTAGGGCCTGGACATGCTAGTTTACCTCAGAGAGAGGTACGGAGAGGAGAGAGAATTAGACACCCTCCACCTATG
The DNA here is from genome assembly GCA_947044405.1 of Leptodactylus fallax. Classification (NCBI taxonomy): domain Eukaryota; kingdom Metazoa; phylum Chordata; class Amphibia; order Anura; family Leptodactylidae; genus Leptodactylus; species Leptodactylus fallax. The sequence continues at coordinate 4,238,728 of CAMRHE010000097.1, forward strand.
CTGACATATGATAGTTTGGGGGACCCCAGATTTACTACTCAGCCTCATTTATACCATGCTTGGGTGGGTGCAGTGTCCACTTTGGTCAATATGTTACCAATTTTCGCTCCTGCTGGCATGTATACCTATTAACCTGTTGTGACTCTGTAAATGCAAAAGCAACCATATTGATATTGTCATTGGTAATGTTGACTGTATACTATGACTTTGTATGTCTTTGACGTGACGTAAAGATTTCACCAGAGGGAGAGTGTAGGGAACTGCCATTTCTACTAGTATATAATGTATCTGGCTTCTTTGCCCCTGCAGTTTGGCTTCAGAGACCCCAGGCATTTAGTGCAAGTTTTGTTTTGTAAATACAGTGAGTCAGACACATGTGAGGCAGAGCTGCTGGGGGGAGAGATGTGAGCAGAGCTGCTGAGCCAGACATGTTATGTCTGGGGGAGTCTAAGAGCCACTGGTTCCTCTTTACTTCACAGTATATAGTTAGGTATGTGTTACCCCCTATATACTCACAGGACCTAGCTAGTAACCGTAGTTAGGGATCCATATATATATATACAGTTCAGGGCAGTGATAGGTTAGGCTTCCGAAGGCCAACTAGCTAGTTAGAGGCCCGGTGGCACTAGTAGTTTAGCTGGCAGGTTAAGGACTCAGTGTTAGGGTAGTCAGGCCTGCATCTACTGCCGTCACCGTCGCCCTGTTTGCTGCCTGTGAAGAATCTCACCATCATCATCATCTCCTTATCGGCTGTCTGTCATCTCCTGGAAGAATCCGAGGATCCACAGTCATCCACAGGGGCCCCTGCATCTCTTCTGTTGCCTGGAGGTATTGTGCACTGGACTCTTGCTATATATCTATATATATACCCGGGTATATAACCTAAGACGGTTGAGGACTTGCTGGTTGTTGTAGTATTGCTGTGTTCTGAGTATATTTTATGTATGTACTATTACCCTGTTGATTCTTATAAAGCTACTGTTATAACCTTATGTGGTATCTGTATGTATTCTTCAGACTGTGAGATTAGTACAGTGATCCTTGTTAAGGCTACTAACTGTACTTCAGGGGTAAGTCCCAGGAAGAGATCCTCCCTGTAATACAGAGGCTCTATCCTGGGTGGAGGCACTGATATATTTCATATATGTTCCCACTCTTCCCTTCAGCGAAGGCTTCAGGTCCCATTATACACACAGGTCAGCGCCAGAGTCTGTTGCGGGAGGGATAATACTCATACCCCCCCCAAATAGGGCTACAAGTAACAGGCAGGAGGCTGTATTCCTCCTACAACTGGGGCTAAATGTACCAGCCCCAGTTACAGGGGAAATCAGCCCCTCCCCCCCCCCCAAAAAAAAAAAAAAAGTGATCTATTATGACCTTATGGGGACACAATGTAAAAAAAATTAGTTAAAAAAAAGTAAATAAAATAATTAAAAATAAATAAAATAATACGCCAATAAAACGCCGTTATTATAAGGTTATAGCCCCATCCCCGACAACACCTTACAAAATAAAAGTTAATAGAGAGGAAAAAATATGTTATAAAGTTTTTTTAGTAGCTCTTTGTGTTATTAAATTTAAAAAAAATGAAAAGTAAAAAACAGACACGTTTTCCCTCCTCTTTTGTTTATATTTTCCCAGATTTAAAAAAAATGAAAACACATGCAATAATAAAAACAACATAAAAATAAAGCCCTATGTGTCACCAAAAAAAGACGCAGAAATTATTTGAATAATGCATATGATAAAAAAGTTACAGCCCTCAAAACCGCACATACAAAAAACCCAAAAATGTGTCTGGTCCTGGACCAGAAATTGGCTTGGTACTGAAGTGGTTAAACATTGTTTATGGGAACAGTCATCTTTAATGAGATGCTGCTAACAGTTTTTTGAGATATGATTTACAGCAGCCATATGGACCATACAGTAAGAAGCAATGGTATGGAGATGTCTCATTGACTACTAAGGGAAACTGTTGTGGTGATGCTCTATGACCTGTGGAGACAGAGGGAATAGATAAGCTGTAGTCATCACCTATGGTGGTTTCTATATTAGAGTTGATTACTGCCTGTGACTATAATAGGAAGACTGCTAAAAAGTCAACAGAATTATGTAATGTACACACAACAGAAAGTGCCAGCCTGCTATTAGATTTACTGGGGTGAGTGTAAAAGCTGCAAGATTTAACTCTTTCCTGCTGCAGCCATATTTCCTTTTTCATTTTCATGTTTTACTCCCCAACATTCAATGCAAGCCAGAACTTTATTTATTTTTCCATTAACAGAGCTGTATGAGCGTTTCATTGCAGGACAAATGGTACGTCATAATGATACCATATAATATTCCATAAAAATGTACTGGAAAGCTAGAAAACAATTCAGAATTAAGTGGAATTAACCCAATTTGCCCCCTTTTTCTTATAGGTTTTATTTTTTATAGATTTTATTTCTATTAAAAAATCAAAATCTTTAAAACTCTGCAAAAATATTTGATTATTCATGTTTGCAAACATGTTTAAGTTTTTCATGGGAAAAAATCATATAGAAAATTAAAATAAACATAACCAAAAAATCTAAACATAAATGTGACTTATAAATGTGATTGAAAGAATAGTTCATATAAACTGTAAGTGACCTAATATACTGTATATAAGTATATTTACTAATAAATTAATGTATTGTACAGTGACTGGATTTGTATAGATGGCACTTGCCATCACCAGATCATCAGAAGTTGTGCAGGGAGATTTCAGCTCTGAAGCTTGTACACTGTGTTCCAAATTATTATGCAAATTATATTTTTCTCTGATTTCCCCAAATGGATGACGCAAATGACAGTCACTATAATGTTCAAATCTTCAACTGTTAGAGTATAAGGAGCCACTGTGCTTTCCGCTACTAATTAAGCAAGATGAATGAGTCTAGTCAGTGAGGAGTCTCAAGCTTAAATCATTTTCGAGACTAAAATAGCCGCGGCATCTGCAAGACCCTGATTCTTTTATTGAAAATAAAATGGAGGCAGAATCTGCCTCTGATTTGAGGGTAGAATCCGTCCCCAAATCAGTGTCAAATTCGTATGTGTGAATCAAATTTTATTGGACAAACCTTCCAACGATAACATTATTTTTCACAAATTAAAATCCACTGTTCCAAATTATTATGCACAGCAGAGTTTCTAAACATTTTATTGGTTGTAAAGAATTTGCAGCATTAAGACTTTAAGACTTTTACCAAAGAAACCTACATAGAAAAAACATCAGGTTTATATATGTATTTGACCTGTTTGCCTCTAATTGTCGTGTAAAAGTGGGGAAAGGTTTTCTTTAAGTATAACTAATCACTGGTCCTGGGTGAAAGGGGGTTATCAGCAATCAGGCACATTTTAAAACTGTCTAGTCTAACCTTGTATTCTAACTATTAGCCAGGATTAGTCGCAGTCTTGTTGGGACATGGTGGCCATCCACCAACCATCCACTACTTCATCCACCTGGACCATCCAGGATTGCACAACACTCATCAGTAAACAAGACTGTTTCAAAATTAGTCTTCATGTATGTTTGCGCCCACTGCAACTGTTTGTCCTTTGGAGCATTGTTTAGGGGTGGCCGAATAGTAATAGAACCTTGAGGTTCGTGGGAGCAGAAGCTTCAAATACCTGCTTGCTACTTGTAATTTGTGCTCCGAATCAACCACAAATCTCTGCACAGTACGATGTTCATGTTTAAGTTTTCGTGAAATATCTAACGTTTTCATACCATCTCCATGGCATTGCATGATTTGATGCTTTTCTTTCCCATATTGCTTGAAACCTGTGGCCTGCTTAATAATGTGGAGCATCCATCTTACGGCTGACGAAACACAGCTATATAAAAAAAATTGTGGAAACGCAGCATGGTTTTTTCTACATCGTTTTCATTGCATTTTCACAGGGTTTTCCTCTGCAGACTTTCTGCCCTTATTATACCACCGAGGCCAAAACGCTTGGAAAACTAATTATCACAGGAGTTTGAGACTGATTTCAGTGACCTGAGACACAATACCATCCATGAGTTTAATTGTAAAACAAAAAAATACATCTTTATGACACTTAAGATTGATTTGCATAATCATTTGGAAGGCAGTCTATATAACACAGGTTATACTTCGTGATCAGTAATAGATAATTAATACAATATACAAGATACTCAACATGAGGTAACTTACTAAAAATAAACTGTTTAATAGTACCTAAAAGTGGATGTAAGCTCCAGGAAAGCAAATCTGCAAAAGTATAAAGAGCTGAAGCCAAGCAAAAGGAAAGTACTACAGAATTAGCAAAGGGGAGATAAAAGTAATCAAGTTTACTGTGCTTCCACATAGCAGCCTGTAGCTTGTAGCTTTGAAGGTGTCCATTGATATATTATATATATATATATATATATATATATATATATATATATTTTGTGTGTGCGTGTGGAGGAGGGGGATTGTGAATGTACATTACCTCAAATGTTAAAATGCATAGTGGCAAAATCTATATTAAAATATATGCACACTTTGATAAAACCCCTTAGTACCTACTAAGCTATATTACTTTTAACTTTTAAGTCCAAGGCGTATATCCTATACAGGATTATAAAGAATGTAGTCAAATAACTCTCACTTACAGTGTGTAAAGGGGTCTCACATAAAAAAGAAAATAGGATAAAGTCGCATTCATGTACAGAGTACTTCTAAAAATGATTATTTCTAGATAATAGATAGTAATATGCTCACCTATTAGTGTAGTAACAAGGTACAACTTCATAAGTGCTTTTAATGATGATAATCTCTGGAATGCTATTGCAGCCATGGCCCTTCTCCCTGAGCAACACAGCTCGCTGAGGTCAGGTCAGATCAACTGATAGTATAGAATAAAAAATAGACTCTCTGGTGACATTGCAGATGAAAAATATACAACAGTGGATCAGGTAAATAAGAGGTCTTTATTTTAGAAGTGCAGAACAAAGCGTTTTAAACCTCATAATGGGTTCATTGTGAAGTCCAGTGGAGACTTGGTTTTTCTTCTACATCAATTATCCAGTATTTCAAGGAGGACTCATCGGCAGAGTACGATAGGACCAGGTCTTTGTTGTTACCTTGTATAAAGCCAGTATTATAGACTAATATGTGGCTTAATACTATAGAAACATGACAAAGCTTGCTCAAAATATCTCTCACATAGGAGCACATTTCAGAGTTACTGAATAGTAGGCTGACTATTAACACAACAATAAAGCACATTACATGTGATGTACTTTATAAGATAAAACACAATGAAGAAAATGTAGGAAGTTGTCAATCATCTTATTCCGACATATTAGCACTGATATGGTTAATTGGATGATCAGAACGTTAAAGGCTAAATATACATAGCACAATGCTGATTGTGATGTCCCAAGTGAAATGTTGTATCTGCTTGTATGTATAGATTAGTAAGATAAAGATATCTACACATTAATCACACTATTGCTACACAGAGTCATTAGATTGATAAGGGTTTGCAGGGGCAGTAAGGCATGACATTGTATATTAAAACAGCAATAACATGAAAGCACTCAGCCATATTAAAGCTTCCCAGACGCCTTTAATGTCTTATAATTAAAGATATGTTTCAGAGCTTGGTAGGTTTAAGCCTGAAGGCCGAACTCTGGCAGTGAGGCATATTACAATGAAATACGACCGCTGTGTTTCATTCAACTGAGGGACACTTATGTGCAAGGAGAAAGTAATAAGAGGCAATCTAGTGATATGTTTGGGTGGGAAATAAGGCCCTGAGATTCAGAGAAGTCTTCATCTTTACCGAGGATGTCAAATGAGGGTGTCAATATGTTAATGGTAGGCATTTATTTCAATGTGATGAAACAATCTGAACATAACATGGATGGTAATATTGCTGATCACTGCACACTGGTCTGTTTATTTGCAGAAAATATGTAGGATAATAGATCCCAAAGGTTTATTGAACCCATAACCTTTTAAGCCACAAATAGCCTAAACACTCTCTATGTGTGGTATGTTTCTATTGATCTAACTACAAATCTGGTAGGGCTAAGTTTGACAGGTTTAAAGTAACCAATATCATTGTGTGCTTACAAAGCTCAGAAATGAACCGTACTGCATTCTCTTAATATTTATGAAAATATGCTATAGTTAATATAGTACAGTATGGGTACAGATTAGTGATGAGCGAATCGAAGCTGCAGAAGTGGAATTCAATCCGAATTTCAGGAAATATTCGATTCACATGGAATCAGGGTTTCCTGACGCTTAGCGGTAACGAATATTTAATAAGGACCTTTGTGACATCAGACGGTTACATGATATTCTCTAGTGATACTTCGCTCATGTCTAGTACAGATATATATTAAGTTATTATTATTATTATTATTATAGAAAACGTAAAACTGACAATGTGTGACAAAACTTAACACTGAAAAAGTCAAGTTAAAGATCCCTGTGCATGTAATGTGCTATGTTTCAAGTTAACATTTGCCACATCTATATAGCTTGCAAAAGACACTTTTTAGGAGTTGCATCCTCTTTTGGAGTTTGCTTAAAAAAAAGGAAAGTCTAGCTTAATGCAAGATGTGCTAAATTTATCAAACAGCCAATAAGGTAAATTTGGTACATCTTGGCTGCATGCTCATAGTTTTATGCTGCCTGGTAAGTGTGATTTCTTAGGGTAGATTTGCTAAGAGAAAGTTGCCAGAATTCTAGCTTAGGCTAAATTCACATCTGCGCTGGAGACTCCGTCACATTGTCTGTCTGAAAATCAAGAACAGCCATCCTGAACTGAATGTGCCTGCTCTTGTCCAATCACAGGCGCGACACAGCTTCAGGCCTGGCTAGTAACAGCGTGGATGACTTGCTTAACACTTTCAGGACCAAGGGTCATTGATGCCCCAATGCTCAGGCCAAATTTAGCACTTTGGTATGCACTGTTTACACAGCAATATCTTTTTTAATGGATTTGCATATCTCAACTATTTTTACCATGTTTTTTTAAGGACACATAAGGCTTGAAATAAGTAGCCTTATTTTATTTTTTTTTTCCTATTTTTCGCTAGAAGTGGAAGAATGTTATAATTTATATAGTTTTTCAGCAAAAAATAGGTTTTATATTCAGCATGGTTTATATTCTGGACCCCTGGTCCATGTGTAAATTAACCAGTAGTTTAGTATAGTAGAGGACTGTAAGCTGCTTGTGTTATCTCTAGCTAGGCTCCCTGCTGAGACAGAACAGGGGAGCAAGTTCTGCTAGCACAATGTGAATGGGATGGCTCTTTCACTTTACTATGATCGCTATAAAAGAGTTAAATTTTGTTGATAAAAGTGATGATAAAAATCCTAAAGCTTCCCTTATCACAGTGTAACTCCTGGAGATGCCCCATTTATCACCGTTACAGGAGCAGCACCAGGTATCAGATAAAGCGACCCCTAGTCAGATTAGCAATGTCTAGGGGTTAAAATCCCTGTTACCACCTGAAAATCAGACTTTTTCCTCTTCTGGTTTCAGATTTAAATAGTTAATTATAGTCAATGGGGTTCATCGGATTCCATATGTTACTGCTATGTTGGCGGTCCACTTGAGACAACATTAGTGTGAACCTAGCATTAATATGAGTAAAAAACTAGCCTACATGCTGCATATCATATTTGTTATGTTATGTTCTAAACAGTTTTAGCAACAGGGTGTGGCTTAGCAAAGTCTAATGTTAGTGCGCACTGTCTAAACCTTAAAACAGGATTAGTAAATCTGCTCCATTATACAGTATAATTATTAGTTCTTGGATATGAGCCATATAATGCACTCTAATATTCAGCAGCAACAGAGTACAAGTGAGGAATGACTTCCTTTAAAAGCAATGTCTGAAATAATACAGATATCTTGTCAACTAAGGCAAGATGTTGAGGTTTGAAACACACTGCTTTAGAACTTTTGTAAGGTGCAGGTACAGGTTCTCTAGGTAATCTAATCTCAGGAGCTGAGAAACAATTGAATAGAAATAATATGATATATGACAGAGACAATAAAAGAGCTGAATGTTAATATATTCTTTTTCCCACTATTTTATCCATATGATCTATAGTACAGCAGTTTGTATATGAGCTCACTGCTTTGAGATAAGCTGGGAATAACAAAGAGCAGTTTATTTGAGTGAGCTAACAGATGAAACATTGTGTATCTCTTTGGCTGATTTAATGTACCACTTTGAGTATACAGATGATGGAAATAAGTATCTGTCTATTATCTTTTAAAAAGCTCAGTAAACTTTATGGTAAAAAATGTGTGACTTAACATAAGCATTTCCTATACTGAGAAAGCCACTGCTGGAACACAAGACACAACGGGGTGAGAGAGATTTATTAACGCTGGCATTTCCTATGTGCTCCAGCCTTTGTGCCAGAATGGAAATATACGCCAGTTGAGAACTGCCATAGATTTCACATGTAACTCACTGAAGTTTTGCCCCACGCTACCCACTTTCACCAAAAAAACCCACATAGAAAAAACATCAGGTTTATATTTTTATTTGACCTGTTTGCCTCAGATTTTCTCTATAAGAGAAATGTGAACACAACAGCTTAGTTAAAGAGGACGTTTTACCACCTTTACCAATTCCACTTCTTAGCATCTATTAATGGGTGTCGCTCCACATACTGCAGCATAGTTGGAATTTTCTCTGTAGCCCTCACCAATCCTGAGAAACAAGCACAGTTAGTTCTGGTGCTTGAGGTGCTATTTAAGCTCTGTAATGTCAGAAGGGTGGTGTCAGGCAGAGGGAAGTGATTCAGAGCTCCAGTCAGAGACAGCCAATGTCAGAGCTCAGAATCACACCTTTTTTCTGCTCCTGCCTGACACTGCCCTCCTGACTGTCTAGAGTCTAAATAGCATATGAGGCACCAAAAATAACAGCATTAATTGCTCAAAAATGGTGGGAGCTAGAGAAAAAATTCCAACTGCGCCAGAATCAGTGGAGCTGCACCTATTAACAGATGCTACGAACTGGAGTTAGTTGAGGTGGTAAAAGGTTCTCTTTAAAGATATTATTCACTGGTCCTGGGTGAAAGGGGGTTATCAGCAACCAGTTACATTTTAAAACTGTCTAGTCTAACCTTGCAGTGTCTAACTGCAACTTATTAGCCAGAATTAGTAAATCTGCCCAATGTTTTTAAGTATCGGTTTTCAAGGAATGATGACAGTCTACTGTTATGTATATTAGGGGAAATTTGCTAAGCAAAAAGACCAGAATTATGACCTAATTTGTGCCAAAATACTGTCTAACATGCCTTGCCATATTTATTAAGTTTAGTTTGAGACACTTAATAGAATCTTTTATGACTTGAGAGGCAAGTGTGTGGCTTTATGGGAAAGGGGCATGACTTACTAGAAATTACGTACCAACTAAGGCTACATTCACATATGTGTTGGAGTCTTTGTATGGAAACTGTATGTCACAGTGTGCTCAAAAAAGTTAGGAGAGTCACTCCCTAACCATATGATGTATTCAAAATATTTAACCTTTATTATATTCTGATTAAAACTGGTAACACTTTAGCTTGGGTAAAGCCTGTAGATAAGGGGGTGGACCACTAGAACACATGAAACCTTGTCCCTTAGCCTCTACTTTTCCGTAGTAAAGGATCAAAAAGTGCCCACAATGCCAGCAGTGTTATCACACCATCTATACCCAGTGTATGGCCGGGGAACTAACGATCCTACTAGCACAGGACATTTTTAAGCGCACACACTGCTATTGGTTTCATCAGTAGAGCAGAGGTGCTACAATTGAGAAGCCACCAGTCCGCAAAACTTTTCACAGATCCAACATATACTGCCTAAAAGCACCACACTACATGGCTAACATTGGCTCTCTCAATCAGAGCAGCTCACCCCAAAGGAGGACAGTAATTTACCGCCCCCACATTGGTATAATGACACACCTATCGCGTTTCTAATGTCGTTACCACAAAAGTACCGACATAGTCATCAGAGGCTTATGTCTCAAAGTGCAGAGCTAGGATAAGTATGTTATAGTATCGTTTAACAGGATTAGCGCCTTTCCCAGCACACCTCCCCGCTCCCCCATTGGCACTAGTACAGTGGGGAAAAAAAGTCTTTCGTCAGCCACCAATTGTGCAAGTTCTCCCACTTAAAAAGATGAGAGAGGCCTGTAATTGACATCATAGGTAGACCTCAACTATGAGATACAAAATGAGAAAACAAATCCAGAAAATTACATTGTCTGATTTTTAAAGAATTTATTTGCAAATTATGGTGGAAAATATTATTATTATTATTATTATTATTATTATTATTTATATAGCACCATTAATTCAATAATGCTTTGCATTTGAGGATTTACATACGGTACACAAGATGTACAAAACAGATAATACTAACAGTGACCAACTGGCACAGTGGGATAGAGGGCCCTGCCCGCAAGGGCTTACAATCTATGAGGGAAGAGGGATAGAGACAGAAGGTGAGGGGAGAGACTGTACAGGTGGTGGTGTGGCGACAGTAGTGTTATTGGGGGTTGTTGGCCTTCCTGAATAGGTGAGTCTTCAGGGCCTTCTTGAAGCTTGTGAGGGTGGGGGACAGTCTGATGTGTCTTGGTAGTGAGTTCCAGAGTATGAGGGATGCACGGGAGAAGTCTTGGAGACGTTTGTGTGAAGAGCGGATAAGAGCAGAGCGGAGTAGAAGATCTTTGGAGGATCGGAGGTTACGTGTGGGCAGGTATCGGGAGATTAGGTCAGAGATATATGGAGGAGACAGGTTGTGGATGGCTTTGTATGTCAGTGTTAGTAGTTTGAACTCTATTCGCTGGGCGATGGGTAGGCAGTGAAGGGATTGGCAGAGGGGAGCGGCCGATGAAGAACGGGGGGAGAGGTGTATTAAGTGAGCAGCACAGTTTAAGGTGGACTGGAGGGGGACGAGTGTTAGCTGGGAGGCCATGGAGAAGGGTATTACAGTAGTCTAGGCGGGAGATTATGAGGGCATGGACTAGCATCTTTATAGTTTCAGGGGTGATGAAGGAGCGGATTCGGTTGCTGTTCTTGAGTTGGTCAATAACAAGTATTTGGTCAATAACAAAAGTTCACCTCAATACTTTGTTATATATTCTTTGTTGGCAATGACAGAGGTCAAACGTTTTCTGTAAGTCTTCACAAGGTTGGCACACACTGTTACTGGTATGTTGGCCCATTCCTCCATGCAGATCTCCTCTAGAGCAGTGATGTTTGGGGCTGTCACTGGGCAACATGGACTTTCAACTCCCTCCAAAGGTTTTCTATGGGGTCGAGATCTGGATACTGGCTAGGCCATTCCAGGACCTTAAAATGCTTCTTACGAAGCCACTCCTTCATTGCCCTGGTGGTGTGCTTGGGATCATTGTCATGCTGAAAGACCCAGCCACGTTTCATCTTCAATGCCCTTGCTGATGGAAGGAGGTTTGCACTCAAAATCTCACGATACATGGCCCCATTCATTCTTTCATGTACACGGATCAGTCGTCCTGGTCTCTTTGCAGAGAGAAAGCCCCAAATCATGATGTTGCCACCCCTATGTTTCACAGTAGGTATGGTGTTCTTTGGATGCAACTCAGCATTCACTCTCCTCCAAACACGACGAGTTGTGTTTTTACCAAACAGTTCTACTTCGGTTTCATCTGACCATATGACATTCTCCTAATACTCTTCTTGCAAACTTCAGACGGGCCCGGATATGTACTGGCTTAAGCAGGGGGACACGTCTGGTACTGCAGGATCTGGCGTAGTGTGTTACTGACTGTAGCTTTTGTTACGTTAGTCCCAGTTTTCTGCAGGTCATTCACTAGGTCCCCCGTGTGGTTCTGGGATTTTTGCTCACCGTTCTTGTGATCATTTTGACCTCACGGGGTGAAATCTTGCATGGAGCCCATGATCGAGGGAGATTATCAGTGGTCTTGTATGTCTTCCGTTTTCTAATTATTGCTCCCACAGTTGATTTCTTCACACCAAGCTGCTTGCCTATTGCAGATTCAATCTTCCCAGCCTGGTGCAGGTCTACAATTTTGTTTCTGGTGTCCTTCCACAGCTCTTTGGTCTTCACCATAGTGGAGTTTGGAGTGTGACTGTTTGAGGTTGTGGACAGGTGTTTTTTATACTGATAACAATTTCAAACAGGTGCCATTACTACAGGTAATGAGTGGAGGACAGAGGAGCCTCTTAAAGAAGAAGTTACAGGTCTGTGAGAGCCAGAAATCCTGCTTGTTTGTAGGTGACCAAATACTTATTTTCCAACAAAATTTGCAAATAAATTCTTAAAAAATCAGACAATGTGATTTTCTAGCTATGTTTTCTCATTTTGTGTCTCATACTTGAGGTCTACCTATGATGTCAATTACAGGCCTCTCTCATCTTTTTAAGTGGGAGAACTTGTACAATTGGTGGCTGACTAAATACTTTTCTCCCCACTGTATGCGGCCGTATGGCGTGGCGGTAGTAGCAAAGTTAAATAGCTGTCACCGTGTGCGTCCAAAATCACCAGACGAAAAAGTCCTGCAAGTCTGACTTTTTTGTACAGTGGTTTTAGTTTAAAAGAAAGGACATCTAACAGATCCCATTATACTTAATGGGGTCTGTCTGGCTCCATATGTGACCACTGTTGTTTCAGTCCACCTATGCATTGTTTTGATCCTAACAACCATCTAATATGATTCTTGAAGCCGACTAATATGAAATATAAACCTAGACTAGACGGTATAATAATGTGACAGATATATCATCCATCATTATCCACTATGATAAATATAGTGCATTTTAGGAGTGTCTAGTCTCACTTTGCACTTTTAGACAATATTAGTAAATCCACACTTTGTGTTTACTTTCTTTGCTCTTTAGAGCCCTTTTAAAAAAAAATACTTTCAACTAGAAGATCTACCAGGGCACCCAGCATTGAAAGCAAAATCAAACCACCTGTTTCCGCCATTCCCAAGATCTTTTGGGCACACTCCTTGGAGTGCACATGTACAGTAGTACATATGGTCATAAACGTAGTGGCACTGACAGCCACCATCTGCTAAGATATACACTGAAATTTTGAGACGTGAAATAAAGAGCCCAAGAGTGTCACAGTAATGTAGGCAATGGCTTAGGTAAAAATGTTGAACTTCTTCACCTACCTCAAGGCACATAAGTCAACTTTTAAACTTTATGAGGCTATAAGCTAAAAAATAGATGGCTGTAAAACAAGCTTACTATATTTTCTAATGTTAGAGCATTTCCATACATGCATATATTTTAATACAATTTGAATAGAATGTTTGTCATATGATTTTTTTTCACCATTTTAATTACATTTCCCTAATTTTGTGTTACCCATATGTTCCCTGCTGCTGCTCTACATGCTGTGAAGGCACATATCAAAGAGGGTCATGCATGATTTTGTTCCTTGCAGACGCACACATTTTGGATGCGGCTTGAAATAATGCTGCCAGATAACATTGCGTCTAAAAGGTAAAGCAGCAGGGGTTATGTGCACACATAAGCCACTAATATATCTAAATAATCTTCTTATTCTCTTTCCAGCATTAAAGGGAAAAAAATGAACCTGATTAACACATTTCTTGACAACAACGGAGAAAAGCAGCTTTTATTGTCCGCCAAGAGAACATTTTGCAGGCAGTTGATACACATACAGCCTCCCCTGAGTACAATATATTTCAAGAGGTTTTATCCTTGTAACAAATAAGAAGAAATAAATAAATAAAATAAAATAAAAGCTTACACTTTGGTCTGCGGTCTTCAGCTGTAAAAGAAATGACTGATGTACGCTCTCTAAAACACCAGATCATAAATGAGACAGACAAAATGAATTTAGGTGGGGGAAATGTCATTGAAAAAAAGAACATTATTTCTGGAGCATAAATCAGAATAGGAAAGAATAAAAGCATCATCTCTCCCTATACAGGCTGGACACTTTAGTTTCCTAGGAGGTCCCTGTTTTAGCTTCTATCAATAAGCCTTTTGACGTGATGTGTTATTGGATGAAAAGTATCTTTTCGCTGTCAATCTGGGTAGCCTATATTTTTGCTGAGATCTGTTAGATGAAAATGATAGCCTCAAATTCTGCAGAATTTGCTAAAGTTGTTTTTTAAAATAAAAAGGGATGTATTTGGAAGAACAGTTTTCAATAGACCGAAGTAGAGCTCAACTAGTCTATGTGTCTATGTAGCATATTTAAATTTAGCACATTTTACACTAGTATCACATGATACTGTGCTTTTCCATAGAAGACAAGAAAGCCCCAATAACCAAAGCACTACACAAATATATGTGCTTGTATCATGCAGTGCCGTTATTTCTACACACTAGCATAATACAGATTAGTACATGTGTTATACATATTGTCCTCATGATGTGCCATGGCACATCCCTGAAATTAGTGCCCCAACAGGAGCAGATGTTAGGGTATTTTCACAGGTTTTTCTTCACTTCTACTATAGAATTTTAGGTATTATATTGTTTATATTCTGCATGTATATAATAATGCACAGATAAACTTGTCATGTGATTGGCCAGTGTCCCTTTGTACAGTCGTGTCCCTAACTGGTACCACTCTTTTCAAGTAGGAATAACAGAGGAACAAATCAGTGCAGAGGTATTATTATTATTATTATAAATTTTATTTATATAACACCAACATATTCCGCTGCACTGTACAATTTGTAGGGTTCAAGTACTGACAAAAAAGATACATTACAAAGAAATAGTCAATTCACATACTTGTATAAGAATCGATGCTATAAAATTGTTATGTTATTGGAAATACAATTATCTACTATAGCATTAGAAACAGCTGTTTTAGTGTTAATTTCTTCAATTCAGGTTGTTCAAATCCATAAACATCTCCCCCAATGTATTATACAGGATCTACATTGACACATACGTAACTTCTTACATGGCTATACTATCACACTGCAGAAATACTTGCAGATAATGGATCTCATACTTAGCATTTAGTTTGGTGAACAAATGTAACAGTATGGTATAATTTATTCTTGGCATCGACCTGCCTGCCCAGGTGCTGCATGTGGAGCTTCAGCACTTCACCTGTGTCTTCAGACCTCAGGTTTTTATTATTGAGAAAAATCATGGCAGATGAAAATAATCCCATCCTACTGTGCCAAACAGAAAGGCAGCCACTGCTCTTACACGATCTGTCAGTGGCATGGATCATTTGTGTGTGCTGCTATAGGACTTATCACAGCATTGGCAGCTGCTTTAACTTTGTAACACACCATAATGTGGTCAGAATAGACAAGACCCTAGTGCTGTTCATGAACATTCACAAATGTCTGCATACAATCCAACCACTGTATAGGCTTTATGTTAATCATTTTGTTGTTCTGCTCTGTCATAGGACAGAACTGCTGTTTACATCACATGACAGACACCATCATCGTCTGTAATGGGTCCTAAGCGTTTTACCAGACAAAATGGTGCAGCATCCTGCGCTATTTTGTTCACCATTTACAACTGAATCTGCAATGCAGACTCCTAATAGAGCCTCCAATGCAGATTTGAAAACAGCCTTGCACTAGCCATAACTGTGTAAAATTTTGCCACTTTAAAAGATTTTGCCCTATCAAATCACTCTCAGCATTTGTTAGGGCACTTGTAAACATGTTTAAAAATACCCATTTTCTTAGTGTGTTTTTGTGGCATGCACAGGAGCCTGGTAAGCATGTGCAGCACTTGAGTGTCAGAGTTTTTGGGGTTTTTGGGGTTTGTTTATGGCCTGCCACGTGTGTGATATGTCTTTGAAGCCAGTGTACAAAGCAGGGAACGTGAAACACTGAAGATCACTACATGTGTAAAATTCAGATGCGTCCTCCCTTACCTGTTTTCTTGGCTGGACTTGTCTAGATATGTGTATCATGAGTTAGGCAGCCTTTCTAAAAACAACATTGTTATGCGACAATTTATCACTATTTGCATCTATTTAGAGTAGGAGGATTAATTGCAGTATTTCAGGGTTAGCATGTTGTGATATTTTGTTGAATTGGTTTCATGAGAATTTGAAATACTTAACCAAAACCCAACAGTTATATGTGGACACATTTGTAACTGTGCTGTCGCTGAAAGTAGGAGGCATTGGGTGAAATTAGAAGGAGAGACCCAGAACACTTGTTGGGTCCCTGTGGCACTCGCAGGTTAGTTTGCATAACACAAAAAAGGCTATTTCTTTGCAACTAGGCTGCCGGAAAAAAAAAGGTGGAGGTGTAAGTAAATTATAAAATAGAGCAGATCCAAGTTATACTTCATACCCAGAACACATCTACTTATTGATATTTTACATCCTTATCTTAAACCACTGCTAAATTATAAAATTGTGAATGTATAAACTGCACAGCTCTGAAGACAGTAAATTTCACCCTTAGAGCCCGAAGCTTTCTTAATTATCTGGTATGGAGAATTATACAAATAAATCTATTTCTCATTTAGAAATTAGCAGAGTGTTTAACGCCATTGCGGTTTCAGATAATAATAACATTGCTAAATCAGATTATACATATTAAATAATCCACATTCTGACTTAATATACAATTCTCCAGGAGTCAGTAAGAAGCTGCCTAATGCAAGTTTGCATTCCCACAAATCCACAGCTCAGGAATTAGAAGTCAAAGAATCTTTGATCAGGTTTTTCTCTTGAAAACACAAAGAAAGTGGAACATACAATATGCAGATTCACAGAGGCTCAACTACCAACGGAATTCATTATTTTTTACCAAGAATAAGACACATTGAGGTTTATTGTGCTCAAGAGGGGTTACATTCTGAGTTGCTGAAATGTGCACCTTGTGGATCAAAGAATTCTTATTGCGGTTGTTAGGATCCCAGCAAATGTACGAATCATGTTAATCGTGTTGCATAGTGTAGAGGCAGATGTTAGACAGACACAGAAAAGCCATACAATACACAGTGCAGCTGCCAAATTCCACATTTCTGTTTTCTGACATAAAGGAATGTGCCATTTTACAGGATGCTGCCATACTGAGATACCCATTAGTTGCTTCTTATCTTTCTTTACTGTACACAAAACAGGACTATTTCTAGACATCTCTGTAAAGTACATCTTTATAATGAATGAGATATTATTTCTTATGGATATTAAGTAGGTTTGGAACATGGAGAGTGGTGAAATCCTTCTGACATAATGAATGATTAGGCCATGGAAATCTATGGCTAAAAAACAGAATATATTTAGATATTTTTTGCTTATTAAACATATGCTTTAGCTGTAGCTCATAGACACGGTGTGATTACTAAACCTGGTTATATGGGTTAGATCATAGTCAGTAAAACCCATCAATGTGTGGCAGGACCAGTCTACCATCTAATGCTTAGGGGACTCCCTACTCTCCCCGATGGCAGATGTCAGGAGATAAAAACTTGATCGCAGAATTCCAACATGCTTTCTCTGGAGAGTCTGTCAGTTACCATCTCCCTGCTCCCTATTCAGAAAATATGCATGTTTGGCTGAGCTGAGTGTACATGTGTATGGAGATGTCAGGAAAAGAAGCTATTGGAAGGAGAAGCAACAGCTACATAATGTGTATGGCCAGTCTTAACGGTATTAGGTCTATATTACTGTCGGTGAAGGTAAAACACAAGTCACACATCACAGTGAAATAATGGAACATTGTAACTCATTCCTGTATACGCTGTTCCTGTGTACAGTTTGGCTGTGTATTCCTGTGCACTGTTTGGCTGTTTTCTCTAGAGAAATACAGAAGATAGTGGAGACAAAAAGCTCAGTATCTAAATACCAAGGTTTAGGTATGGACTGCCTTATTGCTACCCTCTAGCTCCCAACAACAGTTGCGCATGTCTTCCTATCAGGATGTTATCAATGAAATGATTAGTGTCTGACTATCCTTAAACCATATACTGTAGCATCGGTGAAAATATCCTTAAATGTTTTAAGAACTATTTTCTTACTATTTTCATTATAAACTTCTGCCAACAGTAACTAGATTTAGTCACACCGTCAGTGAAATCGCTTACATGGTATACCACTTTAAGTATGCTATTTATATTCTTATCATACATGTGAGTTATTTTGATCATCCTTGTGACAAATTTGAGCTATGAATGCATGCAGACATACAAACATTTGTGGTGATATTATTTATTATTATATACAATTATAGTTTCATAAACCCCAACTTAATCTTGGCTTCAAATTGTTGTCATTTTCTGGGTTCATCATAATTTGGATTTCCCTCATTTTTTAACTTCTTTCTGTAGACTAATGTCTATTCTTATCAAGGATTACCAAAATCTGGAGTTCTCACATTTATTAACCACCTCCTGCAGCATGTTACAACATAGAACTGTAAAGAAGTTGATCTTTTTTGTGTATTAATATAGTGGCATACATCAGCAACAGTGTCATATCTAACTAGCAGAGTATGGTATGGATTACTGCCGGCTATCTTAACCTTGATGTATATGGTATGTTTGGCTTACATACCCCTGAGTGTGTAGCTATCACATACACTATATGACCTATCAAATATAAATGATACTGCTAGCAAGCTTATATTTAACTGACACAAGTTATGCATGCAAGCCATCTGTCTGCACATGTGCTTTCCTATTTCACTATACCAAACAGCAATTATGCATGAAAAGCAGGACTGAACCAGCCCCCCCCCCCTCCTCCATTGCATCTGCATGTTTAGTGCTAAGAATACAATTGTGTAAACTAATTCTAAGCTCAAAACAGGTGCACATCTATACAGACTAATTCTTTAATGCCTGTAACACTTATGATCTTTGTTCTTATGAAGAACAAAGGCTGACAAAGGCTGACTCTACATCTTCCTACATCATCCTATATAAATCTGTATCGAGTTAACCCTTGGGAAACATACTACTCACTATGTTTCCCAAATCAGCATACTAGTGAATGGTTCTTATGTGTTACCTTATCTACTACAACCCCCAGTATTTACCTATGGGAGGTGACATGGTATTCACAAAAGCTACTCTTTGCCTTCACATTAATATTCTTCTCACAATCTTCCCCCGCGCTGGTAGGGAATATAAAGAACATTTTGTTTCACTGAATGGGACAGAAGGGGGGGGGGGGGGATTCATGGCTTGCTCTGTTGCTTCTGTAATAGCTGGAGTGGAAAACAAGACAGATTTCATATTACGGTAATTAAAAGGCTAAAGATTGGCAAAAAACAATTATTTGCCATCTGTAAATAGATCAGTACTTTGGATAAATCAATAAGTGGAGCTCAGGCCCAGCTTACTGAGTAATTACAAAAGTGTTTTCCTTGCAATCTCCCAGTAACAAGGCTTGTTTGGGAGAGAAGTGTGTTCTCCCACTTCACTGTGTGAGTAATGATACCAAGTTGTAGCATTTTCTCGCTTTCAATGGCCAATTAAACAACCCAATATGACTGAAGAGGAAAACAGATTGTCCCACCTACTCTTCTTCAATCCTATCTGCTATAAGTTACAGACCTATTGCATTTCTGACCTTCTTTTGTATTCTGTGAAGCACCATTTATTAACTGAGACAGGCGCTGCATTGGCTGACAATGTCTACTAGATGGTGTAAGGGGTCAGGAATGTGGCACATTCAAAGTAACCACAGGGAGATTAAAAGGGGTTCATTTACAATGGCGATGTATAATTGATGGACATGGTTGTACTGGCATTGCTTGCTCTGAATATAGATGTAGCTTTGTTGCATTTGTCCGATGTTAATATGGTGCACCAAAGAAACAGGTACATAAAAAATTCAGCTCAGCAGCAGCAGCAAATTTGTGGATGTAATAAATGCCATGTGAAAGTCTGATATGCTAGTGACTCACCATACACAATTCACCAGCGTAGAGTGCACTTGTTACAATGTAACTGCAAAGCCAACAAATATCTCCACCATCACAAACCTATCTATAGCATAATGAAAGTCATAAGCCATCTGTACTTTGCTTGTTTATCATGTTATTTGTATAAGTGTAGGTAAAAACACAATGGCAAAAGCATTATATACATTAGAAGCAGGTACTCAGCGCTGTGGGGTCAGAAGGTAAGGAATGTTATAATGTAATACTGAATAACGTTAGGTTAACATCCCACAAATCTAATCAAATAATTTAAGTTATATGTCCAGAGAGGAATAAATCTATACAATATTGAACATGAATTTTGGAATAATAAAATAATTTTTGTTTTATGAATTCCTGCTATGTGTTTGACATCTATTTAATATTATCCACATTTTGCACGAAAGATCTGTGGAACAGCTGCTTTTTCAAAAACTTTGACAAACACAACATGTTGATTTTATCTACAGAATTGCTATTGCTTTCCCTATAGATTTAAAAGCAGATAAAACCACTGAAAAAACTCAAAAAACTCTGCGTAAAAAAAACATGTGCGTTTTCACTATGTTTTTCCACTATGTATTTAAGTAGAGTTTCGCTATGTAGGTTGGAGAAAACCCTTTTTTTTTAGCTAAAGCCAGGAGTAGATGTAACAGAAGGGAAAAGTATTAGTGTTCCCTTGTATTTTCCATCCCTTTCCAAGCCACTCTTGACTTTGGCTCAAAAAAAACACAAAAAATCTGCAACAAAAAAAGCAGCTTCTCCACAAGGTGAGGCCTTAGCCTAAAGGTGTTTTTCAGCATTAACAAAATTGGTGAGAGCGGGCTTGGAGTGGGTTAAAAAAAATTAAAACAGAATACTCACTTCACTGATCCTCCACTGCTACTGTTCCAATGCTACCCTCAGTCTACTCCAGTCTCTTATTTGTGGCCTCTTTTCAACACACATTAGAGACTGATTTGACTCAAGTCAGAGGCAAAGAGCCATACTAAGTGTCATAGACACACATACATCCACCATTGGTGGAGATGTTTAGGAACACCGTATTAGGCTTACCTCTTTCTCCTCTTCCTTACTGTACCTGGTTCAGGCTGTGTTATAAGGACCTCACTCATACTACTACCTCATAGTTACAGATATTGTACTGAAACTAATCCTATGCTCATTGTGTTGCTTTAGAGCCTTTACCATCAGGTGTATTTAAGAAAGGACTTATTATACCCCACTATGACCCATTGTCCTATCTACTATAGACTTACCAGTTTGCAAATTGAATGTGCGTACAGAAAGAAGATCAACTAAATAGCTAAACATGGTTAACTATGTATCCTGCCTGCTCTGTTCTGCCATAATAAGACTGTATGCCTGCCAACCAGGAGATCCGTGATATAAAGCTTCAATTTACTGTAATGTCACCCAGGGAAATTTATGGATTGCAAAAACCCACCCAGTTTTTTCTCTCGTATTTTTCCCACTTTTACCTTACTTACCATTGCACTAAATCAGTGGCTTTGACTTAAATATTCAGCACAGCAAAATGAAGATGCTGAAATACACCCCACTGACATTTAAGATGCTAATGTGACTGATTTCACCAAGAAACAGAATGAAAACTGTCTTAAAACCTTTCAAACAATCTCCTTGTTCCTAAATTCAAGCAGACGCCTTAAGAAGATGTGTAACTCATCATTAATAATAATGAGAGGTGGAAACAGCACAGTTTCAGAAGCTCAAGATATGGGAGCACATTTTCTTTGTACAACTTATATAATTGGATGGGAATGGGGGGACCCAGCATCTTGCGTCAACAAAGTAAAGCTCACGCCACCCATTAAGCTTCACTTTCTAGATCAATTTCTCATCGTAATGCCAGACAAGCATTCTTGGTATGGATTAAAAATAAAAAGCAAATTCTCTTTATACTGCTGCAACAGCTCAAAATAACATACCATACCATACATTCAGTGATGCAGAAAACCTCTTATTGTATGCTGTAAGTTATTAAGCACTATCTGCAGGACACACATCCACAGCGTCATAGACTCCAGCAGCATCTTAGCAACACCAGGTCTGATCTGCAGCCATGCAGAGACAGGAACTCAGAGACATTTTATTCCTATATACAGTATCTCAATGTTTTAGCACTTTTCTCCAGTGCACATCCTGACCTAACAACTTTGGTGAGAAGGAAGTAATCATATCATTCCGTGAACTTTAGAAACATTTTTTTTTTCAATACTGAGATACTGTATATTAACCATAGATCAATGACAATGAATCGCAGAATATCAGTACTACTGTGAAGCAGGGAAGCATGGTTACACTGACAAAACCTTCTATTATAGGTGCATGATCCATTTACAATACTTTGATACTCTATGCATTTGGTAACAGTGAAAGAGTATGGTTTGGTGTACCATTTCCTCTGGCTCTTCCTGTACCCAAAGTTGTCTGAACCAGCCCTATATTATACCTTCTGGAGCAAGAGCTGGTGAACACACATAGAGATGAGTGAACCTGTTTATAACAAACTGACTTCGATACGAATTTCCAAAAATTTCAGACGGATCTGAAATTTTTGTGGTTTGATTGGCACAAATCCAGCAAAATGGTGACCAGCCATGGCCTGGCAGCCAGTTATGTCAAACAATGATGTTGTCGCCTCCTCACTAATCACAGGTCCTAGTGGTGACTTGGGGGCTAAATTATGTAAGCAAGATGGAAGACAGCCCCAGACAAGGAATGACACATTGGAAGATGCCACAACAGTGCCCAGGAAAAGTGAGTAATGTTATTTCTCTTCTTAAACACCATTTCTGCCATTCTGGTTCTTACACTATGGGGCCTGAAGAGTCCATAGAGTATAACAAACAACTTTTCCTAGCACATCCAGTTCAGACTGAAGAAACAAATTTTCCGCCCAAACTTTACAAGGTTCACTCATCTTTACTGCATATACCTTGGAAGCAGAATGAAGGTCAAAAGTAAGATTAAATATGCCCAGAGTTTCCCCTAAATTTTCTCTTTAAGTAAAATGAAATGATGTCATCAGCCAAACTATTTCTGTTTCTGACCAGTTTCTGGCAATGACAAGGTTCTATTTGCCAAAAAATAAAAAAAAAGATGTTGTACTTGAATCTCTATGGGTCTTTCTTCCTCTATCCTTTACAAACCTATTAGTTTTTGAAGCCGTGTTATAAGCACTGATACAGTAGATAGCTTTGAGGACAGTCAGTGAAGGTGTATGTTTTCACTATAAAATTCCTAGAATGAAACGTTATTTAAACCAATATGTGAAATTCTCATCAACAACCACAGGTGACCACAACAAAGTTGAAAAATAAGGTGTGATCATTTTTCATGCAAGCAGTAATTAAACCACAATGAAAAAAAAAAATGAAAAAAAGCAATATTTCACCTGTGCCAGACTGATCTTTAAGGCACAAACAGGCAAACCCGAAACACTCTGCTTAGTAATTGCCATCGCGGCAGCCATACAATAAGTCAATCCATTTACACAAAAATCATTTCAGTGTAATAAAGGACTGCTATAATAAGCTAGCGCATTTACATTATACATGTATAATCCTATATTGTAGGATTAAACACGAGCCCATACACAAAATACACAATGTTTAGAAAAATTGGAGACTCTACGTCATTACGTTTCACTGTTACATTATTGTGAACAGATGGTACTGATAGTAAGCAATAATTCAGATAAGCATACAGTAAGGTAAGAACAAGAAAGTGGATCCTTATGTGGATATGGAAAAACCCATACAGCAAACAAGAAAACAACAAAGTCAATACTGCAACATAGGCTAGCCAACCTGGCAAAAGGACACATACCACTTGCTGGAAGTAGTAGTGCAGATGCAGCAGAACTGGCCAAGCATTACAGCAGAATTGGACCAGTGGAGTAGTCTCTTATATAGCAGTGCTGGACCAGTCATATAGCAAAGTAGTCTGTGTAATACAGAAACTGGTCCCGAGTGGTATAGCAGAATAGCTCTATATGTATTAGAGCTGGCCCAATGGTAGAGAAGATTGACCAGCAGTATTGCAGAGTAGTCTCTTAGCCAGCAGACCTGGCCCACAAAAATAGCAAAGTAGTCTTTTAAGCAGCAGAGCTAGTCTAGCAGTATAGCACAGATGGACCAGTGGAATAGCAAAGTAGTCACTCATGTATCTATGCACCAATTTAGCTAAGACTTAAAGGGGTTGTCAGGGATAAATGGAAATCTCTACACTAATCTAAACACCCTCCCCCTCTTACTTTCTATATAACATAATTAACCAAAAATGTATATTTACCCATATCCCTGGTCATGTGACTGCCGCAGGGACATTTGCTGGTTATCCTATGACGATCCGGTTCCCCATTTCCACTACTACTCCCCCATCCATCCACTCCATCATACTTACCTTCCAGGCTTCTTCCTGCGAGATGACTCCTCCTTCTTTTCTGATTTCTGCTGCTTCTCCTAGTGCTGCTCTGCGCACTGCTGCTGATAATCCACCTCTACTGCACAGCTCCTACGCATGTGCAGTAGAGGTGGCTAGTCGCTGCAGAGAACAGAGCAGAGCTAGGAGAACAGTGCGCGCCTGTAGTATCAGTAAAGAAGGGGGGGGGGGCCGTTGCGCAGGAAGAATCCATGGAAGGAAGAGAGGTAACTATATAATGTGGTCGGGGGTTGGGCTGAGTAGGTAGGGAAGGGCTAGTAGTGGTGGGGATAGCTAGAGAGACAGGGAGGGGGGTGTATGGGAGGGAGGGAGAGAGGAAGGAGGGGGGAGTAAGGTGAGAGGTGTTAGTTTGGAAGTTACATAGCAGGAAGCTGAACCATGTAAACAAATGCAGAAGATACCAGGAGCTCCCAGAGACACCCAGTAATCACTCAAAATCACTTTTTAAAAAAAAAAAACATTTTTTGCCAGGAAAACCCCTTTAACCACTTCAGCACCAGGCCAATTTCTGGTCCAGGACCAGACACATTTTCGATTTTTTTGTATGTATGGTTTTGAGGGCTGTAACATTTTTATCATATCTTATATATATATAAAAACGAGTTTCTGTCTGTCTGTTCTTTATGCGCGACCAAATGACTGGACCGATCCTCACCAAATTTGGCACACATGTACATCAGGTGTCAGGGAATATTATAGACTGGGTCTCAGCTCTCTTGGACATACCGTTCCTGAGATACAGTATTCCCAAAAAATGACCAGCATTAGTCTATACAAGCCTGCAAGTCTTTCACTCATATTCCAACTGCCATACACACGGTCACATGTCCCTTATCAGCCAATAAGAGATCGCAAGTGCTTACTCTCCTCAGGCACACAGGTTTCCATAGCAACCAAGCTATGTATGACCTGTATTAGTCAATAGCAGTTCACAGGACCTTAAATATTCAGTCATATCACATGTATCAGCCAATATAAGTTCACATTTAATTTACCAGGTTTCCATAACAACACAGCCATAAATAGACTGTACCTATACTAGACTCAGTGACGTAACTAGGAATGGCTGGGCCCCAAGGCGAACATTTGACATGGGACCCCCCCCGCACAAAACTGCATTTCTGCACACACTATTATGCCCCATAGTGGCCCCTGCATACACTATTAGGCCCCATAGTGGCCCTTGCACACAGTATTCTGCCCCATAGTGGCCCCTGCACACAGTATCATAGTGGCCCCTTCATATAGTATTATGCGCACTTCCCGCTACTTCTTCAATGTTGGACCCGATGTCACGTGAGCTAGGCATGTATCGCAACGCATAATGACATCGGACTGGCCCACCGACATCTGGGACGCCACCAAGGAGGCCCGAAGCCTGCTGAAAAGACTCCAGAGTATAATGATAGCAGTGTTTGTGGGGTTCACAGCCCACAGGCCTTACTTACCAATCCCCGCTCCTGCTCACAGCCGCCTCTGCAGAAGGTGAAGTGGCAGCCGCTACCACTGCTAAACCAGTATTTACGCCACTGACTGGACTGCCATACTGGATTTCAGCATTCTTATAAATTGAAACGTTTTTAAACTACTCATGCCCCCTGCAGCAAAACGCATGGCTGCTGCTCGAGCTAATGAAAACTCTCAGCAGACCCAAGCCTGTCTCCAATCTGACAAGGTATGTCACAGACAACAGCGAGCTACTGAAACTCCCCAGCAGACCCAAGCCCGTCTCCAATCTGACAAAGCATTGTCAGCCACATGCACACAGCTGCACTCCAGGTTTCCATAACAACTCAGCCATTTTTCTTCACTGCTGTAGGTCAGCTTTAAAAGGGCAGGGCGCTGTGGATGACACTGTTACACAAGGTCACATACACACAGCTTTACTCCAGGTTTTCCATAACAACCGATCGCAGGTTTTTCACTGATATCCAAACTGAGATGCACATGATCACATGACACTTATGGACCAATGGAAAATCGCAGGTTCAGTCTTGACTTACACACAGCTTTACACCAGGTTTCCATAGCAATCAAGCTATTTATGTCCTGCATGAGTCAATAGCAGTTCACAGGTCCTTAAATATTCAGTCATATGACGTGCATTAGCCAATATAAGTTCACATTTCATTTACCAGGTTTCCATAGCAACACAGCCATAAATAGACTATACCTATACTGGACTGCCATACTGGATGTCAAGTGCAAAACTGGCCAATTCTTTTGGGGTCACTACACAAACAAAAAATAAAATATACCCATGCGAAGCCGGGTCCTTCTGCTAGTGCATTATAAAACTATTTTCTGAGTCTTTTTCAGTGACACATAGGGATTTATATTTATGTTGTTTTTATTTTTGCATGTGTTTTCATTTTTTTTATATCCGGGAAAATATAAACAAAAGAGGAGGGAAAAATGTGTCGGTTTTTCACTTTTCATCTTTTTTTTTAATTCAATAACACAAAGTGCTACTTTATAAAATAGTTTTTCCTCTCCATTACAGTAATTTTTATTTTGTATGGTGTCATCGGGGGTGGGGCTATAACCTTAATAAAGGCGTTTTATTGGCGTATTATTCTATTTATTTTTTTAATTATTTTATTTACATTTTTTTTAAAACTTTTCTATAAATTTAAAACATTTTTTTTTTTTTTTTTTTAATACACGCCGATAAACCTTCTCTCCGGGAGCTCTGGCTGAAATTACAGCTGGCTCCCCTTTTCAGCAGCAGCACGGTTTCTGAGTTCTGCTTGAGTTCTTGCAGAGCTAGACAACCACCTTACGGATGTATATAGTCTATGGGCGGTCCGTAGTGGTTTACAACAAACTTGACTTGACTCGGAACAAACTTGACTGAATTTAGAACATTGTAGACATTGACAAACAGCAGTGAATAAAAGAACAGGACGGTACTTAGGGTTTGGCCAGACATTGTGAAAACTTTTTGAAGCCAAATTCCTGCTCGACCATGATAGTCAATTACAGTATAAGTTTGTCAATAAGATATTACCTTGAAATCAATACTGTCATTGGTGGTTGAGGATTTGTCTGAATGCTGTTGCTGGAGTATGTGGCTATAACCTTAGCCCAGCCTTGCAACTTGGACACAAAACCTAGGAAGAGATTAACCACTGCACTGCTGCAAGAGAAAGACGAGCATCTGTAAAGAAAATCTGAATAAGTTCCCCAACACAAATGCACATATTCAATAGGGGTGGGATGCGTTTTCTACAAAGTAAGTATAGACGTGATCTAGCGGACCACAACAGTGCAATGTCACTAAGAGCTGTGACATACACAAATAATAGCACATGTGATCATGTGGGGCGAAACACTTGGGGCTGTGGCACAGTTCTCTAGTGTTGGAATTTTTTCTACAACGTATGACGTACAGAATGGTGACCACTATTTCGGTAATGTAAACTGGAATTTTTAGTACTATAGTATGCGTACAGTATGGGCTATACCTCACTGATTATAGATTTGTCTTATTCTTAGTCTAATGGTCTGAGGGGTTCACTTCAATAAGTCAAAAAACACACAAAAAAAAAAGAATCCCTTAGTCCAAGTTTAACAGGCCCTGCACCAGCCATACTACAATGTATCAGATTTGCCCTTGCCATCCTGCATATCATGAATTGCATTATTGCATTTTTTTATTGCACATGATTCATTTTTCTTCACCCATGAAAATTGGAAAACCCAAAAGGAAGGATTTAAGAGGTGTAAGTGTTAGGGGAAAAAAAAAAAAAGGAAATCAACTATTAAACAAGACCAGAAGATTTACAGTATGTGGGAAAAACTGTCTTTATTTATGGCTTTATTTTTCACTTTACAGGGCTTGGAAGTAGTTGAGATCTTTTGAATCAGTCATAGAAAAATATGAGGAATAGTTCAATATATAAAGGAAGTAAATAAAAACAAATGCAGTGGCTATAGAATTGATGAATACCCCTTTAATTGACAAAAATCTGTAATATATCATGCTTATAGAGAAATACAAGTAGTTTTGAGATAAATTCTATAAACACATAAATAGATATATAGAAAACAAGAGTGTCACACTAAAGAAAGAAAAGGTAAGAGCAAAGTCTCAGGATTAAAGGGGTTGTGCCATTATAGACACTTTAGACACTTATATTGCGGATAGGGGTTAGTGTCAGATCAATGGGAGTACAACTGCAGATGCATATAAATATCCTAATCCCAATTACTTATCACCAGTAATATGTCTGTAAATCATACAGGTAAAGCTGCATCTTTATCATATGAAAAATGAGATTCTCTTCTTTCATATCACACCTACATTGTATAATGCATGAGATATAGCCATTTGAAGTGACAGCCTCTATACCATACACAATGAGTAGCAAGGGACAGCTCTCAATAGAGAAGCAAGGGAAAGAGTGAAACAATGCAGGATTTCTGAAAGAAAATCAAAAGTTGTTTGAAAGTTTAGCTAAAGGGGTTGGCCACTTTCAGAACAATATTGAGAGACAAATGTTATTGTTTGTATAATAAAAAGATATACAATGGTCATGTGATATACAGTCCATGGTCATGTGATGAACACACAGGTGCACAGCTCGTTACCAGGCAGATATTTGATTACTGTGCTGTGACTGTAACGAGCGGTGTACCTGTGTGCTCATCACATGACCATGGACTGTGCATCACATGACCATAGTCAGAGTTTTATCCATTAGAAGTAACAGGATGAATGACAGCAAGAAGAGATCTAGAAAACCGTGAGGAATTGATACAGAAAGTATATTGGAAAATTGTATAACATTTTATTATCCAAACAATAGCATTTGTCTCTCAATATTGGTCTGGAATTGGCCAACCCCTTTAAGCTTTAAGGGAATGAGCATTCCTACAAACATCTTTTCCTAATAACTGGCTTCACTATTGGCCTGTGTAATAGGGTCTATACATGTGGGTTTTTTTCAGATAATGTTGTTTTTTGTTGTTGGTTGGGTAAACTTATGGTTATAACTCATATAGACAAATAGGTAGATAGACAGACTTTTTCAAGTACAAATAAGATCATACTTCAAAATGGCCCCTGCGTGGGCCGATGTGTGATGTATTTTGGGCTCTAATAAATATATCTTTTAAAGATGCTTGCGAGTATATACCCAGGTCAGGAGGCTGAGTTTCTGCCTTGCAACTTTGGAAATCTTTCCATTGGTTGGTGCTGTCTTTCATTTTTATTTTTAAAGGGGTTTCCTTGCTGTATCCAACTGATTCTTCAGCATAGACCCTGAAGTTTGAGCCTGGTTCCAACTCTGGGTCATGTGATTGGAACCAGACACTGAACCCTGGGTTGCTCCTCCCTCAACCTCCTTCTCCTGACTATAGTAAAGCCAGCTCCCATAGCACAGGTTATTACCTGTGAGATTAAGAGAGGAGGAAGGGGGCAAAATGACCAGGGGGTCAGGGTCTGGTTCCAATCATGTGACTTGGGGGTCGGAACAAGGCTGAAACTCCCTCATCCATGATGAAGATAGGGCGAGAGATAGAATGAAGATAGATATCAGACAGGCAGATATAGATAGATAATTTTTACAAAACCATGAAACCTATCACAAAGGTATAAGAGAGGGTGAACTGCAACCTGTTAAGGCTTTTGTTAGCATGGTGTGGTATTTAGAGATGAGCGAATCGAAGCTGATGAAGTGGAATTTGATCCGAATTTCAGGAAATCTTCGATTCGCATCGTTTCCGGATTTCCTCACGCTTCGATGTATCGAATCGCACATTTCCGATCGAGGGTTTTAACCCCTTGGATTCCGCGGACAAACATAACCACAGCATCCAAGGGGTTCCGCCATGCTACATGTTCCCCTCAGCACACCCCGTGGTGATTAAAAATTTAAAAAAACCTGATACTCACCTGTCCTGGGCTCAGCAGTAACTCCAGAGCTCTTCCTCCCCAGGTCTTACTACTGGGGCCTGTGATTGGGCATAAAGACGTCAGTGTCGGCGTAGTGTGCCGGTGTAATTAAGTCATCACGCCCCCACGTGACCCCTGAGACCCAATCACAGACCCCAGCAGTGATGTCTGGGGAGCAGGACTTCATTCGCAAGGAAGAGGAGGAGCAAGGAGGACGGTCAGACAGCCGGATTCCCAGGAGAGGTGAGGATAAGGTGAGTATAAGTGTTTGTTATTTTTAATCACTTCAACTGGGTCATTGATTATTATACTCTGGGGTCTGGGGTCTGGGGTCTGAGATGCCGCAGTTATGTTTTACCGTGGTATCTCAGGGGTTAACACCTGCGATCAGAGCTCAGCTCCGACTGGGGATGTTAGAGGACAGTGTCAGCTGATACATACGGCTGACACCAGCAAAGCAAGGTTTGCACACAGTTTCTGTGTGCCAATATTCTTCCGCCGTGGTTTGACGCAAGTCCTTCCCGGCAGCGCCTTACTATTAGGGTGGATGTCAGGAAGAGGTTAACGCGATTCGCCGCAAATTAAGTCAGATCGAATCGAATTGTTTTGGACACTTCGGAGAATCGGTCAAATCGAATTTTTATTAAAATTGCTCATCTCTAATGGTTTGTTTAATTTTTTTTTTTTCAAGACAAATCAGAATCCTTAACCAAACTGGAGATTACTTAAGTGTGGACAGATCTAAAGATAGATAGATAGCTATTAATAGATTTGAGATTGACAAAAATAGATCAGTAAAACAAAAAGATAATAGGATGAAGATAGGTCAGCAATAAAATTACATCCAAGGCTGGACTAGGGATAAAAAGGAGTCTTGGAACCAAAAAACACTCACAAAAATATTGTTTGTATTCCTTTTATGAGTGTTTCTAAGGCTATTATTATACAAGGACAACTACGGGTATAGCTGTTCTATATTTCTACAGAGTAAAAACTCTAGTTTCTAGTACTAATGTATTATATCTATACATGTTCAACTGTAAACAAAATAAAAAGTACTACAATGTGTAGCATCTATACATGCTCAGTACTACATGCTTTCAGTATTCATTATAAGTACTTCATTATTTATCTAGGTATATGAATGGTTGCTTTATCAGCATTATGCACCTGTCCTGTTTTCATCATATGTTACATGGGCCTGTCAGTTTCCTCCATAAAACCATGGTTTCATCTGGCATCAGGTAAATGTTGCCATTTTTCAGTGATATATAATTTAGTACCTTCAAAAAAGATTATGTAAACCTGTTAGTATATTTTTACCTTTCACATGTCAGATTATCAGAGACTGTAATCCTATATTCACACAAACGTCATAATAGACCATGTGGTGCGACCATTATTTTTTTAACATCCGTCACACGCTGCATTAATATTCATTCATGTGTATAGGGGCTATTCACATGATGAATATTTCGATGGTCCATTGTCATGGACCATCAAAATATAGGTAATGCTCTATTTTTGTCTGTATGAAAGATCCGTGAAAATGGGCACCCCTCAGGTGCAACACAGCCGTGACAAATTTTAGTAGACTGCTGAAAAACTGAAAAAGTTACTATGATGATGTTATGACTTTTTTCTAGAGTAATATTTGAGGCAACCCAAGAAAACTGGAAGAGTTGTACTCTCACCTCATCAAAAAGTTAAAGTTGTACTGACTTTTCGGAAAAAAAAATATTGAAAATTAGCTTTATATGGTTTTATAGCTGCTTGGTTTTCAATTATCTGAAAATAAACAGTTTTATTACTATAAGGCTAATGCCCCACATAGTGAAACGCAGCAAAAAAATGCTGCAGAAAAAATGGGTGGAAATGCATCACGTTTTTCTCCACACCGTTTTTCATTGCGTTTTTGAGTTTTTCTCTGCGGACTTTCTGTTCTTATTATACCTATACGGAAAAGCGTTTCCGCTGCTGATTTTTTTCTGCAATGTGTGGATGGGATTAGCCAGAATCGCATTCACTTTGCAGATACTATAAAAAGCAGCGTTTTTTTGCCACAGCATTTCCGCTGTGGCAAAAACGCTGTGTTTACGCAACGATCGGGCTTCAGCCTAAGAGTAATACAGCTAAACATACTGCTACATAAGGGCAAGGTGTGTTAGAGTAATCCTATAGCTAATCTTAAATATCCTACATTGTAACCTCATATAGCCATACATATATACTCAAGCATTATGAACCAATGTTTCAAGAGACTTTGTATTTCATATCACATGACCTTTCCTTGTTTTTCACCATTTTTGTACATATTCTCATTTTTATACACAGTAAACAACTGTACTGCCAACTTTTTGTGTAGACAATCTGACCAGTTATGGTCATAGATATGGTTGAAGGATGTGAGGGAGTCAAGATTACTTCATCCATCATTGTTAGGTAACATAAGAACTATTGTGTAACATGGGTTAAATATAATTTGAGATGAATTCCCAGAAATTGTGTAAAATCCCATATTTGTATGCCAATAACCCATCCCCAATTTACGTAATATGATTGATTGCTACTCTTTGTTTATACTCTATAAAATAAACGACCAGTGCTCCTCCCACAGGAGATCTCTGGCAGTTACTGACAAATCTGTGTCGTCTCTGTCTTACCGGTACCGGGTTGGGTTACACCTGACTTATTTACCTAATCTACCTGGCTTTATTTTTAACTCTAACAGGTGCAACCAGGGATCCTTAATCTAAACACTGCTCGAGACTACCAGGGATCCTTACATTAACCACATGACTGATCTAGACCACCAGAAATATCTCTTTACTGCCCAAGACCACCCAGGATTCTGAAATTAACCCCTTCACAGCCCTAAGCCACCAAGAATATTGCTTTGATACTATGTAACCCTGTATATCTGGCTGCTTTATACATAGTCATTATGGTGCTGTATAGTTCTGATTGTGATTGTCCAACTTAGAGGGAACAGTGTCTAGGTCCCTAAAAGCCCACTCACTATCCAAAAAAGGCTTAGAGGAATAATTGTTTGATAAAGGAATACAAAAAAAATCTGAAATATGATAAGAATATATAATAAGAAAAAACAACCTTTCCTTTTTCAAAATTTGCTTTGAAAATGGTAACTAGGATATGTTGTTTATGAGTGATAATTTATCATGCATATAATACTGAGTTTTCTTCTCTAGATTCTCTTATCATCTAACATGCCTTTTTGCTAGAATACCAGAGTGTCCTAATCCCAGTGTCCCAGAGTGTATCCGTTATCTTTCAACAGGTCACTGCGCCTTTTAGGAAGCTGCTATGTCTTTTGTTCTGTAGAGCAGAAGTGCACAACCTTACAGCCAGTGGTGAACCTAGCCTCTTTGATGCCTGAGGCGGACTATAGAAAGACGCCCCCCCCCCCCCCCCAAAAAAAAAAAAAATTGAGTTTCCATGCTACTAGTTTAACACACTGTTATCGTCGCAAAATATACACAATACACAAAGTTATAAAACAGTTTTTATTAAGAATTCTTCTTCTTGTATTACTTCAGTATCAGATCAACAACACGGTATTAACAATGACAATAACTTCACACATCTTCTGATTGGTGGATGGACGAGCCCACGTGGCCCCCATTCTCTATAATAGGAGCGTCGCAGATAGCTGAGTACTGGACTTCAGCTATCTTTGGCACTCCCATTGAAGTAAATGAGAGCCACGCGGGTTCGTCCATCCACCAAGTGACAAACCTATATATATGGCTGTGGTCAGGCTGAATTCCCAACCAGTGGAGGGAAAAAAACCCAATTCTCAGGTTCTGTGGGGGTCTTAGCAGACAGCCCCTCATCAATCAGACATCTTTGATATAATATATGTTATATCTATGATATAACCCCCCATAATGAAAAATACTCCCAAGTGCATCTTTATATTAATAGTGTCTGTGTGTACTCTGTATAAATAGTGCCCCTTATTAATAATGCCCCAGGTTTTAACTAATGAAAAGATTTTCCAGGTCATTAATAAACTAATCAGTGGGGCTCAAAAACCCAGGACCCCCACTGATCAGCTATTTGAATGGTACCTGTGTAAACGCCATGACCGCTTCTCTGTTTACATAGT
This sequence comes from Leptodactylus fallax, assembly GCA_947044405.1. NCBI lineage: Eukaryota > Metazoa > Chordata > Amphibia > Anura > Leptodactylidae > Leptodactylus > Leptodactylus fallax. The sequence goes on from CAMRHE010000097.1 coordinate 4,273,138, forward strand.
GTCATTCATTTTATAGTGGCCATGTAATGTAACTACAGCCTCGTCCTGTAAATGTCTACAGTATGTGACAAGGCTGGAATTACATCACACGGCCACTTTAAACAGACAGAGTATAATATAAACAGGCACCATAGCCCCTGTTTATAGCGCCCCATTTACATACACTATAATGTTCCACAGCAGCCCCTACACACTGTATTATGCCTCGCAGCGGCCCCTGCACACGATATTATGCTCCATAGTGGCCCCTGCACATGGTATTATGTTCTACAGCAACCCCTGCACACAGTTTTATGCTCCCTATAGGCCCCTACACACGGTATTATGCCCCATATTGGCCCCTGCACGTGGAATTATGCTCCATATTGGCCCCTGCACACGGAATTATGCTCCATAGTGGCACCTGCACTGGTATTATGCTCCATAGTGGCCCCTGCATTTGTATTATGTTCCACAGTGGCCCCTGCACAGGGTATTATGCTCCACAGTGGCCCCTGCACACAGTATTATGCCCCATAGTGGCCCACCCATGAACTATTATTATACTCTGGGGTCTTTTCAGACCCCAGAGTATAATGATTGGAGACCCAGGGGAGGTGACAAACATAAAAACCAGTGTTACTTACCTATCCTGGACACCGTTGCACTCGTTGTAGCTTTCGGCCCTGTTTAATTGCGTGCACACGTCACGTGATCAGGCCGGCGACGCGACCTGATGACATCACCAAAGGCCCCAAGCCTGCTCGGAGTAACATCGGATCGCAGGAGAGGTAAGTAGAATATGTTTTTATGTTCTCTCACCTCCCCTGGGCCTTCGATTATTATACTCCGGGGTCTGCGTCCCATAGCAGAAGGAGAAGCGGAGGTGGCCACGAGCAGATGCAGGGTAGTTAAATAAATAGGTCGTTACCTGCTGGGGATACTCCAGCAGGTTACGGCCTATTCATATATATAAATAAAAATTATCCTCACCTACCTGCAATGCCTTGATGGAGCCTCCGCCGCCTCCTCTTCTTGTCCGCGACGTCTGTGTCTCAGCGTAGGCGGCGCGATGACGTCATTGTATCGCCACCTGCGCTGAGATGCGACGTCTCGTAAACCAGCCCAGGACAGGCCCCGATCAGCTTTGTTTTTTTTTTTTTAAAGCGGCCTGTCCTGGGCTGGTTTACATTGAATAGTAAAAATGCCGCCCCCCAGACAGTGACGGACAGTGCCGCCTCATTAGCGGTGCGCCCCTGCTTACAGCCCACTGTCAACATACAAAAGCTTATATATGTGTGGCCCACAAATATCTAAGAAAGACATGCAGCACATTTGCAAGGAGTTTGTATGTTGTCCCCGTGTTTGGGTTTCCTTCGGATTCTCTGGCTGTTTGCTTGGGTTAACATTGCAGTCAATGATGATGGATACAAAAGGAAAGTCTACAGTTTCTATACATCAATCTGGTAATTTAGTGTCTATTGTTCTTATTATCTGATGGATCAGAACAACAGACAGCTACTATATTGTACAGTCATGGCCAAAAGTTTTGAGAATGATACAAATATTAATTTTTACAAAGTCTACTGCTTCAGTTTTTCTAATGGCAATTTGCATATACTCCAGAATGTTATAAAGAGTGATCAGCTTAACAGCAATTACTTGCAAAGTCAATATTTGGCTAGAAAATGAACTTTATCCCCCAAAACACATTTCAACATCATTGCAGGCCTGCCTTAAAAGGACCACCTAACATCGTTTCAGTGATTGCTCCATTAACACAGGTGTGGGTGTTGATGAGGACAGGGCTGGAGATCAATCGGTCACGATTAAGTAAGAATGACACCACTGGACACTTTAAAAGGAGGCTGGTGCTTGCCATCATTGTTTCTCTTCTGTTAACCATGGTTATCTCTAAAGAAACAAGTGCAGTCATCATTGCACTGCACAAAAATGGCCTAACTGGGAAGAGTATTGCAGCTAGAAAGATTGCACCTCAGTCAACAATCTATCGCATCATCAAGAACTTCAAGGAGAGAGGTTCCATTGGTGCCAAAAAGGCTCCAGGGCGCCCAAGAAAGACCAGCAAGCGGCAGGACCGTCTCTTAAAAGTGTTTCAGCTGCGGGATCGGGCTACCAGCAGTGCAGAGCTTGCTGAGGAATGGCAGCAGGCAGGTGTGAGTGCATCTGCACGCACTGTGAGGCGCAGACTCTTGGAGCAAGGCCTGGTCTCAAGGAGGGCAGCAAAGAATCCACTTCTCTCCAGAAAAAACATCAGGGACAGACTGATATTCTGCAAAAGGTACAGGGAGTGGACTGCTGAGGACTGGGGTAAAGTCATTTTCTCTGATGAATCCCCTTTTCGATTGTTTGGAACATCTGGAAAACAGCTTATTCGGAGAAGAAGAGGTGAGCGCTACCACCAGTCTTGTCTCATACCAACTGTAAAGCATCCTGAAATCATTCATGTGTGGGGTTGCTTCTCAGCCAAGGGAATCGGCTCTCTCACAGTCTTGCCTAAAAACACAGCCATGAATAAAGAATGGTACCAGAATGTCCTCCAAGAGCAACTTCTCCCAACCGTCCAAGAGCAGTTTGGCACTCAACAATGCCTTTTCCAGCATGATGGAGCACCTTGCCATAAAGCAAAGGTGATAACTAAATGGCTCAGGGAACAAAACATAGAGATTTTGGGTCCATGGCCTGGAAACTCCCCAGATCTTAATCCCATTGAGAACTTGTGGTCAATCATCAAGAGACGGGTGGACAAACAAAAACCAACAAATTCAGACAAAATTAAAGCATTGATTCTGCAAGAATGGACTGCTATCAGTCAGGATTTGGTCCAGAAATTGATTGAGAGCATGCCAGGGAGAATTGCAGAGGTCCTGAAGAAGAAGGGTCAACACTGCAAATATTGACTTGCTGCATTAACTCATTCTAACTGTCAATATAAGCTTCTGTTACTCATAATATGAATGCAATTATATTTCTGTATGTGATAAAAACATCTGACAAACACACAAAAAAACCAGAGGGGAGCAGATCATGTGAAAATATAATATTTGTGTCATTCCCTAAACTTTTGGCCATGACTGTAGTTTATGCGAGTAGTGGTGTTTTAGCATAAACTACAATGAAGTAGGAAGCATAGTGTCTTCCTTTCTGAAGTGGGCATGAGTATGAAGAAGAACCTTTTCTCCCAAGAGATGGAGTCATGGACATGCTTCTGGCACCTAACAGACTTTTTCGGTATGTGAAAAATCCTTCTTGGGTTTTATTGAGACCCTAGCAAATGGGTCAGTCTGATAGTGGCCTCAGGCCAGAAAAGGTTTTGCCTGCCTTGCTGTAGTGGGTTATATTACTCATATAGTATAGTGACATAAACCCATCTTACACTGAAATAGATGCAGTGTTACAGTATATGTTCCCAATATATGAGATGTACAATACATGAAAAAGAAAGACCAGTGTAAAATGTCACATCTGCTATGATTACCACAATACTATTGTTAATCCAAGGTTTTATTGTTATATGAGTTTAAGTATCACTGTAAAAGAATATGACCTTCAGAAGGAGAACAGTAACTTTCCGATTGATGTTAAAGTAGTGTTTAGCTGATGATTCATGATGAATAAGAAAAGTGTTTTCTCTGTCTAACAGATTATTCCCCCACTCACTCTTCACACTTATTTTTGGAGACTTAAGTCTTGATAAATGAAGCACTGTTGAAGCTCTGGTGGCCAAGGGTTAGATTATTGATGAGGTGCATTTTCAGAATAGTACAATAGGAGATAGAGGAGCAGATTTATGGGTAGAGTAGATCAGGACTGACATCATAAAGGGGAGTTATTCTCTCTTTAAAATGAGCTGGAATTTATCTAGCAGGGCGTTGGGTGTTGCAGGATAGAATCTTACTTCCATATTTGTCATCATCTGAATGCACAGTCACATTAGGAATATCCCAATTGTACTCCATTCTTATTGCAAGGTATAGTCTATCATTAGGTAGCAGGTAAAGATAGAGGGTATGAGAAGGCAAGATTATTATCTTCTTTGACTACTATATGTTTTTTTGTGGATGAATAAAAATGTTTCCTAAACATGTGTATAAAGTATCTGTAAAATGGAGGGGAACATTTGGTAAACCCACACTGACATTTTAGGGAATTTTATAAACAGCATCCCTAATAAATACTTATTATAAAAGTCTCTCTTTTTCTAAATTTATATTTAGGACTATTTTACAGTACAGACTTTAAGCCTGGTTAGTAATTTGCTATCTAAGGCAACATTTTTGACTAGTGTAGAGTAGTGGTGACCTTAGGTTCCTCTGGACCTTCACATTTATCAGCTGGTGACAGGCATCCATCCATACCAGCATGGGAAAGCATAGGTTGATACAAAGTTCAAGATGCTGGATGGAGCTATTAGACAATATATAAATCCAGCTTTGGGGCCAAAGTGGTATAGCTAAACATAGGCTACTACCATGCACTATGTGTTTCTGAACCAGAGTATGCCTATAGTCATGTAAAATGATTAAGAAGTGGAAAGTTGTGCCAGAACCATCCAGTCTGTCTCTGGTTGCCACAGACACCCAGTCAAGCTATGGAGTAGATATGGTACCACAGTGCAATTCTTAAAAGGTGCAGCTGAATTTCCAAGCTGTCAATAGCCTAGTGTTCAGGACGAAATACAGATGGTTGAAGAATTACTGACATTTCTGCTATGTGCCCAATGGCAATTGAGACTTTAAAGAGTCATGTGTCTCAACCACTGTGAGAAGACGGGGGAGACCGGAGCGCTGCGCAGTAAAGCGCAGGGAACTTGACTGAGGGCGGGCTATAGGGGGACCAATAACGCGCTAGGGCGCGAATAATTGGGGGCGGGGCTTAACCCCGTTCGAATTGACTATGCCGCGCAGCCCGGGAAGCGGCCATTCCGGAGCTGCGCGGCATGCTAACAAGCGGTTCAGCTCCCTCCCCCCACCTTTTCACTGTAGTCATGGCATCCCTCGATACCATCCTGGAGCAGATCAGAGCTGCTGCTGGCGTCCATGGAGAGGCCTGGCTGCAGGAGCGGCTGGCTGACATTATGCAGCCTGCCCCCCCCCCCATTAACCCTTCACTACCCCCAGAGGCGTCTGAGTGGCGGCGGCCACGCAGGACTTGCCCGCCAGCACGTTTGAGCCCTGATGAGCCCCCTAGGGCCCGGCGACATAGGAGTCCCTCTCGGGCCCCTCTGGGCCGGGCACCCCGCTCCACTGCTCAGGGGCGGAGGTCCCGGTCTGGGAGGAATCCTGCCAGTCGCCTGGCCCCTGCGGAGGTGGAGATCCCTGCCACTGGCCTTAGTGGGGGGACCTCCACATCCAGTCTCCATATGGCTACAGCACGTGGTGCAGCGGTCCCCTCCTGTGATGCTCCAGCGGGAGGGGGACTGGGTCTTCAAGTCCCGTCGGTTCCGGCTTGCCAAGTGCCCTCGGTACAGCAGCAAGAAATTCTGAACGACGAGCAGCACGGCGCTGGCCCCTCCTTCACGGCACCACAGCCCCGGTCCGAGGTTCATCCAGTGGTTTCAAGTGCATACGCAGGTGCAGGTCAACCTTCCCAGGGATGTCGGTCGTGCTGCAGCTGTCAGCGGGATGGTTCTCAACAATCAACAGGCACCAGCGTTCTCCTGTACAGCGACCCAGGTCAGCAGGATGCAGGACTGTCAACTGGTGGGCCCACAGCACCTACGCAGTCTGGTGAGTACCATTCATTGTCGTGTCCGTTTCCTCCTACTCTAATGTCCCAGGGGTTAGGGATAGATAGGCCGGAGTCCCCAGTGGGTGGTGGTGTAGCTTCTGAGGGGATTAGGGAGCTATTGGGTAGCGTGAGGGAGCTACTGTCGCGCTGCGAACAGAGTGTTAGCGGTTCCCCGGTGGCGGCGTGGGTCCCTCCTGCGGTCCAGTCAGTAGCGTCACAGAGTGCGCCGGTGGTAGGGGCTCCGGCGGGTGTCACAGTGTCTGTCCAGACAGATAAAGAGAAGGTTGATTCGGTGAGGCTAGACGACAGGGCTCGGGGGGAGGTTTATGTGTGTTTTGAGGGTCCTCTAGGGGCGCATTTAAAAAAGGAAGTGAGGGAGAAGATTTGGAAGGACGAGTACGTCAAAATCTTCTCCTTGCTCCCTTTAGCTAAATTTAACTTATACAAGAGTAAGAAGGAGGATAGCAAAAAAGAGGAGGAAGAAAAACGTAGGTGGCGCCTGATTCCACAGACTTTTGCTAATTGGCTTCAGGCCTTTGCCATTTTAGCGAGTGTCATTGGTGAAAAGGCTCCTGACAACTGTTCGGGGCTTTTTTGCTATCAGGACTCTATAGGTGAGGCGTATCGGGTGTATGGGTGTCAGACATGGCTGCGGTATGATGAGCAGTTCCGTCAGCGTAAGGCGGTTCGGCCCAGCATACGGTGGGACCAGAAAGATATAGGTTTGTGGCTTCGGGTTATGGCGCCAGCTCGCTTTGGCCAGTCCTTTCCTGGGGCGGCCGGTGGAACCGGCCATAGTGGTCTCAGTTACGGCTCAGGGGGGGCAGGTGCACAGGCCCAGCAACGTTACGGGCTGTGTTGGCAGTTCAATGAAGCCCAATGTAAATTTGGCTTCAACTGTAGATTCAAACATGCCTGTTCATTCTGCGGAGGGGTGTCCCATGGTGCGGCACGTTGCTTGCGCAAACAAAGGACCAAGGCCTTGCCTAATAGTGGACAAGGGGCAGACACCGGTGAAGCTGGAAGCCATGCTTCCGTACCTAAATAGTTATGTTAACAGGGAGAGTGCAAAGTTTCTGGTAGAAGGTTTTAGGGAGGGTTTTAGGATTCCCCTGCCGACGCACACAGTCCCCTTTTGTATAACTAACTTGAGGTCGGCAGCGGAACACTCGGGGGTGGTGTCCAAAAAACTGAGGAAGGAGGTGGCCTTGGGGCGCATGGCGGGCCCCTTTGCATCACCCCCTTTGGAAGGTTTAATTGTATCTCCTTTGGGGGTGGTGCCGAAGAAGGAGCCGAATCAGTTTCGGCTCATACATCATTTGTCTTATCCCAAAGGAGCGTCGGTCAATGATGGTATTGCACCCGAGCTTTGTTCGGTAGTATATACCTCGTTTGATGCAGCTGTGCATTGGGTACGGCGTTGCGGTCCAGGGGCCCTCTTAGCTAAGACGGATGTGGAGGCGGCGTTCAGGTTACTGCCGGTACACCCTGACAGCGTTAGGTTACTGGGCTGCTACTGGGATGGCGGGTATTACGTGGATCGTTGCCTCCCTATGGGTTGCTCAATATAGTGCGCATACTTTGAGGCGTTCAGCACCTTTTTAGAGTCGGTAATTCGGGATGTGTCGGGGGTTGAGTCAGTGATACACTACCTCGATGATTTCCTCTGTATAGGTCCGGCGGGCTCCGATGTATGCGCGGTTTTGCTGGCAACCACGCAGTGGGTCGCCAGTAAGTTTGGGGTACCGTTGTCACCGGAAAAGACTGAGGGTCCGTGCAGTAGATTGAGTTCCTTGGGCATAGAGCTTGACACTGTGGCAATGGAATTCCGGTTGCCGGATGACAAGCTGGTTGATCTTAGGGAGAGGGTGAGGCGTGCTCGTCACATGCGAAAAATTACTTTGCGCGACCTCCAGTCATTGTTAGGCAGTTTAAATTTTGCCTGCCGCATTATCCCCATGGGTAAGATTTTTTGTCGCCGGCTGGCAGGGGCCATGAAAGGGGTGTCAAATCCACGACACTTTATTCGGCTGGGGGTGATACATCGGGAGGACCTGGCAGTATGGGACACATTTTTAGACCAGTTCAATGGTAGATCACTGGTCCAGTCAGCTGTGATCGATGTGTTCGATTGTGACCTCTTTACGGATGCGGCAGGGGGCCACAGTTTTGGGGCCTATTACAGGGGGCAGTGGTGCGCCGCTCCTTGGCCTGCGTCGTGGCGTGAACAAGGTCTGACGGGGAATTTGACTGTACTTGAGTTATTCCCGATTTTAGTCGCGGTGTCCAAATGGGGTGGGGCGTTCCAGGATAAAAAAGTTAGGTTTCATTGTGATAACATGTCAGTTGTGTCGGCCATTAATAATGTGACTGCGTCTTCTCCTCCAGTCATCAAGTTGCTTCAGCGTTTAGTATTGCGTTGCTTGTGCCTGAATGCATGGGTGGTGGCAGTGCATGTTCCGGGGTTAAAAATGACGTTGCTGATTCTTTGTCTCGTTTCCAGTGGGAGCGGTTTCGTGCCCTGGCTCCGGGGGCGAAAGTGGAAGGAATTCCATGTCCTCCAGAATTATGGGACTTGGTTTGCGAAAAGCAGGGACATTGATTCAGGCATCGTTGGCCCCCGGCACCTGGGATAAGTATTCAAGGGCTTGGCAGCTTTGGGAGGATTGGGTGGGAGATTTAGGTCAGGTACATACTGATGAGGATAGGGTTGGGGCTTTATTGTTCTTGTTAAGCCGTTGGTCTTCAGATGGATGGTCCGTGGCGAAAGTTAATGGCGCGGTAGCGGCATTGGCATTTGGTTTCAAGCTGAGGGGTTTGGCGGATTTTACCAAACATTTCTTGGTTCAACGTGCGCTTAAGGGGTTCCGCAGGTGCAGGGGAAGTAGTGACACACGGCGCCCGGTTACATTTCAGCTGTTGGAGCGTTTGGGGTTGGAGCTGGGCCGTTTTTGTTCTTCGCACTATGAATGCGTTTTGTTTCACCTGGCTTTTTCTCTAGCTTTTTTCGGGGTTCTCAGGGTGGGTGAGTTGGTGTCCGTGTCGACTAAGCGGCCGGGTGGTTTACATGTGGATGATGTGTACATGGAGGAAGGGGTCCTAGTGGTCAGGGTTCGCAGGTCTAAGACGGATCAGGCGGGGGCAGGGAAGTATCTGCGCCTGGGTGCGGTTGTAGGGTCAGATATGTGCCCGGTGCGTTGTTTGCTTGTTTTTCGGGGGGTTGGTCCCCTCCTGCGTCATGAGGATGATTCGTACCTTTCCCGTTATCAGTTCTCGGCTGTTTTTAGGGGTTGTTTGGACTCGCTGGGCCTTGACGCCTCTCGATATGCTCCACACTCTTTTCGCATTGGCGCAGCGACTGAAGCAGCTAGTTGGGGGGTTGAGCTCGGAGGTGGTCCGACGTATCGGTAGGTGGGAATCGCAGAGGTATAAATCATACGTACGTCCACACCTTGCCCAAATGTGAATCATTGTGTTGTTGGGGTATTTTCTCCGCCCTCCCCCTACTTTATTTCCTCTTTTCGTAGGCCCTCCTGCTCGGTTAGTCTGGATCTTCGGCCATTCTTTTGTGTTCTGGGGTGCGGAGAGGGCCGGCGTGCGGCGGAATTGTCGGCAGCTGGGGTTCGACAGGGCTGCGGTCGTTGTACGTTGGATTGGAGTCCGGGGTATGGTGTGGAGTCGGGTCATGCCCGAAATCCACAGGTGCACGAGGTTGGATCGGTCTCCGGACATTATCGTGATACATGCTGGTGGCAATGACCTGGGGGTTCGTCCCTTTCGTGATTTAGTGAGGGACATAAAGTATGACCTGTTGAGGTTGTGGTCCATGTTTCCGGGGATTGTTACCGTGTGGTCCGATATTGTACCGAGAAAAACATGGCGGGAGGCTAGGTCTGTTGAAAGGCTCAACAAGGCCAGGATTAAGGTTAACCGGGCTGTTGCGGGGTTTGTGTCCAGGAACGGCGGTGTGTGCGTGCGGCACAAGGAGTTGGAGTCTGGGGAGGGGGGAGTTTTGGTTGCGGGACGGGGTCCACCTGAATGCGGTGGGTATAGATTTGTGGACACTAGGTATCCAGGAGGGTGTTGAGAGGGCCCTGGAAGTGTGGCAGGTCTCTCACGCTTAAGGGATTAAGGCGTGCTCGCAGTGGCGGGTGGGGTCCTTGGAGTTGGTGGTCAATTGGCTAAAAGGGTGGAGTCAACGGTAGGCTCCACCTATACATTTGGTGGTAATTGCACATTTTGGTGGATGGCCTGGCGCACGGTGAACGGTTACAGGGTAAATTGGCCCTGGGAGCTGGTACATGGAAGAAGGAGTTCGTCTTTATTCATGGTGCCGCCGAGCCGGTGGTCGCGGCTGGTGGTAAATTTATGGTGTGGTTATGTTAGCGCCAGGCCGGGGGATTGATAGTTTTTTGTAGCTCCAAGGACTCTTACCCAGGTTAAGCGTTTATTGTTAAATTATTTTAAGTTATGCAAATTATAATAAGTTATACTTGTTGTTATTTATTTGTTGTTTGTTAATAAATATGGCTGCTGTGGCCGATTTAATCCAACCCTTTGGTCTCGGTTTATTTCTAAGGGGTGGGGGGTTTGAGAGCTGGGGGCAGGGGTCGAGGCTGGAAAAGAGGGGGAAGGCATTTAGGCCCAGCAGTCTGGGTATCAAAGGTGGTGGTGGGGTTCATAGGGGGACCCCGTTATCAGCAATGCCCAGTCAGGGGAGTCCGGAGCGCTGCGCAGTAATGCGTAGGGAACTTGACTGGGGGCGGGCTGTAGGGGGACCAATAACGCGCTAGGGCGTGAAGAATTGGGGGGCGGGGCTTAACCCCGTTCGAATTGACTATGCCGCGCAGCCCGGGAAGCGGCCATTCCGGAGCTGCGCGGTATGCTAACGAGTGGTCCCTCCCTCCCTCCCGTTTTTTCTCTTTCTTGGGCTATTTTAACTTGTTTATCTTTTGCAGGTGGTGTCACGGTGGCCTTGGCTGGTGGGGTCCTTGGAGTTGGTGGTCAATTGGCTAAAAGGGTGGAGTCAACGGTAGGCTCCACCTATACATTTGGTGGTAATTGCACATTTTGGTGGATGGCCTGGCGCACGGTGAACGGTTACAGGGTAAATTGGCCCTGGGAGCTGGTACATGGAAGGAGTTCGTCTTTATTCATGGTGCCGCCGAGCCGGTGGTCGCGGCTGGTGGTAAATTTATGGTGTGGTTATGTTAGCGCCAGGCCGGGGGATTGATAGTTTTTTGTAGCTCCAAGGACTCTTACCCAGGTTAAGCGTTTATTGTTAAATTATTTTAAGTTATGCAAATTATAATAAGTTATACTTGTTGTTATTTATTTGTTGTTTGTTAATAAATACGGCTGCTGTGGCCGATTTAATCCAACCCTTTGGTCTCGGTTTATTTCTAAGGGGTGGGGGGTTTGAGAGCTGGGGGCAGGGGTCGAGGCTGGAAAAGAGGGGGAAGGCATTTAGGCCCAGCAGTCTGGGTATCAAAGGTGGTGGTGGGGTTCATAGGGGGATCCCGTTATCAGCAATGCCCAGTCATGAAGGAGATTTATAAAGGCTGGCATTTTCAGCTTCAGTCTTCATATCCCCTGCACCAGCAGAGGGTGAGCCTTACTTTTGACAAGGTGAGGCGAATCCTCTGCAGGGCCATGCGTCTGGATCAAAATCTACGCCAACTTATAGTTGGCGTAGATTTCCACTATAATTTATGCCCCTAGCACACCATTGCCGGACCTCCTTTTCAGAAAAGTGAAGTGGTGGCGCAAAAACACCAGTTGCAACAATTTATGTCAGAACTGGCATTTAAAAGGTTTGTGACATTTTCATGCCAGAAAACTAGCATAATAAATAATAAATTTGTCCCATTGTGTTTACCATTATTATTAATACTGTATACTACTGAAAGAAAGTACATCATTGACTACTAAGGACTACTATTATTATACTGACTGCAGTGAGGGAAATTTATGAAACTGTCTAAAAGAAAAACTCTGTTGCCCATAGCAACCGATTGCAGTACAATTTTCCTTTTTCAAGAGCAGTATAAGAAATGAAAGCTGGACTGTGATCAATTGTTACTCGCATTACAGAAAGATTTTTCTTTTACAGTTTATTAAATTTCAATCATAATGTTCATTACATGGACATTATAATGTGCCAAATTCTGAATACTCCACTGACTCTATGTGCAGAAAATTTGTAGTGTGCATGACACAAATTGTGCAGCCTAAGACTGCAGTGTAATGATATCTTTCTTGAAAAAAATGAAAGTGAATGTGGTTGCATCGTAAATTGCTCTTTGACTGCGAACCATGTGTCATAGACAAAAACTCCCAGTAGGCTTATTGACCCCCAATGAACCCCATTAAAGTCAAGGAGATTTGTTGGGTGCTGTTAGCAAAACATGTCACAGATCTGGAACTGCCATGATTTTCATTACTTTATTCCTATGGCACATAAAAACAGAAAGTGCCGCAACCCAGATGGAGGAGACTGGAGGATGGGAGTTGTAGTAGCTGAGGATGTGCCACCTACTAAGCCGAGCACACTCACCAACCACTCCAGTCCCATTCCTGAGCCGGACACCACTGTGGGGGGTCCTGCAGCACTACTGGATGGTGGTGGTAGTAGTTTTTTCGCCCAGGGCGCTTCCAGTTGGAGAGGAGACCTCTCTTCTCTGAGCCGGTGTGATGTTGGTCGGAAGGGCCCGGATGGTGATGCAGGCACAACTCAGAAGTCAGCGGTGCAGGTGAACAAGAAAGCCTTAATTTGGCAACAGGAACAAAGGTAACAGCAGCTTTCAAATGGGGGTAGTAGTACAGTGTCCAATCCCCAGCCTTGGTTCTAGTAGGCTTGACAGGGTTCTGGCTACCTGAAGACTAGGCCCAACGTAATCCTCCTGTCAGGGTGTGATGAACCGACCCTCAGTTTTATATCTTTCTTGGAAGTGTGTTTTACTTGCTTAGGTCATTCCTTCCCCCACTTGGAATGCGGTGCTTTAGTTGAGTCCACATTGCTGGACGATACGCTTCACTGGTTTTATGTGTGTTCATTGGAGATGGCTTGCTATAGCCAGGCACTTTTATTATCCCTGGCCAGATGGGATGGGGGATAGCAAGCCTTAACTTCACCCTTCTCTCCGAGGGTTCTGCAAAGGTGGGAGAAGGGGGGCTGCCTGGGTGCAAGGGGTGGGTGGAGCACTAGCCATATGCTGTGGGCAGACCTGGATTCTGGGGTCATTCAGCAAAGAGGCAGTAAGGAGCTCTGATCTGGGAGAAGATGAGAGGGCCTGCCCTACTGAGGAATGCTTTGAGGGCCTAGTTCTGGACAGCATGTAGAAGGATTGTTTTATGCAACTTGCTTAAGCTTGCGCCCTAGGCCCAAAACTCTGCTGTGGCCTAGAGAAACGGACTACGAGTCTTTTGTGTTGAGCATGGAAGAGAGACAGCTAGGACAAAGCTGTGTGCTCAGGTATTTTTTCTAATCTTTATTTCCCTTTATTTTGGTGTATTGTATCATAACCTTTTGCTTGTATGTTTATGCTTGATCATATTAATATTGTATATTTCTGTATATGCTATTAATCCATACCGACCCACTTGGGTTATTAAATATATAAAATTTATATCGCTCGTTTCGTTTTTATCCTATGACCCGGTCTACTCACGGTGTGTGAGTGGGAGGTTAAGAAAGAAGTTTGATCGCAGGCGTGCCAGGCAGCTGGGCGAGGCGATATTCTTCACAGTGGTGGCAGCGGTGGGAACTTAGGATAACAGTGTGTGGGTGTGGTATCACGCAGACACTGGGGATTGCGGCAATCCTATGGAACGAGCGCGGTATGAGATCAAGCTTAAAATACGGTGAAAGTTTGGTACAGTACTGTTCCCTCCCTTCTTCTTTTTTCTGTCCTATCTTTTATTTGGCAACGGCTTCCAGTGGATGGCTGGTGGGACCAGAAGCATAACCAAACATCTGCAGGACTTGGTTGCTGCTGAACTCCAGGAGATGGCGGATATGGAAGCTACCATAGCCATGCAGGAGGCGGAGCAAAGTCCTGAGAGGCTGGCACCAGAAAACATCACCATGCCAGATGGTTCCGCAGGTGCCCGGACACCAGAGGTAACTGTGCCTGGAGGGACCAGTAACCCCAGTTCTGTGGGGGTAACGGACTTATACTTGCAAATGGCCTTACAGCAGATAGACGCCAGTGACTATAGCGCCCGTCTGCAGGTGATTCACCAGTACCAAGAAGCTGCAGAGCGCCGGGCGGAGAGAGAAGCTGCAGAGCGCCGGGCGGAGAGAGAGAGGCCGCTGCTGCAGAGCGTTGGGCGGAGAGAGAAGCTGCAGTGCGCCGGGCGGAGAGAGAGGCCGCTGCTGCAGAGCGTCGGGCGGAGTTGGAGCATCAGCTTGAGCTAAAAAAGCTGGAACTTTGCCAGCAGGCGCAACCTTCCCCTGCACCAACTCCAGGAGCCCGAGCACTAAAGATCCGATCCGAGGACTTTCCAATCTTGGAAGATAACGGGGACTTGGACTCGTTCTTGCGGGGATTTGAGAGGGCGTGTAAGCAGTATCATATTCCCCAGGCAGAATGGGCCCGTTACCTGTCTCCTCGGCTGAAGGGAAAAGGCCTGGATGTTTCCACGAGCTTACCAGTGGACGCGGACTATGAGACCATCAAAGCGGCGCTGATCCGGATATACCGGCTCACGCCGGAGGTGTACCGCAAAAAGTTCCGGAATATCCAGCGGGGTCCCACAGAGAGCTATGTGGATGTTCTGCACCACTTACAGGTTACATTCTGGCAGTGGATCAAAGGACTTACTTTCACCACGTTTGAGGGAATTGGGGATCTTATGATAAAGGAACAATTTCTCCAGGTGTGCCCTCTGGAGGTCCGCCAGTTCATGTGTGATCGGAAACCCACAACAGCAGACAATGCTGCAGAGATTGCTGATGACTATGTGTTCACCAGGGAGCAAGGGATCAAGAGAGGAGCCACACTGCAGAGACCCCCAAGCGGGAAGGAGGGGCAAAGTTGGAGTTCACCACAGTCTGCGGTCTCCAAGTGGGGTAAGACAAACTCTGTCCCGGGTGCCCCCTCTACTTCCCCTGTCCCAAGAACTCTGGGCGCCCCGGGGACCCCCTCCAAGTCCCAAGGAGAGGCCCGGCGGTGTCTTGCTTGTAACCAGCCAGGACATTTCAAGGCGGAGTGCCCCAACCGCTCTAAGAACCCCCCTGTTTCCCCAGCCACGGCAGCTGGCTCATCTGTATACTTGGTGGGGAGGGAGGGGTTGCAATCCGATGCCAACAGTCAACAGGTCATTTTGGGGGGTAAAGTGGTCATGGGATTTCGGGACACTGGGGCGCAGATTACTCTGGTGCAACATGACTTGGTCCCTGCGGACAGTATTATCCCTGGAAAAACTCTGACCCTGAAGGGTATTGGACAAGAACGCGTAACTGTGCCCATGGCTTGCGTCCACTTGGACTGGGGTGCGGGAAAAGGGATGCGTGATGTGGGGCTAGTGTCTGATCTGCCTGCCAATGTACTATTGGGAAGAGATTTGGGGCCCTTGGTGTCCCAATATGGGGTGGGAGTAGCCCCACCTCGCTGTGACAAAATGCCTGTACTGAAGGATGATTTTAATGAGGTGTTGAAGCCTGCCACACAGGCACAGACACAGGCAGAGGGAGGGGTTAGCCTTTTGTCGCCCCTTGCTGTGTGTCCAGCTAAAGTAATCAGTGAGCATGTGAATGAGACATTGTGGAATGCTGACCTGGCTGTAGCCCCGCCCACATCTGCGGGTGATGAGAGCCCCCTCAGTGTGACCCTGGCTGAGCCAGTCACCCATGCAGTTCACTGTGAATCAATGAATGAATGCAATGTCAATGTAATTGCTAATTCTTGCCTTGCAGGTTTACAGGGTAGCTCTTCTGAGATGCTGGGGGCAACACCAACTGAGGACAATGTGCCAGGTGGTCAGGTGGGTCACGGGGATCTCAGGGCCGATCCGGATGAGGAACGGACTGCTGGTGTTGCGGTGGTAACCCGCAGCCAGAGTGCTAGAGGGGTGGAAGGCGCTCCGACCCCTGAGCCGTTCCCTCTGTCACCCGGAGATGGCACTGAGACCGCCATGACTAACCTCCCCACACTGGAGCTGGAGGAGCCCGGCAGGTATGTGACATGCACATCTCTTCTGTCTGGTTCCAGTCAGGAGTTCAGGGACGCTGTCCAATCTGACCGCAGTCTGGACGCATTGAAGGAGCGTGCTGATCAACCTCCCTTGGAGTCGGACAAGGACCGCGTGTACTGGGAGCAAGGGAGGTTGTACCGGGAAACGATCCCCACAAAGGGAAAAGAAAGTCGGCTCAGGGAGAAACATTTGGTGGTACCCCAACCCTATCGGGTGGAGTTGTTGTGAATTGCTCATGATATTCCACTGGAAGGCCACCTGGGGATCGCTAAGACCAAGGCTCACCTCAGCCACTTATTCTACTGGCCTAAAATGGGGACAGATGTAGCTAAATACTGCCGTTCATGTGACACTTGTCAGAGGATGGGCAAGGCGGGGCAAGGCTCAAAAGCCCCAATGATACCTATGCCCATCATAACCGAACCTTTCCAGCGGGTGGCTGTGGATCTCATTGGATCCCTGTCCATTCCCAGCTGCACCAGGAAACGTTTCATATTGACGGTAGTAGACTACGCTACTAGGTACCCGGAAGCTGTCGCTCTGTCTTCCACCCGGGCTGATGTAGTGGCCAAGGCTCTGGTAAGCATCTTCTCCCGTGTTGGATTTCCCAGAGAGATGCTCACAGACCAAGGTACCCAGTTCATGTCTGCCTTGATGCAAGGCCTGTGTAAGGTAACAGAGGTGCAACATCTGGTGTCCAGCCCGTATCACCCACAGACCAATGGCCTGTGTGAACGGTTCAATGGCACCCTG
Organism: Leptodactylus fallax; assembly: GCA_947044405.1. NCBI lineage: Eukaryota > Metazoa > Chordata > Amphibia > Anura > Leptodactylidae > Leptodactylus > Leptodactylus fallax. The sequence continues at coordinate 4,289,818 of CAMRHE010000097.1, forward strand.
GAGCAGATGCTCAGGATGTTAGTTGAGTCCCACGGGCGCGACTGGGAGCCTTATCTCCCGCACCTGCTGTTCGTTTACCGGGAGGTGCCGCAAGCCTCAACGGGGTTCTTCCCCTTTGAGCTCTTGTATGGGAGACGTGTACGTGGGCCCCTAACTCTTGTGAAAGAGTCCTGGGAAGGAGAAACAGCCATCCAAGGTGTGCTAGTCGTGCCCATGGCCCAAGTGCAGACGGCATGGGGTGCTGGAGGTGGGACCCAAGAAGGGGGTGCGTCAAATGTATTACCTGTCAATGTATTGTGGAGGGGTGGTTTGGGGAAGCATAATCTCAATCATTTGCCCAAGGTGTCACCATCACCCACCCAAGTACAGGAGGAACAGGGTGTAGGCCCAAAGGGGCAAGGCGTCTGGGAGGGAGGACAGGGTCCAAACATACCTGTGCCAGAACCAGAGGTACCCCTAGGTTTGGAAGCAAAGGGGGAGGTGCAGAATCCCCTAGAACTCTCCCAACTAGCGGCTAGTGTGGGAGAGACCCTGAGAGACTGCCGGGAAGGGGTCTCTAAACTGGTATCACAAGGGCCTGGGGTTGCGAGTGTGGATCTGCAGGATGCCAGCACTCAGCACGAGGTCCCAGTGCAGGCCGGGGGTAGCCAGATGGGCGGAGACTGCCGGGATGGGGTCTCAGCACCGGTACCACAAGGGCCTGGGGTTGCGAGTGTGGATCTGCGGGATGCCAGCACTCACAACGAGGTCCCAGTGTAGGCCGGGGATAGCCAGGTGGACGGAGACTGCCGGGATGGGGTCTCAGCACCGGTACCACAAGGGCCTGAGGTTGTGAGTGTGGGTCTGAGGGACGCCAGCACTCGGGGGAGGGACCCAGAGCAAGCAGGAGGTAGCCAGGTCTACTTAATTCAGAGCCTGAACCTTAGAAGAGTCTCCATTCAGACAGGAGAGGAAGAGGGTATCAGTACGCCAGGAATATGGTCAGGGACCAGCGCAGGTCCCGGCGGGGTGAGGCCGCCAAGGTGTCCGCGGAAGGCGATCTTAGGATCGTCCTTCCTCCCGACACGCTCTAAAAGGGGGAGGTGTGATGAACCGACCCTCAGTTTTATATCTTTCTTGGAAGTGTGTTTTACTTGCTTAGGTCAGTTCTTCCCCCACTTGGAATGCGGTGCTTTAGTTGAGTCCACATTGCTGGACGATACGCTTCACTGGTTTTATGTGTGTTCATTGGAGATGGCTTGCTATAGCCAGGCACTTTTATTATCCCTGGTCAGATGGGATGGGGGATAGCAAGCCTTAACTTCACCCTTCTCTCCGAGGGTTCTGCAAAGGTGGGAGAAGAGGGGCTGCCTGGGTGCAAGGGGTGGGTGGAGCACTAGCCATATGCTGTGGGCAGACCTGGATTCTGGGGTCATTCAGCAAAGAGGCAGTAAGGAGCTCTGATCTGGGAGAAGATGAGAGGGCCTGCCCTACTGAGGAATGCTTTGAGGGCCTAGTTCTGGACAGCATGTAGAAGGATTGTTTTATGCAACTTGCTTAAGCTTGCGCCCTAGGCCCAAAACTCTGCTGTGGCCTAGAGAAACGGACTACGAGTCTTTTGTGTTGAGCATGGAAGAGAGACAGCTAGGACAAAGCTGTGTGCTCAGGTATTTTTTTCTAATCTTTATTTCCCTTTATTTTGGTGTATTGTATCATAACCTTTTGCTTGTATGTTTATGCTTGATCATATTAATATTGTATATTTCTGTATATGCTATTAATCCATACCGACCCACTTGGGTTATTAAATATATAAAATTTATATTGCTCGTTTCGTTTTTATCCTATGACCCGGTCTACTCACGGTGTGTGAGTGGGAGGTTAAGAAAGAAGTTTGATCGCAGGCGTGCCAGGCGGCTGGGCAAGGCGATATTCTTCACACAGGGTTCCCTCTGTTCCTCCTGGCACAGCACTGAAAAGCTCCACAATAATGGACAGCCGAAAAAGTATTCCTGGCTGTCTCTGGGGCCAATTATAATCCTCCTGGAGGCTGTGATGGCTGACCGTTGGCCTAAGTCCAGCTTGTGGGGGCAGGAACACTCTGCACTCTCACTGTCTCACTGCTCACACTGAACTGACTAAAACTGAACTCAGGCCAAGGGTTACCATGGAGACGGAGTCTCCCACAACCCCACCCAGTGGCCTGTGATAGGCCAGGGCTAAACCAAGTCTAGGTTTGAACCAGAGGCGTAGCTAGTGGTTCAGCACAGGGGGCGAACATGTCCAAGTGGGCCCCCAACTTGGACATGTTCGTATACCGATACTATCAGTATACAGTGAGCGTATAGTGGTATATAGTGGATCTACAGAGGGCTCTGCAGACAATTTAGGTGAATACAGGGAAGTAGCATTTAGTGACTTACCGGTGACGTCTCTGACCAATCCTTCACATTTCCCATCTCTTTCATCTGGACGGCCATGACCACTTCTTCCAGTTTCTGTAAAGTTTGCAACACAGACATCTTTGGCTCCTCACTTTTCCAGGCACCTGACCCACATTGTCCTCACCTGCACACTCATCCTGCTGCTACCCCAATTATAAAATATATAATATAACCCCCTATAATGAATAATACCCCAAGTGTATCTTTAAGTTAATAACTTCCCTGTGCACCCCTTTAAATAGTGCCCCTTATTAATAATGCCCCAGATGTTTCCTAATTAAAAAGGAAAAAAAAAGGGAAAAAATTATTGGGGTTCCAATACCCCCAAGCCCCAGGATTAGCTGTTTGAATGAACCATGGTACCTTTGTAAGCGCCGTGACCCCTTCTCTGTTTACACAGTGCATTCATCTCATAGCAGCCATATAATGTAACTACAGCCTCGTCCTATACACGTCTATGTGACAAGGCTGGAATTACATCACACGGTCACTATAAACAGACAGCATGTGATATAAACAGGCTCCATAGCCCCTTCATACAGTTGATCAGTGGGGAATCACTTATCTCTTATTGATGTTTTATTCTGAGGATAGATCATCAATAAAAATGAGCTGGAAAACTCCTTAAAGAGGACCTTTCACGTCCTCATGTATACGCTGTTTTACATACCGCTAGAAAGCCGACAGCACGCTGAATTCAGCACACTGCCAGCTTTCCCAGTATGTTCCCCGGGGCTGGAGATATCGGCGGTCTTAGTTTCACGATTTACTGTCAGAAAGGCGTTCCTGACAGTTTAGCTACGCTGTGAGGAACGCTCTCTCTGACAGTTCTCGTTCATAGACTTGTACTGGGGGGGGCGTTCCTCACAGCTCAGCGTCATCGCCGGGCAGTAAGGAATGCCCTCTCTGACAGTACAGCGCTATGGGCGAGTACAGAGAGAGGGGGCGTTCCTTATAGCCCAGCGATGACGCTGAGTTGTAAGGAACGCCCCCCCAGTACAAGTCTATGAACGAGAACTGTCAGGGAGGGCGTTCCTCACAGCACAGATAGACTGTCAGGAACGCCCTTCTGACAGTGAACGGTGAAACTAAGACCCCTGATATCTCCAGCCCCGGGGCACATACTGGGAAACCCGGCAGTGCGCTGAATTCAGCATGCTGTTTGCTTTCTAGCGGTATGTAAAACAGCATATAAATGAGGATGTGAAATGTCCTCTTTAAGGCTAAGGCCCCACGTGGTGTCCTGCAGCAAAAAAGAGCTGCGGGAAAAACTGGTTTTTCCTGCAGCACTTTGCACAGAAAGTTCGCAGAGGTTTCCTCTGCAGACTTTCTGCTTCAATTATATCTACAGGAAAACCGCCAGGATTTCCGTAGGTATAATTGACATGCTGTGATTTCCAAAACTGCGTCTGTTTTGGAAATCGCAGCATATCCGCTGCGCATATTTTACTGCAAAGTGGGGATGGGGGCCACATGTGCAAAAACCCACAGAAACAAACCCGGCATTTTACAGTACATCTAGCAAATCCCATCCACACATTGCGGAAAAATACGTGCAGCAGATGCACTGCGATTTCCAAAACCGTTGCGGTTTTGGAAATTGAAGTATTTCAATTATATCTACAGAAACACTGCCGGTTTCCATATAGGTGTATTGAAATCAGAAAGTCCACAGGGGAAACCTCTGCGGACCTTCTGTGAAAAGTGCTGCGAGAAAACCAAAATGTTACCGCTGTGGCAGTCTTATTAAAACCCAAGTGCCACCTTAATTAAATTAATTGACTCCTCATATTATGCCCCTAATTCACCCTGACATAAATACTGCACCTCTAATGGCTCCTTATATTAATGACCACCCCCTTATGTTCATAATGACTCCTAATATAAATGATGCCCCTTAATGGCCCCTTATATAAATAACCTCCCCCTTGTATTAATAATACCTCCTAATAACCCTTATATAAATGACCCCCCCATCGTCATAATGCCCCCTAATGAATCCTCCCTTATAGTTATATTTCCCCCTCCTAACCACCCCTTATACTATTAATATACCCACAACTAAGCTAAAAAAAAACAAAAACAAAAGTCATACTCACCTGCGATGATGATGAATGGAGCCGCCGGCGCTTCCTCCCTGTCCACGCACAGGACGTCTGTGTCTGAGCGCAGGCGACGCGTTGTTGTGACGTCATCGCGCTGCCCGTGCGGTTTACAATACTGTTACGTTGCAGGTTACGTTTTAACTAGATCTGTGTCTGCAGACACCGATCTAGTTAGAAATAAAGGATGTATTAATGGGTGGGCCCCCAAAAATTCAGTGGGCCCGGGGCAGCCCCCCCCCCCCCCCCCCCCCCCCCCCCCCGCTAGCTATGCCTCTGGTTTGAACACTGTAGGGGAGAATCAACAGGGAAAAACTGCAACAACACATTTAACATAGAACAGGACGTACCAACACAAAACCCAGAGGCACATAAACAAACAAATTAAAGCAGCAGCCTCTGGGATGCTGCAATTGTCAAATCCAGATGTCAATCCAGCCTTAAAGCAGGGACTGCAACAACACGCAGTTGCAGTGGAGGGACCATGACAGGGGTGGGCAGTGCAGGGAGCCATTGGAGGGAGTGGGGAGGAGAGGAAGGGGCAGGCAGGACTTCGCGGGGCCGCATTAACATAGCGGTAAGCCCTCGAAGCACCATTCCCTCAGGCTGCGCGACACAGGAGAAGTTGTGACGCCCTCCCTCCCTTGACTGGATAACGGGCGTTGGGGGGCTATGTTATAAAAAGAAAAAATAATTCAGAGTCACCGTGGCTGAGCGGGTAGGGTCCTTGGAGTTGGTGGTTCAGTGGTTTACGGGTGGGGGAGTCAATGGTGGGCTCCACCCTCCTGTATTACGGTTCATTAGTTATTTGGTGGCTTGCCTGGTGTTGTGGGGGAGGCTTACAGGGTTTAAAAGCCCTGGGAACTGATATGTGGTAACGGGGTCATCTTGCAATCATGGTGCCGCTGAGCCGGTGGAGCGGCTAGCAGTAAGTTCATGTGGTAGCGCCAAAATTGAACTCGGTTTTGTATTAGTAGCTCTAAGGACTTGGGCCCTGTTTAAACTTTACGGGTTATTGTTATGTTGCTGTTATTTATGGTAATTTATACATTACAAAGTTAATATATTTTTATATGTTATTTGTTTAATAAATACGGCTGCTGTGGCCGATCTTATCCAACTCCTGTCTATGTGTCTTGTTTTGGTGGAAGCGGGTGTGGGGGTATAAGAGTGGTACAGGAGGGGATACGACCAAGCAGCGTGGAAAAAGAGATAAGGAAATACGTCTCCTGCTAATCTGCATTGCCTAGTCATGTAGCTAATGCATTCTGACTAGTGAGAGCGGAGCTATTTCACTCAGAAGTTTTGACTATGTGTAATATTTGCTTTCTTTCTAAAAAGACATGCTATGGAGGCAGACCTTAATGCTAATAAGAGGCTTTTGGACTGGAGAGCGGGCCCAGTTCCGTTCGGCCACATTTTCTTTGCTATTAGATGGCAAGGACAAATGCAGGATTTCTTCTCTAAAAGAAGATGGGCAAGCTTAAAGGGGTTTTCCGGGCAAAAAATGTTTTTAAAAAAATGTCTGTTGGTGCTATTAATGGGTTAATAAATGCACCCATATACCTTTAGCCATGTTTTGAGTGATTTCTGTGTGTCTCTGGGAGCACCTGGTATATTCTGCATTTCTTTACATGGTTCAGCTTCCTGCTATGTAACTTCCACACTAACTCCTCTCACCTCACTCCCCCCCCTCTCTCTCTCTCTCTCTCTCTCCCTCCCATAAACCCACTCCCTGTCTCTCTAGCTATCCCGCCCACTACTAGCCCTTCCCTACCTACTCAGCCCAACCCCTGACCCCATTATATAGTTACCTGTCTTCCTTCCATGGCTTCTTCCTGCGGGTTGGCCCCTCCTTCTGATACTGCAAACGCCCGCTCTTCTCCCAGCGCTGCTCTGTTCTCTGCACGACTATCCACCTCTACTGCACAGTCGTTGGAGTTGCGCAGTAGAGGTGGATTATCGGCAGCAGTGCGCAGAACAGCACTGGGAGAAGCAGCAGCAATCAGAAAAGGAGGAGCCATCTCGCAGGAAGAAGCCATGGAAGGTAAGTATGATGGAGTGGATGGGGGGAGGGAGTAGTAGTGACAATCTGTTTCTGGATATGGGGTAACGGATTGTCAACGGATAATCAGAAAATGTCCCTGGGGCGGTCATATGGGTAAATATACATTTTTGATTAATTATATTATTTAGAAAGTAGGAGGGGGGGATGTTCCACAGTTAATCTCTGGAAATAAACTTTGTGTTACTTGGATTTTGTAATACCAGAAAAAAAAATTATTAATACTTTTAATCTACCATGGGTGGCCATTATCTTAACTCCTCAACTTCCCCATGTATACACTGTGCAAAACCTCTTTCCATGAAGTAAGCAACAAATATTTTAAATACATACAGTTTTACATCTTTATCGTTTGACTTTTAATTCAACAGTTTTGCCCTTTGTGGATAGACGGTAATCCAGTAATTAATGTGTGATTTGCCCAAATTATAGCTGAAACTGATCTTATTTTCACAAACCACTATTTTTCAGTATGCAAAACAAAAAGCCAACAATTCCACTTTTATACTTTTTACCCGTCTAAGGATGTAATAATAAATAAAAAAAATCTCTATTCACTGCTTAATAATAATAATCTTAAAAATCTTACTAAAGTATTAAATACCTAATAAGCTTGGTTTCATAGGCATAACTACCAAGGAAATAGATTTGCAACTATTGTGCAACATGGTAGCTACCCGGATTCTGACCTGATCTTTAATTTTTTTCTTCTTTAAACAAAAAATACGGAAAGCCAAAAATCACTTATGGATAAATAGAAAAATTAAAAAAATCATAAAAACTAAAAGTTTCATATATTTAGAACTAGTAATGCCAATATGAACACATTAGCTGCCTTAATTGTGAAATGTAAAATGCTGATAATTATAATCACAATAATCTGTACAATTTTTTTTAACGGACACTGGAAGAAAGCCTACAATTTTTCCGTACTGTCCAAAAATGTATTTGCCAACCATGAGTAGCTATGAGGCTCATCAGCACTTTATCTCTAATAGAAATAAATGTCGAGGCAGAACACAAATGCAACCTGCCACATTCTCCAACCTGTGCTACATAGGGACAACAGACTCAAAGACATATTTCCAGTCCTCCCTCTCTTTTCGGCAACCACCAAACCTGAGGCGTATTATTTTCCGGAGTGCCCTGAAGGCCTCAACTGGAAATGGTACCTCACCTTGCCTGCAAAACAGTTGCAAGACTTGCAGGCACATCTACACCACTGACACTGTACCTGTCCCACAGTCACAACAGGTGCACAGAATTAGGGGGACATTTTCCTGCAGGTCTTCCAATGTGGTGTATCTCATAATGTGTGTGCAATGTCCCACCACAGGCCTCTATGGGGGGGAAACAGGGCAGAGACTTAGTCAGCGCATGAACTCACACAGATCCACCATTAATGACAACAGAACAGATCTCCCAGTGGCCGCACATTTCTCCGGAGAAGACCACTCTATTGAAGATTTGCAGGTTGTGGTTTTAATGGGACATTTTAAGATGCAGAGGGAGAGAAAGGAATGGGAATATAAGTTAATGCAAAAATTTCAAACTCTGTAATTTGGACTTAATATTCATGCCAGTTTCATGTCACACTATATATGAATTGTGAGGGTCACAAATCACCACCTGATTGCAAACAGATAACAGCAAGAATTAATGATCCCTCCATCACGCCCCACAAGTTTCCAGATTGTTTATTTCTTGACCTGTTGTAAATAACTTCTCCACTTATATTGCATTTTGTTTTCTTTAAAGATTCTAAGATCCTTTGAAGATCTATGTCTTGTGTGTATAAAGAGTCTGTGAATTTTCAGTTTCTTGTATAACACCATGTCTGAAGAAGAAAGTTAGACTCTCGAAAGCTTACCATCAAATATACTCAGTTAGCCTCTAAAAGGTATCGCCTGATTTCTTTACTCTTCCACTACTTTCTATGGCTAACAGGGTACAACATTATACTACTAGCATCTTGGAAGATACCACAATGTATCGCACAAGAATGGAACTGAAAAACCAGCTTAAGAAACTTGCACAACTCAACAGCGACATCTTCTTCTTAACAAAATGCAAAAAGGAGAGACTCATCCCAAGAGGCTTCAATTTATGCAACCCAACCCAGCACACCTACAACAGCAGATATGCAGAACCACTATGTATTCGGACATCTGAAAGGCTGCAGAACAATATGATAAAAACTTCCTATAACAACAAAAGAAAAACACAGGAGGAGATACAGGCCCTAAAATCATCATCGGATAATGACACAGAGGAAATGAAGGCCAAACTCCATATATACTACTGGAAACTTCAGGACATGTTTATTAACACCAAAAAGAAAAAGCTCCATAGACTGAGACAAAAAGGCCTCATTACTACAACCGCAAGTACCAGCCCAGCTCACCAGAGCTGTGTTGTGAATCTTTCCTCCTATGAGTCAAACACGAAATGTCAGTTCTCTCCAAAGGTCTCTCCTTCTGCCCCTCAGCACACACTGACCATATCAAACTTATCAAACTCTGCAATTATATGGAGTTTTTCAGAAAAATAAGATTGAGGGAATATTTTTATGACAAAGACCTTCCATACAGCAGCGACTCTGAGATAGAACAGCCCATGAGGAATCCTACCAAAAAATATACCTGGACCCCACGCCCTGGAACTAACGCAGCACTGGATAAATATATTGACTGTTTCAGAAGCAAAGTAAAATCAGAAATCCTGGAGAAACAAAAGAAACAGGTGCATAACCTAAACCTGTAGGAACAGAAGGCTATTGGCTTCACTGAAAGAAAATCATAATATAATAATAAAACCGGCTGACAAAGGGGGCGCAATAGTCATAATAAACACCTCAGACTATATCCAGGAAGCAAATAGGCAACTGTCAAATCCCATCTATTACTCCAAACTTGGAAGTGATCCCACAGAGGCCTATATGAAACAACTAAAGGATATGATCAAGAAGTTTCCAATCCAGGTCCAGAAGCAGGTAAAAGGGCTTATCCTAGAGGATCCCAGGCCGTGCTGCTTCTATATGCAACCAAAGATACACAAAGATGGCAATCCTGGGAGGCCTGTCATTTCTGGCATTGGGACACTAACGGAAAACATCTCAGGTTAGGTGGAAAATCTCCTAAAACCCCTTGTCAGGCATACTCCAAGCTATATCCAGGACACCACTGACCTTCTTAACAAACTGAATGCCCTGGGCCAACTACCTGAGGGTACCAATTTAGCCACCATGGGTGTGGAATCCCTGTGAATTTTCAGTTTCTTGTATGTCTGAAGAAGAGAGCTAGACTCTCGAAAGATTACTATCAAATATACTCAGTTAGCCTCTAAAAGGTATCGCCTGATTTCTTCACTCTTCCACTACTTTCTATGGCTAACACGGTACAACATTATACTACATTCTCATGATCAGTGAGGATCTGAGAAGCCAGACTACCACTGATTAAACAATTATTCAATATCCTATGGAAAGAGAATAACATGAACTGACTAGAATACCCTTTAAATACAACAGATCACTTAAAATTACAATGGGTCATTCCATATCTTTTCATGGGGTTACTTGGTTACATATCTTGAATTCCTAAAACACTGTAGCTATAACATGATCTTAGTATTGGTGTTGGCAGGTGTTATTGCACACAATGTACACGGTGCGAAATGTGAAAAAGCATGTATAGCAAGGCTGAATTCAGAAATATCATGCAACCTTGATCACAGCACTAGCTGAACCCCAATACTATGAGCATTGATGCTTTTAGGACAAGGGGTCTGCTGTTGATAGATTCTCTATAAAATCTAATTCTAGATATCATATTCTAACACATTTGTGACATATGTTATCTCACTTCCTTAATATAACTGAGTTAAAAAAAAAAAGGTAATAAAGACATAGGGAAATCAAATATGCATGGTTGCCTATGGAGCCCATCAACAGCACCCTACTGTTTGTCTATAAGCTGCAGGCTACATACTTATGTAAAACAGACTGTAGTCTTTGTATAGCCCGCAGGAGAGATGCAGCCAATTAGGTTGTCCTGCAGCATTGCTGATAAAACTACAGGTGTTATTTTCCAACAAGAGTATATTAAAGAAATGCTATTTCCTACTCCATAACCTGTGTTCCTCTAGACTAGAGACACACAATTCTATCCTGGCAATATCTAGTTAAATATACGTTTGTGGAGCATATATGAAATGTCACAGAAGTTACTTTGCATACGGTAGAATACTATTGGCAAGGATATCTCATAGCTGAAGCAGAAGCCCGGGCGGTTTTTGGATTGCCAAATTCAATTATGATCTAGAACTAGGTGACATAGTATTTAGGTATGATATATTTTATAAAGGACCATAATACTGCAAGCATAAATAGAAACCAATTTGCATACCTGTATACATAATTAAGTGGTAAAGCTTCGAAAGCACCTGTTCACAGTTTGGGATAAAGCGGATTACTCTACATTTAATTTACATGCATTCAATGTACGATAGATAATTGATCTATACTATACATGAATAGAAACAGGCTATGCACCCTTAGGGTGAGACACTGCATAACAAATTTCTGATGAATTTCTACTCTTATTTCAGCATTGTTTTATATCAGCCCTGGATGCGCTTCAAGAAAATATTCTGAAAAATGTCAATGCTGAAAATGAATAATCCAGTTTGTTGTTTCAGATATGGAGGACATGATTACTACAATGCAATGTGTTTAGTTATTGATCCAGGACATTAACAGCTTACCTCTGCTTTAGAGGTACATAGGCTATTATAATTGGGAATTGCATTGTCTGCAGTTCCTTAATATATTTACATTAGCCTCTGATTCCTGATACAGACCTATTGGAGCAAAAGAGCTGACATGTATTCATGGAATTCCTTGTGGATTGCCCTTGGAGTCTATTAGCAGATCATCTTATATGACAATATACGACGATCATTAGTATGTATGGAGCAAAGACTATAAAGAAAAGCAGCTGTTGGCAGTAAAGTAGGAGAGTTTGATTTGCAGCAGCCTTTCTGCAGTTTTGGGTTAGCACTCCATACTCTTCTCTATAGAACAACTAATTCAGTAAATAGAAAGAGATCTGGCGCCTAGAAATCCCAGAGATCAGTGAACCCTTGTAAACATTTCACCAACTATTCGAATGGGTATCAGACCAATCTGATACTGACTCCTATTCTCCGTGGTCCCCACAACAGTCACACGGGCTATGCTTCTAGATACAGTACATACAACTTTGGATAAATGAATGTAAATATAATTTATGCTTTGTATTTATGTATCTTAGAATTTCACACTTTGTACTTTACCTTGTCCTTAGGTTTTCAGCTATTAGCTCCCCATCATATACAGATAGCACATCAAAGTCTTCTTCTAAGGCAAATGAGTGGAACCATAACTGTATTCGATTTTGCGCTTCTGTACTAATAGTCCAAGTACAATTAGCATAATTTGGATATCCATAAGGGAAACCTGGACTTTCTATGGTTCCGTTTGGTTCTTGATGGGTGAAACTGCAATTCTGACCTGGTAAAATAAGGAACAAAGGAAAATTAATAAAGAAATAACTGAATAATGAACAAACGCAAATTTAAAGCAAAGTGTACAGATACTTATAACATATATAGGAATGTAAAGCAAATGAGTTCTTGATTGATTTGATCACATTTTCCATGATACACCAAAGCAATGTTCATGGGTCCAAATTGATTGAAGGTAAAAATAGTGTAGCACACTCGCTACTAAACAGCAATGAAACAGTTAAATTAAAATGCCATTAGGGAATTAATTAGTACAATGCAGTTATATTTAATGAGGTAGATTATGGCACAAAAATGACTATGCCAGTATATAATGTATAATATTATATCACTTCTAACTAATCAAAACTTATATCACTTATACATCAATTATATCACAGTCATAACTTATATCACTTATAACAAATGGTACACCAACACACAGCAAGCGAATCACATCACCATACTAGTTTTTATGTTTTCATGTTTGTTCCATGTTGTTATTATGTTGCACCAACATGTTCCTCAGCTCTGTACATAGATATCATCATTCACAGCGGTCCCTGCCCCCAGTGGGGCTCATAATTTAAGTGTCTCAGTTTCACATGGAAGACCTGGAAGAGCTCTTCACAGGGAGATACTCAATGTATTGGTGGCAACAAAAATAGGAGTGATCATATGAGAGGTGTGGCTTAAATAAAGGAGCATGAAACGCATCAGTGTTCCAGTACATAGTTTTAATATTCTCAAATCAATGCTCAGTTTTTATTGGATTAGAGCTGTGCTAGACTTTCCACCTTTACTACTCCTTTACTCATATCATTTACAGATTTGTGCCACCTTACCCCATGTAAAATCTCACTGCCCCCTCACTCACATAATGGACCCCTAGTTCTGTACTTCTCAATTCCAAATATAACACTATTTGGTAGGCCTATACATTACTGACAATATTGTTACACTTAAGAGGATTCTTCCCACAGAATGTGCAGTAGTCACCAGCCTGACATAAGTCCTGCACTGGCTGAGGAGCAGAAACCCCAACACAGAGAGCTCTTCCACAAGACAGCAATAGCTTTGTTGTCAGAAGAGGATTAGTGAATATCTTTATGGATATAGTGCTCTGTGTGTGTGTGAGAGAGACCTGCTCAGCATCACTGCACTAATGATAGACAACTGCCCATTCTGACAACTATTCTAGAAGACCTCCATCTGCTGGCAGCTAATACACAGTTATGTAGTACACTGACACATGTTTGAGTTCCATGGCCCCTGCATACCTCTGGGACCGGGTGAAAACAGACAATGACCTGGTCATCAGTGAAAGCACTGTCTGTACTGTAGTTATTTAGAGAGTGCTAGGAAACTGGAGTGGCCAAAGAAACCCACGCAAACACAAGAGCATACAAACTCCATGCAGATGTTGTCCTTGCTCACATTTTCCCTAGAATTCCAGTGTTGTCAAACAACAGTGCTAACCACTGAGCCACCCTAATCTCCACAAAAAAAAAAAATCACATTTATACACAATTCTGCCAGTGGAAAGAGGATAAATATGACTAACAATATACTGTACATAAGCCTGCAGCTTCAGTGAAATCAAAGAGAAACTGACTAGTGGGGTTCACTTCGGCAGGACCTCCTGTACACAGTCATTGGCAGATTTATTGAAATGGCAAAAAAAGCAAAACTGTCCTAGTTTCCTACAGCAACCAATCACAGTGCAGCTTTCATTTTGTATTCTGCACCTGAAAAATGAAACCTATGCGATGATTGGTTCCTATGGGCAATCTAAGGCTGGGTTCACATCTGCACTTGCATTACATTCAGGAATTCCGTTCCCCTCTCCGCATGAAAAATGCAGAGAGAAAAGTGCTGCAAACAGGACTTTTCTCTCTGCATTTTTCCACCCTTTTACGGGGGAAACCGAGCGGAAACCACACGGACCCAATTATAGTCTATGGGGTCCGCGGGTTTCCTAAGGTAACCACTTTTTTATGCGGATTAGGTTTCCGTTCGGGCAGTTCCTAACCGGACCCCCCGAACGCAGATGTGAACCTAGCGTAAGACAGTTTTGCTTTTAGACCATTTTAATATATACTCCTAAAAATAAAGTATTTGTATAATATAAAAAATACTTTAATATTTTTATATTCCTAAATACTGTATTATACAGTAGTTAGAATGGTTAGAAGAGCCCCCCACAGAATAATGCTCCACAGTGGTCCACCACAGTATAATGCTCCACAGAAGCCCAAACATGGTAAAAAGTTCCCCCACTACAGTGTAATGCTCCATAGTGGTCTAGCATAGTATAATATGCTCCCCAGTATAATGCTCCATAGTGGCCTCACACAGTATAAAATGCTCCCAATAATGCCTCTACTGTATAATGCTCCACAGTGACCCAACACAATATAATATTCTCCCCAGAGATACCACTATATATTCTCCACAGTGACCTCAAAACAATGTAATACTTCCAGTGACTGGAAGCCTTGAGCCGCTTTGTAGAGATGGGTATACAGTGGCTTTCAAACGTATTCATACCCCTTGAACTTTTTCACATTTTGTCACCTTACAACCGTAAACTTAAATGTATTTTATTGAGATTTTAAGTGATAGACCAACACAAAGTAGCACATAATTGTGAGGTGGAATGAAAATGATACATGGTTTTCAAAAGTTTAATCAAATAATCTGAAAAGTGTGCAAAGCCACTGTACCTCATGAGATTCATTTCTACGAATATTTGTGAAGTTCAGTTGGTTCATTTTGCTGCTATTATTGTACTCTGGGGACTCCTGTGGCCCAGGGGAGGTCAGTAAAAATAACAAACAGTTATACTCGCTGTTTGTTTCACCTCTCCTGGGCATCCTCATGGAATCCAGCGTTCCCCTGACATACTGGTCATTGGATGATGTCACTTGCCCCTGGGTCTCTAATGAGGTCTGTGATTGGGCCCCAGATGTCACGTGGGGCACGCCAATCAAATTTTCATCATGTTGACATTCTCCACGTGACCACTGAGGCACAATCACAGGCATCAGTGGCGATCCGGGGGCATGTGACATCAGCCAGAGGCTTGACAAAGACAACGGAGGACTGCCGGATGCCCAGAAGAGGTGAGTATAACTGTTTGTTATTTTTGATCACTTCCCTTGGGCCTCCATTTCTTATACTCTGTGCCTTCTTCTGCGATTGGCCTTGTATACTGAATTGTGTGTGCTTTGTTATGTTCTATTATAAAAGTATTCTCAAGATTTATAATAAAATTCTGTAGCAACACACTTTTTCTTATTAATGTTTCATTGCAGATGGATTAAAGAAAATCTCCATAGAAACAAATAATAGTCATCCATGGGAATCTAAGCAGAAAAAAGGCAGAGCTGAAGTATTATTAACACTGAATGCAATGTTATTTATGTTATTAGTGCAGTCCTTACTGTAATACGGTACATTTTCTCAATCTACAATAGAGAAATAATAAATGTAGAAAATACACAAAACCAACTTTAGTAATAAAAACTGTGTAAAACAGAAAAATATATTTATATGTATCTTTTAAGATCCGTTGTCCTTAAATCCGATTTCTATATGGCAATTGGCTCACCCCTGCAACTCTGTGTGCAATAAGAGATCAGTCATGTTAAGTCAAACCTTTTAGTGAAATCCTACACTGCAGATACCACATTAAGAGGAAATATTTGCAAGATTGAAGGCAACATCAATTTTTGCATTATTTCTAGTGAACAGTCTCTTTGAAGTATACAGTATTCAGGGTAAAATATTGCACAAATATTGGTGAAACAATGACAACAAAAGTAAATATCACTTGTATTTTCAATACACCAATGCCAAATGTATTTTCTATCACAACTTTACAGATTTGTAGCTTTTCATATAAACATTGAAATACTATGTAAGGTTTCATATTCTCTTAAATGAACCACATAAGTAATGTGCTGTTGAGGCTATTTTCACTTACTTTGACACATCTGTACTGTATACTGTATTTTATGACTCTTCTGTTGATGTAGAGACACAACCAGCAAATAATAAAATTTCACTGTATTCCTGTATCTTTACATTCAGTAACCGTCTGCAGTCTATTAAGTATCTAAAACAGAAGAAAACTAATAGCCATATGAGGTCACCTAGAGGGACCCCCTCCTACTAATCAAAAGGTTGTATTGGAACCCCAGGGCACGCATTTCTAGGGCAAGACATCTATAGGGGCCCTTCCCCCTTTGCAAAGGGATGAGGCAAGGGTGTCCTCTTTCACCTTTGCTGTTCAGTCTCACTATGGAGCCCTTATCTTGTCTCCTGAAACGGGTAGATCTTTTTTGGGGGAATCCTTGTGGGTGCTTGGAGACTACAATCAGCACTTTTTGCAGATAAGATCTTATCTGCAAATCTTGTTCATGTTTCACCCCCTGGGATGACCTTGGGAGAATGATAGGGGCCTTGTATTAAGGGTGTTCTTGGGTTTTACACTTAACCTAGGTAAATGCGAACTGATGTTTCTCTGAGTTTACAATCTGACATATAGAAGCAAAGCAGTGGTCAGTTTACCTAAAAGAGTGCACTTGATGCAGCCCCTGATACACAGTCCAAACACGGTCCATCATTTTATTACTAAGAGTGGGTTCACACTTGCGGCGGCACTCCGGCCGCCACGAATGCGACTTAAATGTCGGAAAACTGGATAGGCACTGGATAGGGAAAGGTTTGCGACACTTTGTTTAAAAACCCATTCACTTGAATGGCATTTTAAAGCAATGCGCGGGTATGCACTTACACCCTCTGTGCCGCAAACCATTTTTTTCACTGGAAACAAAGTCGGACATGCAGGACTTTGTTTCCAACGGAAAAAAAACGGCTTCGCGGCGCAGAGGGTGTAAGTGCATACCCGCGCATTGCTTTAAAAACCCATTCAAGTGAATGGATTTTTAAACAAAGCGTCGCAAACCTTTCCCTATCTAGTTTTCCGACATTTAGGTCGGATTCGCGGCGGACAGAATGCCGCCGCAATTGTGAACCCACCCTAAGCCAGTAGAATCCATGTATACAAGCAGATTAGGACAAACATATAGAATCCATGCTCCTGGGGATTGCTGGTTTACACATTTCAGACCTACCATGTGTAATTACCAGGATGGGAAAGAGATATACCAAGACAAGTATAGACGCGAACCCCTGCACTTGGACATAACAGTGCACTGTGCAAAATTTTAAGAAAAAAAATAAAAATATAATATACAGTACAGACCAAAAGTTTGGACACACCTTCTCATTCCAAGAGTTTTCTGTATTTTCATGACTATAAAAATTGTAGATTCACACTGAAGGCATCAAAACTATGAATTAACACGTGGAATTATATACTTAACAAAAAAGTGTGAAACAACTGAAAATATGTCTTATATTCTAGGTTCTTCAAAGTAGCCACCTTTTGCTTTGATTACTGCTTTGCACACTCTTGACATTCTCTTGATGAGCTTCAAGAGGTAGTCACCTGAAATGGTTTTCACTTCACCGGTGTGCCCTGTCAGGTTTAATAAGTGGGATTTCTTGCCTTATAAATGGTGTAGGGACCATCAGTTGTGTTGTTCAGAAGTCAGGTGGATACACAGCTGATAGTCCTACTGAATGGAGTGTTAGAATTTGTATTATGGCAAGAAAAAAAGCAGCTAAGTAAAGAAAAACGAGTGGCCATCATTACTTTAAGAAATGAAGGTCAGTCAGTCTGAAAAATTTGGAAAACTTTGAAAGTGTCCCCAAGTGCAGTGGCCAAAACCATCAAGCGCTACAAAGAAACTGGCTCACATGAGGACCGCCCCAGGAAGGAAGACCAAGAGTCACCTCTGCTGCGGAGGATAAGTTCATCCGAGTCACCAGTCTCAGAAATCGCAGGTTAACAGCAGCTCAGATTAGAGACCAGGTCAATGCCACACAGAGTTCTAGCAGCAGACACATCTCTACAACAACTGTTAAGAGAAGACTGTGTGCAGCAGGCCTTCATGGTAAAATAGCTGCTAGGAAACCACTGCTAAGGACAGGCAACAAGCAGAAGAGACTTGTTTGGGCTAAAGAACACAAGGAATGGACATTAGACCTGTGGAAATCTGTGCTTTGGTCTGATGAGTCCAAATTTGAGATCTTTGGTTCCAACCACCGTGTCTTTGTGCGACGCAGAAAAGGTGAACGAATGGACTCTATGCCTGGTTCCCACCGTGAAGCATGGAGGAGGAGGTGTGATGGTGTGGGGGTGCTTTGCTGGTGACACTGTTGGGGATTTATTCAAAATTGAAGGAATACTGAACCAGCATGGTTACCACAGCATCTTGCAGCGGCATGCTATTCCATCTGGTTTGCATTTAGTTGGACCATCATTTATTTTTCAACAGGACAATGACCCCAAACACACCTCCAGACTGTGTAAGGGCTATTTGACCAAGAAGGAGAGTGATGGGGTGCTACGCCAGATGACCTGGCCTCCACAGTCACCAGACCTGAACGCAATCGAGATGGTTTGGGGTGAGCTGGACCGCAGAGTGAAGGCAAAAGGGCCAACAAGTGCTAAGCATCTCTGGGAACTCCTTCAAGACTGTTGGAAGACCATTTCAGGTGACTACCTCTTGAAGCTCATCAAGAGAATTCCAAGAGTGTGGAAAGCAGTAATCAAAGCAAAAGGTGGCTACTTTGAAGAACCTAGAATATAAAACAGATTTTAAGTTGTTTCACACCTTTTTGTTAAGCATATAATTCCACATGTGTTAATTCATAGTTTTGATGCCTTCAGTGTGAATCTACAATTTTTATAGTCATGAAAATACAGAAAACTCTTGGAATGAGAAGGTGTGTCCAAACTTTTGGTCTGTACTGTATATATATATACACACACTGTATATATATGTACACACGTGGACAAAATTGTTGGTACCCCTCGTGTAATGAAAGAAAAACCCACAATGGTCACATAAATAACTTGAATCTGACAAAAGTAATAATATATAGAAATTCTATGAAAATGAACAAATAAAAGTCAGACATTGCTTTTCAACCATGCTTCAACAGAATTTAAAAAAAAAAAGAAAACTCATGAAACAGGCTTGGACAGAAATGATGGTATCCTTAACTTAATATTTTGTTGCACAACCTTTTGAGGCAATCACTGCAATCAAACGATTCCTGTAACAGTCAATAAGACTTCTGCACCTCTCAACAGGTATTTTGGCCCACTCCTCATGAGTAAAGTTCTTCAGTTGTCTCGGGTTTGAAGGGTGCCTTTTCCAGACGGCATGTTTCAGCTCCTTCCAAAGATGCTCAATAGGATTTAGGTCAGGGCTCATAGAAGGCAACTTCAGAATAGTCCAATGTTTTCCTCTTAGCCATTCTTGGGTGTTTTTAGCTGTTTGTTTTGGGTCATTATCCTGTTGCAAGACCCATGACTTGCGACTGAGACCAAGCTTTCTGACACTGGGCAGCACATTTCTCTCTAGAATCCCTCGATAGTCTTGAGATTTCATTGTACCTTGCAGAGATTCAAGACCCCCTGTGCCAGATGCAGCCCCAGAACATAACAGAGCCTCCTCCATGTTTCACAGTAGGGACAGTGTTCTTTTCAAGATATGCTTCATTTTTCCATCTGTGAACATAGAGCTGATGTGCCTTGCCAAAAATTTTTGATTTTTGTCTCATCTGTCCATAGGACATTCTCCCAGAAGCTTTGTGGCTTGTCAACGTGTCAAATTCCAGTTTTGTCAGATTCAAGTTATTTCTGTGACCATTGTGGGTTTTTCTTTCATTAAACGAGAGGTACCAACAATTTTGTCCACGTCTGTATATAATACACAACACAATTAAAAACAAAAGCAAGAAACAAAACCTCACGTATACTTCATAATGCAAAATAAGGTCAGTACAATAATTCAGGCCCTATGGGTGGGCCTTATCTAACATGAATAACAAAATGATTTTCTATTGAGAAGCGCACACCACTAATCTCCTCCTGGCAATGGTCAATTAACCCTCTCAATGCCATGGAGAGCAAATCCAGTGAGAGCTTTGATGAATTGGATTGGATGCATTATCAGCCTCTGGATTACCTGAGTCTCTATTGTTTTCCTGCATTCTTAAACTTTCTGGTAGTATAAACAATTTATCCCATATCACAGGTACTGTAGTTTGCATAATAAATTACATACAGTAATGCTCACCATTATTGGCACCCCTTCATTTTTTTCATAGACTGTACATCTTCACAAATAAATGGAAATGTACCAAAGTCATATCCTCAGGTTTTTTCAATTAGTGGTATCAAAGTAGTACAACAATAAAATATTGTTTTTCAACTTACATGTTGTAATTTAAAAGAAGAAACAGAATAAACAGCTTGTGCAGCAATAAAGGCACCCCTAAGTAATACTTGGTAGCACATCCTTTGGCATTGTTGACAGCCTACAAATGTTTCTTGTAGCCATCTATAAGCTTCTTGCACTTCTCATATGGTATTTTCTCCCACTTTTCCTTTGCAGTTTGTTCAAGCTGTTGAATGTTTGCAGGGTTCTTTTTCCCGATGGCAGATTTCAGTTCAACCCAAAGATTTTCAATGGGATTGAGGCCAGGACTCATAGCTGGTCATTTTACAACTGTCCAATTTTTCTTTTTCAACCATTCCTGTGTATCTTTGGATGTGTGCTTTGGGTCATTGTCTTGATGGAGGACCCATGATCTTCGACTCAAAACAAGTTTTCTTACACTAGGTAGGACATATCGCTCTAAAATCTCTTGATAATTCTCTGATTTCATGATTCCTGTGATACGGTCAAGGCCTCCAGTACCAGACGCATCATCCTGTGTAATATCTGTAAATGTTTTTTGATGATGTCTGTAATTTTATGGTATTTATTGCTATGAGTGGTCACAAATACTGATCTCCTGCTATTCCTCTCCTGCTGTCTAGCCATTGCCCTGGAAAGAATTAATTGTGAGCATGGTTCTTGCTTACAATGTGATCTGCTCTCTTAAGGATTCACTCAGGATAACTGCGTTTCCATAATCTCCTACATAGCTCCAACTAGAAGCCTTGTTGAGTAGAACAATTGAGGTTTATACGTGTTAATTCTCCTAATAGTATGCTTTTATTGGTTTTGGTCGGGTGACATGATACTGCATATAAAGCTAAGGCCCCACATAGTGAGCTGCAGCCAAAAAACACTGCGGAAAAGACTGCGGTGGAAACGCATTGCGTTTTTTTTCCTCAGTGTTTTTCACAGAAAGTTTTCCACTGAGGACTTTCTGCCTCTATTATACCTATATGGAAAATGCCAGCATTTCCATAGTTGTAATTGACATGCTGCGATTTACAAAAATGTGAGAATTTTTGAAATCATAGTGATTCCACTGCTGATTTTTCTTCTGCTATGTGTGGATGGGATTAGCCAGAATCCCATCCTCTTTTCTGGTAATGTAAAACAAAGCAAAATTTTCACCCCGGCCTAAAACAGTGCAGTGCAGTGGGGTTAGTGGAAAATTGTGTTGTAATTTTGCCAGTATTAACATCACATGACAGTACCAAATCTGGAAATGTGATGCTATATTTCCCCAATTATATGGAACTCAAAGGTTGCAGTTGTTAGCATTCATGTATTCCATAAACCATGTTCAGACGATATCATCTATGAAGCAGCTGTACCACGCAATGTCATGTAAAAATGGGTTTGTTGTCTTAAATATATACTGCTCTTTCCACCACAATACAAATATATTTGTGTAAGCCAGTTACTGTTTAGCGCCCATTTGTAAATAATTCACTGACTCCAGTTCTTAGTACATATTAATAGTCGCTGCTCCACTGAATCTAGCGCAGTTGGAATTTTTTCTCTAGTCCCCACCGTTCCTGATCAATCAATGCTGTTATCTTTGGTTCCTGAAATACTATTTAGAACTCTGTACAGTCAGGAGGCAGTGTCAGACAGGAGCAGGCAAGAGGTGAGATTCTGAGCTCTGACACTCAGTAAAAAAAAAAAAAAAAAAAAAAAGTTAAAATGCCCCCCAAAGGTCTATTATGACCTTATGGAGAGGCACAATTTGTAAAAAAAAAAAAAAAAAAAGAATAAATAAAGAGGTACAGGTTCTAGCCCCTGGCAACTCAACTATATTATGGGTGATGTTCCGCTATACAAAGTAGTACACCCCCAGTACACCAACTGCATCATTTGCAAAGTATTTCAAAGTTGTTTTTCTCCAAATCTACAAAAGTGAGTGACATACATAACAATAGTATGTTGTTTATCAGTGTAATGTGTTCTGTAACACAGCAGTCGAATATGCTTAGGGGAGATGATAGACTGTCTTTAAACACACAACTTGTTAATTATTGCTGCGTGTTTTTAATCTTTACAACCCAAAGAATGAAAGTCAGGGCCAGCCAACCGGAAATCGCAGCTGAAAGGCATGGTGAAAACCAGCTGTTTTCACCTGGTTGTTGCTGCAAGCTGGTCTGTTGCTCGATATCTGCAGCGGACTTCCTGCAGAGGACACAACATGTACAGCCTAAAGCTATATTTACACAACTTTCAAGGCCGCTTGGAAGCTGGTGCGAAACGTATGTTGGGGCTGAGGGCTGGAGGTATTAGCTAGAGCCCACTGCTGCACATTGGTATCATATCTATTACTACATTAAATGCTTTGTATCTAGTGGGTATATCATATACAGCAATATTTATAGCACCATGCACTTTGATGCATTTACATTGTATATGGATATTTTGTTATATGATATGTTAATATAGATTAATAATTAAATAGATTAACATCCAGGGCCATTTATCACATTGGTGGGCCCAGTGCAAAGGTTTTATAAGTGCCCCCCCCCCAATCACCACCCGCTATTATACCCATTTGAAAGCTGCTAAAAACTGGGATTTTATATGGTGACATTCAACGGGTGAAAATATGTTATCTGACTGATGGAACTTTTCTGCCTGTCAGAAAGGTTTTATACATTCATCTCTAGTAAAAATCATTATTGCTATTATTTTAGCGCATAACGGATATTGCTAGAGGTGGTTGGTGTATTTTACTCTATAAAGATCAGGTATGGACAGGACAGGGACAGTGAAAAAATGTAAACTTTATTGATAACTTTTTGTATGTGTTATGTAAGTGTTTGGTGCAACTCTTTTGGTGCTGAGATCTGGACAATGGTAAATGTTTGGGTCACAGCGCCAATAAACTTCCTGGTTATGTTCAGAGGGGTATTACATTATCCCTCTATGTGACAATCAGAGCATAGTATGCTTGCTGATTGCTAGAAGAGGGGATAACATAGACAGAAGTCCCTGCTACCCCCCCTGCGGTCACATACAGGTTGGGCACAATCAATGATAATATCATCATTATCTCTGCAGTCTGCAGCTCTGCTGCTTCCCAAGCTCTGAGATGCTGCCTGGGGCAAGAGGGAGGAGGACTCTTTAGAGCCCCATATCCCAGGATCAGTTAGGGCTATGAAGATCTTGGATTTATTCTAAAGATCAGAATCACATCTTCAAAATTATACCAAGATCATCATGATAGCCCTTACAAATTCGGAGCAATGTGCTGTTAAAAACACTGTCAGGAATTTTAACCATCTAATCGCTCTGGATCTGTAAGGGCTATCATGTTGATCTTGGTATCATTTTGAAGATGAGATTCTGATCTTTAAAATAAATCCAAGTTCCTCTTCATAGCCCTAGAGTTGTCCCCACAGTTTAATATTCCTCTCCTACCATACAAAAAGAAAAAAGAAAAACCCTAATACTCACCTTTCTTCGCTCCCCTGCTGTCTCAGTCTGGAGTCTTCAGGGAGCTGCAGACGCGATGTAACTGACGTCATCAGAACGTGCCACCTCCCAGGGAAGAATTGTGAATCAGGGAGTAGATGACTCCCTGCTTCATCACTGTATGCAACTTGGACAGCCCAAAATGGCGGGACAGCATATGCAGGACTGTCTCGCTGTCCCAACGGGGCCCCCGCTACCATTGCAAATGTACCATTGGCCCTATGGTTAAAGCGGCCCTGTTAACATTACTGATAGCACAATGCACTTTATATATTTATATACAGTACAGACCAAAAGTTTGGACACACCTTCTCATTCCAAGAGTTTTCTGTATTTTCATGACTATAAAATTTGTAGATTCACACTGAAGGCATCAAAACTATGAATTAACACATGTGGAATTATATACTTAACAAAAAAGTGTGAAACAACTGAAAATATGTCTTATATTCTAGGTTCTTCAAAGTAGCCACCTTTTGCTTTGATTACTGCTTTGCACACTCTTGGCATTCTCTTGATGAGCTTCAAGAGGTAGTCACCTGAAATGGTCTTCCAACAGTCTTGAAGGAGTTCCCAGAGATGCTTAGCACTTGTTGGCCCTTTTGCCTTCACTCTGCAGTCCAGCTCACCCCAAACCATCTCAATTGGGTTCAGGTCTGGTGACTGTGGAGGCCAGGTCATCTGGCGTAGCACCCCATCCCTTTCCTTCTTGGTCAAATAGCCCTTACACAGTCTGGAGGTGTGTTTGGGGTCATTGTCCTGCTGAAAAATAAATGATGGTCCAACTAAACGCAAACCGGATGGAATGGCATGCCGCTGCAAGATGCTGTGGTAATATGCTGGTTCAGTATTCCTTCAATTTTGAAAAAATCCCCAACAGTGTCACCAGAAAAGCACCCCCACACCATCACAACTCCTCCTCCATGCTTCACGGTGGGAACCAGGCATGTAGAGTCCATTCGTTCACCTTTTCTGCGTCGCACAAAGACACGGTGGTTGGAACCAAAGATCTCAAATTTGGACTCATCAGACCAAAGCACAGATTTCCACAGGTCTAATGTCCATTCCTTGTGTTCTTTAGCCCAAAAAAGTCTCTTTTGCTTGTTGCCTGTCCTTAGCAGTGGTTTCCTAGCAGCTATTTTACCATGAAGGCCTGCTGAACACAGTTTCCTCTTAACAGTTGTTGTAGAGATGTGTCTGCTGCTAGAACTCTGTGTGGCATTGACCTGGTCTCTAATCTGAGCTGCTGTTAACCTGCGATTTCTGAGGCTGGTGACTTGGATGAACTTATCCTCCGCAGCAGAGGTGACTCTTGGTCTTCCTTTCCTAGGGCGGTCCTCATGTGAGCCAGTTTCTTTATAGCGCTTGATGTTTTTGGCCACTGCACTTGGGGACACTTTCAAAGTTTTCCCAATTTTTTGGACTGACTGACCTTCATTTCTTAAAGTAATGATGGCCACTCATTTTTCTTTACTTAGCTGCTTTTTTCTTGCCATAATACAAATTCTAACACTCCATTCAGTAGGACTATCAGCTGTGTATCCACCTGAATTCTGATCAACACAACTGATGGTCCCAACCCCATTTATACAGTGCTGGCCAAAAGTATTGGCACCCCTGCAATTCTGTCAGATAATACTCAATTTCTTCCAGAAAATGATTGCAATCACAAATGCTTTGGTAATAATATCTTCATTTAATTTGTCTTCAATGGAAATCCACAAAAAGAATTGTCAAAAAGCCAAATTGGATATAATTCCACACCAAACATAAAAGAGGGGGTGGACAAAAGTATTGGCACCCTTTGAAAAATCATGTGATGCTTCTCTAATTTGTGTAATTAGCAGCACCTGTTACTTACCTGTGGCACATAACAGGTGGTAGCAATAACTAAATCACACTTGCAGCCAGTTGAAATGGATTAAAGTTGACTCAACCTCTGTCCTGTGTTCTTGTGTGTACCACATTGAGCATGGAGAAAAGAAAGAAGACCAAAGAACTGTCTGAGGACTTGAGAAGCAAAATTGTGAGGAAGCATGAGCAATCTCAAGGCTACAAGTCCATCTCCAAAGACCTGAATGTTCCTGTGTCTACCGTGCGCAGTGTCATCAAGAAGTTTAAAGCCCATGGCACTGTGGCTAACCTCCCTAGATGTGGACGGGAAAGAAAAATTGACGAGAGATTTCAACGAAAGATTGTGCGGATGGTGGCTAAAGAACCTCGACTAACATCCAAACAAGTTCTAGCTGCCCTGCAGTCTGAGGGTACAACAGTGTCAACCCGTACTATCCGTCGGCGTCTGAATGAAAAGGGACTCTATGACCCAGAGACATAAAAAAGCCAGGCTGGAGTTTGCCAAAACTTACCTGAGAAAGCCAAAAACTTACCTGAGAAAGCCAAAAACTGGAAGAATGTTCTCTGGTCAGATGAGACAAAAGTAGAGCTTTTTGGGAAAAGGCATCAACATAGAGTTTACAGGAAAAAAAAGAGGCCTTCAAAGAAAAGAACACGGTCCCTACAGTCAAACATGGCGGAGGTTCCCTGATGTTTTGGGGTTGCTTTGCTGCCTCTGGCACTGGACTGCTTGACCGTGTGCATGGCATTATGAAGTCTGAAGGCTACCAACACATTTTGCAGCATAATGTAGGGCCCAGTGTGAGAAAGCTGGGTCTCCCTCAGAGGTCATGGGTCTTCCAGCAGGACAATGACCCAAAACACACTTCAAAAAGCACTAGAAAATGGTTTGAGAGAAAGCACTGGAGACTTCTAACGTGGCCAGCAATGAGTCCAGACATGAATCCCATAGAACACCCGTGGAGAGATCTCAAAATGGCAGTTTGGAGAAGGCACCCTTCAAATCTCAGGGACCTGGAGAAATTTGCCAAAGAAGAATGGTCTAAAATTCCTGCAGAGCATTGTAAGAAACTCATTGATGGTTACCGGAAGTGGTTGTTCGCAGTTATTTTGTCTAAAGGTTGTGCTACCAAGTATTAGGCTGAGGGTGCCCATACTTTTGTCCAGGCCATTTTTGGAGTTTTGTGTAAAATGATCAATGATTTGACTTTTTTTTTCATTCTCTTTTGTGTTTTTTCATTGCAAGCAAAATAAATGAAGATATTATTACCAAAGCATTTGTGATTGCAATCATTTTCTGGAAGAAATTGAGTATTATCTGACAGAATTGCAGGGGTGCCAATACTTTTGGCCAGCACTGTAAGGCAAGAAATCCCACTTATTAAACCTGACAGGGCACACCTGTGAAGTGAAAACCATTTCAGGTAACTACCTCTTGAAGCTCATCAAGAGAATGCCAAGAGTGTGCAAAGCAGTAATCAAAGCAAAAGGTGGCTACTTTGAAGAACCTAGAATATAAGACAGATTTTAGGTTGTTTCACACCTTTTTGTTAAGTATATAATTCCACATGTGTTAATTCATAGTTTTGATGCCTTCAGTGTGAATCTACAATTTTTATAGTCATGAAAATACAGAAAACTCTTGGAATGAGAAGGTGTGTCCAAACTTTTGGTCTGTACTGTATGTATTTTTCTTTACAAGGTTTATTATTTGTTTGTTTTGATTATTTAACTATCATTAATTTGGTGCATATAATAATTTATTTTTAACAATTTATGACTGTATATTTAATATAACGTATGTAGTGGTATTTGGTTTTGTTTTTCTTATGTTTGGTGTGATTTTAATACATTTTAATTGTTTGGCTCTCATTTACGTTGGATATTTAATACATTTATGAATTCAGGTCTACTTTTTCTTGTTATGCATGTGTTTAGGTTGGGAGATATACATATTTTACTATTTTGCCTATTTTGACAGATCCCTAAATAGACTCAGATCTATGAAGTATTTGTGAAAACGGGTGCTCCTCTGATGCAAAACAGCCATGAAAAATGTTCCTTTGTCCATCAGTTGTGTGAAAGTCACATTAGCTGTAATAACTTTTCTCGCCACTCATCTTGATGGGTGGCTGCACACCGATTAGCCCACAATGAAAAAAACATGTTCAAATACATGTTTTGGCCGGGGCCCCACGTGGCGTAAATGCCGCAGTTTGCCTGTGCTGGAAACACTGTGGGAAAAAAAAAGTGGCGTTTTACAGCCACAGCAAAGTGGAGATGGGATTCTAGTGAATCCCATCCCCACTTTGCTGAAAAATATGCACAGCTTACACGCTGCGATTTCCAAAACCGTTGCGGTTTTGGAAATCGCAGCGTGTCAATTATACCTACTGAAATGCAGCTTCCCCATAGGTATAATGGAAGCAGAAAGTCTGTAGAGGAAATCTCTGCGGATTTTCTGTGAAAAGCGCTGCGGAAAAAAATGAAGTGATGCCGCCGAGGTTTTTCCCGCATCGTTTTTTTGCTGCAGGACAATACATGGGACCTTAGCCTTTATTTGTTTTTTTTTTTTTAATTTGTCAAAGTGCTTTAGGTTTTGACATGTTTCCTCATTTTTTTGTTTTTGTTTTTTGCAACAAAAATCTTTGTGTGAAAGCTTCAAAACCAATATATACTGCCAGAGCAATTTTCTACAATAAATTGTTAGTTCTCCAGCGCTAACCCTGCTCTTATAAACTAACTAGACATTAGCTATACATAATTATTTAAATCATTTGCTTTCATTTACATGATCTATATTTAGACTAAAATTGAATATCTTAGATGAGTCTCACTCAGTAGATTAAATGGGTCATTCTTCAGTGCATAGGCTGAAAAATCCATTTCCATTCCTCACATATACTAAATAGTCTTTAGTCACTATTTTACTATTTTGAAACAAATCATCTTATATGCTTATCTTTATGTCTAAATTACAGATAAAAAATGACTCAGGTCCTTACTCATATTGTCTAAATAATGTGCAAGAGCAACAAATTCTCCAATTCTCATGTCTCATCCATCTCCCACTAATCACGGAGTCTAATTTTACAATGCATGCAGAGAATTGTAGCTTATTACTGAGCTGAAAGAAAGACTCTAGCGTTGGGCTTCCACTGGGCGGAGGTGGAATACACATGGGAAACACAAGTCCTTTCATCTATCTTGCTCTTGTTAGAAAACAAGTGGGGGAGGACTTTGATGGTATTCAGATCTCTACTTATTTGTATCATCTGATAATATAACTAGATTCTTAATAATTATTAACCCATTAAGCTACGTACCTGCACATTGAAGTGGAGGACAGTCATTTTATATTAGATTGTATTATATTATTTATATAGCTTAATTTATTCCACAGCACTGCACAGAGATTTTCATCTATCACTGTTCACATTAGGGGGCGACAATCTAGAATCCAAATTAACCTTTAAGTATATATTTTATATATATATATATATATATATATATATATATATATATATATATATACAGTCATATGAAAAAGTTTGGGCACCCCTATTAATCTTAATCATTTTTAGTTCTAAATATTTGGGTGTTTGCAACAGCCATTTCAATTTGATACAGTCATATGAAAAAGTTTGGGCACCCCTATTATTCTTAATAATTTTTAGTTCTAAATATTTGGGTGTTTGCGATAGCTATTTCAATTTGATATATCTAATAACTGATGGACACAGTAATATTTCAGGATTGAAATGAGGTTTATTGTACTAACAGAAAATGTGCAATATGCATTAAACCAAAATTTGACCGGTGCAAAAATTTGGGTACCCTTATCATTTTATTGATTTGAATACTCCTAACTACTTTTTACTGACTTACTGAAGCACAAAATTGGTTTTGTAACCTCACTGAGCTTTCAACTTCATAGCCAGGTGTATCCAATCATGAGAAAAGGTATTCAAGGTGGCCAATTGCAAGTTGTTCTCCTATTTGAATCCCCTCTGAAGAGTGGCATCATGGGCTCCTCAAAACAACTCTCAAATGATCTGAATACAAAGATTGTTCAACATAGTTGTTCAGGGGAAGGATACAAAAAGTTGTCTCAGAGATTTAACCTGTCAGTTTCCACTGTGAGGAACATAGTAAGGAAATGGAAGACCACAGGGACAGTTCTTGTTAAGCCCAGAAGTGGCAGGCCAAGAAAAATATCAGAAAGGCAGAGAAGAAGAATGGTGAGAACAGTCAAGGACAATCCACAAACCACCTCCAAAGAGCTGCAGCATCATCTTGCTGCAGATGGTGTCACTGTGCATCGGTCAACAATACAGCACACTTTGCACAAGGAGAAGCTGTATGGGAGAGTGATGCGAAAGAAGCCGTTTCTGAAAGCACGCCACAAACAGAGTAGCCTGAGGTATGCAAAAGCACATTTGGACAAGCCAGCTTCATTTTGGAAGAAGGTCCTGTGGACTGATGAAACAAAGATTGAGTTGTTTGGTCATACAAAAAGGCGTTATGCATGGCGTCCAAAAAACACAGCATTCCAAGAAAAACACTTGCTACCCACTGTAAAATTTGGTGGAGGTTCCATCATGCTTTGGGGCTGTGTGGCCAATGCCGGCACCGGGAATCTTGTTAAAGTTGAGGGTCGCATGGATTCAACTCAGTATCAGCAGATTCTTGAGAATAATGTACAAGAATCAGTGACGAATTTGAAGTTACGCCGGGGATGGATATTTCAGCAAGACAATGATCCAAAACACAGCTCCAAATCTACTCAGGCATTCATGCAGAGGAACAATTACAATGTTCTGGAATGGCCATCCCAGTCCCCAGACCTGAATATCATTGAACATCTGTGGGATAATTTGAAGCGGGCTGTCCATGCTCGGCGACCATCAAACTTAACTGAACTGGAATTGTTTTGTAAAGAGGAATGGTCAAAAATACCTTCATCCAGGATCCAGGAACTGATTAAAAGCTACAGGAAGCGACTAGAGGCTGTTATTTTTGCAAAAGGAGGATCTACTAAATATTAATGTCACTTTTCTGTTGAGGTGCCCATACTTTTGCACCAGTCAAATTTTGGTTTAATGCATATTGCACATTTTCTGTTAGTACAATAAACCTCATTTCAATCCTGAAATATTACTGTGTCCATCAGTTATTAGATATATCAAATTGAAATGGCTGTTGCAAACACCCAAATATTTAGAACTAAAAATGATTAAGATTAATAGGGGTGCCCAAACTTTTTCATATGACTGTATATCTAATAACTGATGGACACAGTAATATTTCAGGATTGAAATGAGGTTTATTGTACTAACAGAAAATGTGCAATATGCATTAAACCAAAATTTGACCGATGCAAAAGTATGGGCACCTCAACAGAAAAGTGACATTAATATTTAGTAGATCCTACTTTTGCAAAAATAACAGCCTCTAGTCGCTTCCTGTAGCTTTTAATCAGTTCCTGGATCCCGGATGAAGGTATTTTTGACCATTCCTCTTTACAAAACAATTCCAGTTCAGTTAAGTTTGATGGTCGCTGAGCATGGACAGCCCGCTTCAAACTATCCCACAGATGTTCAATGATATTCAGGTCTGGGGACTGGGATGGCCATTCCAGAACATTGTAATTGTTCCTCTGCATGAATGCCTGAGTAGATTTGGAGCTGTGTTTTGGATAATTGTCTTGCTGAAATATCCATCCCCGGCGTAACTTCAAATTCGTCACTGATTCTTGTACATTATTCTCAAGAATCTGCTGATACTGAGTTGAATCCATGCGACCCTCAACTTTAACAAGATTCCCAGTGCCGGCATTGGCCACACAGCCCCAAAGCATGATGGAACCTCCACCAAATTTTACAGTGGGTAGCAAGTGTTTTTCTTGGAATGCTGTGTTTTTTTGATGCCATGCATAACGCTTTTTTGTATGACCAAACAACTCAATCTTTGTTTCATCAGTCCACAGGACCTTCTTCCAAAATGAAGCTGGCTTGTCCAAATGTGCTTTTGCATACCTCAGGCGACTCTGTTTGTGGCGTGCTTTCAGAAACGGCTTCTTTCGCATCACTCTCCCATACAGCTTCTCCTTGTGCAAAGTGTGCTGTATTGTTGACCGATGCACAGTGACACCATCTGCAGCAAGATGATGCTGCAGCTCTTTGGAGGTGGTCTGTGGATTGTCCTTGACTGTTCTCACCATTCTTCTTCTCTGCCTTTCTGATATTTTTCTTGGCCTGCCACTTCTGGGCTTAACAAGAACTGTCCCTGAGGTCTTCCATTTCCTTACTATGTTCCTCACAGTGGAAACTGACAGGTTAAATCTCTGAGACAACTTTTTGTATCCTTCCCCTGAACAACTATGTTGAACAATCTTTGTTTTCAGATCATTTGAGAGTTGTTTTGAGGAGCCCATGATGCCACTCTTCAGAGGAGATTCAAATAGGAGACCAACTTGCAATTGGCCACCTTAAATACCTTTTCTCATGATTGGATACACCTGGCTATGAAGTTGAAAGCTCAGTGAGGTTACAAAACCAATTTTGTGCTTCAGTAAGTCAGTAAAAAGTAGTTAGGAGTATTCAAATCAATAAAATGATAAGGGTACCCAAATTTTTGCACCGGTCAAATTTTGGTTTAATGCATATTGCACATTTTCTGTTAGTACAATAAACCTCATTTCAATCCTGAAATATTACTGTGTCCATCAGTTATTAGATATATCAAATTGAAATGGCTGTTGCAAACACCAAATATTTAGAACTAAAAATGATTAAGATTAATAGGGGTGCCCAAACTTTTTCATATGACTGTATATATATATATATATATATATATATTTTTTTTATTAAATAGAGAAGAAAGAGTATCCATAGAAAACCTAAACAAAGGCTGGGCAATCATACAAACTCCATGAAGATATTGTCCTTGGTCAGATTCAAGCCTAGAACCCCAGTGCTATAAATTTACTGTTCAAGCCACCATGTCAGTAAACCATTAGAGCTAAATAGTGCAATGACTTGATAACAAAGCACACATTAGAAGCACCATTTTCTAATATACTTGTTTCTCTTATTGATATTGATACATAATTTCCTGGATATCACAAAATCCCTACATCAATGAAGATATGCATGTCTTGGCTGTCACTCCAATACTAAAAAATGAACATTTTACCAAGGAGGAGAAAATATAACTTATCTAAATTACCTTTGAATAATTACTGCTACTATTTTACAGACTTATGTCAGAACTGCTATGATTGAATGACTATAAATCATATACATATACAGTATAAGGATTTATCCCAGATACTTAAAGGCCTATTAGGCTGAGAACATACACAGCAAACATGGTGCTAAATTTCAATCAGTGAAAGTTAGCACTGTGTTCTCTTGCAAGTCTTGCAAGAGAGGCCTGTAATTGTCATCATAGGTAGACCTCAACTATGAGAGACAAAATGAGAAAACATATCTAGAAAATCACATTGTCTGATTTTTAAAGCATTTATTTGCAAATTATGGTGGAAAATAAGTATTTGGTCAGTAACAAAAGTTCATCTCAATACTTTGTTATATATCCTTTTTTTGCAATGACAGAGGTCAAACGTTTTCTGTAAGTCTTCACAAGGTTGGCACACACTGTTGCTGGTATGTTGGCCCATTCCTCCATGCAGATCTCCTCTAGAGCAGTGATGTTTTGGGGCTGTTGCTGAGCAACACGGACTTTCAACTCCCTCCAAAGGTTTTCTATGGGGTTGAGATCTGGAGACTGGCTAGGCCACTTCAGGACCTTGAAATGCTTCTTACGAAGCCACTTCTTCGTTGCCCCGGGCGATGTGCTTGGGATCATTGTCATGCTGAAAGACCCAGCCACGTTTCATCTTCAATGCCCTTGCTGATGGAAGGAGGTTTGCACTCAAAATCTCATTCTTCATGTGCACAGATCAGTCGTCCTGGTCCCTTTGCAGAGAAACAGCCCCAAAGCATGATGTTGCCACCCCCATGCTTCACAGTAGGTATGGTGTTCTTTGGATGCAACTCAGCATTCACTCTCCTCCAAACACGACGAGTTGTGTTTCTACCAAACAGTTCTACTTTGGTTTCATCTGAGCATATTACATTCTCCCAATACTCTTCTGGAACATCCAAATGCTCTCTAGACAAACTCCAGACAGGCCCGGATATGTACTGGCTTAAGCAGAGGGACACGTCTGGCACTGCAGGATCTGAGTCCCTGGCGGCGTAGTGTGTTACTGACGGTATCCTTTGTTACGTTAGTCCCAGCTTTCTGCAGGTCATTCATTAGGTCCCCCCATGTGGTTATGGGATTTTTTTCTCACTGTTTTTGTGATCATTTTGACCCCACGGGATGAGATCTTGCGTGGAGCCCCTGATCGAGGGAGATTATCAGTGGTCTTGTATATCTTCCATTTTCTAATTATTGCTCCCACAGTTGATTTCTTCACACCAAGCTGCGTGCCTATTGCAGATTCAGTCTTCCCAGCCTGGTGCAGGTCTACAATTTTGTTTCTGGTTTCCTTCCACAGCTCTTTGGTCTTCACCATAGTGGAGTTTGGAGTGTGACTGTTTGAGGTTGTGGACAGGTGTCTTTTATACTGATAACAATTTCAAACAGGTACCATTACTACAGGTAATGAGTGGAGGACAGCGGAGCCTCTTAAAGAAGAAGTTACAGGTCTGTGAGAGCCAGAAATCTTGCTTGTTTGTAGGTGACCAAATACTTATTTTCCACCATAATTTGCAAAGAAATTCTTTAAAAAAATCAGACAATGTGATTTTCTAGATATGTTTTCTCATTTTGTCTCTCATAGTTGAGGTCTACCTATGATGTCAATTACAGGTCTCTCTCATCTTTTTAAGTGGGATAACTTGCATAATTGGCTAGATTGACTAAATACTTTTTTCCCCACTGTATTTGTCATTCCTTTTGTAGCCTATCTTGACTTTGGCTCAAAAAACGCAGTAAAATCTGCAACAAAAAAAGCTGCATTTCCTCAATGTGGCCCCAGTATATGCTGCAGAAAGATAACCCCTTTCCAGTGGTGTACCTCACTAATCTCTCAGTTGCACAACATTGAAGTTTTATGCCTTTAAAAACTTAGACCTATGTATGCAAATTAGTCCTAATTAGTGACAATGTGAGAGTACCTGCTTCTTCCAGTCATGCCATCATCACTGGTCTTGGATGGCACAATACATAGGGATTCATGATTCAACCCAACAGCTGTCTGACATTACCCCCCAAGCTGCCCTAACTGCTGCCAAAGCTCACTTGGGTGTGCTTCTCTCTACACTTTCCCCAGCTCCAGGAGCAGGGTGCATGCACATGTGATGAAGCCATCTAAAACTGGAGACTGAGAGAGAAGTAGGCGTAAGAGAGATTTGGAGGAAGTTAAGGCATCTTGCATGGGACATGTCCATTAGGCCACCCAGGCAGGGGCGTAATTATCGGGGTAGCAGTGATAGCGGCTGCCACAGGGCCCGGGACATTAGGGGCCCTGGAGCCCTGTGTCAGATGCTATCGAGAACCCCACAAACCAGTAATGATCGCGGACGCAGGGGGTGCGACCGCGAACGGACCCGGCAAGTTATGGAGCCCGCGGCCAGCTGGAGATGGCCGGGCCCCGGACCATTATGATAGAGGTCGGGGAAAGCCTGGTTCCCCGACCGCTATACATATTGTAATTGGAAAGGAGTCCTGGCATATTGCAGGCCCCTTTCCAATAGATGGCAGCCCAGAGGAGGTGACTGAAAATAATAAACACATATTCTCACCTCTCCTGGGCGCAGCGTTCTCTCCAGCGCTCCTCCGTCATGACTGAGGCCTGTGATTAGATCCCAGCGGTCACATGGGGCGCGGCCACGTAATGACGTCAGTGCGCCCGCATGTGACCGCTGAGGCCCAATCACAGGCCTCGGCAGCAAAGTCGGAAGAGGGCCTGAAGACGCTGAAGACGGCAGGATGGAGCGAGGATGCCAAGGAAAGGTAAGGCAAGGTGAGTATGAATGTTTGTTATTT
Source organism: Leptodactylus fallax (assembly GCA_947044405.1). Classification (NCBI taxonomy): domain Eukaryota; kingdom Metazoa; phylum Chordata; class Amphibia; order Anura; family Leptodactylidae; genus Leptodactylus; species Leptodactylus fallax. The sequence continues at coordinate 4,325,699 of CAMRHE010000097.1, forward strand.
TTAATCACCTTCCCTGGCCCTCCGATTATTATACTCTGGGGTCTGAGGAGACCCCAGAGTATAATAATAGCACCGAAGCGGGAGGGGGTTGTTGGGAGCTATAATACTGGATGGGGGCCACTGAAGAGCATATAATACTGGGTGAGGGCCGCTGTAGAGCATATAATACTGTGTGGGGCTCCTGTAGAGCATATAATACTGTGTGGGGGCCCCTGTAGAGCATATAACACTGGGTGGGGGCCACTGTAGAGCATATAATACTAGGTGGGGCCACTGTAGAGCTTATAATACTGTGTGTGGGCCACTGTAGAGCATATAATACTGGGTGGGGGCCACTGTAGAGCATATAATACTGTGTGGGGGGCCACTGTAGAGCATATACTACTGGGTGGGGGCCCCTGTAGAGCATATAATAATGTGTGGGGGGCCACTGTAGAGCATATACTACTGGGTGGGGGCCACTGTAGAGCATATAATACTAGGTGGGGCCACTGTAGAGCATATAATACTGGGTGGGGGCCACTGTGGGGAACATATAATACTGTGGTGGGGACCACTGTGGGGAGCATATAACACTGGGTGGGGGCCACTGTGGGGGCCATATAATACTGTGGTGGGGACCACTGTGGGGAGCATATAATACTGTGTGGGGGCCACTGTAGGGAGAATATAATACTGAGTGGGGCCCACTATGGGGGGCATATAATACTGGGTGGGTACCACTGTGGGAAGCATATAATACTGGGTGGGGACCACTGGGTGGGGACCACTGTGGGTAGCATATTATACTGTGTGTGGGGGGCGAAATGTAGAGCATATAATGCTGTATGGGGCCACTGTGGAGCATATAATGCTGTGTGGGGGCCACTGTTGAGCATATAATACTATCTGGGGCCTCTGCTGAGCATATTTTACTGTTTGGGGACCTGTAACTGGTTCGGGTGGGGGGAGCCCCATGTCAAATGTTCGCCTTGGGGCCCAGCCATTCCTAGTTACGCCACTGCACCCAGGATTACCAGCAATGGCACCAAGAAGCAGGTACCTGCCCCAAGTGACTAGTTAGGGCTAACTTTCATACTCAGATCCAAATTTTAAAAGGCATAAAACTTCACTTTTGTGAAACTGAAAGGTTAGTGAGGCACCATTGGAAAGTGGTTATCTTGCTGTTGCACATGCTAGTGTCTGTTTCGGGTGGAAAATCCACCATACCGGTTCCCTTAGGCCCTTCTCGCTGAGGCCATTTTTCATTTTTACATTTTGTTTTTTACTCTGCATCTTCAAGCAGCCATAATCTTTTTACTTTTGCGTTAATAGAGTTATGTGAGTTATTTTTTGAAGGACAAATTGTACTTCATAATGGCATCATTTAATATTCCATATGAAGTACTAGGAAGCTGGAAAAAAATTATAATTGGGTGAAATTGCAAAAAAACTGCAAATGAACCATTTTCTTACTGTTTTTATTTTTACAGTATTCACGTAGTAATACAAATGAGATGCTTCTTATATTCTCTAGGACAGCATAATCACAGTGATAGCAAAATTATATAGTTTTTCTTATGTTTTTACCCCTTTCCGCCGCAGACATTTTTAGATTTTCATTTTAGATTCCCCACCTTCCAAAAGCTATAACTTTTTTTTAATTTTCAGTTCACAGAATTGTATGAGTGCTTAATTTTCCATTTAATATTCTGTACAATGTACTGGGAAGTTGTAAAAAATCCAGAATGATGTAGGATAAGAGAAAAACTTTGTGTGACTTTCTTACAGGCTTCATTTTTATGGTGTTTACTGTGCAGCTAAAAAGACACGTCATCTGTATTCTTTGGGTCAGTACAATAACGTGATACCAAATTTATATAGTTTTTTACGTTTTAACCTCTTAAAAAAAAATCCATAGCAAAATTTCTTGGAGTTGCCATATTCTGACACCTGTAACTTTTTAAACTTTTTTATTATTTCCATGTACAGGGATGCATAAGGTGTCTTTTTTTTTTTTTTGAAGGACCAGGTTTCCTTTTTTTATACTATTTTGGGGAATGTCTGATGTTTTGATTGCTTTTTATCCAGATTTTTAAGGAAGGCAATACAATGAAAAAAAAAACTGCAGTTTGATTTTTTTTCCCACTGTGCATTCACTATGTGGGAAAATTATTTTTATAAGTTTGTATACCAGTCTTTTTCAGATACAAGGATACTTAATGTGTATTTATTTAACTTTATTTATGTACTTTTTTATGTGTTCTAGGGAAAGGAATTTTTAATTTTTTAAAATATTTTTTTACTTTTTTTTTTTATTTTTACTTTCAGACCCCAGGGGGCCTGATTACTAATGCTAATACACTGCAGTGCATTAAAAAATACCAATGCTTCTATTACAGGCTGAGTAAATGTCAGTCTGTATAGTAGCTTTGTAATGACAAGCCTGGGAGCCTTCAATAGGCCCATGCACCACCAGGAAAATGGCACCTTAGGCTTCAGGTAGGTTAATGCCCGCAATCAGTATAATAGAATGGAGAACTAGCAGCTATGGTGGCCGCTCAGCTACTAAGCGGCCATCATATTTAAATATCCGACATTCACTGTAATAGTATGGCAGATGTCATGAAAGGGTTAATACCTATACAAGAATCAAAACCTTTAAAAAATGAAAAAAAAATAATTTTATTTGCTATACTCATCTTCACTCTTCTAAAGCTAAGTTCACATCTACAGTTTAAAAATGACGGACACCCAATAGACCCAATTATAGTCAACGGGGTCCGCTGAGCTCTGTGTGTTACCGCTGTTTTAGTGGTCTGTCTCTCCATTGTTCAAGTCCACCAATGGACCCAACCAACAGAGAGGTGACACAAGTGTGAATCTAGCGTAACTTTTCTAAGCTTCCATGTACAGAACTGTGTACGACATCTTTTTGCGGCACAAGATGTAGTTATTATTTATACTATTTTGGGGGATGTCTGATGTTTTGATCACTTATTATGAAATTTTTTGGTGAAACTGTGAAAAAACAGTAATTCAGATAACCCTAAAAAAAAATAACTTTTTTTAGTGTGCCCCCCACGTCCCCCAGGAGACTTGAACCTGTGATCATTAGTTCACTTGCACCAATAACTGCAATAAAACTGTACTACAGTCTATGGAAAAATTGTTGAACAATTATTGAGATCTGGCACAGGCAAATCTCAATAGCTGTATTCCTATGACAGGTCTACAAACATTTAGAAGGCTCCAGGATGCCATAGTAACAGGACAGTTCCCATGATCTTGCATGTAGGTGCTGTATCGGTATCTCAAAGTAACCAAAGGGGTGAGTGATGGCATCAGGTGGGCGGGAGGAAGGAGGTAAACAGGCCATACAAAACAGTTTAAAACAGAGGAATCCCTGAGGTTATGGCACTCACACAGCTTCTGAGCAGACGCCATATTTCAAGGCTCACTGTCTGATGGTGGCTCAGTGATTAGCACTGTTGCCTTTCGGCACTGAAGTCTTGGGTTAGAATTTAACCAACATCTGCCTGGATTGTGTACGTTCTCTCAGTGTTTGTATGGGTTTCCTCCAGGTACTCTGGTTTCCTCACACATTCTGGCAATTTAGATTGTGATCCCTACTGTGAACAGTGAACGAGGACAATATCTGCTAAGCAGTGCAGACTATATTTGGACTATGTAAGCAAAATAAAATAAAAATTATTACTTGAAACGTGAGGAAGAGGTTTTTCAAGAAGACATGCAGTTGAAATAAATAAAATTTCATTCACTCCTCTTCATTTCTACCACAGACAAAAACGTGGAGTTACTGCGAGGTGTGGCGTCAGCCTAAAAATGCTAGTCTCCTACACAGAGAGATGTGATGTGCCACTTTCATTGTTCCCCGACTTGTTCCCCCAATGATCCTGACAATGAAATGACCACATTGTTGAACTAGTAGGTGTTTCTTTTGCTTAAGATACCAATCTACAGTAGAGCTGAGAAAGGTGTACATTCAGATTCTCATCTACTGTATGTAGGACAATGTAATATAATGATAATTGTCCAAATTTTCTTAAGTGGAGTTATACACATGTGGACAAAATTGTTGGTACCCCTCGTTTAATGAAAGAAAAACCCACAATGGTCACAGAAATAACTTGAATCTGACAAAAGTAATAATATATAAAAATTCTATGAAAATGAACAAATGAAAGTCAGACATTGCTTTTCAACCATGCTTCAACAGAATTTTTAAAAAAAGAAAACTCATGAAACAGGCCTGGAAATGATGGTACCCTTAACTTAATATTTTGTTGCACAACCTTTTGAGGCAATCACTGCAATGAAATGATTCCTGTAAGGGTGGCTTCACACTTGCGCTTGAGTTCGTCCGCTGCCAAGTGAAAATATCGGGAAACTGGATAGGCACCAGATAGCGACAGGTTAGCCACGCATTACTTAAAAACCCATTCATTTGATTTTCACTCGGATTGGCAGCGGACGGACTCAAGCGTGAACCCACCCTAACTGTCAATGAGACTTCTGCACCTCTCAACAGGTATTTTGGTCCACTCCTCATGAGCAAAGTGCTCCAGTTGTCTTGGGTTTCAAGGGTGCCTTTTCCAGACGGCATGTTTCAGCTTCTTCCAAAGATGCTCAATAGGATTTAGGTCAGGGCCACTTCAGAATAGTCCAATGTTTTCCTCTTAGCCATTCTTGGGTGTTTTTAGCTGTGTGTTTTGGGTCATTATCCTGTTGTATGCTTCACAGTAGGGACACTGTTCTTTTCAAGATATGCTTCATTTTTCCATCTGTGAACATAGAGCTGATGTGCCTTGCCAAAAATTTCAATTTTTGTCTCATCTGTCCATAGGACTTACTCCCAGAAGCTTTGTGGCTTGTCAACATGTAGTTTGGCAAATTCCAGTCTGGCTTTTTTATGATTTGTTTTCAACAATGGTGTCCTCCTTGGTCGTCTCCCATGAAGTCCACTTTGGCTCAAACAACGACGGATGGTGCGATCTGACACTGATGTTCCTTGAGCTTGAAGTTCACCTTTAATCTCTTTAGAAGTTTTTCTGGGTTCTTTTGTTACCATTCGTATTATCCTTCTCTTTGATTTGTCATCAATTTTCCTCCTGCGGCCACGTCCAGGAAAGTTGGCTAAAGTCCCATGGATCTTACATTTCTGAATAATATGTGCAACTGTAGTCACAGGAACATCAAGCTGCTTGGAGATGGTCTTATAACCTTTACCTTTAACATGCTTGTCTATCATTTTCTTTCTAAGATCCTGAGACAGCTCTTTTCTTCGCTTCCTCTGGTCCATGTTGAAGCACAGTGAGTATCTGTAGCAGTATATACAGGCCCACTGACTGATTACAAGATTGTAGACACCTGTGATGCTAATTAGTGGACACACCTTGATTTAACATGTCCCTTTGGTCATATTATTTTCAGGGGAACCATCATTTCTGTCCAGGCCTGTTTCATGAGTTTTCTTTTTAAAAAAATTCGGTTGAAGCATGGTTGAAAAGCAATGTCTGACTTTCATTTGTTCATTTTCATAGAATTTTTATATATTATTACTTTTTGTCAGATTCAAGTTATTTCTGTGACCATTGTGGGTTTTTCTGTCATTAAACGAGGGGTACCAACAATTTTGTCCACGTGTGTACCTAACATTAGTTAATATACATTGTCTTCATAGTAAAGTACGATAAAATTGAAAACACTAGATGCATAAAAAAGAAATAGTCAAATGTTTTCTAGGCTTTATATTCTTCAGTTCAGATTTCCAAGTTGCCCAATTAGCAAGTAAGGAGATAATAAAATGACGATCATTAGCACTTTATTTGAAGAAACTTCTGTTTTCCAATCATTTAGAGAACTGCATATATAACCTTTTATTCAATGCTGCAAGATTTTAAGAATTTTTGCTCCTGTGCTTACCAATTTTTATTGATGTATATATAGTAGCTCTTAGCACCAATAATAACTTCTACACATGTCAACACAATATACAAAAACACCAAGGAAAAAGAGGTGTGAGAGCTTTCATAGAAAAATATCAATGTCATTATTAAAGAGGCACCGGTGCGCTGCGCAAGTAAACCGCAGGGAACAGGCAGCAGGGGGACCAATCAGGCACTAGGGCGTGAAATTTGGGGGGCAGGGCTTACCCCCGTCTGGTTTCACTATGCCGCGCGGCCCAGGAAGCAGTCATTCTGGAGCCGCGCGACATAGCTGTAAGTTGTCCCTCCCTCTTTTTTCTTGGGGGCAGTTTTAACTTGTTTTTCTTTTGCAGGCTGGAGTCATGGTGGCCTGGAGTTGGTGGTCAATTGGCTAAAAGGGGGTAGTCAGCGGTAGGCTCCACCTATACATTTGTTGGTAATTGTACATTTTGGTGGATGGTCTGGCGCACGGTGAACGGTTACAGGGTTGTTGGCCCTGTGAGCTGGTACATGGAAGAAAGAGTTTATCTTTATTCATGGTGCCGCCGAGCCAGTGATCACGGCTGTTGGTAACTTTATGGTAACTTTATGGTGCGGTTATGTTAGCGCCAGGCCAAGGGGTTGATATTTTTTGTAGCTCCAAGGACTCTTACCCAGGTTAAGCGTTTTTGTTAAATTATGTTAAATTATGGTAAATTATAATAATTTATACTTGTTGTTATTTATTTGTTGTTTGTTAATAAATACAGCTGCTGTGGCCAATTTAATCCAACCCTTGGTTTCTGTCTATTTTTAATAGGGGGGTTGGTTGATTGCGGGGTGCTGGGTTGAGGCCAAAAGGGGAAGGTATTTAGGCCAGGCAGTTTGTTTATTAAATGGGTGGGGGGATTATACTGGGGACCCCATAATCTACAATGCCCAGTCATGCAAAATGATATATAAAAGTACAAAGCACATGTGATCATATGAAAACAGGGGAAACCACACAGAAATGACATACATACATATAGGGAACCTGTACCCCTGGGAAGAGTAAATAGTAAAAAAAATGAACGGTTAGAAAATTGAAAGGCTATAGCACAAGGCGTTGTGCAGTGATAAAAATAAAAAGGAAAATCAATATATTAATAACACAGACAAAGGAGACTGGGAGCTCCAAAAAGCACATCCAACACATTTTGCGAGACTCTTCATCAGGGTCCAAGACATGACAAACAGGAAGTAATATTTACATGTATATGGGAGATGGATTGGAATTTAAAATACCTGTTAAAAGGACTAAATATTTCCCTGTACCTTCATGTATAAGCAAGAATGGCCACCAAAAAGGAAGTAATCACAACCACTAATCTCTATGCACCTTTATAGAATCTATATTTGGCTCATGTTCATACTATTTATAGAGGCTATATATGTAAAGCAACCCTCCAGACTACACTAGAAGTTTGCCTATACTATACATACTTAGTGCCATGTCTTTGAGAACTATTGTTGCCGTTCCTCCATACTGAAGCCCTGTTTGTCTGTACGCAAAATGGCTACCTCAATGTGCATTGGAATTCTGAGAAATGTTGACTCCTCTGCCCTCCTGTAGACCAGTGCCAGAAATGTTGGCATTGTGTCTTCCTGTCTGCGTCTTCATTCTGCAAGGCTCCTTAGAGAGGTGGGGAAGGTGTGGTAGGGGTCTGTGGGGCATGTCACAGATATACGAAACATGATGTGAATAAGGTAGTCCAAGAGTTTAGACCACAGGATTGCTTTAAGACATAACTACTAAGCTTCAAAATGGAATATAAGTCACATACATTGAGTTCAAATAAGTGTGTGAAATTACAGACAGGTGAAAACCATCATTTTATGGTCTCCATGGATACAACCACCTCACATTTGAAGATGTGGCGAAGGGTTTGAGGCTGGCACTTGTTATGAGGAGAGTTAAGCAAATATCATACATGACTCAGAAGTTAGAAGACACAGGTCAGGAAAAGATGTCATTCAGTGGTGTAACAAAAGAGAAATGTTTCAGGAAAACATCAAAGAATGTTCTATTTGTTTGAAGAGCAAATAAAGCAGAATGTTGAAGGCAATGCTTTCCAGCCGTGATGGTCCTACCTAATGCACTAAAAGAATAGAACATAGCTACAGTATACAGATTAATGATGAAGTGCTCAAGATAACACAGCTGGCTCTGAACAATAGCCTCCCATTGATTTACTCTTTATTGGTTTTTATTTTTATGTATGTTGGATGTTTCATGTTACCTACACTGCCAACATGGTAAGAAAAGGGCCACAGTTAATGTGATTGATACAATACTGTAATTGCTTTATCTGTTATCATTGGCGAAGTAAACACATCCTTCACTTACATCAAATACATTGTATTTTGTATTTCGGGTTATTGCTTATTGAATATCCTGCTGTGTGAGTTTTATGCCATGTTATTGTTTTAAGTTTTCTTTTATTTTTATCCTTGTAGTAAGATTAGCTGCTGTGGCATCACTACTGGGTTTTAAACAGATATCATGCTGTAACCAAATGTGATATTACCACCTGTGACATCATATTTGTTGTAGTCAGGTAAGTTGCACTGAAACCATAGAAGAGTGTATGTTAGGTTAGGGACTGTAGCATTCCTAGTGGGTAATGCAGTGATTTATCAGATGTGTATTACCAGCTGGGACATCACAGTTGGTGTTTGTCAGAAAAGCTGTAGCAATATCAAAGGAAAGTATATGCTGGGTTAGGAACTGGTGGGTAACATAGTAGATAAGGTTGAATAAAGTCACAAGTCCAACCTGTAAACCCACCAAGTTGATCCAGTACTATCACATTACAACTATTTTCAGTAAAGAATGTTTTTAGGTACACATATAGTACCATACATATCACAAAACTATGAGCTGGATATCAAGGGGACATACTGTATAGCTCTTGCACAGAGGACCTCTGGGCCATAAGAAAAATGTAATCTCTCCCTGAGCACAGCAGTGACATTTTATATAATAAGGCTGATTAAAGACAATATTCTGTTTCTATATGCTAAAATGCTAGCTCCACTACAGGAATCTTCATGAAACGGACTTTGCTATGCAAAACTGTATATTGACTGTATACAGATGTATACACCCGTACCTTTTGTTAGTGACAATATAATACAGATTTCATATATTATCTGGACATGTTAGTGGTGTTCTCTAAAACAATCCCTTTCCACGTGACCCATGTCTTATTATTTTTGCCTTCTAGACCCTTTCTTGTTCATAGGTAAAATAGAGTAAATATATCTAGTTAGTTATTTTATGCCTTCATCATCAACTAATGTTAACTGTCAGTGGTTTTGGGAAACATCTCAAATTTAACCCTAATATTTAGTATTTTTGTGCATTTCTCTATTACATGTTGTTTTGTTCAATCATAAAAGTATATATAAAATGATCCTAGTAAGGATGTCCAAGTACACATAAGGTTGGTATTTCACAATGAAAATGGTGGGATCTACTATTACAGGTGCATCTCAATAAATTAGAATATTTTTGAAACGTTCATTCATTTCAGTAATTCAGTAATACAATTCATAATCAGCGTCTTCCATGATTGTGTGTCCTACTGAACCAGACTGAGGGACCATTTAAAGGCTTAAGAAACCTTGGCAGGTGACACACTGAATTTACAATACTGAACTTTTTTACAATATTCTAATTTTCTTAGATTTGGGTTTTCATTACCTGTAATCCACAACATTTACAGAAATAAAACACTTGAATAGAACACTCTGTGTGTAAAGAATCTAGAAAATATAGGAGGTCACTTTTTAATTGAATTACTGAAATAAATAAACGTTTCAAAGATATTCTAATTTATTGAGATGCACCTGTATTTATGCAGAATTGTAGCTAGATTTGCACAAAAATCTTGGTGTACATGTTTTGCACCACATTTATTGTGTGTTTTAGGCTGAGACCACACATTGCAGAAAAGCTGAGTTTTTTGTTGAAGATTCTGCCGTGGTGTTTGAGCCAAAGTCAAGACTGGATTTAGCAGAAGGGAGAAGTACTTATTTTATATTTCACATTCCTTTTGAAGCCGCTCTTGGCTTTGGCTTAAATCACCACAGCAAAATCTGAAACAAAAAACGTGTGGCCTCAACCTCAAGCATTTTTTGAACTTCAATCAACAAGGGGTTGTGGCTAAAGATGTGCCAAAATCTCCCCTAAAAGTAAGTCAACCAATAGGTGGTGTAAAGTTAGACTAAAGTGCCTAAGGCTGGGTCCCCACGTATCGTTAATGCCATAGCGTTTTATAGTATCTGCAAAGTGGATGGGATTCTGGCTAATCCCATCCACACACTGCAGAAAAATATCCACAGCGGACATGCTATGATTTTATAAACTGTTTTTGTAAATTGCAGCATGTCAATTATACCTACGGAAACTCTGGCGTTTTCCATATAGGTATTATTGAAGCAGAAAGTCTGCAGAGGAACACCAATGCATTTCCACCACAGTTTTTCCCACATCGCTTTTTGACTACGGCTGGCTTCATGAGCCCTTAGCCTAAAGATGCAGTAAATTATCATCGAGCATGAGCCACTGTGAAAAATTTATCACATCTTTACACTGCCTGAATATTTTTAGATTATTAGATTAGTAAATGTGCCCCAAAGTTTATTGCCAGTTTTAGCATTCAGAATTCAATTCACATAGGATAGTCACTTTTATTTTATTGGGAACCATTACATTTATTCAGTTTACACAAATACAATTGTCTCTGTAAAGAAAGGTAAATCACAGGCAACAATCAATAATCATTTGTGTTTTCACTGACTTGAATAAGGGCAGCTCCATCCAATTACATACAGTACATGGAGGTCCAGGCAGTATTCATTTAGATGTTTGTGTTCATGTTTAACCCTGTATGTGTAGATGGCATCTATGATTTGATTGGTTGGCACAGGTGACATCAGTGTTTCTCTCTTTTTTGAACTATTTTTGTAGATGACCCATTGTTCATGTAAGCAGGATGCTCTGCTGTGCCTGTGTATTTCTGACACTATCCAAAATGTATGCCTAGCTATTTTCAGCACTCATTTATTTTTTTCTACTTCAGGCTGCCATTTCGTTAGGTTCTTTAAGGATACCAGATTTATTTATTACAAAGAGGATCTATCTGAGGGAAGCAAGGATAAATGTTACATTGAGAACTTTTTGTTCTAGATCAGCGCTTGGGAGAATATGATTTTAATATGTAACTGCTGAATAGCCACATTAAATAATAAACTACTGTACAGTCAGATAACAGCTTTATTCAAAGCAGAAGATAATGCAAAACAACCTTGGACTGAAAATGGGTTATGGAATGAAGGAAATAGCAAGAAGAAAGATATGCAGTTGCTGTCAGGAGTGTACCCCTGCTACCCAGCATTTACATCAGTCTGAACGTGGATGCCATGTTTATATATTTATTGTTCCCAAAATGTACAGAAGAGCATAACAAGCTGTTGCTAAATGAATAAATGATCAATAAACTAACAAACATGCAACGTGATGGGAGATATGAGAAGGAAGTAATGGGAGTATTATCTATTATTTATTAGAGAAGAGTTTGAAAAGTGTACGCTTGTATTCAAAAATGTATGCTGTACCTACTACTACTGTACCACTACTCCTCCTCCTACTAAAACTATTAACTACTAGCACAACTACTACTACTTTGAGCTCCAGTTACAATTTACAAGACAGAACAAATGCAAACACGAGTTAATTACAAGACATAAAACTAAGTTTTCTTTTGTTGTTGTTGCAGATTTTGCAGACGAGAGTAACATATAAGTACTTACTTTGTATTTCCTATTCTATTTGAAGCCACTCTTGTCTTTGGCTAAAAAATACAGTCAATTCTGAAATAAAAATGCAGCTTTTCGGCAACATGTGGCCACAGTTGAAATAAGTTTAAAAAAGGGTGTTGAACCATTCAAGTCCAATGAAGGGACTTATTCACATGACAGTGAATAATGGCCGTGTGATGGCCATTTTTGAAGCCGCCGTCACACGGCCTTTATTAAACGCCTGAATGTCTATGGGTCTATTGACACAGCTCTATCTATTTCCATTTTGAAGGAAAACGATAGAGTATATAATTTTTTAAGGATATGAAAAACAGACCGTGAAAAAAAAAAAAAAAAAAAATAAAACAGGCATGTGAATAAACTCTTTCAATGCCATTATTATTAAGAAAACCATGTGATAGCCATTACAAAAATGTCAATCAGTCAACAAACCCCATTTTGCACAGTTTTACCCTCAGAAGTACTAGCTGTTACTTTTAATCAACTTTCTTTTTTTCTAGGATGAAACATAATGGCATGTCCATTATCCCATTTTACGGCATGTCAGAGTGTTTTCCTTGGAAATTGTGTGATAAAGGTGCATTGTGATTTGACTGAGCTCTTGCCAAGCTGATTCTGATTAAACTCATAATAGATATGCAAATCTTTTCTCTAGCATTCGGACTGATGTATTTATGCATACGTCCGCAGGGAATTTCCCGGCAAGATTTTAGTTTGTTTGCCTTTTTTTTTAGCAGAAGAATCATAAAAGAAGCAGTTTGATTCATTCTATGGAGCTATTTCTGCAGTGTGTTGTTTGTTTACACAGCATTGGATAGAATATAATGTATAGTTCAGTATACACATTGTACAACAGTAAACTAACAAAGTGTGTTCTTTGGAGATTAACTCGTGATTTGTTTTCTGATGAACTGAAGTGACTTGCTCCATTTCCCAAGAAATACTTTGCATAAACATGGTATACAGTGTACTCAAAAGCAGCGCAAGTTGTGATAGCTACTGATAACTAGCAGTTTTAAGGCAGTTATGCCACAAGTAATATTTATAAACTGCTGGTCAGTGGGGGTCTGACCCATTATATCTTCAACAATCTTGAGAATGGGGAGTGCTGTATCCCCATTGTGAATGCAGCCATGGGAAAAGTTACAGAACCCCTGGTGGATACAGAGGCACTAATGCTCATTTCACTTCAATAAGAAGGACAGAGTGAAAGGGAAGCGGTGGTGCATCTGCCTCTATCAGGAATTCAGCCACTTTTCCTACAGCTGCATTCAGCGGTCAGGCATCGATCAGCAATTTATCCTATGGATAGAGGATAAATATTGTTTGTGTCTTAACCCTTTGAGGCTATGGCCCCACATAGCGAGCCGCAGCAAAAAAGTGCTGCAGAAAAGGCCGCAGCAGGAACGCATTGCGTTTTCTTCTGCAGCACTTTTCACTGAAAGTCCACAGAGTTTTTTTCTGTAGACATTCTGTACCTGTTATATGTATATGGAAACCACCAGCATTTCTGTAGGTATAATTGACATCTTGCGATTTACAAAAACGCAACAGTTTTTAAAATCGCAGTATTTCCGCTGTAATTGCAGTATTTTTCTTCAATGTGTGGATGGGATTAGCCAGAATCCCATCCACTTTGCAGATACTGTAAAATGCTGCAGTTTTGGTCACGGCGTTGACACTATGTGGAGCCACAGCTTAAAAGTGGACCTTTCACCACCTCAGACAAGTCCAGCTCTTTGCATCATTTAATAGTCACTGCTCCACTAATTCCAACAGTTGGATTTTGTTTTGTCTAACTCTCATGATTCCTGAGCAATAATTTCAGTTACGGCTTATTCAACTGACCACAAAAATGGATGTGTGACGGACGTTTTAGCAATTTCCATCACACATTTGTTTTGACAACACATTGAATACAATGTGTTTATTCACACATTTCCATGGCCGTCAAAAAAACTGACATAGTGCATTGTAATTCATTGGTTCTATAATGGCCATGTGGATAATGGCTGTCCATGCATGGATACACAGGGTCCATGAAAAACAGCACAGCTGTGTGCATAGGACCTTAAGCTACATTCACACGACAGTGAATAATGGCAGTGTGACGTCAGTTTTTTTTAAAGGACGTCACACGGCAGCATTAATTTCAATGTTAGTGAATGGGGGCTACTCTCATGACCATTATTTTCATGGTCCATTGTCACAGACTGTCTACACATAGGTCACATCCTATTTTTGGTCGTTTTCTAGCCTTAATGCTGGTGCCTTGTATGCTTTTTGCTCTTTGCTGTCAGGAGGGCGGTGTCAGGCAGAAGCTGACAATGGGTGTGATTTTGAGCTCTGACACTGTCCACCTTTTAATAGGAGCTTTGAATCATGACCCCTTGTATGCTCCTGCCTGACACTGCCCACCCACAGTAGAGAGCCTAAGTAGACTATCAGGCACCAAAACTAATTGCATCAATTGCTCAGGAATGGTGGGGGCCAGAGAAAAAATTCCAACTACGAATCAGTGGATCAGTGCCTATTAACAGATGCTAAGAACCAGAGTTGGTGGAGGTGATGAAAGGAAACATTACATCTTCAGCCATGTATCAAGATATTATTGATGGTAATAGTGAGCTCAGACTTCTACCTAATTACTAAAACATAGTAACCAAGGTGATCAGCCTGTTTTTTTTTTTTTCATTGACTTCATTTGGAGATTTGATGGTGAGTAAATTAAAGCTGTTGGCGAATCACATTCCTATTGATATCAATACGGAAATCTTTGTGTGAAGCTGACAGGAGCTAAAGAGTTCTAATGTTCTTTCAATCTTAATTACATGTTAGGATATTTTCTAAAGGTGTACATACTCTAAGAAGTAATATTGACTGATCTTGATACACAGAAAATGTTCAACCAATCAATGGCCTGACCTAGTAAGTGACCTTAGCCAGTGATTGGCTGAATGGTACTTCCTGCATATTATAGTACAAAAACCAAGCACACAACCATTTAAAATAAATATATAGTTGTGGCAAAACGCGTGTCGGGGCATGTCTCTTCCTCCTCTCCAGAGAATACTTGGCTTTTCACTTTTGAGATGTAAGTTATCATTGCTGTTTCTTGTCCATGCTTACCTTTTTATAGTATCTCATGCATATTGTGCTGATTTTGGTTCTGGTATAGATTTTCTTATTCTTACTTTTACTACTGCTAGTGTATTTATTTGTATCTCTCTGAAGGGGTGTAGTCCTTTGTGCTTTTTCACCTAACTTTTCTGCATATATAACTTTTTATATGTGTATTTTAATAAATATGATATATTTATTTTTAATGGTTGTGTGCTTGGTTCTTGTGCTATAATATGAATTACCCTTGTGCACCATACTTGCAATGTGTGAAACTAGTCCTTATTGTGTGTATAGGTACAGGTGCATCTCAATAAATTAGAATATCTTTGAAACGGTCATTCATTTCAGTAATTCAGTAATACAATTCATAATCAGTGTCTTCCATGATTGTGTGTCCTACTGAACCAGACTGAGGGACCATTTAAAGGCTTAGGAAACCTTGGCAGGTGACACACTGAATTTATAATACTGAACTTTTTTACAATATTCAAATTTTCTTAGATTTGGGTTTTCATTACCTGTAATCCATAATCAACATTTACAAAAATAACACACTTGAAATAGAATACTCTGTGTGTAAAGAATCTAGAAAATATAGGAGGTCAATTTTTTAATTTCATTACTGAAAGAAATAAACATTTCAGAGATATTCTAATTTATTGAGATGCACCTGTACTTCCTGCATGTCAAACAGAAGCTAGAGAGAACTAACCTACAGAGGCTAGAGGGAACCTAAACATCAATGGAAAAGGATCAGTTTGGGATTGATGAGGGTAAGTAGCATTGTTATCTATTTTTCTGGGTTATGCTGATCATTAATTCAGGCAAAACGTTTGCCACAGAATATACGTTTCAGGTAGCCACACATTTGCCCCTCAGTCACAGTTTCCAATACTGGAAAGCTGGATTTTGAAAGTTATTACAATGTATCAAATATCAATGTGCAAATATCTTCATTGTCTAATATTGGAATTTTCTGACAATTTGGTTGATCTTTACTGAAGTTGTTCTACATGGACAATTATTCAGCTGCAGCATAGGTCAAGGGCATGCAGACACCACCCATTAGTCTAGGCAGCAGAAGTTTCTGATGGACAGTGCAGAAAGAGACCACTTTCCACAGGATAGATCTTCAGTATCTGGTTAGTGGAGGTCACTTGAACTATATACAATGTATGGAGCCGGAAGCAACACCTTTAAACAATATACTGTATGCAGTAAAACCACTTTGAAACAACTATTTAAGTTGCATTAAAATTGGTACTCCGGAGACAATGTCTAACATACAAAAGACGTAGGGGAACAGAAAGTCTGGCCATACAGGGGTTTCCCCATGAACAAACATTTATCAACTATCCACAGGACTGATGATAATTGTATGACTGAGGTAAGCAACCCGCTTTTAATGGAGCAGTGGTTATGCATATGCACCATTCTATTTTTATGGGATTGGCAGAAATAGCAGAGTATAGCCACAGATTTGACCAAGTTCTGTGCCTAAAGGGATATTCTCATCTCATGAAGTGATAGCATATGATGACCCATGAATGGTGGGAGCCCTACCTGTTTTTGTAAAAAGATGGAAAACCTGTTTCCCCTTACGTCCAACAGCAGCACAATATGGGGTATTTCTGCCCCTGTGTGCTGGTAGGACAGGTGGAACTTTTAATTAACATAATTAATTTAAGCTGTATCCCCCTATAAGAGGTGAGAGAGACCTTCCCCCACTGTGTTTTTTTCTGACCTGTGTGTGGACAGGAGCGGGAGGTATCTCATATCTCCCTGTAGAAGGTACTTACCTTAGATGGCTTCTTTCTACTTTCTTCAATCTTCTTTCCTCGGGCTCCTCTGTGCACTGCTTCAGAGCGGGCCCGTCCAGTCTAGCCGCAATTTCCGCTCTCATATTGTGTGGCTCCGGTGTTACCTCGCGCGGTACCTGGTTATGTCCACCACAAATATTATCCCCCTGTTCCCTTCTCTCTTGGGATAGGGTTATAAGGGTGAATATTCTCCCTTTTCGGGGCTGATATTCCCTTCCCTCTTTGGGAGCTCCTGTAGCGGGTACGGCCGGCCGGAACCTTATTATGGTAAGTATGTTTTCCGGCTGGCACGTATTTCTGGTGCACCCGCGTCACTTCCGGTTTCGTAGTTTGCGAGAAGGGATCCTAAAAAGAGTTATCTCCGCAACTTATTCTTTTCTCAGAAGCAGTAGCTTCTTTACTGTGTTTGAATGTCTAGGATTCTCCCCTGTCTTCTCTTTTTGACACTCTAAGGGATTTGCCGTCGCTCCTCCTTCTTCAACCCCTCCCCTTCCCTTCCTCCCTCTATTTAGTCCAGGTACCCAGGTTCGGCAATGACTTGTCTTTGGTCAAGTCCCTTGCTGCCTGTTCCTGTGGACGGTTGCTGCTACTGTTCCTTCATATCTCCTACAGGATTGCTTTAAAATTTAAAGCAACATGGTGCTTACAAAAAAAAAAAAATGCTTCTGCATTTTAACTTTTTTTATTTCTTTTAGATGTCTTCTTTCTCTTTCTGAGGGTGAGGATGTACCCAGAAAAAAGAGTTCAGCTAAGCGCAAGCATCTCACTTGCAAGGATTGTGATACTCCCCTTCCTGACGGGTATGAGTATCCCCATTGTCATCAGTGTCGCGGTCCTCCTCCTGAAGAGCCTTCTATTCGGGACGTCATTTCCTGGGTAAAAGAATATGTGGAAGACTCTATGAAAGAGGTCAAAGATTCGATCTCACAGATTGCCAAAAAACCACGCATTGACAGCCATTCTCACTCAGTGGATCCCTCTGAGGTGGATTTTCATGTCCTAGACGAAACTCATTCTTCTTCTGATGATGTTGAGAGGTTTAGCAGTCCTCTCTTTCCACTAGAGAAAATACCAAAACTGCTTAAGTCCATCCGGTCAGGCGATCGTGATATTGACCCAGGGGAAGCCTCATGTTCCACTCATAGGAGACCAAGGTCCTTCCAAGTGGATCCTACTCTGGAGAAAGCTACGGCTATAGAGTGGAAGCATCCAGACAAGCCTTTTTTCCTATCCAGGAGGTTCAGGACCCTCTTTCCCATTTCCGAGGTTCAGCAGGATTGCTGGGGTCCCCCACCCAAAGTGGACATGGCTGTAGCCAAACTGTCTCGTTGTACTGTTGTACCTGTGGATGATGGCTCTAATTTGTAAGATCCCATGCATTTTCGCACGGAATGTATGCTTAGGAGGGCCTACTCTGCTGTCTTGGCCCAAACCTCAGCCTAAACTTGAAAAAGACATCGATACTGGAGTCTCCAGAGATAACCTCTTGTCTTTTTTGAATTCCATTTCTCTAGCGGCCAACTTTCTCACCGAGGCATCTCTCCATCAGGTAAAATTAGCCGCCAAGTCCATGGCTCTTTCTACAGCCGCTAGAAGAACCCTTAGGCTGAAGCCTTGGAGGGCGGACAACATGTCTAAATATAACATTTGTTCCCTCCCCTTTGAGTCGGGCAGACTCTTCGGTAAGGGGCTCGATGACATCATGGAGGGCTTAGCAGAGGGGGAAGTGTCTTCCTCAATCTTTTAGAGGCAAGCCTAGACCCCCTGGTCGTGGCAATGGGTTCCATCACCAGTCCCAATTCAGACCTCAGTTTCAGAGGCATTCAGGGTATCAGGCTAGAATCTCTGGTCGTGGATTCCCCAGGCGGGGGAAAAAGAAGAAATCTGATTTTTGACATTTTTACCGGTCGGAGGTCGCTTCTCCTATTTTCTCCCCCGCATGGCAAAAGTTCATCCAGGACCCTTGGGTCCTACAAGTCATACAATAGGGTTACATTTATAGATTTTGGTTCCCTTTCTCGAGACAAGTTTATAAAAACCCGCTCTGTCCGCTCCAAGACAGTTGGTTCTAGAGAGATCCATTCAGGAATATCTAAACAAAGGTGCTTTGGAACCGGTTCCCCTCCTAGAAGAGGGTTTCGGGGTCTATTGTCCAGTCTTTCTGGTGCCAAAGCCATCAGGGGACTGGAGAATGATCATAGGTCTAAGGTTCCTAAACCAATTTATCCGAAAGAAACAGTTTCGTATGGAGACCATAAGATCGGTAGTTGCCTTTCTTCAGCCCGGCGATTTCATTGTCACCTTGGACTTGAAGGATGCTTATATACATATCCCGGTGTATTTTCCTCACAGAAGATACCTGAGGATTGCAGTAGAGATGGCCGGCCTGACCTGGCATTTTCAATTCATGGCACTATCCTTCGGCATTTCCTCAGCCCCCCACCCCTTTACCAAGGTAGTGGCTCCGGTAGCTGTGGCACTCAGACACCAGGGTCTGTTTCTTGTGCCATATCTGGATGACTGGCTAATAAAGGCCCATTCAGAAAACATTTTGCTTCATCACCTACAGTTGACCGTAGTATTTATCCAGAGGTTAGGCTAGATCATAAATTGGGAAAAGTCGGATGTCAAGCCCTCCAGACGGAAAAAGTTCCTAGGCTTCATTCTAGACTCCGACCACATGACAGTTTCCTTGCCTCCTCTAAGGAAGGAAAAGATCATCAAGGCAACTCATTATCTATATCTAATCCAGCGGGTTTCCATCAAAACAGCAATGAAGGTTCTGGGTCTCATGTCAGCGTCTGCAGATGCAGTACCTTGGGCCCTATGGCATATGCACCCCCTCCAGAAGGAGATTCTGGAAGTTTGGAACCACAGCCCGCTGGGTCTGGACAAGAGTTTTCACCTCTCCTACAAAGTCCGTCTTGCCCTCAGTTGGGGGTTCCATCTCAAAGACGGAATGTCCACAGTCCAGAGAGACTGTACTCTGTTGACCACCGATGCATCCCTCTCCGGTTGGGGAGTGCATCAAGAAGATTTTTCCACAAAAGGAACTTGGAATTGGTTAGAGAAAACCATGTCATCCAATTGGCGAGAACTCAGAGCGGTACATCTGGCTCTCCTTCATTTCTCTCCCCTTCTTATCGGGAAGGCAGTAAAAGTTTGTTCAGACAACATGACGACGGTTCTGTATCTAAACAAACAAGGAGGCACCTGGTCCCCATCCCTTCTCAGGGAAACAAACCGTATTTTTTCTTGGGCAGAGAAAAATCTGACCCATCTTTCCGCCGTGCACACCAGAGGTTCTCTTAACACACTAGCGGACTGGTTGAGTTGGGGCCTCAAGGTATCAGGAGAGTGGTCCCTCAATCAGGAGATTTTTCATCAGATCACTCTGAAATGGTGTCTCCCGGAAGTAGATCTCAAGACCACCAGACTCAACGCCAAGGTGGAAAGGTTCTGTTCCCTATATCAGGAGGACAATCCCTTAGCAGTGGATGCCCTGTCTATTCCCTGGAGGTTCAGGCTGGCATGCATCTTCCCTCCACTTTCCATGATACCAAGGGTATTGATGAAAGTAAGACAGGACCAAGCCAAGGTAATTGCCATCATACCATTTTGGCCGAAAAGAGCTTGGTTTTCCCAACTCATTCAGATAAGTCGAGGGATTTATTGGAGGCTTCCCCTAATCCAGAACCTGGTGGTTCAAGGGAATCAAAACTGCCAGGATCTGAGAAGACTCAACTTGACAGCCTGGAAGTTGACCAGTCAATCTAGAGGACTATCTGAGGCCATCCTGAAAACTCTATCCTGTTCTAGAGCCGCGTCCACGACTAGGAGTTACCAGAGGATAAGTGACATCTTCAGAGCCTTGTGCTCCAACAATGAGGTTACTAGCTCAGATCCTTCTACGGAGATTCTCCTAAATTTTCTTCAGGATGGTCTAGACAAAGGTCTTACTGACATTAAAGGTCCATGTGGCCGCCCTTTCCACCTGTTTGGGCAGGCGTCTATCTCAGGATCCTTTGATTTCTAGGAACCTAAAGGGTGTTTCAAGGTTAAGACCCTCTGTATATGCTCCCATTCCTCAGTGGGACCTCTCTACAGTCCTTTCGGGTCTATGTGGACCTCCTTTTGAACCCCTCGAAGAGGTGGAGTTCAAATTCTTAGTTTATAAAACCACTTTTTTACTAGCCATTACCTCCGCCAAAAGAGTGGGCGAGTTACAGGCTCTATCAGCTGTAGATCCTTACATCTCCTTTTTTCCTGACAGAGTCCAGTTGAGGTTTCTTCCTGGTTTTACTCCCAAGGTGCCTTCCTGTTCCAACATTAATCAGGTAATCTCCTTACCAGCTTTCTTTCCTTCCCCCTCTTCTGAGGAGGAAAAGAAACTTCACACTTTGGATCTTGTAAGATGCCTTTGTATCTACTTACTGCGTACAGGTCCCCTTAGAAGGTCAGAAAACCTTCTGATAAACTACTGTGGTAGAAACAAGGGTTCGAAGGCATCAAAACGTTCCTTGGCAAGATAGATAAAAGAGGCAATAAGAGTATCTTTTTCCTCTCAGGGGTTATCACCTCCTGATTTTGTGAGAGCTCATTTGACTAGGTCCATCTCTACCTCTTGGGCAGAAAGTCTCTCTGTTCCTCTGGATCAGATTTGTGCCGCCGTGTCCTGAGGTTCTCAATTGACTTTTGTGAAACACAACATACTAGATATGCGTTGCTCAGAGGCCACCGCCTTTGGGCATTCAGTTTTGAGTGCTATATGTCGAGGGGGCCCTCCCTAATGGTTTTCTCGCTACATCCTCATATTGTGCTGTTGCTGGACGTAAGGGGAATCGTTGATTATATGGATAATCTGTCTTCCCTTAGTCCGAACAGCAGCACAAGTTTTCCCTCCCTTAGCTAAGGTTGTTAATTTCCAGTATATTTTTCTTTCTCTATAACTGACAGAATGGTGGAATTTCTCTCTCACCTCTTATAGGGGATACAGCTTAAATTTATTATGTTAATTAAAATTTCCACCTGTCCTACCAGCACACAGGGGCAGAAATACCCCATATTGTGCTGCTGTTTGGACGTAAGGGAAAACATATTATCCATATAATCAGCGATTAAACTGCACTTATCTTTTTATCTGACTTTGAGAAACCCCAAACATTGTAGGACAGTTTCAAATGAATGAAGGCTTTCTTGAGTCCTATGTAAATGAATGGGACCTGAGCTCCAAAAGTGCAGCTTCTGGCTCCATACACTGTGTGGATATCAGCTGGTCAGTGTTAGTGCTGGGTATCAAGATCCCCACAGATATGATATTGATTTCCTATCCTAAGGCCATCAATATCTATTCTTGAACAACCCCTTTAAATAGATATGACTGGACAACCCCTTCATAACAGTTCAAAGGCCTGTACACTGCTTCCACAATAATTCAAACTGAGCTCACAGCCTGAAAGGCTGCATACAGAGCTTATATTTCTCTGTGCCAAAAACCTGGAAATTTCAACAGGTACACCTCTCAAGTTGGAGCCCACCAAAATTTAGTAGATGCCCCATTTAAGGCTGGGGTCCCATGTAGCGTGAACAGCGTGATGCCACGGCAAAAAATGCAGCATTTCACAGTACCTGCAAAGTGGATAGGATTCTGACTTGATGCATCCACACAGTGTAGAAAAATGTCCGCAGTGGAAATGCTGTGATTTTAAAAACTGTTGCATTTTTAGAAATCGCAGCATGAAACGCTGGCATTTTCCATATAGGCATAATAGGAAAAGAAAGTTTTCCTCTGCGGACATTTTTTTTTCGCGGTACTTTTTGGCTGTGGCTCACTATGTGGGGCCTTATCCTAAATATATCTCACAACTGATGCATTTTATAAGGTTTCCATCTGTCAACTTGTCAGAAATAGCAAATGAGGTGGCAAAGAAAAGACCATAATATTTAACTACAGTATTTAGGAAATCATGGATTAGTCCAGAGCAGGTACAAAATGTCCATTGAACAGTTTGTCATCAGACTGCTTGCTTGTTTATTGGCACACTGTGCAATGACAAATGCTGTCACCTCTTTATTGATAATCCAGCTGGTAAGACAAATCATACAGATATGAGAAGAATGTACCATAGAACATATTAATTTGTTATTGCCAAAGAGGAAATACAAGGAATCTGTGGGAGGATAGTGGCATGCAATTGAACAGATGTTGAGCTTGCTCTGAATAGAGAATAAATATGGTATATTAAATATTCACAACAGTGAGGACTTTTATATCTATATCAGAACGATCTGTATCTAATGCTCACTGTAGCGTTTCTCTAAAAAGTAGAAAATTAAATAGGTTAAGAAGAAAATAGCATAACAATGTAGGTTGTATTTCATCCTAGCATATAATCTAAGCTACAGTCTGCAGGTACAATTTATAGTAGTAAACAGACTAGCAAGTAATCTTATGTCAGAATTTAATATTGCATACATAAAAGTGCACTATATGCTATGTGTGTTGGCAGGGAATGGGAACATTCTTGCTAGATTAGGGTCTGGAAACCTATACAGTCATATGAAAAAGTTTGGGCACCCCTATTAATCTTAATCATTTTTAGTTCTAAATATTTGGGTGTTTGCAACAGCCATTTCAATTTGATATATCTAATAACTGATGGACACAGTAATATTTCAGGATTGAAATGAGGTTTATTGTACTAACAGAAAATGCATTAAACCAAAATTTGACCGGTGCAAAAATTTGGGTATCCTTATCATTTTATTGATTTGAATACTCCTAACTACTTTTTACTGACTTACTGAAGCACAAAATTGGTTTTGTAACCTCACTGAGCTTTGAACTTCATAGCCAGGTGTATCCAATCATGAGAAAAGGTATTTAAGGTGGCCAATTGCAAGTTGTTCTCCTATTTGAATCTCCTCTGAAGAGTGGCATCATGGGCTCCTCAAAACAACTCTCAAATGATCTGAAAACAAAGATTGTTCAATATAGTTGTTCAGGGGAAGGATACAAAAAGTTGTCTCAGAGATTTAACCTGTCAGTTTCCACTGTGAGGAACATAGTAAGGAAATGGAAGACCACAGGGACAGTTCTTGTTAAGCCCAGAAGTGGCAGGCCAAGAAAAATATCAGAAAGGCAGAGAAGAAGAATGGTGAGAACAGTCAAGGACAAACCACAGACCACCTCCAAAGAGCTGCAGCATCATCTTGCTGCAGATTGTGTCACTGTGCATCGGTCAACAATACAGCACACTTTGCACAAGGAGAAGCTGTATGGGAGAGTGATGCGAAAGAAGCCATTTCTGAAAGCACGCCACAAACAGAGTCGCCTGAGGAATGCAAAAGCACATTTGGAAAAGCCAGCTTCATTTTGGAAGAAGGTCCTGTGGACTGATGAAACAAAGATTGAGTTGTTTGGTCATACAAAAAGGCGTTATGCATGGCGTCAAAAAAACACAGCATTCCAAGAAAAACACTTGCTACCCACTGTAAAATTTGGTGGAGGTTCCATCATGCTTTGGGGCTGTGTGGCCAATGCTGGCACCGGGAATCTTGTTAAAGTTGAGGGTCGCATGGATTCAACTCAGTATCAGCAGATTCTTGAGAATAATGTACAAGAATCAGTGACGAATTTGAAGTTACGCCGGGGATGGATATTTCAGCAAGACAATGATCCAAAACACAGCTCCAAATCTACTCAGGCATTCATGCAGAGGAACAATTACAATGTTCTGGAATGGCCATCCCAGTCCCCAGACCTGAATATCATTGAACATCTGTGGGATAATTTGAAGCGGGCTGTCCATGCTCGGCGACCATCAAACTTAACTGAACTGGAATTGTTTTGTAAAGAGGAATGGTCAAAAATACCTTCATCCAGGATCCAGGAACAGATTAAAAGCTACAGGAAGCGACTAGAGGCTGTTATTTTTGCAAAAGGAGGATCTACTAAATATTAATGTCACTTTTCTGTTGAGGTGCCCATACTTTTGCACAGGTCAAATTTTGGTTTAATGCATATTGCACATTTTCTGTTAGTACAATAAACCTCATTTCAATCCTGAAATATTACTGTGTCCATCAGTTATTTGATATATCAAATTGAAATGGCTGTTGCAAACACCCAAATATTTAGAACTAAAAATGATTAAGATTAATAGGGGTGCCCAAACTTTTTCATATGACTGTATAACCCTAATGTCTCTAAACTGAGAGAAATTCCCAGATTTCATACAACTGTAGCAAACTTTTAGCAGTGTATTATGAGTTTCAATTTATAGGACCTGTCACTTGAAAGAAACTGAGCTACAGTAACCAGATACGGCCACAACACAATGTATGGATCTGTGCCTGTTCTCAGTGCACCCTTTCAAACTGCAGAAGCGATAGAAGTTGAACCCCCAGAATCTAATATTAATGGCCTATCCTAAGAATATTAGTTTCCCAGAAAAGCACTTTAAGGACGGGGACCCACGTGACGTTTTACAGTGCCTGCAAAGTGGATGGGATTCTATCCCATCCACCCATTGTAGAAAAATACCCGCAGCAGAAATGTTGCGATTTCCAAAACTATTGTAGTTTTAGAAATTGCAGCATGTCAATTATATCTATGGAAACACTGGCGGTTTCCCTATAGGTACAATTGAAGCAGAATGTCCACAGGAAAAAACTCTGCACATTTTCTGTGAAAAGCACTGTGGGAAAAAAAACCACGATGCGCTTCCGCCACGGTTTTTCCTGAAACAATTTTTTGCTGCTGCCCTCTACGTGCGGCCTTAGCCTAAAGAAGTAGTAAAGAAAACCCCCTTTTGTTCATTCTTACACCATTGACCTGATTGTCTGTCGCTCTCCAGGCTTCTTTCATGTATACAGTACAGCACTTATATACCTACAATCTGGCTTCTCTTCAGCTCCTGATCAAACTCCATATTGGCTTTTATATTTCTCTTCCTCTTTGCTATGTTATCAATCTCATGATACATTAGCACAGCATCACACAGATAACTAGAGGCTGTACTATATCTACCTGTTGGTGGGCGGTGCAATTATCCTTTGCTCTCTATTCTTTTTAGGGGAGGACACAGGCAGCTGAGGACCCTTGTGCAAGAAAAGTTATGGGTTTTCCATATCTAGAGCACCTGTTATACGTAGGGTGGTTTAGCCGTGAGCTCCTTCATTTTAACCGTGTAACAGGAGGTGTCTATTCACCAGGAGTAGTGATATAAGTGAAAGTCTGAATTTTTATTCTTATCATTAGCTCTTGTTGATTTTAACAGGTCAGAATGAAATCACATTAAATAGTAATGATACGTCACTTGGTATTGATATGAAGAGGTGCCCGGAGAGGATATACTGTATCTATCCATGCATAAATCAAAACAAAAACTCTGGCACTCATAAAGATGCTGAATCACTCCAAATTTATTGAATCCGTATAGATCAAAACGTTTTAGTCAATACATTATGACCTTCATCAGTTATAGTATATAGAAAATTTATACAATACAAAATTTTAGATCAAAAATAATGAAATCAAGAAAAATAAAGAAAAATAAAATCCAACAAAAGAAAACAAGTTTTCCAAACATAAATCTCTAACTAGAACAACAAAATGTGTCTATATGTACACATATATACACATACATGTATACATACAAACACATATACACATGGTGGACAAAAAAACCTATACAATCTTAAGGAACTGTGGTAAATGGAGCAGCATGATAGTAAGGTTACTATCACCTTACTACCATACTGCTCCATTTACCACAATACGGTAAGATTATATAGGTTTTTTTACTGTTTTTATATTGCAGACTATACCTATTGTTTATATTAGGAAGCTGGGCACCAGGCCTCAAGTCCTAGCAACATTGTATCCTGATATTCCCTGATAGATTATGTGCTCTTATCTTGGAACCTTTCTGTATATTGTAGTCACATGATGTCCACCATGTGTGTATGTGTATGTGTTTGTATGTATACATGTATGTATATGTGTATGTGTATATATGTGTACATATACAGTGGGTACGGAAAGTATTCAGACCCCTTGTAAGGGAATTGCCAGTAGAGCAATTCCCCAGTGCTGCTGCAGAACCCTGGAGGGAGGGGCACAACAAGACAGTGAGCCCTAAAGCTGAACCCCCCCGCTGTCCCTGGCTAGCTTGTCCAATCTGTCCTAGGCGACAGCTCGCAATCGGTTGATCAGTCCCTTCCTAATATAAGTGACAAACAGAACAGAACAAGACAAAACAACACAGAAGCAGAGTCAGCAAGCCAAGGGGTCGGTAACAATCGAGCAATGCAGTACCAAAACGAATCCAAGAGAGTAGTCACAGGGGAAGCCAAAGGGCAGAAGTCAGAAATACAACAATAGCAGAAAAGGAGCTAGCAGGGACAAGTCAAAAGACAGAATCAATAGCCAGCACCCATGTGAGGGCTGACAACCTGTTTATAGAAAGTCAGGACCTGCCCCAGACTGGATTGGTAAACAGGCTGTCAATCACACAGGCAAGGCTGAGATTAACTATAGAGAAGCCGAAAGAAACAAGGTGCTGAGACGGGTGTGGCAGAAAATCAATTACATAGTCTAGAACAGTGTTCAGACTGAGCAACAAGAATCTTAAACAAGGAATCAAACTGAGCACGCCTCCTGCGACGCCGCATGCGGGCGGAGGGTGATGCAGAGACCCGAACAGGCAGAGACGTTACACCCCTTTAAATTTTTCACTCTTTGTTTCATTGCAGCCATTTGCTAAAAGCAAAAAAGTTCATTTTATTTCTCATTAATGTACACTCAGCACCCCATCTTGACAGAAAAAAAAAAACAGAAATGTAGATATTTTTGCTAATTTATTAAAAAAGAAAAACTGAAATATCACATGGTCATAAGTATTCAGACCCTTTGCTGTGACACTCATATTTAAATCACATGCTGTCCATTTTCTTCTGATCCTCCTTGAGATGGTTCTACTCCTTCATTGGAGTTCAGCTGTGTTTAATTAAACTGATTAGACTTGATTAAGAAAGGCACACACCTGTCTATATAAGACCTCACAGCTCACTATGCATGTCGGAACAAATGAGAATTATGAGGTCAAAGGAACTGCCCAAGGAGCTCAGAGACAGAATTGCAGCAAGGCACAGATCTGGCCAAGGTTACAAAAGAATTTCTCCAGCACTCAAGGTTCCTAAGAGCACAGTGGCCTCCATAATCCTTCAATGGAAGAAGTTTGGGACGACCAGAATTCTTCCTAGACCTGGCCGTCAGGCCAAACTGAGCAATCTTGGGAGAAGAGCCTTGGTGAGAGAGGTAAAGAAGAACCCAAAGATCACTGTGGCTGAGCTCCAGAGATGCAGTAGGGAGATGGGAGAAAGTTCCACAAAGTCAACTATCACTGCAGCCCTCCAACAGTCGGGGCTTTATGGCAGAGTGGCCCGAAGGAAGCCTCTCCTCAGTGCAAGACATATGAAAGCCCGCATAGAGTTTGCCAAAAAACACATGAAGGACTCCCAGACTATGAGAAATAAGATTCTCTGGTCTGATGAGACGAATATTGAACTTTTTGGTGTTAATTCTAAGCGGTATGTGTGGAGAAAATCAGGCACTGCTCATCACCTGCCCAATACAATCCCAACAGTGAAACATGGTGGTGGCAGAATCATGCTATGGGGGTGTTTTCAGCTGCAGGGACAGGACGACTGGTTGCAATTGAAGGAAAGATGAATGCGGCCAAGTACAGAGATATCCTGGAAGAAAACCTCTTCCAGAGTGCTCTGGATCTCAGATTGGGCCGAAGGTTCACCTTCCAACAAGACAATGACTCTAAGCACAAAGATAAAATAACAAAGGAGTGGCTTCGGAATAACTCTGTGACCATTCTTGACTGGCCCAGCCAGAGCTCTGACCTCAAGCCAATTGAGCATCTCTGGAGAGACCTGAAAATGGCTGTCCACCAACGTTCACCCATCCAACCTGACAGAACTGGAGAGGATCTGCAAGGAAGAATGGCAGAGGATCCCCAAATCCAGATGTGAAAAACTTGTTGCATCATTCCCAAGAAGACTCATGGATGTACTAGTTCAAAAGGGTGCGTCTACTTAATACTGAGCAAAGGGTCTGATATTTCAGTTTTTATTTTTTAATTAATTTGCAAGCATATCTACATTTCTTGTTTTTTTATGTCAAGATGGAGTAAATAAAATGAACTTTTTTTGCTTTTAGCAAATGGCTGCAATGAAACAAAGAGTGAAAAATTTAAAGGGGTCTGAATACTTTACGTACCCACTGTAGACATATTTTGCTGTTCCAGTTAGAGATTTATGTTTGGAAAACTTGTTGGATTTTATTTTTTTTTATTTTTCTTGATTTCATTATTTTTGATCTAAAATTTTGTATTGTATAAATTTTCTAGATAACTGATGAAGGTCATTATGTATTGACCAAAACGTTTTGATCTAAATGGATTCAATAAATTTGGAGTGATTCAGCATCTTTATGAGTGCCAGAGTTTTTGTTTTGAGAATAAAATCACATGACCACAACGGAATAGGTGAATTCAGATAGAAATGGATAACTAAATAAGTTATTGTTAATAATTAAATAAATAAATATAATCATTATTATAATCAAATTATACGTTATATATTGAACAATTAGGTAAATAATGATTAAAAAAATAGCTTCTTTAGGCCGTAGCAACATATAGCGTAAACGTCAGATTTTACAGTCTCTGCAAAATGGATGTAATTCTAACAAATCCCATCTACACACTGTGGAAAAGTATGCGCAGCAGACACGCTGCGATTTCCAGAACCGTTACCGTTTTGGAAATCGCAGCATGTCAATTATACCTACAGAAATGCCGGTGGTTTCCCTATAGTTATAATTAGAGATGTGCGAATTTTTCAAAAATTCGATTCGGCTGGTTCGCCGAATTTTCCGAAACTATTCGATTCAAATTCATTTGCGGCTAATCATGTTAAAAAACAGCTATTTCCTGGCTGCAGAGAGCCTGTATAGTGGTGTAGAACACTGTGCCTTGCAGGAACATGCATAGGGAGTCTGCTGTGGTAGTCAAACAATACTGTGAGTTAGTATGACACGCACGTGACAGGCGTCGCTCTTAGAACCACTGCACACTTCACTTATTTGGCCAGTTACGGGGCCAAAACTGACCAACTAACTCAAATGTGAACACAGCCTTACAGGTCCATGTTAGTGCCAGGTATAAAGAACCGTGCAGAGGCCCAACATCCTACTGTAGTGTGAAAGAGCTCACTCCTTTTACAC
The DNA here is from genome assembly GCA_947044405.1 of Leptodactylus fallax. Classification (NCBI taxonomy): domain Eukaryota; kingdom Metazoa; phylum Chordata; class Amphibia; order Anura; family Leptodactylidae; genus Leptodactylus; species Leptodactylus fallax. The sequence continues at coordinate 4,355,719 of CAMRHE010000097.1, forward strand.
CGTCATCTGCTGATTCCACATAGATGTCTACAGAACCTGTTCTATTAAACATTTATACAAGTAGAGCCCCTCTGACAGAGTGGAGAGGGTGTCAGCAGTAAGTTTGTGTTGAAGTCACTGATTGTTTTGCCCTTCCTCTGATCCGTCAGAACAATAACCCCCCCAAAAAACAGATCCTGTCTGTTGAGCATCTGCCTTCACTCGGTCAGCATTTGGTCAGTAATCCATCAGTATTGCTGATGGCAAAAAAAAAAAAAAAAAAACAGGAGTGGATCCAAAACAGAGATGACACGTGAATGGAATATTTGCATGTCTTCTGTGTTTTGTACCCACTCCTGCTTTTGGCTACCAAATCATAAGCCAATTCTGATGGGACCATACAGGCCTTACAGTTGCTACATAGACAGGATCCGTTGTGCATCTCATTTTTCCTTCCTTCTGACAGATCAGAAGAAGGGTCAAATAAATGATGAGATATCAACCAAGCCAAAAAGGCAAAATAGTGGTCCAGTCATGGAGTGGGGAGGGTGGGAACAGCATGAGAAGTGACATAGTGTTGAGGTAGCAGCAGCATGAGGAGGCCACAGAGTGGCAAGGTGACAAAGTGGAGGCAGCAGCATGAGGAGGCCATAGAGTGACCCGGTGACAGAGTGGGGAGGTACCCGCTGACAACGGTGGCTGTAAGAAGGAGCACTTGGCATCAGGCAGTTGGCAGCATCAGAATAGTAGCTGAAGCAAGGAGCCAGAAGAAACATGTCTCTTTTGTCAAGTTTTTGGTGAGGAAGCATGGATGATTTAATCTGATGCATCAGGCATTGGTGGGTGGAAATCCTGGCTGATCCAAGCCTGATTCATCTTGACAAAGGTCAGTCTCTCCACATTTTGGGTGGACAGACCAGTTCTCCTTGGGGTAACTATGGACCCCACCGCACCACAAATCCAGTTTGGCTGCCCAGTAGTCCAGCAGATCTTCGATGACGGGTGGCAGGGTGCACTCCAAGTATGCCACCACCTGCTGGTTCAGGTTCTGTTCTATGTCTAGCTGCTGGTGACTAGTTTCTTCACTATGCGAGTGAAAAAAGCTGCTCATCAGTGACTCTAGGCTCAAGTTGCTGCTGATAGAGCTGATACTGCTCCTGCCACCCCCCCCCCCCACAGCAGCCATGGCAGTGCAAGGTGAGCGCCCAGGCCTCCCCGATCGGACCTGTGAGAGGATGGACGATGGTGCAGATAGGTAGCGACCAACTTGCTACATAAGATGTCTCTATAGGAGTTCAGTTTGTCCTCCCTCTCAGCGTGTATAAAAAAGGCCCCCATTTTTGACCTGTAGCGAGGGTCTAACATGATGGAGAGCCAGTAGTTATCTCTCTGCTGAATGGTGACAATTTGGCTGTCACTACGTAAGCAGGTAAGCATGCATCAGGCCATTTGTGCAAGTGGCTCGGAGGGACTCCCTGCATCCATCTCCACTGCATATTGATACGGTGTCTGGGTCATCTGCCTCGTCTTCCTCATCTCCCTCTTGCTCTTCTGGCTGCTCCTGCTCTCCTGTCACCTGTGTAGAAAAACTACCCATTTTGCTAAACATTGCTTGTGCTCCAATGTCCTCCTCCTTCTCCAGTTCAGCCCTCACAGGGCTCATGTTTCCGTGAGATGTAGGCAACACGTCTCCAGTCCCCTGACCAGCCAGATTTACCAGCATCTTTTCCAGGATATGAATCAGTGGAATGATGTTGTTCATCCCGTAGTCCTGGCGACTGACAAATAAAGTGGCCTCCTCAAAGGGCACAAGCAAATGTCAGGTGTCACGCATGAGCTGCCACTGGCTAACATTGAAGTTACACAGGGGAGTACCTCAGTCTGCTTGGTTTATCAGGAAATTGTTTATGGCCTCTCTCTGTTCGTACAGTCGGTCTAACATATGGAGGATGGAATTCCAATGGGTGGAAACGTCGCATATCAGCCTATGTTGGGGGACGTCGGTCTGCTGCTGCAGCTCAAGGAGGGTGTGCTTGGTGATGTATAAGTGGCTGAAGTGCATGCAAAGTTTCCTGGCCATTTTTAAGATGTCTTGTATATGGGTGGAAGTCAAAAGGAAATGCTTAACAACCAGATTGAACATGTGCACCGGGGGGCGTGGCTAGCGCGAGTACAGAGCGGCAGCATGTGAGCTGAGCTCCGACGAGGACTCCTATAATCCTGCCGATATCCTGCTTGTGTCCGGGCTCTGGTGACCGCTGAACACCCCATCTTCTCCTGCGCTTCTCCTGCGCGGGTCTTCGGTCTGGTGGCTGTCCTGAACATCGCGGCGGCTGTGTCGGGCGGTGGAGATCCGTGCGGGCGGTGAGCTGCGGTGGCCATCTTGCCCGCGTGGTGGGCCTGCGGTGACTGGCTGTGTAGCTTGCCTGGGCTCTGCGGTGGAGCGTTGGGTGACAGGGGACTGGGGCTGCCGGCCTGGGTGCCCTGGGCCTCTACTTTGGGGTACCTACCTACAGAAACAAACTGGCCCTCTGATAACACCTCCTGGCAGCTGATGTGCCATATCTTGGTCCTCTGCTACTATCTACAGGTTGTATTGTGGACATTGCTAGATATAGTCCCTCTGATAACACCTACTGGCCAGCATGGTAGATGCCACTATGGACTGACCCTCTGATAACACCTATTGGCTGCTTTGTCTGGCGAGTGAGTGCTGTATCCTGATCCTCTGTTACTATCTATTGGCCGCATCGTGGACACTGCTGGGGGCTGTCCCTCTGATAACACCTGTTGGCTGCATGGTGGATGCCGCTATAGCCTGACCCTCTGATAACACCTATTGGCTGCTTTGTCTGGCGAGTGAGTACTGTATCCTGACCCTCTGTGGCTGTCTATTGGCTACATAGTGGACGCTGCTGGGAGCTGCTCCTCTGATAACACCTACTGGCCGTGTGGTGGATGCTGTTGCAGACTGACTCTCGGATGGCACCTATTCGCTGTTTTGTCTGGCAAGTCAATACTGTATCCTGATCCTCTGTTACTATCTATTGGCCGCATTGTGGACACTGCTGGGGGCCGTCCCTCTGATAACACCTGTTGGCTGCATGGTGGATGCCGCTATAGCCTGACCCTCTGATAACACCTATTGGCTGATTTATCTGGCTATTGAGTACTGCATCCTAATCCTCTGATACTACCTACTGGCTGCTTGGTGGTCACTGTTGTTGTCTTGCCATGAGTCGCCAGTCTAAAGGATCGGCTTCTGAGCGTCTCCGGGGATTTGCCAGGGAGCAGCTGCAGCGCAGCCCGTCGGCACTGGATCCACCGTCGGCGGCATCTCCTGCTGAGGACGCGGAGCCCACGTTGCGACAGGTCACGACTCAGTTGCTTGAGGCGATCCAGTCCAGCACCTCGTCCCTCACAGGTAAAATTGAGGAAGTCAAGATTGATGTGGGCCTTTTGCGTCAAGATTTTCAGACCTTACGGGGTCGAGTGAAGGAGGTGGAGGATCGCATCTCTCTCTTAGAGGATAATTCAGCCCCAGTACCGGCGAGGCTTACTGAACTGGAGAGATCGGCTGAGTTGTGGACACAGAGATCGGATGATCTTGAGAACAGACTCCGTCGCAATAACCTGCGTATTCTTGGCTTGCCGGAACAGTCAGAAGGGGCTAATCCGTGTGAGTTTATGGAGAGGTGGTTGAAAGAAACCCTACCGGAGGCCAAGTTTTCTCCTGCCTTTGCCGTGGAAAGGGCCCATCGAGTTCCTGCCAGACCGCCCCCTCAGGGTGCCCCTCCGAGGCCGCTGTTGGCCCGTCTTCTCAGCAGTGGGGATCGAGATGCAGCGCTGCGGGCAGCACGTCAACTTGGAGAGATTAAATTCAACAGTTCATCCATCTCCATTTTTCCTGACTTTTCTGCGGCACTACAGAAGACCCGTGCCACTTTCGTCAATGTCAAGCGTCGACTGCGGGAAAGTTCCATTCATTACTCCATGGCTTATCCTGCTCGGCTCCGTGTGATCCATGAGGAGAGGGTTATTTTCTTCACATCCCCGCAGGAGGCGGAAGACTGGCTGAACCTACTGCCTCGACCTCCCAGACGGTAACAGGGTATATGATGACTGGGGGGGGGGCCCCTGTGGCCCAGCCCCCGCTAATGACTGTTATTATTGCTTGCGGTTGCCTATGGACTTTTCATATGATGGGTGTTTGGCTGCCCCATGGGCACCGGCCAAGAATTTTTCTGTTTAGGGTCCCTTTGGAGATTCACATTATAGTGATAGTTTATTGCTTGTGCTTTTTAGTTTGAAGATAGTGCCCTATTACCATACCATCTTGGGTGCACTACTTCCCCCATTTACCAAGTGCCACGTATTGTGTAGGAGCAATCTTAGACTCCTCACTAATAGTTGGAATGCCCCTTATGGGTTTCCAGTTTTGGTTGAATTATTGCTGCAAGTCCTTTTTTCGGTTTAATGGTCCGGTGGGGAGGTTAATGGTGGGGGTCGGGGGGAACCCCTCATTCTTAATGTATAATGTGATTGTATGGTGTTATGGCGACCCTTAAAGTATGCTCTTGGAATATACGGGGTATGGGCGGTGTGAAGAAACGCTCTACTATTTTTTCCCACCTTAGACAATACAACCCTGATTTGGTGTGCTTGTAGGAGACACATCTAGCACCTGATACGACCAGATACTTACAAAAACCCTGGGTCCAGTGGGCCCTGCACTCCACTCATACTTCTTTCTCTAGAGGGGTGTCCCTCCTGGTTCACCGCAGGCTCCGCTGGGAGCCGGACCTCACTGTTAGGGACCCTGATGGGCGTTATGTGTTTGTGCAGGCCTGGATAGAGTCTAAACTTTATGTCATCCTAGGACTTTATTTGCCACCTGCATGTGACTTTTCAGTTTTACATGAAGCAGCCCACTTTGCGGCTAAATTTCCTGCCGCTACAGTGGTTTGCATGGGAGATCTTAATAAATTAATGGATGCTTCCCTAGATAGATTAAATGTAGGTGCCCCTGCCCCTTCTGGTGCTCACCCTACTCCCCTGGCCCAGCTTGTACAGGAAGTGGGTTGGCATGATCTCTGGCGTCTTAAATATCCACAGGCCCTGGTGTTCTCCTGTCATTCTGCCACTCATCACTCTCTCTCGTATTGATCATGCACTAGGCAATATTAAGGCATGTTCCCTTTTGCTTAACATCTCATATTTGCCCAGGGCAACGTCTGACCATTCTCCGTTGCTGCTGGAATTTGGGGGATACTGACCTCTCTAGATCTTCTCATAACTGGCGTATTCACCCCTTTTGGCTCAAGCTGATAGCAGTGCATGACCGTATTCCGGATCAGTTGCAAGCCTTCTTAGATATTAATTCCCCTACCGCCACACCTACTATCTTATGGGAAACTATGAAAGCATATTTGAGGGGATGTCTCAAATCCTCTATTTCATACATTAAAAGAGAATCGTCTTCCCTTGAGAGAGACTTAGCTGAAAAATGTGCATTGTTGGAGGCCGCGTATATAGCTAATCCTACTGATGACTCCAGAACTGAGTGGCTTCAACTGGGTAGGCAATATCTACATGTTCTACATGAAAAGGCCCGCAGGTGTCAATTTTTCACTAAACAACGATTTTATGAGTTGGGTAATCAGTCTAGTAGCCTTTTAGCCCATCTTATCCATTATAACACAGCCTCTCCAGCAATTTTGAGAATTAATTCGACGGACGGGGATGCCCTATCTGATAGTGCGGCCATCCGTGACCGTTTTCATCAATATTTCTCGACCCTCTACCAATCTCAGTTACATGCACCTACTCAGGATATTGTCCAGTATTTGGCAGATGTTTCCTTTCCAACCCTGACAAATGAACAACGGAAGTTTCTGGACTCTCCCCTTAGACTGGAGGAATTATCTGATGCATTGGTGGACATGGCCAAAGGGAAATCACCGGGCCCGGATGGTATTCCGGTTGAGGTATATGTACAATATCAGGATAAACTGCTCCCTGTCTTATTGAAATGTTATCAAGATGCGTTTGTGGCCCGCACTCTGCCGGATTCCTTCTATGATGCTAATATTGTTCTCCTTCTTAAACCAGATAGGGATCCGTTGGACTGTGGGTCATATAGACCTATTTCTCTCCTTAACATCGATTATAAATTACTTACTAAAATTCTCGCTAAGAGGTTGAATACTGTGGTTTTGGATTTAATTCACTCAGACCAAACGGGCTTCATGCCCGGCAAATCTACTTCTGATAACCTTAGACGGGTCCAGGTGGTTTCTCAGATAGGGGCTGCTCTTAAACAGGATTGGGCGGTGGCTTCCCTTGATGCCACTAAGGCATTTGATTCGGTGGAATGGCCATTTTTGCTTCAGGTTCTGAGGTGTTTCGGTTTTGGGGAATTGTTTATTGCTTGGATTATGCTCCTTTATCAGTCCCCTAGAGCCGCATTCTCCATTAATGGTGTGTTATCCCCGTATTTCACTCTCTCTAGGGGAACTCGCCAGGGATGTCCGTTGTCTCCATTACTCTTTGCATTGGCGATAGAGCCTCTTGCTATTATCCTTAGGACAGACCCGGTTTACAAGGGAGTGATTATTGGCACTAAGGAGGAACGGACAGCCCTTTATGCACACGACCTCCTATTATTTATGTCTGACCCTGCTCATACACTCCCTAGAGCTATGGCAATAATCGATAAATTTGATATATACTCTGGTCTACGGATAAATTGGGCCAAATCATCATATATGCCCCTTTTTAGACAATCACTCGGAAATATGGGAGAATATATTTGTGGCCTGAAGGTTGTAGATGCCTGTAAATACTTAGGGATCCATATTTCCAATGATCATAGACAATTCCTGAGTTTAAATATATATCCACTGCTTGGTCATTTTCGGGCTAAATTTAGGGTGTGGGGGGCTTTACCCCTGTCCGTTGCAGGGTGGATTAATCTTATTAAAATGGTGGTCCTCCCCAAATGTTTGTATATTTTAGAACATGTGGCTGTGTCAGTACCACAGAAGTTCTTTAAGCAATTGGATTCCATACTTATTCCCTTTATATGGGGCAGTTCGAGGTCTAAATTACGTTTCTCCACATTGCAGCGGCCTAAAGCTATGGGCGGGATGGCTCTTCCTGATATATTTTTATATTATCTTGCTGGTCAACTTCGATATCTTAGGTCCTGGTTGTTGGCGGATCCTCTGCCTGGCCCTGAGGCACATTTAGCATATCATCTACATATACCCAACTTATGGCCGGTTTTGGAACACCCACACCTGTATAGAGGTAGCTTGCTCCCAATCCATACATTGGCAATACAGGTCTGGCAGCGAGCTAAGCGGGTGGCGGCTTATACTGGAGTCCCTACTGAAACTCCGATATGGGATAACAAAGGTTTGACCGAATTATATGCCCTTCCGGATGCACGGAGTTGGAAACAGTTTGGAGTTACGTCCCTGGCTGATATTTATGATCAGGGCGTATTCCGCTCTTTCGACTCTTTGAGTACCCAATTTGGTATCCCTCGAACCCAATTTTTCAGGTTTCTCCAAATTAGACACGCCATGTCCACACAGTTTCTTCCACCGGCTGTCAGCATTTCCACATATCCCCTTATAGGGGTGCTCAGGTCTCAAGGTTCCCAGGGCCTTATCTCAGCATTGTATGCCCATCTTATACAGGTCAGGATGTCTCGTCTGGAAGCTAAGGCTCTAACGAAATGGCGCACTCTTATCCCTGCTCTCACAGTCGAGACGTTTTCTGACCTTTTGGAGTCGGCACAGTTTGTTTCCCCAGCCGCTAATAATAAGCTTATACAAGTAAACATTTTGAATCAAAGTTACTTGACCCCTGCACGTCTGCATAAAATGGGACGGCTACAACATCCTGGATGTTTACGGTGCACTGCTAGATATTGTGATTTTTGGCATATGATATGGGAGTGTCCTATAATTAAAGCATTTTGGACTGAGGTCGTGAACTTATTATCAGACATACTGGGGACCCCAATTCCATGTTCGCCTGAAATTTGTCTGTTTGGTATCCTGGATGAGGAAATATGGCCCCATCATACTTGCATCTTTCTGCGAGAATCCCTTTTCCTAGCCAGGAAGGCTATTGCCTTGCGCTGGATGGATCCTCGCCCCTCCTCCCTATCCATGTGGAGGAAATTGGTAAATTCCATTATCCCATATAATAAAATTTCGGAAGGTTTGGGGCTCTTGGTGTGACTCACCTCTGACTCTATACACAGCCCCATCATTTCGTAATGCCCTACACACACTCACTGCTTAGATGCAGGAAGGAGTGTCTAGTTTGAGTTGTATAGTATTTTCCTTATTATCTACTAAGTCTCCCTGGAGTTCCGCCATAGGAAGTATTTATTAGGATATCTTGCTTGTATATGTGTGAGGTTTTTGTATATGCCTTTGCTCCCTACAGGTTGATTTGGACTCTGTGTTTCTTTCGGCTCAATTGCCTGGATTCTCTCCTGGACGATTTGTATCTGATATTTACATCTACCATGGACTATGCAGCACTGTTTTGGTTCTTTTTGTCTGGTTTCTGATATGTCTTTGTACAACTTTTAGAATATGTCCTTTGTTATTCCTTTTTAAGCTTGTACTATTGATGTGTAATTTGTTGTACGATTGTTCAATAAACCGAGTTAAAAAAAAAAAAAAGAACATGTGCACCATGCAGGGCGCATGCTCAGCCCTCCTTGATGCAGCGCCAACACCATGTTCTTCTGGTTGTTGGTCACCATGGTTCCGATTTTGAGTTGTCACGGAGAAAGCCAGAATTCAATTTCTTGATGAAGGACACGGAGCAGTTCCTCCCCTGTGAGACTCCATTCGCCCAGGCAAACAAGGTGTAGAACAGCGTGACACCGCCGTGCCCAGTACATTGGTATACTGAATTTTCCCTGCAGTGGAGGCTGAGGGCACAGTGGAGAATGAGACGGACATTGTTGCAGGACCAACAGCGTGAGAACATGGAGGCGGAAGCAGCGTCACCTGGTCAAGTTGCTGGTGTGTCTGGGCAGGAACTACATTCACCCAGTGGGCCGTAAAGGACATATACTGTCCTTGAACGTAGTTACAGCTCCACACGTTGGTGCTGCCATGCACTTTGGCAGGCACCGACAGGCTCAAGGACTGGCCCATCTTCTGTTCTACATATTTGTGCAGGGCTGGTTCTGCCTTTTTGGCAAAGAAATGACGGCTTGGGACTCTCCACTTCGGCTCGACAGTAGCCATCAGTTCTCTGAAAGGTGCAGAATCCACCACTTGGAAAGGGAGGGACTGCAGCACCAGCAAATTGGACAGGAGCACGTTCAGTTTCTGCACTGTTGGATGAGTGCACGCATACTGTTGTCTCTTCGAAATTGCTTCGGTGATTCATTGCTGACGCAATGACTGACTAGGAGGAGGAGGAGCAGGAGCATCAGGACCAGCAGATGATGGGAAGGACACACAGCTTCCTTCGGCTGAGGTGGTGGAGCCTTGACTTCCTGAAACGGGGTGCGTGCCACTGAGTTATGCAGCGGTTGCTGCGGTAGACAGGACCTCCACTTTGGACCCACGGTTCTCCCAGGCCACATTATGGTGACGCTGCATATGTTGACACAGGGCTGTGGTGCCAACATTGACACCCTGGCCACGCTTCATCTTCTGCTCACAGATTCCACATACTACCCTTTATAGAAAAGATACAGCTACGAATTCCCTTTTAAGTTTTTATTTATTATGCTTACTTATATTTGGCATATCCATCATCCCTTGCCCTTGAGAAGAGGTATCCCTAAGGGGCAGTTCCTTCGGGTACGAAGGAATTGCTTGTCAGATGATGAATATGATAGGCAGAGTCAACTCTTGCTTGAAAGATTCAGGGTTTGGGGATATCCACGACCATTGCTGGAGGAATCCCGTGATCTTGCGCGGCATACTCCCAGAAGTACTCTGTTGATACCCAAACATTGGGATTTATCAACTAACCAGATACAAATGATTGGGACATATGATAGCAATTCTAAGGATGTCCTGGACGTACTTCGTACATACTGGGACATACTAAGGCAAGAATCAGATTTACGGGATACGATCACCCTCAAACCGTCTATCACCTTCCGTAGAGGGAGGAATCTTGGCGACAGGGTCACACATAACCATCTGGGGCCACCTAAAACATCTTTAACCTGGTTGGGTGCTGCCCGTGTTCCAGGTACATTTAAATGTGGGTCCTGTCGAGCCTGTGCATATATACGCAAAGGCTCTGTGGTCAAGGCTCATGCGACAGGTCAGGAGTTTGTTATTTGGGAGTTTATTAACTGTCAGACGGAGGGGGTGGTCTATGTGGCCTCTTGATCTTGCCCACTGAATTATGTGGGCAAGACTAAAAGACAACTGCAGAGGCGAATTCTGGACCACGTTGGTGACATCTCCAGTAGGGCAGACACTCCCATTGCCACTCATGTTTGGGAGCATCATCTGGGTGATGCCTTTTCAATATAATTTCAAGGGTTGGAACGTGTGCACAAGTCACCTAGAGGGGGTGATTGGGATAGGGCTATATTATGCAAGGAAGCCCATTGGATCTTTAGGTTCAAATCTATGAAACCGCTTGGCCTCAATGAGGCGATCTCATTCACCCCCTTTATTGGAGGGAGTGTAGTTCACTACCCCTGTGGACATGTAGGGGTGGACATGGATATACAATCCTTTATGTGTCCTATGTTCCTTTATTATGGGACTGGGTGGTGTTGGGGGGGGGGGGGTATCATGTCATCCTGATAGGTATGCGTATTAGGTTAGATATGTAGGATTAGCGTTTTTTTTTGGGACAGGGGTGTGGATCTATTATATATTTGCATGATCTACCCCTAAGATTCATCCCAATCTGTCATTGACACTATTTCCGTGATACTATATTTTTTGCTTTAATACATGCAACTAAGGATTTTTATTTTTTTTGGGATAGGGGTGTGGATCTATTATATATTTGCATGATCTATGTTTAACCCTTAAGATTTATCCTGATTATGCCATTGACGCTATTTCCATAATACCATATTTCTTGCTTTAATGCATACAACTAAGGACCTGGATGACGGGCATCCCACTGTCAAAAGTTCCATTCTTTTTGGAACAACTTGGGGATCGCAACTGATATCATCATCTACAGCTCATCTTGTTCACCGTTTGGCTTTAGATTTTATGTACATTATACTTACCTGTGTCATCGTGTGTACTGGTTTTCTCCAACCATGGATATGTCTTTGTTTACGATTGAAACCCCGCACAATGTATCGCGATCACGTGATCAGCTGGAGGCGTGGACTTGGACGCTGATTGGTCCTCCCAGGTGGGGGCGTGGTAGTGAGCTGGCTTATGTAGGAGTGCACAGACCTATATAAGTGTCTGTTGTGCCAGCATTCAGCATCGGCTATTCTAAGTACCGGAGCCCTCCATCAGGGCTCCGGGAACTGCGGTTGTTACCACATTATTTCTCGCTCATACTGTATATCTACTCCTGATGAACTTGCTGATATTGAGTGCAAGGGAAACACGTTGAGTTTACTTAGGTCACCGATAGATGTACTTATTTATGGAACACTATGCAGGTTTAGATCCACTATGTTTTACCTATTTAACAAGATTTAGTCTTTGACCTGCTAATATAGTGGACAGTGCAGGTGTGTACTTAGTCTCACCTAGGTCACTGGCAGATATATTTACCTATGGAACACTATGCAGGTTCAGACCTGCTATGTTTTATTTATTTAATATCTATTTAATATCTAGGTATTGACCTGCTAATATAGTGGATGGTGCAGGTGTGTACTTCAGCAGTGGGTGGGGTGGTTTTATGTCCCTAGCTAGTGGGAGAGAGCCGACATAATATCTCCATACCATTTAGCTGTGTTTGGGCTACATTTTTCACCTCCTTATGCACTGTTAACTCACTGGCTTTTGGTTACACCATACACCAGGTTATGTGTTACTTTATATCTAGTACATCTACTGAGAGGAGAATTATCAGTTCCCCATTTTCCCAGCTCAGATAGTGTTTGGAGATGGTTTAAACAATCCTATTTATGATACCCATCATCTCACAATTTGGATGTATGAGTTTTTGATCAGTTTATATATTGCTACCTTATCTATCTGGGGTTAGGGATTAGGACCCTTTTTATAGGGAAATCCATTCTTTATCTTTGGGATAGATAAGATATTCCCTATACTATATGTTTAGTTGATGTCTGTCCTATGTTTTTACTGTGTGTTAATAAAAGTTATATTTTAATTTATTGAGAGTACCGTAGGAACCTACTTCTGTGATTCTAATATTTCCCTTTGGGTATTCTTTTCACCATCTGTGACGTATAATGTTATACTATACACCTGAAACATCATCACTGCAGGAGATACATTCTCTGCCCAGGAAGAACCAGAGGGAAACCATAAAGTTAAGTGTTGTATTACTTGGCATGTAAGAGGACTGTAAATACATATACATATACAAGGAGTGCCTTGGTGTCTAGAAAGAGACTGTCACTGTTAATAACTGTTTGAGCCACCAGTTTACCTGTGTTCCTGTTAATAAAGTGGCTGTATCAGATATCTGTACTGAACCACTTGCTGAAGAAGTTCTTGAGTAAAATATCCAGTTCTATCATACTCCATTGTGGTCTCTCTCTCTCAAGCTGGTGTGAACCTAAAAGGGATTACTACAATAAACCCTAACAACTTCCTCACAGCACACAGCGTCTAAAACACAAAATGGCTACTGCCACACTACTACTTTGTGAACCGAGAGCAAGGCAGGTGGTTTGGTCTCCGCAACCAGAAATGAACGCACACGCGGTAGTTCAAGAAAAGAATATATATTTACTATAAGTTAATAAAGGCTATTTGAAGGTAAAATGACAGGGCTAAAGACAAGCAAAATATACAATATAGCATGAACAATTTCAAGGCAAATTCTGCAATGGTTTCTACTTTTACTCTGTCCAATTCTGCAGTATGGACACTGAATGAACAATATACTCAAAACTATCCCTAACTGACCCTGACATCACATTTGGGTGCACCCCCTTTTCCCCAGTGGTCCAGGTGGACCGCTTACAGTCTGTAGAAGCGCGCGGTGGGGCCCAAAGTCGTTCCTTTCTTTTATAGCGAAACGTCCTCTCCTCACGGTTATCAGGATCTTGGGAGAAATGAAGTCCTCTTTAACAGGGAAACCCAATGAATGCAATGTAATCCAACAGCAGATTCCACTCAGCACACTGACAGTCCTGCCGAATCCATACACTGAGCTGGGATGTAAGCCGGGGTTTAGCAGGTGCTGTCCAGTACATCAACAGCACTGCGAGTCTCTATCTGTGGTATCCATATACACAGTCACAATGTCAGTCTCACTGATCAGCCACTGAGCACAGTTCCTTTCACGTGGACTCACTAGTCCTGTTGTCTCTTTACACTCTGTTTGTCTCTGGACCAAGATACAGCTTAGCTGTACAGAAAAATCTCCACACCAGTTCAATACAACACTTGCTAAGATGGCTGCTGCTCTCTGTCTCGTCACTTCCTGCTTCTCTGCTCACATTCTGTCTGCAGAATAGGCAAGCTGACATAAAAGGGGGGGGGGAAGTCACTCCAGCATCATGTCACAATTACAATGGCTGCTGTCTTAAAGGAACAGAATCACAGAAATACATTCAACATTAACAGTTTATACAGACAAATAAAGCTTAGGACAACATTGGCTGTCTCTTACATATTCCCCCCCACTTTAAGATTGGCAGTCCCTGCCTATGACTGTATATCCAGAGGGTTGTACTTTTATGCACAGGGTGGTAGTATACCGATGTATGGCAGGCCAAACAAACTCATCCTGCGCATACCGAACAGGGGGAATACCAGCATTTGGCCTAGTGGTCCGTCTGAGGACCGGTGGTATATTTTGGGGTGCTGCAGCTATGGGCTGAGAAGGACCAGCGGATTCCGCACCAGAGGGGGCACAGGCCGGAGATACAGTAGTCACAGGTGGAACATCCCCAGGAGCAGGGATCGGCCAACAATCATCCTCCTCGTCGGAGGCCCATTCCGCACCTCCATTCTCTGACTGTGGGAGCTCATTCACATTGGCAGGCCCATCATGATTTGTCCCTTCAGAATGACACAGGCGCAACATATTTCGGTGAAGTACTCGAACACAATCAGTTCCTTCTTTCTGGACCTGGTACACTGGCCCATTCGCATACTTGCGGCCAACAACACGATACGGCAAAGCCTCCCATCGGCTTTCCAATTTCCCTTGGGGTTTCTTGACACGAACTAGCACCAGGTCGCCTGGTTGCAATGGTGCTTCTTGCACTGGGGTCTTATCAGGATGGGGATGTTCTTGCAGGCGCTGCCGCACCAATCGATGGATCGTCTCAAGTCTCTGCCGGTGCGCCCGCACCCAAGAGGTTGGATCCCTCGGAGGGAACCCATCCACATCATCCAACTGTAATTCTCCTACACTTCGCCCAGACCGCCCAAAGAGAAGTGTATAAGGAGAGTACCCCGTTGTAGAATGAACCTGATTGTTATAGGCCCACACCATTTCAGACAAGAACTGAGGCCACTGTAACTTCTTGTCTTCCTCCAGAGTCCGCAGCATCTGTAGCAGAGTTCTGTTGAATCTTTCACAGGCCCCATTTCCCTGAGGGTGGTATGGAGTCGTGTGCGACTTCTTTATCCTGTAGATACGTTGAACTTCTTTCATTACGTGTCCCTCAAAGCAGGCACCCTGGTCGGAGTGGATGCGTTTAGGGCACCCATATACTCGAATGAAATCTTGGCACAGAGCACGAGCTGCTGACTCAGCTGTCTGGTCCTTGGTGGCGGTTACCACCGCAAATTTGGTGAAGTGATCCACCATTACGAGGCAATACTGGTGTCCGCTATTGGATGGGCCCACCATTAGATAGTCTATCATGACGATTTCTAAAGGTTCCTGGGTCACGATGGTTTGCAGGGGAGCTCTCTGTTCTATTGCCTTATGGATCTCACAAGTTCGACAGCTGCGGCATACTTCTTCGACCATTTGACGAAGACCAGGGCAGTAAATCAGTCGCTGTAACCAACGAAAGGTCTTCTCATGACCAAAATGTCCATTCTTATTATGAGCCTCAACTGCCAACGAGCGAGCCAGTTCACTAGGCACCACAATTTGGTATCGAATGTCGATCTCAGAAGGTAAATAGACCTTTCGGCATAGCACTCCATTTTTCATCTCCAACTTTTCCCACTGACTCAGAACAGATAATATCTCACGTGTCAGTCGTTCTCTTTCCTCTCTACAGGGCTTCTGGCCTTTCTCAACACACTTGATCATCTGTGCCAGCCCCTCATGGGTCTGTTGTATCTGTGCCCATTCCTGTCGTGAGGGACCAAAGAAAGGAGCCATTTCAGTCCCCTCCATCTCAAACTGATTAGTGGCGGTCAAGGCCTGTGAAAATCTGCTGAAGTCGGGCACCTCCACATGCTCCAACTCATGATCCACGTCTACTGTGGGGGTCTGGGCGGTTACCCTAGAAAGCCCGTCAGCATTCTGGTTCTCTGTCTTGGACCGATACTTAATGCGGTAATTGAACTTAGTCATTCGGGCTATCCACCTCTGCTCTAACGCCCCGAGCTTGGCATTTTCCAGGTGAGCTAGTGGGTTGTTGTCAGTCAGTACTAAAACTTCAGCACCGGTCAAATATTCAGAGAATTTCTCGGTCATGGCCCATACCAGTGCCAACAGCTCCAACTTAAATGAACTATAATTCTCGGGGTTTCTTTCAGAATCTCTCAAAGACCGGCTGCCGTACGCTATGACCCTCTCCTGGCCATCCTGAAGCTGGGAAAGCACTGCTCCAAGACCATACAGGCTTGCATCCGTATACAGCTGGAACGGCAAGTGGTAATCAGCATATGCCAAGATTGGGGCTGTTGTCAGTGCATCCTTTAATGCCTGGAAGGCTTGTTCCTGTTCAGGTCCCCACTTCACGGACCGGTTCTTTGGACCACCGGATGTGCCTCGTAGGAGAGCATTAAGTGGTGCTGCTACCTTGGCGAAATCCTTAATAAACCGTCGATAGTAACCGGCTACTCCAAGGAACGCCCTCACTTCTCGCAGGGTAGTCGGTATTGGCCAATCTTGAACAGCCGCTATCTTGTCTCTTGATGGTCTCACCCCTTCTCCTGATACGCGGTGACCCAAGTAATCAATTTCAGATTGGAACAACCGACATTTACTGGGTTTCAATTTGAGCCCATGTTCCCGCAATCTTCGAAATACTTGCCCCAACTGGTGGAGATGGTCTTCAAAGGTCGCAGAATACACTATAATGTCATCCAAGTAGATGAGAGTGAACTCAAAGTTGAAGTCACCGAGACATTTCTCCATCAACCGCTGAAACGTTCCGGGTGCATTTGTCAACCCGAAGGGCATCTGGTTAAATTCGTATAGTCCCATGGGCAAGATGAATGCCGTCTTCTCCTTGTCTTTTGTGGCCATCGGCACCTGCCAATACCCACTAGCCAGATCTAGTGAGGAGAAGTACCGGGCTCTCCCCAGCGCTGAGAGGGACTCCTCAATCCGTGGCAAGGGGTAGGAATCTCGTACGGTGCAAGCGTTTAACTTCCGATAGTCTACGCAAAATCGGATGGACCCATCTTTTTTTCTTACTAACACCACAGGAGCTGCCCAGGGACTCTGGCTTTCT
This sequence comes from Leptodactylus fallax, assembly GCA_947044405.1. NCBI lineage: Eukaryota > Metazoa > Chordata > Amphibia > Anura > Leptodactylidae > Leptodactylus > Leptodactylus fallax. The sequence goes on from CAMRHE010000097.1 coordinate 4,372,481, forward strand.
TGGATGATCCCACCCTGTAGCATCTTAGCTAACAGTTCTTTTACTTCCTGATACAACTGTGGAGGAATTTGTCGGTAGCGCTCTCTAATTGGAGGGGTGTCTCCTGTGGGAATCTCATGGTAGATCCCTGTGGTACATCCAAAATCTTCAGCATACCGTGAAAAGGCGGCTCGGTTCTCCCACAACAGTTCATCTACCTTCTGCACACATTCCAGAGAACATGAACTTGCATCCATCTTCATCTGTTCTCGAATTGCACGGCCATTCCATTCAGAGGTGGGTTCCTCATCTTCTCCCATGGACACAGTTACGGTCCACTCATCCCTTTCAGTCGGCTTCAGCTGCATTGGAGTTACTTTCCTTACTTCCTCCGGAGTCACATAGATGTTAGCCAGCTGCCTCCCTGGGGTCAGGTCCACACTCTGGTCCTGAGTGTTTACACATCGAAGTGGTACTCTTCCATTGCGAACTATTGCCAAGGAACGGGCCACTAGCGGATCAACACCTCCTTCGGCTGCCTGCAGTGGTTCTACCAACACAGCTATGCCCTCTAGTTTCCGACAGGTGCCTACGGGCATAGACACTATTGTCTCCCGACTGGGTGGCAGTGTAACTTTTGTATGCAAAGGAACTGAAATTCGAGCCAGAGGACGCTGCGCATCCGAACTTTTCTGTAAGCCACATGTCCGGATCAGCCGCTGGAAAGCTGTTTGAGTAGGCCGATGGGTGGTGGTTTCTTTCCAATAACCGTGACCTTTCTTTTCAAAGAGGATCTGATCTAATTCTTTTAACACATTCATCCCCAAAATGACAGGGACCTTTACTTCATGTGACTCCTGTACCACCACAATGCCTTTCCTACCCAGATCTTGGCCACATACCCGGACATTCATCCAGGCCACTCCCACGACTGGAACTGGTAACTGGTTAGCTGCGACCACTCGTACGAATGTATGGGGATCATATTTCACATGTTGCTGGAAGTACCGTTCATAACAGTCTCTACTCAAGGTCGTTACTTGGGAACCCGTGTCAATCATCCCGGTAACCGGAATACCCTCCATTTCCACCTGTATAACAGGACTTGCAGCGATCAGGTCATCATTAGGGCATTCTCCCCACATAGTCTCCTTGTCAGTCTCCCCTACTACACGCCCTACAGCAGCAGGGGACTTCAGTTTAACGGCGGTCTCTCATAAGTTTGTCGCTGCTCTGGACATCTAGCAGCAACGTGGCCCATCCGTCCACACTCCCAGCAGCGTATCTCCCGTCGTTCTGGCCATCTGTTTGGGTTTGGGCCCCTTCGATTTCTCCTGAGCACTGCATTAACTGATTTGGACCCCTTCGGTAGGTCCTATCCTCATCCCTCCAGCGGGGTGGTGGGTGATTCTGATTTTCTGGGTATGGACGGCTCACCCTTTCACCTCCAGTTTTCTGGAAGTCTGCAATTTTCATAGAATGTTCATCACAACGGGTGTGCAAGTGTTCCATTTGCTCTTGCAGTTTCTGCATTACTGTGAGAATTTCTTTAACCGTCCCCTTTTCTACTGTCTCTGAGCCAGAACTAGCCCCCTGTGACAAAGTAACTCCAACTGCGGTCTGGGGCTTCGGGAACATACTATTGGCACAGGAGATGGCCTCTACCTGTACATCATGGAATTTAGCATCAGTCTCTCGTCGTATAAAATCCTGCATAGTCACAGTTAAACTGCCGTCACGTATCCCCAGGACAAACTGGTCACGGAGAGTCCGATCAGGGTTACAGAAGGCTGGCGAGCCCCCTCTTTCCTTCACTTGAATATCTCGGAGCAGTTCTTGTAGGGCATTTGCATATTGGGGAAGGCTTTCATTCTCCTGTTGTACCCTCTGGAAGAACCGAGCCTGCAGAGACCCCAGCAATGCAGTTTCTCCATAAATGGTTTCTAGAATCTGGACTACTTGCTCAAATGTCTGCCTTTGTTCAAATGGCCTCAATATCACCGTGGTCTTAGCATCCCCTTGTAATGTCAATATTGCTAGCTCTACTAGTACTTCTGGTGCGGTCTGGTACATTCGCTGTATCATTCGTATCTGTTCCACCCACATACTCACTGACATATTATTGCCATCAAATTTAGCTAACTGACTCATTATAGCCCCTGCTGGCATTCTTCCTCCAGCACCATTCTCCCGAACGGGTGCGTCACCGTCCATTCTGGTAAGCGGATCCTGCCGACTACGCCAATTTGTGAACCGAGAGCAAGGCAGGTGGTTTGGTCTCCGCAACCAGAAATGAACGCACACGCGGTAGTTCAAGAAAAGAATATATATTTACTATAAGTTAATAAAGGCTATTTGAAGGTAAAATGACAGGGCTAAAGACAAGCAAAATATACAATATAGCATGAACAATTTCAAGGCAAATTCTGCAATGGTTTCTACTTTTACTCTGTCCAATTCTGCAGTATGGACACTGAATGAACAATATACTCAAAACTATCCCTAACTGACCCTGACATCACATTTGGGTGCACCCCCTTTTCCCCAGTGGTCCAGGTGGACCGCTTACAGTCTGTAGAAGCGCGCGGTGGGGCCCAAAGTCGTTCCTTTCTTTTATAGCGAAACGTCCTCTCCTCACGGTTATCAGGATCTTGGGAGAAATGAAGTCCTCTTTAACAGGGAAACCCAATGAATGCAATGTAATCCAACAGCAGATTCCACTCAGCACACTGACAGTCCTGCCGAATCCATACACTGAGCTGGGATGTAAGCCGGGGTTTAGCAGGTGCTGTCCAGTACATCAACAGCACTGCGAGTCTCTATCTGTGGTATCCATATACACAGTCACAATGTCAGTCTCACTGATCAGCCACTGAGCACAGTTCCTTTCACGTGGACTCACTAGTCCTGTTGTCTCTTTACACTCTGTTTGTCTCTGGACCAAGATACAGCTTAGCTGTACAGAAAAATCTCCACACCAGTTCAATACAACACTTGCTAAGATGGCTGCTGCTCTCTGTCTCGTCACTTCCTGCTTCTCTGCTCACATTCTGTCTGCAGAATAGGCAAGCTGACATAAAAGGGGGGGGGAAGTCACTCCAGCATCATGTCACAATTACAATGGCTGCTGTCTTAAAGGAACAGAATCACAGAAATACATTCAACATTAACAGTTTATACAGACAAATAAAGCTTAGGACAACATTGGCTGTCTCTTACAACTTGCTTCTTCTTCTTCCCTGGTTGTATGCTACAGAATTCTACTTCCTCTCTCTGCTATGACAATTTCCTGTTCAAGCTACAGATCCGCCCACTATACTGTGTGGTGCTACATTTAACCTTATAGGGACCACAACTCACCAGGACAAGTGATACCAGAGAACAATAGCTTCAAAACATATCACAAATGAATACACTATGAACATGACAACATATACTAACAATTATAATATGTAAGGCGCTATTATGGCCAAATAACCATTAGTAACTCCTGTGAGGGGTTACATACATATATTACATTCTTCTTACTGCTAGTTTGTTTTTTTTCTGTAGGAAAAAAATATATTTCCATTTGCTATAACTTTAAAAATTACAAAGTATATTTTTTAAAATTTTTTAGAATTTTTTAATATACAGTATATATATATATATATATATATATATATATTTATGAGGGAACCACCTTCCCTACATCACTGTAACAATATCTGCAGATATTTGCTTTACTGCAAGCATATGCTTAAAAGAAGACAAGAGAAACAGCAAATGATCTACTCAGTGATGTCCTTTCAGGGTGACACTCAATCTGGAGGATGCAGCAAAAATGGGAGTACCATTTTCATAAGGTCTGACTTAGGGTATATACTCATGTAGCGGTAATTGATATAAGCAGATATAAATCAGACAGATATAAAATAGATATATTAAAATATATAAATATGCAAATGTAATATAGAGATGGGTATAATTCCGAATGTTCTGCTCAAGGGCAATGATTTACCTATTTTATTCACATAATGTTCTTTTACTGTATTCTGTACATTGTACTTTTTCAATAAAAAGAGATTTGGAAGAGAAGAGATGGGTATAAGATAAATAGGTATGATAAAGATAGATAGAGCCGGAGCCCAGGAGAGCTGAGTAAGCCAAAGGCCCCACATAGCGGGCCGCAGCAAAAAAAAGGGCAGTTGCAACGCATAAAAGGTTTTTCCTGCAGTGCTTTTCACAGAAAGTCCACAGCGTTTTCCTCTGTGGACTTTCTGCTTCCATTATACTTATAGGGAAACCGCCAGCGTTTCCGTAGGTATAAATGACATGCTGCGATTTCCAAAACTGTGATGGTTTTGGAAATCTCAGCGTGTCTGCTTCACATATTTTTCTGCAAGGTAAATGGGATTCCCTAGAATCCCATCACCTTGTAGCCAAACCACAGCGTTAATGCCCCAGGTGGAGCCACGGCCTAACACTGTTTTTTATGTTTGATCACCTCCCCAGGGCCTCTACTTACTATACCCCAGAATATAATAGCAGTTTTGGCTCAGCTGTGATTGGCCGTGTCCAACATGTACTTGTACTGTAAAATGGGCATGGTTTAAAGAACGTATGATCTTAATAATCGCCATTAATCATAATTGAGTTAAAATGCCCGATTAATCACAATATAATATAGCGTTAGATATGAAATATATAGAATATAGAGTAAAATAGTTATAGGCGGATATATAGATACATATAGACAGATAGAGATGCGATACATATGAAATACATAGACAGATGGTGATGACACATAGATATTTGACAGATAGATATGACATAGATATGATAGGGGATAGCTATACAGACACAAAATAGATATACCGTATTTTTCCAGTAATACCAGTATACCAGTAATAGTAATATTACTATGATAGGCCTGAGAGCCTTCATAAGGCTCCCTGCTGTCACAGGAACAGGTCGACTCCCGAGATCGCGCTGCGCTGCTCTGATCTGATTGTGCCACTCTGATCAACTCTGATCGCGGGCATTAGCTCCAGGTCTCCGCATTACAGCGAAGACCCGGGAGCTATGGCGACTGCTCTGCAGCAGAGCAGTCGCCATTATCTTCACAGACCCAGCATCCGCCGCAACAGCACGGCGTATGCCTGGAGGTTCACACTGTTGGGATACCCTCTCAGCCCAGGGCCTGCAGCATCACCCCACTCCTCCCGCTGAAGGAAGCCAGTGGTGGCAGGAGTGGGGGCGATGCTGCGATCCCGCTCCTCTGCCCCCCCCAACCCCCCCCCCCCCCCCCCCACATTCGGACTATAAGACGCACCCCCATTTTCCTCCCAAATTTTTTTGGGGAAAAGAGATAAGATAGATAAGAGATAGATAGATAGATAGATAGATAGATAGATAGATAAAAAAAAATCTAGACAGCACATCCCAATTTAAACAAGTGGTAATATTACAAATATAAAAATGCAGCAGCATTCTGCACACAGCACCAGGACATATAAAGAACAGAGATGAAAACTGCATTACTGCTATTATTGACACATATAGATAAACTAATATGGTCTATAGACTAAATATATGAATTTGAGGTTCTTACACATACATATTATACATATTTGATCAAACAGTAAGAACCCCACCTGCCCTGACAAGGCGACCTCATTCAGGTGGGACTCTATACTAAATAGATATACAGACGTGGACAAAATTGTTGGTACCCCTCGTTTAATGAAAGAAAAACCCACAATGGTCACAGAAATAACTTGAATCTGACAAAAGTAATAATATATAAAAAATTCTATGAAAATGAACAAATGAAAGTTAGATATTGCTTTTCAACCATGCTTCAACAGAAGTTTTTAAAAAAGAAAACTCATGAAAGAGGCCTGGACAGAAATGATGGTACCCTTAAATTGCAGGGCATGCGCACTGAAGCCGAGGTGTTCTCCTGTGGCTTCATTGAAGAACTGCGAGAGGCACAGGAAGTACAGCGCCAGGGTGAGTATAAAGCTTTTTTATTTTTAATTCGGCATTGGATTGCATTATAACAGGGCAATTTGGGACACGTATGGGTGGTTTAGTGTCCCAAATTGCCCTGACAGATTCCCTTTTAATAAAAAAGTTGTTGATGTTTAAGCTTTGCATAGTCTGAACAGTGTTTATAAGTATGCTCCACTATGGACATTACATTATATATAAACCATAATTTACATAAAATATTGAGTCACTTTGTAAATACGTTGCATTACTTTTATTGTACTGATCACAAGTTTCTGTTTAGAGCTGCATTAAAGTATTTGTAGACTTCACAGCAGAAATCTCTTACTATCCCTTAATGTCTCAATGGTTTCATAAAGCTTAACATTCTGAAAAGCGTAATCTGATTTAGGGAAAACTAACTCTCAAAATTAATTATAAGAGCTCAGCTAAGTTGTTAAGGGAAAGTCTATTGGCAAAGTTATCAACTATTTCCCATAAAAACTAACAGAATTGTGACTACAGTCCTGGACTACAATACAGGCTGTGACTCAGGATTAATACAAGATAAATAATTAAAGCTATTTAAAGAGGACCTTCCACCACCTCCACCAACTCATTGCCTCCTTCAATAGTTACCACTCCACTGACTCTGATGTAGCTGGAATCTCTGTCTCTAGTGCCATGATTCCCAAGCAATCATTTATCTTATTTTCAGAAGCAAATATGCTAACAGAGTCCCACACTATCTGCTTCACTCAAGAATCACCCACCTGGCAGTAGAGAGCCTAGGTAGCATATTGGGTCCTGAAACTGCACTGAATGCTCAGAAACAGTGGGAACTAAAGAAAAAAATTCCAACTGCACTGGAATCAGTGGCGTGGCACCTACTGAACGATACAAAGAGTTGGAATTGGTGGAGGTCGTGAAAGGTACTCTCTAAAACATAGGTGATGAGCATTGTACTATTACGGCGCAGCTGCCTGGGTCTTATAGCAACATGCCTTAATAGTACAGCGCAATAGTCAGGGGTCATTGTGTCCCCAGACTTGGGGACCGCTAAAAGATTTCTGCGGTCTATGACAGTGGACAATCCTGGCACCATATCTACAGCCATGGCAATCGCTGCTATTGGCCGATCAAATATGATCAGCCAATAGATGCCCACAACTTTGACCGCCTATTTAAAATTAGTTTACCTCAGCATGTGGGGTATTTCTGTAGTTGGAAGAAAACGCTTAACAAATTGTGGGGTGCAATTTCTCTTTTAACCCCTTTTGGTAATGTAAAAATTGGGGTTAAAGCAAACATTTCATAGAAAAAAAGATGCTTTCCATTTTCGAGGCCCAATTCTGCGTAACACCTGTAGGGCCAAAGTATTCACTATACCCCTTGATAAATTCCTTGAGGGGTATAGTTTACAAAATGAGATTACATTTTGAGGGTTTCCACTATTTTGGCTCCTTGGGGGCTCTGCAAATGGGACATGGTGCCTGAAAACTATTCCAGCAAAATCTGGCCTCCAAAAGCCAATTAGCACTCTTTCCATTTTGAGCGCTGCCATGTACCCCTACATTAGTGTACCAGCACATATGGGGTATTGTCGTGTTCAGGAGAAACTGTGTAACAAAATGGGGGGTGCAATTTCTCCTTTAACCCCTTGTGATTAAGAACAATTTGGATCTAAAGTAACATTTTATTGTAAAAAAAAAATTTTTCATTTTCACATCTAAATGGTAAAAAATTCTGTGAAACGACTGTAGGGTCAAGGTGCTCACTATACTCCTTGATAAATTCCGTCATTTTGGGGGGGTTTCCACTGTTCTGGCACTTCAGGGGCTCTGAAAATGCAACATGGTGCCTGAAACAGATTCTAGCAAAATCTGCCCTCCAAAATCCCAATAGCGCTCTTTCCGTTCTCTACCCTACTGTGTGTCTATAAATCAGTTTACATCCTCATGTGAAATTACACAATAGATTGTGGAATGCATTTTCTCCTTTAACCCCTTGTGAAGGTGTAAATACTAGGGCTAAATGAATATATTAGTAACAGAAATTGAAAAGTGTAAATTTGACCTCCATTTTGTTTTAATTGCTGTGAAATGCTGAGAGGTTTAAGAAACCTAGTAAGGATAAGGCCCCCTCGTAGTGAGCCACAACCAAAAAGAGCTGCGGGAAAAACCACGGTGGCAAAACATTGCTGCTTTTCCTGCAGCACTTTTCACAGAAAAGTGGACTTTCTGCTTCCATTATACCTATAGGGAATCTGCTGGTACTTCTGTAGGTACAATTGACATGCTGTGATTTCCACATGTCATGTGATTGCAACATAAAACAGAGATATGGTAAATTATATTTATGAAGTAATTTGGGCAGTATGACTATTTATATGAAAGGCATGCAATTTCAAAGTTTGAAAACTGCATTTTTTTCAAAATTTTCACCTAATTTCCTATTTTTTCATAATGAAAGACCAAACATAGTGACCAAACTTTACCACTGATACCAAGTGCAATGCGTCACGAAAGAGCAATCTCAGAATCACTTTCATAACTTAAAAGTGTCTCAAAGTTATTACCACATAAAGTGACACATGTCAGATTTGAAAAGATGAGGCCTGGTCCTTAAGGTACTTTTGTGCTGCATCCCCAAGGGGTTAAAGGGAATCTACCGCTACCAAAATACTTCTAAACTACTTATGTGCTGTTGTAGGGGCTGTTAGTGGCATAGTGAATATACATTTTTTTTTGTGTCGAAGTGCCAAGAAGATCATCTCTTAGGTCGGTTGCAGGTCGGTGCATCAGCCGGCCTGCTATGAATTAAAAGCACAGGCTCCACACGGGAGACATGGGGCCGCAAAATAGGACACGAATAGGACCTGTTCTATCTGATGCAGCCCGGACTGTCGGCCCGCACATGGGACCGTGAAATTCACGGTCGTGTGTACAGGCCCTTAGAAAAGAATAGGTCAGTGTGCTGAAATACATGGATAGCACAATGACCCACACCACAGTCGTCTGCAAGGGGCCTTAGTCTGTATGCAAAAGAGTTGTTCAGTGACCACATCTGCTGGAGAACCTGTTTATGCAAGTAGTTACCATACACCAAAACCTGTATGTTAGAGTACAGAGATGCATGGTTACAACAGGTGAAAACAGGTGCTCTGACAGGTGTAGCTCATTAGCATACATATTAAAAGTGTATTTTCTCAGCAGCAAGATTGCAAATTGACAAGATAAAGCGCACTTTGTCAACAAACCCTTACAACAAGTGGTCTAGAAGTGGCAATTGTGACACAAAAAGTGAGATAATATACCAAAGTAAACATGAAAAAGCAAACCTCACAGATTTAAAAATATATAAATCTTTATTAGTATCCAATAAAAAACATGAATCTGGACACACAATTCACAAACAATACAAATATAAGTACAATATGGGGAAAGACTTGTAAAGTCAAATGTACAGTGGAGAAAAAAAAGTATTTAGTCAGCCACCAATTGTGCAAGTTCTCCCACTTAAAAAGATGAGAGAGGCCTGTAATCGTCATCATAGGTAGACCTCAACTATGAGAGACAAAATGAGAAAACAAATCCAGAAAATCACATTGTCTGATTTTTAAAGAATTTATTTGCAAATTATGGTGGAAAATAAGTATTTGGTCAATAACAAAAGTTCATCTCAATACTTTGCTATATATCCTTTGTTGGCAATGATAGAGGTAGAGGTTTCTTTCCGAAACAAATCCGTATGGATTAATCCATCATCCCCAATTCTCATCTGTACATCCAGATAATCAATCGTGGTGCGACTACTTTTTCAAGTCAATTTGATGTTTTTATCATTTAAGTTAAGATGACTCATGAACTTCTCCAATTCATCAAGCGAACCCTGCAAGATCAACAACACACCACCACCAATATTGCATGTGGTCGATCAAAGAAACAGGTTCAGTCAAAAATATTTGCCTTTCCCACAGCCCCAGGAAAAAATTTGCACTAGACGCCCCATAGCAGTTCCCTGGAGCTGTAGGAAAATGGAGCCATCAAAAAGAAAAAAGTTATGTGTAAGAGCAAATCATACGGATTTGTTTCGGAAAGAAACCTCTACCAACTCTCTTTTACATAGTAAATCAGCTCATCCAAGACATCTAATACAGAATATCCCCATGGGCCAGTTTCTGCGGGCACGCCGAATTTGTTCTACAGATGAAGCTTTTGAAAAATCTGCCCGAGATCTGGAAAATAGGTTTAGACAACGTGAGTACGACGAACAGTCAATCACTCACAGGTATAGACGTCCTCGACTTTCTAACCGCATTGACCTCTTCAAAGGAAAAAAGAAAAATAAGATGTCTGATAAGAGCTCTCAGCATGAGGTACGATATATTACAACTTATGACTCCCAATGCTTTAAATTGCATGAGATTTTGAACAAATATTGGGGAATATTACTATGTGATCCTGTGTTAAAGCAATATTTGAAGCCATCTCCTTTTGTGAGCACTCAGGCCAACAGTTCATAGATGGCAATGGACCTCAAACAGGATGCAAACCATGTGGACGCTGTGTTGCATGTAACAATGTCAACAGGGCCAAGGAGTTTTGGAGCTCGGATCACAGTCAGAGATTTGAGATCTGACATCACTTGCATTGTCAATCTGTTGGTGTTATTTATTTCGCTACATGTTCTTGTGACTTGATCTACATAGGTTTAACCACACGTGAGCTTCGACGCAGAGTACGGGAACATGTCCTGGGAATCATCAATGCCCGTGATACTGAGGACATTTCTACACTTAAAACGATCCCCAAGCATTTTCATATTCATCACAATTCTGATCCAATATCTTTTCGTGTCTGTGCTATTGACCAGGTTTCCACTGGCCCGCGGGTGGGTAATTGTAAGAGAAAACTTGCTCAGATGGAAAGTCGTTGGATATATACTCTTAATACCATTCATCCGAAAGGCTTAAACGATAATGTAATCTTTGCTCCTTTTTAATAAAGAATTTTTGAAAAGAAAAATTTTTTTGTAAAAATTTTTTATAAAAATTTTTTTAAAATTAATTTTCTTCTTGTTATACGCTTGTTTCTTTCATACCATTAAGAGCTTAGACTAGTGCTTTTCTTTTTACAGTGTTTTTAACTTGTCTTTTGTTTTTGTTTTTTGTCTTCATAGGTATATATGTACAGCAGTTTTTTTGCCTGTTGTCTTTATACTTATTATTTTTATTTGTTTCTATGTTCTCGCAGGTTGTGTGCCCTCTTCATTCATTGTATCATCATATGGCCTTTTGACATAGCCGGGACTTCTCCATCTCTCTACGTGTTGTGTGCCCTCGTTATTCATTGTATCATCATATGGCTCCTTGATATAGCCTGCACTTTTCCATCTTTCTATTTGTTTGGTGTACCAGTATTTGGTTTATTCTCCCGATGTATACAAGCAATATTAATTGTTTATAAGTTGTTGTGTTTTAATTTTATATACATTTTATAAACCAATATATGTATCACATTGTTTTTTTTTTTCTCTTTCACTACCACTTCGCACTGCGCACCATGTACACTTTTTGTCACCACTTTTTAGTCACCACTGTATTTGTTTCTCATTATTATTTTATTTTATTATCGATTTTCCATTTATATTTATATTATATTGTATCAACTTCATCCAATGTATTTGCACTTTATTCTCACTGTATTTATTCATCATCTGTTATTATTGTTGTTAATATATTTTTTAGAAAATTATGTTACTAGATGAATTTATATAAAAATATGGTTGTATATATGTATGGGGGAATATGTTATTTTCATAATTGGTACCTGTACGTTTCTATATGAATTTTTATATGATTAGGAGTTTGTTATTTGCTGTGCCATACAGTATGTGCAGATTATCACAATAATAGTTTTTGGGTTTTTTTCACATTATATATTTTTGATTATTTACGATTTAGGCTTTTTCTTTATATATCAGTATTATTTTTTATGTTATTTTGGTATTGTTTCACATTCACTGCATTTCCTATTCATATAGTGGGTGGGTGTATCATTGCAAGATTTGTCATAGTCTCGCACATGCTTTGTCATGTTATGGAAGTCTGACATCGCGTTAGTTGCAGTAAATCCCGCACATGCGCATATACGTCATCATGGTGTCCTCCATCATTATCAGGCCTGTTATATTAATTATTTGGGGGATTAAACCTGTGTTATTCATTTTTTATTGGCATTTGAGTATTTAAATAGCTGTGTACATCAAAAACACTTTTGTCCCTGGACAAAGCCTTTGGTATAGGCGAAATGCGCGTCGGGTGTCTGCATGGTGTGGATAAGTAATCCTTTATATTTGCATATCACAGATTCAGTTGGGCCCCTATTGTTTGTCGATTTTGTCAGTTGTTGATCCTCTCGCTCTGGTTAGGGTAATTATCAGGTAGAATTTATGTTTCACCTTGTTATATATTTACATCTTTGAGAGCATTATTTTTGTGATTATTTGTGATATTTGCATTAGTGCATTGTTATTTCCATTACCACCATGCCCTATGTTTAGTTACTGGTACTAAATTTGACTTGACAAGTCTTTCCCCATATTGTATATATATTTGTATTGTTTGTGAATTGTGTGTCCAGATTCATGTTTTTTATTGGATACTAATAAATATTTATATATTTTTAAATCTGTGAGGTTTGCTTTTTCATGTTTATATAAGGGACATGTTGATAACTTTTTCCCATTGCAGTCATAGCAATTAGCTTATCACTTCAGACAGGACTCACAACACCGCTGGCAAGCAGTGTGTTTTTTGCGAGAAGAATACTGCACTGTTCTGATATGTCCCCCGCAGTATCGGTTATCAGTCAAATACCTATTTTATTCACCCACATTGAGAAATATTTAGCATACAGTATACAACATTAAGGCTCCAAATGGACCACTCAGACAGAAAGTCTATTCAGACCTTTCCACTCTAGAAGTACTACATAGAGGAATATAGTGAAAATAATATGATCTGTTAACAGTAGCTCTTTCCTTGTAGCAAAAGACTGAACACAGCAGAACAGTCCATGAGTTCTCTTTTCCTATCAACTTGTTAAAAATTCTATTCAGCTGTTTCTTTGTTATACTTGTTTTCATGAAATCCAAGCATACAATATGGCTGATGGTACATCTCCCACAGGGGCTAACAGTAGCTTTTGAAGAAATACTTCTAAGAAATATGCTTAATGTGGACAGGCTATGTCATAAGTAAAAGTAAAGTTCACCAAAGAAAAGTGAAAGCATGCTGCAAGGTTCCTTGTTGACAAGACCCTTGGCAGAGCCAATTCATCTGCTAAAAAGACAGCAAAGATGTACATAGTTGTTATAACTGACTTGTAAAGATGACTCCTGCAGTCAGCTAGAAACCTGCAATTTAAAGCTAGCCATACACATTAGATTAGTGCCAGATTAGATTAGTGCTAGATTAACTCACCAATTTTGGCAGGACTTTCCAACCATCTAATGTGTATGTGGGCCTCTCAACTCTTTTCAATAGCAGATGTTCTGGCAACGTATTTCTCCCTAGTAGACACATGTTTAGCCAAACTTGTGTGGAGTTGCGGGAGGGCTAGAGGAATAGTTGTCTAAAGTGTATAGTGTATGGTTAGCTTTACAGTCATGTAAATGTTTAGTATGCTTCAGATTCAATATTTTGGCTTGGGCAAAATGCTTTAATGCATTATTAGACAAATATAAGCCCTGTCTTGCTGCTCAGGATTACCAGATGTATCCTATATAATACAAATCTTACTGTATGGAATTATCCAGATAGTTCTCCATCTTTTGGATACATGTGTGGGAAAACCTTATCGGCTCAGCAAACCAACTGCACTAATTCTAGACAAATAGACTCTCTTTTCCCAGTTCTCTTAACCTTCTCCAAACTAAACAGTAGTGTAGAGGATAAATATTTCTGATGAAACAATCCATACAAGGAGGTTTGACGTATATTATGTCAGCCTTAGATAATGGATATTTTGCAAGGGATCATTGTGTGTCAGCTGAGGCTCTGCATTCCCATAAAACAAAGCAACAAGCCTGCCTGAACATTGCATTTTATGAGGTCATTTATCAAGGGCAAGAATGGTAGAGTGATACAGTTGAAGTAATATTCGCTTTTCATGTATTTATGATGCTGATCTGCATGCGATGAAGGCCGTGACTCAATTCCTTCAGGCACAAAAGTCCCTGTTGAATGTGCAATGAAGATTTCAACCTTATTTCATTCTGTAGACTTGTGCCCATGTTTACTGAACAGCATGCCTACAGAAATGGCTTTATAACATATTACAGTATGTGACAAGTAGCACTAACTATAGCTTTTACACAGAAATTCAGTCACCTAATGCTACTTTGCAATATCTAATACGTGAGTATAAAAATCAAACAAATACAGTTGCTAGAAACAGCTTCAAGAGAAATCATGTATAAAGTCCTTCAGAAAAACCCACTAGACAATTTCTTAGTTGATATTTCAGGGTAAAAGATGAAAATGAATAGCTGGCAAAGGTCTTCTGTGCTAAACAATAGTTGTTAAAAAAGGTTTGTGAATACAAGATTTGGAATAAAATGTTATGCCGGCATTTGATGAAAGGTGGGGGCCCACTCTCTGAGAAACACTCACCTCTCATAAGAATGAAGGGTTCATAGCGCTAGTAAGGTACTCTTATCTCTTTACATTTCCCCCTGCACAGTGGTGCTCTAGTGAATATGGCTGTACTGCAGTTCCCAGTAAAGCTGAGTAGGAAGTGCGCCTGAGTGTATTAGGAAAACTTATAAGGGAATGTAGGGCATTCCGACATACTACACTTAGAAGTAAAAGCCACTGCGGCCCCAGCACGAAATGCGACTAAAGCTGCACTCAATACACAGTGTATCAGCAGCCTAACTCATTCCTATCAGTAAAATTACTTAAATTATTAAATGAAATGCAACTCATAAGCAGGTCTTAGCATTACCGTCTGTTAATAATCGCTCCTCCACTGATTCCAACACAGTTCAAATTTTTCCTTTAGATTCCGTTCGTTCCTGTAACTAAAAGCTACTTTTAGTGGCTAAGGCTAATATACTACTTAGGCTGGGTTCACATTTGTATTGGAGTCTCCATCACAGTGTCTGTCTGAAATCCCTGGCCAACAAAAGTCCTGCAAGCTGGGCTTTTTTGTTTGGCAGTTTCAGTTAAAAACAGTGGAAACATCAGTGGGGTCTCTCTGGCTCTGTTCGTGTCCGTCATAGAACAGATTGATGGTGTTGGGTTTTCTGTTCTTCTGGTCCTCTGACGGACCAGAATAACAGAAACTCAAACACGTTTGTGAACATAGAGCTGGACTTGGCAACAACATAGTTGTTCAGGGGAAGGATACAAAAAGTTGTCTCAGAGATTTAACCTCTCAGTTTCCACTGTGAGAAACATAGTAAGGAAATGGAAGACCACAGGGACAGTTCTTGTTAAGCCCAGAAGTGGCAGGCCAAGAAAAATATCAGAAAAGCAGAGAAGAAGAATGGTGAGAACAGTCAAGGACAATCCACAGACCACCTCCAAAGAGCTGCAGCATCATCTTGCTGCAGATGGTGTCACTGTGCATCGGTCAACAATACAGCACACTTTGCACAAGGAGAAGCTGTATGGGAGAGTGATGCGAAAGAAGCCATTTCTGAAAGCACGCCACAAACAGAGTCGCCTGAGGTTTGCAAAAGCACATTTGGACAAGCCAGCTTCATTTTGGAAGAAGGTCCTGTGGACTGATGAAACAAAGATTGAGTTGTTTGGTCATACAAAAAGGCGTTATGCATGGCGTCCAAAAAACACAGCATTCCAAGAAAAACACTTGCTACCCACTGTAAAATTTGGTGGAGGTTCCATCATGCTTTGGGGCTGTGTGGTCAATGCCGGCACCGGGAATCTTGTTAAAGTTGAGGGTCGCATGGATTCAACTCAGTATCAGCAGATTCTTGAGAATAATGTACAAGAATCAGTGACGAATTTGAAGTTACGCCAGGGATGGATATTTCAGCAAGACAATGATCCAAAACACAGCTCCAAATCTACTCAGGCATTCATGCAGAGGAACAATTACAATGTTCTGGAATGGCCATCCCAGTCCCCAGACCTGAATATCATTGAACATCTGTGGGATAATTTGAAGCGGGCTGTCCATGCTCGGCGACCATCAAACTTAACTGAACTGGAATTGTTTTGTAAAGAGGAATGGTCAAAAATACCTTTATCCAGGATCCAGGAACTGATTAAAAGCTACAGGAAGCGACTAGAGGCTGTTATTTTTGCAAAAGGAGGATCTACTAAATATTAATGTCACTTTTCTGTTGAGGTGCCCATACTTTTGCACCGGTCAAATTTTGGTTTAATGCATATTGCACATTTTCTGTTAGTACAATAAACCTCATTTCAATCCTGAAATATTACTGTGTCCATCAGTTATTAGATATATCAAATTGAAATGGCTGTTGCAAACACTCAAATATTTAGAACTAAAAATGATTAAGATTAATAGGGGTGCCCAAACTTTTTCATATGACTGTAGCTCTGTATAGCTAGTAGAAGAGGTTCCTGTACAATGGACCCTAATCTGTTAACTCAGAATTCTGTGATAAGGTGTTTTCAGCAGATCATCTAAATTATTTCTTTAAAAAAAAAAAGATATTGGTATTGAATTCAGGATGTTAAGGCAAAAAAAAAAAAAAACATCACTTTGAATTACTAAGAAAAAATATATTTATGATAAACAGTAACAGACCAAAAACTTCTTGCTTACCAATGTCAATTCACTCTCCTTTGAGGAACTGCATGTGTCCAACACAACTGTCAAGACGCTTTTCTGTGCTGTCAATAGTGTAAAAGGGCATACCATTGTTTTAAGTATAAATATCCTAAGGTTCTGTCAAGATCATGACAGCTATCCTAAAAAATCTATAAAGAAGAACAACTGATCCAATATAAAAAGGAAGATAGTAACGGGGACAGGAGAATAAAGCAGCAGGTTTATTTCACAATTCATGAGCTGGAAAAGAGACTGGACACAATATAACACCTCATTGCTTAATGGCAGAGGATGTGCGGAAATGGTAATACATAATCAATCCAGGCACAGAGACTGTTCTCCCTTGTATCTGAAACACAGTATCTCAGGATAAGCTCTGGTGACTTGGAGGGAAAGAAGGTAATATGCTTATCAAGGCCTTCTGAAAATGTGTTTTTGCTACATACGTGTTCACCCTTACCTTAGCTCAAATTTGGTTAAGGGCTCCCAATTTCTAATAAAACCAATTCATTAAAATATTGCATCATGTTAGAAAATCCTTTGACTGGCTGCAATTCACAACAAAACTACAGGGTAGCCAAAGACAGACACACTGCACCATAACATACTATTACATCATGGTAAAGTCACCTACTCAGAAGCTGAGCAGGTGACATTGAGAGTTGGTGTCAGCTATAAGAAATAGCTGACACTTGCCTGTGACACCAGCGGCCACATATGGGGTATTGCCATGTTCAAGAAAAATTGTTTAACGATCTGTGGAGTGTTTTTCCTTGAACCCCTTGTGAAAATGAAAAATTTGGGGATAAAATGACATTGCAGTAATTTTTAATTTTCATGTCTCAATGTTAATAAAATCTGTGAAACAGCTCTGCGGTCAAAATGCTTATAATTCTCCTTGATAAATTCCTCGAGGAGTGTAGTTTCCAAAATGGGGTCACTTTTGGGGGGTTTCCATTGTACTAGTAGTACTTTAGGGGCTCTGCAAATTTGATATGACACCTGAAAACTATTCCAGCAAAATCTTCCTTTTAAATGCCCAGTGGCTCCTTCCCAGGGCACAGCCGTGTGCCCAAACAGGAGTTTGCTTCCACATGTAGGGTATTTCCGTTCTCTGGAGAAATTAGATAATAAATTATGAGATGGATTTTTCTCCTTTAATCTCTTATGTTGTGTACATTTTAGGGCTAAATTATCATTTTATTGAAAAAAAAATTTAAATGTTTACATTTCAGCTCCATATTGTTTTAAATCCAGTGAAATACTTAAAGAGTTAACAAACCCTGGCAATATAAGCTGACCGCTGGGATTTCAGCAATTTACCCCTTAGGCACCTTGCTTTGGAGATGGGTTATCTAGTTTGCAAAATTTCTTTGAAGGCTATGTCCTGTCATGTAATGTTTACAATATGAATACCAGATCTAGCATGAGTGCCAATTGGATTGATAACTGAGAAATTAGCTATTGAAAAATATATATACCTTTATACCAAGAAAACATTATTTTTGTTGACATTCTCTACCATTAAATGTACAGTAAAACCAAACTCAACCACTTTATTCCCTGCTATGCTATAAATCACAGTTGTTTAATGTATTGATTCTAGCTTGTAACCCTTTATGACCCAGCTTTAAAGAAAACATCCTCCAGGATACCCATATAGCAATCAATATTTTGTGAGAATTCTGAGGATAAATTCTGTTTTTTAACTCAAGAAAACTTGTTTTTAACCAGTGTCTGGTTTTAAGTTCCCTGCTTGAATCACAAGGAAGCTCAAGGGAGATTACTCTACGCTAGCAAACTTGCTAATGAAAAATTAAGACTCTAGTTCTTTTCTGAAAATTTCATCCATTAACTCTTTGTAGTTGGTGAGATTGTGTATAATATAGGTAGTAAATGTAAATACAATATTAATACATGTTAAAGAGCTAAATTATCATTGTCTGTCGTAAATACCATATTCAGGATAGGTGTGTTTGGCATGGAGCTTCTTTCTCGGTAGACTTTTAGGTTGGGAAGTGAACTGATATTGGACTTTCACCTCATAGCCCCTGGGACCAGTATGTGAAGGAGGTATAAGCTACAGTTAAGAAATTCTGCCTGTGTTGCAGGCCTTCAGTACTGCTACACAACAATTTAGAGCAGAATCATAAGACATACCCTCCAACAATCAGAATAAAAAATACTGTAGGTACAAACATGATTGGTTCTGTTCACACACCTCAGGTGTCACATGAATTTTTGTTAGGGAAAGTTGATCTCAGAGGAGAAGAACCTGTTGTTAAATTTGACTTTTCAAGATAAGTTGCTGTGTGTACATGAAAAGTAACCCTATATCTAGCTATCATATGACATATTCTAAAGATTTAGTACATTTTCAGTCTGCAAACTCTGTCTGAAATTTGCATTTCTCTCTGAGTTGGTGTCTGGAGACTAGCTGCCATACACTGCACACAGGAAGTAGAGGAGAATCTATGCCATAACTGTCTCTCTCTCACTCAGAAATAACCAAGGACCATGCAGTACATATATAAAGAAGTAATAACATGCACTGATGTAAAAAAAAAATTACTTTGGTTGTGACAGCTCATATATAGTTCCAGCATCTCCTAAACTTATGTTTAGGAGATTCTGTAGACATGTGCAATCTGAGTCATGCAACCTGCAGTCTGTCTGGAGATGGATACAGCACAGACTTTCAGTGAAAGTTAGTTTAGCAGAGGGGAGGGAGACCTATGAAATTACAAAGCAATTATAATCGCCTGTACTACTAATTTATTCAAAGTTTGATGAAAAGGCACTGCCTATTTAAATATAGATCTGTTGCAATTCACAAAAGGTAAAGATGGCAATCTTGCTGTTGGAACATGACTTACAGCTGCTTCCTGTATTCAGCAGGTGTACTTTTACCTAAACCTGTAGCACCATCTACACTGTTTCTGGGTAGAGTTGACTACCTATATTATTGGAATCATGGATCATAGAAGATAAGGTAAGACTCTGTCACTGTGTTCTTCAAACAGCTCCAAATGAAATGTGTTACTGCATCAACTCTTGCTAGCAATTTTTTATGTCTTTGCTACTAATTACAGTTAAGAGTTTAACAATACTAAAATTAAACTTCAAAACAAAAGTATTATGTGCTTTCTTAAGGTATCTATTTTACTGCAACAATTCAGGACTTATGCGCATGACAGACCCTTGTGCATACTCTGTCAGACACTGTCACTGTGTATAAGGAGATATTCTCCTTATATACTGTGCGTAATGTAGAATAGCACACTTTTATCTGTTGGACACTATTATATGTACAGAATCTCACAAAAACCACCATATTAAATCAGATGCATTATATACAGGCACAGAAGAGGACTTACACACCTCTATGGCAGTTATATTATGGCTCCTTACAAAAGTGAGCCTTAATATAATCTTAACACTATATATGTCTCACATATTCAGCATATAACATGCTCTAAGAAAATCTACCATTATATATGCCAGACACGTCTAAAGGCATAATATATACCTTTGTATATCTTATTTTAAACCACAGTCAACTGTGCTTTTCAGTACATAGTACTCCTATAAAAAAAATGTATACCAAACTACACTCTTTTATTTTTACAATGTAAATTGGTGGGTGATGATTTTAGCATAGAGTTGCATACAAGTAGGTTGTCTTATATGTAGGAAAACATTTTTATGGCCTATATCTTGAAAGTGCAACACAAATACATTGGGGAAATTTACTAAAGGACGTACTCTGGAATGCAGAAATAGGGGTGTGTGTCCGGACGAGTGTTAGCCTAGCTCTTGCATCAGTGGTCTTCTTATCATTTTCTTGAGGGTGCACAACCAGGTCCCCCCACTTCTACTGACTGCTGGACCCCTTCTGACTCACCTGACCTGGAGTGGTTTCTCCCTCTGTTGATAGCCACTACCTGGCTGCAAAAAACTTGGCTGCGGTCTCCACATGTGCCGCTGGCGCCAGCTTTCAGCTCCCAGAGCGCAGCTGCCCGGCTGCCTGGCCTCCTATTTCACATCCCTACCGGCACTTGCATGTCGCTGCAGGGACTCATCTAACGTGCGGCCCCTCACTTGGTTCCCATGACGCGGACCTCACGGGTTACACCCGATGGGGCCTGAAAGCCTGCCGAACATGCACTCTTGTGCTCCTATAGGACGCAGCCGCCATGTTGTCCCACACACAGTGCCTGGAATAACAGAGATTGCTGATGTTCCTCCCTCAACTGTTCCTGGCACTGTTCATCCTCCGAGATGCTCCTGTGACATCACCTAACATTGTGCCCATAGCCTCTGACTGGATTATTTTACTTTTATACTCTGGACTATCCTACCCTGGGGCTCCCTGGTTTGAATACTGTATACTTTACTGAGACCACACCATCTTGTTGCTCTACATGCTGCTTGCTCCAGCTTTCCGATATCGTTAAGTACTCAGTTCTCCATCACGGCTGCCCCACCAGCCAACGGCTAGATCATAACATCTGGCCACCCTACCACCCTGCTACCATGTCTACCAGGTCCCAAAAACCAAAAAACCCAGGGAAGACTCCACGACCTGGCACACTCTACCTGAACTCTTTAGAATTCCCTGTCTTTCTGTCTCAGCTGGTGGAAGTTCGCCCCATGGCAGAGCTACCTCTCTCACTGCCTCTGATCACAAACCCCTCGGCCCTCTTCACCAAAATCCAGCAACTTTTCTCTACTGAATTGTCTAAGAAGATGACCAACTTCACTAAGCAAATTCAGGACCTGGGTAATAGGGTCTCTGAAATAGAGGATAGGATGGATGAGGTTGTGGATGACCTAAAACCTGAGGACTTGGAGAGTAGATCCAGGAGGGCCAACATCTGGGTTAGAGGTGTGCCGGAATCCAGGACTACTTTACAAGAGTCCTTCATATGGACCATATTCACGGGGCTTCACACCCTAAGAATCTGAATATCATCTCGGATACCCGCCCACTCTTTGAGAAAATTTGGGCTTTTTGGATCAATAAGTCCAATATCCCAGGCCTGCCATATTACCTCCAACTTTAATTTGCTCATTCGATCAAGTGGGATGTTTATTTTTTAAACCCCTTAAGCAGAGTCACTTTATCACTCAGCTCTTGGTTCTTTGTATTGCAGTATAATAGGCAGCATATACCCCCATTTCATGTTCACTATTGGCTCCTATTTTTAATTTAATTTTTTTCTTATTGCCTTATTTATTGTTTTATTTTCCATTGTCACAATGTTCTTGCATTCTGTATGCCTCTTTTCACATCCTTGCATTGGTTATGTGACTATTACCATGTGTGCCTTTTATACTATATATATATATATATACTATATATACTATACTATACTATACTATACTATACATGACATCTTTCAATAAATACCTTTGAAACTAGAATGCAGAAATAGTGTAACTTTGGGGCAGAGCCCCGATTTGTTCCTAGGATCTGCCACCTTTTGATTTTTCTCTATCGTTTGCCACTTTTTAAGGCAATGGTCAGAGCAGGGTGGGGATCAAGATGGACCAGGGTGAGGATGGCTTTGCCCATCAGATTTACTATAACTCATGCTATAAAACTGGTAGGAGTTATAACTGAAATCTACACCAGTTCCTGGCTGGCATAAATGTTCATAATGGAGCACAGGATCTCCCAAAATGGACCAGAATTATCTTAAGAATTCTTGCATATCTCATGCCAGCAGGGGAATGGATTAAGACTGGAATAGGAAATACCAGTTTTAATAAATTCCCCATAATGTGACCATGCTGTAGCCTAGATAGATCTGTAAACATCAATTTCAGTGAAATATTTACTGAATAAAAAGGTGGAAAATGCAAATGAAATGTAAACATCACATCATCATAATAATAATAACATTAATAATATTGAGATACTGTACTTTATTAGGACAATATACATTGTCCATTATAAGTTTCTGTATATTACCTACACTGTATGGTCTATATGATCTTTTTCAGGGTCGCCAATGTAAATGAACACGTTAGATGGAGCTTGTTGTGGATAATTATTTGTATCTCTTTAAAAGCCTTATATATAATGACACAAGTGACATTGTCCATTAGAGAAGGATTTATGCTTCTTCACATTTATATCACTAATGGACAAACAATGTCAGATGATTATTAGTTCCATTTGTTTCTCATTATTTTGTTTAGGTCATTTATTTCTAGGAAAAAGAAATACTGAATTTCTGGGTTCCGATCACTCTCATTTCCCCTTCTGGATGCCCTTGCTATATAACTTCTGTATATGAAGAATATCAATCTGCTAGAATCAAGCATTTGTTTTTCATAAATTCTTTTCCTGAAACAACAGTAGTAAAGGCTGAAAAATCATGCTGTGATGTTAAAGTACATTTAGTGAAACATGCAAGAAAAATGTAATTGATGTCGTAAAGCAGAGAGGTTTATGGAAATATTTTGCATTTAGTATAATAAAAATATTACTTCCCAAGTACTGTTAAAAAAAATATATTCTGCTTCTCAGTTTCTGTACCAACGGTTAATTGATGGTAAATTTTTCCCATGATAATAGATATAAAGAAGAATCTGCATTTTGCCTAGTGCAAGAGAAAAGAACTGACTCTATGTCAATTGTAATTGTAATTGTGGGGCAGCACATGGGCTCAGTGGTTAGCACTGTAGCCTTGCAGTGCTGGAGTTCTGGGTTTGTATGCTGCAGAGAGGTTGTATGTTCTCCCCGTGTTTGCGTGGGTTTCCTCTAGATACTCTGGTTTCCTTCCACACTTCAAAGACATGCTGATAGGGAATATAGATTGTGAGCCCTATATGAGACAGTAACTATCAATGTCTGTAAAGTGCTGTGGAATATGATGGTGCTGTATAAGTAAGCATAATAGATAAATAATACTTATTTGTTTCTGTACAAATGTACAGTTTGGTGCCCATTACTGAAAGCAAGTTTAAAATCTACTTTTACACCTGACCAGAGGACTATAACTCCAGTCTACCAGAAAATTTTAAAAAAATCCTCTACAGCAGCAATTCAGATTGTTGCTTTGTTATCTGAAGTAAGCTATGAAAAAATGATAGCTCCAAAATGATGTGTCACAATTATTCTAAATCAATTCTGTGAATCAACATCACAAAACAAGAAATGAAAAAGTAAAAAGTAACTTTCGGCCACTGGTTACTTCAGTTAAGCTCACCCCACGTGTTATGATAAACCTTTTCTGCTGTTCAGATGTGATAGTTCTAATGTAAAGTCAAAGAATCGCCTTAAAGAATCATTCTTATTACATGCAGATACTATAGAGGCATCCAGCAGAGATCAACATATACCACCTATCCCGCAAATGGTTCTGTGCAGACATAAAGGCTAGAGCATCAAGAGTATCTTTGATATGACCATAGATCACATGCTGACAAACTCCCTGCTGATTCACAGGCACAGAAACCAAAGGGCATGTTCCTCTGTGTTAGATGTCAAAATAGATTGTATTTCCACTTGATAGTGAAAATATTAAAGGCACTTGAGATAAACCATTAAGAAATTATACATCTCTAATTGAAAAAGAGCCCTAAAGCACTCAGCATGAAAATGTTTCTTTGGTAAGGGTGTAGTACCATAGGGGGAACCAATGTTGCAGCTCTAGGGCCTACTGGCTGGCCTAAACCCTAGTTCTGTGGTGGGGAACCTATGGCACGCTTGCCAGTCGGGGCACTCAGAGCCCTCTCTGTGGACACGCACGCCGTCGCCCAAGCCAGGCTCCTGGATCGCTCTCTAACGGGAAATCCGGGACAGATGTCTCAGATTCTCCGGTGAGCACTTCTTTCAGGTATATGTGCAAATATACATACACCTGAAAACTATCAGTGTAGCTGCTGGAATGCAGGACTGTGGATTACACTGACTGAAGATTGTAACCTCTGCCCCGACGCAGATGCGATGACATCATTCATCAGCACCTGCTTTGTGGTGGAAGGAGGCCGCCCGGCTGCTTCGTGTGACTGAAGGTAAGTACAAGAGCATGTTAAACTGTGTGGGGGCCACTGTGGAGTATATTATGTTCCACAGTGGCCCCCACACAGTATATTACACTGTGTTGTGGGTCACTGTGGAGCATATTACAATTTGTTGGGGGCCACTGTGGAGCAGATTGTACTGGCTGGGGTTCACTGTGAAGCAGATTGTACTGGCTGGGGGCCACTATGAAGCAGATTGTATTGGCGGGGGGCCACTGTGGAGCAGATTATACTGGCTGGGGGCCACCGTGGAGCAGATTGTACTGGTTAGCGGCCACTGTAGAGCAAATTGTACTGTGTGGGGGCCACTGTAGAGCAAACTGTACTATCTGGGGGCCATTGTGGAGAAAATTGTACTGTGTGGGGGCCCTTCACTATTTATATCACACAGTATCTGTTTTATAAAAGACATGTGATATTATTACAGGCTGTAATAACATTGCACAGTCACTATAAAACAGATCCTGTGTGATGTAAATAGTGAATATTAATTGTTCAAAAGTACCAAATGCAAACTTCTACCTTTCAGTACAAAATTGTTTGTATCATTGAAAGATCTGTAAAGTCCCATTCACACAATCATATTTTGCGAGTCTGTAACTGTCCACAATTGTGGACGATACTTTAATTTAACTGTATTAAGGTTAAATTTCTGTGTTGGCACTTTGTGATAAATTAGTAGGTTTTGGGTTGCAGTTCGGGCCCTCGGGCTCTAAAAGGTTCTCCATCACTGCCTAGTTATTCATTGGTGAAACCCATGCAAAGATCTCCTCCCTCTGGCACTAAAATGTGAGCAAACAAAGGTTTGAGGAATTTCTACAAGAATACAGGACAGGATTTAAGAGAAAATAAGCATCAAGACCTGCCGTCAGAGGTGTATAGCCGTTTTAACCTTAAACAAGCATTTGAAGGGGGCCATGTTTAATTTTTCCATTGGGATTCAACACACATTTGTAGATCCTTGTTTTGTAGAATCATAAGCGCCAATTCACACCTCGGAAAATGAAGAGGAATTTGAGTTGATCTCTCTCCTCAACTTCCTCTTCACTTTCCGGCCCTGGGGCTCCCATGGTGGATAGCTGAACTAGAGCTTCAGCTTTCTGCAGTGGTTTCAACTCACAGATTAACCTCTGATGAATAGAACTAATCAGAAAATTGCCTCGCACTGAGGGTTCTGTGGCTCATTAGATGTGGAATCTATGGTACTGTCAAGAAGGACGCTTTTTTCTCTGCCTCTTATTGAAAACAGTAGGAGGAACATAAGGAAAGGAATTTAGAGCTGATTTTGAAATCAGCTCCAAATTCCTCTGTGTGAACTTAAGGTGACCAGGCTTAACTGATATCCAGTTTAGTTAAGTAGTTCTCATGAAACCAATTCGAAACAATATGACACCAAGGCAAAAGCCTTGAAAGGCTGCAAATCCCACCTCCCCCACCCCACAGAGTGGCCAAACATTGACACAAATAGAATTAGCATATCCCTCTGTGTTAACTTCTTAGAATATCATGACACATTTAGAAAAGGTACTTAATGTATCTGGACATTTCCAGTCAAGAGGAAAAGTAATGGAGAACACATCTGAGCAAAGTCAGCTGAATGAGGAAATTTCAGCATGAAATGTATATAGGGATATACTGACTCTCACCTAACATCAGTTGAAGAGGATTTCAGTTTTCTGGATTTCAACATATATGATCTTTGACACTAAGGCCCCATGTAGCGAGCTGCAGCCAAAACACTCTGTAGAAAAGACCGCAGAGGAAACGTATCACAGTTTTTTTCAGCAGAACTTTTCACATAAAGTCCACTGAGTTTTCCTTAGGAATTTTTAGGTATATTAAATATAAAATTTAATAAGATTGTCCTTGGCACAAAATGTCCCCACAATTCTGAAAAAAGAAAATAACTATTTGCTTTGTTACTCTTTTTTGTTTGAGGATATGTGCTAGAGGTTCACTGTGTGTGTCAGAGGGCGCAGGTGTGTGTGTGGTCTGGGTATATCAGTGTATATCGGTCTTGGCTACTGTAAGTAGTGGCTGGTGGCAGCTATTTGTGTGGATGTGTAGGTGTTGGGCTCACTTCACTCTATTGTAGCCTAGTGTGAAAATGAGAGTGGAAGTATACCTTTACGGCACATGTGTTGAATGGGTGTTTGAAACCCTGACAATACATTTTTGCGTCAAGGCTCAATCCCATGCAGATGCAGCAAATCACTCAATGCATGTAATGGTGTTCAAACTTGTTTTTTTTGTCAGCAAGATTGGATTCTGAGACAAAAAAGGTCTGTTCACTGTCACAGCAGCATACAAGCAGCTTATAAGAGATTTTGATGGTGATAGACTTCATTTAACCCCTTGCCGAAATCCACCGTAATTGTACTGCCATATTCAAGTCTGTCACCATACCTCGAAATGAGATCTGGGGCTGGCGATCTGTTTCCTTGACAGCTGAAAGCCTATTGAAGGCTTCCACACTTGTCGTTAGTATACTTTTATTACAGCAGCCTGTAACAGAAGTGAATGGTCTTTACAATTTACTGCAATACAGTTGTATTGCAGTATATTGTACTGGTGATCAGGCACCCTATGGTACAAGTCCCCAAGGAGGTCTATAAATTAAAATAAAAAAAGTTTTTGAAGAAAAACATTTTTAAAGACATGTTAAAAAATATAAAATTTCAAAATTACCCCCTTTCCATACATCCTAAATAAAAAAAACTAAGTCAAACATAAACACATCAGGTATCCCCCATCTGAAAATGCCCAAATTATAAACATATAAAATATTTATTCCATAATTCCATACGGCCAATGCTGCAGCAGTAACAAAAATCTAAATGGACAAACAGTTTTTTCACCATTTAACCTTGCTCAAAAAATGGAATAAAAAGCAATCAAAACATTAGGCAATCCCCAAAATAGTGTGAATAAAAAGTACAACTACAGCTCCACACAAAAATATTAAAAGTTATGGGTGTCAGAAAATGGTGACAAGCGTAATCGTACCGACCAAAAGAATATATCAAACATGTCATTTTGGATGCACAGTGAATGCTGTAAAAACAAAACCCATAAGAAAATTTAAAAAAAAATTGACCTCATTCTTATTTTTTTCCAGCCTCCCAGTCCATTGCACAGATTATTAAATTGTACTTTTATGAAGTACAATTTGTCCCACAAAAAATAAGCCCTCACACAGCTCTGAGAATAGTAAATATATATATATACCCATGTTTGCGTGGGTTTCCTCCGGGTGCTCCGGTTTCCTCCCACACTCCAAAGACATACTGATAGGGAATATAGATTGTGAGCCCTATATGGGACAGTCACTGTCAATGTCTGTAAAGCGCTGCGGAATATGATGGCACTATATAAGTAAGCATAATAAATAAATAATAAATAAAAAGTGAAAAAACAACAATGAAAAAAAAAAATGGCTGCGTCAAAGGAAGATTAAAGAACACAGCAGTCAGTTTCTACCCAGTGTCTAATGGGTTATAACAGGGAACTGTGGAGTACAGTACATAGGAATAGGACAATTTATAGGTAAATCTCTGACACACCAGAATTCATGTTTAGAGAGACTATTTGTTTAATAATTACAGTCATTTTCTGGTATGAATAAAATAAAAATAAAAAAGCTCCCACAAATCACTTTTTCCTTAATGCATGGACTGACTATGTAATTACATATAATACTCAATATAATATTCATTGCTTTTCATTACACTTCGACACCTCTTTTTATAATCAAAGAAAAATTAAATTTGAGAAGCTATTGAAATTCTAATATGCAGGGAAAACTGCCCTTTATTTCTGTTAAACATCTGGCATGGGGATTGAGATTTCCTTTCACAAGTTGCCAATTTGCAGGTACCTTAGTAATGCTAGAGCACAAAGAACAGCCTAGGGGTAATGATGCTGTTTATTGCAGAAATCGCTTGTTGCTTTGGTCCAGAATTCTGAATGTGGAAAGTGTATCTGTTTTAGCACTGCTTACCTACTCTTACCATCATAAATCTTCTTATGTAATGTTGAAAACCTAGACACTGTATAATCTCACACACAAACTCACTACATAGTGGGGCATATTTATAAAAACTGACATATTGACTGGTAGTCTTCATAACCTCGGCATCGGCAGAACAGCTGCCTCATTTATAGGAAGGCACATGTCTCTTCATAAATGCTGCAGCTCCTCCGCCGAGCCATGCGCCTGTGCTGTAATCTATCCCAGTTTGTGGCCGGCATAGATTTCAGTGATCATTTGAGCCAATAAACTAACGTAAATTACCCTAAATGTGGTGCAATTCCCATGCCACTTTTGCTCTCAAGTGGTGTCGGAAGCACAAAAACACCAGTTACAGCAATAATTGTTGCAATTGCCATTTAAAAGTCGCAAACCCTTAGCAACTTTAGGTTAGCAACTTTTTTTTTTTTACAGCAGATATCTTGTATAAAAGCAATAATACATATGCCGCAATGGAACAAAATTTTTGAGGTTCAGCTCTGCAAGATGGAGTCCTTAAGGCTAAGACCCCACGATGCGGAAATGCATTTTTTTTGTTACAGATTTTGCTGCAGTTTTTTGAGCCAAAGCCAAGAATAGCTACAAAAGGAATGAGAAATTTATAGGAAGTACTTATACTTCTCCCTTCTGCTCAATCCACTACTGGCAACAAAAAAATCTGCGTTTCCGCAATGTGGGGCCTCAGTCTAAAGGAGTTTTCCAACCGTTAAAAAATATATTTAACAAGGCTCAGAACTGGAGGTTCTAACTTAAAAAAAAGTATACCCTCATTGATACTTGTGTATCAGAAAGTGGAGTACAGCGGCTCCAGGGTAGCAATTTTGATGATATTGATGGTGAGTCTAAGTGCCTTTTTATGTTAGGAGCCACATTGTAAGCCTGCTAAATATATTTTAATTAGCTGAAAAACTCTTTTAAAGTGAGCGCTCATACACCCAACACAATATCTATATGGTGTTGGGTGGAGTTGTACTCTACCTCCATATGAATCCTAGTTCATGAAGAAGCACACTGGATCTCTGATGGATTCTAGCTTAATAACAAAAATGTGTGCCATGTTCCATCGGATACCATATTACACTGTTCTCTCTCTTAAAAAACCACTCTTCGAGGGGAGAATGTTTATACTACCCTGCTATGATGGTAGGTATATCGGTTGTCACTCCAAACAGAAAAAATAAAGAGACAACTTGATGTAAAAGGACAACAGAAGGCCTTATATTTCTACAGTAGGCTTTTTAGGTCAAACTGCTCTTTAGAAATTGTGCTACATGTATCATTCATATTGCACAGCGTGAACTACCTTGTTAGATCGAATCCTTTAAGGTTCAGTCAATGGGTCAAAGAGAAATAGAAGGTACAAAGGTCATTTCCCATACCAAAGTACTAGAAAACAATAAACTGTAGTAATTGCAGCCATGGAACATGCTAACCTGTTATAAGTAGTATTGGCAGTTCCAGCACCCAGGCCTTCTTCTGAACATAACAACAGACCGTACAAAATGAGGCTCATGTAACACAAAAAAAATAGCATATTTCATCACATTACAGATTCATTTAAGAGATATATACTATATATATATATATATATAAAAATAAGTAGAACCTACAATCGTAGGTACAATAGTTAAGTCAGTGGCAAACAGTAAGTACAAAAAGCAAGATGAATAATACTGACTGTGATAATTCCCACAGCGAAAAGTACTGTATTTATTGCAAAAAAATTATACCTAGTAACTATAATATAAAATTCATAAATAGCATAGTACTAAATATCAGGACCACAGAAATCCACTCTAACCCTTAAAGTGCATATACACAACACACAGTCCATATGGTTAAACATTCTGGTTCTTTCGGCCCTCTATTTGATGCCTCCTTTGCACAGTGCCATATTCCTTGTACTTTAACATGCAATGAAACATACCCCTAAACCTCTACTTTCTATAGCAATCTGTGGGGAAAAAAAATGCTTGCCTCCACATACAATTTTGTATGATTTTATACTGATGTTTGGGTCTATAGATTTCTATTGGTGCCATATTACTGATCTAACACAGAACCTTAAAGAGGAACTTTCACGTCTTCATGTACAGTATATACTGTTTTACATACCGCTAGAAAGCTGACAGCACGCTGAATTCAGCGCACTGCCAGCTTTCCCGATATGTTCCCCGGGGCTGGAGATACCGGGGGTCATAGTTTCACAGTTCACCATCAAAAGGGCGTTCCTCACAGCGCAGCTAGACTGTGCTTGTCCATAGACTTATACTGGGGGGGTGTTCCTCACAGCTCAGCATCATCACTGGGCGGTAAGGAATGCCCCCCTCTCTCTGTACTTGTCCATAGCATACTATCAGAGGGGGCGTTCCTTACCACCCAGCGATAACGCAGAGCTGTGAGGAACGTCCCCCCAGTACAAGTCTATGGGCGAGTACTGTCAGGAACGCCCATCTGACAGTGAACGGTGAAATTTAGACCCCCGATATCTCCAGCCCCGGGGTACATAACGGGCTTTCTAGCAGTATGTAAAACAGCATATACATGAGGACGTGAAAGGTCCTCTTTAAAACTAAGGCCCCATACAGCAGGTGGCAGCAAAAAAGCACTTCTAGAAAAACCGCGGTGACAACGCATCATGGTTTTTCCCACAGCGCTTTTCACAGAAAGTCTGCAGAGTTTTCCTCTGCAGACTTTCTGCTTCCATTATACCTATAGGGAAACCACTGGAGTTTCCGTAGGTATAATTGATACAGAAAGCACAAGAGGGTGGAATGTTCTGCAAACAAGACTGCATAGTTGATAGATAAGGACAGACTTGGAGTCTGGGGAAGATATCAACAGTTCTGCTGATCTCAGCAGAACTGGTATTCTCGGGAAGATAAGGAGGACATTCAGATAAGGTGAAAAGGAAAACATCTGGGGTGATGGGTAACTGAACAAATTTGTCTGATAACGGAACTGGAAAGACCATATATGTATATTGATCACATGACTGTTATGTAACTGAGCTTGCTTTTAAAACTGTATTGAACTACGCAATAAAGTAGAAACTGTTCATACACGGTACCTGTGTACGTCTTGTTTCCCGAGCGCTCGAAACTGGTTATCTATTTAATTAGGCTTACGGTGACATCCATCCCGGGGGAGATTAACCCCCGACAACATGCTGCGATTTCCAATACTGCAACGGTTTTGGAAATTGCAGCATGTCCGCTATACGGATTTTTCCGCAGTGTGTGGATGGGATACACTAGAATCCCATCCGCTATGCAGGAACTGTAAAACATTTACACCACGTCGGGCCCTGACCTAAAGGAGCCCAAATTACAATTTTTTTTATTTTTTTTTAAACTTGATAAACCATCTGCTTTGTACTTATGACTTTACCAAGCTCCTATTTGCCCTCTTTTTGCACCCCAAAAGCTCCATTACATTTTCAGCATGTAATGACCAGAGTGGGTGGTCTTTACTATGGAGCATGTGACTGTCTGCTTACTACTGCTTACTACTGAAAACTACATTTCCCAGGTGCACCTTGCTCTGTGTTCTTCCTAACTGTCCAGTTTTCCTAATTCACGCACTGCACATGCTGCATCTGTTAGGACGGCACATACAGTAAATGGTTATGTACCCCTGACCTAATAAGCAGCTTTAGTGAAGACAAAAAATAACTGAGCATGATCATCTTGGATGAAGATGCACTGGAGGTTATATCCATTGGCAACAGTGCTCAAACAGTGGTAGGGAGGTATCCCTTTAGTGTAGTATGTGGCCTCAACAGGATTCATACACATACTGTACATACTGGTGCAGATAAACTTATCACTTGAATATCCACTTCTTAAAAGAGTTAATCAGTAAAGAGTTAATCAGTAAATATTCTTTATGTTGAATTACAACTATTAGAGATATTGTAGCATCTCAGACTTTTTGGATACTTTTCTGCCTTTGCAATCTGTTTAGAATGAATGAAAGGTACTGTACATCTCCATCTCCATATGGAGTATTGTAAAACTGTGTTCACAGTTAAAATGTCTATGCAGGATGTTCAGGTTGATGAATTTGATTGCCAGCGTGGAGGTGGCTGAATGTAGACAACACCTTATAAATCAGAAACAAGGAATTCAATAACATGGTTTTTCTAGGCTATCTTTCAGAGAGGTCATCATCTGGAGCTTAGCAGGCTTCCAATACTCAGGAGCCCGATGGTTCTGCTGTCTGATGCGACAGAGGTGCTCCTTGAGTGCTACTTCTGCTTTACAGGCCATATTCGCTTAGCCCCATTCACATAATTGGGGATGAGCTGCAATACCAAGCACATTTGTTATACAATGTATACTGCTGAATATCAATATTTTTGAGCCTCATGAGTGGTGGACTAGACACGAATGACTACCCAATTTGCCTATAGGCAACTAAAAAGCCTATAATTTCCCATTCATGATTATATATTAAGACTTAACTTTTATTACAATACAAAAAATAAAAGACGTTAGCTAATTAGAACTACCAGCCTGTGCCATCAGTGTTATATCTATTGTGATGTTCACATTCTCATAAGGATATATAAAGGGTGGTAAACAAATAGGCAAACCTGTCTACTGATGCTATTATACCCTTTATAAGAAATCCTCAAAGTATGGAGTGTACAGTATAGCTTCTGTCACTTTAAATGGGATGTAGACTACAGAAGAGTCTTTATTTCCCACCCTCATATAATTGTGTTAAGTTCTATAGAAAAGTAATAGATGAGATCATAATATTTTGCCATAGCCTGGTGTGTCTTCAGTATCTCCACTGGCATCTGAAATAAAGTGCTATTGCTTATTGAGGTGCAGTGCTGTGGTAAAAAATAATAAACACCTCCCCATCCTTATGAGAATGTGTTCATCACAATAGATATAACACTGATGGCACAGGCTGGTAGTTTTAATTAGCTCACATTTTTTTATTTTTTGTATTGTAATAAAAGTTAAGTCTTAATATATAATCACGAAAGGGAAATTATGGGATTTTTTTGTTGCCAATAGGCAAATTGGGTAGTCATGTATACTACTGTGCTTGGTCTTCAATGAAGAAACCGCAATGCTCGCCTGAATGCTGATTGGCATGGGTCTCAGTTTTTGGACCCCTGCCAATCTTTAATTGATGATCTATCCGAAAGATAGGTCATCGATCTGTAACCCTGGAAAATCCCTTTCAATTAATCTTCAAATCACAAACTGATTTGTTTTGAAATACCTTAAAGATACTATTACACACCTGCATTTTTACTTGCATTAACAAATGCGCTTTTAAAACCACACGTTTTTCATCAATGTTAGTCATTTTCATTGTTGTAGAAAAATCAACATGTGTTAACGTGAATAAAAACAGCATGTTTGATAGCACCCTAACCCTCTATGGCTAAGGCCCTACATAGCGGGCTGGAGCAAAAAAGCGCTGCGGAAAAAAATGTGCCGGCAATGCATCACGGTTTTTCCAGGAGCACTTTACACAGAAAGTCTTTCTGCTTCAATTATATCTATATCGAAACTGACGGTGTTTCCGAAAGTATAATTGACATGCTGCGATTTCCAAAACCACAGCTTATATGCCCACACTCCTTCCAATTATCCGATTTTAAAGAGTTGTCCATGATCTGAAGGTAATTGATACTGATGACCTATCCACAGGATGCACAGCACAACAACTGCACCCTGTCCCTATCATATGTTTCCACCGCAGATCCAGGTGCCACCGTACAGACTGGAAGCTGTATACAGTGTACAGAACTTTGCTCCCATACACTGGAATAGAGGCAGGGTTGCTTTCGGCCATATACCTAGTAAATGGCTTCTTGCGGACGAAACATAAGATTGTGGTGGACTCTGAATGTCGATCAATTACCTTAAGATCCTGGACCACCCCTTCAATTGCTCCTATCGTCATCTTTATTTTTTCGTTCTATTTGTTCCCTAATTTTAAATAGTGGTACTTGTTGGTACACAATAGATTGTGAATGTGCAAAAAATAATCCTGTATCTCAGAGAATGTAAATTAAAAGCATGTTATAAAATATTGGCAAATTAATGGGAACTCGACAGCTCATGACAAACTAAATGTTCCTTAAAATTTAGGGAAGCAATAAACAAAAATGACATGTGCATTTTATATTGAAACAGTTACCAAAATGTGTATTCTCAGAAATCTCTAATTAATAATTCACAATAATTAATTCCCAGAATTCACTACTCAATAATTCAAAATAATTCCCAGAATTCTGTACTCTGGTTTCTCTGCTACAGTCCACATTCCCTCTGGTAAATGTAGATACATTTGCCCTATTATTACTCTAGATATTTGTATCATTTTCAGCCAGTAAATCATAACGTATCAGGTATTAGAGATACTAATAAAGGGTTTCTTTGAAACTTGTCTGAACAAAAATGGCTTAATTTTGTATCCTCTTTTCTAAACTACAAATTAACTCAGCAGGATATTACTATATAATGCTGATGGTTCAGCAATATAAAAAATGTAAAACTTTTAGTGACTCAAAAAATGCATGAGATTCACCAGTTTTCTTGAAATGTAAGCTTCAACAAAGATGTCCTGTTGTTTTCACATATTATAACTAAACTACCATGAATGTCTATCTTACCGAGTGTGTGTAAAAGAAGAAACCTTATTGTAGAATACAAAGTGCCATAAACGGGTCACTTACTTTTCATCTGACTGTCGTAAAAAGTAAGAGGGATCACGTTAACGTTGATGCTTTGATGAGCTATTCGGGGATTGAATGATGTCCCCTAGAGGTGAGTGAAACTGGTAGAGGAGAGATTCTGTAAAGCACTTATAAAAAAGCCTTCCATCCCAGAAAATCAAAACTTATTTC
The DNA here is from genome assembly GCA_947044405.1 of Leptodactylus fallax. Taxonomy (NCBI): domain Eukaryota; kingdom Metazoa; phylum Chordata; class Amphibia; order Anura; family Leptodactylidae; genus Leptodactylus; species Leptodactylus fallax. Next base: position 4,408,212 of record CAMRHE010000097.1, read on the forward strand.
CATCATGATCTAACCAGCCATCTCAGACCATTCCCACTTGTCACACAACCTGAGCCTGAAATGGTTGCAAATCATTATATATGTTGTAGCCTATTAGAGTGAGTGATGTGTGGCTTTAGAAAGAGGACAAAAAAGAGAAATTGGATATTATGATACAACAACAAATTTATCAAATGGAAGGTTCAGAGGAAGAAAACAAATTACTTGTTTATTTGTGTATAAAGCTTTCCTTTAGAAGACATAGATTTCTCAGGAACCACACTTGATGTAACAGCTAAAACAGGAGAAAGATTAATAATAAAGGTAAAGAGAATAAATGTATTCTGTAATAGTTATATGCAGCTTGTTTTTTTTTATGTCACGAGGAGCATACCATAACTATGGGAATGATAAAACAAGTCTTTATACGAAGGAGGCATATATTTTCCTTGTGCTGCAAGCTACTTGTAATAGCACTGGTACTGCACTCTCTTTCACTGTGGTGCTCTGTGGAAAGGTTCTCCAACCCATATATCAATATAATCGAAAACCTTGGCAGACGCTGACACATGTGGTTTATTAAGAAACACATACACATATACATGTCCATCCAGAATGCAGTTATAGAGAAAATCCATGTTACAGATCCATTTATAACACGACGGTCGATTAGTGACCTTTATCAAGTATATGCTCCTGGATGGTATCACAGATGGGTTAATAAAGTTTCAATTCCTTTTTTTTTCAACCTGTGGAGTGCTGCCTTTTTACAATGGATAGGTCCCTGGCTTCAATCTTTGGACTCTTTTCTATATGATAGTACAGCTAGTCTTTATTTTTGATATTTTATGCAGAATAGAACATAGAACACATATCAGAAGTTGAAAATTAGACATTTTTAATTCAATTTAAAAAATAAATAGCATTTAGAAATTGATGGTAGTGACACATCTCAAAAAAGTTGGGCCAACAAAAAAAGGCTGGAAAAATAAGAGGCACTAATATAAAACAGATGAAGTGTCAATTTTCAAGTAAGTCACACGACTGTGTAAAAAGAGCATGGTCAGAGCTTCACCAATCTGTGAAAATCTGTGTCTAAAAATTGTGGAAAATTTTCAGAAAATATTCCTCAACGTAGAATTGCAAAGACCTTTAATATCCTACCATCTACAGTACATAACATCATCAAAAGGTTCAAAGAATCAGGAGAAATCCATGTGGACAAGGGACAAGACCAGTAGTCAATATTGAATGATAATGATCTACAGGCCCTGAGGTGGCACTGTATTAAAAAAATGCATGAATCAGCAATGCAATTCAGTAGTGGGCTCAGGAATACTTTCAGACATCATTGTCTGTGAACACAGATTGCTGTGCAATCCACAAATGCTGTATCCAAAAACTCCGCCATCTTCTCTGGGACAAAGCTCATTTAAAATGCAATGATGAAAATGGAAACTGTTCTGTGGTCAGATGAATCATAATTTGAAATTCTTCATGGAAACCACAGACACCGTATCCTTTGGACTGAAGAGGAGGGGGAACATCCAGCTTGTTATCAGCATACAGTTCAATAGCCTGCATCTCTGATGGTAGGTGGTTGTATTAGTGCCTATGTCATAGCAGCTTACATATCTTGAAAGGCACTATCAATGTTTAGCAGTATACAGAGGTTTTAGAAAAATAAGCTCCCATCCAGACGACATCTTTTTCATTTGGCACCTTATGAAACAAAATCTCCGGCAAAGAAGACTCAAAACTGCTGATCAGCTAGAATCCTACATCAGACAAGAATGCGACAGGATTCTTCTCCCAACACTCCAGCAGTTGGTCTCCTCCTCCCCCAGACATTTACAGACATTTAAAAAGAAGAGGGGATGTTACACATGTAGATTCTGTCCCAACATTTTTGAGATGTGTTGCTGCCATCAAAATTGCACAAGGCACAGAGCATGCCTAGAAAACTCTCCCACAGAAGTCAATAGGGTTTGCTCCAGACTGTTATGACTATGGCCCATGTCTAGAAAACATGGCTTAAAGCCACAGTTGGAACTGCAGGATATATTTTTTAAATATAGATAGAAACATGTAAAATTAAAAAAAAAAAATCATAAAAAGTTATGTTTAACATTAAAAACTTGATATAATGGGGTTTTGTCATTACAGACATATATCTCTCCTCTCCACAGGATAGGGGATAAGTGTCAAATCACTGGGGGATCTGATCACTGTGACCCCCAACAATCCAAAGAACGGGATCCTCTGCATTCTCCACGTGGAATGAAGAATGGAGTAATTTCCCGACCAACACTTCATTTACTTTTATGGAGATTTTGGGACAGCAATCTCTGGAAGTACCAAAGCAGTGAACACAACATGGCTCAGACAAGCATACTGCTGTTCCATTTACAAGGAGGATGCAGGGGGACTTTTGAGCTACTGTTTTCCTGATCTCTGGAGGTCACAGCAGTTGGACTCCCAGCAATCTAGCACTTATCCTTTATCTTATGAATAAAGGATAAGTGTCTGTAATGACAGAACTTCTTTAAGAAATAGGTAATTTCCTTGGTTTGTCTAGTGGCAAGCAAACAGCCAATTGTAATGCTGATGCCATGAAGAAAGTGGTGCACACAGAGGCATAGCGTTAGTTAAAACGCTTCCTACAATTTGACTGTCTTGTGAACCGCAAGCCACTTCCGCCCTGCGGTTTACATGACAACGAGAACACAGTAAGACGTCTGGTTCTCAGCACAGGCGGCGCGATGACGTCACAACATCGTGCCTCCTGCGCTGAGAGGCTGACTTCCTGCGCGTGGATCCTGTGCACAGAGCGCGGGTCAAGAAGAGAAAGTGGCGGCTCCATTCGTCACGATCGCAGGTAGGTGAGTATCACTTATATTTGTTTTATTTTGGCTTAGTTGTGGGTATTTTAATAGTATAAGGGGTTGTTAGGAGGGGGAATTATAACAATAAGGGAGGGGGCATTATGAGCATAAGGAGGAGACAATGGCATAACTAGGAATGGCTGGGCCCCAAGGCGAACATTTGACATGGAGCTCAGCCCCCAAACCGCCGCCCCCAACCCCCCCCGCACAAACCACATTCCTGCGCACACTATTATGCACCATAGTGGCCTCTGCACACAGTATTATGCAGCATAGTGGCCCCTGCACACAGTATTATGCAGCATAGTGGCCCCTTCACACAGTATTATGCCCCATAGTGGCCCCTGCACACAGTGTTATGCCCCATAGTGGCACCTGCACACAGTATTATGCCCCATAGTGGCCCCTGCACACAGTAGTATGCCCCATAGTGGCCCCTGCACAGAGTAGTATGCCCCATTGTGGACCACCCATGAATGATTATTATACTCTGGAGTCTTTTCAGACCCCAGGTTATAATGATCGGAGACCCAGGGTAGGATACAAACATAAAAAACAATGCTACTTAGCTCACCCTGGCTCCGATGCACTCCGGTGCACTACTTCGGCCATCTTCAATGTTGGAGTCAGGCCGGTGTCGCGACGCATAATGACGTCGGCTGACGTCTGGGACTTCACCAAAGAGGCCCGAAGCCTGCAGAGTGTAGGAGAGGTGAGTTACAGTGTTTTTTATGTTCCATCACCTCACCTGGGCCCCCGATCGTTATACTCCGGGGTCTGAAAAGACCCCAGAGTATAATGATAGCAGTGTTTGTGGGGTTCGCGGTTGCGGCTGACACAGGGCTCCGGGCCCCATAAGGTTCCGGGCCCTCTGGCAGCAGCTACCACTGCTACCCCGGTATTTACGCCCCTGGAAGGAGTCATTTGTATAAGGGATATTAGGGGGCATTATGAATACAAAGGGGGAGGTTATTTATATAAGGGGCCATAATTTATATTAGGAGGCATTGTGAACATAAGGGGATGGTCATTGATGTAAGGGGTCATTAGAGGTGCAGTATTTATGTCAGGGGGAATCAGGGGCATAATATGAGGGGGGGCAATTAATTTAATTAAGGTGACACTTAAGACTAAAGCCCAACGTAGCGGGCTGCAGCAAGAAAGCGCTGCAGGAAAAACCACGGCAGTAACGCATTGTGGTTTTTCCTGCACCGCTTTCACAGAAGGTCCACTGCTGACTTTCTGCTTCCATTACACCTATAGGGAAACCGCCAGTGTTTCCGTAGGTATAATTGACATGCTGCAACGGTTTTGGAAATCCGCATTTTTCCGTAATGTGTGGATGGAATTCGTAAAATGCCGCATTTTTTTCCCGCGGCCACGTATTTTGCCACATGGGGCCCCATCCCATCCCCACTTTGTGGTAAAATAAATGCAGCGGACACGCGATTTCCAAAACAGTTGTGGTTTTGGAAATCGCAGCATACCTATGGAAACGCTGGCAGTTTCCCTATAGATACAGTATAATTGAAGCAGAAAGTCCGCAGAGGAAACCTCTGCGAACTTTCTGTGCAAAGCGCTGCAGGAAGAACAGCGCTTTTTTGCTGCGGGACACCACATGGGGCTTTAGCCTTAAGGAGTTTTCCAGCTCATTTTAATAATTGACATGCTGCAATGGTTTTGGAAATGGCAGCGTGTCCGCTGCACACATTTTTCCGCAATGTGTGGATGTGATTTGTAAAATGCCGCATTTTTTTTTTCCCGCGCCCATGTATTTTGCCACGTGGGGCCCCATCCCATCCCAACTTTGCAGTAAAATATGGGCAGCGGACACGCTGCGATTTCCAAAACAGTTGTGGTTTTGGAAATCGCAGCATACCTATGGAAACGCTGGCAGTTTCCCTATAGATATAACTGAAGCAGAAAGTCCGCAGAGGAAAAGTAAGGAGCCAATGATGTCTGTTCTGCAAACTTAACAGAGACTGGAACAAATGGTCATGGCGGGCCAGATGAAAGATATGGGGAATATGAATGATTAGGCAGAGACGTCACCGTTAAGTCACTAAATGGTACTGCCCTGTATTCACCTAAATCATCTGCAGAGCCTGTGTAGATCTGATATATACCACTTTACGGTCACCGTATAGTGATAATATTGATATACCTAAGTTGAGGGCCCACTTGGAAATGTTCGCGCCCCCTGCACTGAACCCCTAGCTACGCCTCTGGGTGCACAGTTTGGTGCAGTAGTTGGTCTACTGTTATGGGCATAGTTAAAATTAAAAGTGCTCTATAGCAAAGTTAGAGGCAGGACACCATCACTTTTCTGACAATAAACTGAACTACAGTAATGCAAAAACTTTTAGGTCTTTTTCACACTACAGGGAAAAACAGCCATGTCGCAGACTTTTTAGTTCGCTGATTAAAATCAATTTACAAATCAATTTTTTTTATATACTAACAGACTGTGTGAGCAGTATATAGAAAATAGGACATATGTCATTTTTGCCTGTTTTCATGGATCACTCAGACTCAAGTCTATGAGGGATCTGGGAAAATGGATACTGCAAAGATGCAAACTGGCTATGTGTGAATTACTTGAATAGTTCACCTAAAATTTGCAGATATCAGAGGGCCGCATAGAAGCTGCTATGGCTCTTACAACTGCAGCTACATCCATGCTTATGGCATCCTACACAAAACGCTCACTCAAAAGTATCAGTCCTTCAATAAATACACATATCACTTATGTCAGTTAGTCAGTGACTATTGGTAAATATTTGTATATATCTACCTATCTATCTATCTATCTATCTATCTATCTATCTATCGCATGGAAATTCAGCACAGCAGATTGCAGCAACAGGTCCACACCATCAGCTTTATTGCTATTGTAAAATCTGTTACATATGGTGTATTTTCTTGAAAAATCACAGGGTCTTCAGAAATATAGAAATTTACAGTGTAGAACCCACAATAGCTAAGAATAATGGGAACAGCATACACCTTTTTATGTCAAGGTTAAGCTGTAGCAGGAACAAGGCAGAACGACGCTCTTGCATTATGGGAGAAATCCAGTTCCCCATTCAATTACTATTCTAATACATGCCCAGTATGAATTCTCTATGTTCGTATGGTGTTGCTAGGCAGTGTTGCCAAGTGAAAGTACACTGAAGACCGAGCTGCAGTTGTGTACGGTGGTTCACTGTGTATAGCGGGGGGAGGAAAGGGAACACATAGACAAAACTTCCTTTTTCTATGAAGCTTCCTTATTCATAGCATAGCATTAGATTATAACAGTCAAAGGCCAGGGTCACATAATTGTGAAGCAAGTGAGGATTTATCCTGCTCAGTCTATTGACACTGTGCTTTCTCTGTGCCTCTGTCACTTCTTTTCTGTTTTTCACCCCCACAAAGCTGTGTATCAGTCTTGTTAAGAAGATCATTTTTCTACGAATGAATAACCAAGGCTAGTTGTTTCCAATATACCGAAGCATCCCTGTCACTAGTAGTAGCTGGCAAATAGTACATATAGATCCAAGTTCCATAAAATTCTATATTTGAACATTACTACATACAAAGGGGTTTGGACAATTTCTTTTTGTTAGGAGACCCCAGAAAATAAGCAGATAGCAGGGTGTCCCACTGCAGGGATCCATAGCAGCGTGCTGCAATCTCTAGGGCAAACTTCTTGTATCACCATAACCAAGATTAAAAATGACATATTCACCACTGAACTCAACTGACTGTTCATACGCAATAAGCACATGCCAAGCTGTCCAGAGATTACCACCGAAAACATAACCACCTCTGGAACCTGCATCTATCTCATGAACAGCGGTCCTCTGACCCTGTGTTGCTGACCTGAACAGAGACTGTGCATGCACTACCCGCTCCATTCACTTCTATAGAGAAAGCTTTCATGTCACAGTGGCTGCAAGTAGTAGGGAGTCTCATAATATGCCATTTATGATTGACGGTAGCTATAGAATCAATCAGAAAACTACCCAATCTAAAAAGATCCTAATAGAGTACTGGAAAATTGGTTTTCTAAACCAGACAACCCCTCTAAGGTGTGTAAATTCTAACTATCATAGTTTTGCTAGTGTTCCTTATATAGTGTATTATTAGATTAGATTTTTCGATGGTAGTACTGAAGAATTTAATATGTGGTTGATCTATAAAAACTTATTAATGCAGACAACTTAGAATTCGAGAATGGATGGTCATCTTTTTCCATAGAGTTAATCTTATAAAAAACTGATCCGTTTCTATTTAGTTCAAAAAAAGAAATGGATTTTTTTTTTAAATCACTGACTCTCGAAACAGATGGCCATCTGTTTTTTTTACATTAATTTTTAGCATCTGCTAAATGGATGCTAAACATGTGATGCAAACGGCCCCATGGCAGTTATGACAATGTCATTGTTAGAGATATACTGCGTAAGAATCTTAGTCTTTTATATAGGTTTGGCCAGCTGCAAGGGAGAAGTGACATTTACTTAAGGGCTTACACTGGACAGCCTAAGCGCATCCTCTACTGTCTTATATAGGGGAACATATATCTCTGTAATAGGTAATTTGCCCATTGGCATAGTGCAAAGAAAATACAGTATCATATATTTGCTAATTTCTAGTGGAGTAATTAGTTAACCCCTTCCCACTCTATGCCTTTCTATTACGTCACACTGAGCGTGTAGTTAATGCTCAGCACCATAATAATATAGCGCTGTAATGCCACGGGTACAGGAGATATGCCTGAGGCATTACTTCTGACACTTGGTCCGAGGGGTTGCCATGGCAGCCAGGAGGCTGTTGACTGCCTATGACCACCACACAAAGTGAGCTTATGTGCGATGTATTGCAGTACATTGCACTGAGGATAAGAGATCCCAGGTTCAAATACCATTGTAGTACAGGAAATAATTAAACACAAAAAAGGGCTAATAGCTAAGCATGAAAAACTCTGTAGATCATGTAAAACCATAGAACACCAAAATAACATGATCACAAAAAAATAATAATAAAATAATATCATTTTATTAACATAAATAATGAAACAAACATGTATGGGGAGATAAATAATGAAGGTACACCATAATAATGATAGGGAGGGAAATGGGGGCCACAATAATAATAAATAGGGGATATATACCGCTGGTACAAATAAATATGTATAAGGATGGTTGAAAACAACCTATATAACACTATATATACATAAACATACCACAAACAGTATAATAGCCCAAAGAAATCTAGTAAATACTAGAAAAATGGAAATAGATATAAACATAATAAGCCACCATTATAACCTCACCTAGTCACACTCCACCCCCTTGATGAAGCCATTATAATCATATAACCTATGGTGTATATGATTATAATGATAATGTCTGCATATGACAACTAGAACACCTGTGAGGGGCAGTATGAGCAATGTATGGCCTCACTGTGTAAATGAGTCACCTTGGCAAAATAAATAATATCATGTTATGTACATTATAGTACAAAATAAAATGTATTAATGACACACTAAATCAATTACTAACCATCAGTATCCTCCCCCACCCGTCTTTTGAGTGTGAGGCTGGATACAGATATGTGTGCTATTAGACATAAGAGTCTAAGTGAATAGTAGGAGTAGAGAATCTCCCAAAGTTTGTTATATCCACTTGTACTATTCATTTATGAAAAAGAGTTTTAAAATTGGAGGTACACTTTAAGTAAGAGTATGTCTAGAGTCTAAATAGTGAAACACACATTTCCAGAATTTCTGTTTATTTGTTATCTTTTATCCTTGAATTGTTAGTATTTTCTGCAGCCTGTAATACTGTGGTTGCCTAGCAATACCTTTACTACCTGTCTGGATGACTAACATTTGCATATGTGGTTTGAGGTCAACACAAGAAATTGTATGAGCCTTTCCATTATCTGGCTATATACTAGTTTTAGTTTTAGACAGATTACGCTGAGCATTAGTGTCTTTTTGTGACACAAACATAATAGACATAAATAATAAATAAAAAGTTGCTGTTGGTGCAGTGATAGGAAAGTCATTCATGTCAAATGACAGATGTACATATGAGGGTTGAAAATTGGGTCTGCCACTCTCTTACCAAAAACAGGAACTCTGCTCAAAAAGTAAATGCTTGGTTAGTATTGCTTCTTAAATTTGCATGGTCCAATTGTTTGGGGCCACTGGGAAGCATTATACTGTGTAGATGAGATGCATTATATTGTGTGGGGCCACTAGAGAGCATTATACCATGTGGGGCCACTGGAGAGTCTTACAATGTGTGCAGGTCATTGGGGAGCATAATACTGAGTGGGGGCCACTAAATGGCATAATACTATATGGGGACCTTTAAGAGGCAAAGTTACTGTGTGTGGGCCACTGAGTAGGCATAATATTGTGTGGGGGCCACTAAGAAGTCATTATATTGTTTGGGGGACACTAAGTGAGCATGATGATGAATTTACTGTGAGTGGGTAATACTGAATTTATAATGAGTGATGGTAAAAGATGATTTTTGCTTTGTGCTGGTTGAGGGTGATTGGGTATGAAACATAGGATGACGCATTTGACTGTATTAAAGTCAAAACTGCATACAGTTTGAATGTGGTTTTTGGTGAGATCTTATTTAGCATGTTTCACATGTAAATTTAGAATCTACATTAAGAACACATCAGAAACTGCAGTATTTTGTCTTGTGGTAAAAACTATTTGGTTGGATTCCTTTGAGGAATTTTTTTTTCCAGTGATTCACCAAATAAAGGTTGGCCAACAGTGGTCTATGATATGCAGCTCCACTACCCTGCAGGTCTCATATACATAACTTTGGTATGTTTGGTACAGCTAAATAGGTTCTTGATTAGTGGCACTTCTGAAGCAAATGATTGGGCCCCCTAGGATAGTTTTGTATATGTGTTTAGGAAGGAGAGGTTATGATTCATGAGACGTACATGCTTAGTTATCTCTCCTTTACCTCATTAAATAGGCCTAGATACATACTAACACGCTACAAAAGCAATCACTTTCTATACACTGCATGACCTGTGTGAGTAATGAACTTTTGGCACTATCACCTCTTGTTTGTTTACATATCCGTCATCATCTGAGCCTCACTGCCTGGCCAAAATGCTCATTACATTGGGTATGTTAACTGGAAATGTAGCACAAATAATACAACTAAACAAGATGCATGCACATACAATCACAGCAAACCTAATGAGGAAGAATTATTTTTCAACCATTAGAACATAATGTGTTCAGATTTTAATGATACATAAAAAATTCCACCACAATGGTTTAGACATTCGTACAAAGTACTGTAGGCATTATGCATCTGATATGAAGGATCAAACAATGCAGAAAGTAGTAAGCTGAAATGAGAAACACCACTGTAGAGGAAGAACATCTGTTGAAGGATTACACTGTAGACAGATATCCCTTTGCTATACTAAACTTTTGAGCTGTGGAGTCCATACAATTACGGGCAATGTACAAATAAAAGTATTTGCATTATTCTGCATCTTCCTGACAGCTCATTTGGTTAGATATTTTTTAGCTGTAAAGCCATGCTTCTTAAAGCGTACCTTCAATTATAATACATGTTTTCATAAATGAATAGAACATTAGAATATTTGTAATATATCTTAAGGGAATATGCTTCTATCAATAAGTTATCAGGCTGAATGACTTCTCAGATAGAAGTCTATGGAGAGAGGGGGATTAGAAGGCTGCTGGAAAAGACAGACACATTACTATAAGGTAATGTTCTACTACTATACAAAGTCATTCATTCCAAATGCCAGATGTGCATATGATGGTTTAAAATTGGGTCTGCTCAAAAAGGACCCCACTTCTAATTCGAACTTGCTCGTATATCCTTTACATTGCTATTGGTTAAATCCAGCTGTGGCAGATACCCCAACATGTTCATATTGTCATGTCTGCCAAGTTTTTCTATGTTATGCCATATAAATGCATGCTGTATACAGTCATATGAAAAAGTTTGGGCACCCCTATTAATCTTAATCATTTTTAGTTCTAAATATTTGGGTGTTTGCAACAGCCATTTCAATTTGATATATCTAATAACTGATAGACACAGTAATATTTCAGGATTGAAATGAGGTTTATTGTACTAACAGAAAATGTGCAATATGCATTAAACCAAAATTTGACCGGTGCAAAAATTTGGGTACCCTTATCATTTTATTGATTTGAATACTCCTAACTACTTTTTACTGACTTACTGAAGCACAAAATTGGTTTTGTAACCTCACTGAGCTTTCAACTTCATAGCCAGGTGTATCCAATCATGAGAAAAGGTATTTAAGTTGGCCAATTGCAAGTTGGTCTCCTATTTGAATCTCCTCTGAAGAGTGGCATCATGGGCTCCTCAAAACAACTCTCAAATGATCTGAAAACAAAGATTGTTCAACATAGTTGTTCAGGGGAAGGATACAAAAAGTTGTCTCAGAGATTTAACCTGTCAGTTTCCACTGTGAGGAACATAGTAAGGAAATGGAAGACCACAGGGACAGTTCTTGTTAAGCCCAGAAGTGGCAGGCCAAGAAAAATATCAGAAAGGCAGAGAAGAAGAATGGTGAGAACAGTCAAGGACAATCCACAGACCACCTACAAAGAGCTGCAGCATCATCTTGCTGCAGATGGTGTCACTGTGCATCGGTCAACAATACAGCACACTTAGCACAAGGAGAAGCTATATGGGAGAGTGATGCGAAAGAAGCCGTTTCTGAAAGCACGCCGCAAACAGAGTCGCCTGAGGTATGCAAAAGCACATTTGGACAAGCCAGCTTCATTTTGGAAGAAGGTCCTGTGGACTGATGAAACAAAGATTGAGTTGTTTGGTCATACAAAAAGGCGTTATGCATGGCGTCAAAAAAAACACAGCATTCCAAGAAAAACACTTGCTACCCACTGTAAAATTTGGTGGAGGTTCCATCATGCTTTGGGGCTGTGTGGCCAATGCCGGCACCGGGAATCTTGTTAAAGTTGAGGGTCGCATGGATTCAACTCAGTATCAGCAGATTCTTGAGAATAATGTACAAGAATCAGTGACGAATTTGAAGTTACGCCGGGGATGGATATTTCAGCAAGACAATGATCTAAAACACAGCTCCAAATCTACTCAGGCATTCATGCAGAGGAACAATTACAATGTTCTGGAATGGCCATCCCAGTCCCCAGACCTGAATATCATTGAACATCTGTGGGATAATTTGAAGCGGGCTGTCCATGCTCGGCGACCATCAAACTTAACTGAACTGGAATTGTTTTGTAAAGAGGAATGGTCAAAAATACCTTCATCCAGGATCCAGGAACTGATTAAAAGCTACAGGAAGCGACTAGAGGCTGTTATTTTTGCAAAAGGAGGATCTACTAAATATTAATGTCACTTTTCTGTTGAGGTGCCCATACTTTTTCATCGGTCAAATTTTGGTTTAATGCATATTGCACATTTTCTGTTAGTACAATAAACCTCATTTCAATCCTGAAATATTACTGTGTCCATCAGTTATTAGATATATCAAATTGAAATGGCTGTTGCAAACACCCAAATATTTAGAACTAAAAATGATTAAGATTAATAGGGGTGCCCAAACTTTTTCATATGACTGTATGTCATGTTGTGTTTTACTGTTACATGCTGTATATCATCAGGAAGGTGTAGTGCCAGAAAAGAATTCCTTAACAGCACTCATGTTACAACTTTAAACGATGGAACTGCATACCTTCTAGACAGTGAAAGTCCTAGCCAGACACTTTAATTGTATATACAGTGCCTTGCGAAAGTATTCGGCCCCCTTGAACTTTTCAACCTTTTGCCACATTTCAGGCTTCAAACATGAGGATAGAAAATTTAAATTTTTTGGTGAAGAATCAACAACAAGTGGGACACAATCGTGAAGTGGAATGAAATTTATTGGATATTTTAAACTTTTGTAAAAAATAAAAAACTGAAAAGTGGGGTGTGCCAAATTATTCGGCCCCCTTAAGTTAATACTTTGTAGCGCCACCTTTTGCTGCGATTACAGCTGCAAGTCGCTTGGGGTATGTCTCTATCAGTTTTGCACATCGAGAGACTGAAATTCTTGCCCATTCTTCCTTGGAAAACAGCTGGAGCTCAGTGAGGTTGGATGGAGAGTGTTTGTGAACAGCAGTTTTCAGCTCTTTCCACAGATTCTCGATTGGATTCAGGTCTGGACTTTGACTTGGCCATTCTAACACCTGGATACGTTTATTTGTGAACCATTCCATTGTAGATTTTGCTTTATGTTTGGGATCATTGTCTTGTTGGAAGATAAATCTCCGTCCCAGTCTCAGGTCTTTTGAAGACTTCAACAGGTTTTCTTCCAGAATGGTCCTGTATTTGGCTCCATCCATCTTCCCATCAATTTTAACCATCTTCCCTGTCCCTGCTGAAGAATAGCAGGCCCAAACCATAATGCTGCCACCACCATGTTTGACAGTGGGGATGGTGTGTTCAGGGTGATGAGCTGTGTTGCTTTTACGCCAAACATATAGTTTTGCATTGTGGCCAAAAAGTTCGATTTTGGTTTCATCTGACCAGAGCACCTTCTTCTACATGTTTGGTGTGTCTCCTAGGTGGCTTGTGGCAAACTTTAAACGAGACTTTTTATGGATATCTTTGAGAAATGGCTTTCTTCTTGCCACTCTTCCATAAAGGCCAGATTTGTGCAGTGTACGACTGATTGTTGTCCTATGGACAGACTTTTCCACCTCAGCTGTAGATCTCTGCAGTTCATCCAGAGTGATCATGGGCCTCTTGGCTGCATCTCTGATCAGTCTTCTCCTTGTTTGAGATGAAAGTTTAGAGGGACAGCCGGGTCTTGGTAGATTTGCAGTGGTCTCATACTCCTTCCATTTCAATATGATCACTTGCACAGTGCTCCTTGGGATGTTTAAAGTTTGGGAAATCTTTTTGTATCCAAATCCAGCTTTAAACTTCTCCACAACAGTATCATGGACCTGCCTGGTGTGTTCCTTGGTCTTCATGATGCTCTCTGCGCTTTAAACAGAACCCTGAGACTATCACAGAGCAGGTGCATTTATACGGAGACTTGATTACACACAGGTGGATTATATTTATCATCATCAGTCATTTAGGACAGCATTGGATAATTCAGAGATCCTCACTGAACTTCTGGAGTAAGTTTGCTGCACTGAAAGTAAAGGGGCCGAATAATATTGCACGCCCCACTTTTCAGTTTTTTATTTTTTACAAAAGTTTAAAATAACCAATAAATTTCGTTCCACTTCACAATTGTGTCCCACTTGTTGTTGATTCTTCACGAAAAAATTAAAATTTTATATCCTTATGTTTGAAGCCTGAAATGTGGCAAAAGGATGAAAAGTTCAAGGGGGCCGAATATTTTTGCAAGGCACTGTATATATTCTATTATGTATTATATACTGTTTTGTAGTGCAGCAGGCAGAGGTGCAACACATACGTTACATGCTACATCGGTTTAATACTTCATGTATGCACTGATCCCAGTGCTTAGAGCTACACTGAAGATAATTGCTGGAATGTAACAGGTGACTAACAAGAGGGATGAACTGTGACCAAGTGCCAGAAGCTAGAGTCTGTATAGATATTAACCTGTAAGTGGATGGACTATGTCTATTACAAAATGATTGATTGCATTGAAAACTATACTGTTCTGGTCTTTGCTGTGCTGTGAAACTGCCAATGACAATGCCTGCTAGTGAGTTAACTATAACCATGAATCATCATTGCCAGAACTTTCCAACCATTACACTTGTTGCCTCTTTGGAGTACTTCTATAACCACCAAGATTCTTGCCTCCTTGTGAGTAAAGAATATTACAACATTGCCGGCTTTTATCTGCATATCTGAGTGGGGAACCTTTCTTTACACTTTACGATCCTCCATATTTAACCCCTTCCCACTGTAGGCATTTTTCGATTTTCATTTTTGACTTCCAAACCCTATAACTTTGTTATTTTTCCGTTCACAGAGCTGTATGTGGGCTTAATGCTTGCGGGACAAATTGTACTTAAAAATGGTCTGATTTAAGGATGTACCTCGGAAGCTGGAAAAAAATTTAGAATGGGGGAAATTGGAGAAAAACTGTGTTCGTGGGACTTTCTGGGCTTTGTTTTTATGTTCACTGTGCAGCCAAAATGACATGTCACTTGTATTCTATGGTTCGGTACGATCCTGGGGATACCAAATATATAGTGTTTTTACGTTTTAACCCCTTAAAAAGAATCCAAAAAATTTTTTTTGCCATATTCTGACACCCGTAACTTTTTTATATTTCTGTGTCTTTTTTTACAGAGCCAGATGTACTTTTTAGTTATACCATTTTGGTGAATGTCTGATGTTTTCATCACTTTTTATTTAAGTTTTTTATGGGAGATGAAACTGTTAAAAAATGGCGGTTTGGCTCTTTAGTTTTATTTTTTTCCCGTTATGGCGTTCGCTGTATGGGAAAAATAATGGGAAAAATATTTTTATAAGTTTGTAGACCAGGTGTTTTCGGATATGGGGATGTATAACTTGTTTGTGTTTGTTTTGTTTATTCATCTTTATTTCAAATCTAGGGAAAAGGAGGTGATTTGAACTTTTAGGTTTTTATTTTTTTTATATATTTTTAAAAAACTGTTTAGTTTTTTAAACTATTTTATTAGCCCCCCGTAGTTGGCTTGAACTTGCAATTTTTTGACTGCAAGTCTCATAGACCACAATACAGTCTATAGCAGTGATGGCCAACCTTTTGCGCTCGGTGTGTCAAAATTCGTAAAAAAAAACTAGCATAACTCGGGTGGTGTGTCACTTCGAGAAAAATCCATAATTTTGTGATATTTGTAGCTGTCATGTCCCAGGACTTGGTTTAATTCACTGACATATATCTGTGATACTGTTTGTCTTTGTAGTTTGTCCCTTCTCTCTCTCTGTATCCTTAGCTGTGATGCTGTAGCTCCTCCTCTCCCCCTCAGTTTAGTTTCACTTCTTTGTAAGCAACATGTCTGCTCAGCTCCTGGTGATTCATCATTTTTCACCTACTGCTGTATGAGGTTTACAAGATTTACCTGGATTAAAGCATCTGGAATCTTATCTACACCTCCTCAGTTGAGTTGAACACTATCTGATAAATATCTTGGTGTAAATTGCTGGTTAGCATAGAGACTACAGGACACTCTCACAACCTCACACTTGCAGCCAAGCTATTGAGTCAGAACAGTGAAAAATGATGCATAAAGACTGCCAGATACGGCTGTAAGACAGTTCACCAACTTCTGACATACAGTCAGTCACAGCAAGTTACCTGAAGCCAGAAGGAATCAGCATTGCGTAAGTTGCATCTGCAGCTCAGACCCCCTCAGCATAGAAGATTCTATCAAGCAGCCATCTCACTCCAGCAAAGTTATATATATCCTGTTTGTGTTGCATCATGGCTGAAGGGCACCCTGAAGCACAAGGTAGCATGGACCTCAGTCTGCAGCCCAGTGAGAAGGCTAGACGCTTGATTAAACCTACGTGGAAGGTTAGAGACAATCTAGAAGGTTTAAAGCATGAACTTTCCTGTGAACTCTCAAAATGGTGGCAGAAATTACAGACTAAGATATCTGCCATGTGCTTGCCTGCATACCATGTATCACCACTAGAGGGAGCTCTGCGACAGCTTTGTGCTATGCATGGACATTATAAAATGAAAGCTGAGGACTATGAAAGCATATTGAGAAAACTACATACAGACGATTCCTTAGTTGAATTGCAAAGCTTCCAGCATCTCAATTCAGAACGAAAAAGCTTAGTACATGAAACTAAGTTAAGGACAGAGGCAAGAATTGCGCAACTGCAGGAAATGGCATCCCATGTTTCTGAGTCTACCAAGCGTTCAAAGCGTACATCTAAGTCACGTTCCTCAAAATCTTCTACACTCAGTGAGCAACTTATAAAAGCACGTGCAGAGGCGGAAGCTACTAAGATACAGGCAGCCTTTGCACAACAGAAAGCAGAGATGGAAGCTAAGGTAGCTCAACAGAAAGCAGCGATGGAAGCTAAGGCAGCTCAACAGAAAGCAGAAATGGAAGCTAATGCAGCAGCAATGGAAGCTAATGCAGCTCAAAAAAGGGCAGAACTAGAAGCTCTAGAGAAACAGTATGAGCACGCTGCAGCCATGGCAAGGTTAAGCATTTTAGAACAGGCCATCAGTGGAAGTGAAAGTGACAGCACCAGTTTGTGTGATGTGGAAGCAGAGGATCCCCTCAAGCGCACAAGAGACTATGTACTAAGCCAAAGCAGTGAATCCCTATTTGCCACAAATGTTCCTGTCAGGGACGACATTTCTCCAGAGCAACAGGGCACAGTATCTTCTGCAGCACACCGCATTCAAGGTCAGTACAATGCCCTGCCTGTCCAGCATCCAGTTTCTTTTTCCTTCATGGATTCCCAAAGCCTTGCACCTCAGCAAATGCAATATACTGATACTCAGGTAAACACCAATGTGACACCATACCACCAGACTGCAAGCAACGGTCCAGTTTCAAATCCATATGTGGCTAAACCTATGGACTTTAAGCTAGCTCCTAGGCTGAATGCCTATGCAGCCCCATTACTACCTACCTCTGTTAACCAGAACCCCACTAACAACGTAATCACCGCTACTCAGCCAGCAACTCAATATTTAAAGTCAGAGAGAACAGACATGTCAGAGTTTGCAAGGTACATGGTTCGCCGTGAGCTTACTAAGACTGGACTCACAAGGTTCGATGACCAACCTGAGAACTACAGAGGCTGGAAATGTGCCTTCAAAACTGCAATTAGTGACCTTGGCATTACTGCAGCTGAAGAACTAGATTTGCTTATCCGGTGGCTTGGCCCACAGTCCACAGAACGTGCTAAAAGACTCAGATCCGTCCACATTTACAACCCCATAGCAGGCCTTACCGCTGCTTGGGAAAGACTGGAGAAAACCTATGGCAGTCCTGAAGCAATAGAGAATGCTCTGTTCAAACGGTTGCAAGGGTTTCCAAAGATATCTGGTAAGGATCATCAGAAATTTCAAGAACTTAGTGACCTACTCATGGAGCTCCTACTGGCTAAGGCGGACACTCTCCTACCGGGCCTCAGTTACCTGGACACTGCTCGTGGGGTAAACCCGATAGTCTCCAAGTTGCCATATAATATTCAAGAAAGGTGGACCACAGTTGGGTCAAGATACAAAAATGAGAATCAAGTCTCCTTTCCTCCATTTTCCTACTTCTGTGAGTTTATCAAGAACATTGCAGAATCCAAGAATGACCCAAGCTTTTCCTATGGGGATCCCAGTGTTCCTGGTTCACCTCCTATTAAGTATGACAGCTCACATTCTAACTACAGAAACCGCAGAGGCCCAGTTTCGGTGAAAAAGACTGATATTCTTCCTATACCTACAATAGCACCAGAAGTAAGCAGTTGCAACAACAACCAAGACGAAAAGGTAGAAAATCCTAACCGTCTGTGTACTATTCACAAGAAGCCTCATCCCCTCAAGAAGTGTATTGGCTTCAGGAGGAAACCAATCCAGGAACGTAGAGAGCTTCTAAAGAAACTAGGGATATGTTTCAAATGTTGTTCCTCTACTGAACATGTTGCTAGAGACTGTAAAATTGCTATTAAGTGTATAGAGTGTGGCAGTGAGGACCATGTACAAGCTCTTCATCCATCCCAGCCTAGTGCCACACCACCTAGAGGTTCCCCTCCCCCAACTAAGCATGGCGGGGAGAACACAGATCAATCAGCAAATACTACCACAGTATCTTCCTCATGTACAGAAGTCTGCGGAGAAGACCTTTGTGACAAGTCCTGTGCAAGGATATGCCTAGTCAATATATACCCCAAGGGCCAACCAGAAAGGGCTCTGAGGGTGTACGCCATCTTGGATGACCAGAGCAACCACTCACTTGCAAGGTCAGAACTCTTTGATCTGTTTAACTTAAAGGGTGATACCTATCCGTATACCTTGGGTACTTGTAGTGGCATATCAGAGGTTTCAGGAAGAAGGGCCAGTGGTCTCGTAATAGCTTCTCTCAAGGGCAATCTAGAGATACCTTTGCCCACACTTGTTGAGTGCAACCAGATACCATCAAACAGAGAAGAGATACCCTCACCAGAGGTGGCTTTCCAGCACCCTCATCTAAGGGCTATAGCCAGTGAAATACCATCCCTTGACAAAAATGCAGACATTCTACTTCTGCTAGGTAGAGACATTCTCAGACTGCACAAAATACGCCAGCAAATTAATGGACCACATGATGCACCATTTGCCCAGCGCCTCGATCTAGGATGGGTAATCATTGGCAACGTCTGCATAGGTAGGATGAAAAGGCCCACCAATATTTCTTCATTTAAGACGCATATGTTACCAAATGGTCGCAGCACTTGTTTTCAGCCATGTCCACATCACTACCAAGTGAAAGAGAAGATAAGCAACAGTAAGTGGCTGCATAATCACCGAGACAACGTGAATACTTTCCTGCCTGGGGACGACACCCTTGGATTAACAGTGTTCAATACAACAAGTGATGACAACAAGCTGGCACCGGCTATAGCTGATAAAGAATTTCTCAAACTTATGGACAAGGAATTCATTCAAGATGATTCCAACAGCTGGGTAGCACCCTTACCTTTCCGCTCCCCGAGATCAAAACTACCAAACAATCTGAAGCAAGCAGTTTCTAGATTTTCCTCTTTAAAACGTACCCGCAAGAGGAAACCAGAGATGGAGAAACACTTTGTAGGTTTCATGCAGAAGGTATTTGAGAGAGATCATGCAGAACCTGCACCTCCACTAAAGGAAGGAGACGAATGCTGGTACCTTCCATCATTTGGCGTGTATCACCCTCGCAAACCTGACCAAATCAGGGTCGTGTTCGATTCTAGTGCTCAGTATGAAGGCGTCTCTCTCAACAACCTGCTCCTCACTGGTCCTAACCTAAACAACAGCCTCATAGGAGTCTTAATCCGTTTCAGACAGGAACCAGTTGCAGTGATGGCCGACATCCAACAGATGTTTCATTGCTTCATTGTTAAGGATGATGACAGAAACTATCTCAGGTTCCTATGGCATAAGGACAATGATGTCAACAATGAAGTCATAGATTACCGGATGAAGGTACATGTCTTTGGCAATAGCCCATCTCCTGCAGTAGCGATCTATGGACTGAGAAGGACCGCCCATGAAGGTGAGAAAACGTATGGCTCTGATGCTCGTCAGTTTGTTGAGAGGAACTTCTATGTTGATGATGGTCTTAAATCCTTACCTGCAAGTGAAGAAGTGATCGATCTCCTCTCTAGAACACAGGAAATGCTGTCTGTAGCTAACCTCAGACTTCACAAGATCATCTCCAACAATATGGAGGTAATGAAGGCATTTCCCTCTGATGATCATGCAATCAACTTGAAGGATCTTGATCTCAGCTCTGATGCTCCTCCTATGCAACGCAGCCTAGGATTGCTATGGAACACTGAACAAGACACATTCACATTCCAAGTGTCTTCTTGTGACAAACCTTTCACCAAACGAGGAGTTTTATCTGTTGTGAACAGCATTTATGATCCTCTTGGTTTCATTGCTCCCATCACCATTCAAGGCAAGCTACTACTAAGACAGCTTACCACTGAGAACATGGACTGGAACACTCCACTGCCTGCTGAGAAACAACTGAGGTCTGACTGTGGCACTAACTTCGTTGGAGCCTGCAAAGAACTGCAGTTAGACAACTTCTTATCCAACAATGGGTGCACTTGGACGTTTAACCCTTCACATTCATCCCATATGGGAGGTTCCTGGGAACGTATGATTGGGATCACACGCAGAATCCTTGACTCTATGTTGATGGACCACAAGTCGACACTGCTTACCCATGAGACGTTAATAACCTTTCTTGCTGAAGTGTCTGCGATAATCAATGCAAGGCCACTTGTCCCAGTATCTTCAGACCCTGAATCTCCAATTATCTTAACCCCAGCAACGCTTCTTACTCAGAAAATTGGTACTGCTGCTACCTCTCCACGTACCTTAGATCACAGTGACATTTACAGACGCCAATGGAAACAAGTTCAACACCTGTCCAATGTGTTCTGGCACCGCTGGAAAACAGAGTACCTCCACATGCTACAGAGCCGTCACAAATGGCAGACCTCAAAACCTAATCTCCAGGTGGGTGACCTCGTCCTTCTAAGGGATAAAGAAGTCCATCGGAATGAATGGCCTATGGGTCTCATCACTAAAGTTGTCCCTAGTGATGATGGGAAGACTCGGAAAGTGGAGGTCAAGGTAACCAAGGGAGGCTCAGTGCGAGTTTTCTTCCGTCCAATTAATGAACTGGTGCTTCTTCTTCCAAGAGGAGATGTCACATAAAAGAAGATAAGGACACCATTCACAGCTCATGGCGGGGAGCTTCCTTCCATGAACTAAAACCGTGTACAGTCATGGCCAAAAGTTTTGAGAATGATACAAATATTAATTTTTACAAAGTCTACTGCTTCAGTTTTTCTAATGGCAATTTGCATATACTCCAGAATGTTATAAAGAGTGATCAGCTTAACAGCAATTACTTGAAAAGTCAATATTTGCCTAGAAAATGAACTTTATCCCCCAAAACACATTTCAACATCATTGCAGCCCTGCCTTAAAAGGACCACCTAACATCGTTTCAGTGATTGCTCCATTAACACAGGTGTGGGTGTTGATGAGGACAGGGCTGGAGATCAATCTGTCATGATTAAGTAAGAATGACACCACTGGACACTTTAAAAGGAGGCTGGTGCTTGCCATCATTGTTTCTCTTCTGTTAACCATGGTTATCTCTAAAGAAACACGTGCAGTCATCATTGCACTGCACAAAAATGGCCTAACTGGGAAGAGTATTGCAGCTAGAAAGATTGCACCTCAGTCAACAATCTATCGCATCATCAAGAACTTCAAGGAGAGAGGTTCCATTGGTGCCAAAAAGGCTCCAGGGCGCCCAAGAAAGACCAGCAAGCGGCAGGACCGTCTCTTAAAAGTGTTTCAGCTGCGGGATCGGGCTACCAGCAGTGCAGTGCTTGCTGAGGAATGGCAGCAGGCAGGTGTGAGTGCATCTGCACGCACTGTGAGGTGGAGACTCTTGGAGCAAGGCCTGGTCTCAAGGAGGGCAGCAAAGAAGCCACTTCTCTCCAGAAAAAACATCAGGGACAGACTGATATTCTGCAAAAGGTACAGGGAGTGGACTGCTGAGGACTGGGGTAAAGTCATTTTCTCTGATGAATCCCCTTTTCGATTGTTTGGAACATCTGGAAAACAGCTTATTCGGAGAAGAAGAGGTGAGCGCTACCACCAGTCTTGTCTCATGTCAACTGTAAAGCATCCTGAAACCATTCATGTGTGGGGTTGCTTCTCAGCCAAGGGAATCGGCTCTCTCACAGTCTTGCCTAAAAACACAGCCATGAATAAAGAATGGTACCAGAATGTCCTCCAAGAGCAACTTCTCCCAACCGTCCAAGAGCAGTTTGGCGCTCAACAATGCCTTTTCCAGCATGATGGAGCACCTTGCCATAAAGCAAAGGTGATAACTAAATGGCTCAGGGAACAAAACATAGAGATTTTGGGTCCATGGCCTGGAAACTCCCCAGATCTTAATCCCATTGAGAACTTGTGGTCAATCATCAAGAGACGGGTGGACAAACAAAAACCAACAAATTCAGACAAAATTAAAGCATTGATTCTGCAAGAATGGACTGCTATCAGTCGGGATTTGGTCCAGAAGTTGATTCAGAGCATGCCAGGGAGAATTGCAGAGGTCCTGAAGAAGAAGGGTCAACACTGCAAATATTGACTTGCTGCATTAACTCATTCTAACTGTCAATATAAGCTTCTGTTACTCATAATATGAATGCAATTATATTTCTGTATGTGATAAAAACATCTGACAAACACACATAAAAACCAGAGGGCAGCAGATCATGTGAAAATAGAATATTTGTGTCATTCTCAAAACTTTTGGCCATGACTGTACTTGTGGATTACAGTGTGGGTCGGTGGAGGTGTTGGCAAATTGCGGCTTCCCGATCTGAAGATTGGTTTATTTGGACTAACTGTTGATTATTGTTTGTTGTGCATGTTTCTTTTTTGTTTTTCAGGTTTGAAGAGGACCTTATGGACATCTCAGGACATTTAATGTTTGTTTTCAGTGAAATCTAAAGATTTCAGGCGGGGAGTGTCATGTCCCAGGACTTGGTTTAATTCACTGACATATATCTGTGATACTGTTTGTCTTTGTAGTTTGTCCCTTTTCTCTCTCTGTATCCTTAGCTGTGATGCTGTAGCTCCTCCTCTCTCTCTCTCAGTTTAGTTTCACTTCTTTGTAAGCAACATGTCTGCTCAGCTCCTGGTATTTCATCATTTTTCACCTACTGCTGTATGAGGTTTACAAGATTTACCTGGATTAAAGCATCTGGAATCTTATCTACACCTCCTCAGTTGAGTTGAACACTATCTGATAACTATCTTGGTGTAAATTGCTGGTTAGCATAGAGACTACAGGACACTCTCACAACCTCACACTTGCAGCCAAGCTATTGAGTCAGAACAGTAGCTCTAATAACAAAAAGTTATATTTTTAATATATGTACTGTATTAATAAAGCAAAAACAAAAAATTCTTTACCATATTGCTCAGTGACTTTTTCATTGATAAATTTCATTTGCTAAATCTTCAATTGAAGGTTGGTATTTTGTACACTTCAAGCCCAAGCAAGTACTAACATCATCTGTCAGTCGGTTTCTTTTATTGGTTTTAATATTATTTAAATAGAATCTACCTTCCCCCAGAATTGCTGAGCGGTAACTGTGTTGGGGTACAGTGGCAAAGCAGGGAGGTCTTGGCAGGGTTAACTGTCTCTGATGGGGTGTTCTTTTCCCCCAGTATTGCTGAGCAGTAACTGTTTTGGGATACACTGGCAGCAGGGTGAGATTTTGGAAGCTGCTTTAATAGCCGTGGTGTAAGGAGCACACACTCCTGAGATGACTCTCCTATGCCCTTGTAGTCAATGGAATGGACCTTAGTCCCACCGCTAACAGGGTAACTGTGGGACACAGTCCTAGTGTTCCCAACTGTGTGGGTGCAAGTCTGCAGTAAATTTAGTTCTGGCTTCACTGCCTAATGTCCTAAAACCCTAACAACCAACTTCTCTAACGGAGCAAAGATGGCCGCAGTTCGCGCAGTGCTCTGACTATGAAGCAGGAGAGTTGCCGTGCTCTCAGCGGGAAGCAGGAGAATTGCCCCGCCTCTGGATGCTGTCAGTTTGCTGCGTGTCAGCAAAAACGTCTCAGCGTGTCACCTCTGACACGCATGTCATAGGTTAGCCATCAGGGGTCTATAGTATTGCAGTCTATGAGAGATTGCGAACTCTCTTATGTCATTATTTAGAACCTTTGCAGAATAACCATGATAGTCACACAGAAAATAGTCATCTTAAATTATTACCAACTTTTTAGACAATTTATTCTCATTTAATATAACAATCACAGACCGTGAGAGGAAACCACTTAAATTTAAAGTATCACAGACAAAGGTCCCAAAAATCAATGAATAAAATAAAATATAACTTTTATTCTGAACTATTAAAATATACCCTACACCTAGGGATGACGTCGACACATAAGATAAAAAGCCAAATAGAAACTAATCCTCCAATACTTCTATAAGGACAGCTGTCTGATAATAGCTGCCTATATCCCCCAACAGTGGAGTTTATTAGAGTGAGACTCTACAATGTAAGTATAAAGTTATTCTCAACCAAAGGACTGCTCACTAGCGGGCTCAATTCCTTTCAGCCGCACAGCAGAGTTTCAGTAATAGGACTGTTCTCATATCTATATCCCTTATAGACAAACATATCTCTGCTAAATGTGTTTACTAAAGATTCATGAGAAAACTCAGCGTTCAAGATACCACTATCACATAGACCTATACTAATGGATGAGTTGCAGGCATAATGATCATCAGCAACCCCTTCAGCCCAATGTCCACAAATATGGTTTCCTGCCCCAAATGACACTATTGTGAATACCTGTACTCATAGGTAAGTGCTCATAAGTAAACACATAGCAGAAGTTGATACATTTTTCTTAGTAAGTATTTCTCACCATGTTTCCGCTATATCAATAAGGTTCATCAGGAGAGATATAATGGAAATAGATATAATGATCCAAAATAAAAAAGTTTGCGGTAAAAAACACAATTCCCAGAGCTCTGATGGTGAGCTCCAGTACTATAGCAAGGCCTTGAGCCCGTTAGTGAGCAGTCCTTTGGTTGAGAATAACTTTATACTTACATTGTAGAGTCTCACTCTAATAAACCCCACTGTTGGGGGATATAGGCAGCTATTATCAGACAGCTATCCTTATAGAAGTATTGGAGGATTAGTTTCTATTTGGCTTTTTATATTATGTGTCAACGTCATCCCTAGGTGTAGGGTATATTTTAATAGTTCAGAATAAAAGTTATATTTTATTTTATTCATTGATTTTGGGACGTTTGTCTGTGATACTTTCATTTAATATAACATTTGATTCTAAACTAAAATGTAATACACTTTATTTAAAAGCATTACTGGTTTTTGGCATTAAAAAAAACTCTATATAAAGTTGCTGCTAAAAGGTGTTCCCTTCATTCCTAACTTGCTGTTGACTCCCTGTTACTAAAGAAGATCCATCCTTAGAAACCAACAGGTTCAAGAAGGAACACTGGGGAGGGCAGATGTCTCCTCACAGCCTCTGCATGTTTACACACAGCTTTCCTGTCTGTGCTCCCTGACTGTACACTGCTCAGAGAAGAGTCTGCAGTTTGTCAGAGCTCATAGTAATTGCAGTGGCATAGCTACATGGGGTGCACGGTAGAAGTCACTATTAATTTCCCAGGTCCTGAGGGAACAACCAAAATGTCCCTCTACCACATAAAATATACCACTATTCTAAATGAAATAAAGTAGATAGGGGTACCATCACAGATTTTGCACTGGGGCCCATAAATTTCAAGTTACCCCACTGAGTGAGTATAATGAGAGTTTATCTACTTTTGACTATCTGCTTATGTTATTGCTGATAGGATTGTCATCATAGGCATCAAGCAGCTTTCCTGATTGTGCTCAGATTTCTCTTTTTCAGTGTTAGTGGTCTTTTTAGCTATATCTTAACCTGTATTTGGGGTCCAGTATCCATGGATCTCCTACAATATGTTCCTTGGGATTTACTTAGCTATTTGTTGTTTGCTGTTTTAGTTATTTCTGTCAGAATTACATGTAAAGAAACGAGTAGCAGTAATAATGGATGGGGGGACAGACTGCTCTGCATTATACACATTGCCTGCCTCAGAGAGAAATGCAAAATGTGTAACAGCCACAATTAGACTATTAGCAGCAGAAAAAAACTGATAGGAAACCTCTAATGAAGGTTTGTCTGTTCAACTAGAGAACAGATTTCCCTGCCAAACCCTGTAGATATTTCAGTTTCTGATGAAAACTCAGATACCCCAGTTCTAGATTCGAATCCAGCCAAGAACAACATCTGCATGGAGCCTGTAAATTCTCCGTTTACGTTTGCATGGGTTTCCTATGGGTACTCTGGTTTCTTCTCACATTCCAAAGTCATACTGATAAGCAATTTAGACTATTAGCCATACTTGGGCCTGTGAGTCTTGACAGTATGTGTAACGAACAGCAGAATATGTTGGCACTATATAAAGAAGTAAAAAAAAAGGAAGCAAGCAAAATAAATGAATAAATATCACCCCGACATTGGGCAACAAAGTCAAATACTTCACCTTTACCTGGCAGGTGACAATTAACAAATTGAACCAGGCAGACAGAATACGCATCAACTATATGACAGTGGATTATGCTGTGTGATAGATTTAGTACATCTTGCGGGACATATTAGACACTTTTATCTTACTTATAATATTGCTTGACTGGTTTACTTTAGATTAATAGTTTGCAATAAAATTTTGGCGCACATTTTGTTACAAAGTGGCACATTTTAAAACACTGTAAGCCATGTCTCTTTTTTAGTCAGCAGTGCTTTTGCCATAAATTGATCCAGCATTTTAGTGCATTTAATATAACCTAGTAATGGTGAATCTCCCCAATAGCTGTCTAGTCACTCTAGCAATATTGCCAACTGCCAAGCATAACACTACACAGGCAAAGTTTTTCAAAAGTAATTTATGAAGCAGTCTTCTTAGGACCGACATTTTTTAAATTGTTCATGGTCTGTGGTCTCCTTTGCCCTTTTACATCCTTTATGTTAGTTAAATGAAATGTACTAAAACGGAATGTATTTATTAATATAGATGAGCTAATTAGACATAAAATATCTATGCCTGACCTTTAACATAACCTTCTAGAAAAGTGAATTAAAAACAAAAAACATCAATTTGGCATGAAATATTGGAGTCTAGAATAGTCAACCCTGACCAATAGCTTTCAATAATGCCTCTAGATGTCTGAATACTTTTTCTACACCTGGATCACACCATTATTATCCTTAAAGAGGATGTAACCAAGTACAAAATAGTAAATGACATACATCATTTGATTCTTGCTGTGCCCATTATAAATTTGATATTATTATTTTTAAAATCCATCCACCCCTTCAAAATATATGACCCCTGGAAGATTTTATGTGCGTTTTAAAGTGGGTGGGAGCCATTGGTTTTTCTCAAAGAAAGTAAAGGGATCCTGCCCACCTGGTGAATAAAAGCTAATTTACATATAAACAGGGGTCATATCTTTTGAATGGATGTAACCATTTTAAAAATAAAAACTCCAAATTGATCAGACATACAGCGAGAATTAAATGATGTATGGCATTTAGTATTTTGTACTTGGGTGCAAATCCTCTTTAAGGCTTCTTTAAGTTAACTTAACATCTGCTTTTCTGAGATTTCTTGAATTGTTCTCTTTAGATTTTAAAAGTAATCTATCCATTTCTCACATGACTGATTTATTAATAAGGCATAAAGAACATAATGCATATGCAAATATATTTTGCACTTCTTTGAATCATGCCAAAGGCATAATTCAGTCTGTCCATAAGTCTCCATTATTGACTAGATTTGCACATTTTTATCTTTCTGTACAGTAACTCCATACTCCGTTAAAAAAAACCCCACTGATATTTAATACCAAAATCAAATCAAACACTGTAGAGTTACTGAGAAATTGGTGGAAATGGTTGTTCATTATGGAGTTGTAGAGAAATCCATACAATTATGGAGATAGCTAGGCAGCAAGTGAATGAGTCTACCTGGAAGCCTAGTCACAAAGCTCACCAATAGAGCTTACCCTGCTGGAGTGACAATAAAAAGTAGTAGTTAGGCTTTCTTTCACTTGGATCAAAGATGTGTCCATATCCTTTAACCAAACCAGAGTGCTTCTTTGGGGCTTCCTTGACCCACTACCAAAATGTGATCAAGGAAAAACAACAATCTGATGGATTTCCATGAGTAGCAGTGTTTACCTTTTATAAAGCTCTGTTGTTTACAAGTAACATATATTATTCTTTTATGTATATTGTATTCATACCACTGTAATTTATCATCCTCTCTGCTTGTGATCAGGCACAATTTTTATTTCTAGCTGTCACAAAGATAGCAAGAGACAGTATTGTCTCTACCTGCTGGGAGAACAATGTGTTTATCAGGAAGTTATGGTGTGACTTTTAGAGTAAATCCCAACAGTTCACAATAAGATCACATGAGCCAACTGAAGATAAAGAGCTCATAAATTTCTAGATTTTTAAATAAGGTAATGCTACCATATATATATATATATATATATATATATATATATATATATATATTGGAATAGGTATGTAATGAAAGAAAAATATATACCAACTATCTATATAGTTATAGTGTATATCTTTATCTCTCTCTCACACACACGCACACAGTGGTATAGTTAAGTTGATTTAAATCTAAAAATAAAATGTGCGCAAACTTTTCAAAGTTGCTAGGATTCAGAACATTATCTCCAAATGTTTAGTAAAATCTGTAACTATGTAAGTGTTACAAGTGTAGTAGCATTTTAAATAGCAAATAGATTGAATTTTATGTGAAATGGTTCTTTATGTAATGTACAAATACTTAATTGAAAAAAAAAAAACTGAATTTAAAGTTAATAGCCAACAAAAATTTGTAAATTGGAAAGAAAAATTACCACTAGCTAATTCCCACAATTTGCACTTAAAGGAAGATTAGCAATATTTTTGTAAACAAGCCGACAAATGAATAAATGGAGTAATTTCATGTTATTCCTCCAATTAACAAAACCGTGACTCTCAATGTTTCCACACTGTCTGAACAGTTCTCCAGTGTATCTATTCAATACAGAAGAAAGCGGAAAATACCAGAAACAAGGCATACAATGAACAGGCTACATAGCTTATAAGAGGAATCTGGTCAACTACATAATATACGGAAGGGCTATGGACATATTTAAAAAATCAATAAACTCAAATCTTATTAAATTCTTAGAGTAAAAAAAAAAGTTTAACTTAACTGTTAAACTTATTTCCAATTTACAACCTTTTATTATGAT
This sequence comes from Leptodactylus fallax, assembly GCA_947044405.1. Classification (NCBI taxonomy): domain Eukaryota; kingdom Metazoa; phylum Chordata; class Amphibia; order Anura; family Leptodactylidae; genus Leptodactylus; species Leptodactylus fallax. The sequence goes on from CAMRHE010000097.1 coordinate 4,437,723, forward strand.
TTATTTTTAGAACACCATTTATTCCATAGTGCTTTAAATCTGAAGAGGGTTTTACTTACAAAATAAATAGACTAACAGAGACCAACAGAGGGAGAGAGGGAAGCTTGCAATCTTCTATGTTCAGACTTTGGCTCAGAGATGTTCCCTAGCACTGCTCACATGATCTCTTCTCTGTTTTCATTTTCCCTGCATAGCTTCAGCTCAACTCTTCCCCTTCCCCTCTCCCTCTTTCACTGTCTCGTTTACATAACCATATGTACACAGCTTTATGCGATGGCATATGACTCTCTGCACGCTCTCAATGGTATTTCTGAAACCTCTTCCCTTGTCCTGTCTGTATAAGACCCTTGTGTGTGATCTTCCCATCACAGGACTGTATCGCTGCTAAAAAGATATGTCTCTGTTTTATTAATAGTAGTATATATTAATTTGCTTTTTATTAAATTGGGGCTGTATGTATTTGTTTGTGAACCATGGGACTAATGTGAATGATGAAAAATCTCTATGCAGCACTGTAGAATATGTTGGAAACACATAAGCATCAATAAATAAATATTGGTTCCAAATCCTGCTTCATTCCTTTCTAGAAATATGTACTTACAGATGTGTCCATCCTTCCTATCTCCCTCTCTCAGCAGCTTTCCCTGCTGTCTATTCTTCTCACTTCCTGTATTCTTCAAAAAGTTGGTGGGCGGGCTTTGGCTGATGAACAGGACACTATGAAGTGCCTCAGTAAATATAGACATTGCCTTTACGAAGAGAGTACTTATGATCATTACTAGAAATCAAATAAAAATGCATATAAAATAATATGCACAGTAAATGTATATTATATTTAACAGGTTTCCCAGACAACGGACTTGCAGTAAACTCAATGATATCTTTGTGTTTACATAGAGAGATAATACACTGTCTGAGCCTTTAACAGCAAACGAAAATTAGCTGAACAGCTCTGAAAGCAAGTACAATCTGGAGATCTCAGCACCACCAGAGAGGAGTAAGTCAGCAGGCCAGGTACCTTGACAACAATGTGTAAACCATGGGAGTAATAATTTCACATAGCAGGCAAATATAGAAGAATTTCTAAAGCAAGGTATTTAGGAAAATTCTTGAATTTACATAAGCTAGATAGATAGGATCCTTAAGATGGGAATACCTCGTTAACTAAGTTTGAATTTGGTTAAGGATTCCAGTGTCTCATGAAACCAAGTCAATAGAATAAAATACAAGAATCCAACTCTTGAAAGACTGCAATTCACAAAACAACCACTGGGTGGCTGCACATAGACACATATAGGATATCACTTTGTGACAAAATATCAAAAAACAATAATTTCTCAAAAAGCTAGTAATCTTGTGACACACATATCTGGACTTGTCCAGTCAAGTGAAAAAGGTAGAGAAGGTGCATCTGTACATTTATTACAAATTAACTTTGCAAACTGAAAAAAAAATCTGAAGCACTGCTCTTCAAATCACCTCCTTAGTTGCCAGTGTAAAGGGCTTTCTAGCCTCTTAAACAAACAGTACATAGAAACACCAGGTAAAAAGAACTTAGCAAAGGACTTAGTTTTGAAATGTCAATTTGGACAGAATGGAGCGGGTCATTCATTAACTCCTTATGAATATCCATCATACATGCTGATGTTGACACTTTAAATATGCTTTACTCCCCACCTTCCAAAGCTCATAACTTTATTTTATTTTTTCACTGACATAACTACATGAGGTCTTTTGCGGGACAAAATGCATTTCACAATGGTACCATTTATTATTCTGTATGATCTACTAGGAAGTTGGAAAACAATTCAGGACAGGTTGAAATTTTTACAGATTTTGTTTTTACTGCATTTGCTATTTGGCAAAAGTGACACATTACCTGCATTCTTCAGGTCAGTACGGTTACAGCGATACCAAATTTATATAGTTTTTGTGATGTTTCAATATTTTTTACAAAAAGATATTTGTAAGCTGTTTCAGATATCTCTTTTTGCAGGGCATGTTGAAGTTTTTATTTATATAATTTTGGGGAATGTCAGATGTGTTTATCACTTTTTAGTACATTTTTGGGGGAGGTAAAACTGAAAAAAACTTTTGTAAATTTGAATCTTTTTCCTGCTATGGCATTCACCATATGGGATAAATAGTTTTAAACTTTTACAGTTTGGGTGGCATGTTGGAAATGTATAATATGTTTATTTTCATTTTTGTTTATTTATTTGTATATGTAAACTAAGAAAAGTAAATTAATTTTTTAAAACCAGAAAATTAGCTTTTTTTTACTTCTTAGCCCCCCTAGGGGGCTTAAACTAGCAATTATAAGATTGCTTATGCCATAGACTCCAATGCTAGAGTATTGCAGTCTAAGGGAAATTGGCCTGGAAGTCGTCAGAAGACTCCCAATTGCCATGGCAACCAAATTGTTCTTGCAATCTCCCTGCACAGGGGCTGTACATTCCTGCACAAGGAGAGCTCAGCCGCTGAGCAAGCACCTTGTTTGACAACCCTCTACTGACTTGAATATACAGATTAGCAATGTGGAAGGGTTAAATTCAGTCCCCTATGTGAACAGAGTGGTAGTGCTTATGTGAGACCACCTCATGTACTCTACTGTGTATAGGTGACAAATATTTTTCATGGAATAACCCCTTTAGCCACTGAGTTTCAGTTGCAGTCTAAAGGAATACACTGAGTTGTATGCAGTTTTAAAAACATAACAGGTTAGACTTGTAGGAATAGTTATTGGCTACTTTTCTACTTAGAAACGTGGTATAAAATGTCCACAAATGAGTCAAACTCAGAGTCCTTCTAAATTCCTAGTTACTAATTTTGTGTGTATGAAATTTTGTTATGTCAGACAGTTTTAATAAATAAGGCCCCTATTCACCTTTCCCACCACTATCACTTCTATACCTAGATGTAATAGTTATCCTTCTCTTAATACAAATGTTATTAAATCTGTTTCTTACACGGGTTTACCAGCAGAGGTGAAAAAGCAACATAGTTCCGGAAACATTTTCTAAAAGACTTCAGCTGAGATAACATTCAAATCTGGTTTTAACACTTCATCATGAGAATAATAAAATCTTTATAAAGGTTACAGTCATGTAATATATAGATGTAGTTCATTCTTAGAGAGCTAGTTCTAGTCAATATTCTAGCTGCACACAATGAAGCAACTTTACATTTAATGTTATCATTTATTTTGAGCAGAAATTTGAGACATATTTTTGACATGTGCTTTGCTTAATCTTTAGAAGAAACTGGCTTTATTTATAAATCAAAAGTTTACTTGGGTCAAATCTATGTACTGTAATTACAAGAAATATACAATTTCTTATAAGAAAGAAATGTACTATCCCTTATAAAAGAGAAATTTACCATCACTTATTCACCAGTCACATAAAAATTATCGTTTCACATGTACTATGTATACATTGAACAGGTGAATATGAAACTGATGATCTGCCTTTCACACACTACATTACAGAATAAAATATATAGAAATTTCTTAACCCTTTCATGCCTCTTTTTGTTTTTGCATTTTCGTTTTTCCCTCTCCCCATTCCAAGAGCCATAAGTTTTTCATTTTTCAGTTCAAAGAGTCACATGATGGTTTATTGATTGCAGGACAAATTGTACTTTGTAATGGCACTATTCAATATGTTGTGCAATGTACTGGGAAGCTGAAAAAAAAATTCAGAATGAGGTGTAATTGGAGAAAAAATGCATTTGTGCCAATTTCTTATAGGTTTACTTTTTACAGCATTCACTATGTGGTAAAAATGACATATTACGTGTATTCTGTTTTCCAACTTCCTAGTAGATCATACAGAATAATAAATGGTACCATTGTGAAAAACATTTTGTCCCGCAAAAGACCTCATGTAGTTATGTCAGTGAAAAAATAAAATAAAGTTATGAGCTTTGGAAGGTGGGGAGTAAAGCATATTTAAAGTGTCAACATCAGCATATATGATGGATATTCATATGGAGTTAATGAATGACCTGCTCCATTCTGTCCAAATTGACATTTCAAAACTAAGTCCTTTGCTAAGTTCTTTTTACCTGGTGTTTCTATGTACTGTTTGTTTAAGAGGCTAGAAAGCCCTTTACACTGGCAACTAAGAGCATGGCATTATTTTCTACATATTTAGTGTAATTTGGTTATTTTATTTCCTTCCCAAATGCCAAGACCCAATGAAGTTATATACACTACCTCTTTATCTGATTTTTTTTTCTTAAAAGTGGTACATGGTGTAAAAAGCATAAAAAAATTGTACAGAGAAGTTTTATTAAAGAAGCTGTTTGTTACGATTAACTACCATTCAATTTGATAGTCATATCTTTGCTGTAACTTTGACATTAATAAGTCTGTGTTTGTGTTAGATAGCTTTCTAGGAACCCTTAGTGTGTCATACACAACTTTTTAAGTTTTGCACTTTTGGTTTGGACCAAATCCAACTTTTCATTCAACTAGCCAAACCCTAATCAGAACAAATTGCTCATCTCTAGTCACTATGGTTTTCTAATGCTGGATAACCTCTTTATCATTAAAGTAACAGAATGGTTCCTACTACAGTGGAAAGGTTTTTTGGGTTTTTTTTTTTTTTAAGGGTTTTTATGGTTTTTTTTTTCATAGGATCGGTGTGCTTCAACTGCTAGACCCTAACAGATCAACAGAATGAGGCTTGGAGAATTCATTGGGGGGGGGGGGGTATTTTTATACGTTTGTAGACCAGGCATTTTCTGACACAGGGATTTCTAATGTGTATGTGGTTTCACAGTAATTTTTTTAGTTTTATATGTATTCTAGGGCTTAAACCATCAATCTTTTGATTGCAGGTCCCATAGACTGCAATACAAGTGTATTGCAATCTATGGGAGATTCGCTACATTACTATAACCAGCCTCAATAGTAATATTCCTATGACAGGCAGGAGCTGGACTGCAACAGGAAAGGTACTGGGATGGTGGGGACTCTGATTGTGGGCATTAGCGCCAGGTCTTCGCTGTACATTACAGTGGAGACCTGGTAGCTATGACGACCGCTCTCCAACTTTAAAGACCTGGCATCTGCCGTACTTATAATGTCAGTAAGGGGTTAGTACTTTATAGTCTAAGACCTAATGCACACAATTGAGTATGCAGGCTGATGCTCCTCCGAGGGGGTGTCTGATGGTCCATTCTGTTCTGATGAACATAGAGCAGGTCCTATCCTGCTCCGTGTCACTGTAACAGAATGCATCAAAAGCCCCCATAGAGGTAAGTAAATCACAGAATACACTCGGAAGATACTCGGATATCACTCTCACTGTCATCCAAGTGTATTCTGCTGCAAACCTGGCCCCACATCTACAGCACACTTGGTCGTGTGCATGGGGCCTAAGTTTATACCACTTATTAATTTGCTGCATTTTGGTGCACAAATTTGGCGCCATGGCCAACATTTTGCAGCAACTGCCAAAATTTTGATGCAACTTACTAAATTTTGGTGCAATTTATGGTTTATGATTTAGCATATTAAGCCACACCCAGATCTCAACAAGCCCTACCGATGTCATACAAGGCATACAAACTGTTGAATCGAAAACGTCTAGAACATACTGAAAACGATGAGGTATAAAGCATGTACACCAGTTTTTTTGCACCAGAATTCTGGTGCATATTTATTAGTTTATCTACCCCAATATATTCTCAAGCTCTCAATGTCAGTTTCGAGAGCTCATAGGGACCAATTTCTCATGCCTTGTACACCAGTTTTGTGGCATACAAGGCATGAAAATTACCTTCAATTTCCGCCACACTTGCCACTTTTGTAAAATATGAATGGAAAACTGCGAGGATCAAGGCAGGTCAGGGCCAGGACTCATTGACCCGACAGAAGACTGCCGCAAGTTTTATTCAAATCTATGAAGTCCCTGGCTAGTTTAGATTTCAATTCTGCCACAAGAGACCGCCTGAGAGGCCAGAGCTTAATAATTCTGGTGCATCTCTGCCAGTGGATGAATGGATTAAGAATGGCGCATGACACACCAGTTGACAATAAATTGGCTCTATAAAGTAATCATTGCTTTATCTGCACCTTCCCTTTTTGTTTTGAATGTTTGGGCTATATTCACATCTATGTTGAAGGCTCTGCCCAAAGTCCATATAAAACTGTGGATGAAAAATTCTTGCAAACACGACTTTTTTATCCACTGATGTGATGGAAAAAACAATGGATACCCGATGGACCCCATTATAAGCAATGCAAACTTTTGACTGCGGCCTTCCAGGACCCCACATGGGACAGTGCTCCCTTTACTGGCGCCCACATAGTATGGCGCCCTCTTTACTGGATCCAACACAATATAAATAGGACAATCAGTGGTTGCTAGGCAGCCTGCAATCTCAGTCTGCAGAATACACTAAAACGGACCTTTCATTCTGTAGAGGTATGAAATACTAATCACACTATGTGTATATATTTACTGCAATAAAGATAGGCTTTAATGGGTAATTATTTTGTATATTAGTCTCACAGAACCTTTTTGTGTCTACATTGCAAAAAAGCAATGAAATTAAGAAAGAATACTTTAAAAATGGCTTAAGCCATAAACCCAACTGAAAGCATTAAAAGGAGAGAAAAGATGGATTATAATGGAGTTAAAACATTTAAATCAGCAATGTGAAAGAGAAAAGTAATTTTTACAGATCGCAATCGTCTCAAAACATTTAGTTCCAAACAAATAAACAACACTGCACAAACTACCATCTATAATTAACAATATTCAGAATGTTCAAAGACAAAGATTACAAGGCATTAAACATTTGGGGAGCTCTGTTGTTATAATTATGAGTTTAGAGAATTACCCAGACAAATAAGAGCCGTCACTGGCATTTCTATAAAGCATTTTAAAATGCAACATGGATAGTATGCTCATTGTTAACTAAGTATATTACTTCAGTCGTGTCAAATAACTATCCATACCGATAACATCAGATCACTTAAGAATACGCAATAAAACAGTGACAAAGTGTCAACTGCTTATATTTCCGAGTTCATGTCTTCCAAAAAAGGTATTCTAACATCCAAAGCAAGAATAACTGTAAACCCTGGTAACCAACAACTTGCATTCAAATCAGTCTATCTATCTGTCTATACATTTAAAGCCGCTGATTGGCCTCAGCGTTCACCTGACCGCAGAGGCCAATCTGCGGCCTCAGCAGGCCTAAGGAAGAGGACCCGTGATGTCATGGGTAGTGACATCGCATGCCATTCGCTGATTGGTCGTCAGTGGCTTCAGCGGAACTCTAGAAGAGACCCGGGAGAAGCTGCCACAGGCACATGCCGTAAGGACACCGGAGCATCTGGGACAGGTGAGTATGCATTTTATTTTTTCAATGCCCCCCAGCTGATTTAAAAGTTAAAAGGGTTGTCCATTTTTGCCTGGACAACCCCTTTAACCACTTCCATACCAGATGCTTTACCCCCTTCCAGACCAGGCACATTTTTGGGTTTTTTGTATGTACGATTTTGAGGGCTGTAACATTTTTATCATATGCGTTATTCAACTAATTTTTGCGTCTTTTTTCGGTGACACATAGGGCTCTATTTTTATCTTGTTTCTATTTTTGCATGTGTCTGTTTTTCACTTTTCATTTTTTTTTATTTAATAACAGAAAGTGCTACTAAAAAACTTTTTAAAATAGTTTTTGCTCTCCGTTACGGTAATTTTTTTTTTATTTTGTATGGTGTCGTCGGGGGTGGGGCTGTAACCTTTAATAAGGGTGTTTTATTGGCGTATTATTTTATTTATTTTTTTAATTATTTTATTTATTTATATTTTTTTTACTTTTTTATTCATTTTTTTATTTATTTTTTTATATTGTGTCCCCATAAGGTCATAATAGACCTTTGGGGACATCTGATCACTTTTTTTTTGTGGGGAAGGCTGATTTCCCCTGTAACTGGGGATGGTACATTTAGCCCAGTTGCAGGAGGAATACAGCCTCCTGCACGTTAATATAGAGCTTATCTGGGTCCTGTAGGACCCAGCAGCTCTAACAGACTCTGATCCCGGCGGATCACGTGACCGCCGGGTCAGAGGGGAGCCGCAACATAGTGGCACCCATGGTGGTGTATACAGCACTCATTGATTGCTGTATACACAGCAATTGGGAAGGTAATAAACCTTCCCTGCATTCTCTCTGGGAGCTCTAGCTGAAGTTACAGCCGACTCTCCGTTTCAGCAGCTGCACAATTTTGTGCAGCTGCTGAGTTCTGCTTGGACGTATCGATAAGTTCTTGCAGAACTAGACAACAACCTTCCAAACATAAAAACCCAATGGGCGGTCCGGAAGTGGTTAAGTAAGTTACATTTAGACAACAAGCAACAGAAGACAAGACTTTTGGAAGAAACACAGTGGGTAGGGCTGGGCAATTATGACCCAAGTCAAAATCATGATTACTTGAACATTTTACCTCGATTACAATTATTGGACAATTTTCCCCCTTTTATATTCCTAACCCCCTATTTATATGCCATGTCATGCCACTCTATTTTGGTTTTGGTTATTCACATATCAGTAAGCCTGACTAGATAATGTACAGTTAGTGACATATCCTTTAGCCAATAGCAGTGTGAGGCATGATGGCATGCAAAATAATTGTAATAATTGATTAACTGAGCTGACTTTCGGGGGTGATTTACGAAGATCAGCGCTTTGAACACTGGTCTTCATATCTGTGTATCGGTAAGAATGCACCTCATTTATAAAGACTCCTTCATATGTGAGGCACATTATCCAGCATGACCGTGCACCTGGACTGAAACATTTCAGGCATCATTTGTGCCAGTAAATTGGTGTAAATGATGATAATTTTAGTGCCATGCCCCTTTTGGAGAGGGTGGTGCAAAAAAATAAAAAGTTTAAAATTTTTCTTGACTTTTTATGCTAGAAAAGAAGGCATAATAAATCTGACTACTATATAGAATCCCTATCACACTGGACGATATTAGGGACAGATGATTGTAGGAATGTTCATTCCCATTAATTGTCTAGTGAAAGAGTAATGCCACATGGAGTAATGGCTGCAGTATGACCGCAGCCACTGCTGTATCCCCTAGTCCTTTCACTTAAAATAAATCAAAGCACTAACTGAATAGTAGCTTTCCCTCATTACTGGCCCTGCAGTAACTTGGAAAACTGTGTGGCAAGTAATAAGGTAAGGCCACTATTCAGTTAGTGCTTTCACTTACTTAAAGGAGTACTCCTATGAACATAATCGTGTTTAAATGTGTAGACAATTAATAGCTAAACATATTTACAAATATATTTTATTAGAAATTTTACAGGGTTTTAGAGATTTTCTGTAACCATCTTAGTAGTGACAGTCTTTTGTCTTGATCTATTGCCAATGGATACGACTATGAATGCAGGGACTTTGTATGGTCTGGCACTTGTCAGAAACCCAGGAATGATTTTCTTATTGTAGACATGTTATCAGGCAAGTACATTAAATGTATGAGAAGATATCCCAGCCACATTAAGGAAATTATGGCTTATTTTCTGACCATAGAAAGTTCCTGCATTCATAGTCATATCCATTGGCAACCAATCAAGACAACAGACTGTCAACACTATGTTAATTAGAAAAATTCTTTAAAAATTAATATTTGCAAAAATGTTTAACTTTCAATTGTCTAGAAATCTAAGTATGGTTATGTTCATGGGAAAATCCCTTTAAGTGAAAGTGACACAGTACTGACTGCAGCTGGTACCCCATGTAGCATCAACCTAAATGTGTCCAGTGATGTGCTGCCAACAAATTATATTTTTGTTCTGCATAAAAGATCAGTCCCTCAGTAAACAAGTGTTTGCTTGTTTGTTGGGTGACTACATCTGTTATGCAGCCCAATTTTTTTTTTGCCAGCAACATATCACCCTGAATTTTATGACGTTACACACTTTGTATCACAAGTATATACCTATATATAAGTAAATATGTATACAGATACACACACCTATATATATGAGTTTATATATATATATATATATATATATATATATATATATATATAGGTGTGTGTATCTGTATACATATTTACCTATATATGTGTATATACAGTTGAAACCAGAAGTTTACAACACTATATAAAAAGACACATATGCATGATATGCATGTTTTTCTCACTATCTGACATGAAACCAGAATAAACCTTTCCCGTTTTAGGTAAAATAGGATTACCAAAATTATTTATATTTACCAAAGGCCAGAATAATGAGAGAGAGAGAATTTTTTTAAGGCATTTTTATTACTTTCTGCAAAGTCAAAAGTTTACATACACTAAGATTACTATGCCTTGAAACAATTTGGGACAGCCCATATGATGATGTCATGTCTTTGAAGCTTCTTTATTGGCAACATGTGAGTTAATTAGAGACACATCTGTGGATGTATTTTAAGGCACACCTGAAACACACTGCTTCTTTGTGTAACATCATGGGAAAGTCTAAAGAAATCAGCCAAGATATCAGGAAGAGAATTGTGGACAAGCCTGGTACATCATTGGGTGCAATTTCCAGATACCTGAAGTTGCCTCATTCATCTGTACAAACAATTATATGCAAGTACAAACAAGATGGGAATGTCCAGCCATCATACCGTTCAGGAAGGAGGTGGGTTCTGTGTCGCAGAGATGAACGTGCTTTGGTACGAAATGTGCATATTAACCCAAGAACAAAAGCAAAAGACCTTGTGAAGATGCTGGCTGAAACTGGTAAGAGTGTGTCATTGTCCACAGTGAAACGAATACTGTATCGACATGGAAGAAGCCATTACTCCAAAAAAACATAAAAAAGCCAGATTAATGTTTGCAAATGCATACAGGAACAAAGACCTTCATTTTTGGAGACATGTCCTGTGGTCTGACAAAACTAACATTGAACTGTTTGGCCAAAATGACCATTGTTACGTTTGGAGGAAAAAGGGAGAAGCTTGCAAGCCTAACAACACCATCCCAACTGTGAAACACGGGGGTGGCAGCATCCTGTTGTAGGGTTGTTTTGCTGCAGGAGGGACTGCTGCACTTCACAAAATAGATGGCATCATGAGGAAAGAACATTATGTGGCAATACTGAAGCAACATCTCAAGACATCAGCCAGGAAGTTAAAGCTTGGGCGCAAATGGGTCTTCCACAATGACCTGAAGGAAACTGTCAAATTGGTTACAAAGTAGCTTGAGGATAACAAAGTCATTGTATTGGAGTGGCCATCACAAAGCCCTGATCTCAATCCTATTGAAAATACTTGTATATGGGCAAAGCTGAAAAGGCAAGTGCGAGCAAGGCGGCCTACAAATATGGCTCAGTTACACCAGTTCTGTCAAGAGAAATGGGCCCAAATTCCTACCAACTATTGTGAGAAGCTTGTGGAAGGATATCCAAGTGGAAGAGTGAAGAAATCAGGCGATACCTTTTAGAGGCTAACTGAGTATATTTATAAGTAAGCTTTCAGGAGTACTCGCTCCCTTCATCAGACATGGTGTGATACAAGAACTGTAACTTAACAGATTTTTATACACATGGTTTTCAAAGCATTTTAGAGTCCTTAAAAAAAATTGCAATCTAAGTAGAGAAGTTGTTTACAACAGGTCAAAAAAACAGTCTGGAAACTTGTGGTGCGTGACGGAGGGATCAGTAATTCTTGCTGTTATCTGTTTGCTATCAGGAGGTGATTTGTGTCCCTCACAGTTCATACATAGTTTGATTTGAAGCTGGCATGAATATTGAGTTCAGTTCATGGTTCAAACATAGTGTGACATGAAGCTGGCATGAATATTTAAGTCCAAATTGCAGAATTTGAAATTTTTGCATAAATTTGTACTCCATTTCTTTCCTTTTCTCCTGTGTCTTAAAATGTCCCATTAAAACCACAACCCGCAAATCTTCAATAGAGTGGTTTTCTCCGGAGAAATGTGCGGCCACTGGGAGATCTGTTCTGCTGTTATTAATGGAGGATCTGTGTGAGTTCATTCGTTGACTGAGTCTCTGCCCTGTTTTCCCACATAGAGGCCTGTGGTGGGACATTGCACACACATTATGAGGTACACCACATTGGAAGACCTGCAGGAAAATGTCCCCCTAATTCTGTGCACCTGTTGTGACTGTGGGATAGGTACACTGTCAGCGGTGTGGATGTGCTTGCAGGTCATGCACCTTTTATGTAGGCAAGGTGAGGTGCCATTTTCAGTTGGGGCCTTCAGGGCACTCCGGACGATAATGCGCCTCAGGTTTGGTGGTTGTCGAAAGGAGAGGGAGAGGGGGGACTGGAAATATGTCCTTGAGTCTGTTGTCCCTATGTAGCACAGGTTGGAGCTCCTTGGCAATCCTTCGTAGGATCTCCAGCTGTGGGTTGTAGGTGACAACTAGGGGCACTCGGGCATCTTTCTGGGTCTCTCTATATGTGAGCAGACTGTCTCTGTTAATGGCTGCTGCTTTGTTTAATTGGTTGTCTGTCACTTTTGGTTTGTATCCCAATCTGAGAAATTTCATCCTCAGATCCAGGAGGTGCTTGTCCAGGTCTGTTTTGTCGGAGCAAATACGATTGTATCGTATAGCCTGGCTGTAGATTATAGATTGTCTTGTGTGCTTGAGGTGGAAGCTGTCGTTTCTCAGATAGGCCGTTCTGTCTGTGGGTTTGTGGTATATTGATGTGAGTAGCCGGTGGTCTTTAATGTATATTGTGGTATCCAGAAAGTGAATTTCACTCCCTGAATAGCTAAGTTTAAGGTTGATGGTCAGGTGAAAGTCATTGAAGTCATTATGGAATTGAAGTAGGGCCTCCTCACCTGCAGTCCAGATGACAAGGATATCATCGATATAACGAAGGTAAATCATAGGTTTCGTGGCGCATGTTGATAAATATGTTCCTTCCATTTCTGCCATAAAGAGATTTGCATATTGGGGTGCACATCTGGTCCCCATTGAAGTTCCCATTCGCTGTAGATATAGATCCTCTCCAAAGGTAAAATGGTTGTGGCTAAGGATGAATTGTATGAGCTGCGTTACTGGTTCTGTTGGGAGGTTTTGTTTTGCCAGGTGTACCCGACATGCTGCAACTCCATCCTTGTGGGGAATGTTGGTATACAGGGATATCCAAAACGTTTGACCCAAGTCATACAGTTTAAGGGCATTGGTACCAAATACTAATTAAATGTATGTAAACTTTTGACTTTGCAGAAAGTAATAAAAATGCCTTAAAAAATTCTCTCTCTCTTTCATTATTCTGACATTTGGCAAATATAAATAATTTTGATAATCCTAATTGACCTAAAACAGGAAAGGTTTATTCTGATTTCATGTCAGATAGTGAGAAAAACATGCATATGTGTCTTTTTATATAGTGTATGTAAACATCTGGTTTCAACTGTATTTGCCTATATATATGTATAGTATATAAGAATATGCATGTGTATCTGTATATATATTGACAGAGAATGTCTGTAAAGTACAGTCACACAATCTGGTCCATGATACAGCACTTCCCAGTAATTCATCTGCTTTTATCAGAAAACTGTGGGGTTTTTTTGTTTGTTTTTATGCATGCGGTTTTTGAAACCTGTTAATGCATTATTCAAAAACACATGTGGTTTTCTGATTTTTGGTTAAAAATGCACTGTGTGAACACAGCCTGAGTATGACCCTGCATGATGCTGGTGATCAAGCATTCACATCTTTTACAGGGAAGAGAAACACACGTTGCTCATCTCCTTCACATTCCCTATGCTGAAAGGCTGTGGCCCGTCAGTATCCATAAAACTCTCCCACCACTCACGGACAAATACCAGTCTGATGGAGGCAGAGAAGACGCTTCAACAGGTAAAAAAAAAAAAAAATTGTTTGTCTGCTTGTCCCTGCTCCTGCCTCTAATCACTGCTGTGGTCATCTAGATGTGTGCCACAGGTCCCATGACCCTTCCAGCTTAGTGAGATAGCTGCAAGCAGGTAATGCTTGAATGTTGGAGATGTGGCTGTTCAGGTGTGTGGTTCTCTCAATTGACTTCTAACATGCTTTCCACTTCTCAATTCATTGCCAGCAGCTGCCACATCAGGTGGAGTGGGGTCGAGAGGTCGCTGCTCTGGATGCAGATGAATCCTGCATCTATTAGACATTTGTGGCATATGCTCTGGATATGCCACAAATGACAATAGTGGAATCCTAATTTAAAAGGGTTTCTCCAAACTGTATTTCTTTATTTTGCACTCTCATTAAATAAAAAGGAAAGATTTACAACTGCTTGTATTTAAAAAACAAACAAAAAAATAATAAAAACACTCCTTCTCTCTGTATAGTGCTCACTGACCCTAACATTGTAGTTGCACTCAGGTCTGTACATGTCCTTCCCCTCTCTCACTCTGTATGCACTTCATGGGGAACCCATACATTGCACAGAAAGGTGTGCAACAAAGGCCATATATAGACTTGAGCAGCCGAGTACCCCTTCAAGCCTTTGACATATGCCTCTACTGCATGCAGAAGTTGATCTTTTTGCACTGCTTAGATACCTCACATACCTTCACAAGGCAGAAGTCAATCAATCGTGCTTCACAGCTCCTACAATTAGTGCCTCATACTCTTTCATTTACAATTTTATCATAAATTACATAGCCAATTAATTCCATGACCTTTTCCTGACTTCAGAATAAAATTTGCAGCAGAGTGGTCAGTTACATCCTGCAACAGCAGGTACTGCTGAGTCTGCCTATAAAGGTTGATAAGACAATGATATTTTATTAAAGTTCTTCATGTCAGAGGTCTAACCTACTAAATTATCTTAACCAGGCAATGGTTTCTAAGTTAAAGTGGATGGTTACACAGTAAGGAATGAGAATTTATGAGCACAGCCATTTTGCTATCCTTTGTATATATTAGATATGCCTGTGTTCAATACCATTGATCCATATACAAACAAAAGGAACATTTAAAGCAGGTACTATATTAAAGGGTTATTCTTGTACCACAAGTCATCTCCTATCCACAGAAGAGGGGATAACACTGGTCAGTGGAGGTCAGCTGCTGGATCCTCACCAATCATGACAATGGGGGACTTGTGAGCCCTGTAAGTATGAAGTATGTTCCCTTCCATTTATCTCTATGGGACTGCTGGAGAGCACTGTTCTTGGCCTCTCTTCGGCAGAAACATTTGGTGGTTGTATACTGTTATCAACTCATGCAATACCTCAGCTGTAACCATGGGGTTTTGCCCTGTCATAAGTGATTATGGAGTAATACTCCATCACAAGTGTTCTTCTCTAGGAAAAGTGTCTACAGGACACCACCAAACAGGATCCATGTTGTCATGTAATTGATCCTTCAAGGGGCTTTTCTTCAGAGACAATCCCTTTCAGAATGCAACCCATGGCCCATTCAGCTGATCAACCTGACCAACATTCCTGGCACCCCTAGCAAACTGATTCTGCCTAGGTAAGCCACAGTTAGTCACCACTGTAGGAAAATGGTATAGTAGAATTACATGGTGGTCATCCACATGAGTTACCAACCACATAATACTGTGCCTGGTCAGCTTGATGGGAGACTCCCATATAGAACGACTCTCTGTTTAGGTTTGTAGGGGGATACGCCAAGCAAAATACCCCCCATGACTCTCATATACCCTAATAAGGCACACAATCAGGGGTTGTCTTCATGAGACAACTCCTTTACCTTTCAGAGAATGGTCTTTTGTTTGAGACATGAAATATGAACATCTGTAGACAAAAGATTTTTGGAAATCCAGTTCCAAATTTTCCTGACATTTTCTTTAAATACAAGGTATTTTCTGTGCAACGATAATTTGTCCCCATCAATTTCATATTTCTGAAGGTTAATGCAATTTTAATGATGCAGCAAATCTTAATTTTGTTGGTAACAACGAATACATATAATGACCATTTACAGCATTATCTAGTACTTACTCGCAGTGACATAAGATTAATGAGCAACATGTGTCCGTACCAAGCCTAAGTGTATGAAATATTACCAGAACACTGCAAGATGCCACGTGTTTGTGACTGTGCTTTTTCATAAATGTCAACACAAAGCTAAAAAAAGACATACTTTCCTTCTTTAACCAAATCATTGCAAAAATGGGTGTGTTGTGGGGACAAAACAGGGCAGATTAGATATATACCATGATTTCTTGCTGTTTACTGCTAATAATCTAATTATTTCCAATATCATTGCTGCTTACACTTTCCATAGTTTCTATTAATTCTATTTAATTAAATTACACTTACTGTGTAGACAATGGGAAAGTAATTAAAACAAAGACTTGTATTAACTAATTAATCTTAAATGAACAGGCTGTGAAGGTGATTTACAGACTTAATTTGGGTTCTGGCCTAAAAACATTAACTATACCTTCCAGCAGATTGTGGTTTTGGCTACACATCCCTCCTGTCTGGTTATTTAGAAATGCAGAACACATACATATACTTAGTTTACAGCCCTAAGGAGAAGATCATGTTTTAATGGAATTTCATTTGAAATCACAAAGGAGAAAAAGTTGGCTCAGTGGTTATAGAAACTGACTAGAAAATCTGTAAACAGGAAAAGATACATTATTGCATTCTCTCATAGGATAAAGAAATGCAGTACGACTTGAGCTCATAAAATTTTCATAGGAAACAAAGGAATTAAGAAGAAAATGTTATATATTGTGTTAGAATTTTTGTAGACCAGTCCAAACAATAAATATGAGGTACATTACAAAATATAGATATACAAATATATCAATAAGGCCATCCTTACATCTCATTAGACAATGACAGATGGGCAAATCTTTAGAAATTCTCAATTGATTTTGTAAAATACAAATAGTCAATTGACCTTACTGGAAGTAAATTGTGATGATGATGTTTATTCTTATTCATCAATTAAGGACACAATGGACCTTAAATGTTTACCACTCGTGCCCTCTGCAAACCACTGTAATGGAAACTGTACATACTGTACATGCTCAATGGCACTAGATAAAGGACCTACAGTCTTTCTGGGATCATCAAAAGGGATGATTTTAACCAAAATGATTGTATGTCAAGTGAAAGATCATAACAGATGAGGAAGATGAGAATTAGACATATCCTAAGAAAATAATGTGTTTGTGTAAATAGCTGATTCCCACCAATTTTAATATCTGCAAAAACACAGGAATTGAACAAACACAATAAAGGGCCAATATCTAAATCAATATACACAATACGTTGTGCATGTAGAACTATAGTAAGCCAAAAACTTATGCCCACAAACAAATAAAATAAATTCATGTTTATTAAATAAATAACATATAATCATATAACATAATTACAAAGGGGAACAAATAACTACAGGACATACCACAATGGAAAATACACTAGGGGGACATACAGGTATGAAGTAGTAGGTAAATAAATAGAGGCCATAAAGGGTATTAGATATAGAATGAAACGCTAACATATACAAATTACATCAAAAGCACGTGCTATAAGTTAATGCATAGGCAAAAGAATGCACAACATACATGCAAAAAAAACCAAATACATCCAAAAAGAAACACAATAATAAAATAGCCATGATATAAACCCACCTGGATAACCCCAACACACATTTTGCCAAAAGGCTTCGTCTGGAGGAGTATAGCAGGGACTGACAAAGAGGGTTATAAGGCCAATACTGGCTAATCAAAAAGTTTTAAAATTTTTAAGAAAATGTTTCAGCAGGGGTGTCTACTACTGTTTTTCCTACTGAAACTGAGCAGGATGCAGTCTACATACTACAGGACCTCCTGGATGAACAAGAACAAGCAATATGTGGTAAGTTTCCTTCTGGTATTATTCCATCATCGAAAAGGTTTTCACCGTTGAATTTGGATACAAATATTGATCTTTTTGTTAAGCTAGTGAGGCAAAGAGGTGGAGAGGATTCCTGCCTATATATGTAATGATAATTGTACCCCTCAACAGCGGAGGTTCATTCGTGCATTAGCATCAATGATGATGTCATCATTAAGCCATCAGACAAGGGGAGCAATGTGGTATTATAGCCAGTAACAATGTATTAACGGGAAGCACAGAGACAACTAAAAAATTCCATATTTTACAAGAAACCTACATTTAATCCACTGCAGAAATATTCCATGGAATTATCTCTCATTTTATAGGACGCAGAGGATAGAGGGGTGATTTCACAAAAACAGATATCATACTTACTTCCTGAGTCCCCCACAGTTTCAACTTTCTACATGTTCCCCAAGATCCATAAAAATACCACTTGCCACCCCGGTCGTCCCATTATTTCTGGGAACAATGGTCTATGCAAATCTTTTTCTAAATTTATCGATTATCACCTTCAGTCACTCATGGAGCAGGTCATGGATACTTCATCCCTGTATGTCCCCTTGGTGTATTTTCCATTGTGGTATGTCCTGTAGTTATTTATCCCCCATTGTAATTATAATATGTGATTAAGTGTTATTTATTTAATAAACATGAATTTATTTTATTTGTTTGTGGCATACGTTTTTGGTTTACTACAATTTTAATATCTGTAAGATTGGTTTGACTAGTCAGAGATCTGTGTGTGAATTCCAGGCTTAAACTGTTGCCTGACCCCTCTGGAAGTGACCTATCTCCTAGAGAAACAAAGGATCAGAGATTATAGGATTCATCGAGCCTGATCCTTCCTTTCTCTGACATTATGTGTCAGTGAAGGATCAGGAGGTGCACATTCACATAGATACAAGAAATTGTCCCTAAGATTAGAGGAATCTGACCATGGTCGGTCACCCTTTACTTATTTAGACCATACTTTAAGTTGCATGGCACCAGCAACTAAACACAATTCTCCTAGCAAAACAAATTTACTTGTAGCTTTTGTATATTATTGCACAGAAATAGCAATATAGCAAAGCTTTGTATGCAAATGCATCTTGCTGAGCTAGTCATTTGGCACAAATGTGTTATAGGTAATTTTCCATTGGGCTGCAGGTAAACTTACTGAATTATCTAAACTCAGTGCACTGTCTCTATGTACAAGAGAATCATTTTACCATAATAGTAGCTACATTTGTAAATATGGAATGTAAAATGACAGATTATGTAAAATATTGTGCTCTGTAGTTTCTTTTTTCCTCAATTTTGGATATTGAGTATACTTACAATTTTGCCTGTTACCTCATGCAACCTGTCCAATGTGGATAATCTTAAAAAACAAATACTATTTCTCTTCTAGCCTTTAATCTGCTATGTCATTTTTGTAAATGCATTCAAATGGGAGAGCCCAAATATTCATTTTTCGGTAAAAACTGATTTTCTTCTCAGGTCTAGGAAAAATATGTATACTTGTATGTTGCTAAAGAGGGAATGGTCTGCTAAACAGAAAAAATATTTTCTGATTGAAGATACACTTTTATTCTGCCTGGTCTTATCTGACACAGACCAAGCCTTATGAGATAAATGCCCAGCTAGGGTGATTGATTTGCCTGTGAATTTCCTGTTGCTGATGTCTCTGTGCAGTCTGCAGTTGTGGGCCCTACTAACTAGCTCAATGCATAACTCAATACCTGAAGCCCAATTCCTTCAGAGAACGCGCCCCTTAGTAATACCTCTGCCACTATGACCACTAACAATTTTTTTCTAATCTGCACCCATCCATTAGTTCATAAACATGGCCGCCCAAGCAGAGGGCTCTCCCTACCAAGTCCCAGTCTTTGGAGATGTCTGTCTGAAAACTATACTCTCGGGTGATGGAAAAAGAAAGCAATGTCATTTTATTGCAAATGACAGAAATCATTTTACAATCTAGGTTGAATGATCTCTACTATAAATTAAATGTTGTTTTGTCACTGAGCTGAGATTTTAATGATATTTATTAGATAAATGATTCTCAACCAGTGGTATACATACCCTATGGGGTACGAACTGCAGTCTCAATAGGTACTACGGCTGAGAAAATCTACTACTCTAGTGCTGAGCAATTTTTTTTTTTTTTTGCTGATAGCTAGGGTACTGATATGTGAACAGTTATACTTATAGAGTAAATATGTTAGTTCAGGAAGGCTACTCTCCTTCCGTATTAGGCCAGGCCTGAACTGGTCCACTGGAGTCCCTGGTACCAGCAAGTGGGCTTCTCTATTTATCAGAAACTACCCCTGCCACCCCACCACCCAAGACAAGGATGCCACCACCACTATGTACACACACTTCTTCCCTGAAATGTCACACACTATACATCGTATTAAGCTGTCACCTTGTTTGCTGCATTCATAGAGTAAACTGAGAAGTTTATTTAATAACCTACCTAGTTTACAATTTACACATTGACCAAGATGACAGCTTATGTGACTCCTGCAGGACACGTCTCCTCCTTCCATGGGACCCGCCTAGTCAGATTTTTGCTGCAGGATATCCCTTCTGTCTGGTGGGATCTATACACCCAGAGCTGTTGTTCCCCTTCCAGGTACTGTAAATAAGGCAAATA
Organism: Leptodactylus fallax; assembly: GCA_947044405.1. Taxonomy (NCBI): domain Eukaryota; kingdom Metazoa; phylum Chordata; class Amphibia; order Anura; family Leptodactylidae; genus Leptodactylus; species Leptodactylus fallax. The sequence goes on from CAMRHE010000097.1 coordinate 4,458,225, forward strand.
AATTAACTTTTCATTACTTCCCTTTATCTATTTTCCCCCTCCATCTATTTGGGGAACTATTGGGAATTATAGTTTTCTTTACAGCTGTGGAGCAACAAACCGCATTAACTGTTTATCGCCCTGTGACATAGTAGTTTGGTAGTCATTTACCCACATCAGAGCAAACTAAAAAAAAAAAATTAAAAAAAAAAAAAATTACAAAATTTCCACATCCATAAAGAGAGAAAATAGCTATAATGTACTTTAGCCTGCATAATCAACATGAAAATAAATACCAGAATTGCTCTTTTTGTTTATCCCACTTCCAAAAATAATAAAATAAAAAGCAATCAAAATGTAACACTAAGCGCAAGTTTTGGCAAAAGTAGTGCTGTCTAGGCCCTTTGAAATTACTAATGGAGCCCGACAGGGTTGTCCTCATTCCCCTCTGATATTTTCCTTGGTCATGGAACCATTGGGTGAAGCCGTCCACTCTTACCCTGGTCTGACTGCTGACTCGTATTCAAGTGGGCCTAGAGATCACAAGATCATCTTAATCGCTGAAGACATAATCCTAGTCCTGTCCTTTTGGTGGACTTACTATAAAGTCAATGAATCTAAGTCCCAAATAGCTGGATGGGTAGAATAGTACTTTATAAAATGTTGATTCTCCCATGAATACTTTACTACTTAAGAACCTTGGTGATTCCTATACTCTGGAGTGTTTTTGGTGAGTTTCACAAACAAATGATTACATTTATCCAGGACTGCTCCAGACCAAGGGAGACCTTTTCTTCAATGTCCAAGAGAGACATACATGGAGGTTTAGGGGTACCAAAGTTGTACATTTACAGGCTTTTTAGGCCAGATTAAATTCTTTATCACATCTGACCATGAAAACTGTGGCCCAATATGTAGGTGTATCAGACACAGGTGGGTGTGTGTAAGGACTTTTTACTTTCTGTGCCTAAAGTCTTGCTACTGCCTTCCTCCACCCCACCAACGATCATAGCCACCCTAAAAGCTTGGCATTTGACCTGCTCTCCTTCTGGAAACTCTGTCTCCTTAGTGTCACATTTACTGCACTCTCATATAAAATACCTCATCTCTCACTGAGTAAATGGGGACATGACTTATATTTCAGATTTGAATCAGGGTAGTACTGTTGTACCTTTTCAATCCCTATAAGCTAGATTCCAGCTTCCTACCTCAGAGGTGTTTACGTATGCTAGATTGGTTTCATACCTGCATAAAAACCCCTTGTGTCAACTTTCACTGCCATAGATAATGGCAGACCTCCTGCAACCATCACTATCGATTAAGGCTTGGAAAGTTAGCACCCTCTATTTTATGCTGTCATCTGATTGTTTTTAAAAAAGACAATCCAGGTTCTTAACTGGTAAAAGGATCTAAATTTGAAATGGTACATTGGAAAGAGGCACTTAAATGGGCAAAATGCTGCACAACTTGTGCTTCCCACTGGGAACAATACTATTAACTATTATGAAGATGGTACTATCCGCGTTTACGCCTTGCTAGATTCTATCCCAGTAGTTCCAGTAATTGCTGCAGGGGCTCTGGTGACGTACAGAAGGTTTGCTATTACATATATTGGCATTGCTCTATTATTCAACCATTTGGGCGTCTGTTTTTTCCTTATTGAAAATACAACTTTGTATTAATATTGCTAAGACGTGAGCAATGGCCCTCCTACTGCTAGGAATACATAATATACCAGTTAAAGACAGAACCATCCTATGTCAGGTTCTCAATGCTGCACACCTCCTAATTGCTCGCAGATGGAAAAATAACTTGTGTCCTTCTCTGTCTAAGCCGATCTCCATGATAGCTACAAATTACCAATTTGAACAAATCTATGCCAGTCAGCACCGGGGCTTGAGCAGATTTAATAACTCATGGGGAAAGTGGATCCGTCTCTTCCCACCTCTGATAACTTAATCTCCTCTCTCGTGCAGGTAAATGGCTTTTACTGTCTTCATCAGTGGGTGTATTGACCTTACCATCCTAGGGACCACCAAACTGTTAGTTGGACCCCGTCCCATAGTCACAATGTATTCCTATATCTGTGTGGTACATGTTTTAATGATCTTAGATTTTAAAGCTTACTGCTCTCAACTGAACCTCAGGTTAGGCCTTAATTATAGTTTTCCCTCTTTTTCTACCCACCCCACCTTATTTCCCTTCCCCTGATATGTTTCACTTACCACAGTCTAATGATCTCATTGAATGGAATGTATATCACTTTTTTTCTGGATATGTGGTCATTTTATTTTCAGCATATAGGCATTTCATATACACTCCTACAGGACTATGGCATCCTACAGACATTATGTCATTTTCACTGTATTTTCTCATCTATATTTGTTATTGTACATTGCTGTATTGTTTACTTCTCCTTGTGTAAAACTCAATAAAACTCAATAAAAAATTACCGAATTAAAAAGTCACACTAATCCCAAAATGGTACCAATAAAAACTACAGTTCATTCTGCAAAAACTTAGGCCTTATAATAATGGTGCCAATAAAAACTGCAGTTCAATCTGCAAAAAAACTAGCCCTTAAACGAATATGTCAACAGAAAAACTGCTTGTTGAATCATTTTATACCATGGAGCATTATATACCATGTGGAGTATTATACTATGTGGGGGCTCAAAATTCCTGCTAGCAGCCCCGTGTGCTATGTCTGCATCACAGATCCCTCACTATAATCTTGCACATACGTGTAGTGCTCCATGGCCATGTCATTCCCCATACAATACTGTGCATGACCCGGCCATGGAGATATTGGGGCCTGCACAGTACTATAGGGGCTGGCTATGCTGGGAACATACTCAGTAACACCAGATAGCACATATGTAAGACTTCAGTGAAGGAGCCGTGGTGTTGGCTATTTGCAGGAAGCTGTTGGCTGGGGCCCCAGAACAAGTTCCTCTGGTGGACTTAAGGCCCTTCAGTCCTACACTGTATAACAGAGAACTTTTATATATAAGGGTGGGTTACTATATATAATTGGGAAACTTAAATATGAGGGGGCTATTATAAGGGGGAACTATTATTTATAAGACGGGCTATTATTTATAAGGGGGGGACTGTTATATATAAGGCATCCATTATAAGGGGGGAGCTATTATTTATAAGAGGGGAACTGTTTATAAGGGGGGTATAATTGTTAAGTGGGATTATTTATAAAGGGGGCTATTAGTGATAATTGGGACTATTATTTATAAGGGTAACTATTATTTATGAGAGGGCTATTATTAATAAGGGAGCAGTATAATTTTTACGGGGTGACTGTTACTGATAAGGGGGAATATTACTGATACAGGGCACTATTTATCATTTGTAAGGGAGCTATTACTGGTAAGGTGTAATATTATTTATAAGCAGGGACTATTATTTATAAGGAGGCACTATAATAAATAATAACTGATGACCGGGTGCAAAAATCTATTATGTGGTACAAAGGTGCTCATTTGAATTGTGTGCGGGAAAATGGGGCTTGTTATTGCTTTTTTGTTGACAGAAAGGAGGCGTTATTATAGGGGTTGCCACTGCAAGACGATGGTGTTGTTTGCATATCAGCATTAGGGGTCCCGCTTTTAATTTTGCCCAGGGCCCCACTTTGTCTAAAACCAGCCCTGTATGTAGGACTACTTTAATAAAGGATAATAATATAGCTAGTACAGCCATGTACATTAGTAGGTAACTGTACAGGTCAAGTTCCTAGAGTTCAAGGTTTAGTTTGCTATAGATATCCAGTCAGCTGCAATTTATACCTTACACCTGGATGTACTAGGGTGATGGTCATATGATTCTGACTGTCCAGTCAGATGTAATTAACGCTACTCAGTACAGTCAATTAAACAGAGAATGGATTCACATGAGCGCTTTTAAAACAGACAGGAAGAATGAAGGAAATATCATTAGTTACAAAGATTTTTGTGCTATCCATATATTTATCCAGCAGCTGTATGTTTCTTAAACAAAAAAGAGACAAAAATTTCCCACCGACCATTCATGCCCCTACCAATTCTAAATAAATTAAACTTGCCTACCATGACTTCACTATAGTCCCCACCGTTCTGTAACCAAACCCTTAAAGGGGTAGTGCCATCAATACACATATTTCCACGCAGAAATATCCCAATTATCTGCTTGTAATAGCACATATGCTGTTCAGAATATATAGGACTGTGAATGTCATTTTAGTGAGACTCTTTTAGACATGCATGCCCAGTTGAATATAGTACAGCTTCTGCTGTAAAAGCTTTATCTTTAGTAAAAGAAGTAGGTATATGATTTAGGCTGGACATAGACTTTCTTCTCAGAAAATTCCAGCTTGGGGAGCAACATTTATAACCACAAAAGGTAGATGTCCTGATACAGACTTCAAGCAGTAAGAGAAAAAAACATATTAGATAAATACCTCACCACTTCGTGGCTGCTTTCCTCCTTATCAGGAACAGAGTTAGAAATGGTCATTTAGAATGGAGGTTGGCATAAGGACACTTACATCAAAGTGGATCTTTCAGGTTTTTGATGCAACTTTATTTTAGGACAGCATATGATAAGAAGGGAGACACTGAGCTTGCCAATATAGTTTTTTATTATTCAATTCAGAACTTTCATGTTTAAAGCTCTTTACATACTATTGCAGAAAGCCTGTGAGCCCAGCTTTCCAAGCCCACTCACAGTGATTGACAGCTCTTTCTACATGCTTATACAGGTGAAACCACCCACTACATTGAGCCAGGACTCACATGCTTTGGCTAGAAATCTATATATAGAAATCTAACTAAATAGCTTTTGAAAACTTTATTTTTAAGCTCAACATCTCCCCTTCTATTCTATGCTGCCATTAGATTTAATAAAGCTGACCAACATCTGGCTACTAGAACCCCTGGAGGTTAGCTGTTCACTGGGAGAAGCTGCAGTTGGCCATACATTTTCCACTGCAAGGGAAATTAAGTATATGACTATATTGCATGGCAGCAAATAAAACTGAATAGCCAAAAGTGTAAAATATGGACAGTTGGGTCTACCATAGTAGGTGCAAATGTCATTCTGCTGTATATATGGAAAGGTTTCCAGAGGTTATAAACCTGGGGAAATGTACAATAAAATAGGGATTATAAGAGGTGTAGGTTTTTCTGTCAAAAGTACAGGATATCTCTCCTTAGCCTGAAATGGTGGCCCACGGTTAACAATACAATTTATTTAGCTACCCTTCACCTGTAGATAAGATAAACTGCAGGTTTAATGTCCTTTTAATGATGGTAAATAATAACCTGTAAGCTGAGTCATCAATAATTCTGACCATTTTTCCAATAGGAATGTGTCCACCCACACTGAAGTCAGATAGTTCTTCTCAGAACAGTTATGTAGCTTTTTGGAACTGGCATTGTGTTAGGAGATATACTGTAATGTGAACATAAAAGGTCTCAGACAATGCATTACAGAATCAAGAAATCTATGTAATTAATACAGAGGATATTCACTGTCTGCCTGTGTACCGTGTGCTGCAGTTGTGTGTGATAACACAGAGGAAGGGATGTTGATGTCACTGCCTGCCAATGAGAAGTAATTCTGTAAATTATGATGGCCTGCTAAGGTCAATGAAAGTAACTTTGCTACACGCTGGTCTCAAAACCATGAACCAAAAGTTGTCTGTTAAACCAGTGTCTGGATTCATATATACTTGCATTTTGCATGGTATGATATGGTATTGTGCATTGCCATTCATTCAAAGTCCCATTCACACTCATTGCAAAAAAATGTGTGGACTTTAGGACATGTTATAGAGTTGCACAGCACACCTATCCATCATAGATTTTGCTTCCTTTCTTGGATCTACATGTAAATTACAAGGTGGATATCTGCAGAGCCTTTTTGCAAGCGGCCATTGAGTTTCAACTCTTTGATTATTTTCATAGCTATAGTTATGTAATAAGCCTTGGATGTAGCATGCACAGATACATTTGCATAAAAATAAGACCAGCAAAATGGAAGTGTTGTTGTACTGTACATGGACTAAAAAAGTGCCAGCAACCACATGTTTGAAGAAAAATCTATTAGAGTCCACATAATGGAGGAATAATTTAATGCGACATTTTCCTCTGATAAACAGGGGTAAACATACAGGGGCAGATTTATGAAAACTGGCGTCAATGCTGATGGATGCTGCAACTCTTATATGATGAGACACATGCCTCCTCATAAATGAGTCGCACCTTCCGTGTGCCTGAAGGGAAATGTATGTAGGCTCATAGCTGGCAAAGACTTACAACATCAAATTGTGTCTGTCCCTCTGCAAGCGCTCACCATGTCCCCTTTTCAGGAGATTGTTGAGGGCATACCAAAAAGAAAGTGCAAAAACAGAATTAAAAAAAAAAAGCACATAAACAAGGTTTTATGCCTTGCACACCAGAAAACTGGCTCTTCCATTACGGCAAAATAACATGATAATTTTTTGTTCTAATAGGAGATAGGAGTGGTTTGGATGTGGCAGATTTGATTGTTCCCATTAAGGCTAAACTACTGTAAATGTGTATCTGTATGGGAGATTGAGGAGGAATATCTGTTGGCCATTCATCATACAGCTACCTAAAGGCCCTATTAGACGGACAGTTATTCAGGGCTATTATTGGTCACGAATGCTCCTAGGAATAACCATTCCTGATAATAGCCCCGTTTAGTAGTGCTGCTGATCATCCAATGAACGAGTATTTCCTCATTCATTGGATGGTTGCTTGCTTTCAGTGGAACAAAAAAATCATTGTTCACCAGCAACACATCGCCCTGTCCATTAAAGGCTGTGCTGCCAGTAACAATAAAAACACATGATAAGGGTACATGGTAATTTATTACAGAATTCCAGTTTTTCCAGTTTCACATAGAACAATCTTTCAAATACACTACGAATGTGAAATACTATAAGGACTAGAAATTTAGAGTAAATTTACAAATCAACATGAAGATTCATAATGACTTCCAGAATCCAAGAAAGGATGCAAAACCTTAAAGATTTCAGACTTAAAATTCTGTATGTTTTCAAGGTGGGAAAATAGATAAGTACCTTTGTCACCACTTTTATTTCATAACCTGTCATTTCCAATATAAGGCTAGCTTCACAACTGCAGCAGTCATTCCATTTTTGTTCAATCACAAAAAAAGAAAAAAAGGAATACGAGCTGGGGATGAATCCATTGCAAGACGGACACCAACGCAGTCCGACAGATACTATTGACTATAATGGGGTCCTTTGTGTTTCTCTAATGGGGTTTTTGAATCTGCTACTAATAGAACTTCTACCACAGAAATGAACTCAGTCTTACAACTCTGACTTTTATTGTTCTTGAGACAGGCCAATGAGTCTGCACTTTATGAAATGTTACTTTAAAGAAGACCATTCACGACCATCACCAAGTCCAAGTCTTTGCATCCTTCAACAGGTGTGGCTCCACCAATTCTGGCGCAGTTGTAATTTTTTCTCTAACCCCAACCTTTCTGAGCAATCATTTCTGGTAGTTTCAGCACAATTACGCCCTCTTCTGTCAGGTGTGCATTCCCTTTCCTTCTGCTCCAGCCTAGGACTGTCCACCTGACATCAAAGGGCATATTTGTGCTGAAACTACCAGAAATGATAGCTTGGGAACTGTAGGGGTTAGAGAAAGAGTTGAAGGTACTTAAGAGTCCTTTTTAAATTATCAGCCCCATGAGCAGGACTGAGCCATTGTCTGGGCAGAGTAGACATCTTCCATGGGAAGCACTGCATTTTATTGTACAGGTAATTGGATCTTTTTAGACTGCTGATTATGTGGTAATGTTGATACCACCTTCCAACAGGTTGACCTTACTACAGATATATGGCACAGTGGTCAACCACTGCATGTGAATAGAGAAAATGATGGTGGAAAGAATTGGGAAGTTTGTAAAATAAATAATGATTGTCTATTATGCTGTCTATTATGCTGAACTTCAGCACCAAAGGTGGTGGGGTGTATGGATCATCTGCCTTGAAAGCATTTCCAGCTCTTAGCCAGCAGTAAATAAGGAATCTAGAACAAAACAGTCAGCAGTAAAAATAATATTAGGCTCAAATAATATGCTAGAAATATATGGCATTTTCAGTTAAACCACTATCAAAAGGCCCTCTATATATTGCTGGATCTAGGTCAGGTCCATAGTTCTAGATTTCCTGACATGTCACTTTTGCTAAATACATTTTTGTATACAAAAGCCAATCAAAGGATGTTCTTTTAATAATTGTTAATTGATCTCTGCTGTGATATTCCTGAATATTTATCCATAAACTGACAATTGCGAGTTACCATTCCACTAGTTACAGAGGTGCATCTCTTTGTAGTCTGATTTTGTTAGCACCATTTCAGCAGTACTAGGTTGAGGCCACACGTTGCAGAAAAGCAGTGTATTTTTTATTCCAGATTTTGCTGCATTTTTGAGGCTAAGCCATAAGTGAATTTAGAGTAGAAGTATGAGAGCTTCCTTTATATTTCCCATTCCTTTTCAAGCGACTCTTGGCTTTGGCCCAAAAAAATGCAGCAAAATCTGTAACTAAAAACTCAGCTTTTCCACGACTTGTAGTCTTAGACTAAGGCCCCATGTAACATCCACTTTACAGAGACTGTAAAATGCTGCGTTTTTTGCGACTGAGGCATTTACGTCACATGGGGCCCCAGCCTTAGGCTAAGGCCCCATGTAGCGGGACGCAGAAAAAAAAGCACTGTGGGCTAAAACGAAGTGGCAACGCATTGCTGTTTTTCCTGCAGCACTTTTCACACAGGTTTCCTCTGCGGACTTTCTACTTCCATTATACCTATAGGGAAACCTCCGGCGTTTCCGTAGGTGTAATTGACATGCTGCAATTTCCAAAACCACAATGGTTTTACGACATGTGGACTTAGCCTCAAAGGGATTTTATGGGCTAAGATGTATGGACAAAAGTTTTTGGTGCAAAAAAATATGGTTATAGTGCCCAAATGTTTATATCCCAGTAGTTAAAGGGGTTTTCTAGGACTATGATATCAACGATCTACTCTTAGAGCAGGTCATCAATATCAGATAGGTAGGGTCTAACAACCATTTCCCCAGTGATCAGCTGTTTGAAGAGGCTGCTGCTTTCTGACCGTTAATGTAGCATCTTCACTGCATATCAAGCACAGTTTGTGCATTGTATAAGCAGATGTGCTTGGTTTAGAAGCTCAGTCCTATTCATTTAAATGCATTTCTATTGGCCATGTGACCAATGAACAGGATGTCACTGGCCTGGGAAGAGAGATGACGCTCACCACAGATGACGCTCTGTGGCCTATTTAAACAGATAGACAACAGGGGTACTCAGTGTCGTACCACCACCAAAGGGTTTTATGATAGCTAAAGTGTTAGAAATAAATAACGTAAAATGATTTGTATGTCAATATGTGATTGTATTATAATAAGAAAATCAGGTTTCCTGCCATCTAGAATAATCTAATCATCAATTTTAAAACACTACACCTATGATAAAAACCTGATACTTGTCCCGGCAATGATGACAGTATATGTGTTATACAGTTTCATTCTGATCCACTGGAATCTTATGATCAACGCCAATGGCTCAACCATGCAATCAAAAATTATTTTGGCCATTCAGGAGCAAAGCAAAATATGTATCAGTAATAAGATATCAATAAGCATCAATCTTACTGTCAAGATACATATATACATTTTGTGACCAAGTATGGTCTGCCTTAGTTGACAACCAACACACAGGGGAAGAATGTAGTGTATAATTTGGGCAGAGGAAGCGCTATTTAGCGTGAAACGGCCATCGCCTGGACGCTTTGCTTGCTTCTCTCTCCCTATGCTGCTGTTTTTATACCTGGAACTGGAATAAAGGTGAGTGCCCCCATTCTTTTTCACTTTGTGATTGGAATGTGGTTCTATATTGGAGAATGGGGGGGGGGGCACCACTAAGACTTAAAAAGGTCCCTCCAAATTCTGGGCTGATTACACTTTGGGACTAGGGCAGTTGCATTCCATTTTTTCTGTTGGATGCTTGAATAGAATGTTATATTTAGGAGACGATCCTTGTAAATTAGAGTTAAGGACAAATATAATCGGATTTAAAGAGTATATTAAGACTCTCCGAGGCACAGCTAGACATATAAAAGTTAATAAATTATTAAGATTCATGTGAGATTTTGTAACATGAGGTAGATAAAAATTACTCATATTCACAAGGTGCTAGTAATATCTCATTCATGGTTGTGACACACAACACCTAGAATAAAAAGCTGAACTTTAAAGATGGCAGCCCCCTGCTCTAAACAAATTTAACAACATGCAGATAATTTACAGTATTACTTGATTAACCCTTGCAGTAAAGTGGGCTGGCTGATTGAAAAGGTAATATAAATGTACATTAATTAAAAATCTGAAATTCAATTAAGAAAGAGGATAAGAAGGGGCTACGGAGGGCTTATAAATTGTGGGTACTGGACAGGGTCATCAACTGTCTCCCTACTCTGTAGGTTATATAGTCATGTGTCCTCCTGTGAACAAATATGAACAATCCTCAAAATACCTTTTACACAAAATCAAAAATTGTATGTGTGGCAGTCCACTGGTGAAATCGAAAAAGCTGAGCAACATTGCTGTGGGAACTGAATCATTTATGAATAATGATACTCTATCACAATCAATGAAATGAGACGCACAGGTTTTGTGCTATACACACCACCAGCAGATGAGCACAGGAACCCTTTCAAATCTTCCCTGTGTCATGGAATTCTGCAAATGACTAAAAATGCTTGAACCAGTGCCCAGGATAGAGACCAATATATGTAGATAGCGATGAGAATAATTTCACTTGTACATTTATTTGTGAAATGCAGACTGTTATTTGATAAATTACATTTTGTACATAGTGATGGCATTCAACAGGACAGTATTCCATGTCTATTCTATTACCATGCAAAATTACAAATGCATGTGAAATCACCAAAGACTAAGGTATCTTTTAGAGTATAATACACTGTGCGCTCCTACAGACTTAGAGTAGTATACAGTACATACCTGATTGTATTATAGCATATATAAACACACACACACATATATATATATTTATAGACATATATAGAATAGATAGCTAGATAGACCCCATCTATCTATGTGTCAATCTAATCAATATACCTACATTTACAATTGAAAGGCAATCTTCAGGACTGATCCATGAACTCTTAGTCCCAATATTCAATGAAATTATCATATCAATATATGTACCTCCTAGTTCTACAAAATGTGTACTATTCACTTTCAAAGACTCTAGAATATCGAATTAGAAAATAATACAGGTTATCAGACAGTCTCCTTGTCATTACATATGTTGCGTGTCCAGACTGATAGTTTCTTGCAATTATGGGATTAGAGATATTTAATTGCTGCATAAAAGCCTACTGTTACTCCACAAATCAGTGGCCGTGGGCCTCGTGTAATGGACAAACACTCTTATGAATCAGGGTATAATGAAAAAAGGAGGCTAGCAATCCTTGAATTAATTCCTCGAAAGAAAACTGTTTATGCAGTTTATTTGTTCGGATTTTATGTAGAAATATGCAGATCGACATAGTCAACTGTCTACCAATGAAAAATGGAAGTAATAAGAAAAAAGAAGGTTGACATTGCTGCTATAGCCCTAGATGTAGGCACATGCTGGTAAAAATCTACAGTCTTGAGAGTATGAGCAAGGGTCAGGCTAGATCATGTCTAGATAAAGGCAAAAGGTCATGTCTAGGGAATCAATTAATAGGGAAAGCTACTTCCAAATGCCTGGAATTGTGAAATGGCAGTGACAGACCAAGACGCATATAAAATCCCAGGATATTTGTCTGAGCAATGGAAATTTCCACAAGTCCAAGTGCCTGGCACTATATAGATATTAGTACTGTATACCATGCCAATACACCCAAGCAACACTTTGTGAACATTTAGTTGCTGTGTGTGCCCACTGGTTAACAAAAGGTACATGATGTTCTATGCAGAATGCAAAGTTTGCTGTATCTATACTGTAAAGCTGAAGAAGATGCAGCATGTATAAAGGTAGGTGATTTATGCCTGCAGCATATGTGAAATACAAGACTTCAATGTGTGACCAGGGAACATCATAGAAAGCCTCAGCTATTGGATTTTGTTACTAGCAGGTTCATTCCTACAGGTATAAGATGTTCACCTCCAGACTACACCTAGATGCCCATATTGCTGCAACAGCACGGAGGATGTCATGCTGAGGCATGGGACTGCTAGGCACATCAGACAACACAGCACATCATACAACATCACATGCAGAACATCTGCAAGATTACATGCATTCAGATTATCTATCTATCTATCTATCTATCTATCTATCTATCTATCTATCTATCTATCTACCTATCTCTAGGCAGACAGGTTTTCTCAGCCATAGAATTAGATGGTGAGGTGCACAGCCTCTCAGACAGGTTGTATAATTAGCATCCTACATGCATCCATCTCCCTTTACTGAGCATCCACGAGCAAAGCGCCTATGGGTGCCCACAGCAATGACTGTCAGGATTGTCTTACAACTTGGATGGTATGTAAAAGGACTCACCCGTCGCTGATGCAGCCAGTAGCCCAAAACTGATGAAGACCAGCCTGCTCCAAGTTTGCACTTCCAGGAGCCCCAAAACCCACCATGCCCCCCATATCCTCCTGGATGTGCAGCTGCACCCTGTCCTGTGCCCCCACTTTAGCCATCCAGAGATGGTTCTCATGGCAGATTCTGCGGGGATCTCTGGAAAAGGAGGTCAGGTATTCTTGCAAAGAAAATCCCACTACATTGAACAGCTCTTTGCTTCTGCAGCCGGAATAAACCAAGTCTCTCCCTGCACTGGGGAGATGAGATCAGGAATCCTGCTCCTCTCTCTCACTTCCAAATATTCTAAATGTCTGTGTAGCCACAAGGTTTTCCTGCAGGGAATATCCACACAATCCCTCCAGCTCCAATATTCATCAGCTCTTCATTATAATATTCTTTCCACTATCAGAGAAGCATCCACAAGAGGGAATAGGGTTTTTCTCCCTTCCTCCCCTACATACAACAATGCTGCAAATTACATCTTGAATTTGTCTCCCTCCCTCCTCCTCCTTCTCCTCCTCTCACACTGGTCCCCTCTCATAGGATACTTGTCACATATTTCTTTACCATAAATCCCCCCAAAACATTAGATTCCACTCATTTAGATATGAAAGAGGTGGGTTAATGGAGATAGCATGCTGTATAAATATCTGACAGAAAGACTACAGATGTAGCAAAGGATGCTGCAAAGTAAATAAACATAGTATAGAAACAGTTGTGTAGCAAGACTTTGGTGCTTGATAAATACATTACAGATGCCCACTGCTCATGAAGGGGCTGCTGAACTGTCCTATCATCTTGGCAGACACTGCAATTCTGGCTGCAGCTAAGATTCTGCTGGAGTTTTACAAAAGTTCATTAGCTTTGCAATTATGTCAGGGCTGAACATCATCAAATGAACTGGGGGCATGTAGACAGGGTGAGATGGAAGGTATGGAGAGAGAGAAATCAGTCATGTACTGTATAGTCCATATTAAGCTTATAGAAAGCAAGTATGAAAGCTATCTTAGTCTGACCCGTGTCTAAGGAAATGCACAAGGTGGCCCTTAAGCAAACATTAAAATTGAAGCAGGATCCTTAGGTAAAGTTTGTTCATGAAAAAAGGTTTTTCTTTCCTTTTTTTTTTAAATGAAGCAGATAAAATATTGTCGGTGATGCAGTCAACATTCACTAGGCTCCTATGAGATGCCTTAATGGTATGTATACCCAGCACAGGTTATTCAGTGGGGGTTTTATACCATCATCACCACCACTAGATAAATTCCTTTTATTAAGATTATAGTGTCTGGTGCTGGACCATTTCCTTAAAGGAATTCTTTCAGGTTCAAAATGCCTCGTAAACCAATAATATGAGTCTTTAAAAGGTGCAAAAGAATATATTTATGGCCATAAATGGAGGAAGCAATGCAGAGATAAATTTATGACTATGTAAATCAGCCAGCAAGTGCGCTGGAGGGAGGGCCAATTTACCAGATTTGCCTACAGATAGTTTTGACGCAGGCAGAAACTGAAAATGTCAATGGCAACTAAACGAATGGAATTGTACAATAATTCCTGAAGTATGTCAGAACATTTGCTGCTGTCTATAGTCAGATCTGGCAAATCAGGTCAAGCTACGCTTTGAGTCTAGTCAAAGTAGACTGGAATCTTTTTGAGCTAACCGACATAAAGACACTGTAGCATAACCATATGTGTACTAGGACATCAGTATTACCAGAAACCAAATATATTGTTAGGGGAAAGTTTTACAGAAAAGAAAGTACCCATACTAACCAACTCATCCTAACAGACCTGATCATTTTGGACATCCATACTGTGCATATTGCTGTCATTGGCTACGATCTATGGTAGTGCAGGAGTGTAATCACTTCATAGACATTCCCTGGGTGGAGATTTTAGCCATTTTTGAGTTAATCCTAGCTCTATGGAATATACAGTTTCTGACATGATACAGCAAAATATGTGTAGTACCCTGTTCAGAGTTTTTGAAGATTAAATGCACAAGTTCTTACTATCCAACAACAATTTTCTATTATTCTTAACAGTCCTTAAGTCACCTACTGTATTGCAGCAATTCTACTGTTCTGCTTAGATGGAGAAAGCGTGGGCATGTGGTGGGAGCATATCAATGTCTCACCAGCCATTCTGCTCTGTACTAGTGATACAGGAAAGTAGAGCTAGTACAGTTTCACAGAAATTATACTAGTGCATTTGAGAATCTGCATTACATCATTAGAGATATTGCAATGCTGTATGCAATTTTGCTCCAGAGTACTCCTTTAAGTGTAAGTGAGAATTGCCCTATTATTTGTCTCATTATATAGATTGATCAGCATGCTTGAATCTTATAGACAATTAATGAGAGCATTGACCATTCTGGTCCCTGACATAGAAAGCTGAAACTAGACATAGGCAATTCTTTAAAATTTTCATATGTTCTCCAAGTCTTAAACTTGAAAACTTGATGGATTGATTGTACCATGAATTGCTAAAACAACCTACAGTATACGTGTATCTAGGTGGTAGGGTGGCTGACTGCTTTGTTCAGCTTTCCATGGCTGGCTCAGACAGCATTTCATATGCATGGACTTATCTTCTACTTGGCACTCATTGCAAGTCTCCCTCCCATCTATACACAGCATCCTGCCTTTTCACGTGCTTACCCTGATGCCACTGCTACACTGAAGGATAAAAGCCAGCATGAGAAGAGATATTTCATAAAATATTATCTGATCGTATAAGAATGTTTATTCACTCTTAATAATTGCATTCACAATACTGTGTTGCAATTCTGCTTTGTTTTACCATGGAACAGTGTCCAGGACCTACAGTAAAGCCTGGAGTCACCTAAATTGAACCTATTAGAATATATTAGTATAAATTGTATCAATTCTTTAATGTAACTCTATAGTCTAAATTGTGTCCTGTAGCAGCAGAAATGTCCTAATACAATAATACAGCACATCAGCTGGGGAGTTCCAGCTCCCTTCAGCTTCTCTGTAAGCCTATGAGAAGATTGCTTCATATTATGTGATATTCTGTATATACATGCAACCTGATCCAGTCACAGACTGTAGGCTGTGTCAATCAGCAGGTACTAGGTCGCCAGTTAAATTACATTTGTAAGACTACACAAAGAAAACTAGAATTTCCTATGACTAACCTGCTAGAGGGATCTATTTTGATAAGCCCTTAGATACGGAATTGTTACTTAAAGGGGTACTCCAGTAATGCCAAGTAATCACCTATTGTATCCATTGAGTAGGTAATAACTAAAAGATCAAGGAATGCCAGAATGGGGTCTCCCGAATGGAGCGGTGGTTGCACATGTGCTGTAACATACCACTCAACTCTATGAAACTGCTGAAAAAAAAGCTGAGTAAAGTATTTCTGCAGTTTCATAGAGTTGAAGAGCTCCACCAGTCTAACAGTTTTCAGCTATCCATTGGATAGGCAATAACCTTCTAAGCATGGTCATAACTAGCAAAGATTGGGCCCCATAGGAAACTTTTGACTGGGTCCTTCCCATCCTTACATAGTATAACGTCACTTTTCAGGCCCCCATATGGTATAATGCCGCTTTTAGCAGTGCTAAAAAAGTATAAAGCCCCCTTTACCAGTGCTCACTCAGTATAATGCCCTCTTTATTGGCCCCTACAGGGTATAACACTCCCTTTACTGGCCCACACAAGGTATAACACTTCCTTTACCGGCCTCCACACGATATAAAGTCCACTTTTCTGACCCCACATGGTATAAAATCCACTCCCACTGTGTGTTGCCCCTTACTGCTTCCTTTACTGGACGCCACACTGTAAATGCCCCCTTTACCTGTTCGCCACACACTGTACTGTCCCTTTATTGGCCACCATGCAATAAGTGCCTCCTTTATGGGCCCTCATATAGTAAGTGCTAGTGAATTTTGACTGTCACCTGCCCCAGACCACTCTGGAGTTTATCCAATTACTGGACAACCCCTTTAAGAATAATGTACCATAGTTCACAACATAATGTTCCATAGTGGCCCCTGCACACAGTATAATGTCCCAAAGCAGTCTTCCACGTAGCATAATATCCCACAGTAGCCCATTCACACACTATAATGTCTCATAGTGGCCCCTTCACATAGTATAATGTCCCATAACGGCCTCCTGACTGTATAATGTCCTAAAGCAGCCCTCCAACCGCTAACTATTATTATACTCTGAGGTCTCTTCAGACCCCAGAGTATAATGAAAAAATGCCCAGAGAAGCTGATTAAACAAAGCTAACAACAGTGTTACTTACCTCTCCAGGGCTCCAGTGCTGGTCTTCGGGCCTCCTGAATGCTATTATTATAATCTGGGGTCTCTTAAGACTTCAGCGAAGCAGAGGCCCAGGGGAGGTGAGTAAAAATAACAAACAGTGTTACTCACTTCTCCTGGGCTCCAGTGTGGGTCTTTGGGCCCATCATCTTCTCTACCTCCCTGTACAATAACCTCTTTACAGGTCACAGAGCCAGAGCCAGCCCTAGAAAACTGTTCCATAAAAATATAAACGATCACACTACATGTTCTAATGTCCATGTGGCTATGGCATAGCATATCCATGACTACTGTTAAAGGGGTTGTGCAATTATAGACACTTATCCCCTATCCATAGGACAGGGGATATGAGTTCAATTACTGGGAGCTTGATGACTGTGTACCCCAGTGATTGGGAGGACAGGGAACCAAAAGTCCCTCTAAAGCCTCCTTATGAATGGAGCACCATTGTGCTTGTGTGACCAGCGCTCCATTCACTGCTATGGGGATGTGAGCACTGCTGGAGATTACAGTACCGCACCCTGGATAGCAAAGCAGAGGTGGGTCTGGACAGGAATCAGTTAGTAGAAAATACTAGCCGTTACCTGTTGGATTAATCGATTAAGTAATGGCCAACTTTAAAAAAAAAATACCATAACACAACTTATTGCTGTGGGGCCCCCAATTTCTGGGGTCCCATGCAATTGCCTGGATTGTGTTATGGCCAAATACAACCCTCCAGCTCCCTCCTGCCTCCTATGTTCTCTACTTTACCTCCCATTCCCTCACTTTGTCCAGCCTTTTACAGCACTCCAGGTGCTTTCCCCTACACTCTCAGCAATCACTGTTCTCTGCTCTAGGAAGAGTAAAGGAGAGGAAAGAAACACAGTGGCATATCAACTAAATGAGATTTCCACTGCAGTCCAGTCACATGGCCTGTGCAACAACACAGAGGCAGCTGTTTTCAAAGGATAAATAAAACCTGGTCCTGAAAAACCCCTTTAATTGTATGGAAAAAAAAAGGAAGCTGAGATGTACTATACGTAACAGTTTGACATAATTATCTCACTAGAAAGCTGGATACCAAAGATTTTCTTTCACACGTTTTAGTTAACAGAGATGAAAATAGATTGTAAGCTCTTGTGAGCAGGGCCCTCATTCCACTTGTTTGATATGTTAATTCTTTTTTCACATTATAATGTCATATACTGTCTATTCATATACCCTCTGATTTGTAAAGTGTTGCAGAATATGTTGGCGCTATATGTATAAAGTTGTTATTATTATTATAAAATAGGTGTCCACCTGTGACTGTGAGCTCACCAATGATATATGTCTCATAACTCATTACACAATATTGTGGGTCATACTTTTCAAGTTCAGTTTTTTAAGATTATAGTTGTTTAAGATCATATAGTTGCATATTGCTGATATGGCTGCATATCCATCCATGTGCATGAGATGTGACTATAGAGGACATGTAACCTTGTTAGGGTTATCAGTGAAACCAATAATGTCTCCTTTCCTTCCATAGTCAGAGATGTGACTGTTGCTCATTTGATAGCTAGAGACAATTCTCAGCCTGAGCTCCAATTCTCGACTCCAATCAATCTCCATCTATCCTCCCTCCTTCTCACTCTCTGTGTCTCTATTTTCTCCCTTTTCAATCCAGTGCTGAGAATTGATACCAGTACATGAAAGGTTTGTTTCATATCTGGTTAACTGCTCGCCTCTATTCGAGAGGAATGTTTTTTTTTCAAAGCAGGAATGAAATTTTAAAAGCCTCACAAACAAGAGGTACATGGCTCTTATGTGCCCCAGACATTGCTTTTTCTCTTTGCTATACTCATATGCACTGAATATACATTCAATCTCCTCTAGTGGAATGCAGGACAGACTCATTCTATAAGAGCAGAACTGTGATTCACATACACAAGTCCTTTATTAACCAAGTCAAAGAAAAGGATTATCTGTTGTTGTTTATCTTTATCTACTCTTATTAAAGGTCAATAAAATACATCTGTATTATCTATGTCATAAATGTCTCTATATTTATTCTAAATTGGAAGATATTGGAAAAGTATATAATAGTATATAGTATATTCCATTACATACACAGAGCAACAATAGTATATTTCATCCTGCAGGATAAGGTCAAATAGATAGAAACCATGTTATAACACTGAGCCAGCTATCTATCTATCTATCTATCTATCTATCTATCTATCTATCTATCTATCTATCTAAGCATCACATTAAAAATATTAATTAGAATGATAAATAATCATCTAATATCATCTAGTACTAGTACTTAATGATGTGATTGTTTGCACGTCTATTCCTTGCACTCACTGCAGTTATACATTGTACATGCTTAAAGGATTTTTACTCTATAGTGCCACCTGGAGACAAGAAAATGAAACAGTGGAAGGCTGGATACAGGCAACATAATTTAACAGAGGAGCAGAGCATATATTCATCAACTGCCGTCATTTCACCTTACATGGTAGAATATAGTTATTCCACCCGGCTGATTAATTAGACGCTGCCTTATTTGTGACACTGTAATGAATCAGCTCCATACAAGAACACAATAAGATAAAATAAAAGTGTGTGAGTACTTCACATGTATTCAGCATTGTATATACCTGCCCTTGTAGTCCTCAATATGCAGTCGCAAGGGTCATTTACTTCCCAGACAAAATATACAGATAAACAGTGCTTTTTGTTTATTGTGAAAAGTCCTGTCTTTATGTCTTGACTGACGAACATGAGTGCATCATGAACTCTATACTAAGAAAGAAGATTCACTAACCCTATGGAAGCTGTGGCCTAACTTTTTTTTTTTTTTTTTAATTTATTTATTTATTTATTTTTAAATATATATATATAGTGGGGAAAAAAAGTATTTATTTAGTCAGCCACCAATTCTGCAAGTTCTCCCACTTAAAAAGATGAGAGAGGCCTGTAATTGTCATCATAGGTAGACCTCAACTATGAGAGACAAAATGAGAAAACAAATCCAGAAAATCACATTGTCTGATTCTTAAAGAATTTATTTGCAAATTATGGTGGAAAATAAGTATTTGGTCAATAACAAAAGTTCATCTCAATACTTTGTTATATATCCTTTGTTGGCCATGACAGAGGTCAAACGTTTTCTGTAAGTCTTCACAAGGTTGGCACACACTGTTTCTGGTATGTTGGCCCATTCCTCCATGCAGATCTCCTCTAGAGTAGTGATGTTTTGGGGCTGTCGCTGGGCAACACGGACTTTCAACTCCCTCCAAAGGTTTTCTTTAGGGTTGAGATCTGGAGACTGGCTAGGCCACTCCAGGACCTTGAAATGCTTCTTACCAAGCTACTCCTTCATTGCTCTGGCGGTGTGCTTGGGATCATTGTCATGCTGAAAGACCCAGCCACGTTTCATCTTCAATGCCCTTGCTGATGGAAGGAGGTTTGTACGATACATGGCCCCATTCATTCTTTCATGTACACGGATCAGTTGTCCTGGTCCCTTTGCAGAGAAACAGCCCCAAAGCATGATGTTGCCACCCCTATGCTTCACAGAAGGTATGGTGTTCTTTGGATGCAAATCAGCATTCACTCTCCTCCAAACACGACGAGTTGTGTTTCTACCAAACAGTTCTACTTTGGTTTCATCTGACCATATGACATTCTCCCAATACTCTTCTGGAACATCCAAATGCTCTCTAGCAAACTTCAGACGGGCCTGGATATGTACTGGCTTAAGCAGGGGGACACGTCTGGCACTGCAGGATCTGAGTCCCTGGCGGCGTAGTGTGTTACTGACGGTAGCCTTTGTTACGTTAGTCCCAGCTTTCTGCAGGTCATTCACTAGGTCCCCCCGTGTGGTTCTGGGATTTTTTCTCACCGTTCTTGTGATCATTTTGACCCCATGGGGTAAGATCTTGCGTGGAGCCCCTGATCGAGGGAGATTATCAGTGGTCTTGTATGTCTTCCATTTTGTAAT
Organism: Leptodactylus fallax; assembly: GCA_947044405.1. Lineage (NCBI taxonomy): Eukaryota > Metazoa > Chordata > Amphibia > Anura > Leptodactylidae > Leptodactylus > Leptodactylus fallax. The sequence goes on from CAMRHE010000097.1 coordinate 4,479,160, forward strand.
TATTGCTCCCACAGTTGATTTCTTCACACCAAGCTGCTTGCCTATTGCAGATTCAGTCTTCCCAGCCTGGTGCAGGTCTACAATTTTGTTTCTGGTGTCCTTCCACAGCTCTTTGGTCTTCACCATAGTGGAGTTTGGAGTGTGACTGTTTGAGGTTGTGGACAGGTGTCTTTTATACTGGTAACAATTTCAAACAGGTGCCATTACTACAGGTAATGAGTGGAGGACAGAGGAGCCTCTTAAAGAAGAAGTTACAGGTCTGTGAGAGCCAGAAATCTTGCTTGTTTGTAGGTAACCAAATACTTATTTTCCACCACAATTTGCAAATAAATTCTTAAAAAATCAGACAATGTTATTTTCTGGATTTGTTTTCTCATTTTGTCTCTCATAGTTGAGGTCTACCTATGATGTCAATTACAGGCCTCTCTCATCTTTTTAAATGGGAGAACTTGCACAATTGGTGGCTGACTAAATACTTTTTTTCCCCACTATATGTCAGAAGTGAAAAATCACAGTAAATATATGCCATTTTTGCCACCATTATGAAAACTGCAGCAAAGAAATGCAACAAAAAATAATAAAATTTCTTGCAAAAGAGAGAATGCTAAGGAGAATGGAAGGGGAAGAGCAATCATCAAGCCTAAAGAGTCCAGCTGGTTCTATAAAAAGAAAAAGGCCCACACAGGGCAGTAGCAGCAGGAAACATGTAGGAGCCCCGAGCTGAAGAATGTATTATAGCTTCAGTGTACATGTGTGTATAATATAAAGCATATTGTATATTATATGATGCGGCAACTAGTAGGTAATGCAAAGTTAAACCAAGTGCCTGACATGACATGACAAATTTATTGTCCAGCATGAGCCACTGTGATATATTTGGCACTGCCTGTCTAGGTTTACATTGTGTGAGGCCTGAGGCTACATTCACATGACAGTGATTAATGGTTGTGTGACATTCATTTTTTAATGGCAGCATTAAATTTAATATCAGTGAATGGGGGCTATTGACATAACCGTTATTTTGATAACAACCATTTCCTATTTTTGTCCATTTTCATGGATCCCTCCATACACTCAAATGTATGGGGCATCTGTGAAAACGGGTGCCCCCTCGAGAGCAAGATGGGCATAAAAAATGGACGTCTGTCACGGCCGTTTTGCACCTCGGTTGTCTGAATGTAGCCTGAGGCTGACCGTACAGATCAGATTTCAGATGGTCACCTAATCGAAGATGCCACTATCAACATTAGCAACTGAACTGCCTGATCAGGGGCCAGTCTAATTGCTATTAAAAAAGCAAAATGCAACGAGTATGTGCAAGTGGGCTGATGAAGTGGCCGATCATGCCAAACATGCAAATCTTTCCATTATACCATATCTCGGTGTAGTCTCTGGTTTTGGCTTACAAACACTGATGCAAAACATTCACCAAAACATTGACATACAAATAAGGTCTTAGGTCTCATGTTGCAGAAAATCTGCAGAATTTGCTGTGTTTGAAATATAAAGGAAGCACTTATACTTCTCTCTTCTGCTGAATCCACTCTTTGGCTAAACCCCCCCCCCCCAGCAAAATGCAACAAAAAAAATGCAACTTTTCTGCAATATGTGGCCTCAGCCTTAGACAGGATTACTAAATCTGCCTGAGTATTCTCAACATTTGTTTTTTACTGGAACAATGTTATAAACAAAATGTTTTATTAGCCCAGAAAGCTCCCATTATTGGGATACAATATAGAATATTAGGCATACAAGCATATGACATGTTACAAATTGGGAAACTGGTATTATAAAGAAGATATAAAAATACATACCTTGCCTTGTGATTGTAACTGAGTGTAACTTTGCTTTTTGGTTCCGTGTTGCTTTAATACAGCACAATAATGCAGAAGCCAAATATCTCTAATTACTCCAGACTAGCTACATTTACATATTGATGGCCCAATATCTAGCCATAGATGAATATCTGTCTGTACCTATAACCCTGGCTTAAGGCCTAGTCTCTTTTAGTACTGTACTGTTGACGGTACAGTTGTTTGGCGACTTCCCTGTGTGTTCTTGGCTGGTGATACATATTGACATTTGCAGTAAATTGTTATGCAAATAGCTTACTGGTGCAAGGAATGAGAACAACAGAATTAAAGAATAAATACAGTATTGTACACACGCTTTCCACCATGCAGGGTACATGTATGTATATGTTATAAAACAGGCAAGGGAATGATCCTTTATTGCTCATATTTTTCAGACTGTACTCCCTTCTACAAAATCGCAGTAACTGAAATGCCATTATTAGAAATAACGAATCCAGAAACATCATGCAATAATCATAAGATGTTTCCACGATTTTCCTTGGAGCATTAGTAAAAACAGCAGTAATGCAATTTAAAATAATAAAACCAAGGTTCGCACACACCTTAGTTTCCCTAGCGTGCTGCTGAACCTCTCTGTTTATATTTGTTTATAATTGAGCCATAGTGCCCATTTATTTAACAGTATTTTGTTAGGAGGTGCTAACTTTCTTGTGGAACTGATTTTCATTCACAGAAATTTCTGCAAAAAAAATCTGTTGCATGTGAATTTTCAGTTTTCTAATGAACTTGGACTTTCTGCATCGGAGTATATAGGGGATGATGTATCATGGCTTGTGCACCAGAAGGATGGTTTACAAGTCATGAAACAAGTCACAATTTATTTTGTAAGTCGCAAAAATTACATTTTACGATCTTAGCCCAGCATGCCACTTTCCATAAAGGTGGAATCAGCCACATCAGATTTATCATCATATACAAAAGTTTTTTGGTGTAAAAGAAGCTGGCATAGATCTCTCTTTTGGCGCATGCATCCTGGAGAATGCACCTAATTTATGACGATGTGTGCACCTAGCAATAAATTATATGCAAACTCCAACAGGGATTATCAAGACCAGGGTAGCAAACTCTGATCTTGATAAATCAGCCACATAGAGTCACTAAGTCTGTTTACTGGCTTAAGACTGTGTGTATTGAAGAAACTGCATTATAATAAATTTCCAGATCTACTTAATAAGAAGCTGGAAAAGATAAATGCTGAAGTTAAACCACAATCTTACTGAAAGAACTGCACAGAATGATAATGACAAGTGTAGCTGTACAACGTAGTGGTGTACAAATAGCAGACAGGAACATCAGAAGGATTAAAAAGTAAAGAACTTTCTCATATTTTTTAATTAAGTTAGATTAAAAGCTAAAGCAAGGTTGGCAAAGGTTAAAGCGTAACTAAACGTTTGCACAACTTTTGATTTATGGCAGTATTTGTGTCATTAATAAATTTAGCAATATATTTTATTAACAAATTTTGGATCCTTTTTCACTCTTTCCCTTGCTTTCTGTATTGAGAGCTAGTCCTGCCTTTCACTAAATGTTACTACGCATTGGAGTCAGTGGTGAACCTAGCCTCTTTGCTGCCTGAGGCGGACTATAGAAAGACGCCCCCCCCACCCAAAAAAAAACAAAAAAAACTGAGTTTCCATGCTACTAGTTTAACACACTGTTATCGTCGCACAATATACACAATACACAAAGTTATAAAACAGTTTTTAAGAATTCTTCTTCCTGTATTACTTCAGTATCAGATGAACAACACGGCATTAACAAGGAAAGTAACTTCACACATCTTCTGCTTGGTGGATGGACGAGGCCACGTGGCCCCCATTCTCTATAATAGGAGCACCGCAGATAGCTGAGTACTGGACTTCGGGTATCTTTGGCACTCCCATTAAAGTGAATGAGAGCCACGGGGGTTCGTCCATCCACCAAGTGACACACCTATATATATGGCTGCGGTCAGGCTGGATTCCCACCTAGTGGGGGAAAAAACCCAATTCTCAGGCTCAGTGGGGGTCTCAGCAGACAGACCCCCATCAATAAGGTATTTATCCTCTATCATTTAGGTGAATACAGGGCAGTAACATTCTGTGACTTACAGGTGATGTCTCTGACTAATCCTTCACATTTCCCTTCTCTTCCCTTTGGACCGCCATGACCACTTCTTCCAGTCTCTGTAAAGTTTGCAACACAGACATCTTTGGCTCCTCACTCTGCGCAATCTTTCGTTGAAATCTCTCGTCAATTTTTCTTTTCCATCCACATCTAGGGAGGTTAGCCACAGTGCCATGGGCTTTAAACTTCTTGATGACACTGCGCACAGTAGACACAGGAACATTCAGGTCTTTGCAGATGGACTTGTAGCCTTGAGATTGCTCATGCTTCCTCACAATTTTGCTTCTCAAGTCCTCAGACAGTAAAAAATAAGTAAATTAAAAAGCATACTACTTTGTCCCTGGCGCTCCATTGTCCACAGCCAGGGTCCATTCAGTCTCGTGCCAGCGACTCCTTGCTGGGAGTCCTGCACCTCATGTGATCGCTAAGACCAATTAGGTACAGGATTTCCAGAAATGAGACGCCGCCATGAGACCAAACAGACACAGGCAGGGGACAACAGGGTGCTGGGGACAGGTGAGTATGCTTTTTTTTTTTAATTTTCTTATTTTTACACCTCCCTGGCGGCCGACACAGTGGTCGCTCCAGTTTATGGACAACCTCTTTTAAGGGGTTATCTGGGCCAAATTTTTCTATGGTCACTTCACTGGTCCCCCCACATAGTGGCCTCTTCACTGGTCCCCCATTCTGTAGGGGAACAGTGATGGGGTCATTATATTGTGTGGGAGCAGTGATGGAGGCTAACGTCCTGTGTGGGGAGGGACATTAAACTGTGTGATGCATATTAAAGGGGTTGTCCAGGGTTAATCTTTTTTATGGCCTATGCTCAGGATAGGCCATAAATACCTGATTGGTAGGGGGCTGACACACGGCCCCATCATCTGTACAGCGTCACTTCCGGCGCCCGTTCTGTACACAACACAGGACCGGAAGCAGAAAGCTCCATCCGCTGTACAGCAGCCCGGTGCCTTCATACTCACCTGTCTCCAGTGCTCCGGTGTCCTCCCAGCATGGTCTGTCCTGCAGCTCCGCTGTCTTCTTTTTGCCGGAATTCCTCACTGGCTGTGACGTCCAGGTCCCTTCCCTTAGGCTGCTGATTGGCCTCAGGGGTCATGTGATGTCACAGGTAGTCATGTGCAGGGGGAACTTCAGCTGGGAGACACTGCGCTGGGAGACACTGGGGACAGGAGAGAAAGTTTGGGTTTTTTTTGTTTTGTTTTGGTTTTTGTCACCTGCCCCAGCGTAAAAAAAAAAAATGGAGGAGCCACTGTGTGGAGTATAAGCTCCACAGTGGCCCCATCCAGTATTATAAGCTCCACAGTGGCCCCCACACAGTATTATAAGCTCCACAGTGGCCCCCACCCAGTATTATATACTCCCCACAGTGGCCCCCACTCAGTATTATACAGTGCTGGCCAAAAGTATTGGCACCCCTGCAATTCTGTCAGATAATACTCAATTTCTTCCAGAAAGTGATTGCAATCACAAATGCTTTGGTAATAATATCTTCATTTAATTTGTCGTCAATGGAAAACCACAAAAAGAATTGTCAAAAAGCCAAATTGGATATAATTCCACACCAAACATAAAAAAGGGGGGTGGACAAAAGTATTGGCACCCTTTGAAAAATCATGTGATGCTTCTCTAATTTGTGTAATTAACAGCACCTGTTACTTACCTGTGGCACATAACAGGTGGTGGCAATAACTAAATCACACTTGCAGCCAGTTGAAATGGATTAAAGTTGACTCAACCTCTGTCCTGTGTCCTTGTGTGTACCACATTGAGCATGGAGAAAAGAAAGAAGACCAAAAGACCCCGGAGTATAACGATAGCAGTGATTGTGGGGTTCGCGGTAGCGACTGCCACAGGGCTCCGGGCCACGTAATGTTCCGGGCCCTGTGGCAGTTGCTACCACTACTACCCCAGTAGTTACACCCCTGGGTGTCACACTGATAAATGTTCCCTTTCCCCCATTTGAAACACACTCTGCACTTTTTTTGGCTCTTCCCTTTCTTTGCAGTTTGTGGGACACTGGGAAAATGTTGCCCTGGTACACTACGGGCACCTTCAGTTCCAGAAGTAGTGGGTCCCTGCCCTTCCTGGTCCCCAGATACCAGGGTCTTCATAACTTCTTCCTGAAACTTAAGGAAATTTCTTGTTCTGTCTGCACAGTGTGATTACACGTAAGCATTTTACAGTGCATCTGTACAATGTTCACGGTCAGCTTTTTGTTACACACTCTTGTTTTTTCCGCATGGCACTGTACGGCTTCAGGAATTGATCAGATAGATCAACCCCTCCCATGTACTTATTGTATGCCAGGGTGCAGTCTGGCTTGGGGGTAAGGGTACTTGTATTCAGGGTCGGACTGGCCCACTGGGGAGTTTTCAGACGTCGTGAGTTTTCAGACATCGTGTCCCATTAGCAGAGGCCCCAAGGTGCCTAAACAGTGTTGCTTTAACCTCAATTTTTGTATGTACACAAGGGGTTCAATGAGACAATGCACCCCAAAATTTGTTAAGCATTTTCTCCCAAATACAGAAATGCTCTACAAGTGGATATAAACTGATGGTACCCCTGGTTCCCCGACCGCTATACATACTGTTATTGGAAAGGGACCCTGGCATATTGCAGGCCCCTTTCCAACAGCTGGCAGCCCAGGGGAGGTGACTGAAAATAATAAATAGATATTCTCACCTCTCCCGGGCACAGCGTTCTCTCCAGCGCTCCTCCGTCATGTGACTGAGGCGTGTGATTAGGCCCAGCGGTCACATGGGGCGCGGCCGCGTAATGACGTCAGTGCGCCCCCACGTGACCGCTGAGGCCCAATCACAGGCCTCAGCAGCGACGTCGGAAAAGGGCCTGAAGACGCTGAAGACGACAGGATGGAGCGAGGATGCCAAGGAAAGGTAAGGCAAGGTGAGTATGAGTGTTTGTTATTTTTAATCACTTTCCCTGGGCCTCTGATTATTATACTCTGGGGTCTGAGGAGACCCCAGAGTATAATAATAGCACCGAAGCGGAGGGGGACTATTGGGCGCATATAATACTGGGTGGGGGCCACTGTGGAGCTTATAATACTGGGTGGGGGCCACTGTGGAGCATATAATACTGGGTGGGGGCCACTGTGGAGCTTATACTCCATACAGTGGCTCCTTCATTTTTTTTTTAATTACGCTGGAGCAGGTGAAAAAAACAAAACAAACCCCCCCCCCAAAAAAAACTTTCTTTCCTATCCCCAGTGTCTCCTAGCGCAGTTCGGTCCTGCAGTTCTGTTGTTTTCTTCCAGCTGAAGTTCCCCCTGCACATGACTATCTGTGACGTCACGTGACCCCTGAGGCCAATCAGCGGCCTAAGGGAAGGGACCTGGGACGTCACAGCCAGTGAGGAATTCCGGCAAAAAGAAGACAGCGGAGCTACAGGACCGGACCGTGCAGCTACATGGGTTGCTCCAATTCCTGGACAACCTCTTTAAAGGATTTATCCATCTATCTAATATTGATGGCCTGTCCTTACAACAGCCAGGACCTCTGCAGATCAGCTTTTCCAGGACAGTGCGGCTACAGGTAAAGGTAACAATTCTTAGAGCCACGCTGTTCACTTGCCATTCAAGGTGTAGCAGTAGGTTTAGGTAGTGCAGTGGTGCACATGGTATAGTGGGTGAGCAGCATGGCTCCTGGCATGTTATTACCTTTAGCCGCCCTGTCTCGGTACCGCTGATCTGCAGGGGTCCTGATGGTGGGCCCCTAGAAACAATTCCACTGGTGGGCCCTAGACATCCCAGTCCGACACTGCTGGTATTACATAGAGGGAAAACAGCATATTCTCATTGCAGACTGCCCTACAGTCACCCCTTCTGGGGGCTGCACAATCTGTGTCCTAGGGAGGCCTCTCTGATTTCTGCGCACTGTCCTCTGGAACTGAGGCACCTAAAGAGTGGGATCCTGGTGTAGAAGTTATCCACATATAGGTAATAACCCTGGTCCAGCACTGGGTGCAGCAAATCCCACACTATTTTTCCACTAACGCCTAGGATTGGGGGACATTGTGGGGCTTAATTCTTGTTTCCCATCCTTCATAAACCCTAAATTTGTGGGTGTACTCTGAGCTGCTCTCACAGTTTGTACATTTTAATGCCGTACCGTGTACTGGGCAGGTATTGGCAGAATTTCAGCCTCCCTTTGAAACTGATTAGAAACTCATGTGTAGAAATGTTCTGATCAGGGATGTATGATGCTGCAAAACTGGCACTAAAGTGGTCAATGAGTGGCCTGATTTTGAATAGGTGGTCAAGGTTTGTGACATCCCAGGGTGGGCACTGTGTATTATCATTATAATGTAAAAATTTCAGAATAATTTCAAAACGTGTCCTGATCATGGCCATTCGATAAATTGGAGCATTATACAAGATGTCCGTACTCCAATACTGTTGAATTTTTGGTTTCCACACTATGCCCATATGCAGCACAAGACCCCAGAATATCATGATCTCTGCTACATTAACTGGCGTTCACCTCTGAGGCCTAGCATATGAAGAGGTGGCATTTTGTTCTATAAATTGCTGTCATGGACCACAGCAAACTTCTCAAGATCCCCGTGTCACATGACACGGAAACCCTTTAGCGCCGGGGTGTACTATTACGCCCGTTTGCGTTAAGTACCAGGTGGCCAGGACATAATAGTATGTCCTGTGTCACTAAAGGGTTAAAGTTCCAATTATGTAATTCTAGTATTGATGACAACTAAAGGGATCCTACCATTATGCTTTAAGAGGACCTTTCATGCCCTCAATGATATGCAGTATCACATACCACTAGAAAGCCGTTAGCTTTCCTGGTATTAGCCCCGAAAGATTATCACTATGGAAGAATACTGCACATGTCTGAGGACATGAAAAGTCCTCTTTAATTTATTAGCTATTAGAATAGATTGGTAGCATGCATTAGTTTTCATGACATTATGACACTGTTTTCCATAAAGTCCCTGGTATTATGGGAAATAAATCTTTAGGGGTGTAAGGACGTGGTTAGTCAGATGCATAGAACTTGGAAAAACAGAGGCATTATTTTGTGTGATTGTGCTCACTTTTAATGTCAGTTTTAGTTGTTTATTGATGTTTTATAACTACAGGTACATTTGTTGCTTTGTAGTATAGTTGTGATATTACACATGTTATGTAATGCATTCAGTTTTACTGATAAAGTTTTTAAAAACTGGAACAAAAGGATTGACATTGACATGTAATAAAAATTATCTGTGTCCCTACCTCAAAATTGAATTAATAAAAGGCGTAAAATTGGTAAGTGGGTTGAGATAAAAGCATTTACAGTGATATAACAGTGCTGCAGTTTGTGGATGACCTTTAAAGTATATACAAAGGTCCCAGATTGACTAAGAGCATTAGCATGAGTACCATGCTCTTTAAATGTTAGGAATGACCTATCCTTTGAATCTCACAATCCCTCCGTAGTAATGGTTTCATCTACTTAATCAATATTATTTGGACAAGATAATCAATTCTCTTAAGTACTAACTTTAACTGTAGAAGTTTTCTTTTTTGTGTGACATTTCCCCCTTACAAGGTAGGTATAAAATTTAGATGTCAGAATATGACAATTATATAGAGATGAGTGTCGTAACACTCCATAAAAAGTGATTCTTATAATAACACCATGGAATTGATATGTAACCCTTTAAACCATTTGTACACATTTACTACAGAAAATGAATAACCTATTGGGATGCAGATTATTTACTTAATCCCTATTTTAAAGTGATATTCTTGCCAAAAAATATGTCTTTTGCAAAACTGATACACTAGGGCTGGGGTATCAAACCAATTATTGCTGGGGTATCAGCCTTATGGCTGTCTTCAAAGGACCGTTAGTCATTCTGTGACTATATAAATGTATCTATGCCAGTTAGGTGTAGTTACATTTATAGCCCATAACTATGGCAACCATAATGCCATACCTACCAACTGTCCCGGATTCAGCAGGACAGTCCTGGATTTCAGGTCCTGTACTGCTGTCCTGGTCGGTGGGAGGTATGTCTCAGCTTTAACTCATCTGCGTCCTCTCCGGACACAGATGAATTGAATACAGAGGTGAAGCAGGAGCCGTTCGCAGACAGCTCCTGCCTCACCGCTCTTCCCCCTGTGTGCTCCTGCCCTAGTAGCTGTAGGCGATGTGATTGATGACGTCAATCACATTACGCCTGCAGCTACCTGAGGACTCCAGGAGAAGAGAACTTAGAGCAGCAGGGGAGCGAGAAGAGGTGAGTATCAGTGTTTTTTATGTTCGTTTGTTGTGAACAGGAAGACCTTAAACTGGGGGGCCATATGAGGGGGACATTAAACTGGGGGTTCAGATGAGAGGAACATTAAACTGGGGCAGATGAAGGGGGACAGTAAACTATGGGAGCACCAGGAGGATAACCTTATAATGTGGGGGTGACTGCAGGGGCATTATACTATGTGGGGGTACAAGAAAAATGGATGGGAAAGGGTGAAGTCAAAGTAGAAGTTGGTGGAGCTAAATTTACAGCAGTGCGCACTGGGTGCTGCACATTCTGTCCCTCTTTCTGTTCTTTGAAAGTTGGGAGGTATGCATAAGGCAGATGTTAACATATTGTTTGTACACATAGGTAATAGTGTCCTAATTATCTCCCCCATAGAAACAATCCCCCCATAGGTAATAGTGTCCTATTCGTCCTCTCACATAGATATTGGTGACCCCCACAGGTAATAGTTCTCCCCACCCCACCTCTGAAGAACTCCAGGCTTTATGCCGTCGATAGGTGAGCAAATTTTGTGTATGTGACCAAAAGGGACAAACTGTTAGCCCTTTATCTTCCATAGCATACCGGTTAGTGACATTGTCCTTTCTACTACATTTAACCTCCAGGGAAGGTTAAATTAATATGAAATATTTTTTGCTATTTTCTTTTTGCCTAAACCTGGGGTGCTTCTTATAATTCGGATGAGTTTTATCGCCAAAAAAATATGAATAATTTGATGAATGCTTTAACATAGGGTCTTCATGTGTTTTCTCAAAAAGAAGGAATATGTGTACAACTGGTATAACTACCTCTGCGCACATCTTATAGTTGATAGCAGTCATTGTCACATCCAGCATCCCCTCTTCTGACCTTTGTCACTGCTTTGAAGCTATTGAGTGGGGAATTTCATTACTTCACAGCTAATACAATGGCTGATAGCCTTGGTTATGACGACTATTCCAACCATCTCTTTGTTGTGCAACAGATCCTGATATACATGTGGCAGACAGTTAGATGACACAGAGGTGTAAATTTAAGATCAAATTTGTTTCTGAAGCACCATTTGCCTTCTCAGATACCAGGGCCCAGGTGTCACTGCTACTTCTGCACCCACTATGACTAAATCACTGAATTTACAGTATATGGTTCATCTGCAAACATATTTTTGTAGGTACACATGACATTACTTTAGCATCTGTAATTTATATTTCTACTAGTATCATATTTTTAACATGGGCTCTGTTTCCATTAGTGCGTTATAAATGCATGCACTATATAGTTGTTTCATTATTTTACTTTACATTAGCTTTAAAAGCCATGTCCCTTCTTTCTGTCATGAGACATTTTTTTCCGTTGCCGCTTCCTAACTGGTAAATAGGCATTTGAGTGCAACTGCCAAAGTGTAAAGTGCTCGAGTGACAGGATGTCTCTGCTTAGATCTGTGCCACAGAAGGTCTCAGAAACATCTAAGCATGACCCACCTATAGGTCCCTGTCCTAGGCATATCTGGATCCACCCAAACGCCCCCAAGGATGAGCTTGACAGAGTATGTCATAAAATTTGGAAACAAGCCCAGATATTACCAGAGGGTTTAAAACCCCAAAATGGAAATTTGACATCACAGATTGAAGAGACGCGTGAAAGGTCAAATAATACTAATGTGAGGTAAGATTATCATTTTAAAGGAACTATATTGTCAGGACTTGGTTAGAGGGACAGCAAAAAGGCAGTTGCCTAGGAGCTTCCACCACCTACAGCAGTTACCTTCAATCCTTCCAGCTCATGCCAACAGCAGATAGGGCTGTGATAGGTTTAAAGCATACCTCCCATGTGTCATTGATGCAGCATTTTCTGAGCTGAATTACTAGGACTTCAAGCTCCATGTTTGTACAGCATGTGTACAAGTAGCTATGAGAAATCTCATTGCCAAACATGCTTTCTTATTCCCATAGGGGGCGGAGGTAAAATACAATTAGCAACACTTGATTCCTGGTTGAAGAACATATGAGTCTTGTTAAAATCAAACATGTCAAACCTGGTTTCCCTCAAAAGCAGAAACCAGGAGACTATGGGACATATTAGATAGCATCAGGTGCTATCAACAGAGTCCGCTGTGAACAAAAGTATCCACCCCTCCAGAGTCTGCAGATATGCCAAATACAAGGTCTTACTAGATCTCTGGTTAAAATTCCCTCTTGCTTTATTTAATTGCCATTAAAATCCATATCACAAACATAACACTCGGTCTACACCTTTATGACCTCCTAGATCTTTCCTTATGACACTACCTCATGACTTATGTGTCGCGAGGAAAGAGCAAGGAGGTAAGAAATGCATATGGCTTTGTTTGTGCTATGGATTTTAATGGCAATTGAATAAAGCAGGAGTGCATTACAATCCTGGCAGCCCCATAGAAGTGAATGTAGTCCTGTTTAAAGGGGATAAGTCTGCATAACAGGAGAACCCCTTTAAGTTTTTTGAATGTGATGAGTGCTTTAAAGGGAATGTCCAGTGACAGCAACTTAATGCTATTGTTTGTTTAATTAAAAGTTCTACAATTTTCCAATATACTTTCTGTATCAATTCCTCAAGGTTTTCTAGATCTCTCCTTGCTGTCATTCATTCTGCTTTTTTCCTGTGAATAAAAATCAGACTATGGTCATGTGATAGACAGTCCATGGTCATATGATGGGCACACAGCTGCACAACACGTTACAGTCACAGCTCAGTAAGAAGACATCTACCTGGTAAATGAGATGGAAGTAAGCAGAATGAATGACAGCAAGCAGAGATCTAGAAAACTATGAGAAATTGATACAGAAAGTATATTTGAAAGTTGTATAACTTTTCATTACAGAAACAATAATATTTATTTGCTGAGACTGGACAACCTCTTTACGTAGCATTTCACAGTGAATGTCCAACTCCAAGATTTCATTTGTAGTGTTTTGAGATCATTCTAATGCTAGGCCATTATTTTAGCAAAAAGACTGCAATGATGAGTGAAGTTAATGGGCATAATTATAAATGTCAGGAATTTATAGAAATTGTGGAGGGTCACCATCATGTTTATCACAAGATCTAGGTATCATAGTAGCATAGAGAAGCGAACACAAAGGGCATCTGGACCCTGTGTTATACCCACCTGGACTTTAACCTTTCTATATATATATATATATATATATATATATATATATACAGTCATATGAAAAAGTTTGGGCACCCCTATTAATCTTAATCATTTTTAGTTCTAAATATTTGGGTGTTTGCAACAGCCATTTCAATTTGATATATCTAATAACTGATAGACACAGTAATATTTCAGGATTGAAATGAGGTTTATTGTACTAACAGAAAATGTGCAATATGCATTAAACCAAAATTTGACCGGTGCAAAAATTTGGGTACCCTTATCATTTTATTGATTTGAATACTCCTAACTACTTTTTACTGACTTACTGAAGCACAAAATTGGTTTTGTAACCTCACTGAGCTTTGAACTTCATAGCCAGGTGTATCCAATCATGAGAAAAGGTATTTAAGGTGGCCAATTGCAAGTTGTTCTCCTATTTGAATCTCCTCTGAAGAGTGGCATCATGGGCTCCTCAAAACAACTCTCAAATGATCTGAAAACAAAGATTGTTCAACATAGTTGTTCAGGGGAAAGATACAAAAAGTTGTCTCAGAGATTTAACCTGTCAGTTTCCACTGCGAGGAACATAGTAAGGAAATGGAAGACCACAGGGACAGTTCTTGTTAAGCCCAGAAGTGGCAGGCCAAGAAAAATATCAGAAAGGCAGAGAAGAAGAATGGTGAGAACAGTCAAGGACAATCCACAGACCACCTCCAAAGAGCTGCAGCATCATCTTGCTGCAGATGGTGTCACTGTGCATCGGTCAACAATACAGCACACTTTGCACAAGGAGAAGCTGTATGTGAGAGTGATGCAAAAGAAGCTGTTTCTGAAAGCACGCCACAAACAGAGTCGCCTGAGGTATGCAAAAGCACATTTGGACAAGCCAGCTTCATTTTGGAAGAAGGTTCTGTGGACTGATGAAACAAAGATTGAGTTGTTTGGTCATACAAAAAGGAGTTATGCATGGCGTCAAAAAAACACAGCATTCCAAGAAAAACACTTGCTACCCACTGTAAAATTTGGTGGAGGTTCCATCATGCTTTGGGGCTGTGTGGCCAATGCCGGCACCGGGAATCTTGTTAAAGTTGAGGGTCACATGGATTCAACTCAGTATCAGCAGATTCTTGAGAATAATGTACAAGAATCAGTGACGAATTTGAAGTTACACCGGGGATGGATATTTCAGCAAGACAATGATCCAAAACACAGCTCCAAATCTACTCAGGCATTCATGCAGAGGAACAATTACAATGTTCTGGAATGGCCATCCCAGTCCCGAGACCTGAATATCATTGAACATCTGTGGGATAATTTGAAGCGGGCTGTCCATGCTCGGTGACCAGCAAACTTAACTGAACTGGAATTGTTTTGTAAAGAGGAATGGTCAAAAATACCTTCATCCAGGATCCAGGAACTGATTAAAAGCTACAGGAAGCGACTAGAGGCTGTTATTTTTGCAAAAGGAGGATCTACTAAATATTAATGTCACTTTTCTGTTGAGGTGCCCATACTTTTGCACCGGTCAAATTTTGGTTTAATGCATATTGCACATTTTCTGTTAGTACAATAAACCTCATTTCAATCCTGAAATATTACTGTGTCCATCAGTTATTAGATATATCAAATTGAAATGGCTGTTGCAAACACCCAAATATTTAGAACTAAAAATGATTAAGATTAATAGGGGTGCCCAAACTTTTTCATATGACTGTATATAGAAGAACAATTATTCTGGTGATTCTAACTTTCATGGGATTTTAAATATAGAAACATGCTGATCTTTCCACAGTCCTTGGGACAAGAAAAAAAAGCAGTCAGCAGTGAGTCTTTGAAGCTTATAAGAAACATAGTTGCCTCTGAGGACCAGGTAGCTGCTGCTTCTCTGTGGTCATATATTTTTAACCATTTTATACTCTTTGATACCATAGACATGCTTTTGTCTATTCAGAAATTTTAATTCTATATAGATGTGTGCGCTGGCTTCTCAAAGAAGTCTACATTTTTGTCCATAGCATGAGCATATCATTAAATATTGTATGTGGTCAGACAGACATAATTTTCTTTCCTTTAAGGAATGTTGCTCTGATGTCCATTCGCCATTCCCATGAGACTTATTGCCCTAGGCAGTACACTTTTTCACAAAGACAAAAATTGACGGAGTATAACAATGTAACTAGAAGAAATATGTAATCTGTTTAACTCTGTCCAGAAGTCTATCTTTTTCTCTATGCATCTAAATTATATATACAGTACAGACCAAAAGTTTGGACACACCTTCTCATTCCAAGAGTTTTTTGTATTTTCATGACTATAAAAATTGTAGCTTCACACTTTTTTGTTAAGTATATAATTCCACATGTGTTAATTCATAGTTTTGATGCCTTCAGTGTGAATCTACAATTTTTATAGTCATGAAAATACAGAAAACTCTTGAAATGAGAAGGTGTGTCCAAACTTTTGGTCTGTACTGAATATATATTTTTATATATATATATATATATATATATATATATATATATATATATATAGTTGAAATCAGATGTTTACATACACTATATAAAAAGACACATATGCATGTTTTTTCTCATCTGACATGAAATCAGAATAAACCTTTCCCATTTTAGGTCAATTTGGATTACCAAAATTACTTATATTTGCCAAATGCCAGAATAATGAGAGAGAGAGAATTTTTTAAGGCATTTTTATTACTTTCTGCAAAGTCAAAAGTTTACATACATTTCATTAGTATTTGATACCATTGCCCTTAAACTGTATGACTTGGGTCAAACGTTTTGGATATCCTTCCACAAGCTTCTCACAATAGTTGGTAGGAATTTGGGCCCATTCCTCCTGACAGAACTGGTGTAACGGAGCCATATTTGTAGGCCGCCTTGCTCGCACCTGCCTTTTCAGTTTTGCCCATAAATTTTCAATAGGATTGAGATCAGGGCTTTGTGATGGCCACTCCAAAACATTGACTTTGTTTTCCTTAAGCCACTTTGTAACCAGTTTGGCAGTATGCTTTAGGTCATTGTCCATTTGGAATACACATTTGTGCCCAAGCTTTAATTTCCTGGCTGATGTCTTGAGATGTTGTTTCAGTATTGCCACATAATGTTCTTTCCTCATGATGCCACCTATTTTGTGAAGTGCACCAGTCCCTCCTGCAACAAAACAACCCCACAACATGATGCTGCCACCCCAGTGTTTTACAGTTGGGATGGTGTTCTTAGGCTTGCAAACTTTTTACTTTTCCTTTTTCCCTTTTTCCTCCAAACATAATAAAGGAGAAGGGAGAAGCTATTGTGGAAGGATATCCAAAACGTTTCACCCAAGTCATACAGTTTAAGGGCAATGGAACCAAATACTAATGAAATGTACAGTATGTAAACTTTTGACTTTGCAGAGAGTAATAAAAATGCCTTAAAAATTCTCTCTCTCATTATTGTGGCATATGGCAAATATAAATAATTTTGGTAATCCTAATTGACCTAAAATGTATGCATGATACACATGATCACATGACTCTTATGGACCAATGGAAAATCGCAGGTTCTTCAGTCTTGACATACACACAGCTTTACACCAGGTTTTCATAGCAACCAAGCTATTTATGACCTGTATGTATCAATAGCAGTTCGCAGGACCTTAAATATTCAGTCATATGATGTGTATCAGCAAATATCAGTAATATTTCATTTACCAGGTTTCCATAACAACACAGCCATAAATAGACTGTACCTATACTGGACTGCTATACTGGATGTCAAGTGCAAAACTGGCAAATTCTTATGGGGTCACTACACAAACAAAAAATGAAATATACCCGTGCGAAGCCAGGTCCGTCTGCTAGTACAATATAATATGCTTCTCAGAGCCCCTCCCACAGTATAATAATCCGCAGTGGCCCCACACAGTATAATATTCTCTCCAGAATCCCCCATAGTGGTCCCACATAGTATAAAATGTATAAAATGCTCCTAAGAGACCCCTACAGTATAATATGTTCCCCAGTGGACCACCTATTTGATGCTCCACAGTGGCTTCACAGTGTAATACTCCCAGTGACTGAAATCCTTGAGTCGCTTCAGGCAAACACCACAAAATTAGATTCAACGAATATTTATGTGGTTTGGGCCTCCAGTCCATTTTGGTGCTATTATTTTACTTTGGAGTCTCCTCAGACCTCAGAGTATAATAAGTGGAAGTCCAGTGGAGGTGAATAAAAATAAGAAATAGTTATACTCACCTTGGCTCACCTCTCCTGAGCATCCTTTTCAGGCCTCTGGCCCTCCACATATTATCTCCTCAGAACCCAGAGCATAATAGTGATTTGTGGGTGACGAACCCCAAAAGTTTGACATCAGTGAATATTAATAAAGCAGCATGTCTAGGCACCGCTGCTCTGTACTGCAACACATCTCATGACATTAGGCCCCTTTTTATTAGCGATGTGGCTGGGCCACAATCATGCCTTGACCCACCAGAGGATCCTCTAGTGGACCAGTCTGATGCTGGTTAGAGGTTGAAGAGGCTTATTTATTTCTCCTTCTTCATTGACAACACAAGCATGCCAAGCTGAGCTTCCATGTATATGGAGGATTTTTCGGTCATTATATTTGTGGGTAACATATTATTTAATATTTGCTCTGCAATTGTATGTTTTCTTACTCCAGACTCCTCTCTGCCCAATGTGCACATTTGGTGTTTTATATACCAGGTCATAGCTATAGCCATAGTCATGCTTTAGAGAGCAGTTAAAGGGATTACTTTACAGAAACTTCCCAAGAAATTACTATGCGATGACCTGCTGCACCAATTAACATCACATGTACTCAACAATTCCTTGTGACATATGCAAATACAACATAACATGCAATGAAACCTTAATGGTATTGTCCCGTTATGGACACTTACCCAGGACAGGGGATAAGTGCCCAATTTCTGGGGGCCTTATTGCTAGGTCCCCAGTGATCAGGAGGAAGGGGAATGAAAGTCCCCTTAAGGCCTGCATGGGAATGGAGCTTCAGTATGTTTGTGTGACCGTTGCATCATTTTGTTCTATGGGGCTGTCAGGACTGAAATCCCCAGCAGCACCTGTAGCCCCATAGAAGTGAATGGAGCACCAGTCATGCACTAGCACTGCATTCCAAAGAGGTCCTTAGGGGGACTTTCAGTTCCCATCCTCAGAGATCACTGAGGCACCCGGCAATCGGATACTTATCCCTTATTCACAGAACAGGGACAACCCCTTTAATAACTATTAACTTAGAACGCTCCAGGTTGAGTGACGCTGCACCGAGGCTGTGCCTCTGCCAAACCACATGAGAACGGACCACTTGCAACGGGACCCCTCCCCCGTGCATTCCCACCAAACTACAATTGTATTTGCTTCACGCTCAAATATATTTGAAGTTTTAGGTTCGGTTTTGGTAGCAGTTACTGCAAAAATATTAGTTTTCATTTTTGAATAGCTTTTTAGAAATTAATGGTCGTATTGCAAGTTAGTTATTTGTTGTTTTTTTTTATTCAGTTGAGGGGCTAATAGAAAATTGACTGTACTTCCTGTTGCAACTTTAGCAAGGAACACTCTGCACTAGTAATGCACTATATAAACGCAGCCTATTATTTTACTAACATTTGTCTTACCCTTCACTTCCAGTGAATTCCTTTAGTAGGCCACGTTTCAATTTCTGAAAATAATAGTCTGCTATAACACATGCAGTTAATTTTCTATAAAATAATTAAACTCAATTGTCAATGTTCCAGACATAAAAGTAAAGGATGTATTAGGGAGCAAGGGCGGCATGACATCTATCATTTATTTACTCAAACCTATTATGTAGGAGTCACATCTGCAACTCAGATTATTTGGTCTTTTAATTCAATTTTTTTATGTGGTTGGAAAATATTTAGAAATTATAAATCTATTTATATGGTATGTAATACATATAACATTTACTTACAAATAAATGTCTGTGTTTTTTTATATGTGAATTCAAAATAACTGAAACTGTTTAGTAGATGACTGTATATTCCCTATGCAACCTGATGAAGGCTATATCCTTCAGTAATATTACTAAAGGTTAATACCCTATAAAAAACACCTAACAGCTGTAACTGAAACTGAGTAACATAGTAGATGAAGTTGAAAAATGACCATTGGTATAATCTAGTATAGGGTTTGCTATGTAGAAGGTTGGTCAGGGTGGCCAGCGGTTGCTTGGGGGAGTCAGTGGAGGTGTTTGTGCACAGCTGGCTCCTAGTCTATGGGCAGGCTGGGGGAAGGAGGGCCCCGTCCCGTTGAATGAGGTGCCGCAACAGTCGGGTTCACCCAATTGTACTATATGGTATTATTATTATTATTATTATTATTATTATTATTATTATTATTTTTATTAATAAAGAGTGTCGGACATCACAAAATTTTGCCACAATACTGTTTGGTGTTGTTCTGGATGAATAGGGGTTTAACATGTATACTCCAAATTTGTTAATCTTTTTCTGTGCTCCAATCCACACCTTTCCCCTAGTTATTTCAGTCCCATATTTCTGCACTGTCTCTAGTTTCAGCCATATTTAACCCCTTCCTACCACAGTCATTTTTTGTTTTTCACTCCCGTCTTCCAAAAGCCATTACTTTTATACTTTTCCATTCACAGAGCTGTATGAGGGCTTAATTTTTGAAGGACAAATTGTAATCGTATCACTTAATATTCCATGCAGAGAAGCTAGAAAAAAATTCAGAAAGGGGTGGAATTAGAGAAATACTTTCTTATGGGTTTTGTTTTTATAGTGTTCACTGCGTGGCAAAAAGTTGAGTGAGTTGCCATATTCTGACACCTGTAACATAAAAAGGGAAAGGGAATTTTGGCTCTTTTTAGTGAGCTGATCCAAATGATACAACTAAAAAGTGTCAAAATTTCCTGCTCTTTTGTCCAGGCAATCAGGTCAGATAATTGCAGTTTACTGATATAGGCTCTGTTATCTATGTAAACAAAAAATAACATTGAGTATACTATAAGTCAGTGATGGCGAACCTTTTAGAGACTGAGTGCCCAAACTGCAACCCAAAGTCCACTAAATTATCGCAAAGTGCCAACACGGCAATTTCACCTTAAATTAACTTGCCTCCCCTACATCCCCCATTTCCCCCCCACACTACACCTCACATCTCTTCCTCCCACACTACACCCTGCACCTCGCATCTCCACCCCCACAGTACACCCTGCACCCCACATATTTCCCTCCACACTACACCCTGCACCCCACATATTTCCCCCCACACTACACCCCACATCTCCCCCCCACACCCTGCACCCCACATCTCTCCCTCCACAGAACACCCTTCACCCCACATCTCTTCCCCCCACAGTACACCCTGCACCCCACATCTCTCCCCCCACAATACACCCCACATCTCTCCCTCCCACACCCCACATCTCTCCCCCCACAGTACACCCTGCACCCCACATCTCTCCCTCTACACTACACCCTACATCTCTCCCCTCACACCCTGCACCCCACATCTCCCCCCCCCACAGTAGACCCTGCACCCCACATCTCTCCTCCCCACAGTACACCCTGCACCCCACATCTCTCCCCCCACAGCACACCCTGCACCCCACATCTCTCCCCCCCACATTACACCCTGCACCCCACATCTTTCCCCCACACTACACCCTGCACCCCACATCTCTCCCCCCACAGTACACCCTGCACCCCACATCTCTCCCCCCACACTACACCCCACATCTCGCCTCCTACATTACACCCCACATCTCTCCCCCCACACTACACCCCACATCTCTCCCCCCCCACACCCTGCACCCCACATCTCTCCCCCCACAGTACACCCTGCTCCCCACATATCTCCCCCCAAAGCACACCCTACACCCCACATCTCTCCCCCACAGTACACCCTGCACCCCACATCTTTCCCCCCACACTACACCCTGCACCCCACATCTCTCCTGACCACAGTACACCCTGCACCCCACATCTTTCCCCCCACACTAAACCCCACATCTCTCCCCCCACACCCTGCACCCCACATCTCTTCCCCCCACAGTACACCTTGCACCCCACATCTCTCCCCCACACATCTCCCCCCCACATCTCTCCCCCCACATCTCTCCCCCCACACAGCACACCCTGCACCCCACATCTCTCCCCCCACAGTACACCCTGCACCCCACATCTCTCCCCCCACACCCTGCACCCCACATCTTTCCTCCACACAGTACACCCTGCACCTCACATCTCTCCCCCCACAGCACACCCTGCACCCCACATCTCTCCTCCCCACACTACACCCTGCACCCCACATCTCTCCTCCCACAGTACACCCTGCACCCCACATCTCTCCCACCCCACAGTACACCCTGCACCCCACATCTCTCCCACCCCACAGTACACCCTGCACCTTACATCTCTCCTCCCACAGTACACCCTGCACCTTACATCTCTCCTACCCCACATCTCTCCCCCCCACACTACACCCTGCACCCCACATCTCTCCCACCCCACGTCTCTCCATGTTCCTCCACTGCTCAGGATACAACTTTTCTTCATGTAGAAGGACCTTCTTTCAAGTAAAGACATGCCTACCCTGTCATGTGACCTTATGACGTCAGAAGGTCCTTCCAGATTACAGTATTTAGCCTTTACCGATTTACACTGACAGTTTTCAGCTGTATGGACCGGATTTCCCCATTAGTGAGCAATCATGGTGACTGGCACGTGTGCCATAGGTTCGCCATCACGGATATAAGTGTTCTCAAACCCTGTGTAATGTAATATACATTTATTGTGCATATTTGAACTGCATTATTATAAATTTCTAGTAATCATGATAAATAATCTCTCATGGTAAAGGCATTGTTTATATCTATTGAGGTACTTCATAGTGTCCTGTTCATCGAACAGTCAAAGCCACCCACCACTTTATGAAGAATTCAAGAAGTGAGAAGAAGAGACAGAAGGCAAACTGCTGAGAGGGAAATGGGAAAATCCCTTAAATTTTAAGTAGGAACATTCGCCTGCCCTCTGTTTAGCACTTATGAATCAGTGCTTCACAGCAGGATGCAAACAAGCCCTAGTGGTTTATTGTGGAGGCTGTGATTCTGATAAACATCCATTCACACACCTACTATCAATAAGGGGGTGGATGCATAGTATTCCAAATGCACACAGATAAGGCTTATATAAGGTGACAGTAACTTGATAATGTGAAATGCGCAATACCCATACATAGTGATGACCATACATTTAGATCAGACAAACTTTCCAATGTTGAAAATTTGAACAATTTTTACATTTTTCTTTACTTCTTTAGTTCTTTTAGTCTCATTAGGTTACATCACTGTGCACTTGCATACAACTTAGGGTGGGTTCACACCTGCGCTTCAGTCCGTTCGTTGCCAATCCGAGTGAAAATCTCGGGGAACGGGATTGGCATCGGATACAGACAGGTTAGCGACACATTGGTTAAAAACCCATTCATTTCGTGTCCGTTTTTTTTCGTTGGACACGAAGTCCTGCATGTCTGACTTTGTTTCCGACGAAAAAAAAAGGATTCGCAGTGCAGAGGGTGCAATTGGACACCCGCGCATTGCTTTAAAAACCCATTCAAAATGAATGGGTTTTTAACCAATGCGTCGCTAACTTGTGTGTATCCGATGCCAATCCCGTTCCCCGAGATTTTCACTCAGATTGGCAACGGACGGACTGAAGCGCAGGTGTGAACCCAGCCTTACATAGTGTGAAAAAACAATAAGAGATTGAAATTGGTGTACATTCATATTTTAAATACATTTTCCCTTTATTAAAAAAAAAAAATAACAAAGTTTATACCATGTTTGGCCATGGTGCATTTTTGTTCATAGTTTCATCTGGCAAGTATGTTGTATACTGTATACTTGTATACTGTCCAATTTTTATGTTTTAATAATAGTTATATGATTGAGGAGTGGGAAAGCAGTAATACAATATACTCACAATTACCCTGCTTATTGACTAAATGCCATGTTCAAGGTCTGAAACATACATTTATGAGTGAAGAGAAAAATGAAACTATTATCAGCATCTTCTTCATTCAAGGCTGTTTTATGTTAATGTGTATGTAACAGTTTATGTAAGATAATGGTTATGCAATGTTTAATAGGGCGAGTGATCTGAATAGAGTCTAAAATAAAGCCTCACTTTTTGTACAGTTACCGTATGATTTCAACAGACATTGCTGAATAGTTTTTTTTTTAAAATGGCGCATGCAATGGGGCTTATGTTTTCTTATTTTTGTTGCTTCACCTAAATGAAGTAGAAAAAAGCATTGGTATAGAACAAGGGTCGGCAACCCCCGGCACATGTGCCAAGAGTGGCACGGCAGCGGTGTGTTCACATATGTCCGGCACAGCTATCTGTTTCTCTCTGGCGTTGTGCACACAAGCTGGAGGGAAACTGATGCCAGGACGGATCCCATAGTTTTCTATGGGATCGGTTCTGGTACAAGAGGCAACAGTTCTGGTGCCGTATTTGTGCCTCAGCCGGATGGAAAAACGTTACCTGCAGCGTTTTTCCATCCGGCTTCCTTAAAATTTCATTAGCGCGGGGTGAAGATGGATGCGGCATTACCCCGCATCTGCACAGTCTATTTACAGTGGTGAAGCCGGTAATTGCTGGCTTCACTACTGTACCTGATGGAATTGCTCAGGATTGGTTAAAGCTATAAAGAAACACTTGGATTCATTTTAAAGAGAAAATCTCCTCTTTAAAATGATACCAAGATCACCATGATCGTCCTTAAACATCCTGAGCGATTCGCTGGTGAAAACGATGTTCAGCATTGAAATCCCAATGCAGATCTCAATTCCCGACATCGTTTTAACAGTGAATCGCTCTGAATGTGTAAGGTCAATCATGGAGATCTTGGCATCTTTGTAAAGATGAGATTCTCATCTTTAAAATGAATCCAGTTGCATCTTTGTGGTCCTAATAGATCCTTAGAAATGGGGCTCTAAAAGTGTCCCCCCCCCTGTGTCAGGCAGCATCTTAGAGCTAAGGAAGGAGGGGGAGGAGGAGCTG
This sequence comes from Leptodactylus fallax, assembly GCA_947044405.1. Taxonomy (NCBI): domain Eukaryota; kingdom Metazoa; phylum Chordata; class Amphibia; order Anura; family Leptodactylidae; genus Leptodactylus; species Leptodactylus fallax. Next base: position 4,503,640 of record CAMRHE010000097.1, read on the forward strand.
CAGAGACAATGATAACTCATCATTGTCTGTGCATAAGCTGCAGATGACGGGGGTAGTAGAGACTTCCATCCATGTTATCCCCTCTCCTATCAATCAGAGAGCATACTGTACTTTTGCTCTCTGATAGTCACATAGAGGGATAATGGAATACCCCTCTGAGCCTAATCACATAACTACGAAGTTATTGGCGCTGTGACCCAGACATTTAGCATCGTCCAGGTCGCAGCGCCAGACGTGTCGCACCAAACACACAACACATGCACAAAGTCACCAATAAAGTTTACATTTTTTCACTGTCCCTGTCCTGTCCATACCTGATCTTTATAGAGTAAAATACGCCGCCCGCCTCTCTAGTGATATCTGTTACACGCTAAAATAATAGTAATAGCAATTATCACTAGTATTATCACCATAATACCGTGTGCAGGGGCCGCTATGTGACATAATACAGTGTGCAGGGGTCGTCAGACTTACAATTATTGACCGGCACTCCGAGTACCTCAACTTTGATTTTTTTAATCGAAATCGGCACGCCGAACAAAAAAGGTTGCCTACTCCTGGTATAGAATTTCAGCATAGACTTTGTATTTATTTTAACTCTTTACTTTTATTTTTATGTAAATATAAATAGTCAAATGTAATTTTTATATATTAGAGACTGGTAGGAGTCTGACAACTGATCCCTGCACTGATCAGCTGTTTTTATTACAGTGTGCACAAAGGCATAACATGAAGCTCCTGGGCCCAGTGTAAAACCTGTACCAGACACTACAACCATAATGTATTGTTTGTAATACTGGTCTCCTCATATTGGGAAGAGACATCTCATGGGCCCCCTGAGACTCCTGGGCCTGGGTGCAACCTCTGTGACCCTTCAAGTTAGACCCCTGAGTGCAAATCACACCACACACACATAGACACACCCTATTTCCACACATATGCACATACAGTATATAATAATTAGCAAATAATTTTGTGCTAACATTTTAACAAAACCATGGTGTAAAAATGCTTCTTAACCCATTCACCACCTGCAACATGGGGTAATAGTATGTTATGGAGTTGTGTATCTGACTGAATGCTGACAGCCCCAATGCTCTGAAATATATGATTAGAAAATTGCCGGGTTAAGGCTCCTATTAGTACAGAATGTTTTTTTGTTTTAAGTTTTAGAAAATTTTAAAGTATTAAACAAGATAATTATTAATAAATAACCCTCTCCATGCCCCTTTCCCATAAAATTGATTTATATATAAAAAAAATTATAATTAAAAATGTATGTTCAGTATCACCACATACAATAAAACTAAAGCATTATATAACCCACATAGTGAATGTTGTAAAAATAAAAAATCAACCAGAAAATAAAAAAAATAAAAAAAATGGAAGCAATGATTTTTTGCCATCTTGCCTCATAATATATGGAATAAAAAGTGATCAAAAAAGTTGTATGTACCCTAATATGGTACTAATAAAAAGCACAGATTTCCCACAAAAATAATTAACAACCAGCTCTGTCAACAGAAAAATAAAATTGTTATGCATCTCAGAAGATGGCAATGCAAAAACAATAGATTTTTTTCAAATCAAAATGAGTTTTTATTCTGCAAAATTAGTAATGCATAAAGAATCTATATTAGGTATTGCCGTATTCGTACTGACACATACAATAAAGGTAACTTAAACAATTTGAATTTTTTTTTTTTTTTTTTTTTTTTTTTCCAAGATGGCGCCGCTGGAGTGGCTGCCAGCTACAGCAGCTCTGAGACTCTCTATCTTATTTTTCCTTCTATGACTCGTTTTGTACCTCTCTACTTAAGGACTTTTGCACTATGAAGAAACACACACAAAGACTTGGACCCTTGTGATATTTTTTTGTTTTTGTTTTTTATCTGTCTTTTGTTCTGCTTGAAAATGGGATCTTTTGTGTATGCAGACAATTCCTTTGTCTATACAAGAGAGGAAATTCTGCAGCTCAGAGGCACAGCAGGACGGCATACCATCTGGTCACACATCCCCCGTGAGATTTGGAGAAAGAAAAAGCGGGTGAGGGGATGCAGAGCAGGAACTCTTCAGAGGATTAAAAAGAGGCGTTACCGACCAGCTGTTCCCTCCATCATCATGGGCAATGTGAGATCTCTTGCAAACAAGATGGATGAACTAACAGCTCTCACCAGGCATCATCAGGAGTTTCGGGCGTGCAGCATGATGCTACTTACAGAGACTTGGCTCACTGAAGTTACTCCTGACCCTCTGGTCTCCTTGGATGGTTTTAAACTCCTTCGGGCAGACAGGACAAGGGAGAGCGGTAAGAGGAAAGGAGGAGGGCTGGCAATGTTTGTGAATAATAGATGGTGTAATCCTAGGCACATTGTGATTAAGGAGCAAACTTGCTGTAAGGACATTGAACTATTAGCTGTGAGCATGAGACCTTTCTACCTACCAAGGGAACTATCACATGTCATCGGGATAGCTGCATATGTCCCCCCCTCTGCGAAAGCTGACACTGCCTGCGAGGTCCTACAAGCCACGCTGAGCCAGTTACAGTTAAAACATCCCCAGGCCCTCTTTCTTCTGTCGGGTGATTTCAACCATGCCTCTCCATCATCCACACTGCCCAGTTTCACACAGTATGTAACCTGCCACACAAGAGACAACAAAACACTGGACTTGTTCTTTGCCAACGTGAGGGAGGCATATAACTCATCAGCCCTACCGCCCCTGGGGAGATCGGATCACAACCTAGTACATCTCCGACCTGTGTACAAGCCACTTGTACGTAGAGAACCAGCTGTCACCCGCACAGTGAGGATATGGTCCGAGGAGAGTGATGAGGCTCTGAGGGATTGTTTTGACACAACCGCATGGGAAGTGCTGCAGGATTCTTATGGAGAAGATATAGAAGGACTCACACACTGCATAACAGACTACATTAATTTTTGTGTGGACAACACAGTACCCACAAAAGTGGTGAGGTGCTTCTCCAATTACAAACCATGGATTAACTCTGATATAAAAACACTACTTAAGGAGAAAAAGATGGCATTCAGGACAAGAGATAAGGAGGGGTTGAGGGAAGTACAAAAGGAGCTGAGGCATCAAATCAGGCAGGGAAAAGCCAGTTATAAAGAAAAAATGGAAAAGCAAATGGAAAGAAAAGACATAAGGGGGGGTCTGGGAGGGGCTTAAGTCAATTTCGGGTCATAAACAGTCTGTCTGCCAGATTGAGGCAGATGTTAATTGGCTTAATGAACTAAACCTATTCTTCAACAGATTTGATCACACACCAGCTCCTCCCACCCCAGTATGTCCTTCAGCTTCCCCCACCACAATGACTTCTCCCCATGTGGCCACTTCCCAACAGACCAGTAAATCCAGAAATCCGTCTTTATCTGTCCACAGTCTGACCTTCACACGGGCCCAGGTGAGGAAGGAGATGAAAAAGATCAAGGCGAGGAAAGCCGCAGGGCCAGATGACATCAGTGCAAGGCTAATTAAGACTTGCGGGGACCAGCTGTGTGGTATAATTACATATATGTATAATATGAACCTGAGGCAGGAAATAGTCCCTGAATTATGGAAATCTTCTTGTGTGGTACCAGTTCCAAAGAAACCCCACCCTATGGACCTCAACGACTACAGACCTGTAGCACTGACATCCCACCTGATGAAGATCTTGGAGAGATTGGTTCTCACACATCTCCGCCCTCTAGTGAGCCCCGCTATGGACCCCCTCCAGTTTGCTTATCGGCCGGGCATTGGGGTAGATGATGCCATCATCCATCTTCTGCACAGGGCTCTGTCTCACCTGGAGAAACCAGGGAACACAGTGAGAATAATGTTCTTTGACTTCTCCAGTGCTTTTAACACCATACAGCCCAGGTTATTGAGGGACAAGCTGGGCCTTGCTGGAGTGGACCACCACCTCTCCAACTGGATCCTAGACTACCTCACAAATCGACCTCAATACGTGAGAGCCCAAGACTGTGTGTCAGGTACCGTGATCTGTAATACGGGGGCACCTCAGGGTACGGTTCTCGCCCCTTTCCTCTTCACACTGTACACTGCAGATTTTAGGTGCAACTCATCCAGCTGCTACCTACAGAAGTATTCTGACGACTCTGCAATAGTGGGTCTCATCACAGATGATGATGACAAGGAGTACAGAGAACTGAACCAGGATTTTGTGGACTGGTGCCACCGGAACCACCTGAAGATTAACGCGGGGAAGACCAAGGAGATGGTGGTGGACTTCCGCAAAGGCAGATGCCCTCCAAATCCAGTGGACATCCTGGGGACGGGCATCGAGATTGTGAACACCTATAAGTACCTGGGTCTGCTCCTTAACAATAAGCTGGACTGGGCAGATCATATGGAGGCCCTGTACAGGAAGGGCCACAGCAGGCTCTACCTGCTTAGGAAACTGAGAGCCTTTGGAATCCGGGGGGCACTTCTTAGAACTTTCTTCAACTCGGTAGTGGCATCAGCCATCTTCTTTGGAGTGGCCTGCTGGGGGAGCAGTATATCAACCAGGGACAGAAATAAACTTGACAAGCTGATTAGAAGGGACAGCTCTGTCCTGGGGAGCCCACTGGACCCAGTGCAGGTGGTGGGTGACAGAAGGATACTGTCCGTGGTGAGCTCCATGCAGAAGAAGAAGTCCCATCCCATGCATGAGACTGTGATCGCGCTGAGCAGTACTGTCAGTGACCGACTGCTCCACCCTAGGTGTGAGAAGGAGCGCTATCGGAAGTCTTTCCTCCCCATCGCGGTTAGGCTGTACAACCAACACCGACCTAAGCGGAGATCATTACACACAGAGAACTGAAATATCTCTCTGCCTGTTAAATCCCCCCCCCCCCTCCTCTGCTACGTCCTATCTGTCTGTCTGCTATTAATGTAATGCCTCTCACCTTGGAACATTCCTGTACATGTTGTATTTGTATTTGTATCTGCTTATCTTTGCTGCTGTAACACACTGAATTTCCCCATTGTGGGACTATTAAAGGACTATTATTGAAATGTGAAAAAATAATGCCAGAATTGATTTTTTTAACTTCCACCAGAAAAAGTTAATAAAATGTAGTCAATAAGTTATAGGGTCCCCATAATGGTGTCTTTAAAAAAAATCTCATCCCAAAAAAACATGCCCTTATATTGCTACATCACCAGAGAAGTTAAACATTATAGCTTATACAATGCAACAAAAAAAACAAACAAACAAAAATCACCACACCTTCAGGGCAATACTGGTTGCGGCAGGGAGGGAACTGTATAAAGATGTGCAAACGTACATTAGTGTAATCCCCAGACTAAAGCCCCTTTCAGACGATCTTGTGAAAGGTCAGAGTGTTGTTAAAAGTAAAAATTGAGAGAGCTCAGTAAGAATGGAGATTATTGATGTGGGGGAAGGGCCAAATACAGTCATGGCCAAAAGTTTTGAGAATGATACAAATATTAATTTTTACAAAGTCTACTGCTTCAGTTTTTCTAATGGCAATTTGCATATACTCCAGAATGTTATTGTAAGAGACAGCCAATGTTGTCCTAAGCTTCATTTGTCTGTATAAACTGTTAATGTTGAATGTATTTCTGTGATTCTGTTCCTTTAAGACAGCAGCCATTGTAATTGTGACATGATGCTGGAGTGAGACCCCCCCCCCCCCCCTTTTATGTCAGCCTGCCTGTTCTGCAGACAGAGTGTGAGCAGAGCAGCAGGAAGTGACGAGACAGAGAGCAGCAGCCATCTTGGCAAGTGTTGTATTGAACTGGTGTGGAGATTTTTCTGTACAGCTAAGCTGTATCTTGGTCCAGAGACAAACAGAGTGTAAAGAGACAACAGGACTAGTGAGTCCATGTGAAAGGAACTGTGCTCAGTGGCTGATCAGTGAGACTGACATTGTGACTGTGTATATGGATACCACAGATAGAGACTCGCAGTGCTGTTGATGTACTGGACAGCACCTGCTAAACCCCGGCTTACAACCCAGCTCAGTGTATGGATTCGGCAGGACTGTCAGTGTGCTGAGTGGAATCTGCTGTTGGATTACATTGCATTCATTGGGTTTCCCTGTTAAAGAGGACTTCATTTCTCCCAAGATCCTGATAACAGTGAGGAGAGGACGCTTCACTATAAAAGAAAGGACCGACTTTGGGCCCCTAACCCCGCGCTTCTACGGACTGTAAGCGGTCCACCTGGACCACTGGGGAAAAGGGGGTGCACCCAAATGTGATGTCAGGGTCAGTTAGGGATAGTTTTGAGTATATTGTTCATTCAGTGTCCATACTGCAGAAGTGGACAGAGTAAAAGTAGAAACCATTGCAGAATTTGCCTTGAAATTGTTCATGCTATATTGTATATTTTGCTTGTCTTTATCCCTGTCATTTTACCTTCAAATAGCCTTTATTAACTTATAGTAAATATATATTCTTTTCTTGAACTACCGCGTGTGCGTTCATTTCTGGTTGCGGAGTCCAAACCACCTGCCTTGCTCTCGGTTCACATTATAAAGAGTGATCAGCTTAACAGCAATTACTTGCAAAGTCAATATTTGCCTAGAAAATGAACTTTATCCCCCAAAACATATTTCAACATCATTGCAGCCCTGCCTTAAAAGGACCACCTAACATCGTTTCAGTGATTGCTCCATTAACACAGGTGTGGGTGTTGATGAGGACAGGGCTGGAGATCAATCTGTCATGATTAAGAATGACACCACTGGACACTTTAAAAGGAGGCTGGTGCTTGCCATCATTGTTTCTCTTCTGTTAACCATGGTTATCTCTAAAGAAACACGTGCAGTCATCATTGCACTGCACAAAAATGGCCTAACTGGGAAGAGTATTGCAGCTAGAAAGATTGCACCTCAGTCAACAATCTATCGCATCATCAAGAACTTCAAGGAGAGAGGTTCCATTGGTGCCAAAAAGGCTCCAGGGCGCCCAAGAAAGACCAGCAAGCGGCAGGACCGTCTCTTAAAAGTGTTTCAGCTGTGGGATCGGGCTACCAGCAGTGCAGAGCTTGCTGAGGAATGGCAGCAGGCAGGTGTGAGTGCATCTGCACACACTGTGAGGCGGAGACTCTTGGAGCAAGGCCTGGACTCAAGGAGGGCAGCAAAGAAGCCACTTCTCTCCAGAAAAAACATCAGGGACAGACTGATATTCTGCAAAAGGTACAGGGAGTGGACTGCTGAGGACTGGGGTAAAGTCATTTTCTCTGATGAATCCCCTTTTCGATTGTTTGGAACATCTGGAAAACAGCTTATTCGGAGAAGAAGAGGTGAGCGCTATCACCAGTCTTGTCTCATGCCAACTGTAAATCATCCTGAAACCATTCATGTGTGGGGTTGCTTCTCAGCCAAGGGAATCGGCTCTCTCACAGTCTTGCCTAAAAACACAGCCATGAATAAAGAATGGTACCAAAATGTCCTCCAAGAGCAACTTCTCCCAACTGTCCAAGAGCAGTTTGGCGCTCAACAATGCCTTTTCCAGCATGATGGAGCACCTTGCCATAAAGCAAAGGTGATAAGTAAATGGCTCAGGGAACAAAACATAGAGATTTTGGGTCCATGGCCTGGAAACTCCCCAGATCTTAATCCCATTGAGAACTTGTGGTCAATCATCAAGAGACGGGTGGACAAACAAAAACCAACAAATTCAGACAAAATTAAAGCATTGATTCTGTAAGAATGGACTGCTATCAGTCAGGATTTGGTCCAGAAGTTGATTGAGAGCATGCCAGGGAGAATTGCAGAGGTCCTGAAGAAGAAGGGTCAACACTGCAAATATTGACTTGCTGCATTAACTCATTCTAACTGTCAATATAAGCTTCTGTTACTCATAATATGAATGCAATTATATTTCTGTATGTGATAAAAACATCTGACAAACACACATAAAAACCAGAGGGCAGCAGATCATGTGAAAATATAATATTTGTGTCATTCTCAAAACTTTTGGCCATGACTGTACAGTTGCTGCAGGTTGGGGAGGGGGACCATGTGCAAAGACCATGTGAAAGTGGAAGATGTACTACAGGGGAGGAGAGATACTGTGAATGAGAGTGATGAGATGTGCTGCAGGGGAGAAGAGATACTATGGATGAGAATGATGAACTGTGCTGCAGGAGAGATACTGTGGATGAGTGGGATGAGGTATGGTATAGAGGAGGAGAGATACTATAGAGATAGTGTACCTGTAAGCAGGGGCGCACCGCTAATGCAGTGAAGTGAGGCGGCTGGTCTTTTCAGACCCCAGAGTATAATAATCGGAGACCCAGGGCAGGTGAGGGAACATAAAAACCAATGTTACTCACCTCCTGCGATCCGATGTTACTCCGAGCAGGCTTGGGCCTTCTGGTTTCGTCACCTTCCTGATCACGTGACATGTGTGAACAATTAAACAGGGCCGAAAGCTGCAGGGAGTGCACCGGTGTCCAGGATAGGTAAATAATACTGTTTTTTATGTTTGTCATCTCCCCTGGTTCTCCGATTATTATACTCTGGGGTCTGAAAAGACCCCAGAGTATAATAATAGTTCATGGGTGGGCCACTATGGAGCATAATACCGTGTGCAGGGGCCACTGTGGAGCATAAACTAGTGCAGGGGTCACTATGGAGCATAATACTGTGTGCAGAGGCCACTATGGGGCATAACACCATGTGCAGGGGCCACTATGGGGCATAATACCATGTGCAGGGGCCACTGTGGAGCATAATACCCTGTGCAGTGGCCACTGCGAGGCATAATACCGTGCGCAGGGGCCACTAAGGAGCATAATACCGTGTGCAGGGGCCACTATGGAGGATAATACCATGTGCAGGGGTCGTTGCGAGGCATAATACCATGTGCAGGGGCTGCTGTGGAACATTATAGTGTGCGTAAATGGGGCTCTATAAACAGGGGCTATGGCACCTGTTTATATTATACGCTGTCTGTTTATAGTGACCATGTCATGTAATTACAGCCTTGTCACATAGACATGTACAGGATGAGGCTGTACTTACATTACATGGCCGCTATGAGATGAATGACACTATGTAAACAGAGAAGCGGTCACGGCTCTTACACAGGTGTCATTCAAACAGCTGATCAGTAGGGGTCCTGGGTTTTTGAGCCTCACTGATTAGTTTATTAATGATCTGGAAAACCTTTTAATTAGGAAACCTATGGGGCATTATTAATAAGTGGCACTATTTATACAGGGTACACATGGACATTATTAATATAAAGATGCACTTGGGAGTATTATTCATTATGGGGGGTTATATCATATATTTTATAATTGGGGGTAGCAGCAGGATGGGTGTGCAGGTGAGGACAATGTGGGTCGGATGCCTGGAAAAGTGAGGAGCCAAAGATGTCTGTGTTGCAAACTTTAAAGAGACAAGTCACAGCTGGAAGAAGTGGTCATGGCGGTGCAAAGGGAAGAGAAGGGAAATGTGACCGATTAGTCAGAGACGTCACCTGTAAGTCACAAAATGTTAATGACCTGTATTCACCTAAGTGATAGAGGATAAATACCTGAGTGATGGGGGTCTGTCTGCTGAGACCCCCACTGAGCCAGAGAATTGGGTTTTTTCCCCCCACTGGGTTGGAATTCAGCCTGACTGCAGCCAGGCTGAATATAGGCGTGTGGCTTGGTGGATGGACGAACCCGCGTGGCTCTTATTCACTTTAATGGGAGTGCCAAAGATAGCCAAAGTCCAGTACTCAGCTATCTGCAGCGCTCCTATTATAGAGAATGGGGGCCACGTGGGCTCGTCCATCCACCAAGCAGAAGATGTGGGAACTTACTTTCATTGTTAATGCCGTGTTGTTGATCTGATACTGAAGTGATGCAGTAAGAAGAATTCTTAAAAACTGTTTTATAACTTTGTGTATTGAGTATATTGTGCGATGATAACAGCGTGTGAAGACAGTAGCATGGAAACGCATTTTTTTTTTTTTTGGGGGGGGGGCGTCTTTCTATAGTCCGCCTCAGGCATCAAAGAGGCTAGGTTCACCATTGCCTGTAAGGCAAAGGTACATGATATGGTGCTGTGAAGGGGGAAAATGATGCAGAAGGGGCAGAGAGAGCAATGGTGCTTTGAGAGTTAATGTGGTTGTAATACTATGGGGATGTGTTGTTGGGAGGAGGGGAAGAAAATTGGTGCTGTATGGGCACGGGGATATCCAGTGCTGCATTAGGGAAGGGGGAAATTTATTTCTGCTGGGGAGATGAGGAGATAGTTGATGCTGGTGGGAGTGCTTGGAAAAGTGAGGAAAGGCTTATAACCTTGGCAATGCAAAGCTGAGACCTGTAGCAGTTCCAGCAGGTATGCCACAGCAAAAACCACCAAATTTTGGGTGTTTTCTTACTCCAGCAGTTTTTAGTGGAACACACTACAGCCATGTGAGTGGCACCACCAAGGGGCCTACTGAGGCTTTGTTGCCTAAGGGTTCACACAAACCTGGAACCGTCCCCGAGGAGTGAAGTCTACAAAATGGGGTCACTTCTTCAAAAAGTCCATTTTACTGTCTCCTCCTGGACTCTACAAAGTTAGTATGCAGTCCAAAAAACAGTTCTCCTAAATCTACAATCCAAAATTTAAAAAGCAAAGTGCTCCTTCCCTTCTGAGCCCTGCTGTTTTCCTTAACAGCAGTTTACACAAACATATGCAACTTTTTTGTACCCGGGATAACTCGCTTTAAAGTTTTAGGAGTGTGTTGACACAAAGTGTGCAAAACATATTGGGCATGGTAATGAAATGGCATATTCCTTTACAAATTTCACTTTTCACATACAGTAAATGTTTGGGAAGCACTTTTGGGCTCAAAATGATCACTATATCCCTTGGCAAATCCCTTGAGCAGTGTAATTTATACAATAGGGTCATATTTCGAGGGTCAATCTTTTTATTTATATCTCAGAGACTCTACAATTGCCTGTGCATGGTGCTCTTTCACTTCTGAGCTCTGTTTCCAGGCAGAGGATTAGGGCCGCGTGTAGGGTGTTTCCAAAATCATGAAACAAATCATAATAACTGGAGAGCTGACTTTTCACAGTGCAAAAAAGCTGGGCATGACATACTGGACTGAAATAGCATATATCTGGGAAAACTTCAACTTTCATTTTGCACCATCCGCTGATTTTTTTTTTTCTTGGAAAGCATTGGTGGGGTAAAAATGATCACTATTCCTGTTAATAAATATTTGAGGGGTGCAGTTTCCAAAATGTGGTCTCCTGTGTGGTATTCCTCACTGCATCGGTACCTTAGAGATCTGCAAATGCGACATGACACCTGAAAATGATTCTGTCTTCCAAAAGCTTAATGGCACTCTTCGCTTTCTGTAGCCTGCTGTTTGCCCAAACAGCAGTTTTCATTCAAATGTGAGATATTTCCATACTTGGCTGAAATTGCATAAGAAATTGAGGAGCACATTTTCTCCTTTAACCCCTTATGAAAATAAAATAAAAATTGGGACTAAAGTGACATTTTATTATAACATTGTAATTTTTCATTTTCACAGTCCAGTATTAATAAATTCCCTGAAACACATGTGGTGTTAAAATTCTCACTATGTGTGTATTTTTGGACTAAATGAACGTATTATTGAAAAAAAAAAAATGAAATGTCTAAATTTCACATCTATTTCAGTTCCTGTACCACAGTTAAAGAGGATCTGTCACCAAGTACAAAAAAGTACTAAATGCCATACAGCACGTGATTGTTGTTGCGCTCTTGATCAATTTGGCGTTTTTATCTTCAAAATCCCTCCATCTGTTCAAAATGGAAGATTATATATAAATTAGCTGTTATTCACCAAGTAGACTCATTTATATATGATTTTCAGGGGCCATATCTTTTGAATGGGTAGACAGATTTTAAAAATAAAAACCCCAAATTAATCAGGGGCACAGCAGCGATACTATTTTGTACGTGGTGACAGATCCTCTTTAATGGGTTAACAAACTCCCCAAATGATATTTTGAATTTTATGTGGAGTTCAGTTTTGGAAATGGGGTGAATTATGGGGATTTTCTAATACATAGTCTTTTAAAATCCAGTTCAGATCTGAAGTTTTCCCTACACTCCTTTATCTTGTGGTCCACATTTCTAGACATATCAAAGCAAGACGACAGGTAAGGAAGGACACGTATTCAAGAACCTTAGGTTACTATTCCTCAGCATAACAAAAACATTTGATCTCTAGTAAACTTAAGTACAAGAGTCATTGTTACAAGAGTTGTAATAGAAGAGCATAGACATATACTGCTTTTCAAAGTCCAATTTAGAAGCTTGTGGATACTCCCTAGCATTTCCTCTGCAGAATATATTCTATGTTCTATCAAAAGCACAAGCTATGTTCTTGGGAAGAAATTCTGTGTTTGTGTCCCCTTGATAATACTTGTTCCTATATTCTGACAGCTCAGGGTTATCGAATAAACTTCTTTAATTTTCTTACCTAGGCTTGAAAAATGAAAGTTGCATTGTAATGGTTGTTCTAAAACTCAGTGACCCTATGATAACTTACCTTAGCTGCCAGAGAAACAGGAAGAGTTGTCACTGGGACACAGACACAAAAGTTGTTCCCATAGGAAACCTGTAATGTGAATTGTGGTAACATAAGACATAATGTAATTAATTTTCATCACATTTTTAATTTCAAAGGTATTTATTGAAATAAAACAGAGAAACAGAATACAAAACAAGTATCCAGAAAATGACAATGTCAGTACAAATAGGCTAAACATGGCAGGTAGGAGAGGAGAAAAATAAGCGGATAATGAGGTGAAACCTACCACTAGAGTAAGAAAAGAACAAGGTTAGAAGGGCACAAAAAACAACATTGAACCCAGTAGGGAAGAGGTAATAACAAGTACCACCATATTGTAACTATAAGAAAGTGGGTGGGAATAGAGACATGTCTAAGGGAGGTGGGCATGAGGGCAGAAAAACCAGATATGGACTGTAGTGCCTAGGGCTTCACAACCTTTGAAACAGAGTGGTGAGACCGCAGGATAAAAGCTATGGAGGTGATGGGGGACCAAGTATGTCCTATGAAGAATTTTCAAAGAAGGTTCCATAAGGGTGACCTGTCAACTGCCTTTACTAATAGCTGTGCAGCAGTCATTCCACTGATCTGGAGTAAGGAGAGAATCAAGGTCCCGTTCCCAGGTTGCCATAAAGTATAATTTGGAGTCAGAGGGTGGGGCGTTCAGTAAACAATATATAAATGAAAGAGAGCCTCTATCAGCCGTTCTATACAGGCAGAGTCTCTCGAAAATAGTGAGGGAGATTTCTGTGAAGTGAAAGACCTGTGCTGTACTATAAGTCTCTGAGAGAGGTGGGGTATATGTGTTGATAAAGTATTCTCTGGTGAAGACCCGCTGGTCACACAGGAAATCAGTGAGATAGCGAAACCGAGTGTGTCTTCACCAGTCAAACATCTCAAGAGGGGATTGAGGAATAAGGGTATTAGCGGTGAAATTGGACTCTGCAGCCGGTAGGGAAAACGGACCCTCCACCACAGTAGTAACATATAGTCAGTCACTTTAGCATACAGTACAGACCAAAAGTTTGGACACACCTTCTCATTCCAAGAGTTTTCTGTATTTTCATGACTATAAAAATTGTAGATTCACACTGAAGGCATCAAAACTATGAATTAACACATGTGGAATTATATACTTAACAAAAAAGTGTGAAACAACTGAAAATATGTCTTATATTCTAGCTTCTTAAAAGTAGACACCTTTTGCTTTGATTACTGCTTTGCACACTCTTGGCATTCTCTTGATGAGCCTCAAGAGGTAGTCATCTGAAATGGTTTTCACTTTACAGGTGTGCCCTGTCAGGTTTAATAAGTGGGATTTCTTGCCTTATAAATGGGGTAGGGACCATCAGTTGTGTTGTTCAGAAGTCAGGTGGATACACAGCTGATAGTCCTACTGAATGGAGTGTTAGAATTTGTATTATGGCAAGAAAAAAGCAGCTAAGTAAAGAAAAATGAGTGGCCATCATTACTTTAAGAAATGAAGGTCAGTCAGTCCGAAAAATTGGGAAAACTTTGAAAGTGTCCCCAAGTGCAGTGGCCAAAACCATCAAGCGCTACAAAGAAACTGGCTCACATGAGGACCGCCCCAGGAAAGGAAGACCAAGAGTCACCTCTGCTGCAGAGGATAAGTTCATCCGAGTCACCAGCCTCAGAAATCGCAGGTTAACAGCAGCTCAGATTAGAGACCAGGTCAATGCCACACAGAGTTCTAGCAGCAGACACATCTCTACAACAACTGTTAAGAGGAGACTGTGTGCAGCAGGCCTTCATGGTAAAATAGCTGCTAAGAAACCACTGCTAAGGACAGGCAACAAGCAGAAGAGACTTGTTTGGGCTAAAGAACACAAGGAATGAACATTAGACCTGTGGAAATCTGTGCTTTGGTCTGATGAGTCCAAATTTGAGATCTTTGGTTCCAACCACCGTGTCTTTGTGCAACGCAGAAAAGGTGAACGAATGGACTCTACATGCCTGGTTCCCACCCTGAAGCATGGAGGAAGAGGTGTGATTGTGTGGGGGTGCTTTGCTGGTGACACTGTTGGGGATTTATTCAAAATAGGAAGGAATACTGAACCAGCATGGTTACCACAGCATCTTGCAGCGGCATGCTATTCCATCTGGTTTGCGTTTAGTTAGACCATCATTTATTTTTCAACAGGACAATGACCCCAAACACATCTCCAGACTGTGTAAGGGCTATTTGACCAAGAAGGAGAGTGATGGGGTGCTACGCCAGATGACCTGGCCTCCACAGTCACCAGACCTGAACCCAATCGAGATGGTTTGGGGTGAGCTGGACCACAGAGTGAAGGCAAAAGGGCTAACAAGTGCTAAGCATCTCTGGGAACTCCTTCAAGACTATTGGAAGACCATTTCAGGTGACTACCTCTTGAAGGTCATCAAGAGAATGCCAAGAGTGTGCAAAGCAGTAATCAAAGCAAAAGGTGGCTACTTTGAAGAACCTAGAATATAAGACATATTTTCAGTTGTTTCACACTTTTTTGTTAAATATATAATTCCACATGTGTAATTCATAGTTTTGATGCCTTCAGTGTGAATCTACAATTTTTATAGTCATGAAAATACAGAAAACTCTTGGAATGAGAAGGTATGTCCAAACTTTTGGTCTGTACTGTATATTGGAAGGGTACATGAAGCAGATTTTGGGGTCCACAACAAGGCTTGTAGGGAGGTTGGGGCTACCAGTGTCAATTCTACCGTGAACCATTGCGGGCAGTCAAGGTGTCTATAAATGCTCAGTTGGGAGAGCCTAGCAGCAATATAATACTTATAAAAATGAGGGACCGACAGGCCACCAGATCTCTTATGGAGGTACATGATGTGCCGTTATATGCACATATAAAATGAAAGACCTCCTTCTGGAGGGTAGCTAAGGAAGCGGAGGTCACTGGGATTGGAATGGTGAGAAAATAATATAGAATGCAGGGTAAGGAGACTATTTTAACCTAATTAATGTACCAATCCTGGAAAGGGCGGGGCAATGCCATGCAAGAAGGTCTTTCAAAAGTTTTGGAATCAGAGTAGCATAGTTCCATTTAAAATGAGCGTCTAGGGAGTTGCAAAGGTTAATGCCTAGGTATGGTAAGTATTTATCTCTAGTCTGAAAGTCGAAGTTTAAGGCAATCAACTTAGCAGTAGCCACGGGGACATTACAGTGTAGTATTTCGATGTATTAGACATATTGAGTGTAAGGCCTAACAGTTGCCCAAACGGGATAAAGTGTTAATTAAATTTTGAGGGAGATCAGAGGGTTTGTGATAGTCAGCAGCATGTCATCCGCAAAGGGGTTAGCCTTATATTCCCGATATCCTATCTGAACCCCTGTAATATCAGGGTGAGAGCGGATAGCAATGGCCAGTGGTTCAATTGCGAGGGCAAACAAAGTGGGAGAACGGAGCAACCCTGGTGGGTGCTACGACGAATATGAATAGGTGTCAGGGAGTCTGTGGGGAATTTCAAATAGGCAACAGAATCACAGTAGAGGACACGCAAAGCCCTCTGAAAGTGACTAGTGATGCCCATAGATTTCAGGACATGGGCAAGGTATGTCCAGGACAAACTGTCAAAGGCCTTCTCAATATCCAAGGCTAGTAGAGAAATGGGTTTACAATGACAGTCGGCCCAATGGACAATATTACAGAGTTTCCTAACGTTATTGGATGTCTGTCTGCCAGGAATAAACCCTACCTGGTCATAGTGTATGAGGGATGGTAGAAGGCTATTTAAACGGGCTGCAAGGATAGAAGAGAATAGTTTGATATCTCAGTTTAGGTGTGAGATGGGTCTATAGTTGGAAGGGGTGGTAGGGTTCTTCCAAGGCTTGGGGATAACCGTAATGGACACACTGAGCATGTCTTGGGGGAATTTACCACCTTGCAGGATATGGTTGAACATCTGAAGGAGGTGGAGTGAAAGGATAATTCTGAATTTTTCTTCACATTTTTAAAAGCATCTAATGATTTTGAGAACTTCTTATAGTTCTACTTAAATTCAAATCTATGATATAAGTGCACTATTAGAATTTATAGAGCATCGGAAGTAGTAACTAGCAATCTGTGGCTTCATTGAGCACAGTGATTAAGATGGTCATTGTTTCATGTAGCTTTGCTCTTCACTAGAATGTATATCATCAGCACCCATTAGTCAGTGGAATAATGACATCAACTCATTTATGGTCAGTTGTACAGCATAGTCAGTGTACAAATAAAACATTTGATGAGGCTTTCCAGCCAGAGGATTTGAGTGCAATACCATGTCTCAAGTGATATGCCAGAAAACTGACGTAGATGTGTTGATGCATTCCCCCCAGTATGCCTCTCAGAAGATGGTGATGCAAAAATAATTGATTTTTTTTCCCCACAGAATGTTTTTTCCTGCAAAGACAATGTAAAAAAAACAAACAAAATTAGTTATTGCCATAATCATATTGATCCATAGAATAAAGGTAACATGTTGCTTATACTATACGATGAATAGCAAAAAATTTTGAATGTTAAAAAGCAATGCCAGATTTTTTTTTAACCACCCCAGCAATTGTTAATAAAATATGGTCATTAAGATAAAGGCCCAAACATCAGTTTATCTATGACATACCCAGAATAACTCACATAACAGTGTAATATACAGTATGCAGGCAAAAACTTCTGTTTGGGCACACAGCAGAACAAAGCTATTACGTTTTTCTTTAAAACAGTCAATTGTTACTTTGCACCATCCATTGTGTATCACTAGGCCCCTTGAGAAATTCCTGGAGGGGGGCAGTTTAGAAAATGGGGTCATATCTTGGAGTTTAATTTTTGAAATTACATCTCAGAGCCTCTGCAATTGCTCCTCAATGCAGTGTAAATAACCAAATTAAGCTGTAAATGTTCCTGGTACTGTTTCACCTCTGACTCCTGTTGTATTTTTAGACAAAAGATTAGGGTCACATGTAAGATGTTTCAAAGATCCGGAAACGCAGCATGATATGGGCATTAAAGTGGCATATTTCTGGAAAAAATTCCATTTTCATTGTGCACCATCCGCTGTGCATTACATTTTGGAAAGCTTTTCTATGGTCAACAAGACCACTAGACTCATTGATCAATGGGTGTAGTTTTCACAATGGAGTCACTACCTAGTACTTTTCACTGCACTGGTACCTGAGAGGCTCTGCAAATGTGTCAAGGATTACAGCAAAATCTGTCCTCCAATAGTCTACTGGATCACTTTATCTTCTGCCCCCTGCCATGTGGCCAAACATCAGTTGTCATCCAGATATTTCCTTAATAAGGGGAAATTGTATAATAAATTGTAGGGTGCATTTTCTCTGTGAGCACAATGTGAAAGTGAAACATTTGTGGCTAAACCGATAGTTGCAAAATACTGTAGTCTCTAATTTTCACAGCCCAGGCTAAATACATTCTATGAAACAGTTGTGGGGTCAACATGTTCACGATAGCCCTTGATAAGTTTCTTGATTGGTATAGTTTCCATAATGGGTTTACTTTTTTTGGGGGGTTCCCATTTACAGCCAAACTGTCTAATCTAAACTCCAAAAGCCAACTAGAACACCTTCCCTTCTGAGTCTTGTTTTGTACCCATACAGAAGTTTATAACAAAATATGGAGCATTTCTGTATACCAGAGAAATTTTGGTGTGCTTTTTCTCCTAACTCTTGTAAAAATGCTAAATTGGGGACAAAAGCATTGGTTTATTAGGAAAAATTTAATTTTTCATTTTCATGTTCCAGTGTTAATACTTTCTGTTTAAAACCTGTGGGGTCAAAGGTATAGTTTCTAAAATGGGGTAATGTAATGGTTGTTTTTCACAAACTTATTAGCCTGTATGATGTCAAGAGGAATTATATTCCTTGATTGCCCTACTATAGGTTAAAGATGAGTGGAGGTATAATATGGCAATGTACATGAGTTCAGTCTTTTCCCATAACTGTTTCCCTATAAGTACCATATTTTTCGGACTATAAGATGCACTTTTTTTTCCCCAAAATTTGGGAGGAAAATGGGGGGGTGTCTTATAGTCCGAATGGGGGGGGGGGGGGCAGAGGAGTGGGGTCATGGCATCACCCCACTCCTGTCGTCGCCGGCTTTCTGCAGCGGGGCTTCCTGCAACAGTGGGGTGATGCTGCAGGCCCTGGGTGATGGTGTGAATCCATCCTGACATCTATCGTGCTATTATGGCGGATGCCGGGTCTGTAAAGATAATGGCGGCCACTCTGCTGCAGAGCGGTCGCCATAGCTACCGAGTCTCCACTGTAATGTACTGCGGAGACCCAGAGATAATGCCCGCGATCAGAGTCTATGACCAGCCTCAATAGTAGTGTACAGAATCTCTAATAGACTGCAATACATTTGTATTGCAGTCTATGGGACTTGCAATCAAAGGGCTAATAGAATAGTGAAAAAAAAAGTTTTACAAAAATATAAAAATAAAAAACTAAAATGCCTGGTCTACAAACTTCTAAAAATATTTTTCCCATAGGGTGAACGTCGTAGTGGGAAAAAAAAAAAAATCAAAAGTGCCAAACTGCCTTTTTTTTCGCCGTTTCGCCTCTGATTTGAATAAAACGTGATCAAAGCAATAGACATTCCATTCCCCAAAATGATATAACTAAAAAGACACCTGATCCCGCAAAAAAAAGATGCCCTATGCATCCCCGTACAGCTGCAGAGCCACCTGTCAATGTGGCCTTGCAGCTGTTGCAAAAACACAACTCCCATATGTTATTAAATATTTTACCACATTTTTTGCTTCAAAATTTTTCCCTATTTTCCTCCTCTAAAACCTAGGTGCGTCTTATAGTCCGGTGTGTCTTATAGTCCAAAAACTATGGTATATGTTATATTGATAGCATATTGTTAAGGTACAAAGAAACAGATGCTGAAGAAGCATGGCATGGTCTGCGGACTTGGTTTGCCATTAGGAAAAAAGTGTATGCTAAAATTGCGTATATAAAAATCATCCACTAAGACCAACTGCCATAAAATGCTTTATCTGTACAATAATGCCAGAAAATTTCACAGCCAAAAGACATGGAATGTTTGCTGAGTAAAGAATTCATTAAGAATCACATGCTTTATGAGATAACCTAATCATTTAAGAAAATCAATAGGCATGATAAATCAATAGCTACTTTTTTATCTGGAGAACTGTGAAATTGAGTTTCAAAACCACTCTCAAGCAGATTGTAATAGCAGCAACTGGCAAGGTTTTTTTTCCCCCCTTAAATGATGCGTCCGACTCTTTTACATAATTGTAAGTATTTGTTTAAGACATTCCATCTTCACAAACAGACAGATTTACATTTGAAAAGCATGTATTTGTTCAAAGATGAAAGACAGATCTAATGGAGCATCTGTTTTGCATTCATTATAACTGTATTAATTTGTCTTCATAAATAACATTATGGATAATATCCAGCTTACGATGACCCATGCCTAATTTAGCCACCTTTGATTTATTCCCTAAGCGAGATGTTTTCAGCAAATAAACATCACAATAATCAAATGACTGAAGATCTGCACACCCAAGTCTTTAAGAAATTAGAATGGAAATGTTAATGTGAGATGCTGGACAACCATGTTCAATTACAACAACTACTAATAGCGTTCTTTGTTTCACTTGGCATAAAACTTGTTGAGATATAGTTGATCAGTGTGTTTCTTGGTTTCCAGTGTTTCAAGATACAGCAATATGTTTAAGACACATATGCAGTCAGGTCCATTTATCAATGTCAAATACAGTAGCTGTCCAAAGAATGAATATGGATAGAGGGAACATGACTCTGGTAACCATTACAATACTTTAGAGGGATGTTTACTAGCTTTCAAATGGTGGAGAACATCTGGAATCATTGGAGCCGTGTAAAGTTTTGTTTTGTGCTAGCCTTGTAAGGGCTTATATCAGTCATAGTTAAAATGGCATTGGTCTTGTTAGGCTGCACCTGGTCGGAAAATAGGATTTATAACAAAGATACAATTAGTTGAAAAAGATAATGGTTCTCAAACTCTTTGTGCTAACCTTCTATATAATAAAGATGGAGAGCTTGCACATATCTTCATCAGCATCTTTTCAGGTGACTACAGTTCAATAGCAGAAATTATTATGTACATCTGAAGTGTAGGGAGAACATTTCGAAGAAGAACTTTAAAGAACTTAAAGATCGAATATGATCATAAAAATACAAAGAAGTACATTATAAAATATGGTCAGAATCAGGGCTCAGAGAGGGGTGAGTGAGGAGTGATGAGAGCACAGGTGCCAGGGACACCAACAAGTCTTTATTCTTTGAACATGGTATTTCATTAAAGGACTAGGGCAGCAGACTAAATCCTTTGATCCGAAGTAAAAAAAAAAAAACAAGACGTGACTATGTACCGAGCATGCACCAAAAATATGCAACAGTTTATATTGTAAATATAGATCCAACAGTTTTTGTTTTATTGCTGTAATTTCTAGGATTTATAGAAAGAACAAAAACAGTTTCCCAGTTCTACCTTAACGTGCTCCATCCAGTAAATGTTTGCTTCTGAGGCATTAAAGGGAACATTGAAAGTGCAGTCTGATTTGCCAGCAGCATGTTATAGACCAGGGTGAACTGAGCATATTGATAGATTCAGTGTGAAAAGTCACTAACTGATTAAAATCCCTGCTCTTTCTATACTTTAGAGTCCAGTAGGCGGTCCTAACCTGTGAATGAGAGCAATCTCTGTGCATGCTCATACAGGGAAGGTTGTTACTAGTTACTAGTTTATCTCGACTAAACTATATACAGTGGGGAAAAAAATATTTAGTCAGCCACCAATTGTGCAACTTCTCCCACTTAAAAAGATGAGAGAGGCCTGTAATCGTCATCATAGGTAGACCTCAACTATGAGAGACAAAATGAGAAAACTGATCCAGAAAATCACATTGTCTGATTTTTTTAAGAATTTATTTGCTAATTATGGTGGAAAATAAGTATTTGGTCAATAACAAAAGTTCATCTCAATACTTTGTTATATATCCTTTGTTGGCAATGACAGAGGTCAAACGTTTTCTGTATGTCTTCACAAGGTTGGCACACACTGTTGCTGGTATGTTGGCCCATTCCTCCATGCAGATCTCTTCTAGAGCAGTGATGTTTTGGGGCTGTCACTGGGCAACACGAACTTTCAACTCCCTCCAAAGGCTTTCTATGGGGTTGAGATCTGGAGACTGGCTAGGCTACTCCAGGATCTTGAAATGCTTCTTACGAAGCCACTCCTTCGTTGCCCTGGCGGTGTGCTTGGAATCATTGTCATGCTGAAAGACTCAGCCACGTTTCATCTTCAATGCCCTTGCTGATGGAAGGAGGTTTACACTCAAAATCTCACGATACATGGCCCCATTCATTCTCTCATGTACACGGATCAGTCGTCCTGGTCCCTTTGCAGAGAAACAGCCCCAAAGCATGATGTTGCCACCCCCATGCTTCACAGTAAGTATGGTGTTATTTGGATGCAACTCAGCATTCACACTCCTCCAAACACGACGAGTTGTGTTTCTACCAAACAGTTCTACTTTGGTTTCATCTGACCATATGACATTCTCCCAATACTCTTCTGGAACATCCAAATGCTCTCTAGTAAACTTCAGACGGGCCTGGATATGTACTGGCTTAAGCAGGGGGACACGTCTGGCACTGCAGGATCTGAGTCCCTGGCGGCGTGTGTTACTGACGGTAGCCTTTGTTACGTTAGTCCCAGCTTTCTACAGGTCATTCACTAGGTCCTCCTGTGTGGTTCTGGGATTTTTGCTCACCGTTCTTGTGATCATATTGACCCTACGGGGTGAGATGTTGCGTGGAGCCCCTGATCGAGGGAGATTATCAGTGGTCTTGTATGTCTTCCATTTTCTAATTATTGCTCCCACAGTTGATTTCTTCACATCAAGCTGCTTGCCTATTGCAGATTCAGTCTTCCCAGCCTGGTGCAGGTCTACAATTTTGTTTCTGGTGTCCTTCCACAGCTCTTTGGTCTTCACCATAGTGGAGTTTGGAGTGTGACTGTTTGAGGTTGTGGACAGGTGTCTTTTATACTGATAACAATTTCAAACAGGTGCCATTACTACAGGTAATGAGTAGAGGACAGAGGAGCCTCTTAAAGAAGAAGTTACAGGTCTGTGAGAGCCAGAAATATTGCTTGTTTGTACGTTACCAAATACTTATTTCCCACCATAATTTGTAAATAAATTCTTAAAAAATCAGACAATGTGATTTTCTGGATTTGTTTTCTCATTTTGTCTCTCATAGTTGAGGTCTACCTAGGATGTCAATTACAGGCCTCTCTCATCATTTAAGTGGGAAAACTTGCACAATTGGTGGATGACTAAATACTTTTTTCCCCACTGTAACAATCTGCTCAGGACCTCCTGCTTCATAGCTATATAAAATGGCAATAGATAGACGGGATATCATTTTTATAGTGAGTGTTCTCTGTAAGTGCTCTGTAAACTTTGTATCCATTGCATTTAGTGTAAGGAAAAACTGGCTAAATGAATATGTGTAATGGTTTTGCTTTCCAAGTATTTTCTGAACTATAAATCATTATAAACAACTTTAATGTGCAATATTTTAAGATTGAAGTATGTGTGATACCACACTCAGGTCGTAAGGTGCCTGTGGTCTGGTTGTTAGCCAAAAGAATTCGGATAGAGGACAGTAGTTTATTGAATCATCAAATAACTGTACAAGTTACTGTGAGTAGGAGGGACTGAATTGTTTTGACGTTTCGGCCTAAACAGCCTTTATCAAAGTTGCTGTATGAAGCACATAAACATAAGAATGATATAGTGATTCACATGATGCAGAAGCAGTCAGTGATATACAATACATGGCACATAGTTCAGAGTAGGAGTTATATTAGTTGTTACAACTGAGTAAAGTGCAATGAAGTCACATTTCTTTAGCAAGAACAACTTTAGTTAGGTATACAACGTATATTATATGGGTATATGTTGATAGAACGAGAGCCAGTGGTGACATAGTATCACTTTATCCTCTATTCATTCCTCTGTCTGTCATAATTCCTCCCCCTCTGCTCCCAAGGCTGTTTAAGCCAAAACATCAAAGCAATTCAATTGCTCCTACTCACTGCTGTGCTGTGGTATTTCTCAACAATATTTTAATATTCACTTAAAATCAGGTTTAAGTGGTCACTAACATTCCAGACAACTTAGTCTTGTTAAAAAGAGCATAAGAATCTGGACCAAAACCAGTGGCGTAACTAGGAATGGCTGGGCTACAAGGCGAACATTTGACATGGGCTCCCCCCCCGAACCCCTGCCCCCAACCGCCCCCCCCGGACTGCCCCCTCCAACCCCCCCCCCAAAAAAACGCATTCCTGCGCAGTCTATTATGTGCCATAATGGCTCCTTCACACAGTATTATGCCCCATAGTGGCCCCTGCACACAGTATTATGCCCCATAGTGGCCCCTGCACACAGTATTATGCCCCATAGTGACCACCCATGAACAATTATTGTACCTGTTCCTCGCTCCGGTCCACTCCCTGCTACTCCGGCCTTCTTCAATGTGGGACCAGGCCGGCGTCACGTGATGCGGACCGGCGTCACAACGCAAAATGACGTCAACTGACGTCTGGGACATCACCAAACAGGCCTGAAGCCTGGAGAAGCGAGGGAGACGTAAGTACATTGTTTTTTATGTTCCCTCATCTCCCCTGGGCCTTCGATTATTATACTCCGGGGTCTGAAAAGACCCCGGAGTATAATGATAGCAGTGATTGTGGGGTTCGGCCCATTATCTGCTGGGGTTACTTCAGCAGGTAACGGCCTATTAAAAAAAAAAAAAAAGCATAATGTCCCGGGCCCTGTGGCAGCCGCTACTGCTGCTACCCGGGTAGTTATGCCCCTGACCAAAACATAATGCACTTTATTTTAAATAGTTGCTGTTTTCTGTCAGATAAATTTCTCTATTCTGCCTCTAGGTGTCTTTTCCTTTATAATTTTATGTTAACTCTCTTTTGCTATGGAAGGTATATCTTTAAAATGGAAGAGGGAACACAGGAATTGGAGAAGGCTGGATAAGTCTCTCATCACAACCTCTGCACAAAACTTTGCTGTTCACTGCTTAGAGAGGAGGGCAGTTTGTCACAACTCACAGTGAAATTAAGGAGGGCCTGTCTACTTCTGACTAACTTCTTGTGTTGCTTGCTGATGAAATATTAGTCATAGACAGCAAGCACAATTTTAAATCAGCAAAGGCCATTTTCCCTGAACCTCAACACTCCCAGCCATCTATTTTGCTGGGAATGTCAACACAACACATTCCCATTCTCCTATGGGGCTTTGTTGAGGTTTCCTGCACAAGGAGTGGTTGGGTAACTCTGTGCAATAAAATGAGGAAGATACATGTGTTTCTTCATTCTTCAGATCAGCTGGGATCCCAGTGGACCACCACTAATCATTGCATATACTAGCTACAGTATATTTTTAGATGACAATGCTTTTTAAAGTTTTCTGGACTTTTCTGATTAAAACATAGTTTTTTTGCTCAATTGTTAATAAAGTTGTGAAGCTAATAAAAGTGAATGTTAGATTAACTTTCAAACTTTCCCCAACTTATTTATTACAATCAATGTTTATTAATAATTAATCAATCGATCATCATTTTAATTTCATTTACATGAAAGAAATCTGTGAATGGTGTAAAAAGTGTTAATAGAATGAATGGTTTAAGTCTGCAGAATCAATCTTAAATTCTGTTTACATTCCCGTCAGCCTCTAAGTGCAATTAAATACGAGAATCATATTCAGTGCGGTTGATATCAGCATCGAGCTCTCAGAGAGGATCTATAATGACTGCATATAGGAAATGTGTATTTAATTATTTACAACCTTGGTATTGTTCTTCTGTTATTCTGCTTCTATGTCTTGGGGAACACAGATTTGTTTTAATGAGATGAATATTAAAACGTAGTTTATCTACACTGTCACAAGCGTCTTTTATTCTTATTCTTTATTCTTTCGTCCAGTAAAAAGATAAGTCTGGTTAATCCCAGCGCTGAGTTCATCATTAGGAAAAGAAAAAAAAAGTTGCATTATTTGCAGTGTTACAGGTTTTTGCTACCTTGTTCTCACACAGACAAATGTATGAATATTTCATGTGAGTATTTAATAAACTCTCTCTGCTGCAAAAGTACTGTAGTGCAAATGTAGAATTTCCTCTGCTCATGTTACTTATGAATTTTGGAGACTTATAAAATAAAAAATGTTATAAATCAGTTCTTTATAAAGAAACTCTGTGTACAATTATCATCTGAATGATATATTTTGGAATACATGAACTATGGCCTAACTGATTTCCCATAAGGAGGTGGTCTCAACAGGGAATTGCTCAACAGTGCAGAAAGCATTTTAAAGGGAACCTGTCAGGTGTTTTTTCCACCCTAAACTAACCCACAGCATCAAGTAATAACCTTTTATATGGTGCCTTTCACTAAGATATCTGTTGCTGCACAGTCAAGTTGTAAGCTTTCAAAACCTTAGATTGGCATATTGAATATCTAGTGACAGGTGCGGGGGGCAGCTTAACTTAGTCAAGAAGTCATCTTACTAAATCACATTCTGAGTGACTGACATGTCCTTCACATCAGACATCAGCCTGATATCCTACCTAACGCTCAACCTCACAGGGTGTGATTTAGCATGATGACTGTGTTGAAGCTGCTCCCTCCTTCCATGACTAGTTAATATAAATTTGCACATAGTAGTCTAAAATTTTAAAAGCTTATGACTTGACTTTTCAGCAACAGAAATCTTAGTGAGGTGCAGAGGCGGAACTTGAAGCAACCGGGCCCCAATCCAAAATATGTAATGGGACCCCCAGTTGCCACATTCCGATGAGCACCTTCAGAAAGGTCATTACTTGATGCTGTCACATGCTGGGTCAGTTTAGAGTGGAATAAACACCTGACAGGTTATTTTTAAGAGGAAGAGTGAAGTAATCAGGCGATACCTTTTAGAGGCTAACTGAGTATATTTGATAAGTAAGCTTTCGGGAGTATTAACTCCCTTCATCAGACATGGTGTTATACAAGAAACAGAAAATTCACAGATTTTTTATACCCTAAAGACATGGACCTTCAAGGAATCTTAGAATCCTTAAAAAAACAAACTGCAATATAAGTAGAGAAGTTATTTACAACAGGTCAAAAAATAAACAATCTGTGGGGCGTGACGGAGAGATTACTAATTCTTGCTATATGTTTGCTGTCACGTGGTGATTTGTGACCCTCACAGTTCATACATAGTGTGACATAAAACTGGCATGAATATTAAGTCCAAAATGCAGAGTTTGAAATTTTGCATTATCTTATATTCCCATTCTTTCCTCTCCCTCTGCGTCTTAAAATGTTCCCTTAAAACCACAACCCACAAATCTTCAATAGAGTGGTCTTCTCTGGAGAAATGTGCGGCCACTGGGAGATCTGTTCTGCTGTTATTAATGGTGGATCTGTGTAAGTTCATGCGCTGACTAAGTCTCTGCCCTCTTTCCCCCACATAGAGTCCTGTGGTGGGACATTTCACACACATTATGAGATCCACCACATTGGAAGACCTGAAGGAAAATGTCCCCTTAATTCTGTGAACCTGTTGTGACTGTGGGATAGGTACACTGTCAGCGGTGTGGATGTGCTTGCAGGTCTTGCACCTGTTTTGCAGGCAAGGTGAGGTGCCATTTTCAGTTGGGGCCTTCAGGGCACTCTGGACAATAATACGCCGTAGGTTTGGTGATTGCCAAAAGGAAAGGAGAGGGGGGACTGGAAATATATCTTTGAGTCTGTTGTCTCTATGTAGCACAGGTTGGAACTCCTTGGCAATCCTTCATAGGATCTCCAGCTGTGGGTTGTAGGTGACAACTAGGGGCACTCAGGCTTCTTTTTGGGTCTCTTTATATGTGAGCAGACGGTCTCTGTTAATGGCTGCCGCTTTGTTTAATTGGTTGTCCGTCACTTTTGTTTTGTATCCCAATTGAAGAAATTTCGTCCTCAGATCCAGGAGGTGCTTGTCCAGGTCTGCTTTGCTGGAGCAAATACGATTGTATCATATAGCCTGACTGTAAATAATAGATAGTCTTGTGTGCTTGGGTTGGAAGCTGCCGTTCCTCAGGTAGGCCGTTCTGTCTGTGAGTTTGTGGTATATCGATGTGAGTAGCCGGTGGTCTTTGATGTATATTGTGGTATCTAGAAAGTGGATTTCACTCTCTAAATAGCTAAGTTTAAGGTTGATGGTAGGATGAAAGTCATTGAAGTCTTTATGGAATTGAAGTAGGGCCTCCTCACCTGCAGTCCAGATGACAAGGATATCATCGATATAACGAAGGTAAATCATAGTTTAGTGGTGCATGTTGAAAAATATGTTCCTTCCAGTTCTGCCATAAAGAGATTTGCATACTGGGGTGCACATCTGGTCCCCATTGAAATTCCCATTTGCTGTACATATAGATCCTCTCCAAAGGTAAAATAGTTGTGGCTAAGGATGAATTGTATCAGATGCTTTACTGGTTCTGTTGGGAGGTTTTTTTTTTTCCAGATGTACCCGACATGCTGCAACTCCATCCTTGTGGGGAATATTGGTATACAGGGATTCCAAATCTATGGTGGACAAAATGGTACCCTCAGTTAGTGGGCCCAGGGCATTCAGTTTGTTAAGAAGGTCAGTGGTGTCCTGCATATAGCTTGGAGTATCTCTGACAAGGGGTTTTAGGAGGTTTTCCACCCAACCTGAGATGTTTTCTGTCAGTGTTCCGATGCCAGAAATGATAGGCCTCCCAGGGTTGCCATCTTTGTGTATCTTTGGCAGCATATATAAGCAGCCCGGCCTGGGATCCTCTGGTATAAGCTCTTTTACCTGCTTCTGGACCTGGATTGGAAACTTCTTGATCATAGTTGTTTCATGTAGGCCTCTGTGGGATCACTTCCAAGTTTGGAGTAATGGATGGGATTTGACAGTTGCCTGTTTGCTTCCTGGATATAGTATGAGGTATTCATTATGACTATTGCACCCCCTTTGTCAGCAGGTTTGATTATAATATCCTGATTTTCTCTCAGTGAAGCAATAGCCTTCTGTTCCTGCAGGGTTAGGTTATGAGCCTGTTTCTTTTGTTTCTCCAGGATTTCTGATTTTACTTTGCTTCTGAAACAGTCAATATATTTATCCAGTGCTGCGTTAGTTTCAGGGCGTGGGGTCCAGGTCGATTTTTTGGTAGGATTCCTTATGGGCTGTTCTATCTTAGAGGGATTGAGAATTTTTGGGTATGCAAGTTCAAAAAATAATGCAAACAATAGAAAATGTATATTGTATGGTACTGATGTATAGATGCACATAAATTAGACCAATTTTATGGGAACTACATGCAATGACATTGTAGATAGTGAAGATAAGTGTAAAGTGTGAAATAATATGTAATCTGGTCAGTTTAGTATCTTTACAACCAAAACAATCTATGTAATATTGGTTGATGGAGTTTTCCCTTAATTAAAATGTATCCCCTAAACATGTGTGCTTGGTGGGGTTCCAACCACTGTGATAAGAGTGACATATGCACCGATGCGTTATTCAAAGTCTATAGGACTACCCAAGATAGCTGAATGTAGTGTTTGACCATCCCCAGCAATCCCTTGCAGAGTATAAATGGAATGGCAATGTATTTGTTCAGCCACCAGAAAATGGGCTACAAGGAATATGTTCTTGTGATCAGTGAGTGCCCTAAAGGTCAGCCCAGCACTTATCAGACATTTATCACTTCGCAGCCCTTTATGTTTCTTTGAAGAGGAACAGTCCTCTATTGGCTGTTTGGGAAATTTGAGGTTCTATGAAGATTTAGTGCCACTATTGTATAATGTGACATAATAGTTATAGCATTGATTGCTCCCCAGTCAGTGTTTAAGAAGCCACATGGGGCCCTGCATGTGAGTTCCTAGATGGTTGATATGCTAAATATTATTGTGTCCTAGTAACATCAAGGATTACATAATATTACTAAAATTAGCCTCAAAGCCATATCACTGATAATTAATTCTATGATAAGATCCATATGATTCATATTTTTAATACATTTTCCATGATTCATTGCCACCTGTAATCTTTGGAAATGGCTTAAAAACTAGATGAGCCCTTTCTGACCAATCAGCTGAGAATGATACACTAGTTTATATACAGACTAACTACGGCTCTGTATTCCATCCACTAGCTTAGTCATACTGGGAGATCAGCAGAGTCTCCAGAAAATTTTATGGAAATGGCTGTCACTAATACTTTACAACTTTTTATTATACATATCCAAATCTTTTGTGAGAGATTAAATTAGCATGGCATTGCACTTAGATGACCTTTTCCTTACACAACCTTGTTACTTCACCACCTGTAATACAGTCATTTATTTTCTTCTGGTGTATTCGATAAAGACAATATTGTAGATTTACATCAAAAGATCAATTTAAATCATCTCCTTAAGTATGACTTACAATAATATTTTATGTGCGTGCTCTGTGTTTTGTTTTACTAATATAATCATTGTTGTAACTCAGACATACTCTGAACTGAAACATGTGCAAAAGATTTATGGGTCATCATTGGAGTACTTCATTGAATGTTATAATATAATTTAGGAAGATACAGTGGTATTTATAAATTTACAGATCAAAAAGAGGAACTTAAAGTTATCTACACATTATTACTACAAATGATAAAACTGTAATAAACTATAACAGATACCACAAACTGAAGGTTAGAATACACGAACATGTATCTTGTACACAGCTGGCAGAAATGCAGATAAAATGTTTTCTGTCTGGAGTTTTGCAACGTTTTCTTGAGAGGTGATTTCGGTAGTTTAAGAGTATTTGAAATTGAAAGGGTTAATAGACGTTAGTGAGGTGGAGATTGGTTCAGAGCATTTTTTTTAATAAGAGAAGCATTCTGGATCTTGAACCTGGACACAAGAGCCCCTAAGGGTGTGAATTTTACGACAGATCTAATGTATGTGTATTGACAATTTAATGTATATAATTTATGAGGTGGGTTAGAATTTATTAAATGTTGTATCTAGTTCTGTCTGTTTGGTGTATAACATGCCCCTTAGGGAGTAGCTGAATAGCATTTACCCTCGCTCAGGGATAACTGTGGGCACTTGCTGTATATATACTAGCTATGGTTAAGAGCGCTTGAATGGCTTTAAAAATTTCAGCATTTTTCTGGATGCCCACCCCACTTTGTTTTTAATGTGATTCTTCAATAAAGCGTGGGTATTTTTACAAGATGACAGTGCTGGAGTTATACCTTTGTTACTACTTACCAGGTAACTGTCCTGATGACTCCTTACTCTCTGTGCATTGAGAGACAAATTTATGGAATGAATACATGTATTTTATGGGAGATGGTGAGCTGATCTATATATATATATATATTGCTTTGTCTATGTGACAACTCCCTAATATTGGAATCACTAAACAGCTTATAGGTTTCAAGTCAAATAAATCAAGTTTGCATTCCTGAATATGGGTTTAGGCTCCATGAAGACAGTCATTTTACAACTCAATGCATGGGCTGCATATCTAGGGAAGGAATTATTATTATTATTTATTTATTTATTTATATAGCACCATTAATTAATTAATGGTGCTTTGCATTTAAGGGTTTGCATACGGTACACAAAATATACAAAACAAATGTAATACTAACAGTGACCAAATGGCACAGTGGGATAGAGGACCCTGCCCGCAAGGGCTTACAATCTATGAGGGAAGAGGGATAGAGACAGAAGGTAGGGTTAAATCTTGGAGACGGTTGTGTTTAGAGCGGATAAGAACAGAGTGGAGTAGGAGGTCTTTGGAGCATCTTTGTAGTTTCAGGAGTGAGGAAGGAGTGGATTCGATGGATTTCTTGAGTTGGAGGCGGCAGGAGGTGTTGAGGGTTTGGATATGCAGCTTGAAGGATAGGTCAGAGTCTAAGGTTATCCCAAGGCAGCGTACCCGTGGGACTGGGGTAAATGTGGTTCCATCAATTGTGATAGATGGGTCAGGTAGAGGGGCCGTGCCAGGTGGGGCAAAGATAATGAACTCCATTTTTTCCATGTTGAGTTTGAGAAAGCAGGAGGAGAGAAAGGAGGCTACGGCTGCTAGACAATCTGGAACTCTGGACAACAGAGAGGTAATGCCTGGTCGAGAGAGATGTATTTGAGTGTCATCAGCATAGCAATGGTATTGAAAACCATGAGATTCTATGAGTTGGCCAAGGCCAAGGGTGTAGATGGAGAACAGGAGGGGACCTAGGACGGAGCCTTGGGGCACACCTACAGAAAGAGGGCATGGCGGGGAGGTGGTGTACGAGTGGCAGACACTGAATGTGCGGTTGGTGAGGTATGAGGAGATCCAGGAAAGGGCCAGATCTGAGATGCCAAGGGATGAGAGCATTTATAACAAGAGGGAGTGGTTGACTGTGTCAAAGGCAGAGGAGAGGTCGAGGAGGAGGAGAACAGAGTTGTGACGCTTGGCTTTGGCAGTTTGAAGGTCATTTGTGACTTTGGTTAGGGCAGTTTCTGTGGAGTGATGGGGTCTGAAGCCTGACTGTAGTCTGTCAAAGAGTACATTGGGCTAGAGATCGGAGGATAGTTCGGTGTGGACGTGTTGCTCAAGCAGTTTTGAGGCATATGGGAGCAGTGAGATTGGGCGATAGTTGGCTGGAGAGGACGGGTCGAGGGACGGTTTCTTAAGTATAGGTGTAGTGGTATCTTGTTTGAAGGCAGAGGGGAAGGATCCATTGGTTAGGGATAGGTTGAAGAGATGGGTTAGGGCCGGAGTAATGACTTCAGTGAGTTTGGGGTTGAGATGTGATTGGACCAGGTCGAGCACGCAGGAGGTGAGGTGGGATTTAGAGATTAGGGTGGAGAGCTTTTCATCAGTGATGGTGGAGAAACAGATTAAAGATGAAGAGCACAGGACAGTTGGGTGGGGTGGTTGTTGGGGGTGTAGGGTGAGACTGTCTCTGATGGTGTCAATTTTGCTTTTGAAATAAGACGCAAAGTCATCAGTTGAGATAAGTTATGTCGGAGGGGGCACAGGAGGACGGAGAAGGGAGTTGAAGGTAGTGAATAGCTGTTTGGGGTTGCGGGATAGGGCAGATATGAGTGTAGTGAGGTAGACCTGCTTTGTAGAGGTGAGTGCGTTCTTGAATATGAGTACTGCCTCTTTATACCTGATGAAGTCCTCCTGGGAGTGGCTTTTCTTCCAGAGGCGTTCTGCAGCCCATGATTCACATCTCAGTTTTTTAGTCAGGTCAGTGTGCCAGGGTTGCCTATTGACCGGTCGGGCTTTGGTGTTTGTGAAGGGGGCCACAGAGTCAAGGGCTGAAATAATGGTGATCTTATAGAAGGAAGCAGCGGCATCTGCGTCCTGGAGGGAGGATATGTCAACGAGCGGTTAAGGTTCCTGTGGGGGTGTGTTGGTTTAGGAGTTGGAGGGTCTATTACAGAGGAAAGGGCAGAGAATGTCAAAAGGTTGTGGTCAGAGAGCGTGGACGGAGAGTTAGAGAGGTTGACTAGAGAGCAGAGGCGGGTGAATATGAGGTCCAGCATGAGCTCCTTTGTGTGAGTGGCAGAGGAGGACCATTGAGAGAGACCAAAGGATTAATAGGGATTGTGTTAATGGGGATGTTGAAGTCACCCATGATGATGGTGGGGCTGTCAGTGGATAGGAAGTGAATTAGCCAGGTGGTGAAATGGTTGATGAAGGCAGTGGTAGGTCCTGGCGGTCGATATATGATGGCCAATTGGCAGTTGGAGGGCGAGTAAATGTGAACAGAGTGCACTTCAAAGGAGGGGAGGGTGAGAGCAGGTTGTCGTTGGATTGGGGCAAAGGAGCAATTGTTAGACAGGAGTATGCCTATGCCTCCACCAAGTTTATTGTTGGGGTGGGGAGTGTGCGAGAATTGCAGACCTCCATAGGAAAGGGCAACAGGGAAGGTAGTGTCTGAGAGTATTAGCCATGTTTCTGTGATACCGAGAAATTAAAATTCATGAGAAATGAAGAGGTTATGGATGTAGTCAAGTTTATTGCGTACGGATCGAGCGTTCCATAGTGCACTGGAGAGGGTGGGGGGAGGGGCAGGAGAGGGTGCGGAAGGGGCAGGAGTGGGTAAGATAGGTGTAAGATTTAGGGGGGTTCCGTGCGCTGATGCCGGTTGTGTGGAAATGTGGCATCCCAGAGCTGGCTATGGCTGGGCTGAGGGTGATCTCTGTGCATTGTATTATTTCCTGTTGCTTCATAGCCTGTGTGACATAGCAGGGGGTCCTGAGTCTCACACAACACAGCGCCACCTAGTGAGCCTCACACATGCATTACACCTCCCATAGGATTGAATAGTAACCAAATGTCCAATGGGAGGACATCGCCTGGGAAAAGGGGAGGAGTCAGCTGATCACTGGGTCCCCATGGTAACACCCCTTCAGGAAGGTCCTGCGTGTGAGGAGTTAGAAGTGTGGAGTGTTAGGAGGAGGAGGTGAGGAGATAAGTGTGATGTCCTGTGAAGAAAGCAGTGAGTTTAGTGTAGGAATCGCAAGTCCTAGACAGGCCCAGGAAGGTTGGAGAGCTGACATACTCCAGCTATTCAGAAGATCCTGTCCCCTGTCTGCCTAGCCATCGCCCTGAAGGAAGTCAAGCATCATTATCTTGTCAGCATGAGACTGTGGAGAGAACATTCTGGAACACGTGCTCCATAGCAAGTATCACAGGATCCAGGGGCCAAGGCCAGACCTGTGGAATATCCTGCCACCCTGAATATTGCACCTCGAAACTCTGAGCTATCAGGACCACATAACGTGAGTGGGGAATATTATGTACTAGTATCATGGTGGGCATCCTCCTATGGGCCAAATAGGAGCCCAGACGCACCTTAGGGCTGTAACACTGAAGTATAAGGGCTAGGAACACCTTTCATCAAGTCTACCCTGCACCCCAGGACTTTGCTGTGTCACCAGGCGTACCCCGTTGTTTTGTATTGAAGAAACTGTTTAAGCATTTGTGCCTCCACACCCATGGAAGTAAAAGTTCAACTTTACAACCGTTTCTGTGTCTGACTCTGCACCGACAACATCAGGGCGCCCCAAACACCACCAGTCGGCACAGTATAGGGGAAGCGCCCGGGGGAACAATCACCACCAACATTTGTGGAGCCCCCTCATCACCGGTACCAGTGGTGGTAACGTGGGACAGCACCAGCCCTGCGCCCTCGTGCCCAGAGATCGTGACAAGTCTGCGCTGTTTGCACCCCGCAATCCCAACTGCAGCGTTACCTTCCATCTGGTCACCGCAAGAAAAACTGGCGTCACGAACAGGATACGGGTGTGTGCCATTTTGAGAAAGTCGCCACGAAAAGTGCGCCAAATTGTCTCCAGAGCATCGGTCTTTATTGTGGACTTTGCTAAGATCAAGTTTATTCCCTGAGAGTGCTTGCCACAAAGAGGGGGAGCCCTAAACCCCTGAAGTAAGCCCTAAAGACTGTCCTCTCAGTGTGTTACAGCCCTGGAAGAGTTAAAACGCCCAGGACTTGTTTGCTGCGCCACATCGCTGTGTAAGAACGCCCACAAAGGGTTAACTGTACCTTGCAAAAGTGCGGGAGATTTTTAGCACTGCCCATGAGGCCAGGAGACCCATCTGCCGCCATCTTAGGAGAGCCCAGAATGCTGAGCGCAATGCTCCAGCGCACCCATACAAGAAAGTGAAAGGAGAACGTGCCAGCGCCATTTCTGACTCTCCGGTGCCGCATCACCGTCCCTGCTGTGCACCGCTGATCTCTGGTCCACGCTACAGTTGCTGTCAGTGAGTACTGTGCCTCCCTGTCCTTGTCTTCAGTCCTCCCACGGCCCCAGCGAGTGTTTTCCGTGTCCGTGGGGAGTGCCACCATTAAAGAGGGGGAGCACACCGTCAGCCTGCATCACAGTGACTCTGTTAATAGCTACAGCATTCTTAAAGGGACAGCATTCCAAGTTGTAGTCTCCATTCCCTGCCAGCAAGCAGTTGAGTTTTTTTAAAGAGACGGCGACCTAATTCCAGTCATACCTGCAAACAACATGACTGAGCAAAGTGACATTGTGCCATCTGTTTCTAGTGATCCAGCAGTGCCCATGGCGAGCAGCCTACCATTCTCCATGCCATTTTACCCTGGCGCACCATGGCTGCCGCGCTACAAAGGGGAGGTGCATACCCTCAGGGACTTTCGTGAGAAGATGCTGTCTCTCTTCCAGTTCTATCCTCTGAATACAGAACAGCAGATACAGATCCTGCTGGGCCAGCTTGAGGGTGCTGCAGCTAGGGAGGTCAAATCCTGGCCTGCCTCTGACAAAAGAACCCCTGGGCAAATTCTGGACAAACTCCATGTGAACTTTGACGTGCGATCTGTCTCCGAGGTAAAGATGCGCTTCTTTTCCAGACGACAACTACCTGGGTGAGACCCTGCGGGACTATGCTTTATCCCTCCAAGAGGCGTTCAGAGCTGTGGTGCAAGTGGATCCACGTGAAAATGTGGACTCTGATAAAATCTTGCTTGACCGCTTCATAGAAGGGGCGGGTACCACATTGCTCCAGAGTCAGTTGCGAATGCTTGCTGCACAACATCCCAGCATCACATTTGCTGACTTCAAGGCCCTTGCCATCCAGGTCTTGGGACAGGAGCAGCCCCAGCCGAGCCCAGTCATCTGTGCTCCCTCACCTGGACCCTCAACAAGCATCGCTCCAGTTGTCCTGTCACTACCTCTGGGTACCTCACCTGCTGCCCAAACTGCGCAGACTACACCAGCAGACTCCAGAGATGACCTTCTGGCCCGAGTGGATCA
The DNA here is from genome assembly GCA_947044405.1 of Leptodactylus fallax. Classification (NCBI taxonomy): domain Eukaryota; kingdom Metazoa; phylum Chordata; class Amphibia; order Anura; family Leptodactylidae; genus Leptodactylus; species Leptodactylus fallax. Next base: position 4,540,070 of record CAMRHE010000097.1, read on the forward strand.
TCTGACCCGTGCCATGGAACAGATCACCGTCCGTCTAGATCGTCTGACCCAGCCGTCTTCATCGTCCAGTGATCCTTTGCGAAGTCTCAACATCTCACCTGAGTCGCCGCCCAGACGTCCGTCTTCAGTGAAACCTCCGCAGAGTAAGAGGCCATACTGTAGCTATTGCCATAGATATGGCCACAGCAGGCCTCAGTGTTTCCAGTTAAACGGACCACCCCCGAGGCAGCGGGCCGCCCCTCGGGAGGAAAGAAGAAGGGCCCAGGTGAATCTTCAGTGCCATTGTCACGCTTCGTCTCAGCCTGCCCACACATCACAATCCGGGTGAACGGCGTCCCTCTGACAGCGTTGGTGGACACTGGATCTCAGGTAACAACCCTGCGCAAGCAGGTGTTCCTTGAACATTGGGACTTAGGTGTGTTGAATAGAACACCTGACACATGGATAAATCTGTGTGCCAGCAATGGACAGCCCATACCACAGCAGGGTTATTGGGAACCCACTATCCAGATTGGGGACTTGAAACTGCCTAGACAGGGTGTAATTGTCACTGATGTAGAGGATGATAGGTTTGCAGTTGTGATATTAGGCATGAATGTTTTACGCCATTGCTTTGCAGAAGTGTTGGATGCCTTGCATGCCTCTCTCCTTACAGCTTCTCCCAGTGACCAGCAGACCATTCAGCGGGCCATTCGTGTACTCAATGCCCAGCACAAGTTCGCCAACAAACAAGGTGAAATTGGTCGAGTCCGGATCCAAGATACCCGTCCAGTAACCCTACAGCCTGGAACAGAAACTATGGTGTGGTGCCGTGTCCGTCCGGGCATAGAAAATCAGGACTACGAGGCCTTGCTACAACCCATACAGGTAGATGGCCAACCACTTGTCATGGCTGCCCGCAGCCTTGTCACAGTTTCCAATGGACGTGTTCCTGTCCGCTTAGTCAACTTGGGCGATGCTCCCGTGAACCTCCACAAGTTCCACTCTGTGGCCCTGCTACACCGGTTAGCACCAGAAGACATTCTCTCTGGTGATTCTACCGCTACACAGCGTTCCACCCAAGCTGCTGAGAACATTCAGAATGGAGCCACAAAGTCCTGGTGGGATGAATTGAACGTGGGAGACGCCAATACCCCTATAGAGCATATCAATGGGGTTCGCAATGTGGCCAAGCGTTACCAGCAGGCATTCAGCAAACACCCATTGGACTTTGGTAAGACCACGACCATACAACATCGCATTCTGACTGGCGACCACCATCCAATCAAGGAGCGTCACCGTCCAATACCACCAGCGATGTACCAACCGGTGAAAAAGATGATCCAAGAGATGTGAGATGCTGATGTCATCCGGGAGAGTAACAGCCCCTGGGCAGCCCCGCTAGTCCTTGTCAAGAAGAAAGACGGAACCCTACGATTTTGTGTGGACTATCGTAAACTCAACAATGTCACGCACAAAGACGCATACCCATTGCCGCGGATTGAGGAATCTCTAACGGCTTTGGGATCAGCTACCTGTTTCTCGACCCTGGACTTAACCAGTGGATACTGGCAAGTCCCTATGGCGCCTGAAGATCGTGAAAAGACTGCGTTTACGACCCCGATGGGACTCTTTGAATTTAATAGTATGCCATTTGGGCTATGTAATGCCCCAGCCACATTCCAACGGCTTATGGAGAGGTGCCTCGGCCATGAGAATTTCCAGAGTGTGCTACTGTACCTGGACGATGTTATTGTATTCTCCCCGGACATACCAAGAACACCTTCGTCACCTGTCCGAGGTATTCAAGGTACTTATACAGCACGGCCTAAAGTTGAAGCCCTCCAAGTGCTACCTGTTGAAACCCCAAGTTCACTACCTTGGGCATGTCGTGAGCGCACAAGGCGTCCAACCTGATCCTGAAAAGATCACTGCAATCCAGAACTGGCGAAGACCAACTACCGTCAAAGAAGTCCGAAGCTTCCTTGGATTCGCAGGTTACTACTGGCGTTTCATACCACACTTCGCCCAAGTAGCCGAGCCTCTGAACGAGTTGTTGCGCGGTTGTCCCAGAGAAAACTACAACCGAAAGCTTCCGGTAGACTGGACAGCGCGTCAAGAGGAAGCCTTTCAAGCGCTTAAAGCACTTCTGACGCAACCACCAATTCTAGCCTATCCCGACTACAGTCAGCCATTCCGCTTGTACACAGATGCAAGTCACCAAGGTTTGGGTGCAGTGTTGTCCCAGGTTCAGGACAACAAAGAGCGAGTCATCGTCTACGCCAGCAGGAGTCTGAGAGGCGCGGAGAAGAACGACCAGAACTATAGTTCTTTCAAACTCGAACTTCTGGCGCTTGTCTGGGCCGTGACAGAGAAGTTTAAAGACTACCTGGCTGCCACACCCTTTACCGTGTACACAGATAACAATCCGTTGGCGCATCTGGACACTGCTCGACTGGGAGCCCTTGAACAACGGTGGGCCTCAAGACTCGCGAATTACAAGTTCTCTGTCAAGTATCGCAGTGGCAAGTCCAACGCTAACGCTGATGCACTCTCAAGGTTGCCTGTGGGAGAAGAACCACCCCGAGAAGACATCTGGGAAGAGGTGGAGATGCCACCATTCTACAACAAGTTTGCCCAACAGGTTGCTATTGGTGTCCCTGTAGAAGGAGAACCTCTGGCGAAAACAGCTGCCGAATCCCTCCAGGAGCCATCTCTGTGGAAAACGTTCCAAGAAGAGAGCAGAGTTTTAGGAGAATTGTCAGATTTCCTGCTTACAGGAAGAATACCAACCCGTGTAAAGAGAGGTCTTCATGACGTGGAATTAAAACGCCTTTGGCGACAGAGGAAGCGCCTGTTTGTCCAACGAGGCCTTCTACATAGAAACACTCTTGATCCTGTCACAGGTGAAAGGCTTCATCAGATCCTCGTACCAAGAAGAGACGCACAGATGATACTTGAGGCGTATCATGACAGATCCGGTCACTTCGGGGTACAAAAGACCGAAGCTACCATCCGTCGTCGCTTCTATTGGGTTGGGATGAGGAGTGACATTGAGAGTTGGTGCCGAGAGTGTCCCGCCTGTAGTATCACCAAGGAAGGTCGAAGAGATCAGAAGGCCCCTCTACATCCAATTAAGACTCAAAAGCCGTGTGAAATTGTTGCTCTGGACCATGTGAAGTTGGGTCCCACACGTTCCGGCTACAGCTACGCTCTGACAATGGTGGATCATTACTCCAAGTTCCTTGTCATCGTGCCTGTCAGAGATCTTACAGCAAGAACTACGGCTGAGACCTTCTACGCAGAGTTTGTCCGCCATTACGGTTGTCCTGAGCATATCCTCACCGACCGTGGATCGGCGTTTGAATCCCAATTGTTCCGTGAGCTGTGTCAGTTCCAAGACTGCAAGAAGTTGCGAACCACAGCGTATCACCCTCAAGGGAATGGTATGTGCGAGAAGGCAAATCAAGTGATCATCGGCATGCTAAGAACAGCCGCAGTTACACCTGGTGTTGAGTGGCCTGAGCGTATCAAGGACTTGGCCTATATTTACAACAACACACCCCAAACATCTACGGGATACGCACCATTTTATCTAATGTTTGGAAGACAAGGTCAACTTCCTTCAGACTTAACCCTTGGTGTGAAGGTCCCTGACACCATCAATCCACTACCCATAACAGACTGGGTTGTTGAACACCGCCGACGTATGGAGGAAGCTAAAGAGATAGTTGAAACGCGCATGGATGAGGTTCGTAGGAGACAACAGGAGGATTACAACCATCACGCCCATGCAGCGCCCCTGAAAGTTGGCGACCGTGTATGGTTAAGGAATAACCATCGGAATGGGAAATTGGATCCATTCTGGGAGAAAGAACCATACAGTGTCATCTCCATACCATATCCTGAAACCGACGTGTATGAGATCTCTAAACCTGGGAGACAGCCCCAAGTAGTACACCGAAACCGTCTGAAGCTGTGCCTTAAAGAAGGACTACCCACAGAGGTGCCCCCAGCTGAGACAACGAGTACAGAGATCTTGTCACCTTCTGAAGCGAAAGAGTGACCCCCAACGTTAACTGAGCTTATGTAGGCGCCTAAACTACTACCATTTAGCTGTTATCCACCAATTGCTCTAGTGCAAGAGAACCCTTCGACAGATGATTTAATTGATTTCAGTGACTCTGTTCCTGATTCAAATCTCGTTCCACTTAGGCGTTCTGAGCGTACCACAAAAGGCATACCTCCAACACGCTATAGTGATGCCATAGCTGTCCTTGGGTAAAAGAGGTTAACTGTCTCTGCTTCTGTATATATGTTATTCCTGCTCTGATTACATTAATGTTTTCCTGTGTGTATATACAGTATATATATAATATCTTGCCATGTAATATAGTATTTACACTTATATGAAACAATCCAAGCCATAGTGCCTGGCTCACCGAGCCAAGGAAGTTCTGTTACCCCATTGCGGTATGGACATTCGTGCTAGAGTGCCTACTCTTCCTTACAGAAAGGACTGTTTATTGTTTCTCAGAGAGACTCTCATGATAATGGACACTCACGAAATTTGTGCCAGAGAGCCTCTGGACCCATTTGCACTACTGTTGTTTCTATTTGGACTGTCTGATGGTACCGCCAAAAGGTTCCATAAGTCTGAGTTTAATTATCTCTCCGTTACCCTTCAGACTTCTCATGGACATTCCAGGACTATGCCGGGAGGTCTTACCTCAAGTTTCTAAGTATTATATTTTTCTAAATTGTTAGTGACATTTGCACTTTATTCGTATTTATTAACGATATGTTACATTTCTCACCTTCACCCCAGCCCGTCGCCGAGGTCGGCTCAGTGAAAGAGGGGGAGTATGTGGCATCCCAGAGCTGGCTATGGCTGGGCTGAGGGTGATCTCTGTGCATTGTATTATTTCCTGTTGCTTCATAGCCTGTGTTACATAGCAGGGGGTCCTGAGTCTCACACAACACAGCGCCACCTAGTGAGCCTCACACATGCATTACACCTCCCATAGGATTGAATAGTAACCAAATGTCCAATGGGAGGACATCGCCTGGGAAAAGGGGAGGAGTCAGCTGATCACTGGGTCCCCATGGTAACACCCCTTCAGGAAGGTCCTGCGTGTGAGGAGTTAGAAGTGTGGAGTGTTAGGAGGAGGAGGTGAGGAGATAAGTGTGATGTCCTGTGAAGAAATCAGTGAGTTTAGTGTAGGAATCTCAAGTCCTAGACAGGCCCAGGAAGGTTGGAGAGCTGACATACTCCAGCTATTCAGAAGATCCTGTCCCCTGTCTGCCTAGCCATCGCCCTGAAGGAAGTCAAGCATCATTATCTTGTCAGCATGAGACTGTGGAGAGAACATTCTGGAACACGTGCTCCATAGCAAGTATCACAGGATCCAGGGGCCAAGGCCAGACCTGTGGAATATCCTGCCACCCTGAATATTGCACCTCGAAACTCTGAGCTATCAGGACCACATAACGTGAGTGGGGAATATTATGTACTAGTATCATGGTGGGCATCCTCCTATGGGCCAAATAGGAGCCCAGACGCACCTTAGGGCTGTAACACTGAAGTATAAGGGCTAGGAACACCTTTCATCAAGTCTACCCTGCACCCCAGGACTTTGCTGTGTCACCAGGCGTACCCCGTTGTTTTGTATTGAAGAAACTGTTTAAGCATTTGTGCCTCCACACCCATGGAAGTAAAAGTTCAACTTTACAACCGTTTCTGTGTCTGACTCTGCACCACCAGTCGGCACAGTATAGGGGAAGCGCCCCGGGGGAACAATCACCACCAACATTTGTGCAGCCCCCTCATCACCGGTACCAGTGGTGGTAACGTGGGACAGCACCAGCCCTGCGCCCTCGTGCCCAGAGATCGTGACAAGTCTTCGCTGTTTGCACCCCGCAATCCCAACTGCAGCGTTACCTTCCATCTGGTCACCGCAGAAAGATCCAATTGTGATTTGCTGGGGTGGTCCAGGATTATGGGATATGTCGCCAGAAGTAAGGAGTAGCAGGGAGAGGGACAGCAGGTGTAAGCAGGAGAGAGTGTGGGTAGGTTGTGTGTTTCTGTGGCGGAAAGCTTGCAGGTCTGTGAGTAACTGTGCAGGTCAGGTGGGGTAGAATAGATGGAGAGATAAAGATTTTCTTAGTGACATGGCTGGTTTGGGGTGGAAAAGTTGTTTTTACAAGTATGGGAAGAACAACAGTGATTATAGTGAGAAGTATTTCTGTTAGCTAATAGCTAGGTTTTGTTTTAGTGGGTTTTTATCAGTTCCCTTCTGTTCCAACTCTGGCCTAATTCTGGTCTGTACACTTTAGAGATGCACTTTGAAGATGCACTGACCAGGGTCAACACTGACCAATGCACTCACATTTATACTAGCTAGCAATACATTTGTATTATGAGTATCAGGTGTGAATAAGGGTGTGAAAACATGCAGATAGAATCAGACTGCAGGGAGAGATCAGGTGAGAAGAAAGGGGGGAGAACACGGCAGGCGATGCAGACAGTGACTTCAAAGATCATATAATTACAACAGAGTGGATAACATCATACCAGCAGAAATGATAATGACAGCAAGCAGAGGTGTAGTTATGAATGAAGCAGGAGCGTTTCAGTATCTGGGTCCAGATGGAGGGACATACCTATGAATTGCAGATGGAATACAGGGTCAGATGAGAATTACAGATGCAGAATGACAGTCTATTACATTCTGGCCTAATTCTGGTCTGTACACTTTAGAGATGCACTTTGAAGATGCACTGACCTTGCCCTGATCCTGCCTTGGACACTAAATAATTGGTTGATCCACAGAGGCAAAATATGTAAGGCCCGGTTCACATCTGTGTTCGGGTTTCCATTTGGGGAGTCCGCTTGGGGACCCCCGAACGTAAACTATACGCATCAAAAAGCGGTTTACCTGGGAAACCCGCGGACCCCATAGACTATAATGGAGTCCGTGTGGTTTCCGCTCGGTTTCCGCATGAAGCAAGTGAAGAAAGTAGTGCATGCAGCACTTTTCTCTCCGCATGTTTTGTGCGGAAACCGAGCAGAAACCACACGGACCCCATTATAGTCTATGGGGTCTGCGGGTTTCCAGGGTAAACCGCTTTTTGATGTGTATAGGTTTCCTTTCGGGGGTCCCCGAAACCTGAATGCAGATGTGAACTGGGCCTAACTAATGTGCATGAACCCTTATCTACATCTGTAAATGTTTTTTAGGTATGTTTTATTGGCAAAAGTATAACAATGCAAATCTGAAATAATTTTAAAAAAATGTATAGTTTCCCCTGTGCTCTGTGCTTTTGCCATTATTTGATTGTTTCCCTTACTGTATGTTTTGCTTCTACATTGCAATTAGCTTTGCATTTATCTCTAATTAAGTACATTAAATTACTATTTGTTACTATACAGTAGTTATAATATATTATTATGAATTACAATGTAACACTGTAAAATAGATATTTTCTCAGACTTTTTCAGAAATTCCTTTTCTGACAAAAGAAAGCAATTAAACTGTGAGTTAATGTAAGCTCTATATTAGTATTCAAAGCATCAAATATTATTTGAAATATTTTTTTCCATACAACTGATAATTATAGCTACCCTTGTTAATCAGTTTTTAATTGAAATATCTGTTCCTATTTTCTTTGTACTTGTAGTGTTTTGTCTTGTTTTGTTTGCACTCTATAAGGTAGAATAGCCTTTATGATGTAGAACAGATAAGATAATTCTGTTGTAAATAATAAACTTTTACATTTACTTAGGATGGAAAAAAGTATATTATTCTCTTGATAATACTGCAATGTACTGTATATCCATGCTTATGTTGAATGCTAAGTAAACCAAAAACTGATTTATTTTCCTTTATTTATTTATTTCCAGTTAATGGAAATAACTTATATGAATTTTCCACTAAAATATTAGGCAATGTTCTACCCACATTTTCATCACTTACATCATTGTCCAAACAGCGCACAATCCAATTCCTCTATCTTAGGCACAAGCACACTGAAACCAAATAAGATATATTTTTGGAGTGTGCAAGAAAACTGGATTGCCTGGAGGAACCCACACAAACATGGCAGATGTTGTCCTTGGCCACAGTCAAACCCACAACTCCAATTGCTGCAATGCAACAGTGCTGACTATGAAATACTTTTGTTCATTTACAGCTATTTTCTTCACACTTAATGTATAATTTATTAATAGTGCATCAATTATTTTTCTGTATTAGGTCAGTACTTGGCAAGAGTGCTCAGGAAGATATCTTGAATATGACTGAAAAGGAGCATATGAGCATGATCATTGAGAATCTCAGTGAGAGTTTTAGTGGAATGAGCATCAAAGAACGTGACAGACAAGTTATGGATGAAAGAGCTGAAGCTTTAAAAATAGAGAAGTTCATCAAATCTGTACTGGCCAAAGGCAATTCAAATCAGAATTTAACTCTAAAGGCTAAAAAGAGCTACATTCAAGACCAGTCAAGAAGCTCAAGCTCATTAGATACAGAAGACATCTGCAGTATTGAATACACCAAAATGGAAACCTGTAAGTTACTTGCACAATTTCCAATAAAATCAGCAGATACAAATAATGTCACAATTACTAAAATTGATAAGAAGGTGTTGAAAAATAGCAAGACGAACATCTTAGCTGTCTATAGCAAGAAAGGCAGGACATCAGAAACTGCATCAAAAGATGAGAAAAATCAACTTAAAATCTCTGCAAAGTTGTGCTCCTTAGGCTATCATCTTGCAGGTAACAAGTATACATAGCATATACACTGCATATGCAGTCATCTTTACTGTACTTAGATGTGTGTAGATGGGTATTTTTAAAGTAAGCAAAGGCTAGTCTGTAAATGCTCATTATCTGACCATAGTGAGTGAAATACACAACTGTATTAAATGAATCTTTCCTGAGCTTTTAGCAAAATGTAAATCTCTAGCTGTATAACGCAAACATATTTGGTTTAATATCAGCTTTTCTACAGCTAATAGCCCCATTACGGCTAATGCGTATTTTGCATTTCTCCCTGATAGTGTATAATACAATACTACTGGTTTCTTTACATGTAATTTTGCCAAAAATAATAGTAAAATATCAAAGAAATAGTTGAGAAAAGCCGAAGTAAACATAGTATAGGAGATCCAAGGACACTGGACCCCAAGTCCTGGTTATGATGCAGCTAAAACTATCCTTAACAGAGAAAAAGAGAGATCTGAGCACATTCAGGAAAGCTGTTTGCTGTGTATGACTAACATCCCCACGGCAATAACACAAGCAACTAGTCAGAAGTAGATAGACTCTTCTCACTCTCACAGTGAGTTGTGACAGATTGAATTTTCCTCACTGTGCAGTGTACAGATAGGTAGCAAACAGCAACTCTGTGTGTAAGCATGCAGAGGTTGTGAAGAAAGACCTGCTCCCCTATTCACTTCCTATGTTCGGTCTTAAGCCTGTTGGTTTCTAAAGATGGACCTTCTCTAGTTACAAGGAAGTGAACAGCAAATTGGGAAGGCATCTAGTGACCTTTCATGTCCTCATCGATGTGCAGCATTTTATACTGCTAGAAAGCCGTACTGAATCGGCTTTCCCGGAATGTGAACTGGTGCTAGAGATATCTGTGCCATTAATTTCAGCACAGCTATCTCCCCACTGTCAGACGGGTAGGCCTTACAGCCTAGTGTCATCTGTGGGCTGTGAGGAATTTCTCCCCTGACTGTACTCTGACATAACCTTGTACTGGGGGGGTGTTCCTCATAGCTTAGCATCATCGCTGGGTGATAAGGAACATCCCCTCTGACAGTACAAGACTTTGTTAGAGTACAGTCAGGGACAGGGCCAGCATTAAGGTGGGGCAAACTGGGAAATTGCCCCAGGGCCATCATCCCCAAAGGCATCCCTGGGATCCGGAGCTCCACAGCGGTTTCGGTGTGCTGTGCTGTGCATGCCGGTACAGTTTAATCCTATGGCAGAGCAGGGAGCTAAAAAGTCCCTGCTCTGCAATAGAAGACCTATGGTAACGCTCGGGTTTCCGCGGCGGAGGTGGCGTGATGACGTCACTGCATTGCGCCACCTGTGCCTCTACTACAGGGAAAGTCTTTGGCTGCTCTGCTCATCATGGGAACGCGGTAAGGTGAATACAAGATTTATTGTTTTCTGGTAAAGGAAAGGGATTACCTGACAAGGAGGCAAACTATTATTTATAGGGGGGTAATATTTATAGTGTGGGAACTATTAAATATAAGGGGGGCTATTGTAAGGGTGAAGTATTATATACAGTGGGAAAAAAAGTATTTAGTCAGCCACCAATTGTGCAAGTTCTCTGACTTAAAAAGATGAGAGGGGCCTGTAATTGTCATCATAGGTAGACCTCAACTATGAGAGACAAAAGGAGAAAACAAATCCAGAAAATCACATTGTCTGATTTTTAAAGAATTTATTTGCAAATTATGGTGGAAAATAAGTATTTGGTCAATAACAAAAGTTCATCTCAATACTTTGTTATATATCCTTTGTTGGCAATGACAGAGGTCAAACTTTTTCTGTAAGTCTTCACAAGGTTGGCACACACTGTTGCTGGTATGTTGGCCCATTCCTCCATGCAGATCTCCTCTATAGCAGTGATGTTTTGGGGCTGTCACTGGGCAACACGGACTTTCAACTGCCTCCAAAGGTTTTCTATGGGGTTGAGATCTGGAGACTAGCTAGGCCACTCCAGGACCTTGAAATGCTTCTTACGAAGCCACTCCTTCGATGCCCTGGAGGTGTGCTTGGGATCATTGTCATGCTGAAAGACCCAGCCACGTTTCATCTTCAATGCTCTTGCTGATGGAAGGAGGTTTGCACTCAAAATCTCACGATACATGGCCCCATTCATTCTTTCATGTACACGGAAAGAATGTACAGTTGTCCTGGTCCCTTTGCAGAGAGATAGCCCCAAAGCATGATGTTGCCACCCCCATGCTTCACAGTAGGTATGGTGTTCTTTGGATGCAACTCAGCATTCACTCTCCTCCAAACACGACGAGTTGTGTTTCTACCAAACAGTTCTACTTTGGTTTCATCTGACCATATGACATTCTCCCAATACTCTTCTGGAACATCCAAATGCTCTCTAGCAAACTTCAGATGGGTCCGGATATGTACTGGCTTAAGCAGGGGGACACGTCTGGCACTGCAGGATCTGAGTCCCTGGCGGCATAGTGTGTTACTCACAGTAGCCTTTGTTACGTTAGTCCCAACTTTCTACAGGTCATTCAGTAGGTCCTCCCATGTGGTTCTGGGATTTTTGCTCACCGTTTTTGTGATCATTTTGACCCCACAGGGTGAGATCTTGTGTGGAGACCCTGATCGAGGGAGATTATCAGTGGTCTTGTATGTCTTCCATTTTCTAATTATTGCTCCCACAGTTGATTTCTTCACACCAAGCTGCTTGCCTATTGCAGATTCAGTCTTCCCAGCCTGGTGCAGGTCTACAATTTGGTTCTGGTGACCTTCCACAGCTCTTTGGTCTTCACCATAGTGGAGTTTGGAGTGTGACTGTTTGAGCTTGTGGACAGGTGTCTTTTATACTGATAACAATTTCAAACAGGTGCCATTAGTACAGGTAATGTACTAAAGTATTGAGATAAACTTTTGTTATTGACTTATTTTCCACCATAATTAGCAAATAAATTCTTTAAAAATCAGACAATGTGATTTTCTGGATTTGTTTTCTCATTTTGTCTCTCATAGTTGAGGTCTACCTATGATGACAATTACAGGCCTCTCTCATCTTTTTAAGTGGTAGAACTTGCACAATTGGTGGCTGACTAAATACTTTTTTTCCCCACTGTATATAAGGGACTATTATGAATAAGGGGAGGAACTATTATATATAAGGAGGCTATTATAGGAAAGTAACTATTATATATAAGGTGGATTGCTATTTGATATAAGGGGGAATCTGTTATGTATAAGGGGGGAAACTATTAAATATAAGGGGGCTATTGTAAGAGAAAATTATTATACATAGGGGGCTATTATAAGGGGGAAACATATAAGGCAGGCTATTATTTTTAAGGAAAGAACTATTTAAAATAGACCTATATTAAGGGGTATATATATATATATATATATATATATATATATATAGAGGCGGCTATTATAATGTGTTCGCTTTTATTTATAAGAGGGAAACTTTATAAGGAGGGTATTGTTAAAGAGGCTATTATTTATAAGTGGGAACTATTATTTATAAGAGGGCTATTATTTATAAGAGGGCTAATATTGATAATGTGGACTATTATTTATAAGGTGAACTATTATTTAGGAGAGGGCTATTATTAATAAGGGGAACTATTACTGATATGGGGCACTGTTTATAAGCAGGGACTATTATATATAATGAGGTGCTATAATAACTGATAAGGGGGGTGAAAAAAATCTATTAGGCTGTACAAAGTTTATTATTTGAATTGTGTTGGCATAAGGGGGGGTGGTTGTTACTGTTTTGGGGGCAGAAAGGGGGCGTTATTAAAGGGTTTGCCACTGGAAATATGATGGTGTTTTTGGTATATCAGTATTTGGGGCCCTGCTTTTAATTTTGCCCAGGGCCATTGATGAGGACATGAAAGGTCCTCTTTTAAAAAACACCATTTTTAAATAATTTTTATATATCTATATAGGTTTATGTAATTTGGAGCAGAATTTCTGAATAAAAAGCAGAGTAAAAGGACATCTAGGAGAGACAGTGCTTACCCCAACACACACAGCAATTGACAGCCTTCAATATACACACACTGATACAGGGAAAACTGTCAATCATTGTGTTTGGGCTACAGTTCCACTCTATGGTTCCACTCTGTAGAATAATAATAAACAACTTAACATCTAATAAGAAATTTGAGAATGAGAATGCATTTATGATACAATCCACTAAAGCATAAATTGTGATATTTGCATCCTGACAATCAACTTCTCTCAGGCACACATTGCAGGTGAATGTAAAGAACCGTCAGGTACTGAAATAAGCAAAATTCATGACTGTGGTCTATGGCAACATGGATTTGGTCTATTTTAAATACCAGATTCCACAGCGATGGGTTTTGTTTATTTCATGTAAGGTCCAATATAAGGACCACAATGAAAAAATAAAAAAAATTGTGGATTGAAACAAAATTCTCAGAACATCAGGTTTTCTTTTTTGTGTCAAGTTGTGTATTTCTAAAAAAAAAATCAAAACACATATAAATGGCATGACATCATGCCATTTAACATGTATCAAAATGAATAAAACTGACAAATAAACTGACTGTCAATTCTTTTTTTTTACCATGACACTAATTCCAAATCAGTTGATGGAAAATTCCACATCCAATAAGCTGAAATACAGATTCTCATTAAAAACAATGGGATACAACATACTGTACATTAATTTTTAACACAGAATTTGGAACAAATTATACATCAAAATATGCTTTGTAAATCAGACATGCCTACATCACCTGAGGGAAAGAATTGCTGGGATATTTCTTGTTTCTGTTAGAAAGTACCCCTATACACCGTACAATATATATATCGAAGAGCAATAAGAAAGATATTGTAAAGTTTTAGATAACTGAATAAGAGGTGAGAAGTTCCTAAAGTATTTCGGATCTCTCAAACTACCTCAAAGATGTGTAGACAATGCACATTTTATGCATCTAGTCAAAAATGACCCCATATTTTACTGCTTATTTCATGGAGAATAAATTTTATTTGGGAGGCTTTGCTAAATTTCCCATTACTCTGCATGGATAATGCAGATAACCTTGACTCTGTCTCATTATCTCTGCATTGGAATCAAATCACAGGGGAATCTTCTCTTGGCGTTGAACTAAAAAGGGCTAAAATGGCAAGTAGTAATTTTAATACTGAAAATATTCTCTGTGAGGTGCAAAGGAGTAAAAAGTAACCATGAAAAGCCGATAATAAAGGATCTGATCATCTGATATTTTTCAATATTTTCTAAAGAAAATAGTATCATTAACAGGTGAAAGCAGGTTATAGCACATGCATCACTGACAAGAAGCTGAGCAATAAAAGGAGCGGACATGTCTTTGTTTATTATCACAATGAAGACTGCGATATGTTAAAAAGTTGTGGAGCATGTACTGTAGTTTTTAACGTATAAATAGAGATCATGGCACTCAAGGCAGGTGTGACGAATTAAGTGCTTATTTATTATATCAACTATATCCAGCTTCTAGATTAGAGAGTATCTTCAAAAAACAGATCAAATATATACAACATTTTCGCTATATGTCTTTATCAAGGTGTGTCTGATATCGACGAGACCTTAGGAAAAATGTAAATGGCCATCAAAAAACTGACATGCACTATCTTTGTCAGTGTTCATGGACACACGGACCCAATTGATATCAATGTATCAATTTTTAACTGATGTAAAATGGATGCTTTACGTTCATTATGGATCAGTGGGTTGGGTCAAAAAAAGAAAGACCAATGAAAATCATCTGTTTTTTTCACTGATAGTTAAAAAACAGATGACACTCGGCCTTCAAAAATGGAAAAACAGAACGAATGCAAAGCAGATCCAAAACATTAATGTCCGTTTTAACATAAGTTAGAGAAAAACGTTACTGTTCATGTGCAAGAGACCTCGAGCAGTTGGATTTCAACTGACCAATCTGTTTGTCCACAGGGAGATACAGTAAGGGCTTATTCATATCACTGTGAAAAATAGGTGGGTTCTATAACGGCCTTGTGGCCATTTCTTAAACAGCTGTCATATGGCCATTATTCACTGTGATGTGCATAAATGACAATAGGTTTGTGAAGAACGGTACTGTTTTGTGAGGGCTAAAGACCAGGTATTCTCCCCTTTCTTATTTTGTACACCCGTGTTGCTCGACTGAGTAAAGCATGCATGTATAATGGGGAGCTGGGTGAGATAGTTGTCAGGTGAGTAAGTGTTCATCAGATCAGACACAGAATTAAAACAAAAAAAGGCTGGAAAAAAAACAGATTGTGCCACAAAGTGTTACTGGCAAATGATTGCTCAAATTGGCTGATCTTGTCATGCACATTTAAGCCACTTTCACATGGTAGTATTTTGTATCAATGCAATTTGTTAATACCTTAAAGATGTAGCCTATTTTGGCCTAAAAAAAAAACAAAAACAAAACAACATACTCACCTGTCCTCAGTGCTCCAGAGTCACATGCAGCAGGACTTCCCCAAAACAGCAGGACAGGAGACTCTGGAGCACCAGGGACAGGTGAGTATGTTTTTTTTTTTTTTCACCTTACCCGGCCTCATATCAAAAAATGGGTTATCCTGGACAACCCCTTTAAGGACGATACCTGCTTTTTTGCTTTGCTCATGTCCATTAACATTTTTAATTTTCCAAAGATGTAGCCTTATGTTTAATGAGACAAGCTGATGTTTTATTGGAACCATTTTAGGGCACATATTATGCATTGAGAAACTTTTATTATTATTATTATTTTTTTTTTTTTTTTGTGCAATTGGAAGAACAATAATTTTTGCAATTTGTGGGGTTCTTTTTTGGGTCTTATTAGGTTCACTGTGTTACACAAATGACATGTATAACATTATTATAGTGATTATAGCTAACAATTGTTTTTTGCATTGAGAGCCATAAATTTAAACCATAACTAATTTATTTTCTATATAACACCATAATGCATATGAAGATAACAAACATATTTATTTATTAATTTTTTTAGTTTATGGGATACCAATTATGTGAAGGTTTGTTTATTATTTTATTTTTTAACATAATAAAGCGATGTATGAGGCGAAAAGGCAAATTTTTTTTTTATATTTTTATATTTTTAAATATAGTCATATGAAAAAGTTTGGGCACCCCTATTAATCTTAGTCATTTTTAGTTCTAAATATTTGGGTGTTTGCAACAGCCATTTCAATTTGATATATCTAATATCTGATGGACACAGTAATATTTCAGGATTGAAATGAGGTTTATTGTACTAACAGAAAATGTGCAATATGCATTAAACCAAAATTTGACCAGTGCAAAAGTATATTAATATTAATATTTAGTAGATCCTCCTTTTGCAAAAATAACAGCCTCTAGTCGCTTCCTGTAGCTTTTAATCAGTTCCTGGATCCTGGATGAAGGTATTTTTGACCATTCCTCTTTACAAAACAATTCCAGTTCAGTTAAGTTTGATGGTCGCCGAGCATGGACAGCCCGCTTCAAATTATCCCACAGATGTTCAATGATATTCAGGTCTGGGGACTGGGATGGCCATTCCAGAACATTGTAATTGTTCCTCTGCATGAATGCCTGAGTAGATTTGGAGCTGTGTTTTGGATCATTGTCTTGCTGAAATATCCATCCCCGGCGTAACTTCAAATTCGTCACTGATTCTTGTACATTATTCTCAAGAATCTGCTGATACTGAGTTGAATCCATGCGACCCTCAACTTTAACAAGATTCCCGGTGCCGGCATTGGCCACATAGCCCCAAAGCATGATGGAACCTTCACCACATTTTACAGTGGGTAGCAAGTGTTTTTCTTGGAATGCTGTGTTTTTTTGACGCCATGCATAACGCCTTTTTGTATGACCAAACAACTCAATCTTTGTTTCATCAGTCCACAGGACCTTCTTCCAAAATGAAGCTGGCTTGTCCAAATGTGCTTTTGCATACCTCAGGCGACTCTGTTTGTGGCGTGCTTTCAGAAACGGCTTCTTTCGCATCACTCTCCCATACAGCTTCTCCTTGTGCAAAGTGTGCTGTATTGTTGACCGATGCACAGTGACACCATCTGCAGCAAGATGATGCTGCAGCTCTTTGGAGGTGGTCTGTGGATTGTCCTTGACTGTTCTCACCATTCTTCTTCTCTGCCTTTCTGATATTTTTCTTGGCCTGCCACTTCTGGGCTTAACAAGAACTGTCCCTGTGGTCTTCCATTTCCTTACTATGTTCCTCACAGTGGAAACTGACAGGTTAAATCTCTGAGACAACTTTTTGTATCCTTCCCCTGAACAACTATGTTGAACAATCTTTGTTTTCAGATCATTTGAGAGTTGTTTTGAGGAGCCCATGAAGCCACTCTTCAGAGGAGATTCAAATAGGAGAACAACTTGCAATTGGCCACCTTAAATACCTTTTCTCATGATTGGATACACCTGGCTATGAAGTTCAAAGCTCAGTGAGGTTACAAAACCAATTTTGTGCTTCAGTAAGTCAGTAAAAAGTAGTTAGGCGTATTCAAATCAATAAAATGATAAGGGTACCCAAATTTTTGCACCGGTCAAATTTTGGTTTAATGCATATTGCACATTTTCTGTTAGTACAATAAACCTCATTTCAATCCTGAAATATTACTGTGTCCATCAGTTATTAGATATATCAAATTGAAATGGCTGTTGCAAACACCCTAATATTTAGAACTAAAAATGATTAAGATTAATAGGGGTGCCCAAACTTTTTGATATGACTGTATGTTGTTAAAAAGTTTTTTATATTTTTCATTAGTCCCACTAAGGAATTTGAACAGGAAATTGCTGAAATGTTTGTATAATACACTGCCGTACTTATACATATTATGCAGGTATTATACATGTCATTGTTATTCTGACAGCTAGTTTACCTGAGCCAAATGAGTCAATCAGACATATTGATTAATAAAGTGAAAAAAAAAACATCTTGAAAATGGTAGAGAAATGTGTTGAGCTAACATATGAATGTGATATTTCTGGATCAACCCTGTGGAAATTTAGGATTCTCAAAACTCTGCATAGGATATACAGATCCCTCAGGGGCAAGCCAAACATTTGGGCAGAGTCTATAGCCATTGAGGGCCCATAGAAGTGTAGTCAGCTAAAATAATCTTTAGTGTGCCCCCCCCCCCCAAAAAAAAAAAATCACTTTCTAATGCAATGTACTAAATCAAACCATGAAAGTACAATATATAATTACTTTAAACAGGTTTGTAAAGGACAAGTGATTTTTTTTTTTTTTTTTTTTAGGACTTTTTTTTTTTTATAATAATATTTTTATTAACAGATTATACATAACAGCACATATACAAGTAATGTGAAAACTAATATTTAGTAAAAGTACAAAGTTGTAATGTTCAAAGGTGACATCGTAGGATATATCAGTAAAGATAAAGCAACTCGTGGTACTATCCGTACCAAATTTATGAGCGTTAAGACTTGACTGAAATGATAACGAAAAAACTAGATGTAGAGAGATGAAGAGAAGGAAGAGGAAGAAGACGAAGAGAAAGAATAATCAGAAAAGGAAATGAAGAGGCGGAAAAAGAGAACAGAGGGTGGGAAGTGGGCAAAAAGGAAAGGAGGGGAGTGGTAGGGGATAGAAAACAAACACTGGCAGGAGGGGAGTTAGAGTGCAAGGTAAAGGGAGAGAGTGGGTAAGGACAAAGGGGGTAGAGCAAGAGAGGAAGGGAAAGAAAGAAGGGGGGGTTAATTAGGGTGGGGGGGAGAGAAAAGAGAGGGAGAAACGAAGAGGGCACTGGAAAGGGAGAGGGAGGGGAGGTGAGAATCTGAAGGGTTCATAATCCGTAAATTGATGCTTGATTCACAGTTTCAGGTTTCACCATGGCAACCAGGTCGTGAGGAATTTAGAGTGTTGTCTTGCCTTCCAGCTAGAGAGTTCCTCAAAATGGGAGATCTGATTCACCTTTTCAATCCATTCTGCTCTGGTAGGCGGATCTGGGCTAAGCCATCTGCGGGAGATGAGGGAGTTAGCGGCCGATAAGAGGAGTGGGACCAGATTAGATCTAGATGGAAGGTAATAAGTGGACGGGAGGGAGAGTAAGATCACAGTTGGAGTGATCTCGAATGCTGGAGAAGAGAGTTGTCTAATTACTGATTGGACATCTTTCCAAAATTTATTAATGCCCAGGCAGTACCACCATATGTGGGACAGAGACCCGCTCTGCGCCCCACACCTCCAACACATGTCAGTTTCTGACAGCTTCATGTGGTGAAGCCACTGAGGGGTACGATACCATCTGGTTAACAGCTTACAGTGCATTTCCTGAAGGTGTACACATGGGGAAAAACCATGTGAGTTATTAAGCACTTGCTTGATTTGCTCTTCTGACAGAGTTAGATTCAGCTCAATTTCCCATGATGAAAGAAATGTAGGTTTGGATATTTTGGGCGGGCTAACGAAAGTAGCCAGGACATATGATGTCTTAGATAAAAATTTGCTATGTGCCAGGAATGTGCGCTCAAAATGAGTAAACTCAGTACGAGTCTCGTTGGCTACAACCCAGTCCCGGGTTACCTTAGTTAGGTGGTGTTTATGAAGAAATATAGAGGCTTATCAGAGATTAAGATTTCCAATTTTGAGAGGTCCACCCCCGTTGTTTCGTCAAGAACTTCCAAAAGTCTATGAGGAAGCAGGTGTTTCCACATATTTGAGCTTGCTGTACTCAGTTTCCCCAACCACTCGGGAATAAGGCCTATAGGAAGCAAAGGGGAGGGAGAGGGTGCTAATATCTCCTTAAGGTCTCGCCACGTTTCACAAGCGCCCAACAAAAGTTGATCCAGGGACTTAGAACGGTGGCCAGGAGAGCCATACAACCACAACTCAGTCTGGAAAGAAGGCCAGAAAGTGTAGTAGGAGAGGCTCGAGACTAACGAGGACGATCCCGTAGGCACGAGTTCAACCCAACATTTCAATTGGACAGCGCTGTTTTTTCTTCATTAAGAGTTTAATAGGAAGCCGCGGTCATTTCCCTCGCCAGAGAAAGGAGGAGAACATGCCTCTGATCAATTTGAAGAAAGACGGGGGTAAACGTATAGTCAACATATATAAGTGGTATAGTATCTTAGGGAGCACATAGGTTTGTAAAAGGTTCCGTCTACCAAACCAAGAAAACGGCATTTTTTGGTATGACATCAACATGGTGGGGATCTCTCTTAGTAGTAGTTGAAAATTTTCAGACAATAAGTGGGAAGGGTTTGCCGTCAGTTGAATACCCAGGTATTTGATTGATTTTGAAGTCCATTTAAAAGGGGTGTTGGATGAGAGTTTTGCAGCTTGGTGTAGGGGAATTGTGAGGTTTAGCACTTCCGACTTGTCTAAGTTGGCTTTATAGCCTGAAATGTAGCCATATTGTGTGAGGAGATCCACTATTGCGGGGAGACCTTTATCAGGGTTTGATACCAGAAATAGGACATCATCAGCAGATGCTGCCAAAGACAGAGTATGCGGTCCGATTTTCAGACCAGCTATATCCGGGTGGGAGCGTACGGCCTGAAGAAGAGACTCCAGGACTAAGATGAAGAGGGAGGGTGAGAGGGGGCAGCCCTGCCTGGTCCCATTCCCAATGTTGAAGCTAGGTGAAAGGGTGTCATTAATCTTCAGATGGGTGTGCGGGTTGTCATAAAGAGTGAAGATTGCATTTATGAACTGAGGTGGGAAATTAAACTTTTGGAGTGTGGCTTTCATGAACTGCCAATCTCCTCTATCAAACGCTTTTTCAGCGTCTACTCCCAAAAGGACTAGTTTCGAATGAATTTTCTGTGCAGGGGTGATAGCGTGAAGCAGACGGTGGGAATTGTCTTTCCCCTCTCTGCCAAGGACAAACCGCGCCTGGTCCGAGTGCAGTAATGAGGGAAGAAGTTGCTTTATCCCAGTGGCCAGGATCTTTGCCCACAATTTAAGATCGAGATTGAGAAGCGATATCGGTCTGTAGCTGCCACACAATAAAGGGTCCTTCCCTTCTTTAGGGAGCAGAGTGATATGCGCCTCCTGTGCCTGACGAGGGAATGACTTCCCAGATAGTAGAGAGTTACAGGAGAGAGAAAGATGTAGAAGTAGTTATGATTGGAACACCTTATAATATTGTAGGGGAAACCCATCGGGGCCCGGGCTTTTCCCTTTAGGAAAGCTGTGGAGAACCTTCCTAACCTCCTCCAATGAGATCGAAGCCGTGAGCGTCGAAGCGTCGTCGTCAGACAAGCAGGGCATAGAAATAGAGTTGAGGAATTCGTTTGTCTTGGTAACTTTGTCCACAACATCATCAGCTGAGTTTTTGGAGTTTAGGTTGTATAGATCAGAGTAGAAGGAGAGGAAGGCCAAGGCAATACCGGGGGTAGAACTATGGGTGCCACCAGACTGATTCTTAATTGAAGTGATAAAGCATTTAGCTTTCAGTTTTTGAATCAAAGAAGTCATGAGTTTTCCCCCTTTGTCGCAATGTGCATATAGTCGATGTTGGTAGTGAAGAAATTGTTTAGCCGTATGGGCGTTGATCAGGTCCCGCAGTCGTTCACGTAGACTCTGGATTTCACTCTGCAGGGAGAGCCGCCTACTCGCTTTCCGGATGTGTTCAATGGCTGCTATATCAGAGAGGAGTCCGTCCAATGTTGCCTGCGAATCTTTCTTGATTCGTGAGGCAAGACAGATAAAAATCCCCCTAATCACAGATTTATGTGCCTCCCATGTAATGGTCGGGCAGGTGTCTGCATTAGCATTTGTAGCAAAATATGGTTCCAACTGTTACCGGACAGTCGCCACCAATTCAGGACGGTCCAACAAGGCTTCATTCAACCTCCAACACCAATCCTTCCGGGGAGTTGACGGAGCGTTAACGTAGCCCATACAGGAGCGTGGTCAGATACTGTAATGGATTCGATGCGAGAATCCAAGGAGAACTGCACCAGATCCTTTGATGCAAAGAGATAGTCCAGTCTCTGATAGGATTGCCGTGGATTAGAAAAAAATGAGTAGTCCTTCACAGATGGATTATGAACACGCCATATATCGACAAGCTGAAGATCCTGGAGAGTCTGAAGAAGCCTGCCCAAGGCCTTCTGGGGAGAGGAAGAGGTGCCAACGGAGGAGTCCAGGGAGGGGTTAAGAGTCAGGTTGAAGTCTCCATCAAGAAT
Organism: Leptodactylus fallax; assembly: GCA_947044405.1. Taxonomy (NCBI): domain Eukaryota; kingdom Metazoa; phylum Chordata; class Amphibia; order Anura; family Leptodactylidae; genus Leptodactylus; species Leptodactylus fallax. The sequence continues at coordinate 4,561,984 of CAMRHE010000097.1, forward strand.
AACTGGGCCTTCCACGAAAAGCTCTAGTTTATGCAAGGCTTCCAAGAGCCAATCCACCTGACCTTGGTTAGGTGCGTAGAAATTAGCAAAAGTATATTTGCTAGATGCAATGGATCCTTTGAGTAATAGAATTATTCCCTCTGAGTCTTCATAACTTTGGGAGCACTGAAAAGGTACGGAGTGGTGAAAAAGAATAGAGACGCCCTTACAGGACTTTGCTGGATTCGCAGAGTGGATTTAAAATGAGTTTCTTGAAAGATGTCATGTTGGTGCGTAATTTCCAGAGGATAGTGAAGATATGAGATCTCTTATTCGGTGAATTGAGGCCATGTACATTGAAGGATGTGAAGACCAATTTGGACATGATGAACCACTGCGAGAAGAGGGAAGGGGGAGAGAGGGTTGTTAGTCAGGTAAAGCAGGAAAGGGAGGAGGGGACGGGTATGAGTGGGAAGGAAAGGATTAAGAAGAAAAAAAGAAAGAAAGAAAGAAAGAAAGAAAGAAAGAAAGAAAGAAAGAAAGAAAGAAAGAAAGAAAGAAAGAAAGAAGAAACTCAAGGAGTGATGAGAATGAAATGTCTAAGAAGAATACTAGAACAGAACAGTTAGCGGCAACGCCTGACAACCGCCAACCAACTTAGTAGCTGTCAGTCAAATGACAGAAATTGGGGGAAACGGAGAAAATCCTAATCGATACGGCCAGAAACCAAACCCCACATATAAGGAAATGTAATGAGCTAGTGGGACAAATAGGCAGTGGGAAACAATAAACATGTTAAAGAAAGACAATTAAGGAGTGCTATCATGAGAAGACAGGATTGGTAAAAACAGGTGGTGGGGGATCTATGTAGAGATATACCCAGACGGGCCTAGGAATCAGTAGAGTGTCCAAGCCCCCCACCCAATATACTATCTTAATTGCTTACATATTAAATAGTTCTTAATTACTTATAAATTTATCCGAACCTTAATATGGAGAAAGGGGGGCGGGAAGGAGAGGGGGACGGGGAAAAGGGAGCAGGGGAGAGAAGGACAGGAAGCAAACCATATAAAAGTAAACAGTAAACTATCGACTGATGATGAACCAAAGTGCCAGTCAGGGTAACACGCCACCCCGGGCCCAGGACAGGGACGCAACCACTCTGTATGTTCCAGCAACTATTGAGCAACCATGGCTCAAGTGACCGCACCGGAATTCCCCGGCAGCAATGCACCAGGACCCCCACCTATAGCTGTCAGGGGGAGGGGGGGAGAATCTATGGCGAGATATACCCAGACGGGCCTAGAGATCAATAGAGTGCCCAAACCCCTCACCCAAATCAGGTCGCCATCAGGCGGTCCCCCACCGTCCAGGACAGGACAGCCACCCGAGACACCGGGACCCAGGAGGAGCCACCTTTGAGTGCCTGGAAGCAAAGATCCTGAGCTCGAGGTCCCGGGCGGGCGCGCACCCCGAGAACACAAGAACCCCAAAGAAGTTTGCATATAACATAAGCATGAGATATAAGGCATGTTGGCACAAATACAGATGGGTACATTACAATGCAAGACAACGCTACAGGTCATGGGGTGTATAGATCATACAAATGACCTGAAGAAACAATTAGAGGATAGGACGCTATACTATCTTGATTGCTTACATATTAAATAGATCTTAATTACTTACAAATTTATCCAAACTTTAATATGAAAAAGGGGGGAGGGGGGATGGGGAAAGGGGGAAAAGGGGGCAGTGAAGAGGACAGGAAACAAACCATATAAAAGTAAAAATATAAACAGTAAACTATCGACTCATGATGGACCAAAGTGTCGGTCAGGGTAACACTCTGCCTCGGGCCCAGGACGCAACCGCTCTGTATATTCCAGCAGCCATCTAGCAACCATGGCTCAAGTGACCGCACCGGAATCCCTAGGCAGCAATGCGCCATGACCCCCACCTATAGCTGTCAGCAGGGCCCAGGCAGTAGAGAAGGGTTTAGAATGTCCTAATGAGCCAGGGACACAGGCTGTTGACAGGGGTGGAGTCTCCTCTATGGCCTCAAACGGCACCACAACGGACAGTGGTGATACAATGCTATCTATTAGGTAAGAGAGTACCAGTGGGGTCCCTCCTCGCTCTGAGGGAACCCGCATGTATCAACGGCGCCCATGGCCATCAGGAAACGTGGTGAGGGGGAAATTGGACACCGTCCCGGAAGTGTAGCAGGGTGTACCTAGGAAAGTAGCTGCAAAAAGTTGGCTAAGCATGTCCGGTGACATTTACTGACCGGGGAGGGGGGTAGCTAACCCAAGCCCTGCAGTCGCTGTCTTGTCGATGGTTTCCTCGACTTTGGAGACCTGGATTTATTGGTCGATCCTCCGGACTCCAGGATGGGAAGTGGCGGCAGAGCATGAATATCTTCAGAAAGAGGGAGCCAAGAGGGTATAGGCATCGGGGGAATATCCAGGAGGGACCAGGCGGCAGCGAGGTCAGCCGGGGTGCGGATGGTTATCCTGCGGCCTTGCCGAAGAACTGAGAGGCTGAAGGGAAATAACCAGGCATACTGCAGACCCTTTTCACGTAGGGCCTCCAACAGAGGATGGAGGATGCTCCTCTTTGCTAATGTGGACAGGGCGATGTCCTGGTAAAGATGGATCGCTTGTCTCTCGCAGCAGTAAGAACAGCCGAAGTATCTACAATTGTAAGAAGGCCACAAATTACGTCTCTCGGCGGCTCATCTGTCTTGGGTTTAGGACGTAACGCCCTATGGATCCTCTCTATTTGAACCGAGGCAGCTTTGTCCGGGCCGATGAGCGAGGTGAAGATGGACATAGCTACTTCCCGTAACGCCTCCTGAGTGAAAGTCTCCGGCAGGCCCTTGATGCGCAGGTTTCTCCTCCGGTTCCTATTCTCCAGATCCTCAATTAGATCAAAGGACTTGTTCATGTGAGTGTGGTGGGCAGTGAGCAGCTGCACAGCGGCCTCAGAGTGAGCCGTGAAAGCAGCGTTGGCTGACTGAAGGGCCTCTACACGTTTCCCCATGCCCTGTATGTCCATGCGCAGATCTCCTAACTCCGCCAGCAGCGGAGCGACTGCCTGTGCCAGTGCCTTGCACAGGAATGATTTTGTGATCACGCTGGAAACCGCATTGGCTCTTTCAACACTCGCTGTGCTGTCCATGTCAGAATCCTCAACTGTGTCTCCGGAGTTCAGTTCCTCAGGTGCCATTTTGCGCGCTACAATCGGTGACTGCAGCTCTTTCTTTCTGAAAAATTTGTGGACCTCCACAGGGTTGTTTCTACCAACAGGGGTACCCGGTGGGTCCCTACTCCTGTCCCTGCTAGTTTTGCCCATTTTTGTCTGCTAGTGAGCGGTGTGAGGCAGGTTCGGCGTTGTATCTGACGGAGCCGCAGGCTCAGGCTTCCATCAGCATCGACAGTTAGGCTCCGCCCCCCAGGACAAGTGATTTTTAATACACAGAGCACTCTGATTTTTTTCTCTAGCCCCCGCCATTCTCAAACAGTAAGTGCTGTTAGTTTTGGTGGCTGATATGCTATTTAGTCTTTCTACTGTCAGGTGGGCGGTGTCTGGCAGAAATATACAGGGGGTATAATTCTGGGCTGTGACACTGGCTGCCTCTGATAGGAACTCTGAATCACGCCCCTTATCATATCACTCCCCCACCTGACAGCAGAGAGCCTAAGTAGCATATCAGGCACCAAAACTAACTACATTAATTGTTTGGAAATGTTATATTAACAGGTGCTAAGAACTAGAATTAGTAGAGGTGGTGAAATGTCCTCTTTAAAGATGACCTGCCAGTTTTCCTCTGTTTTAGTGAATAATTACAATTTTGGAGCATTTTTCTTTGAGATTTAGGTCTGCCAGGTATTCTAACAAGCAGTTGAAAAAAGATAAAGAATGGATGCATGGAAAGATTACATTTATATTGCTTTAGGTAACATTGCTAGGTTCATGAAACCGAAAAATCTCGTGGGTGATGTTTTGAGCTATTTTATCCCCTTTACCTTATGGGACAAACAATCTGAAGGGAAATATATCATAGAACTGCATAAACTGTCTCTATCTAAGAACTTCAACATAAAATGGCACAAATTCTGCAAAGACTGCACATATTAACATACAGTTTGACTGATTTTTTTTTTTATAGATTCTATAATAACTATTCCACTAACAGAATATATGACTGTACCTTACTGTATCTCTGGCTACTCAACCATTAAGCTCTTGTAGTAGCTTTCTTATGATTGATGGCGCCCTAGGCTAGAGAGGTTCTGCTCCCAAGTCCATAATAATATAAAGATTTTGTTACTGCTTGTTAATTGCTTCATTTATTTGCCCTGTCACGGAGAGATTTATATATAAACTGCAATAAACTGGTACAATATCTGTACTAAAAGAATCTTGAATGTGTATATAATATATTATTTAAGTTATAGCTTATCATTAAAGGGATCAATCTCTTAAAAATAATGTCATGAAAAGTCAGAAAACATATTTATGAGCTGTTTTAACCCTTTCCTGCTGCAGCCATTTTTCGATTTTCTTTTTTTCTCCCCACCTTCCAAAATTTTTTAATTTTTCTGTTCACAGAGCCGCATGAGAGCTTAATTTTTGTGGGAAAAATTGTACTTCATAATGGTATCATTTAATATTCCAAGCAATGCACTACTAATAAATAGAAGGTTTGTTCATGTTTGACTGATTCATCTAAATGGTTAATGCCCAAGCTCTGATTGTGAGCATTGCCGCTAATCGGGGGGGGGGAGAGGGAGTGGCAACAAACGTTACATATTAACTGCATCGGCGTCTGTATGACACTGATGCAGTTGAAGTGCATAGTAGAAGAGGAAACCTCACGCTTCCTTCTCTACTAGAAAGTAGTTCGTAAGTCACAAGCCACTACAGGCCTGTGACCTACGAGCTGCCCTAAGACGTCTGCATCATACTGTAGACGTCGGCGCATAGGTCCTGGTGAGTATCATGTTTATTTATTTTTACACACTTAGCCGCACTGTCCTGGAAAAGTTGATTTGCAGAGGTCCTGGCTGTTGTATCATCGCAGATGTAATATTGATTGCCTATCCTAAGGACAAGACATCAATATTAGAAAGATGGATAAATCCTTTAAAGAGGTTGTCCAGGAATTGGAGCAACCCATGTGGCTGGTGGGAGGTGTAAAGTAAAAAATAAATAAATTAAAAAACATTCTCATCTGCCCCCGGCTCTCCATTGTCTGCTGCCAGTGTCCATTCAGTCTCATGCCGGCGACTCCTTGCTGGGAGTCCTGCACCTCATGTGACCGCTAAGACCAATTAGGTACAGGATTTCCAGAAATGAGGCGCCGTCATAAGACCAAACAGACACAAGCAGGGGACAACGGGGTGCTGGGGACAGGTGAGTATGCTTTTTTTTTTAAAGATTTTCTTATTTTTACACCTGCCTGGCAGCCGCCACAGTGATCTCGGCCCTGTGTGTCCGTTATTCTGGTCCATCAAGGGACTAGAACAAAATGGACAAATAGACTACTAAATTAGCAGACACCAACAGTGCCCGACAGACCCCATTGACTATAATGGGATCCTGTCTTACACTGAAACCACCAGAAAAAAAGGTTGGACTTGCAGCATTTTTTCATGATTTTTGACAGTCACTGTGATGGAGTTTCCAAACAGAGACTCTGGTGCAAATGTGAACCTTATAGGTATATTACCATAATCTTTTCGGTCACAGGCTCTGAAGTGATGTGACTTTTTTAATAAATTATCTCCTGACAAGGAGGGGAGGTATATCTGACAGATGGTATCAGAAATCTCAGTAAAAAGAGTAGTGATGAAGGATTTATGATACTGCCAGGCCCCCCTCATCCATGGGCCCCATAATAATTCCCTACTCTACTTCCATGGTGTGTACGCAATTGATTGAGAATTCTGTGAGTTATAGTTTGAACAACTATGGGCATGCTAATGGTTGCTGATTCCTGTTCTAAGGTATGTAAGGGGTTTGTGCCAACATCCTTAGTGATTTATTTTATTGAATGGAGAATTAAAGGGAGTCTACAACCACCAAAACCTTTTCTTAACCACTTACAGTATATATTACTATTTTGTGTGTTAAAGTACTATCTTTCTGCTGAGAAAATCAACTTTTTTTTGTATGCCAATGTGGCACAGGTTTGCTACCAAGTGCTGCTCCTCAACGTAAAGATTGACAAGCTCTAAAGTACAATAGTAGTAGACTCCCTTTAATGTTGCTTTTATTTTCCTTTTCCTGCCCTTCCCAGACCATAGGTGTAGAGGTTACAGAAAACCATCTGACTAATTTAGCAGCAATAGTTATATTTATACCAATTTTAGTCTAGGTTCACACTGCTGCTTTTCAGTCAGTTGTTTTGATCTGTCAAAGTATCAGAAAAATGGACAGAAACTTTACATAGTAGATGTGTTGGATGGAGACAAAGGTCCATCAAGTCCAACCTATAACCCTACAGAGGAATGCAAAAACCCTATGAGGCTGATGCCAATTGCTCCATGTCAGGGGAAAAAAAATCCTTCCTGACTCCAAATCCTTATAAATCATTATAAAACCCTGAATCAACCTGTCTTTACCAAAACCTAAAACCAATAACCTGTAGTATTTTTTTGTTCAAGAAAGTTGTCCAATCACAATGCACAATGAATTCACCATCACCATATCCTATGGCAGCGAGTTCCATAGCCTCACTGGTCTTACAGTAAAGAATATCTGTATATGTTGCTAGTGAAATGTTCTTCCCTCTTGGTGTAGAGGATGTCCCCTTGTCACATCCAGGAGTAAAAAGATCATTAGAAAGGTCTTCATACTGTCCCTTCATGTGTGTCTGTAGTGGCGATTTGTATAGAGGCATAACTATGTTCTTGTCATGACCATCCATGCCTCTTTTGATGCATCCCATAATTTTATAAGTCTTGACATCAGCTGCCTGGTACTGGTCACTAAAGATAATCTTACTGTCAATCAAAATTCCAAGTCTTTTTCAGTGGCAGTCTTAACCACTAATTTATCATTAAGTACATAATTATACATTTTATTTCTTCTACTAAAATGCATAACCTTACATTTGTCTACATTAACATTTTTTTGCCAAATCTCCGCCCATGCTTTCAGCTTCCCTACTCATGTAATATTCTACAATCTGTCTCAGTTTTAATTACTTTATAGAGTTTAGTATCATCTGCAAATATGGACACGCTGCTCTGTAAACCCTCTACCAGGTCATTAATAAATATATTAAAAAGGAGAGGGCCCAATACTGACCCCTGTAGCACTCCACTGGTGACTGATTGTGATCCAGTCTGAATATTTACCATTAATAAGCACCCTCTGTTTCCCATCAATGAGCCAGTTGAACCCAAATGCATATGTTTTCCCCCAGTCCCAAGATTCTCATTTTATCAAAAGCCTTTGAAAGGTCAAGATATACTACATCTACTGCATTACCCATATCCAGTCTAGAACTGACCTCTTCATAGAAGCTGATCAGATTAGTCTGACAGGACCAAGTCCTCATAAAGTCATGCTGATTGTGTGTTATAAGATTATCATTGAGATACTCCAGGATAGCTTCTCTTAGAAAATTTTCAAATATCTTACCGAGGTCAAACTTACCGGTCTGTAGTTTCCAGACTCACTTTCAGACCCCTTTTTGAATATTGGCCCCATACCTGCTATGTGCCAGTCCTGTGGAACAGACCCAGTCATTACTGAATCCTTAAATATTAGATATAAGGGTCTATCTATCACTGTGCACAATTCCCTCAGAACTCTGGGGTGTATGCCGTCTGGCCCCAGATATTTGTCTATTTTAGTATTTGGTTAAACAGGTGACATTTAACAGATAATTTACATTACCCCTAATCATGTCTTTGGTCATTGGATTTTCTTGTGTAAATACAGCAGAGAAGAAGGTATTTAATAGATGTGCCTTTTCCTCATCCTCCTCCACCCTTACACCCAGATTATTTTTTTGAGAGGACCTATATAGTAATGTTTTACTTTCCTATTACTTTTGGGGCTTTGAACTTTGCTGTGTTTATTTGCCTTTTACACAATTTATTTTTCTCTTTATAATTTTTAATGCCGCATCACTACCTTTTTGTTTTAGCATTTTAAATTGTTTATTTTATCACTCATTGTACTATGTACTGTTTTAGTTTAGCCACATTTTTGTATGATTTCTAACATGCTTATTCCCATAAGGTATATATTTTTCACTGACCCATTAAGGACATTTTTTAAAAATGTCCCATTTACTTTGTGTTCCCTTCACTTTGAGAACATTGTTCATGTTTATACTGTTAAGCTCCTCTCTCAACTGTTTAAAACTGGCCTTCCTGAAGTTTAGTGTTTTAGTACATCCTCTCTTAAACATCACATTAAAGTGTACATGAAAACTTATTATGTTGTGGCCACTATTACCTAGATGACCCCCAACCTTCACTTTGACAATCTGCTAGGCTTGTTTGTCAAAATTAGGTCTACATATGCCTTTTGTTGGATCCTGCACTAGTTGTGAAAGGGAATTGTCTTTTATTACTGACAAAAACCCGTTCTCTTTGTTGGACCTGCAGGTTTCTACCTTCCATTTTATATATCTGAGTAGCTGAAAATCCCCCATAATAATGGTTTAATTATATTTTGTGGCCTCATCTATTACCCCAGTGATTTCCTGCTCTGTGAGCATTAAACTCCTTTCAAAGTTATCAATGGATCTTAGTCTTGCAATTTGCTAATTTAGATCCATGATCTGGGCTTCGAAATGTGCAACGTGCTTACATCTTGCATAGCAGTACGCCCCCTCAAACGGTTGCTGAAGCAGAGCATATGTGCACAAGATGTACACTGGACCACATTACTAAGCATTGAGCACATCTTACCTAATGGAGACTATTAAACAAAAACAAAAATACTATTAAAATACTAAGAGCGCACAGTCTGGATAAAAAGTGTACAGAGTCAAATGTTTTTTTTTTCTAAAGTCACTTAATCTTAAATCACAAAAGACAAAACACACTCGCAAGCTAACACACTCACTTTATCAGTTAGCTTTTAAAGCTGCTCCTACTCAGATTCAGTGACTGCTGTAAGTGATTCCTATGTTTGCAAAGTGACTTTGACAGAATGACCAATGCAGACAGAACACCCTCCATTTGCATCAGTCACACTTCACTGTAATGTAAATAACAAGACAGAAGTTTTCTTATATCTTGTTATTTTTTTTTAATGTTTAAATGTAAGTTAAAGTCGCATGTGCAGCACTTTATCTTCTGTTTGAAAAATCAAGAAGATGGAAGAAAGCACGGAAATACCTCACATGTGGATGTAAACTGATGTTTGGGCACATGGTAGTGCATGGAAGGGAAGGATCAACACTGGACATTTGAAAAGCAGATTTTGCTGGAATAGTTTTCAGGTTCCGTCTCATTTACAGAGCCCCTAATGGAAATGAAAAAATGGAATGGAATGGAAAAACCCAAAAGTCACCCCATTTTGCAAACTACACCACTCAAGGAATTTATCAAGGGGTATAGTGAGCATTTTGGCTCCACAGCTGTCTCACAGATTTTATTAACATTGAAATGTGTAAATGAAAAATTACTAAAATGTCAATTTATCCCCAAAGTTTTCATTTTCACAAGGGGTTAAAGGAGAAAAAGAACCCCACAGTTTGTTAAATAATTGCTCATGAACATGCAGTCTCCCATTTGTGGTCGTAATCTGCTGTATGAGTATATGGCGGGGCTCAGAATGGAAAGATCATTATTTGGAGGGTAGATTTTGCTGGAATAGTTTTCAGGTGCTATGTTGCATTTGCAGAGCCCCTAGAGTACCAATACAATGGAAACCCCCAAAAAGTTACCCCATTTTGGAAACTACGAGAGTTACAACATTTATCAAGGAGTATAGTGCACATTTTGACCCCACAGCTGTTTCACTTATTTTATTGACATTGGGACATGAAAATTAAAATTCCTTTTTTTCCAATAAACCATAAATTTAGCCCCAATTTTTTTCATTTTCACAAGAGGATAAAGGAGAAAAAGCTCCCCACTGCTGTATGGGTACATGTCAAGGCTCCGAATGGAAAGAGTGCTACTTGGCTTTTGGAGGGCAGATTTTGCTGGAATAGTTTTTGGGTGCCTTGTCATATTTGCAGAGCCCCGAAAGTACCAGTAAAATGGAATCCCCCAAAAAGTGACCCCATTTTGGAAACTACTTCCCTCATAGAATTTATCATGAGGTATAGTGAGCATTTAGACCCCACAGCTGTTTCACAGATTTTATTAGTACTGAGACGTAAAAATGAAATCTGTCCATTTAGCACCAAATTTTTCATTTTACAAAGGGTTAAAGAAGAAAAAGCAACCCACAGTTCATTACACAATTTCTCCTGAACATAGCAATACACCATATGTATGTGTACTTGACGGGGCTTGGAATGGAAAGAGTGCTGTTTGTATTTTGGGGGGCAGATTTTGCTGGAATAGTTTTTGAGAGCCATGTTGCATTTGCAGAGCCCCTAAAGTACCAGTACAAAAAACAAAACAAAACAGAGTTTAGAAGGAAGGAGCACTGCACTTTTTAGAGGGACTTTCTGGATATCATGTTGTTTTTGCAGAGCCCTGACGGTGCCAGTAAAGTGGAATTACCCAAGAAGGGACCCCATTTTGTAGGGGTAATTTTAGGGTCTCTGCAAACATGACATGGTATCCAGAAAGTGTGCTCCTTCACATCTGTGTCCTGCTATGTGCCCAAACAGCAGTATACGCCTACATGTACGATACTATTATACCTAGGATAACACACTTAGCAATGCCATATGTGGGTATAAACTGCTGTTTGGGCACAGCCGGGCACAGAAGGGAAGGAGCCTTATTTTGTTTTTTTGGAGCACAGTTTGGCTTTTGGACGTCATGCCACTATTACAGCGCCACTAAATTGCCAGTAAAGTGGAATCCGCAAACAAATGACCCCCATTTTGGAAACTACACCCCTCAAGTGATTTACCAAGCGATGTAGCAAGCATTTTTAACCCTTTATTGTTGCATTAATTTAATTTCCAGAAATGAATGCGCAGCTGATACACCATTTTAGTGCTTGATATGTTGTGCCCAGCTTGTGTCAGCAGAGACACACACTCCAAAAACTGTTAAGTGGGTATCCCAGACACAACAGCTTTTGGAATATTTGTCTCTGATACAAGCTGGGCACAACATATTACTCACTGAAATGACGTATCCCTAGAAAAATTGCCACTTTCTTCTTTCACCAGTTGCACATTCATGTCTGGAAAATAAATTAATGCAACACTTGGGGATTAAAATTGCTCACTGTACCTTTAGGGGTGAAAATGGGGTCACAGGTCACGTGTCAGTGAATTCCACTTTACTAGCATATCAGGAGCTCTGCAAAAGTGGTATGACTTCCAAAAACCAAACCATCTAAATATGTGCTCCAAACACCAAATAGTGCTTCATCCCTTCTGTGCCTGGCTGTGTGCCCAAGAGCAGTTTATACGGATATATGGTATTAAGTATGTTATCCTGGGTACAACAGTGTCATACATGTGGGTATAAACTGCAGTTTGGGTACACAGCAGGGTGCAGATGTGAAGGAGCGATATGTGGTTTTAGGTGTGCAGATTTAGATGTTTGATATCTGGGCGCTATGTCATGTTTGCTGATCCATTAAGGTACCAGTAAAGTGGAATTCCCTAGAGAGTGACCCCATTTTGAAAAAATTTTTTCAAGGGGTATAATAGGCATTAGTTTCCCAGACGTGAATGCACAGCGGATGGTGGAAAGTGAATATATAACCTGTGCAGAGTACATTGGGAACACCAAATTCACTACTATTTTCCCAATAGCTGCTATGATTGGGGGATCACTCTGGGGGTCACTTTTGGTGTCTTTTCCCTTGTAAGCTTTAAATCTGGGGCGTACCCTGATACAGTTGAAACCAGAAGTTTACATACACTATATAAAAAGACACATATGCATGTTTTTCTCACTATCTGACATGAAATCTGAATAAACCTTTCCCGTTTTAGGTCAATTAGGATTACCAAAATTACTTATATTTGCAAAATGCCAGAAAAATAAGAGAGAGATAATTTTTAAGGCATTTTTATTACTTTCTGCAAAGTCAAAAATTTACATACACTAAGATTACTATGCCTTTAAACAATTTGGGGCAGCCCATATGATGATGTCATGTCTTTGGAAGCTTCTGATAGGTTTATTGGCAACATCTGAGTTAATTAGAGACACACCTGTGGATGTATTTTAAGGCACACCTGAAACACTTCTTTGTGTAACATCATGGGAAAGTCTAAAGAAATCACCAAGATATCAGGAAAAGAACTGTGGACTTGCACAAGTCTGTTTCATCCTTGAGTGCAATTTCCAGATACCTGAAGGTGCCTTGTTCATCTGTACAAACAATTATATGCAAGTACAAACAAGATGGGAATGTCCAGCCATCATACCGCTCAGGAAGGAGATGGGTTCTGTGTCACAGAGATGAACGTGCTTTGGCACAAATGTGCATATCAACCCAAGAACAAAAGCAAAACACCTTGTGAAGATGCTGGATGAAGCTGGTAAGAGTGTGTCATTATCCACAGTTAAAAATGAGTACGGTATCGACATGAGCTGAAAGGCCACTCTGCCAGGAAGAAGCCATTACTCCAAAAGAAACATAAAAAAGACAAATTAATATTTGCAAATGCACACAGGAACAAAGACCTTAATTTTTGAAGACATGACCTGTGGTCTGACGAAACTAAAATTTAACTGTTTGGCCAAACTGAGGGCCTGGTGTTGTGCAGAGCAGTGCCCTCTAATGTGCGCCTCCAATATACTCCAGGCTTTTACCTATCTTCAGGCTGCAACTAACCAGCCACTTGTTACCTTTTATCACCCTAGTCACAGGAACAATTCAGTGAGTGCTTACAAACTTATCAAAATACCCCTATTCCCCCCAAACAAAGTACAACCAAGTAAATAAAACAGTAGGTCAACTTGCAAGCCAAAGAAATGTGAAGTTGCATAAAATGTCACTTCTAGACTTCCTTAGAAGCTCCTCTCTGAGAGTTACAACTCTATAGAATTCTCTGAGTCCTAGTCCTTACTACCGAATAGGTAGATAATTCACCAGTAGTGTGGTATGTGACTATGAGTATGCCTAACTAATCTAACTACAGGCCCTTACTCAGTCCAAGCAATTTGGCACCAAAAATGTAATGCGGTGCGTGCACGGCTACTTCTCTTACTGACCCAGGTCTGTTGGCTACTTTTAGCCTTTGTTTGGAACAACTGGAAGAGGGGCTCATCTAGAAAACATGCTACTGACAGTGCCACTTCTCAGCCGAGTCCTTGATGGCAATCTTCTCCTTCAGGATGGTGTCTGGACAAACTCTGGAACAGTCTCTGATTCAGCTCCACTTGGCTATAGCTCTGGTCCCTTAGCACTAGAAGTCCCAGAGAGGGGTCATTTAACATTTCTACCTTTGGAACCCAGAGACGGGTCGAATGACCTGAAGGATTTTATCTAACATCCTATAATCACCGTCTTTTGTTCTGTAATTAAGGCCATTACTGTCACACCACAGGAGGTTGTTGTTTTCCATTGAGTTTAGCCATTTAGTGTCTAGTTAGTTCTATTCAGTTTATTGTATTTGATAATATAAAGACTATACATATTGTATTAAGTTTAGTTTTATTTGAGCAAAAAAGCACTGAAACAATTAATCATTTTTTATATATTTTAAATAGAATTAGAAATTTTAGAGCAAGGTACAGCTGTGAGTAATGACCAGAAGCATTTGTCTAAGGCAGGGGTAGGCAACCTTTTTTGTTCGGCGTGCCGATTTTAATAAAAAAATCAAAGATGAGGTACTCGGAGTGCCGGTCAATAATTGTAAGTCTGACGACCCCTAAACTAAAGTCATATACCACAAACCATAACACAGAAGTGCTGCCACCAGATGCTTTAGGACACATGCGTTTACTGCTATTTCCTGGGACACTCCTGTACTTTCTGATTAGAAGCAATGAAAGTCCATGTGCAGCCCCCAATTAGTGGTAAATTTATTGTGTCCAGGAGCCCCGTATGGCGGCATCCTTATGGTGAATACACACTATGTATCTGGATGCAGCTATATTTGGAACTTTTTCATTCAATGTAAAACTGGTGCATTTTTGCACAAAAAAAAACAAAGCCGGAGTTTTCTGTGCAAAAACACATCCTTAATATAGAAAACACACCGTTATACAGAATAATGTCCCATAGTGGTCCCTGCACACGGTATTATGTCCCATAGCGGCCCCTTCAACATGGTATATGTCCCATAGCTGCCTCTGCACACGGCATTTGTCCCATAGCTGCCTCTGCACACAGTATTTGTCCCATAGCAGTCCCTGCACACAGTATTTGTCCCATAGCGGCCCCTGCACACAGCAATATGTCCCATAACGGCTCCTACACACCGTATATGTCCCATAGCAGACCCTGCACACGGTATATGTCCCATAGCGGCCCCTGCACACGGTATTATGCTCTATAGTGGCCCCTGCACACGGTATTATGTCCCATAGCAGCCTCTGCACACGGTATTTGTCCCATAGCGGCCCCTGCACACGGTATTATGTCCCATAGCGGCCCCTACACACAGTATTTGTCCCATAGCTGCCCCTGCACACAGTATTTGTCCCATAGCGGCCCCTGCACACGGTATTATGCTCCATAGTGGCCCCTGCACACGGTATTATGTCCCATAGCGTCCTCTGCACACGGTATTTGTCCCATAGCGGCCCCTGCACACGGTATTATGTCCCATAGCGGCCCCTACACACGGTATTTGTCCCATAGCTGCCCCTGCACACAGTATTTGTCCCATAGCGGCCCCTGCACACGGTATTATGCTCCATAGTGGCCCCTGCACACGGTATTATGCTCCATAGTGGCCCCTGCACACGGTATTATGCTCCATAGTGGCCCCTGCACACGATATATGTCCCATAGTGGTCCCTGCACACGGTATTATGCTCTATAGTGGCCCCTGCACACGGTATTATGCTTCATAGTGGCCCCTGCACACGGTATATGTCCCATAGTGGTCCCTGCACACGGTATTATGCTCTATAGTGGCCCCTGCACACGGTATTATGCTCCATAGTGGCCCCTGCACACGGTATATGTCCCATAGTGGCCCCTGCACACGGTATATGTCCTATAGTGGCCCCTGCACACGGTATATGTCCCATAGCGGTCCCTGCACACGGTATTATGTCCCATAGTGGCCCCTGCACACGGTATTATGCTCCATAGTGACCCCCGCACACGGTATATGTCCCATAGTGGTCCCTGCACACGGTATTATGCTCTATAGTGGCCCCTGCACACGGTATTATGCTCCATAGTGGCCCCTGCACACGGTATATGTCCCATAGTGGCCCCTGCACATGGTATATGTCCCATAGTGGCCCCTGCACACGGTATATGTCCCATAGTGGCCCCTGCACACGGTATATGTCCCATAGTGGCCCCTGCACATGGTATATGTCCCATAGTGGTCCCTGCACACGGTATTATGCTCTATAGTGGCCCCTGCAGGCAGAAGCGCCCGAAGAGTACAGAGCGGCTGCGGAGCGTGGAATAGTGAGTACATTGTTTTTTATGTTTGATCATCTCCCCGGGGGCTCCGCTTATTATACTCGGGGGTCTGAAGAGACCCCACAGTATAATAATAGCAGTTTCGTTTCGGCCGTGTTTGGTCCGATCGAAACTGCTGGGTGAGGAGTCCGCTGCCGTGCCAGGGGGAATAAGCCTCGCGTGCCATAGGTTGCCGACCCCTGGTCTAAGGCCTCAAGCACACTAGTGAAAAAAAAATTGCGCGAAAATCGCATCGCGATGCGATGCAATTTTTTTCTGCGATTTGCCAATGTATTTCAATGGCACCAAGCACACCTGCGATTTTTTTTTCGTGCGATTTTTTTTCATAGGTGCGATTTTCCTGCGATTTTTTTTTTTTTGTGCGATTTTTTTCGTGAGAAAAAATCCCAGAGGAGTGATCTATATGACCAATGGGACAGATCACAAAAATATCGCAAGTAGCTGTGATTTTTTTTGCGATTTTTTTTTTTTTTTTTCTGCACCCATTGACTTGAATCTAAATATACAAAAATGTAAATATACAAAAGAACAACTGTTATTTGTTTCTATGCTTTTTATTTTTGTTATGAAAATAATAAAAAAAATACAAGGAATAAAACAATTCCACACATATTTACAATAGGCTGCTGTGGGGGGCTGCGTGTGTGTGTGTGAGTGGCATGTCCTTCTTGTGTGACTAGCATTTCAGCACTCACTCAGCAGTCTGTCTGCACTGTCGGAACATACCTGGCACTGCCTGGGTATGTCCCTGGTACATTTGCCACACGTGTATTTGTAGCAGTAAACACATCTCTCAGTTGTACAATTGTTCGTGCATCGATGGTTGACCTGACACTTCGCCCTTTTGCCAGGGCTGGGTGTGGAAGGTTGTTGCCGAAGGAGTTTCTCCTTGCGTGCCTTCTTTTCAGTCACATGAGAGCCACCTAACTCTTTTGCAAGCTCAACCAGGAAGTCCACCCGTCTCTCCTGCACCCCAGTGCATGCCTGATAAAGAACATGAGCATTCAGTGCTGCCATGTCAATCATGTTGTAGAACACGGCGAATGGCCATCTCCGTGTTCCTGCACGCACGCTGTACTCCCGCACCATTTGGTCCATTACATCCACACCGCACTTTGTGTGGTTGTATTGTGTGACCGTGTTTGGCTTCCTTTTGTTGGTATCCTCAGTCTCAACCACGCTGTGCATGCTGCTGAGAATGTAGACGGCCTTCTTTCATTTGGGTGCATACACTGTCAGTGTGGCATCAGTGGTTGAAAACACCTGAGTGGTGAATTCAGTGCGGTCCATCTGTCTAGCGGATTGAGGAATTTCCCGGCGACTCTTGTTGACTGTGCCGAGGATAGTGGTTTTCCGGCTAAGCAGTCATTGTGCAAGTGACAATGATGTAAAGAAATTGTTCGTGGTTACAGTTCTGCCCTTGTCCATGAATGATTCCATCAGCCTCATCACTACAGTTTCGGACAGTCTCTCCCCGCTGGGACGACTGGGGTCCTTGCCAAGATATGGGAGGACATTACAGATGTACTTTGATTTCAAGTCGCAGACTACTTTGAGAAGCAGTCACATCCCCCACAGCACAAAAGGCTGCATGCAAATTTGCTAAGGTGTTAGCAAATATTCCCAGCACAACAATGCAGCTGGGGGGTGGACAGACACTCAGGAGCAGCTTACATTCTTTTCTTTACACTCTCTTACAAGACCTGAGGTGGATCAACACAATTCCCCCCTGCAGATTCCTCAGACAATGGCCACATTTACAAATGAAAGGAAATGCTAATTGGAGCCATCAGAGTTGTCAGTTTGGACTAAGGGTCATTTGACCCTCTTTCAGGACTTGAAGGGGGAGCTCGAAATTTCTGGGACTTCTAGTGTTAGGGATGCTCCTACATGTGGATCACACTCCAGTACTACTCCTTCTAGAGCTCAATGCACCCTCTCAAGATGGCTGCCACACACACTCTCCTCCTCCTTGTAGCGCCCCCCCCCTCTGCAGAAGGCAGGGTCTTCACCTCACTACTCCAGGGAAATACAGTCTTTTCACATTTCTTAGGCAACAGGGGCCTCTTGTGGTCAAACAACAAAACGTCAGTTTATATATAAAAAAAAATAAACTTATTTACAGAAACAGGTACATTCACAACATGAGGGCTGTTTCACCATCTTACACCAGTATATCAAGCAGGACCAACAGCTCTTGCAACTTGTCTGGCTTAGCTTCTTACTGCCTCCTCCAAGCAGCCCTCCAGCAACAGCTGACTTATGTTCCTGTGAGCTGTCTATCTGTCTTGCCTTGACTTGTTTCCTCTCCCTGTGACGTGTTAGGCTAATGCATTGCAATGCATTGTAAAATCACTATACTTCTATTACAGGCTTCTTAGAGCAGCCTGCAATAAAAGTAATTTAATGACAAGCCTGGGAGCCTTCCATAGGCTCCCAGCTATCATACTAACTGATCGCTGACCCCAGAACTCATTCCCGGGGCCGGCGATCCACCCCCATATGGCGCCTTGGTCAATACAGAGGAGATCAGGAGGCTATGGCGGTCATTCAGCTTCTGAATCCACCATAATAGTATGGTGAATGTTGGGAAAGGATTAAAGGTATTATGTTAATAGATTACATATTTTAAAGTATATTCACTGGACTGGATAAACATTCTTATTCTTATAAATAGGGGGGCCCTGGCCATCTAATTATTACATTTGCAGCAAACTGTGGAGACTGAAGTCTCTTTTTTTCAGCCTCCCCTGCTGATTCTCCTACATGAACAACTACATTCTACTCTATGTAAAAACAACAGAACTAGGGTTGAGTTGGTGATGTAACAGAGCCTGAGTGGTGGCAGGGGAGGCTGAACACAGGGTCTTCTGGCACCCTGCTGCGCTCTGCATATCTAATAATCGGAATGCCTGGGGACGTTCATAAGAATAAGTTTGTTTATCCAAGGCAGTGAATGCACTAAGAAATGTAATCTCCCCTCATAACCCCTTTTAAGGCAAACATGGAAGTTAGTTTCACCGCCTTACAAATATACAGTACATTTAAAAGTACTAAATTATGCAGTATGGAAGATCAATTGACATTTGAACATTGACAGATGAAGTGTGGGGAGGTTATAATTTGTATGTTTTTTTAGCATACAGTTGTGCTAAAAATTTTACATACCCCGTCATATTTTTTTTGTTTTTTTTTGGCCTTTTTTCAGAGAATATGAATGATAACACAAAAACTTTTTCTCCACTCATGGTTACTGGTTGGTTGAAGCCATTTATTGTTAAACTTCTGTGTTTTCTCTTTTTAAATCATAATGACAACCAAAAACATCAAAATAACCCTGTTCAAAAGTTCACATACCCCAGTTCTTAATACCATGTATTGCCCCCGCTAACATAAATGACAGCTTGAAGTAGTTGTGGATGAGGCTCTTTATTTTCTCAGATGGTAAAACTGCCCATTCTTCTTGGCAAAAAGTCTCCAGTTCCCTATTGCATGTACTGCGCGCTTGAGATCTCCCCAGAGTGGCTCAATGATATTGAGGTCAGGAGACTGAGATGGCCACTCCAGAACCTTCACTTTCTTCTGCTGTAGCCAATGACAGGTGGACTTGGTCTTGTTTTTTGGATCGTTGTTATGTTGGAACGTCAAAGTATGTCCCATGCACAGCTTCCTGGCTGATGAGTGCAAATTTGCCTCCAGTATTTGCTGATAACGTGCTGCATTCATCTTTCCTTCAACTTTGACCAAGTTTCCTGTGCCTTTGAAGCTCACACATCCCCACATCATCAGTGATCCACCTCCGTGCTTTGCAGTAGGAATGGTGTTCCTTTCATCATAGGCCTTGTTGACACCTCCAAATGTAACATTTATGGTTGTGGCCAAAAGGTTCGATTTTTGTCTCATCACTCCAAATTACCTTGTTTCAGAAGTTTTGAGGCTTGTCTCTGTGCTGTTTGGCGTATTCAAGGCGAGATTCTTTGTGGCATTTGCACAGTAATGGCTTTCTTCTGGCAACTTGACCATGCAGCCCATTTTTCTTCAAGTGCCTCCTTATTGTGCATCTTGAAACAGCCACACCGATAGTTTTCAGAAAGTTCTGTATTTCAACTGATGTTATGTGTGGGTTTCTCCAGGCAGTTGTGGCCGAAATTTTGCTTGGTCTACCTGACCGTGATTTGGTTTTTACAGAGCCCCTGAGTTTCCATTTGTTAATCATAGTTTTAACACTGCTGACTGGCATTATCAATTCCTTGGATATCTTTTTGTATCCCTTTCCTGTTTTATACAGTTCAGCTACCTTTTCCCGTAGATCCGTGGACAGTTCTTTTGCTTTCCCCATGACTCACAATCCAGAAACATCAGTGACTGGAGGAAAGATGCAACAGTCTGTCTGGATCCCAGAAATTCATTCAGCTTTTATGCACACACTGATTACAAGCAAACAGGTCACAGGTCAGGATGTTACCTTTAGTAGTCATTCAAACCCCTTTGTGTCAACTTCTGGGCATGTTATCAGGCCAAAATCACCAGGGTATGTGAACTTTTGAACAGGGTCATTTTGAAGTTTTTGGTTGTCATTATGATTTAAAAAGAGAAAAAAACAGAAGTTTGACAATAAATGGCTTCAACCAACCACTAACCATGAGTGGAGAAAAAGTTTTTGTGTTATCATTCATATTCTCTGAAAAAAGGCCAAAAAAACAAAAAATCTGCCGGGGTATGTAAACTTATTAGCACAACCGTATTTTCAAGTTGCATGTACAGTGGGTACGGAAAGTATTCAGACCCCTTTAAATTTTTCACTCTTTGTTTCATTGCAGCCATTTGCTAAAAGCAAAAAAGTTCATTTTATTTTTCATTAATGTACACTCAGCACCCCATCTTGACAGAAAAAAAACAGAAATATAGATATTTTTGCAAATTTCTAAAAAAAAAAAAAACTGAAATATCACATGGTCATAAGTATTCAGAACTTTTGCTCAGTATTGAGTAGAAGCACGCTTTTGAGTTAGCACAGCCATGAGTCTTCTTGGCAATGATGCAACAAGTTTTTCACATCTGGATTTGGGGATCCTCTGCCATTTTTCATTGCAGATCCTCTCCAGTTCTGTCAGGTTGGATGGTGAACGTTGGTGGACAGCCATTTTCAGGTCTCTCCAGTGATGCTCAATTGGGTTGAGGTCAGGGCTCTGGCTGGGCCAGTCAAGAATGGTCTCAGAGTTGCTCTGAAGCCACTCCTTTGTTATTTTAGCTGTGTGCTTAGGGTCATTGTCTTGTTGGAAAGTGAACCTTTGGCCCAGTCTGAGGTCCTGAGCACTCTGGAAGAGGTTTTCTTCCAGGATATCTCTGTACTTGGCCGCATTCATCTTTCCTTCAATTGCAACCAGTCGTCCTGTCCATGCAGCTGCAAAACACCCCCATAGCATGATGCTGCCACCACCATGTTTCACTGTTGGGATTGTATTGGGCAGGTGGTGAGCAGTGCCTGGTTTTCTCCACACATATCACTTAGAATTAATGCCAAAAAGTTCAATCTTCATCTCATCAGACCAGAGAATCTTATTTCTCATAGTCTGGGGAGTCCTTCAAGTGTTTTTTGGCAAACTCTATGCGGGTTTTCATATGTCTTGCACTGAGGAGAGGCTTCCTTCGGGCCACTCTACCATAAAGCCCCGACTGGTGGAGGGCTGCAGTGATAGTTGACTTTGTGGAACTTTCTCCCATCTCCCTACTGCTTCTCTGGAGCTCAGCCACAGTGATCTTTGGGTTCTTCTTTACTTCTCTCACCAAGGATCTTCTCCCACGATTGCTCAGTTTGGCTGGACGGCCAGGTCTAGGAAAACTTCTTCCATTTAAGGATTATGGAGGCCACTGTGCTCTTAGGAACCTTGAGTGCTGCAGAAAATCTTTTGTAACCTTGGCCAGATCTGTGCCTTGCCACAATTCTGTCTCTGAGCTCCTTGGGCAGTTCCTTTGACCTCATGATTCTCATTTGCTCTGACATGCACTGTGAGCTGTGAGGTCTTATATAGACAGGTGTGTGCCTTTCCTAATCAAGTCCAATCAATTTAATTAAACACAGCTGGACTTCAATGAAGGAGTAGAACCATCTCAAGGAGGATCAGAAGGAAATGGACAGCATGTGAGTTAAATATGAGTGTCACAACAAAGAGTCTGAATACTTATGACCATTTGATATTTCAGTTTTTCTTTTATAATAAATTAGCAAAAATATCTACATTTCTGTTTTTTTCTGTCAAGATGGGGTGATGAGTGTACATTAATGAGAAATAAAATTAACTTTTTTGCTTTTAGCAAATGGCTACAATGAAACAAAGAGTGAAAAATTTAAAGGGGTCTGAATACTTTCCGTACCCACTGTACCTTGTTCCTGAAGAGTAGTTCTATGTGAGTAATTTAACTAAAAAGCTCATGAGGTGTAATAAATCTTGCTCAAATTCATTTTAGCATTAACTTGTGAGTCTGCTGCTGTAAGATATATTGGGTTTATCACACTGGTCATGTAGTGGCGTACTTTTATAAAAGGCACTTTTTTTTAAAAAGGCACATGTTATAAATGCTTTTGTAAAAAAAAAAATCACTATTATTTATTCATATGGAGATGACAGGAAAAGTGCACTGCCCCGGAATCTAGAGCTGAGATGGAAGCTGAGGCAGCTTCCAAAGCACTTTTCCCCTCTTCTGCATATCAATGAAACAATGATTTACACGAAAAGGGTCCCCCAGCTGAATAACAGAGGTATATTTGGAACTGTAGAATCCCCTCTACAAGGTACTGTGATTAGATATATAACCAATTTACTGTCAACAGACTCCATTTAATGGGCATTTTGCATCTGTTTTGTATCCAGTGCATTTGTCCATTTTTGATAGTCAAGTGTCATCCGCTTCCCATCTTTTTTCTTTAACGGACTGTTAAAAAAAAATAGATGCATTTCATTAGTCTTTGACCCCCCCCCCCCTCCCACACCACTGACCTGTTTTTAAAGGATGTAATTCGGGCGCTTAATTGGGTCTGAGTGTCTGTCAAAATTAACAAATATGGGACATTTTGTGTTTTTAATGGATCATTATTAATGGACACATGAAAATACCAATGTTGTGTTAAAAAGGCTTATGGGAGAGATTTATTAAACTGTCTAAAGGAAAAAAAAATTGTCTTTGCTGCCCATAGCAACCAAAATCATTGTAGCTTTCATTGTACCTTGTTCTTACAAAATGAAAACTGTACTGTGACTGTACTGTTTGTTATGGGCAACAAATACAGCTTTTCTGTGTATATTGTAACAAGATTTACCATTTTTAAAGATTTTTAACCCCATAAAGTGTAAATATAATTTTATTTATTTTTTCATAAATCAGTAGTGCAGGTGAAAAGAAAAACTTTGCAATTTGCTTTACTAAAAAAGTACCTGTGTTTTTATGTATTACTTCTGTCTTTACTTCTTATCTGAGTGATTTTGTTCCCTTGTACATGAGCAGTGTCAATGTCAGTGAGATCTATGGAGAGGGGAGGGGTGAGGAGAGAGACAGAAATATGAGACTGTCTACAACATTATATGAGTAATTTCTTTCAGGAGAAGGCTAGATAGTAATTCCTGATCTCAGTTGTGTTATGAAAGAAAACTGTCTGTCTACTGTGTTCTGTTGTACAGATTTAATAAGTGGAAGAAGGAGGCAAATAAGTGAAGAAGCAGCCCACCTTCCTTCTACGACCAGCCTCAATAGTAACATACTGAAAGTCCCATAGACTGCAATACAGTTGTACAATTGCAGGTTCAAGTCCTAGGGGGACTAATAATATAGTAATAAAAAAAAAAAAAAAAAAAAAATATAAAAAAAACAAAAAAAATAAATAAAAGTTCAAATCACCCCCCCATTTTCCTAGAATACATATAAAACTAAAAAATTTCTGTGAATCACAAACACATTAGGTATCCCTGTGTTCGAAAACACCCACTCTACAAACTTATAAAAATATTTTTTCCAAACAGTGAATGCTGTAGCGGGAAAAAAAAAATCAAAAGTGTCAAACTGCCATTTTTTTGCAGTTTCACCCGTTAAAAATTTGAATAAAAAGTTATCAAAGCAATAGTCATTCACCAAAAAAAGACACCTTATGCATCCCCTTACACGGATATATAAAAAACATTTTTTTGCAAAGTTTTAAATTTTAGTTAAGGGGTTAAAATGTAAATAAAACTATATAAATTTGGTATCCCTGAAATTGTACTGAAACATAGAATACAGGTGATATGTCATTTTGGCTGCAGAGTGAACGCCGTAAAATCGAAGCCTGTAAGAAAGTTGCACAAATGCAGT
The DNA here is from genome assembly GCA_947044405.1 of Leptodactylus fallax. Taxonomy (NCBI): domain Eukaryota; kingdom Metazoa; phylum Chordata; class Amphibia; order Anura; family Leptodactylidae; genus Leptodactylus; species Leptodactylus fallax. Next base: position 4,586,041 of record CAMRHE010000097.1, read on the forward strand.
TCTATCCCATTCTTAATTTTTTCCAGCTTCCAAGTACATGGTACAGAATAATAAATGGCACCATTATGAAGAACAATTTGTCTTGCAAACATTAAGCCCTCATATGGCTCTGTGAATGGAAAAATAAAAAAGTTATGGGATTTGGAAGGCGGGGAGTCAAAAGCGAAAATCGAAAATCGAGCAATATCACCAGCAGGAAGGGGTTAAAGAGGACCTTTCACAACCAACTCAAACACTGCACTTTAGAATCCTTTAGAAGTAATTAGTGCAGTTAGTTATAGCACTTGATATGCTAATAAGGCTCTCTACTGTCAGGTGAGCAAGCCAGGGAGCGGAGGAGGAAGGAAGCATTTGGGATGACTATAACTTATTGACTAAATTTTATTACCTCTAGGAGGATGAAAAAAATTATGGCATATTTTTTTTTAGTTTTAAGTTTTTTTGCCATTCACCATACAGCATAAATAATATGCTGCTTTTATTCTGCAGATCAGTATAAATATGGTGATACTCTATTTATATAGTTTATTTTTAATGTTTTACTATTGTAATACAATAAAAATGTTTTAAAAACATTTGCTTTTCTATTGCCATCTTCTAAAATGACCATAATGTATTGACTTTTCCATCGCTGATGCTAGTTGAGGGCTTATTTTTTTGTAATACAAGATGTGCTTTTCATTGGTAGCATTTTTATTTCATTTTTTTTAGAGCCAAGATGAGAAGACCAAGCTTTCATTGTGTGAGATAAATGATGCATTAAATTTATAGTACTTGTTACAGATGCAGCAAAACATAATTGATTCCTTCTAATTTAAGATGGTGTCATACAGCAGGTCCGGTATCAGGGTACCTCCCACAGCAGTTAAGAACAGACATTTGTGCAGGTCTTTGGCCTAGGGGGTGAACAACACACCACCCCAGTTCTTAGGCTCCTGCTTACCAGGTGCTCTGGAAAGAATTCTGGGTTGTGGAACTGACTGAAGTTGAAGTGCAGGTGACTCTACTCACCGCAAACAAAATAAACAGCTGTCCCAACTCATCTGGCCTAACTGCTTACTGCTGAGAAACATCTCAAGCCTCTAGCAGTCTCCTCCCCCTATAGTGTGCGGGAGCATCCCTTGAATAGGAAACCATCCCCCTCTCTGGGTAGCTTGACATCAAACAGGCTGCATCATGGAAGAGTAATACAGAACTTCTCCTGTGGTGCGACTCATGGGCACTATTTAGTTTCCTATATAAGGAATCATTGTGTGACCCAATTCCTGAAAGTTCTTTAACACTGACTGTGTGATGACCTGCATCAATTAACCCCCAAGCGCACCTGGATGCCCCGTTACCATGGCAATGGGGAGCATTCTCAAGGTCCCCGGTCTGCCCTAGTAATGAAGCTATTGAAGCCTGTCAATTATAATATGAGATAAAATAAAATAAAAAAAAAAAAAGAGAAAATACAGAGAGAGAGCTTGCTAATATTGGTACCAGATAAAACAGTGGATTTGTGAAATACCATCTGCATTCAGAAATGGTGTATAGTACCATTAAACTCAAATTCAGGGTACTGGTTTAATTCTATAAGTATTTACACCTGATTACTTTAGTTCTGCTATTGTATCAGATGCTTAAAGGGGTTGTCCAGTTTCAGCAAATAAATGGTAGTGTTTGTATAATGAAAAGTTGTACAATTTTTCAATATACTTTCTGAATCAATTCCTCATAGTTTTCGAGATCTCTGCTTGCTGTCATTCATTCTGTTACTTCCAGTGAATAAAAATCAGGCCATGGTCATGTGATGAAAATACAGGTAACAAGTTGTGCAGCTATGTTCCCATCACATGACCATGGAGTGTACATCACATGACCATGGATTCATTTTATCCACTGGAAGTAAGCAGAATGAATGCAGAGATCTAGAAAACCAAGCAGAGATCTAGAAAACCGTGAGGGATTGACACAATAAGTATATCTGAAAATTATATATCTTTTTATTATACAAACAACAACATTTATATGCAGAAACCGGACAACCCCTTTAATAACTGCATGAGAGAAGAACACAGTTATTTAATAAAAGACACGTGTCTCTTGTGCTTTTGATTTCCAGCCTTCTAGTAAATCTATGGCGTCTGTTGACTGAGATCTGATGCCATGTGTGACATTGGAAGCATTAGAGTTTGCAGAGAATGCCATTTATTATTTACCTGCTCAGCTGCTGCATCTTTTAACGTGGCAGGGACCTGTATTATAACCTGGAACCATGTGCACCAAGCATAACAAATAAGATTGAGTCCTGATGTTTCAGAAATGATTATTTCTTTGTTTACTTAGAATGTTGAGGGTTTTACAGGATCTAGAGCATAGCCAGCAGTGCTGTGTGACAATATAACAACAGGTCCACATCACTATGTTTTGAACCTTTATGCTTTTCTGAATTGGACAGCTGATTGACAAACACTAGTATTACGTTCAGGCCAGACTAACAAAATGCAGCGAAAAAAAAAAAAAAACTGTGGAAGAAAGCAGCAAAAACGCATTGCATTTTTTTTTTTCTGCAGCATTTTTCATTGAGTTTTTGGCTACATTTTTCTTTGTGCTTTTTCTTCCCCTAACTTTATCAAAGCTGTTTTCTCCACAAAGTGTGTATAAGAGTAAACGCAACAGCAGCCAAAAACACTACATTTTCGCACAGTAAGGCATTAGACTTAATGTGGAATAATGCACATGAATTATAGGATTTGGGGATAAACAAAATTGTCATATAAAGTCAATGCATGATCTGACTATTAAGATAAGTGAACAAAGAGTAGCATGCGCTATATAACCTGAAGAAAAATTATTTGATCCTGCAAGTAGGGTATCTTCCTGAAAACAAATTAGGAATCAGTCATGACCCTCATTACGCCATCTTTCTTCAGATAGCTGAGATTACTGCTTTAGGAGTATGTGCAATTACTTATGCACAAATTTAGAGTGTTGAAACACAGAATTCTGAATACCGCCATAGTCACATTCAATTCAGTGAAACATCATTTAAATATAGTTTATTTCTCAATACTGGCCATGCAGTAATAACTAAACTGTATGGAAATTAATGACAAATAACATGTAATAATTAGTGTTTCACTTGGTTATGTGAAAGCACTGACAGCTCCAGTATTCAGAACTGTGTTGTGACACCCTGAGGCTAAGGCCCCACGTAGCGTCCCACAGCAATGCATCACATTTTTTTCTGCATCGCTTTTTACAGTAAGTCTGCAGAGGTTTCCTTTGCGGACTTTCTGCTTCAATTATACCTATAGGGAAACTGCCAGTGTTACCGTAGGTATAATTGACATTCTGCGATTTCCAAACCCGTGACGGTTTTGGATATCGCAGTGTGTCTGCTGCGCATATTTTCCCGCACTGTGGGGATGGGATTCACTAGTTACACAGTAACTGTAAAACGCCATGATTTTTTTCCGCCGCGTTTCCACCATGGGCAAATTGCGACATTCACGGCAAACTACTTGAACTAATCTCACTCGCAGAACTCCAATAGGCCAAAACCTTCCAACAGGTAAGAGCCCTGGCCCAAATGGCCTTCCATTATCATACTATAAAAAATTTCAGGATACTCTGTTACCCTAACTCTCTATGTAATGCAATGCCTTACTGACCGGAGAATCCTTTCCGAAACAGACCCAAGAAGCACATATCACTCTCATCGCTAAAGAGGGTAAAGATCCCATGCTCTGCGGTAGCTATCGCCCAATATCGCTATTAAACTTAGACTTGAAGATCTAGGCCAAACTCCTAGCCATGCGTCTTCAGCCCCTACTCCCTTCCATAGTTCATGAGGAACAGTCCGCCTTTGTCAAAGTCAGAAAAGGGAAAGACAATACCCATAGATTACTTCATGCTATAGCTCTGACTCCGCTGCTAAGCTGCTAGTCCTTCTCAAAACTGATGCGTTGAGTCGATTGGACCTATATGCAAGCCACCCTCCGGGCTTTTGGACTCTCTATATCTTTTATTACAGTTATATTTTCGCTGTACTCCAGATTTCATGCATGGCTTAAGGTAAATGGGGTGCTTTCTCCATATTTTTATATTTCCAACGGGACTCGACAAGAAAGCCCCCTGTCCCCAATTTTGTTTATTCTCACACTGGAAACATTACTGCATGCAACATGCAAACACCCAGGGATTGAAGGACTCTCTGTAGGGAAGAGCTCTCTTCAGTCGATAGCTTTTGCAGACGACATTCTTTCCCCATTTCGAACCTAGCGGAAGGCCTACCATCTCTCATTACCCTGATGAAGGAATACAGAGATCTATCGAACTACAAGACACGGCTTTCAAAATCAGAGGTACTCATTGTATCCCTTTCTGCCAAGCTTCAACAAACAATTCAATTAGCCTCACATTAGATCACATCTTGTACTTAGGCATCAAATTAACTACCCATCACCCTGACCTTTATGCGGATAACTTTTTACCATTGTTGCAAGATACGAAGGACTCCCTATGCTCACATGATGTACCCTACCTCTTCTGGTTCAGCCGGAAAAACCTCCTTCAAATATATGTCATACCGAAGTTACTCAATCCAAATGCTCTTGATTCTGCTTCTGAAACTTTTCTTGCGCTCCATGCATTCCCACTTTACACGCTTCATCTGGAAGGGCAAACCAGCCCACCTACCATACAGCCTACTAGTCAAGAAGATGGAAGAAGGTGGTATATCTCTACCCAATATCAATACCTACTATAAAGCTAACCTTCTCTCCAGATGGCTCGCTCTGACCTCACCAATGAAATGACCTCTTATCAAGGAAATGGCGGAGATGCAGCATGGAGAACACCTGACTCCCCTCCTCTGGATCCCCAATCTGAAATTTTTTAGGACACAGCAGTTTGATATCCTTCTCAGAGGCTCATGTGAATCCTGGCACGGATTTAGTCCATTCCTCAACCCCTCTCCATTGAGACTATATGCTGCAGAACTGCTGCCACATCTACTACCCAATCCAGCACAGGGGTATGAAGATATCTGGCTTAAGATAAAAGGCAAACTTCTAGGCGACCTCTTCTACAGTGTCTCTCCCCTTTCACACTACTACCTTCAGCACCACTTTCGAATACTAAGCTGACCTCCATGCATCACTTACACTATCGTTGGTGTCTAATCTCCCAGGGACCTCACCTCATTTAAAAAATGATCCTTCTACATACCTTACGCTTGAGGAAACTGACACATTGCAAATGAGTTCTGACCACTTCAGATCCAATTTCCAAACCAGCTTATATCTCCTCCTGCGAATTGAACCTTGGGATTACACTATCGTCAGGTGACACTGCTTATATTCTATGAAATATGCACGGCTTCTCAACCTGTGTGAGATTCCAGGAGATGCATTTTAAGTTATTATCCAGATGGTTCAAAAACCCAGGCTGGCTCTACACTTATAAACTCACAGGAGACAACCTTTGCTAGTGCTGCGACACCCACCATGGAACTCTACTCCATATTTGGTGGAACTGTGACCTCATTAAACCTTACTGGTCACAAACACAAGACTTGGTTAGATGTATCACCTCCTCCATTCTCAACCTCTCCACGGCTTCTACACTTCCCTCTGTCCCTCAACCGGACTATCGACCGCCCCCCCTTCCCAAAAGTAATTTGACAACTCACATACAGGAAGCTGGGCAATCTCTAATACCACAATTCTGGCTCCAGACCACTCCTCCCTCAGTAGCACTCTAGATAGATAAAGTCAACCAGATCGACAGATTTGAATAGCTCCTTAGTTGGTTCATTTATATATGCTTCTTATCTAGAAAACAGTGTTCACAATGTTATGGGCAAGGTTCAGTAGCCATAAAACTTCATTATGAGGATGAAGATGATGTTACAGTAAAGTATATGAAATATATCCCTTCATTTAACACACCTATCCTAAAGTAATCACTCAGATTACATGTTAATAAAAGGTAGTTAACACAAGGCAATACATTTTTTTCTACTAGGCCTGTAGTATAATTTAATATTTAGGAGATCAAATTGAATTTCATAATTTCTAAGTGCATAGGAAATGGCAGCAAAAATATCTGACCTATGTGTATTATGAAGAAATTAGTTTCATTTGTTTTAATATATAAATGCTTCTTTCTAGTGCATCTTCTCCTTCATAATATCAAAGATATATTGCGCTATTAATATCTGTAGACTTAATCAAGCTAAATTGTTCTCTGAAACAATAAGTCTTCTTTTGGCATTTAATGCCTGCTAGCTTTGGTATATGTAGTAAAGCTTCTTAAGAAATTCTTAAGTCCCATTCACACTTCCAAAAGAAAGGAGGGTTCAATGCTCTGTTCCAATGATTATAAAGCAGATCCTATCCTGCTCCGTGAGATTGGAATGGAACCCCCATTGAAATCAATAGGGAACAGAAGACACTCGGATGACACTCAGATGAATGACGCCATACTCCCTTTATGCCTTGGCAAAATATGTAAAGTATGTGAGAATAATGGATAAAATGACTGACGATTTATGTTATTTATAATAGAGCATTTAATGTGTCAATCTCTATATAAAGTTTTAGTATAATCTCTATATTTGCAGCACATTAAAGCTCTAGAAGAAAATCAGTATTGAGCTTTTTGGCACATTATTTACCCATACTATTATTTATTGTTGTGAAATACAATCTTTCCTTCTTTTAACTCTTAGAAATATTGACATCATGCACTTACCACTTACCAAAGGTGATCAAAGGAGTTAGCAGGAAAATGGACAGGGCCACAGCAACAATGGCAATATTTCTACTATTCCCCTGATTTTCAACTTGCACAACATCCTGTGCAGGCATAGAGTAATGTATATATAAAAAATCCTCTTTTATATGTTTTAATCACATATTAAGCCACACTAATGGGGCCACCAAAACACTCGTGACTTTCATAAAACTGGTGGAAGATTAAGCTATATGGTTGTTACTTGCAATTAGAACTCCTATATTGGTCTGTAATCTGAATGTGTTCACACTTTGTCTTGAAACCAATTGAACAGAATATCACAACATGCTAACAAAAACCTTGACTGCAATTCACCTGTACCCACTGGGTGGTCCGGACCACTCATAGGCATGAATAGGATAGCTAGTAGATCACTTTGTGATAACTTTTCATGAAACCATGTTGTATTTAGAAAAGCTGCTTAAAGGGGTTATCCACTTTCATCAATTTTGAGAAACAAATGTTATTGCTTGTATAATAAAAAGATACAATTTTCCTATATACTTTCTGTATCAATTCCTCATGGTTTTCTAGATCTCTGCTTGCTGTCATTTATTCTGTTACTTCTAATGAATAAAATTCTGACCATGGTCATGTGATATACAGTCCATGGTCATGTGATGAGCATAAAGGTGCACAATTCATTATCAGGCAGATGTCTGATTACTGTTCTGTGACTTTAATGAGCGGTGCACCTGTGTGTACATCACATGACCATGGACTGTATATCACATGACCAAGGTCAGAATTTCATCCACTAGAGGTAAGCAGAATGAATGACAGCAAGCAGAGATCTAGAAAACCGTGAGGAATTTATGTAGAAAATATATTGGAAAATTGTACAACTTTTTATTATACAAACAATAACATTTGTCTCTCAATATTTGTCTGAAAGTGGCCAACCCCTTTAATGTGTGATACCTTATCTAGACATGTCAAGCCAGGAAGATAGTTAAGGGAGGACACATCTCTATTACAAATTTAATGCACCATACATAAATATGTATGCTGCATAAATATGGCGGGCTACAATTAAACACATGTACCAAATTACACACAGTACCAAATTTTTTTCTGTCATGTGACACCACCAATGTGACAATAAGGAAATCATAGCTGATTTTCTGACCTTAGAAAGGTCCTGCATTCCTGGTCGTATCCACTGGCAACCGATCAAGACAACAATACTGTGACCACAAGATATTTAAAGAAAATCTTTAAAACTCTGCAACATGTTTAATTACTTATATTTGCAAAAATGTTTAACTTTTAATTATATACAAAATTAAAAATGGTTATGTTCGTGGGAATACCCCTTTAAGATTTTATACACCAGTCTCCTAAACATGTCAAAATGATGCCTACCACACCCACTTCTCATGAACCCCACTGACAATCCTCACAAAACAAATTATAGTACAAAAATAGCTTGTGGCATTGTTTGAGACTTTTTTAAAGTAGAAAACTAGTGTAAAATGTATAATAAATTTCTCCTTTCAGTATTATTTTAGTATCTGTCATTTTAATTAGATAACCTTTGAACTTTTTACATGAACTCTTTGTATTTAAGCATGGTGACTAATAGAGACACAAACATAAGACAGGTTGCATTATCTCAGAAGACTAGGTGTTTAAGATTAAAGAGGTTTTCGGGATTTCTAATATTGATGGCTTATCCTTAGGATAGCTCATCAGTACTAGATATAGTAGGTGGGATTCAGACTCTCAGCAACCTACTTATCAGCTGTTTGAAGGGATCGGAGCTCAGGAAAGCACTATAGACTCTTCATTGTTTACATTGGTTTGTCTGCCTGCATACCTTTTACTTAGTAGCAGCACTGCAGAATATTGCGTCTTTGTCTCATTCAATTAAACTGAACAAAGTTCTAATACCCTGCACTGCCACTGATAAGTCAACAATGTGATGTGCAGGTATATAGAGACATTTCAAACAGCTGACCGTTTGAAATATGCCAAAAAGTTGTCATAGTTGAATATTAAAAAAGCCTTTAATATCTTATTCTATAAAAATGTTAAGATTAAATTTTAGAATTAAAGTTTCTTTGCTTTAATAGTTAAAATGATACAATGTTATTCCATATAATTTAATGTTAGAATATATAGAATATATAGAAGTTATATATTTTCTACCGACTTGTTTCTTCTAGATATTGCAATGTCAAAGCAATCAGTTGCTGCCAATGAGATGGAGAATAGCAACATGAAACAGGCAGGCCCTGTATTCATGCCACCTGGTTTTTCTGTGGCTGAGGTTCCCACAAACCAGTCATATATATCAAACCTTCCTCCAGTGTCAGCTTTCCGGATGCCCAATGAGATGAACTATGGACAGTTTCAGGTAACATTTTCTGTCAAATGTTTCCACATGTAACTGATCCTCAGATTGGTTAGGGATTTATTGATTGGATATAGAATTTGTCTTAAAACCAGCTGAATTCAGTATGATTATATGAATACACTTGTTTCCACTGACTGGTCTCACAAATACACAATTAGGATAGTTAACATAATACTTTTTCAAAACCTGTCACAAAATCATGCTTAACTTGTGATGCACAAAAAGAGGCAGCACTCCAATTTGAGAAAAAATGCAAAAGTGTATCTTTAACTCCATTCGGCCAATGGCCTAAACCTAACATCCTCTATTATCAGAAACTCCCATTACCATAGCCAAGATTTCTCCCGAGTTACACCACTTCTCTGAAATGTTTTATCCTGCACTTTTTAGATTAAAGGGGTATTCCCATCTCAAGGATCCTATCTATACTGCTAGCTTATGTAAATTGAAGAGTTTTCCTAAATATATTGCTTTAGTAATGCTGCTTTGTTTTCCTGCTATGTGAAATTATATCTCCCATTGTTTACACATTGTTTCCATAACGCCGAATCTGTGTGATAAGCAGGACAAGTGACATCACTCACTACTCTCACTGTTATCTACAGCTCTGCCGTTAAGCTAATTGCAGTTGATAAAGCCATGTCTGTTATCTATCTATGTATACACACAGATAACACTGAGTCCGTTCTCTAGAAGCATGTGCATATTATTTGATCTGCATTTATATTAGATTTCTAGTAATCATAGTAAGTATTGTGATACTTACTTGTTCAGCAAGCTGGGAGGGGGGTACAGGAAGTGAGAAGAAGAGACTGCAGGCAAAGCTGCAGAAACAGGAAGATGGGAAACCCCTTTAACTTACAACTTCTACAGCCTTAAGCACATCCTAAAGACACATCTCTTTAGGCAGGCCTATGACATTTCCTAATCTAAATACTTCTGCAGTTATACTTCCTAGAGCTTAGCCTCCTCTGTTCACACACCACCCGATTATTCCACAGGACACGATTTGTGTAATTAAAGTAACCTTTATCATATAAATGGCTGGTTCACTGTAAAAGCAATACTGCTTCCTACTGTATGTAACCCATGCTATCCCCTCTACCTCATAGATTGTAAACGCTTGCAAGCAGGACCCTCACTCCTATTGTGTGAATTGATTTATTACACTGTAATGTCTCATATTGTCTGTACTTGTACCCTGTGATTATTAAAGTGCTACGGAGTATGTTGATGCTATATAAATAAAATGTATAATTATTATCATTTATCTATTTATCAGTTAGTAACAAGTTCTCACTAAATATAATAAAAACATCTAATAATGTAGCCCAAATGCATATGTGTAATATTTTACTGACCAATCTGGATTCAGTTCCATCACATCTTCCTATTCACAGCAATATCTATATGATGACAAATATAATATATGCCCATCATACTGCATTCACAGTGAGTAACTTCACCTGCTCACAATGTAGGTAGGAAGTGGGCAATAGCCAGGTGTGTGCACATGGGCGCTTATACCTCCTAGTTACACCTCACACTCCCAGAGCCATAGTGAGTAAGGCACCTACTTGCAATTCTGTGTGCATGTGTGTCACACATACTCAGACTATTGGTGCCATATTAAGTAAGGGATAACCTAGCAAGTCACTAAACTAAAGCGCATATCAAAAAAACTAATATAGATGGCCCCTTATGGGATCAACTATAGTCATAGTCAAGCCTTACAAAAAATTCAATCTGCAAAAATGTGCACATGTTTAACACCCTTTGGGACTTCTGCAATTCCATCCATATAGCATAGACAAGACACATCCACACCCTCTACAGGCCATAAACTAGACTATATGGGCATGAAAGAATGTGCACTGTACATATAGGGTGACTATGTAATCCAATCTATATATGTTAGACTGTATACATATAAGCCCCTACGGGCTATTTGCATTACATTGTATGCGGCCAACATTCAAATATGACTAACCAAAGTGCAAATCTCTAAATCATATAAGACAAATGAAAAATAATAAAGGAAAAGAGGAAATTGAAAAAAAATGTGGAGAAAAGGAAAAAGAAACATAAGTATGCATGCATTCAGTGTATCTCCAAATATTACATGCACTGTGCCTTTTCTAAACCCCTCTTCCTATCCAAGGATCTAAAAATTATATATCAACCTGAAAACTTAGCATTTCTGCAGTGATCATGTGGATTTGCACCCGTTTGCCAGTGAGGTATATATTTGTGCTGCTTCGGACTTTCTATTTGTGATATACAGTGGGGAAAAAAAAGTATTTAGTCAGCCACCAATTGTGCAAGTTCTCCCACTTAAAAAGATGAGAGAGGCCTGTAATTGACATCATAGGTAGACCTCAACTATGAGAGACATAATGAGAAAACAAATCCAGAAAATCACATTGTCTGATTTTTAAAGCATTTATTTGCAAATTATGGTGGAAAATAAGTATTTGGTCAATAACAAAAGTTCATCTCAATAATTTGTTATATATCCTTTGTTGGCAATGACAGAGGTCAAACGTTTTCTGTAAGTCTTCACAAGGTTGGCACACACTGTTGCTGTTGTGTTGGCCCATTCCTCCATGCAGATCTCCTCTAGAGCAGTGATGTTTTGGCGCTGTCGCTGGGCAACACGGACTTTCAACTCCCTCCAAAGGCTTTCTATGGGGTTGAGATCTGGAGACTGGCTAGGCCACTCCAGGACCTTGAAATGCTTCTTATAAAACCACTCCTTCGTTGCCCTGGTGTTGTTCTTGGGATCATTGTCATGCTGAAAGACCCAGCCACGTTTCATCTTCAATGCCCTTGCTGATGGAAGGAGGTTTGCACTCAAAATCTCACGATACATGGCCCCATTCATTCTTTCATGTACACGGATCAGTTGTTCTGGTCCCTTTTCAGTGAAACAGCCCCAAAGCATGATGTTGTCACCCCCATGCTTCACAGTAAGTATGGTGTTCTTTGGATGCAACTCAGCATTCACTCTCCTCCAAACATGACGAGTTGTGTTTCTACTAAACAGTTCTACTTTGGTTTCATCTGACCATATAACATTCTCCTAATACTCTTCTGGAACATCCAAATGCTGTCTAGTAAACTTCAGACAGCCCGGATATGTACTGGCTTAAGCAGGGACACACGTCTGGCACTGCAGGATCTGAGTAACTGGCAGCGTAGTGTGTTACTGACGGTAGCCTTTGTTATGTTATTCCCAGCTTTCTGCAAGTCATTCACTAGGTCCCAACCATGGTAAGTAGGAGCTCTGTTACATATTTTGCATTGGGACCCAGGGGCTTCAAGTATTCCTGTAACTATTGTACTTATTATCCATGTATTTTTGCATCATTGTTCTTGCAAGTCACTAACTATGGATGTCATATTCAAGTTATAAGCGCATACTTTATTACAGTACACTCCAATTAATCTTGGAACACCCATTATTAGTGATACACTATTGGATTGCTTTGTTTTGAGTTGATAGTGGTTTTAATACTTGTGATTAATTTATTGGTATTTACATAGATATAGCTAAATTTAAATTTAAATTTAAATCAAAGCTAAATTTGAATTTTTTTTTATGTGTTTGTTATGGTCTAGATTTTATGTCTTTGCGGTTTATTGATTTTCATTAAAAGTTATATTTTATTTATGTATATTTGACATATGTGCTCCTTTCTGTGATACATTTCTGTCTTAGGAACACTATTTTGTGATTCTTGGTGATCTCTCTGTCACTTTATATGTAAGTGATTACAGTTTTAGAGCAAAAGGATATACAGTCATATGAAAAAGTTTGGGCACCCCTATTAATCGTAATCATTTTTAGTTCTAAATATTTGGGTGTTTGCAACAGCCATTTCAATTTGATATATCTAATAACTGATGGACACAGTAATATTTCAGGATTGAAATGAGGTTTATTGTACTAACAGAAAATGTGCAATATGCATTAAACCAAAATTTGACCGGTGCAAAAATTTGGGTACCCTTATCATTTTATTGATTTGAATACTCCTAACTACTTTTTACTGACTTACTGAAGCACAAAATTGGTTTTGTAACCTCACTGAGCTTTCAACTTCATAGCCAGGTGTATCCAATCATGAGAAAAGGTGTTTAAGGTGGCCAATTGCAAGTTGTTCTCCTATTTGAATCTCCTCTAAAGAGTGGCATCATGGGCTCCTCAAAACAACTCTCAAATGATCTGAAAACAAAGATTGTTCAACATAGTTGTTCAGGGGAAGGATACAAAAAGTTGTCTCAGAGATTTAACCTGTCAGTTTCCACTGTGAGGAACATAGTAAGGAAATGGAAGACCACAGGGACAGTTCTTGTTAAGCCCAGAAGTGGCAGGCCAAGAAAAATATCAGAAAGGCAGAGAAGAAGAATGGTGAGAACAGTCAAGGACAATCCACAGACCACCTCCAAAGAGCTGCAGCATCATCTTGCTGCAGATGGTGTCACTGTGCATCGGTCAACAATACAGCACACTTTACACAAGGAGAAGCTGTATGGGAGAGTGATGCGAAAGAAGCCATTTCTGAAAGCACGCCACAAACAGAGTCGCCTGAGGTATGCAAAAGCACATTTGGACAAGCCAGCTTCATTTTGGAAGAAGGTCCTGTGGACTGATGAAACAAAGATTGAGTTTTTTGGTCATACAAAAAGGCGTTATGCATGGCATCAAAAAAACACAGCATTCCAAGAAAAACACTTGCTACCCACTGTAAAATTTGGTGGAGGTTCCATCATGCTTTGGGGCTGTGTGACCAATGCCGGCACCGGGAATCTTGTTAAAGTTGAGGGTCGCATGGATTCAACTCAGTATCAGCAGATTCTTGAGAATAATGTACAAGAATCAGTGACGAATTTGAAGTTACACCGGGGATGGATATTTCAGCAAGACAATGATCCAAAACACAGCTCCAAATCTACTCAGGCATTCATGCAGAGGAACAATTACAATGTTCTGGAATGGCCATCCCAGTCCCCAGACCTGAATATCATTGAACATCTGTGGGATAATTTGAAGCGGGCTGTCCATGCTCGGCGACCATCAAACTTAACTGAACTGGAATTGTTTTGTAAAGAGGAATGGTCAAAAATGCCTTCATCCAGGATCCAGGAACTGATTAAAAGCTACAGGAGGCGACTAGAGGCTGTTATTTTTGCAAAAGGAGGATCTACTAAATATTAATGTCACTTTTCTGTTGGGGGGGCCATACTTTTCCCCCCGCCAAATTTTGTTTTAAAGCAAATTCCACATTTTTCTTTTTTAAAAAAAAACCCAATTTCAACCCAGAAAAATTTCTGGGCCCATTAGTTATTAAAAAAATAAATTGGAAGGGGTTGTTCAAAAAATAAAATATTTAATATAAAATAAAATAAATTTAAATGGGGGGCCCACCTTTTTTTTTTTTTTTGTTTTTTTGGGTGAGAGGGGTAAATTAAAAAGGAGGTTGTGTCTTGTTGGGTGTTTTGCGTGCCAAAAAAGAAATTAGGATATTTGTATTTTTATATTTGGGTGGGGGTGGGGTGGGGTGGGGGGGGGTGGTTTTTTTTTGTTGTTTTTTTGTTTTGGGTTTGTGGGGGGTGGGTGTGTGTTTCCCCCCCCGGGTGGTGGGTTGAGGGTTGGTAGCGGTTTGTTTTGTGTATTTTTGGTTGGTGGTGGGTAGGGGGAAGGGGGGGGGGGAGAAGAGGTGTGGTGTAAAGTAAAAGGGGGGGAAGGGAAGAAAAATATAAAAAAAAAAAAAAAATTAATTTTTATAAATTTAAAAAAAATTATAATATAAAAAAAAAAAAAAAAATTATATAAAATAAAATTATTTTTTATTTAATTATGGGTTGGGTGGTGTTTAGTTTCTTTTTTTTTTTTTTGTTTGTGTTGTGTATGAGGGGGGCCAGCTTTGTCTCTATATTTGCTGGATTGACTGTTCACATTTATGACACTAGATGTGGCTGTTACTAAATGTTTATCTGTAGACACTCTGTACTTTTGTTGTTTTAATGCTGGTTGATATACACATCCTGTAATGTTAGAGTGTGTGCTGAACAAGATCTGTTATTCACCATGTGAGGTGAACCTTCTCTTACTGCACTCATGTTTCACTAAAGTTTTGTTCCTGTTATATACAACTGTCTATCTGGTTTTGACTCTGCCACATCCAGCAATCGCACTCTGCAACAGGTTAGTAGAGAGCAGGACATGCAAGAGCATATAAATGCCATGCTGGAGGTGATTACGCAACTCAGATCAGTCGGTGAGAATATAACAGACAGTCACGCTGCAGCCATTTTATTATGCAGTTTACCTGACACATACACTGCACTGATCAATGCGCTGGAGACACGGCCTGAGACAGATCTGACACTAACATTTGTAAAGACCAGGCTCATAGATGAGTATCAGCGAAGAAAGGAGTTTACACATGATTATAAAGAAATTCAGTCCAAGACTGCTCTTAAAGCTACAGAAACAAGGTCACACAGGAAGGAAACCAGAGTGTGCTTTAGATGCCACAGACAAGGACACATAAAGAAAGACTGCATTATATGGAAAACAGAGCAGATGAGGCAGCATCCCTCTTATACTAAGCAGAAAGTCAAAGTTACAATTTCTGATTCAAGTGAAGGGAAGTGGAATGCCACATTTAAAGTGACAGACAACCATAAATTGCACGGCTGGTGCATTGACTCTGGAGCAACCAGTCACATGACAAGTGATAGAAGTTTTTTCACAGAACTTGATCAGAATAACAGAGACTATTTACCTCACAGATGGGAGTAAAATATGTGCAGAAGGATATGGGAATAGAACCCTTGTATGCCCCAATGATGCAGGACACAATTTAGCAATACCAGTAAAAGATGTACTGTATGTTCCTGATCTAGAAGGAGGACTCTTATCTGTGAAGCATCTGACAAGCAAAGGACTCACTGTAAAATTCCAAGGTGACAAGTGTTCTATCCTAGACGGCAAGCAGATGATAGCAAGTGCCAAGTTGGATGATCATCTATATCCCCTCAACACAGTGAAGGAGCAGGTGAGACTATGCACACATAAGCACAATGACTTTATACACGTGTGGCACAGGCGTTTAGGTCACAGACACCCAGAATGCATACAGGAACTACAAAAGAGGAATCTGACAAAGGATCTAACAGTATCCCCTGGTTCAGTTATTGTTAAATGTGAATGTTGCATCAAATCCAAAGCTACAAGAGCAACACTTCCTAAAGTAAGTCACAATAGAGCTTCAAAACCTCTTGATCTAGTTCACAGTGATGTATATGGTCCCCTAAACCCACCTACACCTGGAGGCAACAGGTACATAGTAACTTTCATAGATGACTGTTCAAGATACACAGTCACTTACTTAATGCAACACAAGAGTGAAGTTTTTGACAAATTACAGGACTATGTAATAAGGGCAAGTAACAAGTTTCAGAGAAACCCTCTCATACTTCGGAGTGACAATGGAGGTGAATTCACAGGACATAAAATACAAGAGTACTTAAAGCAGAATGGAATAGAGCATCAAAAGACAGTCCCCTACACACCAGAGCAAAATGGGGTAGCTGAAAGAAAGAACAGAACTCTGACTGAAATGATCAGATACATGCTGACAGACTCTGGAATACCACAAAAATATTGGGGTGAAGCAGCAATGACAGCCACTTATTTGCAAAACAGACTCTTCTCTAGAACAATGGAGAAAACTCCATATGAACTGTGGCACAATGAGAAGCCAAGTGTAAAACATCTAAGAGTTTTTGGATGCAAGGCGTTCATCTACATTCCAGAAGAAAAACGCACCAAACTTCAAAACAGAGAATTTGAAGGCGTCTTTGTTGGATACAGTGACAATGTTAAGGGTTACAGAATCCTAAATACCAAAACTGACAAGGTTACCATTAGCAACAGCATAACTTTTGTTGAAGATCTGAGAGACAATGTAATGACAACAGAGGAAGTAAGAACAGAAGAGAAAACTGACACTGATCAGCCAAAATCTGTAACTTCCAAACAAACAGTTGAAGTGATTGCAGAATCCATCAGTACTGAAGAACAGACACAACCAAGCTCACACACAGAACCAAGACGCTCGATGAGAGAGAACAAAGGTAAACCACCTGTACGTCTCTCATACAAGGCAAGCACTGCCAGTGCTAATGAACCTGCAACTTGGGAAGACATATCTCAGCTTTCAGAAGGGGAAGCCAGTAAATGGATAAAGGCTGCAAAGGAAGAGATAAAATCCATGCATGACACTAAAACATGGACACTTAAAGAACTACCAACTGGGAGGAAATCCATAGGTTGTAAATGGACTTTCAAAGTAAAATACAATGCAGATGGTACAGTGGAGCGTTACAAAGCAAGACTCATAGCCAAGGGATATTCTCAAAAATATGGAGAGGACTATGATGAGACATTTGCGCCAGTAGTCAAACATGCTACAATAAGAACTTTGCTGACAGTAGCCGCAATAAGAAAAATGCAAGTAAGACACTTTAATGTAAAAACAGCGTTTCTACATGGCGAGTTAGCAGAAGATATCTACATGGAACAACCACCAGGATGCAAAGATGAGCAAAGGCCAGACCTAGTATGCAAACTACAAAGGAGTATATATGGTCTAAAGCAAGCCGGAATATGAGAATAAATGAAGTGCTTACACATGAGGACTTTCAGAGGAGTAAAGCAGACCCCTGTTTATACACAAAGAAATTGGCAGACAGGTGGATCTATGTACTCATTTATGTGGACGATATTCTGATTTGTTTCAAGCAAGAAGGGGATGAAGGAGAAATACTCCAAACCCTAAATCAGCATTTTGAGACCAAAGATCTTGGCAACGTAAATAATTATCTTGGCATTCAGATTGAAAGAGAGGAAGATGGCAGCTTCTTTCTGAACCAAAAACACAAAATACAAGAAATAATTGAGACATTTGGAATGGAAGATGCAAAACCAGTAAAATCTCCCATGGAAACCAACTACCTGAAGAAGATAGACAGCCAAGATACACCACTACCAACTAACACTCAGTACAGGAAAGCAATAGGGAAATTGCTGTACATTAGCACTGCTATAAGGCCTGACATTGCAGCAGCAGTTGGAATCCTATATAGAAAGACTTCAACACCAAGTCATAAGGACTGGAATGCTGTGAAGCGAGTCATTCACTATCTTAAAGGGACTTTACATTACCAGCTAAAGTTACCAGCAAGTGACAAAAGCACCCTGACAGGATATGTGGATGCCAATTGGGCCGGAGATACCTGTGACAGAAAATCTACTAGTGGGTACCTGTTTCTTCTATCAGGAGGTGCTATCTGTTGGACTAGTAGAAAGCAAGTTTCTGTTACACTATCATCTACTGAAGCAGAGTATGTTGCAGCAGCACAGGCAAGTCAAGAAGTCATATGGTTGAGACAACTATTAAAAGACTTGGGTCAACCACAGATGAAACCAACAAGAATCTTTGAGGACAATCAAGGATGTCTTGCACTTGCGCAGATGGAAAGAGTTAGCTCGAGAACCAAGCATATTGATGTGAAGTTCCACTTTCTGAGGGATCTTCAAGAGCAGATATACAACTGTCTATCTGATTTTGACTCTGCCACATCCAGCAATCACACTCTGCAACAACCTGCCCTCCACTATATACAGAGAGACACTCTGTTCCATTGAGCAACTCCGTATAGTTACTGTGAATAGTACACTAACCGAAATCAAGTGTTGTAATAAACTGTGCTAGGTGCCCTAAGGTATTCTGAATACATGCAAATGTGATCAAGGCTGCACAGTGCTATGGAATCCAAGCCAGTTGCTTTATATAGTCCAGATCATCCCGCGTGAGAGACGCGTCAGCCATCCCTGGCAACAAGGAAAATCCCTATTGTATTGTACAACCCAGTGTCGTAACGATCATGGTCACAGGGGCCACATGCTGCCGGGGCCCTTTCCAATAGATGGTAGCCCAGGGGAGGTGACTAGAACTAACACCACTCCTGGGCTGCTAACGATTCCTGGCATCCTCTCCAGGGCTCTTCTGTCTCTTCCGGCCTTCCAATGTAATGATGTCATAGCGCCCCACATGACCTCTGAGGTCAAATCACAGGCCCTAGCAGTGACATCTGGGGCGCGTTTACCTCAGTTGCAGGCAGAAGAGGACCAAAGAAGATGTTGAAGACAGCTGGACGGAGTGAGTGTGTGGGGGCCACTGTGGGGCATATTATACTGTGTGGGGCCATTGTTAAGCATATTATACTGTGTGGGGCTCCTTCACTATTCACATCACATGCAATCTGTTTTTATAGCAGCCATGCACTATTATTACAAGTTGTAATAACATTGCATTGTAATTATAAAACAGATACTGTTCAATGTAAAACAGCGCTCGCTAAAGAACCACAGTACCTTCAAAGAGTTGATCAGCAGGAGCTCCGGGTGTTGGATCCCCACTAATATCTTACATCTCTTAGACTGTAGGATGAGAAGATCAGCTGTTTCCCACAGCACACAGCTCTCAGTATTGTTTACATTCTGGGTGCTGCGCTGCTCACTGACTTTCTTGATAACAGCAGTTGTGGGTACTAAAGCTGTATCTCTTTCAAGTATCTGAGATACCGCTTCAGCACCCATAACCGTCTCTATCAAGAATTTGCTGTAGGGAGAGGGGTAGGGGACCCTGGACAAAGGTTTTCACCAGGGCCCACAAGACTTTAGTTACGCCACTGGTACAACTGTCAATGTAATCATGGCTGAGACCCAACAGGAAGCGAGGTATCTGTGATTACCAGCAGAAGAGCGTCTCCAAAGGAACATTTCTCTGGTGTTAGTGTCTAATATTGCTGCTCTAGAATAGCGCGCCAGCAGGTAAGTAATATGGACCCTGTTAATGTAAATGCCAGAGCGTCCCCGTATCTCTTGCGTCCGTGTGTGGTATTGATATGCCTGCTGCAATAGTGAAGCGGTGGTCATCAGCCCCATGAGTGCAGTTGGCAGGACTGTATTGTTTAAGAAGGAACCATGTAGTAACTACTGGAAATGAGGCAGTAGGAGATGAAGTAACTACAGTATACACAGATTGAAAAATTATTTAAAAATTATTGAAAATTCTATCTGTCTCTCTCTTAAAGGAAGTGTTGCAATCTGGGGGAAACAGTCCTGGGAAACCCTTGCTGTATATAGGCGAGCATTAGCCTGCCAAAAAATGCCACTTGGACACCCTGCCATGAAGGGTAATCACATGTGGCCTAAGATGTCTTGAACATATCAATGAGCTGTTAGTCTGCCTAGTTTCACTACTAGGGGTGACCTACTGTCATACAAATCATCCTACCAGCAGTTGGGACAGTGTGCCACTCGACAGCAAAGGCAGGATGGAAGGGCTGACTGGGAGGCCTCCATACAAGAACCCAACCATCACTGGATCTCAAAAAGAACCTTGATTTGCCGCTAAACACGATATGGTTCCAGTCCTTAGCAGTCTGGGTATCTCATTTGTGACACCACTGCAAACAAAGGCGATGGTGGCTGGCTGTCAATGACAAGACACGTAATGGGCGCCATGACACTAGATTTCCTTCTACCAAGCAAAAGGAAATGGCTCAGGCAAAGACAGGGGTTTGTAATGGCCAAAATGCCTTTGAGTGCTTTGTAGAGGTATGTCTAGCAGCCAACAATCTCTCACCAAGAAGTACACTACAAAAAAGTAGCTGATGAGAGCCCATTGCCCTTTTGAGTTTTTTTTTTTTTTTTTTAAAGCAATGATTGTATATGCACTACTGCCAGCACTATTGAATAGCCAGTGTGGCATATATTATTATTGTTTTCCCATGATTGGTCTGTTATTGCTTTATGATATCTATGGTTGGTAGCATGGTACTATTTAGTTATTATTTATTACAGAAGCACAAATTTGGCTATACTGTGAAGGATTATAATGAACTTTTATAAACCTATACTTTTATGGTTTTGTACTTTTTATACCTTTATATCTGCTTTATATTTTCATATCTGCTTAAAGTTGTATTGTGTGTAAAAAAAACATTGTTATCCTTAAAGTAGAATACTAGATGTGGTTGTTTACATTACACTCAGTTTCAAGCATAATGTTACACTACCAGACGTGTCTACATTCCAAAGTGAGAATCCTTTGTCTCCAAGAAAACATGTGTTTGACTTGCTGCCAGAAGGCAACTCCCTACATCACAGCGCAAGACAGGAGATGGCTGACCATATACGGAACTGCTTATATCTGTTATCTATGCATTTAAGATAAACTACACCAATTAGCATTGAACATGCTATGCTATTGCTATGTTAACCCTTTACTACATTTGCTGCTATATGAATTTTGTTGTCTTAATAAAGGCTCAGTGTGCGTCCCTGTATTCGGCTAAGAAAGAGGGCTCATACCAACTCTGTGTCTAGTGTCTATCTCTCGCCGCTAGCACTTAGCTCATATCAATTGGGACAACGACAGTTACCTGGGGAACCTGGTCATCTGACCCACAAAGGGTATTTTGACCTCATCAATACTACTAATGTTGCTGCTACTAGTACCATATGTCTTTATTATTGCATATGTTATAATTAGAGATGAGCGAATTTCTCAAAAGTTCGATTCTGCAGTTCAATTCGAAGTTCCAAAAAAATTTGCTTCCATCCGAATTAATTTGCGGTGAATATTGCTAAAAAACGCCTATTTCCTGACTTCAGAGAGCCTGTATAGTGGTGTAGAACACTGTGCCTTGCAGTAACACGCATAGGGAGCCTACTGTAGTAGTGAAACTATACTGTGAGTCAGTATGACACGCACATGACAGGCGTCTCTGTTAGAAACACTGCACACTTCACTTATTTGGCCAGTTACGGGGCCAAAACTGACCAACTGCCTCAAGTGTGAACTCATCCTTACAGGTCCATGTTAGTGCCAGGTAGAAAGAACCGTGTAGAGGCCCAAAATCCTACTGTAGCGTGATAGAGCGCACTCCTTTTACACCGTCGTCTGCTGATTCCATATAGATGTCTACAGAGTGGCAAGGCGACATAATGTGGAGTTGGCAATAGCATGAGGTGGTCATACAGTGACCCAGCAGTGGCAGCGGCATGAGGAGGGCATACACTGACCCAGTGGCAGCAGCATGAGAAGGCCATACAGTGAACCAAGGGCAGCGGCATGAGGAAGGCATACAGTGATCCAGTGGCAGCAGCATGAGGAGTATGCAGAGTGACCCTGTGGCATTAGCATGAGGAGGGCATACAGTGACCTAGTGGCAGCAGCATGAGGAGTACACAGAGTGACCCAGTGGAAGCGGCATGAGGAGGCCATATAGTGGCCAAGATCTCCAAGATCTTGGAACGCTTGGTCTATTCTCGTTTGAGCCGCTATCTTTCTGCTAACTCTCTTCTTGACCCCTTACAATCTGGCTTCCGCACTCGGCACTCTACTGAAACAGCCCTCACAAAAGTCTCCAATGATCTCCTGACGGCTAAATCCAAAGGTGACTTCTCTCTTCTTATTCTTCTAGATCTCTCAGCAGCATTTGACACTGTTGACCATCAACTCCTTCTCACTATGCTCCGCTCTGTTGGCATCACAGACACCGCTCTCTCTTGGTTCTCCTCTTATCTCTCTGACCGCACTTTCTGTATATCATTTGCGGGCTCTGTTTCTTCCCCTTGCTGTTGGGGTTCCTCAGGGCTCGGTCCTAGGTCCCCTGCTCTTCTCCCTCTACACAGCACCCATTGGACAAACCATCACTAGATTTGGCTTCCGGTACCATCTTTATGCTGATGACACCCAATTATATACGTCATCCCGTGACATCACCCCTGCACTAATACAGAACACCAGTGACTGTCTCTCTGCTGTCTCAAATATCATGTCTTCACTCTATCTGAAACTGAATCTCTCAAAGACTGAACTACTGCTGTTTCCACCATCTAATAGATCTGTCCCTGATATCTCCATTGTAGTCTCTGGCCTTACCATAACTCCTAGGCAGTATGCCCGCTGCCTCGGGGGTTTGTTTGACTCAGACCTTTCCTTCACCCCCCATATCCAATCACTCGCACGCTCATGTCATCTCCACCACAAAAACATCTCCAGAATCTGCCCTTTCCTTACCACAGATACACTAAAGACACTTATTGTTGCCCTGATTCACGCTCGCCTTGACTACTGTAACTCCTTACTAATCGGTCTTCCCCTTACTAAACTCTCCCCTCTACAATCTATTCTGAATGCGGCGGCCAGGCTCATCTATCAGTCTAGACGCTACAGCGATGCCTCCGGTCTTTGCCAGTTACTACATTGGCTGCCTATTCAATACAGAATACAATATAAACTTTTCACCCTCATTCACAAGGCTCTCCATAATGCTGCACCTCCCTACATTTCCTCCCTCATCTCTGTCTATCACCCAACCCGTACTCTCCGTTCACTCAATGACCTAAGATTAATATCCTCTATTATCAGAACCTCCCACGCTCGTATACAAGAGTTTTCCCGTGTTGCACCACTTCTCTGGAATGCTCTATCCCAGACTATCAGATTAACCCCCAATTTCCACAGCTTCAAGCGTAAACTAAAGACACATCTTTTCAGACAGGCCTATCCCAACTTCTAATGTAAACCCTTCCGCAGTTAGAATCCCTAAAACGTACCCTCCTCTGTTTATGCTTCAACATTACCTCACAGGATATGATGCCGTATCAGACTAGCTTTATATGTCCAGGCACCATCTGCACGTTAAAGGACACGACTGATGATGGCTCATACAGCTTTATATATGTGTAATGATAGTAACCTCTATTACAAAATTGTCTGACCATTGTATAAGCAATGCTACGTCTGTTGCCGCCCCTGCTACCTCTTGTGTCACCCCCTCTACCTCATAGATTGTAAGCTCTTGTGAGCAGGGCCCTCAATCCCATTGTGTCAATTTCTTTGTAATGTATCTTTTTTGTCAGTACTTGAACCCTACAAATTGTACAGTGCTGCGGAATATGTTGGCGCTATATAAATAAAATGTATTATTATTATTAATCCAGTCCTGTCCTGAGTGGCCCGAATAGCGGTGGTGAAGATGCTTGCTTGTAAGCTCTTGCGAGCAGGGCCCTCAGTTCCAGTGTGTGAATTGACTATTTCTTTGTAATGTATCTTTTTTTGTTAGTACTTGAACCCTACAAGTTGTACAGTGCTGCGGAATATGTTGGCGCTATATAAATAAAATGTATTATTATTATTATTATTATAGTGACCCAGTGACAGCAGCATGAGGAGTACACAGAGTGACCCAGTGGAAGCGGCATGAGGCGGCCATATAGTGCCCCAGTTCCTCCCCTGTGTGACTTTGTTCGCCCAGGCAAACGAGGTGTAGAACAGCGTGACACCGCTGTACCCTGCACTTGTGGTGTGCTGGAGGAGCACTGTGAATTGTCCCTGCAGTGGAGGCTGAGGAAACAGTGGAGGATGAGGCGGACATTGTTGCAGGACCAATGACGTGAGAACGTGGAGGCAGAAGTTGCTGGTGACAAGCGACAATGTGGAGTTGGCAGCAACATGAGGAGGCCATACAGTGACCCAGTGGCATGAGGAGGCCATACAGTGACCCGGTGACAGCGGCATGAGGAGGGCATGCAGTGACCCAGTGGCAGCGTCATGAGGAGGACATAGTGATCCAAGGGCAGTGGCATGAGGAGGGCATACAGTGACTCAGTGGCTGCGGCATGAGGAGGGCATACAGTGTCCACGTGGCTGCGGCATGAGGATGGCACACAGTGACCCAGTGGCAGTGGCATGAGGAGGAAATAGTGAACCAAGGGCAGTGGCATGAGGAGGGAATGAGGAGGGCATACAGTGACCCAGTGGCTGTGGCATGAGGAGGGCATACAGTGACCCAGTGGCAGCGGCATGAGGAGAACATAGTGAACCAAGGACAGCGGCATGAGGAGGCCATACAGTGACTCAGTGGCTGCGGCATGAGGAGGGCATACAGTGACCCAGTGGCAGCGGCATAAGGAGGCCATACAGAGACCCAGGGCATGAGGAGGCCATACAGTGACCCGGTGGCAGCGGCATGAGGAGGGCATACAGTGACCCAGTGGCAGCAGCATGAGGATGGCACACAGTGACCCAGTGGCAGCGGCATGAGGAGGACATAGTGAACCAAGGGCAGCGGCATGAGGATGGCATACAGTGACCCAGTGGCTTCGGCATGAGGATGGCATACAGTGACCCAGTGGCTGTGGCATGAGGAGGGCATACAGTGACCCAGTGGCAGCGACATAAGGAGGCCATACAGTGACCCAGTGGCAGCGGCATGAGGATGACATAATGAACCAAGGGCAGCAGCATGAGGCTGGCATACAGTGACCCAGTGGCTGTGGCTTGAGGAGGGCATACAGTGACCCAGTGACAGCAACATGAGGAGGTCATACAGTAACCCAGTGGCCGCAGCATGAGGAGGCGATAGAGTGACCCAGCAGTGGCAGTGGCATAAGGAGGCCATACAGTTACCCTGTGGCAACTACATGAGGAGCACACAGAGTGACACAGTGGAAGCAGCATGAGGAGGACATACAGTGAACTAGTTCCTTCTCTGTGTGACTTTGTTCGCCCAGGCAAAAAAGGTATAGACCAGTGTAACACGGCTGTGCCCTGCACATGTGGTATGCTGGAGGAGCACTGTAAATTGTCCCTGCAGTGGAGGCTGAGGAAACAGTGGAGGATGAGGTGGACATTGTTGCAGGACCAACAGCGTGAGAATGTGGAAGCGGAAGCGGCGTCACTTGGCCAAATTGCTGGTGACAAGGCGACAATGTGGAGTTGGCAGCAACATGAGAGGGGCATACAGTGACCCAGTGGCAGCGGCATGAGCAGGCCATAGAGTGACCCAGTGGCAGTGGCAGCAGCATAAGGAGTCCATACAGTTACACAGTGGCAGCGGCATGAGGAGGACACAGAGTGACCCAGTGGAAGCAGCATGAGGAGGCCATACAGTGACCCAGTGAAATTGCGGAGGTATCATCAGCCTTAGAAGGCCATACAGTGACCCAGTGGCAGAGGTTGAGGTAGCAACAGCCTTAGGAGGCCATACAGTGACCCGGTAACAGAGTGTGGAGGTGTCAGCAGCCTTAGTAGGCCATACAGTGACCCTGTGTCAGAGTGACCCAGTGGAAGCAGCATGAGGAGGACATACAATGACGCAGTGAAATTGTGGAGGTGTCAGCAGCCTTAGTAGGCCATACAGTGACCCAGTGGCAGAGTGCGGAGGTGGCAGAGGAGTGAGTAGGCCACAGAGTGGCAAGGTGATATAATGTGTAGGTAGCAACAGCCTTAGGAGGCCATATAGTGACCCAGTGGCAGAGTGAGGAGGTGGCAGCAGCATGAGGAGGCCATACAGTCACCCGGTGGCAGCAGAGTGAGAAGGCCATACAGTCACCCAGTGGCAGAGTGCTGAGGTGGCAGCAGAGTGAGTAGGCCACAGAGTGGCAAGGTGATGTAATATGTAGGGAGCAACAGCCTTAGGTGACCATACAGTGACCCAGTGGCAGAGCGAGGAGGTGGCAGCAGCGTGAGGAAGCCATACAGTGACCCAGTGGCAGAGCGAGTAGGTGGCAGCAGTGTGAGGAGGCCATACAGTGACCCAGTGGCAGAGTGAGGAGGTGGCAGCAGCGTGAGGAGGCCATACAGTAACCCAGTGGCAGAGTGCGGAGGTGGTAGCAGAGTGAGTAGGCCACAGAGTGGCAAGGTGATATAATGTGTAGGTAGCAACAGCCTTAGGAGGCCATACAGTCACCAAGTGGCAGAGTGAGGAGGTGGCAGCAGCATGATGAGGGCATACAGTCACCCAGTGGTAGAGTGCGGAGGTGGCAGCAGAGTGAGTAGGCCACAGACTGGCAAGATGATATAATGTGTAGGTAGCAGCAGCTTTTGGAGTGTGGTGAGACAGCATGGATCATTTAATCTGATGCATCAGGCATTGGTGGGTAAAAATCCTGGCTGATCCACGCCTGATTCATCTTCACAAAGGTCAATCTCTCCAAATTTTGGGTAGACAGGCGAATTCTCCATGGGGTAACTATGGCCCCCACCGCACTAAAAACTGGCTCTGATGCCACGCTACTGGCCGGGCATGGCAGCTTTTCAAGGGCAAACTCGGCTAGTTGCGGCCACAAATCCAGTTTGGCTGCCCAGTAGTCCAGCAGATCTTGATGATGGGTGGCAGGGTGCACTCTAAGTATGCCACCACCTGCTGGTTCAAGTTCTGCTCTGTGTGTAGCTGCTGATGACCAGCTTCTTCACTATGCAGCTAAAGAAATCTGCTCATCAGCAACTCTAGGCTCAGGCTGCTGCTGATGGAGCCGATACTGCTTCTGCCACCCCCACCTCCTCCTGCCATGCCAGTGCAAGTTGAGTGCTCAGGGCCCCCCGATCAGACATGCGAGAGGATGGATTGTGGTGCAGATAGGCAGCAGCCAACTTGCTACATAGCATGTCTCCATAGTAGTTCAGTTTGTCCTCCCTCTCAGTGGGTGTAAAAAAGGCCCCCATTTTTCTCCGGTAGCGAGGGTCTAACATGGTGGAGAGCCAGTAGTCATCCCTCTACCGAATGGTGACAAATCGGCTGTCACTGCGCAAGGAAGTGAGCATGCTTCGGGCCATTTGCGCAAGTGACTATCAGGGACTCCCTGCATCCATCTCCACTGCATACTGCCACTGTGTGTCTGGGTCATCTGCCTCATCCTCCTCAACTCCCTCTGGCTGTTCTGGTTGCTCCTGCTCCTCCTCTCCACCCATTTGGCTACACATTGTTTGTGCTCCAATGTCCAACTCCTCCTCCTCCAGTTCATCCCCCACAGGGCTCATGTGGCCTTGAGCTGTAGACGCCACATCGCCAGTCCCCTGACCAGCCAGATTGAAAAGCATCTTTTCCAGGATGTGAATCATTGGAACTACGTTGTTCATCCCATAGTCCTAGTGACTGACTAACAAAGTGGCCTCCTCAAAGGGAATGAGTAAACGGCAGGTGTCAGGCATGAGCTGCCACTGGCTAACGTTAAAGTTACACAGCAGAGTACCTCTGTCCACTTGGATCATCAAGAAATCGGTTATGGCTTTTCTCTGTTCATATAGTCGATCCAACATATGGAGGGTTGAATTCCAACGAGTGGAAACATTGCATATCAGCCTATGCTGTGGGAGGCCGTTCTGCCGCTGCAGCTCAAGGAGGGTGTGCTTGGCGGTGTACGAGTGACTGAAGTGCATGCAAAGTTTCCTTGACATTTTTAGGCTGTTTTGCAGATGGGTGGAACACTTAAGGAAATGCTTGACAACCAGATTGAACATGTGCGCCATGCAGGGCGCATGGCTCAGCCCTCCTTGATGCAACGCTGACACCATGTTCTTCCTGTTGTTGGTCACCATTTTTCCAATTTTAAGTTCTCTTGGAGAAAGCCAGGATTTGATTTCCTGATTGAGTACACGGAGCCATTCCTCCCGTGTGACTTCGTTCGCCCACGCAAACGAAGTATAGAACAGCACTATGCCCTGCACATGTGATATGCTGGAGGAGCACAGTGAATTGTCCCTGCAGTGGAAGCTGAGGAGACAGTGGAGGATGAGGCGGACATTGTTGCAGGACCAACGACATGAGAACGTGGAGGCAGAAGCTGCATCACCTGTCCAAGTTGCTGGTGTGTCTGGACAGGCACCACATTAACCCAGTGGGCCGTAAATGACATATATTGTCCTTGACCATAGTTACAGCTCCACATGTCGGCGCTGCTGTGCACTTTGGCAGACATCGACAGGCTCAAGGGCTGGCCCACCTTCTCTTCTACATATTTGTGCAGGGCTGGTACTGCCTTCTTGGCAAAGAAATTATGGCTTGGAACTCTCCACCTCGGCTCGGCTCAAGCCATCAGTTCTCTGAAAGGTCCAGAGTCCACCAAGTGGAAAGGGAGTGACTGCAGCACCAGCAACTTGGACAGGAGCTCGTTCAGTTTCTGCACTGTTGGATGAGTGCACGCATACTGTTGTCTCTTAGATATAGATTCTGTGATCGATTGCTGATGCAATAACTGACTAGGAGGAGGAGGAGGAGCATCAACAGACCAACAGATGATGTGAAGGACACCCAGCTTCCTTTGGCTGAGGTGGTGGAGCCTTTACTGCCTGAAATGGGATGCATGCCACTAGGTGCTGCAGCGGTTGCTGCGGCAGGCTGGACCACCACATTGGAGCATCAGCTCTCCCAGGCCACTTTATGGTGATGCTGCATATGTTGGCGCAGTGCTGTGGTGCCAACATTGGCACACTGGCCACGCTTCACCTTCTGCCCACAGATTGAACATATGGCCATGTTCACCTCTCCCGGTGGCTTTACAAAAAACTGCCACACCGCCGAGTAGGTGATTTTACCCCCAACACTCCTCACTAACTGACTGCTACCGCCACTGCCTCCGTGAAACCCTACACCACTGCTTTCCCAGCAGGTAGGCTGCTGCGAAGCTGGTGGTGTACCCCGGGCACTTTTAGCTCCCGACCTCACACTGCTACCTCCCTGCTGACTTCCCCGCTGCCTCATGCGCAAGTTGCAACCCTCTTCTCTTGATGACGATGAAGCCCCTTCGTCACCTGGCTCCCAATTACGATCGGCTACATTGTCATCCACTATTGTCTGAATGTCACTGATGTCCTCTTCATCACCAGATACCACGCCACTCTCATCATCACTACTTGCCCGCCTACCGGAGGAGGTGGCGGATGTCTCCCCCAGATCTTGGCTGAGCAGTAGCTGCTGACTGTCCTCTAATACCTCCTCCTCATTGTACAGTGGATCTGAGCCGACAGCATAGAGTACTTCTCTAGCTGAGGGAACAGAAAAGGACAGAGGCAGGTTGAGGACAGGTGAGGGTACAGGGCCTGCTGCCAGGCCATGCCAGCTAAGGGTTGTATCTGACAAACCCACCGACTCTTGGCTGGGGGGGTCTGATGTGACTTGGGATGAATTGGATGACTGAGTTAACCAGTCTACAACCGTTGGGTTGCTGGTCAAGACACGGCCGCTACTTGACACTGGAAGCTCAGGCCTCTGTAACTGACCCCTGCTGCCATACCCCCTTACTCTGCTGCGACCTGTGCCTGCGCCAGAAACATTTAGGCCTGTGGCCCTCCCCTGTGCATGGCCTCTCGCTTCTCTGTCTGACATACTGTTCGATGAAAAAACATAGAAAGAACATAATTGCAAAGCGCAAAAAGGCCTGTTATTTTCTACTTTGAAGAGAACGGCAAATATGCCCCTTATTTCTTTCCCCACTAATGAACACTTTTAAAAAAAAGCGTGATAAAGGCAGAGATTTGTGGCTAAGAATTATTGAATTATTGACAATACTGTATTGATAAATGGCCAGCAACTTTATACTGGGAACAAAATGGCGAATATGATCCTTCTTATGGGTTTCCACACTAATAAACACATTTAAATAAGTGATAACCACTAAGAATAATTGAATTATTATTGACAATACTGTATTGATAAATGGCCAGCAACTTTATACTGGGAACAAAATGGTGAATATGACCCTCCTTATGGGTTTCCACACTGATAAACACATTTAAATAAGTGATAACCGCTAAGAATTATTAAATTATTAATTATTATTGACAATACTGTATTTTTAAATGGCCAGCAACTTTATACTGGGAACAAAATGGCAAATACGGTTGTTATGTCTTTCCCCACGTTAAAGGTGTTTATTACAGATAAGTGCAGGTATCAGTGGATGATAATTCAGTTTTCTTTGGCACAGTAGTACTGACAAATGGCCTGTTATGTTATGCTTTGGACGAACAGTGAATAAGCCCCTTATAAGAAACTCCTTGAAACGCCTTATTACAGATAAGTACAGATATTAGTGGGTGATAATTCACTGTTTTTTGCTGTACTGCACTGCAAAAGGCTTGTTGTGTTCCACCTTAAAGACACAGGTATGAGTAATCAGCAGCAGTATAACGGCAGTGAGTGCTGCAATATGTATTACAATTCTTGCTGTAAATGACCCTGCAACCACCCCAAATTCTTCTCTCAATTCCTCCCTATCATTTCCCTACTGTTCTAAGGCTCAGCCTCTTTCCCTAAACTTCTATCTGTTTTCTAAGTCTCTCCCTAGCTCCTGCCGACGTCTTTCCCTACAGTAAGAGCGATGTGAAATGTCTGTATCTAAAATGGCGGAGGGTTTTTATAGGGCTGTGACATCACAGGTCTGGCTGGCTGCTGATTAGCTGCACGCTTGGCATTGTGGGTGATCCCGCGTTCCCAGAGTCCCTTGGCCCTTGTCCTATCATGTACAGTGGCCATTTTATAAAAAAATGCGATTCGATGCTTAGAAGCTTCAGGATTTTCTGAAATTCGGATCACATTCCACTTCTGCAGCTTCGATTCGCTCATCTCTAATTATAATTTATGCATGCATGCAGTATATTTGGAGTAGTCTAGAGATTCAGGGAAAATTACTTTAGCAATATCTAATATTTGAACATTGCCCTAAGATACAGTTTGCACAATCTAAGGTTGAGATAGGAAATGCAGAGCTGAGAGCCTAAGGCTGAAAGCCAAATGCAACTGTTCTAGGCTGTTTCAATAACTCCCAAAGAAATAAATAGGAACTATAAAAACAGTGTAGCACAGCAAGCTTGTGAGAGGGAGCTGCATATTCCCATGCTAAGCGAGAAAGGGGATACATCTTTAAAGCACACTATTGACATGAGCTTAATAGTGTAAGAGAGGGTAGATATCGCTTAAGCTTGTTACGATTTTATTTGCCATCTGTGCATGGTTTGGGGATATTGGTGTCTCATCTACCATAAAATGGCGAGTGGTTCAGGCAGAAGATGGAAGGAGTGGAGCGACCCCTACTGTGACACATCCATAAGGTGTGGATATGTGATAGTAGGGGTTGCTTCACTCCTACCATCTTCTGCTCACACCACCCTGAGCAGTGAGAGTTTATTTTCTCAGATCTTCTGATGTGTTTTGACAACATCCATCCTTCTTGAGCATCAAAATCAGTGTATCCCATGTTGGTGACAGATGAATATGCTTGGTGGAGGTGGTAGACTACCTTTAAGCTAACTGAAGTGTTTTACCCAATACATTGCTTTACGTATTTTGCTTATTTTCTGTTCATTATGCCTCCTCAGTGTTTACAGCTGGTTGCCTAGGTTACAGACCACTTCTCTGTTCAGACTGATGATTCAGTTCCTGATCGCTGACATTTATATTGTCTTCTCTCCCACTCTCTGCTTATTTGAGTTGCTGAGCCCTGATAAAGGCTAGAACAGTTTCTTAATCAGTGTGTCTGTATGTAAATTTAGAGATAATTGCAATTTTTTTTGACTGACCTGAAAATCTGGAAGTAGAGGGGAAGGAGACGAGAGGGCAGCTGATACACTGAGATAAGAAAACGCATCTAACCCATTTATATTTTTAATACCTGCTCCTTAAGTTATCCCTGGAAATGTTATTATGTTTATATTTGTGTCTATGGCTTTGTAATATACTTTTTTTTTATGTGTACATACAAGTAATAAGATGGCTGCTTAATGCTATTTGGATTTACAGTTAAAAGATACTTATAGCATCAAGGGTAATTTTATATTCTACTTTATATTATCCCCTTATAAGTACTATCATTGTACGTAACTTGTGCCTTTAGCCGTGCTGCAAATATTTCTAAGTGATTTGTAGTGAAGAAAGTAACCAGTAAATTACATGAATATACAATCAATAACCTCTTTTGTAGCAGAACTTTTTATTATTGGCTCTTTGTATTCCAAATACTAGTTAATCCCAGAACAATGTTTTAATGTTCCCTGGCAGTAGAGGAATTAAAACTTGTTGCAAAACAGATTACTGGTTTACAGATGCAACAGCTGTTTATGCAAACCTGTTTGGAATGTTTGATAGAGTCTAGAAAAAAAGGAAAGAAAAAACTTAGTGTAATTTACCATGGAGAATAATAATGAACTCTATTTATGCTTCAGTAATCAGGATACATGATTATGACATTATGCTTTGATACATAATTATAGCATTTATTCTTTGATAATATACCATAGTGTATCAAATGTTTATCTTTATAAACTAAAACCAACATTGAAGGAGATTATTTTTACTCTAGTTTTCTAGCATCAACAATCACACGTTTTTGCTCTAGCCTCATTTGCACAAAAATATGCAAATTTTTGAGGTTTTTATGTTGCTTTCAACAAGTATGTCCTCCTTCGATTTGACAGATTTATCATATGTATGCAAGAGACTGGAAGATACAGAGGTATTTCATGACAACTTTTTTTCTGGTGTAAATTTGCTAAACTGGCACAGACTACCAAAATTTGTTGCAATTTTTTTAAGAGAGGTAGGCCTCCTAGTAAAATAGGTGTAGCTCACATTAAAAGTGTTATGCTCTTTCGTTGATTGTAATGTCAATCTGTATTCCCTTAGTCCTGACAGCAGCACAATATGGGGTATCTCTGCCCCTGTGTGTTGTTTAGGACAGGTGGAACCTTTAATTAGCACCAAAAAGGTGCCTCCTACTAGCCCTATAAGAGGGCACAAGAGACCTCCCTCCACTGTGTAAATTATAAAGTAACAGCAAACAAGCTTCTAGGGAGGGAAGCCTTGTGCTGCTGTCAGGACTAAGGGAATACAGATTGACATTACAATCAATGATTCCCCTTACGTCTGACAGCAGCACAATATGGGGAGATAGCAAGTAATTCCCCTAGGGAGGGTTTCCTCGCCTTACAACGTCAAGGACTGAATGAACAAAGGCAGTTGTCCGAAAACTGCGGACGTCTAATGATAATGTTTAACAAAAGGTCAGCTGAGATGACCATGATGCAGAAATCTGGTCCAATGGTAAGGACCGATACTCAGCCGAAGAAGATGACACAGCCCTGGTCGAGTGGCCATAGAAAGACTAGAGGGAGTAACTCCTGAATAAGAAAGGAAGACTTAGTTGTCTCCTTGATCCATGTGGATAGAGTAGGCTTGGAAGCCTTGAGGCCTCTGTTTTTACCCTGCATATCGATTAGTAGGCTTTCGGCCTTCTTAAGCGGTTGAGTGTGGGATAGGTAAATCCGCAGACACCTTACCACGTCTAAGGTGTGGAGCTTTTCTTCCTCCTCAGAGGTTGGAGTGGGGAAAAAACACAGGTAACGAAATTAGCAGATTGCTATTATAGTATGAGGGGACCTTAGGGTTAAACCCAGGCAAACCTAAGGTGCACCCTATCTGCAAAAAACAAATCTACGGCTCTCTAGAAGAGAGAGCCTGAAGTTCCCCTACTCTTTTGGCAGATATAATAACCAACAAAAGTGGTTTGGTAAGCTAAATATTTTAGCTCCGTAGTCTCCAAGGGTTCAAATGGAGAACCGCACAGGCCTGCAAGGACTACCGCAAGGTCCCACTGGGGAACTGGAGATGATACTGAGGGCTTTAGCCTCATTGCCCCTTTAAGGAACCTTGCAACCAGAGGATCCTGAGACAGACGTCTGTTCAAATGAGTGGAGAGGGCCGCAATCTGCACTTTCAAAGTGGCAGGGGCAAGGACCTTATCCCAACCGTCCTGAAGAAAAATTTAAAATATTAGCCGTAGAAGGTTCTAGATTATTATTACCCTTCTTGGAGCACCACTCCATGAAAATCTTGGCTGTCCTCTGGTAGCTCTTATTGGCACAGTCTGCTCTTGCAGAAGAAAAGGTCTTCAGGACGGCCTCTAACAGTCCTCTATCCTGCTGTAGGGACTGCTCAACCTCCAGGATGTCAGGTTGAATCTCCAGAGATCCTGGCACTTCAGAGATCCTTGGTAAACCAGGTTCTGGATGGGGGGAAAGCCTCCAATATAT
This sequence comes from Leptodactylus fallax, assembly GCA_947044405.1. Classification (NCBI taxonomy): domain Eukaryota; kingdom Metazoa; phylum Chordata; class Amphibia; order Anura; family Leptodactylidae; genus Leptodactylus; species Leptodactylus fallax. Next base: position 4,621,141 of record CAMRHE010000097.1, read on the forward strand.
CCCTCGACTCATCTCCATGAGTTGGGAAAACCAAGCTCTTTTTGGCCAGAATGGAATGATGGCTATCACAGAGACTTGGTCCTGTCTGATTTTCATCAATACCTTCGGTATTGTTGGAACTGGAGGGAAGATGTATGCCAGCCTGGACCTCCAAGGGATGGACAGGGCATCCACTGCCAAGGGATTGTCCTCCTGGTAAAGGGAATAGAACGTCTCCACCTTGGCATTGAGTCGGGTTGCCATGAGGTCTATTTCTGAAAGACCCCACTTCAGGGTAATCTGATGAAAGACTTCTGGATTGAGTGTCCATTCTCCTGATACAGCATGACCCCGACTCAACCGATCCGCTACTATGTTCAGGGAGCCCTTGATGTGAACTGCGGATAAATGGGTTAGATTTTTCTCTGCCCATGTAAATATCAGATATGCCTCCCTGAGGAGGGTTGGTGATCTGGTGCCTCCCTGTCTGTTCACGTACAGCACTGTGGTCATGTTGTCTGACCGGATTTTGACTGCTCTTCCCTTGAGTAGAGGCGAGAAATGGAGTAAGGCACGATATACGGCTCTGAGCTCCTTCCAGTTGGACGAAGTCCTTCTTTCCTGGAGCGCTCCAGACTCCCTTTATGGAGTTTTCGTCCAAATGGGCTCCCCATCCCGAGAGGGATGCATCAGTAGTCAACATGGTCCAAGAAGGTTGGACCGTGGACCTTCCATCTTTCAGGTGCAACCACCACTTGAGGGAAAGACGGGTCCTGCGGGAGAGTCGAATCTTCTTGCTGAGTGTAAGAAGGGAGCAATCCCAAGCCTCTAGTAACTCCTTCTGGAGAGGACGTAAGTGCCACAAGGCCCATGGGACTGCCTCCACTGAGGAAGATATCAAGCCCAGGATCTTCATCAACGTTCTGATGGAGGCTATCGGCTTTGAAGACGTGCCGGACTGCCGCGACCAGCTTCTCCTTCCTTGCTGGTGTCAAGGAGATTTGCAGGTGGACTGAATCTAGAAAGTAGCAGAGGAACTTCCTTCGGGTTGAAGGGATCATTTTTGACTTCTCCCAGATTATAAGCCATCACAGATTCTGAGGGCTCTCTGTAGGTACTGGAGCAGAACAGACTCTGACTGGGCCTTTATCAACCAGTCGTCTAGATAAGGCACCAAGAATATCCCCTGAAGCCTGAGGGCGGCCGTTATGGGGGCCACTACCTTTGTAAAGGTGTGGGAAGCAGAGGAGATCCCGAAGGGTAGTGCTGTGAATTGAAAGTGCTTCCTGTGGCCGGAAACTACTTACAGCAATCCTTAGAAAAAAACCTTCTGTGTGGAGGTAAAAATAAATATGCAAATAGGCGTCTTTTATATCCAAAGTCACAAAAAACATTGCCTTGGAGGAGAAAGGTGGTGACAGAATTTATGGTTTCCCTACGGAAGCGCTTCTTTTTGATGAAGCGGTTGAGGTACCTTAAGTCTATGATCATTCTCCACTTGTCTGCCGGTTTTGGCATCAGGAAGACTGGAGAATAGACACTGGATCCTTCTTCTAGAGAAGAGACTTCCACCAGGGCTCCCTTGTGAATGTACTCTCGGATGGAGCATTCCAATGTAGTCTGCTGCATTGTAGGGAGGCTGCGAGTTAACACAAACCGATCCTGAGAAGGATGGAGGAACTCGATTGCATAACCTCTTTGGATTACCTACCGGACCCATGGGTCTCGAATTTTTTTCCTGCCAGCAGTTGAGAAAGTGGGAGACACGACCTCCGACAGAAATCTCGGCCACAGAAACTGCTTCTGATGTCAAAAGCTAGGCTTGACTTTTTTATCATCAGACTTCGGGAATTTCCGGCCGGCGCCTCTAGGAATAAAGCGGATAGCCTCTACCACGGCCAGAGCCAGACCTACCTCTGAAGGCCTGGGGTAAAGTTTTACCCATCTTGTCAGCCAAGCCCTCTAGGATCTCGTCTAGGGCACAGCCAAAGACTCTACCTGGCTCAAAGGGCAATGCGCACAAATTATACTTTGAGAGGAAAACAGCTCTCCAAGGTCTTTACCATAGAGGTCTTCCTGCTGCAGTGTTCTTGGTAAGTGCCAGGGATTTGGCCGCCAGCCTTAATTAATGGTGGGAGACTTCCGTTAAATATTCAGCTGCCAGGGAAACCGAGCCTAGAAACCCCAGTAGCTCGTCTCTGGAGGCTCCAGAGTCGATGTCCCTTTCGAGGTGGATCAGGTCAGTATATAATTTGGCTGACACTTCACAAGACGCAACCGCCACAGAGGTCTTGGGCGAGGCAGCTGAATAAGCCTTCTAGAAGGTATTGTCGAAGCGCCTGTCCATGGCGTCGTGCAGATTTGCTCCATCATCTGATGGTACCTTAGTGCGGCAGGACAATTTAGCCACCTTGGAGGAGGACCCCATTGATCTCATTGAACAACTGGGAATAAAGCGCTGAACCTCCTAGGGACCACAAGAGGTTTTTCAGGACATCTCCACTCTGAGGACATTCATTTTTTGTAATGTCTAGTCCACTTGGAAGACCCTAGGCCCTCTATAGGTGGACGCGGAGGCTTCCCCATCAACATCACGATCCTTAGACCGGATGGACTTCAGCAGCCGGCTTAATTTTTCGAGTGGGAAGCATGGCCTGCTGGGATCTTCAGTGGAATCGTCAGATGAGAGTGTCTCGTCCACTATCTGATAATCTTCATCAGAGATCTGTAAGAAAGATTGTGTCTCAGTCTGCAGTCTCTTGGCAAACTGGGCGGTGGAAGAACGGATCTCCTTAGAGACTCCTCCATATAGTCCTTTACCCAAGTAACAACCTCTCTTATAGAAGGTACTTCGGGCGGAGGTCCGCGACACTGGTGACAGCGGGTAAAATCATAGTCGTCAGGTAAAGGCTTTTTGATATTGCAATCCAAACACGTTAGGTGTTCAAATTTAGAGGACTTTTTTCCTCCTAAGCCCATCGCCGTTACGTGATGCAGAAGATGACATCTGAAACATCAAACAGCCACGTGACACTGAAAAAAGGAAGATTGCCAAGCATTGCATAAAAAACCAAGGGGTACCTTACTTTTTTCTTTTTTTTTTTTTTTTTTAAATCGGTCACTTGAAGAGAGAAAAAAAACCGTCAGAAAAAAAACCAGCCACCGCAAACCGCAGCAGAGGAGCTAGAACCACTCACTCAACAAATAAAGGACTGCAGACCTTTTAAATGAAACTAGCAGCGAGGGGAGGAAGCCAACATAGAAACATTTATACAGCACCAAAACAAGTCAAACGCCATAATGAAACATAGAGGAGCATAAGCCTGAGCCAGAGGCTCAAAATACAAGCAGCAAAAATCAATTCTATATTTTGCCTTTAAATTTTCAATTTCCAAACTTACCGCACTTTTTCCGAGAAAACCAGAAGTAGGCCGCAGTGGTGCGCAAAGGCTTCCTTCCCCCGGGAACACGGGACCGGAGAAAAGTTCCGGCCGAGGAGGTTCCTTACTTACTTCCGGGATTGCACTGCCTGCAGAGCGATGAACCGGATAACGCTGCGCTGCGGGGCGAAGGCCTGGAAGTTTTTTCTTTAGGACCGAGGTACCCCTTAAAGGTAAGCCAAGAGTAAATGAAACCCCTAGCAATGGGAGGTCACAAGAGACCTCTGTCCACCTGTCCCACACAGGACAGAAAAAAACACAGTGGAGGGAGGTCTCTTGTGCCCTCTTATAGGGCTAGTAGGAGGCACCTTTTTGGTGCTAATTAAAGGTTCCACCTGTCCTAAACAACACACAGGGGCAGAGATACCCCATATTGTGCTGCTGTCAGACGTAAGGGGAATCTAATATTGATGGCCTATCCTTAGGATGGCAGCTTAGGCTAGGACATCAATATTAGATCTGCAATCGAGACCCCCACAGATCCACTGTTCTGGGAAAGTGCGTCTTCCGGCAATGTACAGTCCCTGACAGAAGTTCTGTTGCTTATCCATGTTGTGGAATCAAAAGCTTATAACCTGACTTTAAATTCATCCATTGCTTTTAGAAATGACTCATATGAAAGCTGAAACCCTCTCAAATGATTTTTTGGTTAAGAAAATAAATTGGCTTCACTGCTGAAATATTCATCATTTAATGAACACAGAAAGGTCAGATTTTGGCAAGACAAAAGTTTTGTCGCTTTGTCATATAATGCACCCAATCCTAGTTTAAAGCCTCACCTGTGCTCACTAATTGATCGGTTAATTAGTGGGTGTGTATAAAAAGAACTCCAGCACCCCAGACCTTCACTTGAACTGCAACTTCACCTCTGACAACATGCCAAAAATCAACCCTGCGACCAAAGCCTTGATTGTCAAGAGGCTGAAGACAAGATCCACTGCAGAGGTGACTGGCACCTTTAATGTGTCTCTGCATCAAGTACAAAGAATTAAAAAAAGATTTGAACAGACTGGAGATGTTTTTGACAAGCCCAGGTCCAGCAGACCCTGCAAGACAACTGCTCAGGAGGAACATTTGTTGGTTAGAAAATCAAAAGCCAGCCCTTCTTCCACTGCAACAGAGCTCCAACAGGCCTGGTCACCTCAAGTCCCTGTGTCAACTAGAACAGTTTGTAGGATTCTGTCTCAAAATGGCCTCCATGGTCGAATCAATGCCCAGAAGCCAGCACTAAACAAAAGGCAATTACAAAACGTGTGGCATTTGCCAAGGCCCACAGCCTGCTAAATGGATGGACCCTGGAAAAGTGGCAGAAGGTGGATTTCTCAGAGAATCTTCAGTTGAATTACACCACAGCCGCCACAAATACTGCAGGAGACCTACTGGAGCCCGTATGGATCCAAGATACACCCAGAAAACAGTTAAGTTTGGTGGTGGAAAGATCATGGTCTGGGGTTACATTCAGTATGGGGGTGTGCGAAACATTTGCAAGGTGGAAGGCAATATCAATAGCCTAAAATATCAAGAAGTATTAGCTTCCTCTTACATTCCCAATCATAAAAGGGGTCAAATTTTGCAGCAGGATGGTGCTCCATATCATACATCCATCTCTACATTAAAGTTCCTCAAGGCAAAGAAGATCAAGGTGCTCCAGGACTGACCAGCCCAGTCACCAGACATGAACATCATTGAGCATGTTTGGGGTAGGATGAAAGAGGAAGCTTGGCAGACAAAACCAAAGAATCTTGATGAACTCTGGGAGGCATGTAAGACGGCATTCTATGCTATTCCTGATGACTTCATCAATAAATTGTATGAATCATTGTTGAAACGCATGGATGCAGTCCTTCAAGCTCATGGAAGTCACACAAAATATTAAATATGGCTCTAATAGCACCACAACTTCATTCACCAATGTTAGGAAACATATCTTTGTTTTTGAACAGAATTATTGGTTTGATTTTCACATTACTTTATGTGTGCGACAAAACTTTTGTCTTGCCAAAATCTGACCTTTCTGTGTTCATTAAATGATGAATATTTCAGCAGTGAAGCCAATTTATTTTCTTAACCAAAAAATCATTTGGGAGGGTTTCAGCTTTCATATGAGTCATTTCTAAAACCAATGGATGAATTTAAAGTCAGGTTATAAGCTTTTGATTCCACAACATGGATAAGCGACAGAACTTCTGTCAGGAACTGTATATATTCTGGGAGTGGAGCTGCTTACTCACTGTACGATTTGTAGCAGCAGGCTATTTTTTAATGTAGCATTGTCTCTTTGAAGTGTGTGGAGCAATACTGCAATACCAAAACCCACTGCTACAAATTACAAGTGAGCAGTGTAGCTCCTACAATATAAACATTACCAGGAGCTGCACTGTCCCTAAATAGCAAATCACTGAGGGTCTCGGAAGTAGGACCCTTGCATATCTAATATCCCAAGGATAGGCCATCAATATTAGAAAATGGATAATCCATTTAAGACTGGTATAAGAAATGTTAGTCTCAATAAATCTCCCCAGATATCTTTTTTTAATAGTCGGGTATTTTAAACTTTTAAAGGGGTTTTCTGGGCAAAAAATATTTTTTCAAAAAAGGTCTGTTAGTGCTATTAATAGGTTAATAAGTGCAATCAAATACCTTTAGCAGTGTTTTGACTGATTTCTGTGTTTCTCTGTGAGCTCCTGGCATCTTCTGTATTTGTTTACATGGGTTATCTTCCTGTTCTGTTTTCCTACAACTACCATGATGCCTTGGGCCACTCAGAGCTAACTCATACTACCTCCCTCTCTCCCTCCCTCCCTTTGTCACTCCCTGCCCCTCCCTTTCTCACTCACACCCCCTCCCTGTTTCCCTAGGTAGCTTGCTCTCTACTTGGCCTTCCTAACTAACTCAACTCCCCCCTCCCCATCATACTTACCTGTCTTCCAGGCAGGACCTTCTGGGCATGGGACATCACTTCTTCCGGGCGGGCGGCACCTCCTCTTCTTGATGTCTGCTGGCCACCAACGCCTGAGCAATAGAAACGAAATCAGAAAATGTGCCTGGGGTGGTCACATGACTGCCCCAGCGATCTAGGGAAATATAGATATTTGGTACACTAAGTAATTTAAAAGGTTGGTGGGGGAAGGGGGGGGTTGTTTAACTTTGATTAGAGAGATCAATTGCTTAATGGCTTATTTCTTATTTTCCTTCCCCACCTTCCACAATTCATAACCAATTGAGGGCTTATTCTTTGCATGACAAGTTTTACTTTTATTTGGCACCATTTTGGGGTACATATAATGTTTTGATTAGCTTTTATTAACGTTTTTTTGGGGGGTCCATGTTAAAAAACCCACAATTCTATCATAATTGATTGCATTTTGTTTTTATTGTTCACTCTGCATTAAAAATGACATGACAGCTTTGTCCGGTAATTACAATTACGGCAATAACATATTTATATTGTTTTTATTACGTTTTACCACTTTTACAAATAAAATGTCACTTCTTGAAAATGAGCAATTTTCCTGCGGTCACCATATTCTGACAACTATAACTTTTTTACTGTTTTGTTGACGGTGACATGTCAAACTATTTATTTGCAGGCAAGTTGTACTTTTTATTAGTACCAATGTTTGGTATGTATGCTATTTTTTTTATCACTTTTTATTATTTATTTTTGGGGAAAGCAGTGACCAAAATGCATTCATTTGCGCATTGTGGTATATATATTTTTTTTACGGCGTTCACCATACAGGATAAATAACACTGTTTTTGGAAAGTGGGGAGTTATGCGCACATGGGAATGCCTAACATGCTTGTTTATTTTTTTGGTTTATGTTATGTGTTTTTTAAATGTAAAGTTGGGTTATTTGACCCCCCCTAGATGCCGTGATTGCTATTGATCACGGCATCCAGGGGATTAATCCGCTGGAGTCGGAGTATCTTCCAACTCTCGTAGCTGTTCCCGGCCCTCAACTGTGTAACACAGCCGAATGCCGGAGGTAATGCCACAGACATTAAAGGGAATGTGTTACCAATTTATTTATTTATTAAATCCAGATAGTGGAATATACAGTCATATGAAAAAGTTTGGGCACCCCTATTAATCTTAATCACTTTTAGTTCTAAATATTTGGGTGTTTGCAACAGCCATTTCAATTTGATATATCTAATAACTGATGGACACAGTAATATTTCAGGATTGAAATGAGGTTTATTGTACTAACAGAAAATGTACAATATGCATTAAACCAAAATTTGACCGGTGCAAAAGTATGGGCACCTCAACAGAAAAGTGACATTAATATTTAGTAGATCCTCCTTTTGCAAAAATAACAGCCTCTAGTCGCTTCCTGTAGCTTTTAATCAGTTCCTGGATCCTGGATGAAGGTATTTTTGACCATTCCTCTTTACAAAACAATTCCAGTTCAGTTAAGTTTGATGGTCGCCGAGCATGGACAGCCCGCTTCAAATTATCCCACAGATGTTCAATGATATTCAGGTCTGGGGACTGGGATGGCCATTCCAGAACATTGTAATTGTTCCTCTGCATGAATGCCTGAGTAGATTTGGAGCTGTGTTTTGGATCATTGTCTTGCTGAAATATCCAATCCCGGCGTAACTTCAAATTCGTCACTGATTCTTGTACATTATTCTCAAGAATCTGCTGATACTGAGTTGAATCCATGCGACCCTCAACTTTAACAAGATTCCTGGTGCCGGCATTGGCCACACAGCCCCAAAGCATGATGGAACCTCCACCAAATTTTACAGTGGGTAGCAAGTGTTTTTCTTGGAATGCTGTGTTTTTTGGACGCCATGCATAACGCCTTTTTGTATGACCAAACAACTCAATCTTTGTTTCATCAGTCCACAGGACCTTCTTCTAAAATGAAGCTGGCTTGTCCAAATGTGCTTTTGCATACCTCAGGCGACTCTGTTTGTGGCGTGCTTTCAGAAACGGCTTCTTTCGCATAACTCTCCTGTGAAGAATATCGCCTCGCCCAGCCGCCTGGCACGCCTGCGATCAAACTTCTTTCTTAACCTCCCACTCACACACTGTGAGTAGACCGGGTCATAGGATAAAATGAAATGAGCGATATAAATTTTATATATTTAATAACCCAAGTGGGTCGGTATGGATTAATAGCATATACAGAAATATACAATATTAATATGATCAAGCATAAACATACAAGCAAAAGAGCGAGGATACAATACAAAAAAATAAACAGGAGAATTAAAAGATAGAGAAAATACCGGCATAGGCTCGCAGTCCGTTTCTCTAGGCCACAGCAGAGTTTTGGGCCTAGGGCGCAAGCTTAAGCAAGTTGCATAAAACAATCCTTCTACATGCTGTCCAGAACTAGGCCCTCAAAGCATTCCTCAGTAGGGCAGGCCCTCTCATCTTCTCCCAGATCAGAGCTCCTTACTGCCTCTTTGCTGAAATCCCAGAATCCAGGTCTGCCCACAGCATATGGCTAGTGCTCCACCCACCCCTTGCACCCAGGCAGCCCCCCTTCTCCCACCTTTGCAGAACCCTCGGAGAGAAGGGTGAAGTTAAGGCTTGCTATCCCCCATCCCATCTGGCCAGGGATAATAAAAGTGCCTGGCTATAGCAAGCCATCTCCAATGAACACACATAAAACCAGTGAAGCGTATCGTCCAGCAATGTGGACTCAACTAAAGCACCGCATTCCAAGTGGGGGAAGGACTGACCTAAGCAAGTAAAACACACTTCCAAGAAAGATATAAAACTGAGGGTCAGTTCATCACATCTCCCATACAGCTTCTCCTTGTGCAAAGTGTGCTGTATTGTTGACCGATGCACAGTGACACCATCTGCAGCAAGATGATGCTGCAGCTCTTTGGAGGTGGTCTGTGGATTGTCCTTGACTGTTCTCACCATTCTTCTTCTCTGCCTTTCTGATATTTTTCTTGGCCTGCCACTTCTGGGCTTAACAAGAACTGTCCCTGTGGTCTTCCATTTCCTTACTATGTTCCTCACAGTGGAAACTGACAGGTTAAATCTCTGAGACAACTTTTTGTATCCTTCCCCTGAACAACTATGTTGAACAATCTTTGTTTTCAGATCATTTGAGAGTTGTTTTGAGGAGCCCATGATGCCACTCTTCAGAGGAGATTCAAATAGGAGAACAACTTGCAATTGGCCACCTTAAATACCTTTTCTCATGATTGGATACACCTGGCTATGAAGTTGAAAGCTCAGTGAGGTTACAAAACCAATTTTGTGCTTCAGTAAGTCAGTAAAAAGTAGTTAGGAGTATTCAAATCAATAAAATGATAAGGGTACCCAAATTTTTGCACCAGTCAAATTTTGGTTTAATGCATATTGCACATTTTCTGTTAGTACAATAAACCTCATTTCAATCCTGAAATATTACTGAGTCCATCAGTTATTAGATATATCAAATTGAAATGGCTGTTGCAAACACCAAAATATTTAGAACTAAAAATGATTAAGATTAATAGGGGTGCCCAAACTTTTTCATATGACTGTATCACTGTTTTCTAACTTTTTTTTTCTGATTGTAGATTTTTTATTCTATTTTCTGTAGATGATTATGAGGGTTGCCATCTTACCTGAGATTCTCCTCTGCTTTGTTAACAGCATTTAGTGATATGTTTTGTTGCATAGTCTTAGCAATAGTCAGCAATAGAGAGGTCTATGGGAGAGTTCTCTCGGCATGTTCTGTGCAGGGATCAGGAATTGATAAGTTGTGACATCATGTATTGTCAAAAGTTTTGATGCAATGATGGCTCAGTGGTTTTATCTATGGAGTTGTGATCTTCTTATGTAATCCTATCTGTAAGGTAAATTCAGTGACTCCTGCAAGGAAAACTACTATAGACTTGCCAAGTATCAGTCTATTTTTATCTTTACTTTTTAAAATATAAAAAAAAATTCTTTAATATATCAAAAAATCTTTCAAAATATGTTTAACATAAAAATAGGTAATTTTTTAGTGGCACATTCCCTTTAAGCATTGCCCTACTTATCCAGGAATTTCTAAAGAAAAAAAAATATTTTATGCAAATATGCACAGTTCCTGCCCCTTTGTTATCCTATTTTGGGACAGTCTCCACTATTAACCCTTTCCCAACATCTACAGTACTTTTATGGTGAATGTTAGGTATTTAAATATACCCTTCATAGCTGGGTTGCATTAGCTGATGGGCAGTAATCCACTGCATGACACTGGTTCCACGGGAATTGCAACACCACTCCTATTACTTGAATATGAGCAGCACTGCAGTCGCTGCCCATGCACTACTGGCTTCAGGCATCAGATGGTTGCTGCAACAGGTGATCAGTGTGGGTCCCATCTGTTGGACCCCCTTAGATCAGTATGAAAAATAAATTTGGGGCTGGTAATCCCCTTTAATCAAACCCCTTTTTAGCTTAAATGGTTGGGGTAGTACTCATGGAGTGACAAAACTTATTAGCATGTATGGTTAGACGCAGATTGGCCCAGAATAGAGCAGGTGAATCCCCTGGTGGATCATTGAGCTAAGGTGAGCTGCTGAGCTATGTTGGGCCTCCAACCCCACACTCCTTGCACAGCCGGTGCACATCACAGTACACTCACTGTACTGCATACAAATAGGCAGTATACAGGATCTTAATCAGGCTCTAAACTGGGTAGAGTATGTAACATACTAACTAGTTCATTATTATATAGATGTATTGGGTGGCTGGAATGACATCTAGATTCAGAGGAAGGCTGACCAGTGTTCTTAGGATTGCTGCAGGGTCCCCAATTACCAAACACTGCAGCATTTTGAAGCCTGAAGCCTACTGTACTGTGAGCATGTAAACCTTACAGAGCTGACAGTGCTACGAGGACCCTAGATTAAGGCAAGAGACTGTCAACTGTCTACTAAAAGGACCCCAGAATGAAAACACTCCAAGGCAAGGAGAACATCCAAAGATGGGGATTTATTTCATATTAATTATCACGTTAGTAGATTTACCTCCTGAATATTTTGTGTAATCTCCAAAATGTGTATACACACATATAATATACTAAAAACACTTGAATAGGCTCAGTATGATCAGTTATTTGTGCCTTATACAGTCCTTGTCAGGGATCCTGTATAACCTACTTACCACACAGGCACGTGTGACCCTGGGTGTGACAATACAAGTGTAATCTGCTTTCACATTCATCTATCACACTAGGCTACAAAGGAGTGAAGCGATCTCAAATCCACAAAAATTGCAGCCACCACCCGCCACTTACGTTAGTTGAATCACCAGTATACCCAGACCACTCACATCAGTGCCCTCTGGCACACAATAACAAACAAAAAGGTAACAAGCTTAAGTGATATTTACTCTCTTTGGAATTGCGGGATGTTTAGAGCCAAGGGCAGTCTTATTCATTTTTAGATTTAATATACACAAAAAGTACAAGTCTTAACAAAAAAAAAAAAAAAAAAAAAAAAAAAAAAAAAAAAAAAAAAAAAAAAAAAAAAAAAAAAAAAAAAACATCTTTTTTAAAAATATTTTTAAAAAAAAAAAAAATTTTGTGGGTACCCCATAAAAATTTTTTTAATATACCTAAAAAATTTTTAAAACAACCCATACAAAAAAAAAAAAAAAAAAAAAATAAAATATATTTCTTAAAAAAATTTAAAGATTTTTTAAATTTTAATATTAAAAAAATTAAAAAAAATTATTATTAAAATTTCTCCCCTTTTGGTTGGGGGGGGGGGGGTGGTTTGGGGGGGGGGGGGGGGGGGGGGGGGCTAGCGCGCGACATGGACGGTCGCATGTGAGCGGAGCTCCGGCTAGAGCCGCTCATCCATCCTGAAATCCATCCTTGCTTACCGGTGCCCGGGTTCGCTGTCCGCTGGAACGCACTTCTGAGGCCCTCCTCCTGGTTCCAGAGCTCCCGTTCTGCCGGTGTCCTTCTCCGTTGGGTAGTAGTCGGTGATCGCTACACGTGGCCGGCGGCCATACACTCCCACCGCCGCTGCCGGAGCCGCTCTGTCCCGCGCTGCTGTGGCCTGGAGCTGGGGTGGAGCTGCTGTTCTGGGGCTGCGCTCGTGGGCCGGCCTGGGCTGTGCAGGCACCGCTGGGGCCGCTGGTCCTGCTGGCACCCGGACGGCGGTCTCCCCTCTCTCCACGTGGCGGGCGGCCATTTTAACCCTGACCGGTTTGGCCATCTGCTGATGAGGGGGCGCTGAGTCTGGCGTTCCTGGCGAGCTGAGCCTATCTCTGACGGTTCCCTCTATCCCTGCCTGGAAGTTTGGGAGCCGGCATTCCTCTCTCCTCCTTGCTGCTGGGCACGATAGGACCATCCCCTGGCTCCTCTGGGCAGTAGTGCAAGGCAATATCTGTGGCAGCCATCAACTGTCTCTGACCCATTGAAGGTGTGTGCCTCTGTACGATTTATCGTCCTGCTGACTGCTTCTCTGGAAGGCTTTACTTATAATCCAGTGACGGTTGCTGTATGTGCTATTGGACTGTTGAGTTACCATCTGTCCTCCTCTAGTTCCTCCTGGCAATCTATCTACTCCATCACTTCGCTACTGGCCTTCTTGGAGGCCTTACTTATAATCCAGTGACTGTTGCTATCGGCACTATTGGATCGCTGAGTTGCCATCCGTTCCCTCTTAGTTCCTCCTGCAATCTATTTATTTCATTACTCTGCTGACGGCTCTCTCTTGGAGACATCGCTTATAATCCAGAGTCTGTTGCCATCGATACTATTGGACTGTTGAGTTACTGTCTGTCCTCGGCTGGCTTATTGGCCCTGGTGGCCTGACATAGAGGCTCCTACTGTGCAACTGCTATTAGCCAGAGACCTTGTCTATAATCCTCTGGGGCCGGCCAGGTCTTGCTACAATCACACCTCCTCCTCTGCCAACATATCCACCCGTACGGAACGCAGGAAGAGCGGCCGCCGACTCTCTAAAATGAGTCGCCCGCAATCAACCTCTGTCTCTGATCGCCTGAGGGGGTTCTCCAGGGCAGCATCCTCTTCTACATCACCATCGCTTGAGGCAGCCTCTCCTGCCCTTCCAGAGGAGGACCCCGAGCCCACTTTAAAGCAAGTTACTGGACAGCTACTGGAGGCGATCCATGCCGGCACTTCCTCGCTGACCGGGAAAATTGAGGAGGTAAAAATCGACCTGGGCCTGCTCCGTCAGGACTTTCAGACCTTGCGAGGCAGGGTGTGTGAGGTGGAGGATCGGGTCTCTCAGGTAGAGGACACTGTTAACCCACTTCCTGACAAACTCCAGGAGCTGGAGAGAGCTGCAAGTTTGTGGACCCAGCGTGCGGATGACTTGGAGAATAGATTGCGACGAAACAACCTCCGTATCCTGGGCCTGCCGGAGCGGGCGGAGGGTGAAGATCCTCGGGCCTTTGTGGAGGGGTGGCTGAAAAATGTCCTGCCGGAGGCTCACTTCTCACCAATATTTGCAGTGGAACGGGCCCATAGGGTTCCGGCTAAACCGCCGCCTCAGGGCGCACCTCCTCGACCCTTGTTGGCCCGTCTGATTAACAGCACGGATCGGGATACGGCGTTGCGGGCTGCGCGCCAGGCCGGCGAGCTTAAGTACAACGGAGCAGCAGTGGCCATGTTTCCAGATTTCTCGGCGGCTCTCCAGAAGACCCGAGCATCCTTCGTGGCCGTTAAGAGGCGGTTGAGAGAAAAGGCTATACAATACTCCATGATTTACCCAGCACGTCTTCGGGTCGTCCATGACGGCAGGTCCCTTTTCTTTACTTCACCGAGGGATGTGGAGGACTGGCTATCTCTTCTTCCTCGATCTCCGAGACGATGATCCTGACGGCGTGTGGTGAGAGGTCCGATCGGACCATACATAAGGACTTATGTATTACGGGATGCTCTTGTTTATTGCATAAGTAGTTTTATGAAAAGTGCGGTTCTGTTATTATAGTATCCTGTAGTCTTATAGTTACCTGGGCTGGCGAACCCCGGGGCGCCGGTGTATCTCATTTACTCATGTGAACCTGGCTCTGTTGAATAGTATATCTCCTAGCCTAGTGATTATCCATACCTTTAAGACAGTGCCCCGTATACCAACCACTGTGGGTGCACTTCTTCCCCCGTTAATTGTAGCCACGGTTAATTTAACAAATATTGTTTGTTTATGCCAGTAGTATGTCTCACACCCTTTAGGGGTGTAATGGTTCATTTCGTTTGTATATGGTTCTTAGGTTGCTGCACACCACTTTGTGTTTCACTCAGCCACGTGCTACACACTCATAGGCGGGTCACTTTTGGGGTCCTGAATTGCCATGATTACATTACACTCTTAGACGACCATGGCGTCCTTTAGTGTACTATCTTGGAATGTGAGGGGCCTGGGTAGCCCACGAAAGAGGTCGTTGGTTTTCTCTCAGATTAGGAGGGCTGACCCACACCTCATATGCCTTCAGGAAACTCATTTGGTTCCAGATAATTCCAGGCGACTTCAGAAGCCATGGGTTCAGTGGGCGGCTCACTCTACACACACTTCCTATTCCAGGGGGGTGTCCATCTTGGTGCATCGTAGACTCAGGTGGGAGCCAGGCCTCATTGTAAGGGACCCCGAGGGACGATACGTTTTTGTCCAGGCCTGGGTTGACTCTGTCCTGTATGTTATCCTGGGTGTGTACTTGCCACCGGCGTCTGATCTTGCTGTGCTCCAGCAGGCTGCGCAGTTTGCGACCCGATTCCCTGGGGCTATTGCATTATGTTTGGGTGACTTTAACAAAGTTATGGATATTGCATTGGATCGGTTCTCCGCGGAGCCAGGTTCCCCCTCTCTGCCTCGCCCTACTACAATGGCCGGAGTGATCCGTGAATTGGGGTGGTTGGATTTGTGGCGGGTCCGGTTTCCGGAGGCCCGCACCTTTTCCTGTCACTCGGCCAACAGACATACTCTGTCCAGGATTGACCATGCTTTTGGAAATACTAAAGCATATTCTTTGTTGCAGACCATATCCTATTTACCCAGGGCAGTGTCTGATCATTCCCCGTTGTTGGTCCAATTAAATAGTAGTACGGCTGCTAAGCCACGACAGGGTTGGCGAATCCACCCATTTTGGTTGAAACTATTTGTACCACATGATCGAATACCTGATCAACTTCAGACGTTTTTGACCATTAATTCCCCAAACACTTCTCCGCTCCTCTTATGGGAAACTATGAAGGCATATCTTAGGGGTTGTATTAAGTCCTCCATTTCCTTTGTAAAGAGGGAATCCTCGCTGTTGGAGACCACCTTGGCGACCCAGTGTGCCTCGCTCGAAGCCGCATACGTGGCTAATCCAACTGATGAGGCTAGGTCTCAATGGTTGCAGACGGGTAGACAATATCTGCATATACTGCATGACAAGGCACGTAGGTCTCTGTTTTTTAGCAAACAGAAGTTTTACGAACTCGGCAACCAGTCGAGCAGCTTTCTAGCTCAACTGATACATCAAAACACAGCCTCACCTGCAATACTACGAGTACATTCAGAGATGGGGGAGGTACTGTCCAATAGCTTGGCCATTAGTGACAGATTTTATAGGTATTACAGTGAGTTATACCTCTCCAAGCTTAGAGTCACTGACGGAGAGCTTGCCACCTATTTGGGCTTGATCCCCCTTCCTACATTGTCAGAAGACCAACGTGAATTTTTAGATTCCCCTTTTACGCTAGAGGAGCTATCGGGTGCCCTGGCAGATATGGCAAGGGGCAAATCGCCGGGTCCGGACGGCATCCCGGTGGAGGTTTATGCCCAGTATGGGGGCCTGCTTCTCCCGGTGTTGCTTGACTGTTATAACGCTGCCTTTGTGGGTCCCAGTCTCCCGGAGTCCTTTTATGACGCCACCATTATCCTGTTACTTAAGCCTGACAAGGATCCGCTGGACTGTGGCTCATATAGGCCTATATCACTGCTTAATATAGATTATAAACTCCTTACTAAAATGTTGGCGAAAAGGCTAAATTCTGTTGTTCTCGACCTTGTCCATCCGGATCAGACAGGCTTTATGCCTGGAAAATCCACATCAGATAATCTTAGAAGGGCTCAGGTGATAACTCAGATTGGGGCATCATCCTCACATGACTGGGCGATGGCTTCTTTAGATGCAACAAAGGCGTTCGACTCTGTCGAGTGGCCTTTTCTATTGCAGGTGTTGCGAGGATACGGATTTGGAGAGGGGTTTGTTACCTGGATTTCCCTTCTATACTGTTCCCCTAGAGCGGCACTGTCCATTAATGGCGCGTTGTCTTCCTACTTTCCTTTGGGTAGGGGTACAAGACAAGGATGTCCATTGTCACCGCTACTGTTTGCTCTGGCGGTGGAACCCTTGGCAATACTGCTTCGGAATGACCCCATATATAAAGGCATAGTGATAGGCACCCGGGAGGAGAGAACAGCACTATATGCCGATGACTTACTCCTGTTTATGAGCGACCCCTCCCGGTCTCTGCCCAGAGCCATGGCTATAATTGATGAATTTGGTAATTATTCTGGCCTACGGACCAATTGGACTAAGTCCTCATACATGCATATTGGCCGTGCGTCAAGTGTAGCTGAGGGGAATGTGGTATGTGGATTGACTACAGTCTCAACCTGCAAATATCTGGGCATCTTTATATCTAGGGACCATAGGTGTTTTTTGGAACAGAACATCTTTCCGCTCATCTCGCACTTTAGGGTTAAGTTTAATCTTTGGGCTACACTGCCTTTGTCGGTGGCTGGTAGAATCAACCTAGTTAAAATGATAGTACTACCCAAATGTCTATATGCTATAAGCCATTCTGCTGTGTCCGTGCCCCTTAGATTTTTTAAACAAATGGACTCCCTCATTATCTCCTTTATATGGGGAAACTCTAGATCTAAGCTTAGGTTGTCATCTCTACAACGACCAAAGCAGCTCGGGGGCACATCACTCCCTGATCTGTTTCTTTACTACCTGGCAGGATAGCTCCGTTTTATTAGGAAGTGGCTCTCATCTGATCCCCTACCGAGGTCCGAGGCACATCTGGCTCACCACCTGGGTCTGCATAATCTGTGGCCGGTGTTGGAACACCCGGCCTTGTTTAGGGGGAAATTGTTGCCCATCCATGCCCTGGCGGGACAGGTCTGGCGTCAGGCGAAAAAGGTGTCCACTTATTCTGATATACCTGCGGAGACCCCGCTTTGGCACAACCCTGGTCTGCCGACGTTATTTGCCCTGCCTGGCGCCCGGGCCTGGTCGCAGTATGGCGTGTCCTCTCTTAGTGACCTGTACATACAAGGGGGTTTTTAAAACGTTTGACTCGCTAAGCTCCTCCTATGGCATCCCTAGAATGCAGTTCTTTAGATATCTACAGATTAGACATGCACTTTCTTCTCAGTTCCCGGATCGATTGGACAATATATCTGAGTATCCGCTTATCGGCATACTTCGCTCACAGGGCCCTGGGGGTTTGATATCTACTTTATATGCACATCTGATACAGGCCAAGGTGTCCACTTTGGACGCCCCGGCCTTGACGCGATGGAGCATAAATATCCCAACTCTCACAGATGAGATGTTTCAAGATATCCTTGAATCTCCTCAACATGTGTCACCTTCAGCTAACAACAAACTGATTCAAACGTATATTCTACACCAATGTTACTTGACACCTTCCCGTCTATACAAAATGGGACGTCTGCCCAACCCCGGATGCCTTAGGTGTCTTTGTCCACAGGCAGACTTTTGGCATATGATTTGGGAATGTCCGATCATACAATGTTTTTGGAAAGGGGTCGTGGATCTCCTGGCGGAAGTTCTGGCTAAACCTATACCATTAACCCCAGAGATATGCCTTTTCGGCGTATTAGATGAAGAAATATGGCAACACCATGTTAGAATCCTTTTGAGGGAGTCTTTATTTTATGCTAGGAAAGCTATCGCACTGCGATGGATGGCTCCGAAACCCCCATCAGTATCTCAGTGGAAGAAACTTGTTAATACTGTTCTTCCTTATAACCAGATTGTGTATAAAGGGAGAGGGTGCCCTCAGAAATTCCATAAGGTGTGGGGAACATGGTGCAATTCTCCGGTAACCCAATATACGGCTCCCTCATTGCGCTCTGCCATTAATTTACTCATGCCGTGAGGGGTGCGAGACACCAGGAGTATCCACGACCTCTCATTTTGGAGTGTATCCTTGTTGTTACCCTTGACTTATTGACTGCATGTTTTGTACATGATAACTGATGTATACAGTATTACGCATGTCCTGATTATATTCTTTCTGTACCGAGTCTACGTTATATGGTCCGGATGGGACGAGGACCTGGCGAGGTGGGATGTGGTGCGTTGAGTGAATTTACATTGAAATTCTCGTTTTTTGGTGCGCAACATGTTATGTATTTGTTTTGATTTCTTTTCCTTTGTCTGATACGCAATTTTCAATAAAACGAGTTTAAAAAAACATGAATTATAACCTACATGTATTTGATGTCTTATTGCTACATTGTCCTTTGTTCAGTCACACAGTTTGGGCCGCCCAAGCTCCCAAAAAAAAAAGGTGGGGTGTTTTTTTTTTTTAAAATTTACAAAAAAAAAACCTTTTTTCCTTTTGTGTGTAAAAAGTGATGAATAAATTGGTTGGGCTGTTTTAAATTAATAAATTCCTTTGGTGGGGGGTTGTGTAAAGGGTTTTGTTGGGGGGGGGTTTAATTTAAAAGAAAAAAAAAAATTTAATTTTTTTTTAAAAAAAATAAATATACAACTTAGTTTTTATTTAAAAATTTTTTTTTTTTTTTTGGGGGGGGTATGTGGTGGATGGTGTAAAACCACAATTAACCATAGTTTAGGAGTTCAGATATCAGATTGCATGTACTTACCTACTGTATTATAAAGTTAGAGGGGAAAAATTGCGAGTTTAGAGTAAATTTGTAATTTCCCCTTTGGCTAGAATAACTCTGGTTAAAATTACAGTCTTATTATTACATATATTGTCTATAATGCAGAAGTCTCTTGTATGGCTTCCTTTTGATATATATTCACTGAAAGAAAATATAAACTTTATTTGGGAGGGGAAGAAGGCCTGTATCAAATTAATAATGCTAAAGACTGCATGTATGGGTGGGTTGCTCTTCTGAATTTTAGAGATTATTTGTCAGTAGTGCCTCTTCAGCTGCTCCTTCTTTAAGGTTGTCATGACAATTTAAGGAAGCTTTTCCATTGTATACTTCCATGCCTTGATCTATCAGCATCTGAAAAGCCTTTACAAGACCACTCATTTTTTAATACAGATGCTGACTAATTTAGTTACTCGCTAGTTTGGTTCTGACTGTCTATGTATACCTGCTTGATCTCTGACCACTGGCTTGCTCCTTGAATTCCCCTTTTGCCTCTTGATTCTGTTGTGACGTTTCTGGCTGGATTTGTGACACTTGGCTAGTCTCCCAGATATTGCTTTTGTCTCCCGTCTCTGCTTACTATGTTCTCTACAGGTTTTTGCCTCTGCTAGTACGACTTTTCTGCATCCACGCCACTTTGTTTACTGGACTTTGTGTTGGTTTCTGCAGCAGTGTACTTATTATTAGTAAATGTATCTGTTTGGTGACAATTGAAATCCCCAGATCCAGCTCAAGTCCATATTTCCTTGTGACGAGCTATGGTGAAGACATCTGGAGGTCTGTCTTGGCTTGCAGAGGTGTGCTAGTTGTAGATACAGTGCTGGCCAAAAGTATTGGCACCCCTGCAATTCTGTCAGATAATACTCAATTTCTTCCAGAAAATGATTGCAATCACAAATGCTTTGGTAATAAGATCTTCATTTCTTTTGCTTGCAATGAAAAAACACAAAAGAGAATGAAAAAAAAAGTCAAATCATTGATCATTTTACACAAAACTCCAAAAATAGGCCGGACAAAAGTATTGGCACCCTCAGCCTAATACTTGGTAGCACAACCTTTAGACAAAATAACTGTGAACAACCGCTTCCGGTAACCATCAATGAGTTTCTTACAATGCTCTGCTGGAATTTTAGACCATTCTTCTTTGGCAAATTTCTCCAGGTCCCTGAGATTTGAAGGGTGCCTTCTCCAAACTGCCATTTTAAGATCTCTCCACAGGTGTTCTATGGGATTCAGGTCTGGACTCATTGCTGGCCACTTTAGAAGTCCCCAGTGCGTTCTCTCAAACCATTTTCTAGTGCTTTTTGAAGTGTGTTTTGGGTCATTGTCCTGCTGGAAGACCCATGACCTCTGAGGGAGACCCAGATTTCTCACACTGGGCCCTACATTATGCTGCAAAATTTGTTGGTAGCCTTCAGACTTCATAATGCCATGCACACGGTCAAGCAGTCCAGTGCCAGAGGCAGCAAAGCAACCCCAAAACATCAGGGAACCTCCGCCATGTTTGACTGTAGGGACCGTGTTCTTTTCTTTGAAGGCCTCTTTTTTTTTCCTGTGAACTCTATGTTGATGCCTTTTCCCAAAAATCTCTATTTTTGTCTCATCTGACCAGAGAACATTCTTCCAAAAAGTTTTTGGCTTTCTCAGGTAAGTTTTGGCAAACTCCAGCCTGGCTTTTTTATGTCTCTGGGTCAGAATTGGGGTCTTCCTGGGTATCCTACCATAGAGTCCCTTTTCATTCAGACGCCGACGGATAGTACGGGTTGACACTGTTGTACCCTCGGACTGCAGGGCAGCTAGAACTTGTTTGGATGTTAGTCGAGGTTCTTTAGCCACCATCCACACAATCTTTCGTTGAAATCTCTCGTCAATTTTTCTTTTCCGTCCACATCTAGGGAGGTTAGCCACAGTGCCATGGGCTTTAAACTTCTTGATGACACTGCGCACGGTAGACACAGGAACATTCAGGTTTTTGGAGATGGACTTGTAGCCTTGAGATTGCTCATGCTTCCTCACAATTTTGCTTCTCAAGTCCTCAGACAGTTCTTTGGTCTTCTTTCTTTTCTCCATGCTCAATGTGGTACACACAAGGACACAGGACAGAGGTTGAGTCAACTTTAATCCATTTCAACTGGCTGCAAGTGTGATTTAGTTATTGCCACCACCTGTTATGTGCCACAGGTAAGTAACAGGTGCTGTTAATTACACAAATTAGAGAAGCATCACCTGATTTTTCAAAGGGTGCCAATACTTTTGTCCACCCCCTTTTTTATGTTTGGTGAGGAATTATATCCAATTTGGCTTTTTGACAATTCTTTTTGTGGTTTTCCTTTTAAGACAAATTAAATGAAGATCTTATTACCAAAGCATTTGTGATTGCAATCATTTTCTGGAAGAAATTGAGTATTATTTGACAGAATTGCAGGGGTGCCAATACTTTTGGCCAGCACTGTAGCTGTGTCTACTGCTCGCAGTTATAGGCCAATTTCTTGCTGTTGCTTTTATTGTGGCCTTGCATCTAACCATTACATTATTGTGTGTCCTAGATTCAACTCATTGTTGGGTGGCCCCCTGCCTTTAATACATTTCTTTTCCACATAGTTAATAATGGAAAATATGGAATATTATAATGTGGAATTTTATAATAAAATTATAAAATATGGAATGAAATTAAAACAGCACATAGGATTAATGGGTTTGTCACTTTTAATCCAAAGTCGGCCAAAGTACAATAAGAGTACAATAGGAGGTATAGAAAATAGATTGGTCCTCAATACGTTGCTATTTTGTTATATTTACTGTAATCTAGAATGTGCTTATGTAACTAGTGATGGACGAACCTCACAAGATTTGATTTACAAATACTCACAAGGTTTGCCTGCAAGTTTCAGTTTGGTCAACCAGAAATGCTATTATTATAATCTGTGGTCTCTTCAAACCCTGAGTATAATAAACAGAAGTGTGAGAACGTAAAAAACACTGATACCTTTGTTCTCCTCTGGTTCTGGACCAGCATCTGGTTTTTAGCCTCTTGTGTCCTCTTATAGCATCTTCTGCAATGTCATGCACCCCAGGGTCACTGCTGACATGCTGCTCTGTAATTGGGCCTCAGCAGTAATCCTGGGCTGTATGAGAAGTCTGAGAAGACACCGGAAGCAGCTGCTAGAGTACACGGATGAAGACTAGATGCCATAAAAGACAACTAGACTCCCAGGAGAGGTGAGGAAAGATTAATACCAGTGTTATTTATTTAGACTGCACCTCCCCTAAGTCTCTGTGTATTATACTGTCAGGTCTGAAGAGACCCTAGAAATATCATGACAATTCACAGGTGGGAAAACCAGAAATTTTTGAAAAATTCTTAACAAATCTAGTTCATTATTGATGACCTATTCTTAGAATAGGTCATCAATATCAAATTGTTGGGGATCTGACACCTTGGATCCCCTCCAATCAGCTGTTCTCAGCAGCTGCTATACAGAGAATGGTCTCTTCTGTAGTGCTTACACTGCGTTTCAGCAGCTCAGATCCTGTTCAGTTGTATAGTAGATGACCTGCATTAACTCAGCACATCCACTACATGGAGATCAGAGTTATCTTTTTCCAACTCTGGTCTCTGTATAGTAGCTGGTGAAAGCAGCTACTAAGAATAGGTCATCAATATAATCTGTGATACGTATCATATGTGGTCATGTCCAGCTAAGAGTATAGATAAGGAAGAACAAATCTTTATCCAAAAAAAAAAATATATATATATATATGTATGGGTCATTGTTTCCATCCCATTGAAAAAGTACTGAATTTATGTGCAAATGGAGAGAACAACACACTTATACATACACAGATCTGCTGCTTCAAAGATTTATTAGTTCTGTAATATTTAGCATTTCCTTTGTGGTAAAGTCATCAGAAATATTGTTTGCTTGGTTGCGCCTATCCACTTCCATCTGTCACTTTTAATATGCATCGCTGGTCCATGTATGAAAACTGATTGCAGGTATAACAAGTTATCCACATCCCATAGACTGCCTGTTAATTATTTGAAGATTACCGCCTGTGCACACACTACGCAAGCCGGCAATGTTACCATGTGGAATGCTAAATTCCTTAGACACTAATTAATAGCATTTACAATGACAGACACATTATCCTTCCGGTGATATTTCTTCCCTCTCTGATTCCAAGATCGTTTTCTGTAGTAATGACTCACTGACAAAATCTTCAAGTGACCTTACCAATCACACTTGCTAGGTCAGAACCTTGATTTTATGTGTTTGTTTCAATGAAAGACATGAACACATCTGTCTTATGTTACTATTTTAGATGTTCTCTGTAGGGTTAATCCAGGAAGATTTTTGAACTCAGTAAAAAGTAGAAGTGTAAACTCTCATACCTACAAATCTAATTTACTACTTTGGAAGCCTGATCTTATAATAAGTTTCAGTGAAAGACATGAACACACCTGTTTTATATTACTTTCTTAGACGTTTCCTTTGGGATTCATCATGACAGATTAAGAATTTAGTAAAAGGAAGACATAAAAAGTACAAAATGTCACAACACTATGGGCTTTATGCATAAAAACTGTGAAAATAAAAAGTATCCATTTACAAGATGTGGACAACACTAACCATGTGTTAGACTCTATCACACATAGTCCATAGATTTCTATAGGGCCCTATTGTATATCTACATCGGGGCCTTATTGTATTGTACTTCCATACACCTACCATTTTATAAGAAGGCATGCAGAGTTGTTTTTATTTGACATATAAAAGAAAAAAGTGTTATTTTCTGCTGTAAGCCATATCACAGAACCAAATGAATCTTTCAGCCTTTGTACAGGCTCTGTGCACAAACTCCGCCATGTATGAGGACTAAAGTGCTTGTCCTTTTTAACATTACTTTTCAGTATATTACAGTCCACTCCTGTTTGGATTGCGATTTCTTCCTTATTGTCACTGGTAAAGGGGCATCTGACCTCAGGGGCCTCCATTGAGTAACAATGCTCATGGCATTAGACACTAGAGCCATGGGCATGATGACTGAAGCACTGTGCAAACACGATAGACATCACTGTCATCACATATTTAATAAAATATCTGCAAGACACCAGTTTCGTATATACTGCTGAAAAATATATTACTGAACTTCTTTTAACAGAACAGATACTGAAATTCATTTTCTCTACATGTTACTTTGGTAAGATATTTACCCTTAGTATCATGTAGAGAAAATGAATTTCAGTATCTGTTTTTAATTAATAAAAAATCTAGGTCATATATTTCCTTTATGTTA
Source organism: Leptodactylus fallax (assembly GCA_947044405.1). Taxonomy (NCBI): domain Eukaryota; kingdom Metazoa; phylum Chordata; class Amphibia; order Anura; family Leptodactylidae; genus Leptodactylus; species Leptodactylus fallax. The sequence continues at coordinate 4,645,719 of CAMRHE010000097.1, forward strand.
ACCAGAGGTGTAGCTAGAGGGCCCCCAACTTAGGTATACCAATATTATCAGTCTTAATATTATTCCCAATTCTTGTCCTTGTCTTATGTTTTGTATGTTTTCCTTCTGTAGAGGATACTTTTGTTAGGTCTTCTTTGGCTAATTACATACTTTGCTGGTTTTTACCTAATTTGGGTCTTGCCCTTCGAATGGCTGCTGATCTCTTATTGTGTATATGCTCTTAATGGAACATCATTAGTCAATTAAGAAAGTTTTTCATAAAAAAGTAACAGGATAGTTTAGTTTTATTTTATTCTTTGTATGCTGTTTCTTTAGCCCCCTAATAGTCACATTAAAATTGCAAAAACCCTCTGATTTTAATTTACGGCTCAAATAAATGTTGCTGAGACATATCTTTGGTGCCATATGTACATTCAATTTAGCTTTACAACACCTTGGATTTTGTAGGTAAATTTTATGTTTTGATAAGATTTTATTACTCTTTATTTTTGAGAGGTGAGATCAGAGAGAGGGAAAAAAAGAATTCTGGCATCTGAACATTAAAGTTTATGGCGTTTATCATATAGGATAAATAACGTACTAATTTTATTTTAGGGGGTGTTACAGATATGTTGATACCAATTGTGTGTGTGCTTTTTTCATTAACAAGGGTAAAAAAGCCTATTTTTACTTTATTTCTGCAAAACGACTTTTAAACAACAGCATTGACCATAACATATAAAGGCTTAAATGGCAAGCATTTTATTTATAAACTTTCTTATTTATTTTGGGCATGTGATATCATGCACAAAAGTCCATGGTACCCCCTCCGCTGAGGTCATGTGAAGTGACAGGAGAATATAAAAGAATTTCCTCCTTGCTGCACACGGTCAGCTGCAGATGTTCTTTTTACTGGTTAAAGTTAAGCTGGGAGCAGCGCTGCTTTAACAGTGATATCTCAAGATCTAGGCGGGCCACAGAAAAGATTCTTGGTTTTAAAATAAGACCAAGATCAGGGCTCAAGCCCCTCACATCTCCGCAATTCGACCTGTCATTGGCTACAGCTGGGAGAAGAATGTGAAGGTTCTGGAGTGGCCATCTCAGTCTCCTGATATCAATATCATTTAGCCACTCTGGGGAGATCTCAAGCGCGCAGTACATGCAAGACAGCCCAGGAATTTACAGGAACTGGAGACTTTTTGCCAAGAAGAATGGGCAGTTTTACCATCTGAGAAAATAAAGAGCCTCATCCACAACTACCACAAAAGACTTCAAGCTATCATTGATGTTAGAGGGCGCAATATACGGTATTAAGAACTGGGGTATGTGAACTTTTGAACAGGGTCATTTAGATGTTTTTGGTTGTCATTGAAAGAGTGAAGAAATCAGGCGATTTCCGCCTGAAGCAAGCGGAGAGAAAAATGCTGCAAGCAGCACTTTCCTCTCCGCATGTTTCCGCATGTTTCGTGCGGAACCCAAGCAGAAACCACACAGATCCCATTATAGTCTATGGGGTCCACAGGTTTTCTTAGGTAAACTGCTTTTCTATGCGCATAGGTTTCCGTTCAGGGGGGTCCCCAAGCGGACTCGCCGAATGGAAACCGAACGCAGATGTGAACCAGTCCTAAGTTGCAACACTACTTTTCACAGAATTAGGCTATCCTCAAACTTGTGCTGTGATTTCTGTTTATAACCAAAACAAAAATGCAGTGCTTCATAACAGATTCTAGAGTGCCCCATATACCCCATTGACTTAGCTTAGGGCCTGTTGGGTTCCAACATGGTATTTCTCGTTTTGACAGTAAAATCAAGCTGTTAGCAGAACTACTATTCTTGTCAAATCAGCAGTAGGGGGTTAGAAAGACGTCTTTGATGGTAGTGTCAACAGTGCATAAACAAGTGTACACAGCAACATCAAAGTATATTTTTCAAGCGATTGTGCTTTCTTTGGTTCATGTAGGAAAGGTAAGATTGCAAGTCTTACATTACACTGGAAAAGGACAAAGGTTTTTATTCAACATTGATCTGTTTTTAACCCCAGTTTTTTGTTTCCTTAAAACTCATCAGTTAAATTGATGATTAAAAAGTTATGTGAATAGCACCCTAAGATGTTGTTCAATACACAGCAAGTTATCCCAAAATGATATGCTAACTGTCCTATTTGTGTCTATTTGTAATTGTTATATTGTTGTGATATTGTTTTGAAATGGTTTCAAGACAAAGAGGAATCTGTAACCAAGCTGAATATCAGTTGAATGTATGTATATCTGTATGTTATATGTTTGCATGGCTTAAAGTTGATCATACCAAGAGGGATTTACCAAATACACCTAAGGTCAATGAGAGACCTTTGTATGGTAAGTACAGTATGATCAGTGCTGCACAGAAAAAAGAAGCTCTGGGGTGGATAAAATATATGTCCTTCAAATGTTGTTCACTTATCCCGTCTCATATCATTTCGCCCATCCACATAACTGTTAGCAGGTTAAAAAGACCATCTGATACGTATGGGGAGCTGTTTGATTTTTACAGCTGATCATGTTGTTTCTTCACCAGCATAACCAATGCCAAAGGAGCCTATTAGACAAGTATTCCTTCTGTCTCCAAAGGAATTAACATGAACTGTCAAATGAACCAAAAGGTTGGGGTGATTCAAATCAACTGAGACAGTACTAAATGTGTACGACATTGCGTAGATTGAAATGTGATAAAGATTTCATATAACCAATATTTGGATTCTCTGAAACTGGTAGTGCATGGCACCACCATACTTACAATAGAACCTACATAAAATATCTTCTTTGTTTAACAAAGCTTTTATTATTTGAAGAAATAAAATGTTGACAATCTTTCAGTTTTTCAAAGATTTAAATAAGCCATGGGCAAAAAGAAAAGTGCAGCTAATCAAAATATACAGTAAATCTGGTTGTATTGATTTTCATATTAATAACACTCATGTTACTATGCTGAAGTGCCTGTAGCTTTTAATATAAAATCAATGCGCATGGATTTGAGGCTCACATTGATTGGTGGCCTGAGGCCACTCTACATGTTCAGCTTCACAAGAATTTGACTAGTGTTCAGAAAGTGGGATTATTCTCTTGAACTACAGTGTAGTTTAGCGACATGGTACAGGGAATATGATTCAGATCTGAAAAAAAAAAAAACAGGTCAGTTCACACATAATTAGCTATGAAATTGACTTGGAATGGTCTTTTGGACATTTTTATTAAGTGTTGAGTACTTGACATCTCTGTATCAAATTCAACCCTGAGAGTAATATAACAATTCTTTTGGACTTATAGTACAGAGGTAAGCAATCCAATTGCAGTTTACCAGTCACTGGAGGTATAAGAACACCCAACAATAGGTATTAAGGTTTTGAGTTCTTTGAAATTCTTGTCAAAATGAAGACACAGAAAAAAATGACATTTTAACCTATTTAGGTATTCCTTTTTATTTCAAACATGTAGAGTTTACAATAACTCATATTAAACCCTTAAAAGGGTTGTCCATCTATGTGATATTGATGACCTATCCTCAGAATAGGTCATCAATATCAGATCGATGGGGGTCCGACACCCAGCACCCTTACTGATTAGCTGTTTCCCACCGCTTCTAGTGCTGTGGCAATATAGAGATAGAAGCTGATGGTTTTGTTTATTGTGTAGAGGCCATGCATAGTTACTGCAGATCAGCTCCCATTTATCAATGTAAAAAACTGGGCAACCTAAGCAATTCTTGGCCTTTTTTCATATTTAGTTTTTCCAGAAGTTAGAACTTATTTCTCTTTGTATCAATATCTACATATGGGGTCTTGTTTTTTTTCAAGACAAGTTGTATTTTTCTTCCACACCATTTTGGGGTTCATACTGTATATGTTAGCTCTTAATTTTTATTTAATTTTAGTGGGACAAAAGAAAAAAAAGAAACCATCATAATTTAGTATATAAATTTATAGCACCTGTGAACTGTTATGAAGATACCAAAAATATGGATGATAATATTACTTATACAAGTATATGGTAAAAAAATATAATAGTACATCATGTTCAGGAAGGTCTTTCTGACATATGACGTACTATTTTGTCAAGATCTGAGCAAGTGCCATAGAGAATAGGTGTCAACTATTAATCCCCTTAGATGCCTCAAACATGCCTCAAACAGCTGCATCAACAGAAAATGCAGATGGAGATGCAAAAATATTTTTTTCCCCCCAAATGGGTTTTATTCTGAAAAATTAGTAACGCATAAAAAAACAATATAGATTAGGTATTATTGTAATCATACTGATCCATAGAATAAAGGTATCATATTACTTATGCTGTATGGTGAACAGCAAAAAAATTTAAATGCTAAAAAGCAATGCTAGAATTAATTTTTTTTACATCACCAGAAAAAATAAAAACAGTTACAGCTTGAAAAATGTGACAATCCCCCCAAAAAAATTGGCAAGTCATTTAGGGCAAAATTGGCTGTTGCACAAAGGGAATTGTATAGGCTGTGTGAGCATACATCAAGATACCCCCTATGATTACAGTTTACAAGGGAAAAGACACCAGAACTGCCCCCCCCCCCCAAAATGCCTCCAATTCTACGATCTAATGGAAAAATAGTGGGGAATTTGGTGTACCGAAATCTAAAGCTGCACTCTGAAAGCCAAATTGGTTTACATTTTTTATGCCATGCCACTTTTGCAGAACCTCCAAAATGCAAATAGAGTAAAATCCTCTGCAATACGACCAAATTTTGGAAATTTCACCCCTCAAGGAATTTACCCATGAGTGTTGTACGAATTTTCACCCCCCAGATGTTGCATTAATTTGTTTTCCAGAAGTTAAAATGCAACTGAGGCAATTTTTCCAGACATACACCATTTCAATGCCAATATATTGTGTCCAGCTTGAGTCAGTGAGGAACACTCCAAAAGCTGTTGTAACTGGGATAACCTGCCTAACAATTTTTGGAGTATGTGATTCTGCTGACATAAGCAGCGTACATGTTGGGCACTGAAATATTTGTTTGAAAAAATTGCAATGTTCACTTTTTACTACCTGCTCCACATGTTTCACTCGAGGGGAACAATACTCACTACAACCCTTGATAAATTTATTGAGGTGTGTAGTTTAAAAAAATGTGGTCACTTCTTGGAGAATTCTACTTTACTAGCACCTCCAGGGGTCAGCAAAAGCAGGATGGTGTACAAAAACCAGTCACTCTAAATCTATACTCAAGTCAAATAGTGCAGCGCTCTTTTCCTTCTGAACCCTGCTGTCTGCCCAAGCAACAGTTTACACCAGCATGTATAACATTTTTGTATAGCATGCTTAAAAGTTTTAGAGTGCGTGTCTCTGTTGACCCAAGGTTGGCACAACATATTGGACACTGACATGGCATATTTCTTTAAAGATTTCATTTTCACTCAAAATGATCACGACACTTCTTGAGCGGTGTAGTTTTTTTTAAAATGGAGTCATATTTGAGTAAAATTTTTTATTTTATCTCAGAGCCTCTTTATTGGCCAACCTATGTAGTGTAAATAACCAAATAGGCCTCCAATGCTCATGTGGCTCTTTGTCTTCTGAACCCTGTTACATTTCCAGGCAAAATCTTAGGGCCGCAAGCTAAGTACAAATTGTGTAAGGAACTGTGGGGTGCTTTTTCTCCTTTAACCACTTCCATACCAGATACTTTAACACTCTTCCAGACCAGGCACATTTTCAAGTTTTTTGTATGTGCGGTTTTGAGGGCTGTAACATTTTTATCATTTGCGTAATTCAACTAATTTCTGTGACTTTTTCAGTGACACATAGGGCTTTATTTTTATGTTGTTTTTATTTTTGCATGTGTTTTCATTTTTTTACATCTGGGGAAATATAAACAAAAGAGGAGGGAAGATGTGTCTGTTTTTCACTTTTCATTTTTTTTTTTAATTTCATAATACAAAATGCTACTAAAAAACTTTATAAAATAGTTTTTCCTCTCCATTATGGTAATTTTTATTTTTTAGGTTGTCATCGGGGTTGGGGCTATAACCTGTAATAAGAGCGTTTTATTGGCGTATTATTTTATTTATTTTTTTAATTATTTAATTTACTTTTTTTTTTTTACTTTTCTATACATTTTTTTTTATTTTTTTTTACATTGTGTTCCCATAAGGTCATAATAGACCTTTGGGGACATCTGATCACTTTTTTTTTTTTTTTTTTTTTTTTTTTGTGGGGGGGAGGCTGATTTCCTCTGTAACTAGGGCTGGTACATTTAACCCCAGTTGCAGGAGGAATACAGCCTCCTGCACGTTACTTACACATAACTATAGGACCCAGCAGCTCTTACAGACTCTGATCCCGGCGGATCACATGACCGCCAGGTCAGAGGGGAGCCGCAAGATGACGGCGCCCATAGCGCAGTATACAGTGCTCATTAAGTGCTGTATACACAGTGATCGGGAAGGCAGGGAAGGTAATAAACCTCTGGGAGCTCCGGCTGAAGTTACAGCCGGCTCCCTGTTTCAGTAGCTGCACGATTTTGTGCAGCTGCTGTGTTCTGCTTGGACGTACCGGTACGTACTTGCAGAACAAGGCAACCACCTTCCAAACATATATAGTCTATGGACGGTACAGAAGTGGTTAAACCCTTGTGAAAATGAAAATTAGGGTCACAATTCACACTTTATTGAAAAAAAAAAAACAAAAAACTTATTTTCACATCCCAATGTTAATAAACTCTGTGATCAAAATGCCCCTTGATAAATTATTTGAAGGGTATAGCATCTATAATGCAGTCATTTAATGGTATATAATGATACTATACTGGTATCTCAGGGGCTCTACAAATGTGACATGGCGCCTGAAAATGATTGCAGCAAAATCCACCCTTCAAAAACCTGTGCTGCTTCTTCCCTTCAGTGACCTGTTTTATTCTTTCACTACTGGTCTCTTAAAGGGACTTTAATTTTACATAATTTTTAAATAAAAATATAATAATATATTTATTTATGCCAGTATATTGTGGCTGTGCATAAAAATATGCAGAGATAACTAACAGAATTTTACAGGAGAAAACTCTTGCCTACCTCCCTTGTAGTTGTACTGAATGGGATAATTGCTGGGACGATACTGTCCTCCAATCCTGACAGTAGCAATGGCATACGTCAAAATGCATTAGAGGGTTAAGCTTTGCAGTAAATGTTTACATTAGTGAAAAAAAAATAGAAAAAGTGCAAAGTTTTCATGGACATACAGTATGGCAGATTACTTAGATGAATATGCTCACATTTTGAGTAAATAGCACAGGACTTGTGAAGTCTGTACTGAAATGTTCTATATGGTATAGGTTCATTTACAGTACTGAAATGTTCTATATGGTATAGGTTCATTTACACCACAACTTCCCTAAGGATTTTCTATTATTGGAAATTACTTGACCTACCTTCACTCCATTGACAGAGCAGCCCAGCATTGGGAGAATCACATTCCACACTGGTGTCCCGTCACCACAGGCCAACACAGGCTGTCTTTTTCATTTTGGCTATGGAACAGCAAATATGGGTTGATGTAAACTGCGTGCATATGTTGGCGGAGTGACAGGTAATCAAATTCCTACAGGTTTATTATCGGAATGTTCCTGCTCTTAAAGGGAGCAATTCTGATCATAGAATTATATTAGGGAATTACTGGATAAGAGGGCATCAATTTAGATTCATGGAATTTGGAGTGACATATACTGTATTTATGCTTCTGTGCAAATAATGATATATAACGGCTTAACTGGATGTGGATTTTATGACATTACAAGGCATAAAAAAGCTACATCCCTTACTACTCAGTCTACAAATACTACTTCTAATATTATTTTTATATCAATAGACATAATTTCCTTTTCTTTAATGTATATGCTAAACTCTATAAACCAAATATAGCATATGAAAGGTGCTCCATCATAATTTTCTGGAATGATAGGTCATCTCTAAATATACATATGTGGCAGAGATAAATTTATTATTGAACTTTCTTTGTATTGTGATAACTGATCTGAATGAATGCCATAGGACTATCCGCAGGCAGAGCCCTATGTTGTCTCAATAGTGGCAACAGTCAACATGCTTAGTGTTTCTAGTTCTGTTCATTTGTGGAATTATATACAATGTCAGAATAAAGAGGCATTCCTGAGAATACATTTTATGCCTTAAGATAGCTATACCAACTGTTTGCCTCTTGAATTTTACAATACCATGGACTTTCTAGGTCAGTATAATCTAGGATCTAATAAGTTTGCTGAAAAGAGTATATTACCAAACTGAGGTATATTGAAATTTTTTTTTTATAAAAAAAAATCACATAATTCAATACATTTTTTTACAATAATTAAATAAATTAAATTTATTTTACTGCTCCACTAGGCAGAAATGTAAGATTCCATGCAATTTATTGTTTTCCATTTACTGCACTTGGTACTATTGGATGAACAAAAGGTGTTCCAACTTGCAGACAACATGTTATAGAGAAAGGGGATCTAAGCAGACTGATGTATTTCTTTATGGGGAATTATTTGGTATATTTTGTCATTTATTCATTTAAATCCTTATTCTCTTTATGTTTCAAGAGTCCACTGGACGATTCTACAGCTATCTCCATGTGCATAGAGGTTCAGGAAAAATGGAACAGTTCCTGAATAAAAGCACCTACTGGAATGTAAAGCATAGAAACAGCATGGACAGAAATGAACAAAATACTAAAACTTTTCAGTAAACTATATATCAATCTGCTCAGCATCTTCTGCTTTGTAATATGCTGCCTGCAGATTTCACACCCTATGCAATGTGGCAGGTTCCCTTTAAAGAGGCTTTCCTGGAATTTGATATCAATGATTTTTCCTTAGGATTGGTTATCAATATTTGATCAGTAGGTTTGACCCTCAGCACTTTCACCAATGAGCTGAATTAATGACCCCCCCAATTTGGTGAGTGCCATATCGCTTGGTTTATCCAGGCATAATGCTAAACACATGGTTGGATGTTCCTGTAACTTTGAACAGGGTTTGAAAATGAGTTGCAGTACTAGGTACAAAAATATGACATTACTATGCCATGCCTGGGTAAACAATGAAGGAGGAGAAGGAGCTCACTAGGAGTTTCACTGAACCGATCAGCAAATATTGATTGCTATCCTCAGCACAAAAAAATATAAAATATGAGTTTTGCCCACAGTATTGGCTTTCTCTTACTTCCTCTATATAACAAACCCTCAATTCAGGCCTCAGAGGCTGACTGTTTGAAAATCCCTTTAGCTTCAGGGTCTCCGAAAAGAAGTTGGCGTGTCCCACTCCTTAGAACACCAGCAATCATCTGTAATCTATGGAAAGAGTGGAAATAATGCCTCCTACCATGCAGGAGAAATTAACCATTACACCGTTTCTATTGAAAGATGTTCTTTGTGGCCTTTCACTGTTCATGCAAACAAAATGGAGAGCCCAGAGTGAAGACACTCCTCTTTTATCCCTATGCTCTGAAAGGTTGTTTGAAAATGAGTTTTCTAAACTTCTTTAGATGCCCTTTAAGACAGGAATCTCCAGAAACATGGCATGAAAGCCAAAACCATTTAAGAAATTCAGATTCTGCTTTTGCCTGGAATACTTATTTAGTAATGTTTCCAAAATTTGTATTATCCAAATATTTCTGGAATTCTTCTAGTGGAATCCTTTTTTTTAATCCTTCCTACTTCCTTTGTTGACCTGCCTGTACAAAGTAGTCATTGAATGAACGTCCATTGCACCATTTTCACACTATGGCAGGTTACGAAGTTTCCTCTGACATACAAAGTTAATGAACAAATCTTTGTTTAACTACTGCTACATGTATAGTATCAAATTCCACCCTGTAATACATCTGTGCTCTTTAGAAACTACAAGATCCAGTAGACTTTCTTATACATATTGTAATATGACAAGTTATATAACAGCAGTCAGAAGCCCTGCCATCCTTGTTTGCATGACCCTAGGTAATTAAGATTGAAGGGATTACTAAACACTGGGAAGATTTATTAAGACATATTTCGTGTACCAGCCTCTTCATAAATCCAGCGCATGAGTCAGAATGGCAATCTGTGCCAGTCAGGAACTGGTGAGAGTTATAATAAATATGTCTGGCCATGGTATCCTTGCCCTAGCCAACATCATTCTCTACCCTGCTCCATTCCACATTTGCGGAAATTGGCGAGTGAGGAGCAGAACAGTGTATGTATCGCATCTTTGGCACAGGAAAGGGCCTTGTGCCAAAGATGCACTACATTATCACACAGGTACTCAAGAAAACTGGTGTAAATGTATTGATGAATTCCCCACTGTATTTAATGATATTCAGAATCCAAACTTTAGAAAAATTGCTCATCTGTTTCTTTTGATGCAATAAAATTGCATTTGGAAATTTAAACAAAAATGATTTAATGTCTATACTATGTAAAATATATTTTCTGCACCAAAAGTACAATCACTGACACCACATTGAAAGTTATAGTTTATGTTGCAATCAATGAGGTGATAAAATGACTTCATATCGCCTCATGTTAAAGGCCCGAGCCACAGCATCAAGTTGAGTCCATCGCTATAAGAAGGATGAATAATGTGCACATTTGTAAATTAATTTACAGTTGAGAATGCAGTAATAATTTCTCATACAGCAAATCTGACCCTCAGCATGAAATCAGTTACTCTTAGTAGGAGGTGGGCTGACTCACAGGTACAAATCATAGCTATATTTCCATCAGCGACAAACCATGTACTTGAAAACCATTAGCTTAACACAGCCCTGTCAGACACCAGAAAAGCTAGGAAATATAGTATATTATTAAAAAATGCAGAGTACTTATCAAAAATTAATTTAGCAGGACTATACACAGCACTTCATTGTGCATTTCTCATAAGTACTGGACTTAGTGTACTGTTATACTTGTCATTTTCAGGGACTGCGAGAAAAAACATACTTCATAAATCTATCTACCTCCGTAGAAAAATTATTGGTTTATGGACACTAGAAAGAAACATAAGATACCACTGTGCAGCCAAAAAATTTTAAGAAAAAAAAGAAATATCTGCATTTTGTTTTTGCTCTATCAGACACTTGTGACTATTCTGTAAACTGCAGTGTGTGGGGCTGAGAATTTTGTCACCATAAGGATATCCAGCAGTGCACAGAGTAGATGTGACATCAAAGAGGAAAGAAAAAAGTTGGGGTCCTTTGAGATACTCTGCAAGAGGCTCCAGTCCTGACATGCTAGCCATATTCTGAAATAAATAGATTACAGAGCATTTAAATTCATGCAGAGATAGCTGCAAAACCTCTTTAAATATGCCATAGCAGCCCTTACATGTATATAAATCCACAATAGATATGTGTAATTATATTCATAACATAAGGATCAGCACTTTTTGGCCCTCTGCTGAGAATTCTGCTGGGGGATATGTTTGAATATCCAAAAAACGACAACCATTTACTTTAATGAGGCAATTGGAGTCCAAAACATTAAACTTAGGACTTTGTTTGACTTGTTCCCATCTGTTGATTTTTTGCAGTCGTATTGCCTACCACATTATTGTGTCCTGTAAAAACAAGAAGTACACATACTGAAAACAGGTCAAACAGAATCTGAAGTTTGAGCCCGCATCATCAGAGTGATGTACATGATTGCTTAAACACCTTAGTGGCTGCACCCTATACATATACTGTACTGTATATCTCAAGCATGTCACCAAGGAATTAAAGATGATGTGATGTTGGCAATTAAAATTAGTATCTATGGTTCATATGTATGTTATTGATCATGACAGATCTATCGGCAAATTCAATTGATTGCTATGGCACATATAATTTATGATTTAGGCTAGATTCACACTACAATTTTACTTTCTGTTGTTTCTGTTTTTGTCAGAGAATCAGAAAAACAGACAGTAGAATCCACAGAATGACTGATACTACAAGCAGAACACTTTCAGTTTTTTGGAGTCATCAAGTAAAGTTGTGCTGTCAGTTGTTCTGATCTTCTGATGGATCAAAACAACGGAAAGTAAAACTGTAGTGTAAAACTACTCTATTAGTCATTCTCTATTTTTTATTATCGAGGTCAGTGAGTGATGATTGAAAAAAATGATGCAAAGTGATGTTAGTTCGGCATTATCCTCAAAGATCAACTGTAGAGAATAAAACCTTATTGCAAAAAGGTATGACTGGACTCCCATAAATGTTACCGGTACTGTAAGAACAGTCTAAAACCAATAGTTATTGAGAACAAATAAAAGAAACAGAAAGCTTCCATACAATTGTGTCCTCCCTTACCAGCCCCATTAGGCCGGACATGTCCAGATACATGTATGGATGCAAGTTAAGCTGCTTTTCTCAACACAACATGGTTTTGTGGCAAGTTATCACAATGCTCTTTCAGCTGTCCTATTTGTGTTTGTGTTACCACCCTTGGGGGAAGGTGAAATGCAGCCTTTCAAGGCTTTTGTTACCATATTGTAATATTGTTTTCAATTGAATGGCTTAAAGACAAATTTGAACCCTTAAAGAGGACCTTTCACCATTTCCACCAATTGTGGTTCTTAGCATCTGTTAATGGGCACAGTTGGAATTTTCTCTTTAGCCCCCATCGTTCTCAAGCAACAAGTGTAGTTTTGGTGCCTCATGTGCTATTTCAGCTTTGTAATGTCAGGAGGTTGGTGACAGCCAGAGGGGCGTGATTCAGAGCTCCAATCAGAGGCAGTCAGTGTCAGAACTCAGAATCACACTTCTTACCTGCTCTTGCCTAACACTGCCCTCCTGACAGTACAGAGACTGAATAGCATATCAGGCACCAAAACTAACAGCATTGATTGCTAAGGAATGGTGAATGCTAGAGAAAAAAAAATTCAACTGTTACAGGATCAGCAGCATTTATTAAACGGTGTAAAGAACTGGACTTGGTGGTGGAGAAAGGTCCTCTTTAACCATGTTGGAGATCAGTTAAAGGGGTTTTCTGCACTTTTGATACTGTTCAGTATCTGTTCTGTAGGGGTCTGACACCCTGACCCCGCACAGATCTTCTGATCTGTCTAGGATGTGGAAGCTACAGCAGTGGAAGGGAAGCGGAAGCAGCTCAGCTCTTATTTAAGTATTAGGAGCAGAGCTGCAGTTCCCCGATACCATTGCTATGCTAAGTACAATGGCCAGTCACTATATAGCAGTGGAACTGCACCTCTACTTCTTTTATTTGAATAGGAGCAGAGCTGCTTCCACTTCCGGTCCACTACAATAGTTTTTGGCACCCAGAGGTAGCTAGATCAGGTGATTGGTGTGAGGTGTCAGATCCTCACAGATCAGATAATGACGTGGATAGGTTATAAATATGAAGCAAGCATTTGGGACTTGAAAACCCCTTTAAGTGTAGACACATCTGTATGTAGAAAAAGACTGTATAATTTTACAGTGCTGGGTGTAGTTCTATTTTAAGTGCTGAATGTATGTTATTCACCCTTAATTCAAGTGACATCATATGAGGTGCTCCTTAGTGTGATGTTAACTGTGAGTCATATAGTTCTGACCCTGGTGCTTAATATGGATAATCACTGTGTAACCTTGTAGTTTTAGCATGGGTTATCCTTTATATTACAAGATTTACTCTTTCACAATAAATCTCTGGATACTTAAAAGAGTCAGTCAACCTTTGTGTGAGTGCTGGTGTCATGTATGCGCACACATTTAGGATTAGATTTCTTTATGAGCTGATTAAACCGTAGTATAACAAAACAAATTTAGGATATATATTCTTGAGCTCAAATCAACAATAAAAAGGGAATGTATGTGGAATAGCATAAACTAAAAACATATCATTGTCCCTTTTTGTATGCAATCCTGACTTTGAACATATTAAAAAATTGCTAGGAATATTGCTCCAAAATCTTCAACCTAAGTCATTTATGCAATGGCTCACATGTTTTCTATTCAATTTACATCTATATCTGGTCCAAATTGCTTCTAAAATGTTTTGGCAAAGAAAGAAATGCAAAAAGATAAAAAGTACTTTTAGAATCATTTATCAAAGGCATGAATTTAAAGAGGCGAGTGCCTTTTGCCTTCTACCCTCTCCAGTATTACAGGTAAAAACGACACTATTATTAATAAATATAAGCTACTGTCCTGTTAACTACCAGAAAACATCTAGCTGCCGTGTTTCTAGGAGCCAAAAAAATGCCATGAAAGTCTGACCTATATGCTATGTGTGAAATCTAAATATAAAAGTATAACCACTATTCTGTAAACTGTTTCTGTAAGGATCAGTTATTATGCTACTGTCATAGGAGTTCTGAAAAGAATCTGTTACCAGAAGGTTAAAGGCAGCTTTGCATAATGGCTTGTAAAAATTGACTTGGTCAGGAAGGTCTGGAGGTGATGAAAGCCCTCGGGTCTAAAGCTGTTTAATTATTTCAAGCATCATTGTTGTGAATATGAATTTGATAGAAATGTTTGCCCCATTCTCTATCCTGTTTTATTCTAACTGACATTAGCAGCACCTCTAAAATCAGGCCACATTTTAGCAGCTGTTATATAATTTATCCACAGTGGCCTCAGAAAATCACGTTCGTATTTCATTTACAGTAACACTTTGGAGAGATAGTTGCAGCTTTGAATGCAAATAGGCATATATTCTGCCCTATTTGTAGTTCACCAGGGCTGGGACTGGGTGGAGTAGGTGAACCTAAGACTCAATAAGGTGGGTAGGACTCATTTTATAAAATATACAAAACAAGGTTCTACCTTAACAATGCTTTGTACAATTGTAAGAACACTGTGTTCAAAATCAGGATAATATTCAGTACTGCACATCTGTAAAGGGGAAGAAGGGGAATGTGAATTATACATATGGCTGCTATGGGTGTGGAAGTAGTAGTCAGAGTTCAATTGACAGTTATCACCCCAAACTGCTGACAACAACATTAGGTTCACACTATCGCAGTGGTGTCTGTTGTTCTAGTCCGTCGGATGACCAGAGCAATGTACAAGTGGACCATTAAAACTGTGCACACAAACTGAGCCCAACAGACACATTGACTATAAAGGGGTCCAATGGGTGTCTGTTCTTTTTAACTGAAAGTGCTAGATGAAAAAGTTGCACTTGCAGGATTTTTTCGCCTGGCGATTTTCAACAGACACTGCGATGGAGTCTCCAAACAAAGACTCAGACACAAATGTGAGCCCAGCAACTTTACCTGACTAATATTGTGAGGGTCACAGTTCTGACTCATTGAGGCATGGACACGACAGGACACTTCAGATGTCTTGTCTGGCACAAAGATGTTAACAGATCCTTTAAGGAGGAACCTCCATAGATGGGCCTTGTTTGTGCAGTACATCTCAGAGATACTCAGTTGGGCAGAAGTCTGGGGAATTTGGAAGCCAAATCAACACTTGAACTTTTCCCATGTTTCCGAAGTCATATTTAAACAGATTTTGCAGTATGGCAAAGTACATTATCCTGATGCAAAGGCAATGGCCTTTAGGGAACACCGTTGCCATAATTGGGGTACACTTGGTCTGCAACAATGTTAAAGGCAGTCTGTTGGGCCTAAAATGCTTCCCAAACCAATGACACTGCTGTATAGGGACCTTTAATATGAGCAAAAGCATACCTTTGTGGCCACAAATAAATGAAGCAATGCAGAGATAATATTATTATGTATATTAAAATTAGCCTGCAAGTATATCAGGGCAAGCCCAATTTGCCAAATTTGCCTACAGATAGCCATAACAGAGGCAAAGGCTGAAAATGTCCATGACAAGTAAATGGCAGTTTTAGTTGGTGAATCCAGAAAAGAATCAGAGCACTTATCTTATGTCTATAAGCAAACTATAATACTTTTTATTTTTTTTAGCACCAACATTATACAGTATTTAACAAATCCTAGGGTACAGTACAGACAAAATGACACATTACAGAGTAATAAATCCATTCACACAATAGGAGTGAAAGCCCTGCTCACAAGAGCTTACAATCTATGAGGTAGAGGGGTAGCACAAGAGGTAGCAGGAGCAACAGAGGAGGTAACATTGCTTATACAGTGAACTAGCTATTTTTTTTATTAAAAAGTTTACTATAATTACACAAATAAAGTTGTCTGAGCCAGTGTCTTTTTATGAACAGATCCAAAGTCCGATAAAGACATGATGTGTCATAGATAGCAAAGACTGGGACCCATAGGAAACTTTTGACTTTTGGTGCCTTCACACAGTGTAATGTCCCATACTTGCCCCTCCACACAGTATAATGTCCCATTACGGCCCCTTCACACAGTGTAATGTTCCATAGTGGCCCCTTCACAAGGTATAATGTCCCATAGTAGCCCCTTCACAAGGTGTAATGTCCCATAGCAGCCCCTCCACACAGTATAATGTCCCACAGTGGCCTCTTCACAAGGTATAATGTCTTTAGTGGCCCCTATGGTGTTTGGTGTAAATAATACAAAGAATTTCGGGTTTGGTAGTCTTCGGGGCTTCTGACATCACAGACGTGGGTTATGTTGGTGTCATTATGCATTATGACGCCATCCTGATCCATGTGATGTCTGTAACATCATTGAAGAGGCCTGAAGACAGCAAGAAGTCATACCAGAGCCCAGGTGAAGTGAGTAAGATTTTTTTTTTATTTTTTCCCCTCCCCGTGGCCTCCTAAAGACCCCCGAGTATAATAATAGCAGTTTCAGTTCGGATGTGTTTGGTCCAAACATAACTGCCAAGCGAACCTCGTGAAACCTTCACCCAACAAATACTCTTGCCACGGAACTACTTACTAATCCTGGCTCTCCAGGGGGCCCCGTGCATTCCATATCACGTCTCTTTCAGCGACGCCCTGATGCTGTTCAGAGTCAGCAATGTGATATAGGTGGCACGGAGAGCTGAAGGGGAAGCAGAGGCAGCCATGGCAGGAGTGGGGATCGCTAAGTAAATAGGAACCGTTACCTGCTGGAGTTACTCTATTATAAATAAAGCAGATGCTCATCCGCTATGGCTGCTACAGGGGTAGTTCTACCACTGAGAGGAGGGTTAGTTTTAGAGAGTGTAACAGCAGAAAGATTTAGATTAGGAAATGTAATAGGTCTGCATAAAGAGATGCATCACTTGAAGCTGTAGAAGTTGGAAGTTAATCTGAGGTAGAGCATTCTAAAGAAGTGGTGCAACTTGGGAAAGATCTTGCAGATGGAGTGGAAGGTTCTGATTATAGAAGATGTTAGCCTTAGGTCATTGGCCGAATGGAGAGCAAGGGTTGGATGGTAGACAGAAATGAGAGAGGAAATGTAGAAAGGTGCATTATGGAGAGCTTTGTGGATGAGGGTGATAATATAGGGTGATTTAAATTGTATTCTACATTGAATATGTAGCCAATGCAGTAACTGGCATAGACCAGAGGCATCAGTGTAGCATTTAGACTTAGCTGAGCCTGGCTGCCGCATTCAGGATAGATTTTAGAGGGGAGAGTTTAGTGAGGGGAAGATTTATTTTAGTAAGGTAAGTAGTGACAGCCAGGGACAGAGACTGGAGAAAGTATAAGGGGAAAGGGTCACTAATTGAAGTAGTAAGGTGAGAAGAAGAAAGGAGCTGGGAGACATGTTCTTCTGCAACTGGATAATAAGATGAGAATGAACAGGATGAAGTTTGGTAGGTGAAGGGATTAATGCTGTCTGGGGTTAGGCAATTACTTCCTGACGGATCTTATCAATTTTGTCATAGAAATAAGTGGCCAGGTCCTCATCACAGAGGTCTGTAATAGGGCCTGCACCTTGGGAATGAATGAGGAGTGAAAGGTTTCAAAGAGTCTTTTAGGGTTATTGGAGAGAGAAGAGATGAGAGCGGTGAAATAGGATTGTTTGGTGAAGTGAATGGCAGAGCATAAACCTGAAGTAGAGGAAGTCTGCGGGTGTACGTGATTTTCTCCACAGACTTTTTGCAACCTAGAGCACAGCCGAAGAAAATAGGTTTGTGGTGTTTGCCAGGGTTGCTATCGTCTGTGTTGAAAGCAAATGTAACACATCAGCTGCCTCCAATGCACTTAAAGGCTGATTTGCATATCCATGAAATGATTATTATCTCTGCCACAAAAGTATGTTTCTACTCTTTTAAAGGTCCCTACACAGCACTATTATTGGTTTAGGAGGCATTTTGCACTTGACAGATTGCCTTTAACCTCCTAACAGTTACATTACAATTGCAAAAAAAAATGTCCTCCCGAAATGGTCACTTTTTCTTTATTGCAGATTTTGAATTTATGGCTTAAATTAATATTACTAGCAAATAGGCACTCTGGTGCCTTATGTGCATTTTAACCCTTTAGCAATCTATCACATTTAGCCTTAAACCAGTAACTTTTTATCTCTCTCTGCTTTCCAGCTTTCATAACTTTTTACATTTTATTTCAATGTAGTTTTACGAGACCTTGAATGTTGAATAAATAACATACTGATAAATAACATACTAATTTTATTTTAGGGTGTGTTATGGAAGTGGTGATACCAATTGTGTGCTTTTTATTTTATTTTTTTTCTGTTAACAAGAGGGGAAAAAGTCTATTTTTACTTTTTTTTTTTCCTGGAAAATGACTCAGTCAGCATTGCCTGCAGCATATAAGTGGTTAAAATGGCAAGTATGCTTCTGACTGATAATGGAGGGTGCTATCATGAACAAAAGTCCATGGTACCCCTCCCCTGGGGTTATATGAAGTGTCAGAGATAGAAAAATAATAAAATAATTTTCTCCTCTCCCTGCACTGTCAGCTGCTCGTGTTCTCCTATACACTGATTAAACCGAAAGTGCGAGTATATGCACCTTCACTTTAACCAGTGATATCTCTAAATCTATGGGGGCTACAGACATGATCTTGGTCTCTTTTGTTTTAAAGTTTCAGTGTCAATGAACATGCTGTACTCTGGGTGAACAGTAATGCTCTTATCTCAAGCCCCGAGTCCTGCCTGTCCAAAACTGTAGGAGTTAAGGTAAGTGACATGTATCATCCACATGAATTCTGGATCCAAAGTTTTCCAGAAAAACATTGCTCATACCATCACACTGCTTCCACAGGCTTAGCTTTTTCATAGTGCATTTTGGTGCATCCTTTCCAGTGGTAAATGCACAACACCTTTTTTTATTGCTCTGTGTTCCAGTCCTGATACTCACTTGCCCATTGTATGTGCTTTTGGCAATGGGCAGGCACCAGTCGGCACTATGACAATTCATAGCAGTTTCACAGCCCCAAAGCGAGTTAAGATACACTATATGTGATATCTTTCTCTCATAACCGCCATTAACTTTTTCAGCAATTTGTGCTACAGCAACTCTTGAGTTGGATCAGACCAGATGGGGTAGTCTTTGATCCACACACACATTGATGTGCCTTAATACCCAGTTCAATAGTTGTTCTTAGTTTGATCTCTCTTTATGGGTACGTTAATAACCACTGCATGGAAAAACCCACAAGACCTGCCATGTTAGTGATATTTTGATGCAGTCATTTTGCACTTGTCAAGTTCACTCATCCACACTTGCTGGGTTTGGAGTGGACATCATATGTTTTCATTTTTCCCTCTTCTTTTTCACTAATTCAACAATCACTATACTTCATATAAGCATTCATAATCCTCAAAATTTTTGCATTTGCGTTTTGCTTGCATATTATCAAAATTGCTCCAGTTAAGCTTACCAGAAATCTAATGGGCAAAACCTCATTTAGTAGATATTTTTCTCAACCCTACCATTAACATTCTGGCTCAACTCAGCCAAGCATTCATGTATTCGAATGGGAAGAGGTAAATAATCTTCTGTCAGACCTTTGTGACAGTCATTTATCTCCCATTGGAGCTCCAACATGCCAGGTCCCTTTTTCACTTGACATTTGTCTTTGGGGAAGAGTAGAGAAGTTTCCACTTCTAAGATCCCATTTTATATATGTGTATGGTCACCTTTAGAGAAATCATATAATAAGCTAGACCAATGCAGTGGAAATCCATTATTAGACTGTAAGGTGACTTTTAAATGGGGTAAAAATGAGGTAAAAAGATTAAAAAGATTTGTTTTTCTGTCACAAACATGTTGCTGTTCCAATTGTTGAATTTCAACTCCATTTAAGTAGAGTGGGGATGAAGTGTAATACCAGACACAGCCTATGGACATGAGTGGTGATGTTTCTACAGAAGAAGCAGACATATTTGTAATGTCTGACACCCCCTTTAAGGTTGGTGGATATTATGCATTGTACCCTCAAACTGTACTAAAATAACCATAACTTTCTAGCTTTATCTATACTAAAAGCAAGGAATTTTTCTCTATCATATTAATTGTGTATTCAGAGTGTTGGTATCCTCACAATGTTAACAGCTAATTTGCTTGTTCTGTTGTCTGGTTGGGTGTACAGAGACATCCAGTATTTTTATGCCTGGTTCATTAAGTAGTTAGTGTTCCTTTCTGATCCACTGCTCCAAAACTAAAGTCACTGAAAAAAGCTTATCCATTGACCCCTTCTTTACCAGATGGACAATTATTTCACTGGTTTTAGGAGCAGATCTTGGCTCATTGGTTTCTCATTCAGTGTATGGAATTTAATTGCATTTGTTGACTTATTGACCATTAGCTGAATGACTGGTCATTAAGTGTCGTCTAACAACCTGTATAACTAATGCTTAGTCCTCTTTAATTATCTAGTTTATTTCCATCAGTCTATTATTTCTGCTTTATTTCAACTTAGATCTTTTAAAGTATAGAGCTTTTCAATAATTGTCTATTGGTTATGTCTTTGATATTTAGATCAGTCGCATGTGATAGGGCTTAGCAGGTTGGCACCTAGTTCTAAAGCAGATCATAACTGCAATATGATGGTTTGTGTTGGTATCTGCTAAAATACCCATATTGATTTCCATATATAATTGACAATAGAGAACAATTCAAAACAGCTGTAAATAATGTTTGCTGGATATGGTAGTGTAAAGTCTATTGGCACAGACAACAATTTTTAAAGGGAATACATCACCCATATATTTTTACAAATGAAAACCAAGTAGTGAAACATTGCTTTTTTTACATTTTCTCCTTTTTATTAAATATTTTTTCAAGTAATGCAAAAGTAAAGTGTACAGAATCTAAGCATATAAGTAGAACATCATGTTACCATGTAGAGCATAAGAACATCGAGAAATGCCATGTTACCCTCGCAGTAAGCAGAATAGAAAAGGAAACTATAAAAGAAAAACTTAGGGAAACTCAACAAATATTACTAGGGAAGTAAATCATGGGCGTAAGTAATGCCCTTTTACAACCAAAGAGGCTACGATGGGGATTTATAGGGAAAGAGGGATCTACAGGAGTAGAAATAGGAGGAAAAAGTGAGGGGTAGGGTAATGTTGTGACAGAACAGTGGGGTACCAAAAGCGTGTACGGAGAAAGGGGGTTTGCATGAGGGTCCTTTTGGAATAAAAAAAACACTGTGCTGCCACCCTCAACCTCAATGTCCCCTGCTAAGCTAAGAGTAGGACTGAAAGTCCAAGGAGAGCTGAAATTCTATCGAGGGTCTCCACACCTGGAAGCTTTGGTCCAAATGAGATTCCGCTCCCAGTTCCTACATATGTTTTAGGTGTAAGATATTTTTTCCTAATCTCTCTTTGTTTTCCAATTGTAGGTTTCTGTTTATTATATTTTGTGTCTACAATTAAGGGAGCAGCCATCTTGTCTGAACTGCTTATAACATTTTGAAAATCACTTTACAGTAACCACATGAACCATAGTCACAATAGAATAGAAATGTTCATTGATGTCTATTGGAAATTGTTTTAGATAGGTACTGTGATCGTTGCAAAGGTTATTATGCAGGAAGGAGGAGGACAGCTGTGACTGTCACCTATTGTGAATAGAATGATCCTGTATATAGATGTTATTTTTACTGTAATCCTGCCTGTGATGATAAGATGAAAGAGATCTCCAGAAGCAGGATGTCTCAGACTATTATTAGGATTAGCAGTCAGTGTAAAATATGCAAAATTTCAGGATTTTGTAAAATATGGTATGGCTCTGGGCTCTTTACTTTTGCTTAGAGTATATGCTGTGTTTGCTGTATTTAATATGTAGTGTATTATAATCTTTCAGTAATGATTTATACCACTTTCCAGCGTTTACATACCATACTATAACCATAGATAGAAGAAGGGTTGAACTGAAGATCTATGGTAAGAAGTAGACAACTCTTAATAAGAAGTAGTCAACTTGGCAAAGTAGCCAACTCCTTTCATTTACAAATTTGACATCTCATAAAATATAATGGGAGAATTTCCATGGCAGTCATTCAGAGAGTGGCTCTTTGTGTTGGTTTATTAAGTGGTGGCTTGAGTAGGTGATACACTTCTGTGATGTTTATTTTTCCTAAGTGTGGCATTGAATTTCCCTAAGTCGCCTAAAGTAACCATTATTACATGGATGGCCTATTAAAGTTAAACTTTATGGTGACATCACTAAAGAAGAAATGAACATTTGCTGGCCACTGCTCTGGTGACAGCAGCTGATACATTTGGAAAGGGGTCTGTCTGTACAGTGCATATGTGGGAATTTGTCAATAGGTCTTGTCAAAAATAGACAACTGCATTAACAGATGCAGTCTTAGTGCCCCTGCTCAATACAGCCAGCCTTGTTGTTGACTTTAAAGTTACATTCACATGAACACCAAAAAAAGATGGTTGTGAAAAACATCCCACAAAGACTTGAGCCTTCTAAGGAATCAGTGTAAACGGACAAAAATTGGATATATCCTGTTTTTTGACAGTCTTTTAAAACAGAATTTTAAAAAAACTATGTGTTCTAAAAGCAGCAGTGTGGAGATCATTACAAAAATGGCCACTTGTGGCTTTTTTGTGAATAATATCTAACAGAGTCCACATTATTCACATTGCAGAAAACTTGGCAGTGGGAAGCATTGTAAGTTACATATGATTGTCCAATTAACAGCCACCTACTTATAAAGTAAGTACATCCTTCTGTGCTAACAGGTGGCATTTCTACCCCTAGAAGTGATATGTACAAATCGCTTTTACAGGCAAGGATTCTTAAGCTGTAATACTGCATTATTATAAATGTCATAATATGGTGGGTTTTGTTCAATAACAGTATATGTCTCCATCCAGAAAGTTTATTACATAGAATAAATTGGCATCTACATATACAGCACTTATTTCTTGAATTTCATTGTCCTTTTAACTTTTGCTATACTCCTCATATCATAATGTACTTTATATGTGTCTTGGCACAGACTAAGTGTGGTTGATGGATTCATGCAGCATTATGCATATTTTCTCATTATACATACACTGTACAGGTGGTTGATCCACTTGACAAATCACCATTTACTGATAATACAGGATATCCTAAATTTTACTTAATAAATATTTGATTCATTCAGTTTTATATCTGTTATAAATAGCTTGCATCAGTCTATACATTTAAAGAGGACCTTTCACCATCTACGACAAGTCTAGCTCTTTACATCATTTATTAGGAGCTTCACCACTGATTCAGGCACAGTTGTAATTTTTTTTTCTTTTAGCCCCCCCTACAGTTCTAGAGCAATCAATACTGTTAGTTTTGGTGCCTGATATGCTATATAGGCTGTGTATTGTTAGAGGGCGGTGTCCGGCAGAAACAGACAACTAGAGTGATTCTGAGCTCTGACACTGGCTGCCTCTGATTGGAGCTCTGAATCACATCCCCCTGCCTGACACTGCCCTTCTGACATTACAGAGCTTAAATAGCACATCGGGCATTAAAACTCCCTGAGCTTGTTGCTCAGGAGAGGTGGGGGCTAGATAGAAAATTCCATTGGAGCAGCGCCTATTAACAGATGCCAAGGACTTGAATTGGTGGAGGTGGTGAAAGGTCCTTTTTGAAGCAAAGGAAAGGTTACTAAGTTCACTAAGTCACCCGCCAATCTTATATAACTATAGACTATCCTATAGATTACCCCTTTAACTTGAATGCGATAACTTTCTACATCTTGCTAATTCACAACAATGGCCAGTAAAAGCAGTGGAGAAAAGTGAATAGCAACTGTTTACTTATTGCACTAAAAGTCATGACAAGCTGGGCTACATCTGTATACCTGCCATGTAATACTATATACACCAGGCAAAATGGGTGGCCGCATGCAACTTTTCCCATCTACAACAGAAGACTGTTAGAAGTGCAGTTAGAGAATCCAGAATATAGTGAAGCGGCTTCATTGTAAGAAGGACCAACTGAATTGGTACATACAACCTGTTTTACAATTTTTCATTTGTCTATAATTTTCTGGTGATGAGTGTACTAACTACCAAGGAAGAGCTGTCCAAGTTGCTATGATCAAAATAGGCTTTTGGTTTGATGATTTGTCTCCTTCAACAATGGAGCTTTATTCCAATGTTTCTAGCTCAACAGGATAGGCTATCCCTGTTTTTTTAATGGGGTTTTACTGATCATGAAAATAGAGTCCTGAGTCCCCTGTGTATAGGGTGGCAGTTTTCATTCATGACCACCAGTACAACCAGTTTTATGATACTGATGAAGATAGAGCTGATTACTATTTCTGTAAGTCCTATAGAAATTAACAGAGTGGTGGTCCGAAATGCACACTACTTCTGTATTCAGTCAAGGTCCTCAGGTATCCCAGGCCCCCAGTGATCACACATTTATAGCCTATAATGTGGGTGAGTGACACATACTTTTTGTGGAATGACCCTTTTGAAATCACCTAGAATTTTATGCTCATAGAATCAATGGAGATCTATGCATTTCCATGGTAATCATTATTATTATTATTTATTTTTAGAACACCATTAATTCCATGGTGCTGTACATTTGAGGATTTTAATACAATTCACAAAATACACAAATCAATCATAATGCTAACAATGACCAACTGGACCAATGGTATAGTGGGCCCTGGCTGCAAAGGCTTACAATCTATGAGGTAAGGGGGATAGAGGCAGTAGGTGAGGGTAGAGGCTGTTCAGATGGTGGTGTAGTGGCAGTAGTGTTATTAATTGAAGGTTGTAGGCTTTCCTGAAAAGGTAAATCTTCAAGGTCTTCTCAAGCTTATTATTGTGGGGGACAGTCAGGAGAAGTCTTGGAGACGATTATGTGAACAGCAGATGAGAGTGGATTAGGAGATTGAGACCTTGGCAATGGGCAGCAAGTGGAGGTATTGACAGAGAGGAGTGGCTGAGGAAAAATGGGGGGAGAGTTGGATTAAACAAACAGTCACTGCTGAGGCCCAATCACAGGCTTAATTGATGACCCTTGGCGTCATAGAAGGGTGCCAGACATTGGCTTTGGCGCTCTTCTGTGACGTTATCCGCCCGGAGGAGGAAGACACGGATCACCAGAAGCCGCAAAGAGGCCCAGAAGAGGTAATGGAAGGTGAGTATAAATGTTTTTTTTTTTTTTTTTTGTCACCTCCCCTGGGTCTCTAGCTATTATACTCTGGTGTCTGAAGAGACCCCAGAGTATAATAATTTCTGTTCTATCTGAACAAATTCAGACTAAACCGAATTGGGGGTTTGTTTTGTCCGAACAAAGGATGAAACAAATCTTCTGGGGGTCGCTCATCTTTAATATTCACACAACTTTTTCCTTTCACAGATGCCCCTTCATTGTTTCTCAAATTACCTTTTCACACTGTGCTCATCAATGAGACCTCCTGTAGTGAGTTGACCTAAGTTCTCTCACACAACCAAGCCCACTGGCCCAGCCATACATTGCTCACCTGTGTTCGCACAAGAAAATATACTCTGCACACACCTGCACAGGAACAACTTTGCACACATACTTCCTGTCTGTGCCTAATCTCTTCATTGGTCATTCCAGCAGTAGATCCAGTGCCATCTACTGAGTATTACAACTGCATAAGAAGATGTAGCAGTATTATACAGGAATAATTGTGATTTGTCTTGATACCAAGTCAACACAGCATATAATTTATTCTCCCCCTCTGGGTGGTCACACAAAAATGGAAAGGCTAGCATATCTTTCTTATAACTTTCTGATAACTTGTCATGAAAACTTTTTGTGTTGATAAAAACAGGTTACTTTTTGACACATATATCTGTACATGTCTAGCTAAGAGGACGTGTAAGTGAAAAAGAAGATACACCTATCAGCCCAGGAGCCTCATGTTATATTTCTGTTGTTCATTCTCATGTGTAATGTACTGCCTCATTATATGCATAATTTGTAGGTGTAGATGTAGCACTATTCACAGTACCATTTTGTACTGAAGGTAGATAGATTTTCTAGCTCAGACTGACGATTAAACAATTGTTTGTCCCTCTTCCATTATCACTTTCAATAGCCTGCATTGTATACTTTGGAACCTTCTCCCCTGGTGTTTTTTTCTTGATTTTTTTTTTTTTTGTGTTGGGTATTGTTGGATAGAGCAAGCAACAGTTACTGTGAGTACGTCATGCATGTTCAAAGATCAGAGAAAAATACAGAACAAGCCATTTGCTCTGCATGCAGTAACTGCTCCAGGCAGACAGCACACAAGCAGCATGCTTTACATTCAGAGAACTAATCAGTAAGAGATTGTTTCACGCTCTCATAAAAATCTACAGTCTACTATAATGCTGGATTTTTATTTTTCATTTTACCACTATTATTATTATTATTATTGTCATTACATATTTGAGTGAATCAAATTCTGAAAGCTAATTTACCCATACAATGTTTTGATATTAGAAATAAATATGGCCCTTTATTTACCCATACTACCAAATAGATCCCCTCAGTAGCCTTTAGAATTGTATATTTAACATTTAGGTAAAATTTCTATGTTGTAGATGTTTTAAATAATGTGGTCACACTCACACAATGACAAAAAGACCAGAGCCGAAGGCTAGTCTGATAAAGGACATAATCAGGAAAAAATATTTATGAAATTACATCATTATGAAATGCATCATCTGAAACTGACACATTTTCTATGTTTCAATGATTATTTAGAACTATGTATTACACATAGTACAATTGCTACCAGTACCTGCTTGATGAATCTACATTTAATTGCTGAAAGGAATTGCATTATAGTCTCACAGTATATTGATGAGCTTCATAGTCATGCTTCTGATAAAGAAAAATAATCAATATAGTCTTTACTAATTTATCAGTTGCTGTTATAATGTAATCCCATGGTACACAGGTGCATCTCAATAAATTAGAATATTTTTGAAATGCTCATTCATTTCAGTAATTCAGTAATTCAATTCATAATCAGCGTCTCCATGATTGTGTGTCCTACTGAACCAGACTGAGGGACCATTTAAAGGCTTAGGAAACCTTGGCAGGTGACACACTGAATTTACAATACTGAACTTTTTTACAATATTCTAATTTTCTTAGATTTTGGTTTTCATTACCTGTAATCCATAATCAACATTTACAGAAATAAAACACTTGAAATAGAACACCTGTGTGTAAAGAATCTAGAAAATATAGGAGGTCACTTTTTTAATTTAATTACTTAAATAAATAAACGTTTGAAAGATATTCTAATTTATTGAGATGCACCTGTATATGTATACTGCTAATTCCTTTATTGCTGACATTTTCACACGTGGCCTCATATAAACAAAAGTGTTCACCTATGATCTAGTTATTTGGAACCTAGTTCCAATTATTGTATTAGATAGATGAGTCAAAATAGTTTGATAAGGACTGCTTTGAAGGGAGACAGGCCGGACGTTTAAGCCCCATAATGTTCTTTTGAGTTGACTATAAGTTACATGTATAGTTATGCTAATTCTATGAGAGTGACATTGGTTGTAAGAGTATGCTCTAGTGGAGCCTTTTTTCTGATACAGAGCTTCTAATCTGCAGTTTCCCTTCTTACAGTCAAACAAATAAGGGGGTAGATTCAACTGGACAAGCCCATTCACAAAACAAGCATTCCTTTTCATCAGTGTTCACTGCAGGGGATTTCCGCTAGCATCTGCAAATTATTCTTGAAATATGTCTACCAGAGTGGAAGTTACTTTTTGCAATTTTGGCTAATGGAGAAGTATTGAATGTGAATCCCTTATATGGAATGTGGACAAGAGTTGCCAAAATGAGATAATTCTCTTAAATGGTAAAACTAGGAGCATTCCTCTTTTATACATTTATGGCATATCATCTTTTTTCAGGGGCTAAGAAAGTCGCTGCAAAATGGGAGTCAGAAACTCTCATTCTGGAGATGTCACATTGTGTCACATCTCACACATGTATGGCATATTCACAGTATATTCTAAAAATGTGTGAGATGGGAATAACCCATTAAAATGCTGGGAGCAATTGTTACATTGTATACTAAAAGATTAATAACATTGTAAATTTAGATCTTGTGTATATTAAATGAACTGCTCAGTATCCAGTGGTCAAGGAAATAATTTCTATTGTTTTGTACCGTATTAAGCAAGGTGCCTTTTTCCTGCTACTTATACTGTAAGTCTCACTGATATTTTCCTTGCTCTGTTTATACATGTGTTTCTGAATGTTAGCACTGCAAAGTTCCTATAACACATTGCTTTGGGAGTATTGTGTGGTATCACTAGACCACTGCTATTTTTCACTCCTTTTAAATTGCACTACAAATGCCAAACCATTCATACAGCAAGGTTACAGTATACAACAAATCCCTTGGAAGTTGATTGTATTCTTGATGTGCTGGCCTCTAAAACAGAAGAATGTAACATAGCAGGGAAAGGTTAAAACAGACTTTGAGATTTAATCATTAAGTCTAAAAATGGAAAAACGCACAGAGAAAAAAAGCCCATACTCTACTATAATTCCAGTTAGATAGCTGCCTTAACTCTGCCAAAACAAACCCCTACACACTAGACTTTCCTAAATAAAGACCCCGCATTATCAGTTGGATGTGTTAAAGAAAAACTTTAATTCTAGAAAAGGGCTCTTACATGATTCTTTATCAAACATCTACAGCATGTATCACATGACTCAGCTTTGCTTAACATACTTAGAAAAGATGTCTCACAAAGAAAGAGACAATTTATCTTTATGTCCCCAAACAATACATTTGGGGTTAGGGCCAGCTCCAGCTCCAGGTTTATGTTTGTCCTTTTTCATGTATCCAGATTATATATATATATATATATATATATATATATATATATATGTACACATAAAGAAGGAATTTACAATATCTTTTACTAAGTTTTTATTGTAGAAAAAAGCAATTGCACCAGTTTTATTTACAACATTTACAGATCAGCATAAATAATATGTTCACTGTATTGCACAAGATGTTACAGTTACTGTTATTTACAGTTTTGTGATGTTTTTTTTAAATAAGCTTAATGTAAAAGGTGTGCTTATAGTAGAATCTTTTCATTTTTTTCCCCTCCTATAGTATACTATTTGTATACACATAAATCACATTATGTCTGATCAATAGCTAATAGACAACAGTCTATGCTTTACTCTTAATGTTTTTGCTTCTCATATAGCAGGTCTTGAGTTTTAGACTCAGCAAAGCCCCTATTTATCAGACAGTTATGGCATGTCCTATGAAATAGAATTGTTTATTTACTCCTCCAAATGAAAAGAATACTCCAAGTCTCCACTAATGCAGTCACACACATTTTGGAGGTATTCTGGCTTCCTTTTATAACAGAAACAGACTTTTTATTTTCTTCTTCTTCCCATCTCCTGCAAGTGCTGCTCAAAAACAAAACAAAACAAAACAAAACACAGTACCAAAAACATAATTAAGAAAAATTCTAAGGAAATTTTTTTAACCACATGTTCCAAATATTGAAAAAGTTCAATTTTCCCCTTAAATTATACCTCTTAAGTTCAGGCATCAAGAAATTATTAACTTCCCTTTTCCTTGCCTTAATGGAAGTGGTGACAGAAGAGAGCTATCATCAATCTGGCAACAAAGAATAAAAAAAATTATAGTGAGTATAAAGTTTGTAGCAGGAGATAATAAAGATATGGCCACTAAAAGATAGTCCCTGGGGTATATAATAATTGTCGCCAGCATAATGTCTTTTATAGAAGATGCCACCTCCATCCAATACTTGCATAGTTTTGGGTATCACCAAGTAAAATGAAACCAATCGGCTTCAGACCCCAATCATTTAGAACATATATTTATGTTTTATCCCCATATTCTTAAGCAAGCAATTTTGGAGAATAATGTAAGCCTTGCGTGAACATGAGTTGAGTATTTCTATGAATACTATTCGTATAAATTTGATTTACGCCACTCCAAAAACCATTCCAGTGTTCCCCTATATCCTTCTTCCATTTTTTCCAGGACTTAATAGTGATTGATTCAATTAACTTATTTAGCAATATTTTTTTTAGAATTTTCACAAAGGTATAGAGTAAGAGCACATATGGAAACCATACTGTTTTTGCAGTTGGTTAACAACATATCTCAACTGCAGATACATCAAAAAACCTTTGTCTTATAAGCCATTTCTAATTGGAAACTGGAAAGATTTTGGAGAGTCCCATCTTGTATTATATGTGAAATTTGAAAGATCCCTTTATATATTAAATAATTCTAAATAATTACAGCTAGTTTCTCCAGCCAACGAGATTTCCATAAGGGAGTAAAAGCCTAAAAAAAGTAGTAATTTTAAAGACCTTTTTGATATTGGCCCATGCTCCCTGTAGAGAAAGATAACTATGGTATATACTACCGTTCAAAAGTTTATTGTTACTTAGAAATTTCCTTATTTTTGAAAGAAAAGCACAGTTTTTTTCAATGAAGATAACATTAAATGAATCAGAAATACACTCTATACATTGTTAATGTGGTAAATGACTATTCTAGCAGCAAACATCTGGTTTTTAATGCAATATCTACATAGGCGTATAGAGGCCCATTTCCAGCAACCATCACTCCAGTGTTCTAATGGTACATTGTGTTTGCTAACTGTGTAAGAAGGCTAATGGATGTTCAGAAAACCCTTGTGCAAGTATGTTAGCACAGCTGAAAACAGTTTTGCTGGTTAGAGAAGCTATAAAACTGACCTTCCTTTGAGCTAGTTGTGAATATGGAGCATTACATTTGTTAGTTCGATTAAACTCTCAAAATGGCCAGAAAAAGAGAACTTTCATGTGAAACTCGACAGTCTATTCTTGTTCTTAGAAATGAAGGCTATTTCATGCGAGAAATTTCCAAGAAACTGAAGATTTCCTACAACGGTGTGTACTACTCCCTTCAGGGGACAGCACAAACAGGCTCTAACTAGAGTAGAAAAAGAAGTGGGAGGCCCCACTGCACAACTGAGCAACAAGCCAAGTACATTAGAGTCTCTAGTTTGAGAAATCGACGCCTCATGGGTCCTCAACTGGCAGCTTCATTAAATAGTACCCGCAAAACGCCAGTGTCGACATCTACAGTGAAGAGGCGACTCAGGGATGCTGCCCTGAAGGCCAGAGTGGCCAAGAAAAAGCCATATCTGAAAATGGCTAATAAATGGAAAAGATTAATATGGGCAAAAGAGCACAGACATTGGACAGAGGAAGATTGGAAAAAAGTGTTATGGACAGACGAATCAAAGTTTGAGTTGTTTGGATGTTTGGATCACACAGAAGAACATTTGTGAGACACAGAACAAATGAAAAGATGCTGGAAGAGTGCCTGACGCCATCTGTCAAGCATGGTGGCAGTAATGTGATGGTCTGGGGCTGCTTTGGTGCTGGTAAAGTGGGAGATTTGTACAAGGTAAAAAGGATTTTGAATAAGGAAGGCTATCACTCCATTTTGCAATGCCATGCCATACCCTGTGGACAGCGCTTGATTGGAGCCAATTTCATCCTACAACAGGACAATGACCCAAAGCACACCTCCAAATTATGCAAGAACTATTTAGGGAAGAAGCATGTAGCTGGTATTCTATCTGTAATGGAGTGGCTAGCGCAGTCACCAGATCTCAACCCCATTGAGCTGTTGTGGGAGCAGCTTGACCGTATGGTACGAAAAAAGTGCCCATCAAGCAAAACCAATTTGTGGGAGGGGCTTCTGGAAACATGGGGTGAAATTTCTTCAGATTACCTCAGCAAATTAACAGCTAGAATGCCAAAGGTCTGCAATGCTGTAATTTCTGCAAATGGAGCATTCTTTGACAAAAGCAAAGTTTGAAGGAGAAAATTATTATTTCAAATAAAAATCGTTGATTGTAATGTCAATCTGTATTCCCTTAGTCCTGACAGCAGCACAATATGGGGTATCTCTGCCCCTGTGTGTTGTTTAGGACAGGTGGAACCTTTAATTAGCACCAAAAAGGTGCCTCCTACTGGAACTATAAGAGGGCACAAGAGACCTCCCTCCACTGTGTAAATTATAAAGTAAAAGGAAACAAGCTTCTAGGGAGGGAAGCCTTGTGCTGCTGTCAGGACTAAGGGAATACAGATTGACATTACAATCAACGATTCCCCTTACGTCCGACAGCAGCACAATATGGGGAGATAGCAAGTAATTCCCCTAGGGAGGGTTTCCTCGCCTTACAACGTCAAGGACTGACTGACCAAAGGCAGTTGTCTGGAAACTGCGGACGTCTAATGCTAATGTTTAACAAAAAAGTCAACTGAGATGACCATGATGCAGCCGCACAAATCTGGTCCAATGGTAAGGACCGATACTCAGCCGAAGAAGTCGACACAGCCCTGGTCGAGTGGCCGTAGAAAGACTGGAGGGAGTAACTCCTGAATAAGAAAGGAAGACTTAATTGTCTCCTTTATCCATGTGGATAGAGTAGGCTTGGAAGCCTTGAGGCCTCTGTTTTTACCCTGCATATCGATTAGTAGGCTTTCGGCCTTCCTAAGCGGTTGAGTGTGGGATAGGTAAATCCGCAGACACCTTACCACATCTAAAGTGTGGAGCTTTTCTTCCTCCTCAGAGGTTGGAGTGGGGAAAAGACACAGGTAACGAATTTAGCTGATTGCTGTTATAGTATGAGGGGACCTTAGGGTTAAACTCAAGCAAACCTAAGGTGCACCCTATCTGCAAAAACAAAATATACGGCTCTCTAGAAGAGAGAGCCTGGAGTTCCCCTACTCTTTTGGCAGATATAATAGCCAACAAAGTGGTTTTGTAGGCTAAATATTTTAGCTCCGTAGTCTCCAAGGGTTCAAATGGAGGACCGCACAGGCCTGCAAGGACTACCGCAAGGTCCCACTGGGGAACTGGAGATGATACAGAGGCTTTAGCCTCATTGCCCCTTTAAGGAACCTTGCAACCAGAGGATCCTGAGACAGACGTCTGTTCAAATGAGTGGAGAGGGCCACAATCTGCACTTTCAAAGTGGCAGCGGCAAGGCCCTCATCCCAACTGTCCTGAAGAAAATTTAAAATATCAGCGGTAGGTTCTAGATTATTATTTCCCTTCTTGGAGCACCACTCCATAAAAATCTTGGCTGTCCTCTGGTAGCTCTTATTGGCAGAGTCTGCTCTTGCAGAAGAAAGAGTCTTCAGGACGGCCTCTAACAGTCATCTATCCTGCTGTAGGGACTGCTCAACCTCCAGGCTGTCAGGCCGAATCTCCAGAGATCCTGGCCCTTCAGAGATCCTTGGGAAACCAGGTTCTGGATGGGGGGGAAGCCTCCAATATATCCCTCGACTCATCTCCATGAGTTGGGAAAACCAAGCTCTTTTTGGCCAGAATGGAATGATGGCTATCACAGAGACTTGGTCCTGTCTGACTTTCATCAGTACCTTCGGTATTGTTGGAATTGGAGGGAAGATGTATGCCAGCCTGGACCTCCAAGGGATGGACAGGGCATCCACTGCCAAGGGATTGTCCTCCTGGTAAAGGGAACAGAACGTCTCCACCTTGTCGTTGAGTTGGATTGCCATGAGGTCTATTTCTGAAAGACCCCACTTCAGGGTAATCTGATGAAAGACTTCTGGATTGAGTGACCATTCTCCTGATACAGCATGACCCTGACTCAACCGATCCGCTACTATGTTCAGGAAGCCCTTGATGTGAACTGCGGATAAATAGGTTAGATTTTTCACTGCCCATGTAAATATCAGATCTGCCTGCCTGAGGAGGGTTGGTGATATGGTGCCTCCCTGTCTGTTTACGTACAGCACTGTGGTCATGTCTGACCGGATCTTTGACTGCTCTTCCCTTGAGAAGAGGCGAGAAATGGAGTAAGGCACGATATACAGCTCTAAGCTCCTTCCAGTTGGACGAGGTCCTTCTTTCTGGAGCGCTCCAGACTCCCTTTATGGAGTTTTCGTCCAATGGGCTCCCCATCCCGTGAGGGATGCATCTGTAGTCAACAGGGTCCAAGGAGGTTGGACCGTGGACCTTCCGTTTTTCAGGTGTAACCACCACTTGAGGGAAAAACGGGTCCTGGGGGAGAGTCGAATCTTCTTGCTGAGTGTAAGAAGGGTGCGATCCCAAGCCTCTAACTCTGGAGGGGACGTAAGTGCCACAAGGCCCATGGGACTGCCTCCACTGAAGAAGACATCAAGCCCAGGATCTTCATCAATGTTCTGATGGAGGCTATCAGCTTTTTGAAGAGGTGCCGGACTGCCACGACCAGCTTCTCCTTCCTTGCTGGTGTCAAGAAGATTGCAGGCGGACTGAATCTAGGAAGAAGCGGAGGAACTTCCTTCGGGTTGAAGGGATCGTTTTTTACTTCTCCCAATTTATAAGCCATCACTGACTCTGAAGCAGGGAAACGGCTGTCTGTAGGTACTGGAGCAGAACAGACTCTGACTGGGCCTTTATCAACCAGTCGTCTAGATAAGGCACCAAGAATATCCCCTGAAGCCTGAGGGTGGCCGTTATGGGGGCCACTACCTTTGCAATGGTGTGGGGAGCAGAGGAGATCCCGAAGGGTAGTGCTGTGAATTGAAAGTGCTTCCTGTGGCCGGAAACTATTACGGCAATCCTTAGAAAAAACCTTCTGTGTGGAGGTAAATAGGAATATGCAAATAGGCGTCTTTTATATCCAAAGTCACAAAAAACATCGCCTTGGAGGAGAAAGGTGGTGACAGACTTTATGGTTTCCCTATAGAAGCGCTTCTTTTTGATGAAGCGGTTGAGGTACCTTAAGTCTATGATCATTCTCCATTTGTCTGCCGGTTTTGGTACCAGGAAGACGGGAGAATAGACACCGATCCTTCTTCTAGAGAAGAGACTTCCACCAGGGCTCCCTTGTGAATGTACTCTCGGATGGAGCATTCCAATGTAGTCTGCTGCATTGTAGGGAGGCTGCGAGTTAACACAAACCGATCCTGAGAAGGATGGAGGAACTCGATTGCATAACCTCTTTGGATTACCTACCGGACCCATGGGTCTCGAATTTTTTCCTGCCAGCAGTTGAGAAAGTGGGAAAGACGACCTCCGACAGGAATCTCGGCCACAGGAAAACTGCTTCTGATGTCAAAAGCTAGGCTTCTTTTTTTATCATCAGACTTCGGGAATCTCCGGCCGGCGCCTCTAGAGAAATAACTAGAGCCTCTCTGGGGCTGCCGTCCACGACGAGGCGGATAGCCTCTAACATGGCCAGAGTCAGACCTACCTCTGAAGGCCAAGCCCTCTAGGATCTCGTCTAGGGCACAGCCAAAGACTCTACCTGGCTCAAAGGGCAATGCGCACAAATTATATTTTGAGGGGAAAACAGCTCTCCAAGGATTTAACCATAGAGGTCTTCCTGCTGCAGTCTTCTTGGTAAGTGCCAGGGATTTGGCCGCCAGCCTTAATTAATGGTGGGAGGCTTCCGTTAAATATTCAGCTGCCAGGGAAACCGAGCCTAGAAACCCTAGCAGCTCATCTCTGGAGACTCCAGAGTCGATGTCTCTTTCAAGGTGGACCAGGTCAGTACATACTTTGGCTGACACTTCACAAGACGCAACTGCCACAGCGAGGCAGCTGAATAAGCCTTCTTGAAGGTATTGTCGAAGCGCCTGTCCATGGCGTTGTGCAAATTTGCTCCATCATCTGATGGTACCTTAGTGCGGCAGGACAATTTAGCCTCCGCCATATCCACCTTGGAGGAGGACCCCATTGATCCCATTGAGCAACTGGGAATAAAGCGCTGAACCTCCTAGGAACCACAAGAGGGTTTTCAGGACATCTCCACTCTGAGGACATTAATTTTTGTAATGTCTGGTCCACTTGGAAGACCCTAGGCCCTCTATAGGTGGACACGGAGGCTTCCCCGTCAACATCACAATCCTTAGACCGGATGGACTTCAGCTGCTTGCTTAATTTTTCGAGTGGGAAGCACGGCCTGCTGGGATCTTCAGTGGAATCGTCAGATGAGAGTGTCTCGTCCACTATCTGATAATCTTCATCAGAGATCCGTAAGGAAGATTGTGTCTCAATCTGCGGTCTCTTGGCAATCTGGGCGATGGAAGAACGGATCTCCTTAAGAGACTCCTCCATATAGTCCTTTACCCAAGTGACAACCTCTTTTATGGAAGGTTCTTCCAGCGGAGGTCCGCGACATTGGTGACAGCGGGTAAATCATAGCCGTCAGGTAAAGGGGTATTGCAATCCAAACACGTTAGGTGTTCATGTTTAGAGGACTTTTTCCTCCTATGCCCATCGCCATTACCTGATGCAGAAGATGACATCTGAAACATCAAACAGCCACGTGACACTGAAAAATGGAAGATTGCCAAGCATCGCATAAAAAACCCAAGGGGTACTTTTTTTTTTTTTTTTTTTTAAATCGGTCACTTGAAGAGAGAAAAAACTGTCAGAAAAAAAAACAGCCACCGCAAACCGCAGCACCACTCGCTCAACAAATAAAGGACTGCAGACCTTCGAATGTAATCCAGCAGCGAGGGGAGGAAGCCAACAAAGAAACATTTGTACAGCATCAAACGAGTCAAACGCCATAATGGAACATAGAGGAGCATATGCCTAAGCCAGAGGCTCAAAATACAAGCAGCAAAAATCAATTCTATATTTTGCCTTTAAATTTTCAGTTTTCAAACTTACCGCACTTTTTTCGAGAAAACCGGAAGTAGGCCGTGGTGGTGTGCAAGGGCTTCCTTTCCCCGGGAACACGGGACCGGAGAAAAGTTCCAGCCGAGGAGGTTCCTTACTTACTTCCGGTGATCGCGCTGCCTGCCGAGCGATGAGCCGGATAACGCTGCGCTGCGGGGCGAAGGCCTGAAGAACTGGAAGTTTTTTCTTTGGGAATAAGACAAAACGGAATGGACCGAGGTACCCCCTAAAGGTAAGCCAGGAGTAGATAAAACCCCTAGCAACGGGAGGTCACAAGAGACCTCCGTCCACCTGTCCCACACAGGACAGAAAAAAACACAGTGGAGGGAAGTCTCTTGTGCCCTCTTATAGGGCCAGTAGGAGGCACCTTTTTGGTGATAATTAAAGGTTCCACCTGTCCTAAAACAACACACAGGGGCAGAGATACCCCATATTGTGCTGCTGTCGGATGTAAGGGGAATCATTATTTCTAACCTTGTCAATGTCTTGACTATATTTTCTATTCATTTTGCAACTCATTTGATAAATAAAAGTGTGAGTTTTCATGGAAAACAGAAAATTGTTTGGGTGACCAGAAACTTTTGAACGGTAGTGTACTTTATAAAGAGAACTCTCAAATATACCAGACTCTAAAATATCAAAACCAAGTTTAAACCAAATCTAAGCAAGGAACTTTTGAAATGTTTATTTACTGCCTCTTGTTGCCATTCTTTCACTTGTTTTAACTTACTGCCACACAATAAAGTTTAAAATGAGGGGCCTGAAACTTCCCTGCTTTGTTATAGAAAACTCTGAAGTGTCTCTCAAGTGTCAAAATAGAGCAAAACACTCAGTTGGAGACTTCGCTGCAGAAATGATCAAAAATTGGCAGAGAGAAACTCACGGTCACCTAACAGACACCATTATAGTCAATGGGGTCTGCCGGTGTCCGCATGTAACCACTTTTTTAGTGGTACAGTTCTCCTGCAATGTGCAGATGCAAGCCTAACCTTATTACGCATATAATTATACAACACATAGCCGCTCTGTAATACATATAGACTTTGCCTACTGAGAAAAAATATGATTAAATATTCACTTTCGTCACCTATATTTTGCTTCCTATAAACTTCTATTATTAATTGCAAGCAAAGTCCTATTATGAGGTGTCAAATATTAATAGATATACTGTAGTCCATGGTAAGATTTGTGCTACTTAGATCACCATCTATAGATTTACAGGCTTTCACCCTCAATTAAATACTTTGGCATTCAGCCAATCACAAACTTCTACTGAAGACTCAAGGAAAAAAAGAGTCTTGATGTACCACTCTCAACTTGGATGTGTATTTTAGATTATATATAATGTCCAATTTTTTTTAATCTTTTTCTTAGAGTACATAGTTACACAGTTAGTATGGTTGAAAAAAGACATAGGTCCATCAAGTTCAACCAGGAAAAGGGCATGACAGTCTATGCATTTCCATAAACATCAATGTTATTTTCCTCTAAAAAGACATCTAAACCTTTTTTGAAGCTGTCAGCTGTGACTGTTGTGACAAGCTCCTGGGGTAGGCTATTCCATAGATTCTCAGTCCTTACTGCGAAGAAGCCTTGGCGGCTCTTGAGATTAAACCTTTTTTTCTCCAGACGGAGAGAGTGCCCCCTTGTCTTTTGAGGGGATTTTACATGGAACAGCTTTTTCCCATGTTTCTTGTATGGGCCATTTATATATTTATACAGGTTTATCATGTCCCCCCTTAAACACCTTCTCCAGACTAAACAGATTTAACTCCTTTAGTCTCTCCATATAACTGAGGTCCTCCATGCCCCTTAACAGTTTTTGGTCCTCCATTGAACCTTTTGCAACTGTAGGACATCCTTTCTATGTACTGGTGCCCAGAACTGAACTGCATATTTCAGATGTGGCCGCACCAATGGCTTATAAAGTAGTAATATTACATCCCTAATATGCTAGTCTATATCCCTTTTAATACAGGACAGTATCTTGCTGGCCTTAGAAGCAGCTGACTAACATTGCATGCTGTAATTTAACCTATGATCTACAAGTACACCCAGGTCATTCTCCCAGCTTTACTCCTCCTAGGTCATATGTTGAGTGCACATTATTTTTACACAGATGCATAACTTTACATTTATCCACATTTAACCTCATTTTCCATGTGGATGCCCAAACACTCAGGCTGTCCAAGGCTGCTTATAACCTACGTATATCCTCAATACACTGTACTGTATTACATAGCTTGATGTCATCTGCAAAAATAGAGACAGTGCTATTAATCCCATCTTCTATATCATTAATAAATAAGTTAAATTACCTAGGACCCAGAACTGAACCACTTATAACAGAGGCCCAGTGTGAGCTGCAGTCATTGACCACAACTCTCTGGATACAATCCTTCAACCAATTTTCAATCAAATTACAAACTATATTTTCCAAGCCAATGGACCTGATTTTACCCATTAAATGTCTATGAGGGAATATTAACATTCAATATCAAAGAGGTTAGAAAATGATTTAGTAGAAAAAGTATCAATTAGCCATTTCAAAATGAAATTTGTACAATCAGGACCCCCATTCCTTCTGGGAAGCAAGTAATTCTCAATCTATTTCCTCTACTTCTATCCTCCAGACTGTGATCTTATTTTTAACATTGCTAACAGTAATAGAGTGTTATTTTTTTTTCTTCAGTCATTATTTGGAAATCTTCAACTTTACTCCTGACTGTACTTAGCCTTTCAGCTGCCTGGGGCAAAAATGAAAAGGCGCCCCCACATAATACACCCCCACCCTGAACACCCTGCATAAAGAATAAGAGAAGTTGTGCTGTGCAAGGTCCAAACATACAGAATACTGAGAATTACACCCAGGATACAGGAAAAGAGAATTGGTACTGTGCAGCACCTGAGTAATCAGGGCAAGAGAAGTACTAGTGTGTACCATCCACATATACAGCATTAGAGCAGATACTGAGAATTACCCCCAGTATACAGGACTAGAGAAGTTGTAATGTGCATCATCCATATATGCAGAATTACAGCAGAACTATCACCAATGCTGCAAATTAAACACAGCATTCAGGATAACAGAAGTGGTAGTGATACTGTGCAGTGTCTCTATATCCAGGGCAATAGAAGTACTACTGTACTGGACATTGTTTATAAATACAGGGCAATAGAAGTAGTACTGTGCATTATCTATGTATAAACGGCAGACACATCATACTGTATACAAAAAACAAAACACACATACATGTCAAAATAGTGTCAAACAGTGTCAAAATAGCTATCCCTCACTCACATCAGAGTGTAACAGCAGCAACTACTTGAATGTCTTTTCTAGCAGCCTTCTCCTCCCCTCCCCTTCCCAAAGACTTGTATGTAGTAAGTATAGCAGCCTGAAAAGTGGAGAAGGAAACATATTTCTTTATTAAGATATATTACAAGGTTACTTAGATTTATGTGTACTGTTCTTTTATGCATAGGTATTTAGCAATGGAGGTGCACCCTCCATGCTGCACATAGTACCAGAACTGTACTGCAGTGTTTTATGTAGTATCACACGACATATGGTGCTGAAAGAAGAGTCCTGAATGTCTTTGTGGCCTAAATGGAAATATTTACTTTCAGCCAACAATTTATAGGGATGCGATCAAACTTATATAGTCTCTTTTTTTTTTTTTTTACCTAATGCAATTTCTCATGAAACCAATTCAACATAATTTCATGATATGCTAACAAAAGTCTTGAAAGGTTGCAATTCACCATCCCCACAGCATGGACATGCATAGTCATGAATAGGATAGTTAGTGTATTCTTCTGTGTTAACTTACAACCATGTTGCTTTGTGCCAAGTGAAAAGGTAAGGGAGGACATATCTATCCAGCCTTTTATTTTGCAGTGAATCTCACAGTGGCAGAACTATTTGTTCGTTACATAACACATATTACAAATTTGCTGACTAAATTATATGATATATTCTCAAGCAGGTCTCCACTTCTAGACATCTGTACCCAAAATATTTCAACTATTTCTATCTGTTAGTGCACTGAGCCTGTGGTTTTAATCAGTAACTCAGTGTAGGCAACATCAGACCTGTAATCCAATACTTTTAAGTTAATTATAACTTTGTTCTGTAGACCTAGAATTACAATATAGCGCAGAGAACAGCCAAGTTGCCTTCAACATTCAACTCACTCTGGTCATTTTAATAGTGAGAAAGAGAATAAAAACATTTTAGAAAAACATTTAAGAATAACAAGCAAGTTACTTTTACGGTCACTAAATTTGTTATGTGGCTTTCCAGTATCCTTTGGGTTCATGTCCAGTCTACTCTGTCATCCAGATGGATAATGGAATGAAATAACTACCACTTTTAGTAGTCTACTCCAAATCATGCCTTGTTATTATTTTAATGTTATTATTGACAGAGGTAGTCAAGAGAGGAAACAGTGCACTTGTATATGTTGCAATTTGTCATTTTCCTGCTGATAGAGCAACATATAAACATATCCCTAAGTATAGATGTAGCAAGGTTTATCCCTTTCAGGACCAAGAGCCATTGATGTCCCAAAGCTCAGGCCAAATTTAGCACTTTGGTATTATTACAGAGGTTACACATTTATATAGTTTAAAAAAAAACTTTTATATGGTTTTATATTCAGCATGGCTTATTTTCTGGACCCCTAGTCTATGTGTACATTAACCAGTAGTTTAGTATAGTAGAGAGATGTAAACTGCTTTTGTTATCTCTAGCTAGGCTCCCTGCTGAGACAGAACAAATCTAGAGGAAGAAGGTGAAGAGAGGTCTGGCAGCAAGCAATGTGAATGGGAAGGCTGTTTCACTTTACTGTGGTCACCATAAAGAGTTACAGTGGGAAAAAAGTATTTAGTCAGCCACCAATTGTGCAAGTTCTCCCACTTACAAAGATGAGGCCTGTAATTGACATAATAGGTAGACCTCAACTATGAGAGACAAAATGAGAAAACATATCTAGAAAATCACATTGTCTGATTTTTATAGAATTTATTTGCAAATTATGTTGGAAAATAAGTATTTGGTCAATAACAAAAGTTCATCTCAATACTTTGTTATATATCCTTTGTTGGCAATGACAGAGGTCAAATGTTTTCTGTAAGTATTCACAAGGTTGGCACACACTGTTACTGGTATGTTGGCCCATTCCTCCATACAGATCTCCTCTAGAGCAGTGATGTTTTGGGGCTGTCGCTGGGCAACACGGACTTTCAACTCTCTCCAAAGGTTTTCTATGGGGTTGAGATCTGGAGACTGGTTAGGCCACTCCAGGACCTTGAAATGCTTCTTATGAAGCCACTCCTTCATTGCCCTGGCAGTGTGCTCGGGATCATTGTCATGCTGAAAGACCCAGCCATGTTTTATCTTCAATGCCCTTGTTGATAGAAGGAGGTTTGCACTCAAAATCTCACGATACATGGCCCCATTCATTCTTTCATGTACACGGATCAGTCGTCCT
Organism: Leptodactylus fallax; assembly: GCA_947044405.1. Taxonomy (NCBI): domain Eukaryota; kingdom Metazoa; phylum Chordata; class Amphibia; order Anura; family Leptodactylidae; genus Leptodactylus; species Leptodactylus fallax. Next base: position 4,688,197 of record CAMRHE010000097.1, read on the forward strand.
GCTCCCTTTGCAGAGAAACAGCCCCAAAGCATGATGTTGCCACCCCAATGCTTCACAGTAGGTATGGTGTTCTTTGGATGCAACTCAGCATTCACTCTCCTCCAAACACGACGAGTTGTGTTTCTACCAAACAATTCTACTTTGGTTTCATCTGATCATATGACATTCTCCCAATACTCTTCTGGAACATCCGAATGCTCTCTAGCAAACTTCAGACGGGCCCGGATATGTACTGGCTTAAGCAGGGGGACACGTTTGGCACTGCAGGATCTGAGTCCCTGGCGGCGTAGTGTGTTACTGACGGTAGCCTTTGTTACGTTAGTCCCAGCTTTCTGCAGGTCATTCACTAGGTCCCCCCGTGTGGTTCTGGGATTTTTTCTCACCGTTCTTGTGATCATTTTGACCACACGGGGTGAGATCTTGCGTGAAGCCCCTGATCGAGGGAGATTATCAGTGGTCTTGTATGTCTTCCATTTTGTAATTATTGCTCCCACAGTTGATTTCTGAACGCCAAGCTGCTTGCCTATTGCAGATTCAGTCTTCCCAGCCTGGTGCAGGTCTACAATTTTGTTTCTGGTGTCTTTCCACAGCTCTTTGGTCTTCACCATAGTGGAGTTTGGAGTGTGACTGTTTGAGGTTGTGGACAGGTGTCTTTTATACTGATAACAATTTCAAACAGGTGCCATTACTACAGGTAATGAGTGACGGACAGAGGAGCCTCTTAAAGAAGAAGTTACAGGTCTGTGAGAGCCAGAAATCTTGCTTGTTTGTAGGTAACCAAATACTTATATTCCACCATAATTTGCAAATAGATTCTTAAAAAATCAGACAATGTAATTTTCTAGATATGTTTTCTCATTTTGTCTCTCATAGTTGAGGTCTAGCTATGATGTCAATTACAGGGGTTAACTTGAAACTTTATCTTGTGGCCTAGAATGTTATCTCAAGTATTTCAATATCATGCTGCAGAATGCTGCCATGCTGCAGAAAGTCAATGTTAACTTTGCTACATTTGTATTTTGTGCAGATTTTTATGTATGTTTGATAGAGTTGTATACTTTATGGAGATGGAAATTTTGTACTGCTTAAGCCAGTACATATCTGGGCCTGTCTGAAGTTTGCTAGAGAGCATTTGGATGTTCCAGAAGAGTATGGGCCAACATACCAGCAACAGTGTGTGCCAACCTTGTGAAGACTTACAGAAAACATTTGAACTCTGTCATTGCCAACAAAGGATATATAACAAAGTATTGAGATGAACTTTTGTTATTGACCAAATACTTATTTTCCACCATAATTTGCAAATAAATTCTTTAAAAAATCAGACAATGTGATTTTCTGGATTTGTTTTCTCATTTTGTCTCTCATAGTTGAGGTCTACCTATGATGACAATTACAGGCCTCTCTCATCTTTTTAAGTGGGAGAACTTGCACAATTGGTGGCTGACTAAATACTTTTTTCCCCCCTGTATTTGCTCAGCTCCTTGAATTTTGAGATGCTAAGTGTTAGATCTGTCAGCTCTTCTGACATCTCTGTTAAAGTAATTACATGAAATGCCCATATAAAAATTCTGGATCATATTTTCTTATAACTTTGTATTGTGCTGTTCTTTCTAGAAAGTTAGAAAAAAATTGAGAACTGCTGTTACTAGTTTGGAGTATGTTCTTAGGACTAAATCCGTACTTGGCAGATATATTGCAGAAATTTGTGAGACTAAAAATCAGTTGCATATGCATGCAGTGATGTGCTGTATTAAACTGATTTTTAGCTGCAAAGATTTCTACAGCGAATTTGCTAGATGTGATCTTGCTCTAAGAGAATGAATAAGAGATTGAGTTGCTTCTGAGTAAATATTGTCTGTTTAATTGAAGCAACTTTTTAAGAAACTTTGGTGCTTCTTGTGAGTATTTCTCATCTATCAATTTGTGCTACCTTACTAGGGGCTTTTGTGCATTACTAAATCTAAGGAAAAAGAATATGTCGTCCTTGGTAGAAAGGGGGAACTTGCTCTAGCTTCACCTCCTGAAAGGCAACTTTGTATAGATCAATGCTAGGTTTTTCTGGGAATAAAGCCAAACCAAAATATTTCCTCAAAAAGGCAAAGGGTCCCATCCGCAGATAGGCATTTCAAGGTTATTGCCTCTCATCAGTGCAAAGCAGGGTACTGGCTGGCTGGTTGCGAGGTCATAGCAATTGGTCAGACAAAATACTAGGATTCATTTTCCAGAATATTTAGCAGGCATGGTTTAAGAAGCCCATGTACGCCTGACATAAATCTAAGGACTCTTTAGAAAGCCTAAGTGAAGATACCATCATATTTTTGTAAAAGAGGTCTATCTTCTCCTCAGCAATACACTTTGCTCTGAATGCTACTTTATTAACAGGGTAAAAACCCGTAAAGCTATTACAGTTAGTCTAGTATATTGTGCTCTGAAAAATGCCATGATATAACTATACATTTTAATGAACAAGAGCATTGCATACCATGATGTCCACTTACTAATGTGTTTAGAATAATAGATTAATAACACAGAAATCTTTAAGAACATGATGTGGAGGCTTAGGGCTTCCCAAGATTTGCTACAGTGCCCCCTAACTGCTAGTTACACATTGGGTCAAAAAAGACAGAAATATATTTGATCCATTTGGTGATATTGAGGCAACATCAGCTTTCTTTTCATTACACATATACATGATATATTTACTCTGTTTATCCCCATATCTGAGACATTTAGAAAAAAATATTTCATGGCAGCTATTGTTCACTAACAGAAAAGAAGAGTTTGTAATGAATGATTAGAACACCAGGGAACACAGACAGTACTTATCTATAGAAATGAGCAGAGTTATAGTAAGTAGTTACAAGGGTAAAAGAAGTAGGTATATTATATGGATCCGTTGTCAGTTACCTCATTTTCTCCAGCTGTTATTCAGTGCATTAGAAGGCCATCACTGAGCTGACAGTGAATGCACATAGTCTGCTCTAAACATCATTATAGGCGAGCAGTTCTGTGTCACAGAGGCATCTTTATTACACTAAGTGCAGCATGCCAAACTGAATTACACTGCGATTCATAGCATGATAAAACAATGGTACCTGCCGTTAAAATCCTTGTCAGGCTAGCAGTCACTTACAAATATTGGAAGGTTCGCTGCTGTGGAAATTAATCATTTCTATGTCCACAATATCCTTTAAACTAATCCTGGTAAAAATCATTTTGTCATATAATGCACTGCAAGATCCCCTGCAGTTATAGAGAACATATTAAGGGTATATGTAATAAGACAGGAATGTCCAAATCTAGAAAATATAGTATAATGTTTTTCAAAAAGCAATACCACATCTTTCCAGGGTTTCCAAGGAATGTGTACAACACAGCAGCTTATCCATATTCAATGGATTAAAACTGTAATACCCATTTTCCAATTGTGAGCAACATTTTTAACCCTTTAATCACCAAGTCTGAATTGGCCTTAATGGCCTAACCTTTTTATTTGTTGTGCATCATTTTTTTGACAACCTCTAGGGTTTCAGTTTTATAATCAAGGACACCTGACAGACCCCACTATTGTGAATGGGGTCTGCCGAGCTCCATGTGTAACCGCTGTTTTAGCCTCCTCCTCTCTGTTGTTCAGGTCTCCTGACAGACATGAACAATGGAGAGGCAACGCTAGTGTGAACCTAGTGTAAGCCCTATAGTTTTATTATTTTTCCGTCAATGTAACTGTATGATGCATGGTTTTTGCAGGACAAGTTGTAGTGTTTAATGGCACTTTCTGGGAAGGAATAGAAAAAACAGCAATTTTGCCATTGCCTTTTTAGGCTAGAAATTTTGCGCGATTCATTGTTCGGCTTAAATAATCTGATAAATTTATTTACTGGATGGATATTATTAAATTGATTCCAAATTTGTATAGTTTTTTTAAGTTTTACTACTTTTGCAAAGTAAAATCCCCTTTTATAATTTTTTATCCATCGCCACTTTCCAAGACCCATAACTTAATTATTTTTTGCTAATGGAATTTTGCAAAGCTTTTTAGGTGGCCAACAGACTAAAAAACCCTGCAATTCTGGCAAAATTTTTAAATTTTTTTTTTTTTACTGTTCAGCGTGCAGGAAAAATAATATTATGGTTGCACTGCTCGGGCAATACCCAATATGTGTTTTTTTTTTTTTTTTAATTAAACATTTTGGAATGGAGGATTAATGTGTTAATGTGTGTTTTACAGGTTTTTTTAAAACTTTATTTAATTTTTTTATACAATATTTTGTATCCCCCTAGGGGATTATACCTTGTGACAGGCAACTTTGGTCCCCACAGTTATGACATGCATTCTAATAAGCCATACCTTAATTAATTAATAATAATTTACATAGGCAGCCCAGGGGCCTTCATTAAGCCCTGAGCTGCCATGTAAAGGCATTGGACCCCTGTGATCTTATTTGAAGGTGCGCCGATGCCTCCAGGAGGGATCTGAAACCTATTGGGCCTTATTCTGTGGCAATTGACTTTCTACATCATTTGCAGTGGAATAATGCTGGGTCTCCAGCATGCTCAGACTCGGTTACCTGGCTGTGTACTCACAGCTGGATGCCTGCTCCTGATGCCTGGGATCGGCAAACTACAAATCCCAAGTGTTCAAACCCATAGATGCTGCTGTCAAACACTAATGTTTTTTTTTGTATTTTTTAATTTAAAAATTGACTCCAAAATCATGTATTAAAAAGGGTTCCCTATTGTAATACAGACACTTTGATGTTATATGTATAGTCTCAAATGATACGCTTATGATGTTTTTTTTAACCCTTTCTCGACATCTGCTTATACAGCGGAGACTCGGCAGTAATACCTGGCTCGGATCGTGGGTATTAACCCTTTTTTGACTTATAAATATACTCAGCCTCTAAAAGGTATCGCCTGATTTCTTCACTCTTCCACTACTTTCAATGGCTAACACGGTACAGCATTATACTACTATCAACCCTTTTTTGTGGCATACAAAGTTTAAAAAAAGTGCTATACCTTAGCTGTCCCCCGCCAGCCCGGTCCCTTCTTCTTCTGGTATTGCTCCTGCGATCTTGTCATGGCATCTTGTCCAGTTGTCATGGCAGCCTGAATCCTTAATAGGCATATTACAATATGCTCATAGACAAGTGATGTAAAGATTGCAGGTTTCAGCCCCCTGGGGGGGGGGGGGGGGGCTTAAAAAGAGTTTTAAAAAAATATAAAAATTCAAATCTCTCCCCTTTTCCTAGATCTCAAATAAAGATAAATAAACAAAACTACACATAAATTATGCATCCCCACACCCAAAAATGTCTGTTCTACAAACATATCAAAATATTTTTCTGACACGACAAACATCGTAGCAGGAAAATAAGTCAAAATGGCCAAATCGCCAATTTTTCTCAATTTTGCTTCTTATAAAAAATTAAATAAAAAGCTATCAAAGCGATAGACATTCACCAAAATAACATATCTAAAAAGTACATCTGGCCTGGCAATAAAGTACACCCTATTCATCCCCATACAGGGAAATATAAAAAAAAAAGTTACAGGTGTCAGAATATGGGGATTCCAATAACTTTTGTTTTGCAAGGTTTTGCATTTTTAAGGGGTTAAAATGTGCAAAAAAGAACAAAATAAATTTGGTTGGAATTGAATCATCTCATAGAATACAGGTGAAGTCATTTTGACTGCGCAGTTAATGCCGTAAAAATGAAGCCTGGACGAAAGTTAGCTTGTGTATACACTGAACTCATGAGTCTTTACCGCTCTATCTGATATATAATAGCCATGTGTGAGATAACAAATTCTATTTAGGGATTTATTGACCTAAACAGGGTGAAGGAATCAAGTAATCAGGGCTGCAAAATGTATTCAACACAGATCTCTGCACTACAAACCTGCATGTCAAAAATCCTCAGTAAACTTGTATGAAAGGTATTTGCAACAATAGGAGCTGGATGACGTACAACTTTTTAGTATTTTCTTCTTCATACGTTTCTTTTTCAGTATATCATACCTGTAACATATTCCTTTTACATATTTATTATGGTACTTAACACCAAATAAAGAATCATTGCTGTTCCAAAACCGATAACAGGAAACCATAAATAGCCCAAGGTCACATCAAACAATAATGTGTACAGTCCGACCAAAAGAGAAAAAGGGAAGAGGAAGGAGAGAGCAGTCAAGAACGATTAGTGGTGGAGACCTGCAGCAACCCCTTAACATCATGCCACAGAGCCCATTTGGAATGGAAGTTGGGGAGACGATCGTTCCTACATGCTAGCATTTTCTCCATGGTATAGGCCAGGTTTACATGTTGTATAAGTTCCGCTACCGCATGGAGCAGATTTCCACTGAAGTGCAATCATGGCTCTGGCAGCCAAAACAATTTGACCCAACACAACCCTCATACCATCAGGGAATAGATTTGTGTCTAGGAAACAGAGGGCTAGGTCAGGGGACATCGGGACAGTAACCCCAGCCAAAGAGGACATAAACTGAAACGTGACGGTCCAAAATGCTAGGACTAGGGGACAATCCCACCACATGTGTAGTAATGTACCCCTCTGACCGCAACCTCTCCAACAAAGATTCGAGTATGTGGGGTACACATGTGCTAATTGGGTACGGGTGCAGTACCACCTTAAAGAAATCTTACAGGCTGTCTTCCAGTGAGCGGCCCTCCCTTGAGATATACTTAACATTTCCTGTAGCCTCATACCACTCCTGGATTGGAATGGATTTAGTCAAATTGGTCTTCCAACGGGTAAGGCAAAGGGGTTTATCCTGTCCGCTAGGGAGGATATAAAAAGCTTAAGAACCTCTCTTAGAGGGAGATTTTGATTGTATAAATCTAAAGAAAACCCTAGGGAAGACAGGAGCCAAGACATCATAGGATTGAAAAAAGTTTCTAATTTGCAGCTCTCTATAGAATTCCTTATGAGAAATCCGGAATTCCTCAGAGAGTAGCAGGATTGTCTTAATGTGGCCATCTACAGACAAGTGTTGGATATGTGTTAGGCCGGTCTCCACCCATCCCTCCAGGCATACGTGCAGTAAAAAAGTAGACAGATAGTTGACTGGCAAGTACATCATAGGGACCAAGTCATCCCGAGAAAGGCGTAAGGAAAGATATTTCCTCGCCCATATGGAAGCCCGCATGCTTAGGAGAGGAAGGGGGACATTTGGTCTACAACGCATGTCAGGGTGTAATAATACCGTCTTAATTTGCAAATCTAGGTACTTCTCAGAAAATTGTTGTTTTATCAGAGTAGAGCATTTGTCAATTTCACTTTCATAAAATAGTCTTAATAAAATTAGAAGATCCTATTTATGCTATGCAAAATAAAAAGAACAAAAGTTTTTAATCTATTTTTTTTTACAAAGACCCAAAATTTTCTATGGAGATGCCTTGTGACCTTTTTACAGTTTTAATTAGAAATCTGTGCCTTTTTAATTAGTTTTATTGTGTATACATAATAAATGTCGGTGTAATTATATGTGAGAATGAGTAATTTGCTAATTGGTGCCGTACAGCAGATTTATATGGAGTATGGTGACAACTTTTTCTTTCCTCCTTTAGGCTAAGGCGACACATGAAGAAAAACAGCTAGAAAACGCTTTTCTGTATTCAATCTATGCAGGTTTTTGCATTTTTGTCCCCCATCATACAGTATATGACTATGGGGAAAATACTGCATTTCTGCTTTTTTGAAAAAGCATTTTTTCCCACAATGTGGGGATGAGATTAAAAAGAATCTCATTCACTTTGCTAGGAATGTAAAATGCAGATGTTTTTTTCTGTGTGTGCATTTCTGCACCAGGCAAAAATGCTGTGTTTCTGCTGTGTGTGGCCTCACCCTTAAAGAGTAACTGACATTTCAAGTGAATTTTTATTATACGATGTTTTGTGTGTACATGAAGAAACAGCAGTATATCTGGTCAAGGTTCTTCGGGTCCACTTGGGGACTCGAAAAATGTAAACCCAATCTGCTTAAAAAGCGGTTTTCCCGTGAAAACCCGTGGACCCCATAGACGATAATGGAGTCTGCTGGGTTTCTAGCATATTCCAAGCAGAATCAGGGATGGAGTCCCCGAACAGTCACCCGCTGTAGTTGTGACCAAAGCTTTACTCTTTTATCTCTCTGTAATACATTTAGAAGCAGCAGTAGCATGGAGAACATTATATAGTAGTACTGAGCAGTGTTGCTGTTAAATATACAAGTATAGTGGCCCTTAATAAAAAGGATATTTAATGTTTAATAATATTTATACAAAGTGAAGATTTGTTGCCGCCATTTCTATTTGTGCCTGAAATAAATGCAGTATTGCTGTGAATTGTCTTGGTTGAGAAAGTCCTATGTGTCTATTGCATGGAGTGGTGAGTTGCTTATCTATGTCTCTCAAAAGTCTATTTGCACAGACTTATGCATTTTGAACACGAGGGGGTGCTATTACAAGCAGATAATTTAGATAATTCCAATGTTTTTGTATGAAGTTTTTTTTTAAGTAACAGTACTTTACAAATTTAGTCTTAAATACATATTGAGATCACCCATTGAAATTTGTATTGATGGAGTAACCCCTTTAAATCATTTTGGACTTACCAGTCAAGTGGGCAGTCCTATTCAGGGATTGACAGATATATCTGTATGTATACTCATAGTGGGAAAGATGTCAGTCACTGAACTCCCGATTTGATTCCTAAATCCAAAATAAGCAGAAATATAAATTAATAACTGACATGTTATACTGCAACTTTTATAACAAAACTTTGTGTCAATAAGCTCAGCTCTTCCTGCTCTATAACATGCTGCCTACACATTGGACTGCATTTTCAATATGACACACTTTCTTTAATCCTCATTGTGCATATTTTTCATGATTTGAGTCATCAGTCTTATGCAGAAATATCTATTTTTAAGTATATAAAAAATGGAAAAATAACAATTATTTGATAATCTGGTCTTTTTTGTGCTTTTTCTTGAAGTGCCAGGGTATACAAGGATAAAGAGGATTTTATGGTAGAGATCAAACTGATGCCTCCTTGTGGCAGTGCACAACATTACATCCTCTATGAGGTTTTGTTTTTCTACCATTTTCATGTAAGACCAATTTCTTCTCCATTGTTAGCAAATTTTGTGGTTCCTGTGGAGTGGAAGAAACCAATAAATGTTAGCAATAATTATTGGTAGGGTCTTCTCCACAGTATACTTAGAAAAGGATGTGTCATAACGATCCTTCTTCACCAAGAAAAAAAACTAAAGTTCTACATGGGTTATGTTCTGCTTTTACATCTTGTAGAACAGTTTGTTTTAGTATAGCATACTTTGTTCTTTAAATCTATTTCTGTATTTTTTTTTTACTAACTTTGATTATTTTGAAACCTACAGCAAAATACTCGTCCTATGTTTTATTTGCCTGATCTTCCTATGATGCATTACATGGCATACGTGCATCCATACTACCATATAAGAGGCTTTTCAAAATCCAATCCTGGTACCAGAGAGCATCCTAGAATGGCAGGTGATGGACCACAGTACCCTTTCCCTCATTCTTATGGGTAAGTCTTGAAGAACTTCATTCTACTCTTTTGTGTCATCTACTGTATAAAGTATTTCAAAAGAGAAACATTTCAGTCATAGGGTCTGCTTCTGTTAGCTCTAAAAAAAAATACAAAATACAAAAGGTTTCAGTGGGTCTTAAAAATGGCCATGCCAACAAGTCTAACAATGTGCATTAAGGCGCTTAGATGTCTAAAAGTTTCCCTCTGAATGGACTAGGTAAAGTAGTAAAAGAGTTGCCTCAGCATTTACTCTACTTGTTCAAATGATTTAAAGGGTGTCTACCAACTCCCCTAAGCATATTCAACTGCTACCACAGTAGCACCACCCCCGGTGCACCAACTGCCCAAAGTTGTTTTCTCCCATATAAGGCCAGGGCCCCAAGTGGCAAAAACGCTGTGGAAAAAAAATGCAGCGTTTTACAGTCTAGCAAATCCCATCCACACAATGGGGAAAAATACGCACAGCAGACACGCTGCAATTTCCAAAACTGTTACCTACGGAAATGCTGGCGGTTTCCCTATAGGTATAATGGAAGCAGAAATTCCACAGAGGAAACGTCTGCAGACTTTCTGAGAAAAGTGTGTTGCCGCCACATTTTTTCCCACAGCGCTTTTTTTTTTCTGCAGCCCGCTACGTGGGGCCTTGGCCTAAAAGTTAAATACCCACAGAGCATTCTCTGTAACATGGTGGTACAGTTAAATATGCTTGTGGAAGGTGGAAGACCTCAATGCAGTTAAAGTTTCTGTCAGGGAAATCAATATAAAAAAAAAATGGATATGTTTCCACCTGTTTTTTTGGATGGACACAAAAGTATGGTATAGGTACTTTGTTTTTGTATCTGTGCACAAGAAACTGATCTATTTTTTTTAACATTGATCTCAATTTAAACAGATGGCCATCTGCTTGCATCTGTTTGCTTCTGTTTTTTGCATCTGTTAAACGGATGTAAAAAGCTTGATGTAACTCTCATTTCCTAGAGGACAACGTCCTCTACTATTTATCTAGCTTTCATGCCTTTGTTCATGGTTTATTCCCGTTACTGTCCCTACTCGGCTATGCTGCGTCACAGCCATACATTCCCTTGTTATCTCCCCTACCTACTGTTTGCCCCACTTGTCTTTTCTCCCCGTTAGTTCTTTCCCAACACCCTTATCCATTCCCACCTATGTCTTCTATATTGGTTTTGTTTCACTGACTTTTGTTCTGTACTTTACTAAAACTTTCTGTAGGTAGATGCGGATAGCACTACCAGTCAGTGCAGAGTAGGGTCCCAACCCTTAGAATGTAGTAGATAACAAACTCCGTGCACTTGAAATTGATGCAATGGAATTGTGTTTTATTCACTCTTATTCACACTTGGTAGAGTACAATGGTGATGTTTCGGTCAAGTCGACCTTCATCAGACTCTACAACAATAATAATGATATCACATAGGCTAATGTGCAAAATTAATAGTATACACAACAACCAATCATATCTAACAGTGATATACAGTACAGACCAAAAGTTTGGACACACTTTCTCATTCCAAGAGTTTTCTGTATTTTCATGACTATAAAAATTGTAGATTCACACTGAAGGCATCAAAACTATGAATTAACACATGTGGAATTATATACTTAACAAAAAAGTGTGAAACAACTGAAAATATGTCTTATATTCTAGGTTCTTCAAAGTAGCCACCTTTTGCTTTGATTACTGCTTTGCACACTCTTGGCATTCTCTTGATGAGCTTCAAGAGGTAGTCACCTGAAATGGTTTTCACTTCACAGGTGTGCCCTGTCAGGTTTAATAAGTGGGATTTCTTGCCTTATAAATGGGGTTGGGACCATCAGTTGTGTTGTTCAGAAGTCAGGTGGATACACAGCTGATAGTCCTACTGAATGGAGTGTTAGAATTTGTATTATGGCAAGAAAAAAGCAGCTAAGTAAAGAAAAATGAGTGGCCATCATTACTTTAAGAAATGAAGGTCAGTCAGTCCGAAAAATTGGGAAAACTTTGAAAGTGTCCCCAAGTGCAGTGGCCAAAACCATCAAGCGCTACAAAGAAACTGGCTCACATGAGGACCGCCCCAGGAAAGGAAGACCAAGAGTCACCTCTGCTGCGGAGGATAAGTTCATCCGAGTCACCAGCCTCAGAAATCGCAGGTTAACAGCAGCTCAGATTAGAGACCAGGTCAATGCCACACAGAGTTCTAGCAGCAGACACATCTCTACAACAACTGTTAAGAGGAGACTGTGTGCAGCAGGCCTTCATGGTAAAATAGCTGCTAGGAAACCACTGCTAAGGACAGGCAACAAGCAGAAGAGACTTGTTTGGGCTAAAGAACACAAAGAATGGACATTAGACCTGTGAAAATCTGTGCTTTGGTCTGATGAGTCCAAATTTGAGATCTTTGGTTCCAACCACCGTGTCTTTGTGCGACGCAGAAAAGGTGAACGAATGGACTCTACATGCCTGGTTCCCACATGAAGCATGGAGGAGGAGGTGTGATGGTGTGGGGATGCTTTGCTGGTGACACTGTTGGGGATTTATTCAAAATTGAAGAAATACTGAACCAGCATGGTTACCACAGCATCTTGCAGCGGTATGCTATTCCATCCAGTTTGCGTTTAGTTGGACCATCATTTATTTTTCAACAGGACAATGACCCCAAACACACCTCCAGACTGTGTAAGGGCTATTTGACCAAGAACGAGAGTGATGGGGTGCTACGCCAGATGACCTGGCCTCAACAGTCACCAGACCTGAACCCAATCGAGATGGTTTGGGGTGAGCTGGACCGCAGAGTGAAGGCAAAAAGGCCAACAAGTGCTAAGCATCTCTGGGAACTCCTTCAAGACTGTTGGAAGACCATTTCAGGTGACTACCTCTTGAAGCTCATCAAGAGAATGCCAAGAGTGTGCAAAGCAGTAATCAAAGCAAAAGGTGGCTACTTTGAAGAACCTAGAATATAAGACATATTTTCAGTTTTCACACTTTTTTGTTAAGTATATAATTCCACATGTGTTAATTCATAGTTTTGATGCCTTCAGTGTGAATCTACAATTTTTATAGTCATGAAAATACAGAAAACTCTTGGAATGAGAAGGTGTGTCCAAACTTTTGGTCTGTACTGTATATATAAATATATATACATATATACAGGTCGCATGATCGTCAATATATTGGAATCAAAGAGAGAGTGTCATCTTGGTACAGGTGATAACCTGGAGTGATGTATAGTCAAGATTTAGAGTCATCAATCATATCTGGGATAAGTTTAGAATTAGAAATAGTGTTTTATGAGAGAAGTTAAGGGCAAGGTAGCAGATAGGTACATAGGCAGGAATGGGTATGTTCATAAAGAAGGGGGATGTCAGGTTAGTAATAAGATAAACCAGGGTGTTGTTGTCTGTTTGCTCATAGTTAAAATAAGATGTCTTATAATGTGTAGTATACAATGTATCCACCTGATGTTCCTGTTAGATAAACATTTCCAGTGCTATGTTCAATATGGGGTGACCTGTGTATGAGTTAAACATACCTTACTGAATTGTAGTATGGGGAGACTCATCTCCAGTGGTCAAGAGTGCATAGGAGAACTCAGCCTGTGTAGAAAAAGCGCTTCCATGGCTGGTTGGCGCTGAAAATCAAATAGTTACTGCCCATGGGATGCTGGTGACGTCACCAGGCATCGCGCATGCGCAGAATCCATATGCCGCCGGAAGTGGGGCACGTAAAATCAGTTATTAGCTTATGTGATATCATTATTATTGTTGTAGAGTCTGATGAAGGTCGACTTGACCAAAACGTCACCAGTTACTAAAACTTTAATACACATTTTAATGACAAAAACAGGTGTTTTTACTAGTAAAAATAAAATGGTTCACACTTTCAGTTGTCATTCTACAGTCAAGGACACTGGAGCCAAAAAGTTAATAGGCTCCAGTATAGTATCCATTTAATAGGCTTAATTTATTAAGAAATAATATGATCCACATCATCCTACATAATAGATGTGGGATATTGTTCAAGGAATCCTGACTACTTTACTGGCTAGCTGCCAGTTATTTTTATGCTTATCCTGCTTGCAGTAAATATTATGGTTTGCATCATATATCATGTCATAACTTAGAGTCACATATACAAGTCAATATAGGGTAGAGATCCACAATGTCTACATCCTGATTTAATGTTCAAGTATTATCTGATAGATATCCATGATGTCTAGTATAGATCCTGATTTAGTGTATTTAATGATATTTATTACTGCAAATGAAAATCCCAAAAGTCCTCATGTCTTGGTGGAGTGCTGCATTCCAATCTGTCAAAAAAGTCCAGATTAGTTCATGAATCATGTCTTAAGGTAATAAACAATTGGTGTTATGAGATAGGAGTGGTAGAATTACTATAGGGGCAGGACATGCAAAAACTCCCTTCCTTTCATAAGTTGATCCTCATGTGTTAGATGGTTTTCTACTTGATTCCGTAGCTCATAGTGCGTAAAACACTGACCTTTTATCAATGTTGGATAAAACTGTTTATGCAGGTGGCATCAGAAGGTCATATGTCGTATAGCATCTCTGCCAAGGGAACACAAAGTATTTTTGGGGGGCTATTGAGTTACAGATACCAGGAAAGCTTTCTCAGTTTCCATTTTGCAATGGCCCTCTATGTATACCGGTTCTAATGTTCAATAAAATTGCCACACACCCAAAGCATGGAGTGGCTCCATCAGTTTTTTACACACACTTAATACTGATATGTTGTGTATATAGTTATAGTATGTGTTCACGTTTTGTTCTTATTGCTGTAAGAAGTTGCACAATATTTAATATTTACTTGTATTTACTGTACTTGATTTACAAATATTATTTTATCTGGCAATGAGCTATGATAATTGACTTTATATGGTAATTACTCCTCTTACTCTACAATATAATGCATTGCTGTTTACAGAGTTTATATTTGATGTGACACATTTCAATTTCAAACAAAGTGCATTACATTGAGGTGATCTTCTTCTGACAGTTGTAAATTTATGGTAAAAAAGCTTTCATGAGTCATGTGGCACAAGTGATATCATGACTGTGAATTTAACCTAGAAATGAATAAGTTGTCATTGGATCTTTAGTTTTAAGTTAAGAAAAAGCAAAATGTACAGAAATATTTTACAAAGACCTTGTATACTTTAGACTTGAGATAACTGTACACTTGAGTCTCATTAAATTCCTTTAACCCCTTAACGCAAAATGACGTACTGGTACGTCATTGGAAGCATTACCTAAGTGCAAAATGACATGCCAGTACGTCATTTTAATATCACCCGCTCAGAAGCTGAGCGGGTGACATTCAGAGCGAGTGTCAACTGTAAGCAACAGCTGACACCCACGTGTAACACCCGCGGCTGGAGCTGAGCTCTAGGGATTCGGGGAATGCCGATATCTATTATCTGCAGCCTGGGGTCTGGCCAGTGACCCCAGCCTGCCTGGACCCCCAAGTATCTGGTTGATCTTGCCGGAACCTCCAGGAAGTCAGTCTATGTGTCTGGTCTGCATAGACTGACTTCCTGTATAGACTGCAATACACGTGTATGCTGTGTATTGCAGTCTATAGTACTGAACCAGCGATCAGTGCATTGCTGGTTCAGGTGTCCTTATAGGAAAAGTAAAAAATATAAAAAATAGTTTAAAAAAAGAAAGTGTGTAAAAAAATTAATAAAGTTTTATAAAGCCCCCAAAATTCCCTTTTCCTATATAAAATGAATTATATAAAAAAAAACCTAAAAATTAATAAAAACAATATATATTTGGTATTTCCACATCCGTAACAATCCGTACAATAAAACTGAAACAATATTTAACCTACACGGTGAACGTCGGGAAAAAAAACGGAAAAAAAAACGCCGGAAGTAATTATTTTTCGCCATCTCACCTTACAAAATATGCAATAAAAAGTGATCAAAAAGTCATATGTACCCCAAAATAGTACCAATAAAAAGCACAGGTTGTCCTGCAAAAAATAAGCCATAAACCAACTCTGTAAACTGAAAAATAAAAAGTTACGCATCTCAGAAGATGGCGATGCAAAAATAATTGATTTCTTTCCCCAAATGGGTTTTTGTTCTGCAGAATTAGTAACGCATAAAAAAACAATATAAATGAGGTATCGCCGTAATCATACCAGCCCACAGAATAAAGGTAGCATGATACTTATGCTGTACGCTGCACGGTAAAAAATTTAAAGGGTAAAACGCAATGCCAGAATTGATCTTATTTTTGTAATCTACTAAAAAAGAGAGTTAATAAAGTTTATTTAATAAGTTATAGGCGCCTAAAAATGGTGGCATTACAAAATGCATCTCATCCTGAAAAAAACAGCGCTCATATGGCTACATCATCAGAAAAATAAAGAAAATACAGCTTGTACAATGTGAAGACAAAACCCCCCAAAATCGCCAAATCATTAGAACACAGCTGGCTGCTGCAGGAAAGGAATGTATAAGCTGTTCGAGCGTATATCAGGGTACAAATCAGATTTAGAGCTTATGAGGGAAAAGAAATCAGAAGTGGCCCCCAGAGTGACACCTCTAATAATAGGAAATAGTAGGGAATTTCGTGTTCCCAATCTACTCTGCACAGCTTACCTATTCACTCTTCGCCATCTGCTGTGCATTCATGCCTGGGATACTAATACTCACTACACCACCTGATAAATTCTTTGAGGAGTGGAGTTTTCACAATGGGGGTCACTTCTTAGGAAATTCCACACTTCTGGTACTTTAGAGGCTCTGCAAACATGACATGGCATCCAGATACAAAACATCTAAATCTGTGCTCCAAAAGTTACATAGCACTCCTTCACATCTGCGCCCTACTGTGTGCCCAAACTGCAGTTTATGCCCACATGTATGACACTGGTGTACCCAGGATAACATACTCAATGTCATATGTGGGTATAAACTGCTGTTTGGGCACAGCCAGGCACAGAAGGGAGGGATGTTATTTGTTTTTTGGCTTACAGATTTAGACAGTTTGGTTTTTGGACGCCATGACACTTTTGCAGAGCTCTGAAATGCCAGTAAAGTGGAATCCCCTGACATGTGGCTCCATTTTGTAAACTACACCCCTGAAGGAATTTATACAGGGGAACAGTGAGCATTTTTCACCCCCAAGTGTTACATTAATTTAATTTCCAGAAATGAATACACAGCTAATGGTGAAAGGTGAAAATGACAATTTTTCCAGGAATATGTCATTTCAGTGTGTAATATGTTGTGCCTGGCTTGTATCAGAGACGAACGCTCCAAAAGCTGTTGTGTCCTGGATACCTGCTTAACAGTTTTTGGAGTGTGTGTCTCTGCTGGGCACAACATTTTGGGCACTGAATTGGCGTATCTCTAGAAAAATTGCAGTTTTCACTTTTCATTATCAGCTGCGCATTTATTTCTGGAAATTAAATTAATGCAACGCTCATGGGTTAATAATGCTCGCTACCCCACTTGATAAATCCCTTGAAGGGTGAGGTTTCCAAAGTGGGGTGTTATGTCTGCAGATTCCACTTTACTGGCAATTCAGTGGCTCTGCATGACGTCCGAAAACCAAAATAGCACTCCTTTCCGGCTGTGCCCAAACAGCTGTTTATATGCACATATGACATTGTTAAGTGCATTATCCTGGATACAATAGTGGCATACACATTGGCATAAACTGTTGTTTGTGCACATAGTCGAGCGCACATATGAATGTGCCCTATGTGCTTTTGGACTGCTAATTTAGATTGTTGGTTTTTAGACACCATGTCATATTTGCAGAGACCCTAAAATTGCCCCTATAAAATGGGGTCACTTCTTGGGGAATTCCAATTTACTGGCACCTCCAGGGGTCTGCAAAAACAACACGGTGTCCAGAAAATCCTTCTAAATCTATACCCCA
The DNA here is from genome assembly GCA_947044405.1 of Leptodactylus fallax. Lineage (NCBI taxonomy): Eukaryota > Metazoa > Chordata > Amphibia > Anura > Leptodactylidae > Leptodactylus > Leptodactylus fallax. Next base: position 4,705,694 of record CAMRHE010000097.1, read on the forward strand.
AAAGCTAAAAAGCACAGTGCTCCTTCCCTTCTGAGCCCTGCTGTGTGCCCAAGCAACAGTTTACGCCCACATATTCAACTTATTTGTAACCAGGATAGCCCACCTAATAGTTTTAGGAGTGCATGTCTCTGATGACACAAAGTGGGCACAAAATATTGGGCACTGAAATGGCATATTTCTTTATAAATTTCAATTTTCACTTTGTACATCCATTTTTTTGAAGCACTATTGGCCTCAAAATGATAATACCCCTGGAGAAATTCCTTGAGTGGTGTCGTTTCTAAAATGGGGTTACTTTTAAGGGGTTTCCATTGTACTGGTACTTTAGGGGCCCTGCAAATGGGACATGGCACCAGAAAACTATTCCAGCAAAATCTGCTCTCCAAAATCCAAATAGCGCTCTTTCTATTGTTAGCTTCACCATGTACTCATACAATATTTTACGACCACATATGGGGCATTCCTGTATTCAGGAGAAATTGTGTAACTGTGGGGTGCTTTTTCTTATTTAACCCCTTGTTAAAATGAAAAATTTGGGGATAAAGTGACCTTATGTATTTGTGTACGTTAAAGCATCTAAAAGTTATTGCCATATAAAGTGACATGTCACTTTTGAAAAATGAGGCCTGGTCATTAAGGTACTTTTAGGCCCGGTCCTTAAGGGGTTAATTAGCTAGCGCAAAAAGCAGTATCCTGCACTGCTGTACTCAAAACACTCATAGAAAACAATGGTGCTGCAGTGAAACTGAACTTTATAAAGTGGAGTCATGTCAGTGAACATCTTATCAAAGTTATTCTCTCAACAAACCTTTTAACAGCTCACATCTGAGTACATGATGCAGTTTACAAAGATGTTCTAAAAACACAATTAGAACATGTATGCATACCGGTTTTAATGTTCAATAAAATGCCACACACCCAAAGCATGGAGTGGCTCCATCAGTTTTTTTACACACACTTAATACTGAAATGTTGTGTATATAATTATAGTATGTACAGTGGGGAAAAAAAGTATTTAGTCAGCCACCAATTGATCAAGTTCTCCCACTTAAAAACATGAGGCCGGCCTGTAATTGTCATCATAGGTAGACCTCAACTATGAGAGACAAAATGAGAAAACAAATCCACAAAACCACATTGTCTGATTTTTAAAGAATTTATTTGCAAATTATGGTGGAAAATAAGTATTTGGTCAATAACAAAAGTTCATCTCAATACTTTGTTATATATCCTTTGTTGGCAATGACAGAGGTCAAACGTTTTCTGTAAGTCTTCACAAGGTTGGCACACACTGTTGCTGGTATGTTGGCCCATTCTTCCATGCAGATCTCCTCTAGAGCAGTGATGTTTTGGGACTGTCGCTGGGCAACAGAGACTATCAACTACCTCCAAAGGTTTTCTATGGGGTTGAGATCTGGAGACTGGCTAGGCCACTCCAGGACCTTGAAATGCTTCTTACGAAGCCACTCCTTTGTTGCCCTGGCGGTGTGCTTGGGATCATTGTCATGCTGCCACGTTTCATCTTCAATGCCCTTGCTGATGGAAGGAGGCTTGCAATCAAAAATCTCAAGATACATGGTCCCATTCATTCTTTCATGTACATGGATCAGAAGTCCTGGTCTCTTTGCAGAGAAACAGCCCCAAAGCATGATGTTGCCACCCCCATGCTTCACAGTAGGTATGGTGCTCTTTGGATACAACTCAGCATTCACTCTCCTCCAAACACAACGAGTTGTGTTTCTACCAAACAGTTCTACTTTGGTTTCAGCTGACCATATGACATTCTCCCAAGACTCTTCTGGAACATCCAAATGTTCTCTAGCAAACTTCAGACGGGCCCGGATATGTACTGGCTTAAGCAGGGGGACACGTCTGGCACTGCAGGATCTGAGTCCCTGGCAGCGTAGTGTGTTACGGACGGTAGCCTTTGTTACGTTAGTGCCAGCTTTCTGCAGGTCATTCACTAGGTCCCCCCGTGTGGTTCATGGGATTTTTGCTCAACGTTCTTGTCATGATTTTGACCCCACGGGGTGAGATTTTGCGTGGAGCCCCTGATCGAGGGAGATTATCAGTGATCTTGTATGTCTTCCATTTTCTAATTATTGCTCCCACAGTTGATTTCTTCACACCAAGCTGCTTGCCTATTGCTGATTCAGTCTTCCCAGCCTGGTGCAGGTCTACAATTTTGTTTCTGGTGTCCTTCCACAGCTCTTTGGTCTTCACCATAGTGGAGTTTGGAGTGTGACTGTTTGAGGTTGTGGACAGGTGTCTTTTATACTGATAACAATTTCAAACAGGGGCCATTACTACAGGTAATAGTGGAGGACAGAGGAGCCTCTTAAAGAAGAAGTTACAGGTCTGTGAGAGCCAGAAATCTTGCTTGTTTGTAGGTGACCAAATACTTATTTTCCACCATAATTTGCAAATAAATTCTTAAAAAAATCAGACAATGTGATTTTCTGGATTTTTCTCATTTTGTCTCTCATAGTTGAGGTCTACCTATGATGACAATTACAGGCCTCTCTCATCTTTTTAAGTGGGAGAACTTGCACAATTGGTGGCTGACTAAATACTTTTTTTTCCCCATTGTATGTTGTAGATACTATGCATAAACTGTTGAAGTGATACAATATGCATATGTAATGCATCATGTGATTTTTCTTTACACAACATATTTCCTATTAAGGCCACATTTGCTGTGTTCACGTTTTGTTCTTATTGCTGTAAGAAGTTGCACAATATTTGATATTTACTTGTATTTACTGTACTTGATTTACAAATATTATTTTATCTGGCAATGAGCTATGATAATTGACTTTATATGGTAATTACTCCTCTTACTCTACAATATAATGCATTGCTGTTTACAGAGTTTATATTTGATGTGACACGTTTCAGTTTCAAACAAAGTGCATTACATTGAGGTGATCTTCTTCTGACAGTTGTAAATTTATGGTAAAAAGCTTTCATGAATCATGTGGCACAAGTGATATCATGACTGTGAATTTAACCTAGAAATGAATAAATTGTCATTTGATCTTTATTTTTAAGTTGAGAAAAAGCAAAATGTACAGAAATATTTTACAAAGACCTTGTATACTTTAGACTTGAGATGACTGTACACTTGAGTCTCATTAAATTCCTTTAATTAGCTAGAGCAAAAGCAGTATCCTGCACTCCTGTACCCAAAACGCCCATAGAAAACAATGGTGCTGCAGTGAAACTGAACTTTATAAAGTGTCATGTCAGTGAACATCTTATCAAAGTTATTATCCCAACAAACCTTTTAACAGCTCACACCTGAGTACATGATGCAGTTTACAAAGATGTTCTTTAAACACAACTATACATATACTTGCTAAGGAACAAAGTGGAATACCTTTTTTGGTGTACATGTAATCAAAATGTAGTTGGATAGGTGGAAATAAGCAGCTGGTACCTGCTATATTGCCTTTTAGTATACTAAAAGAAAAGTACCCCAGTGGGGCAAATTTTTCAAAAGTGTGTTAGGCTACTGAGGTGTTTTTTTTTTTTTCCATCAAGACATAGTGCAACAATTTGTATCAAATTTGTATAAAATTGAATATGAGGATAATGTAACCTTTCAGGAAGCACCTCTCCTCAACCACCCTATACTAAACGGAAAGAAAGTAGAAGAGGAAAGGCGTAAAAATATATTCATATTTCAATTTCCAAAAAACTCTCTCATATTTTCTGTTAACCTCAATTTCTTTCACCATTCAAATAATGTTACTTTATGAGATTCCAAAATCCAATAGGTAAATAATTTTGAGCATCTCCAAAAATAGCGTAACAAGTTGGCCTTTCATCATTTACATCTAAGATACTCTGATATCCAATATAATATAGTGTACAAAACTACATATGCAATATAATCAGTGGATTAAAAGTACATCACACACATCAGTGCATTAAAATGTAACCTAAATTAGTTAAGGTGTCACAGGTTGACACGGAGTTCTGTGGTTATACAACATAAAAGCCCTAGCCTTATAAACAGGTATGGCAGCCATGAATTTAAGTTGTAAGGCAAGTGGTTGACCCAAGCTAAACATTCACACCAGGGCCCCTGAGTCTTTAGCTATCTATAAAATACAGAAGAGTTAAAATTAAAATGGTCCTTTCAGGATCTTAGACTGTGATGATGTCACGAAAGGTCCTGGAAGCTGCACCGACTGCTGCTGATATCACTGGGTGGATAATGGAGGCATGGTGAACTGACTGTGAGAGATGGGTGAACTATGGGTAGTATGTGAATGGAGGACTATAGGGAACAGATTATGTGAGAGGCAGAGGAGAATCAGGGAGGCATTATGACAAAAGAGGTACAACAGAAGAACAGGAAGGTGGGGCTTGATGAATCTGAGGTTAGCTGAATGGTTTCTGCAGGCAGCAGAGATCTCCTGTTAGCACAGCAATCTGTGCTGGAAAAAGTAGTCACACTGTGAAAATGTGACTTATTGAAGAAGGTAAATGCTGGACAAGAAAAGACACTGTGAGTAGACAATTATTACTATGGGAAGTGGTCTTTCAGACACTATAATGAGTCAAATAAAATCATTGCAGTGTTCTCTTAAAGAGGTTATCCCACAAGGTGAGAATGGGAGCTCCTTTCCCCAGCTGCACAATCAGCTTGACTGCAGCCAAGCTGAATGTAGGCATGACTGGTGGTGAATGATGCTCCCATTTACTTCAATGGGTGTGCCAGAGATAGCTGAGTGTTGTACTTTGGCTATCTCAGTCACACTTACATTCAACCTTGCTGTGTTCAGGCTGAATGCGCAGTTTGGGGAAAGGACCCCTTTGTTCTCAGGATTGTGGGGGTCTCAGCACTCAGTCACCCACACTGATCAGGTATTTATCCCTTATCCTATGGATAGAGGATAAATAATTTTTGTGGCATAACTCCTTTAAGTTTTGGTAAGTTTTTGTTGAGCAGTATACAAAAAGTTAAAAGAAAGGAGTTGGTACATATATGGGCAAAACCAGAAAAAGATAAAGAAGTCTGATCATAGTAAAAAATTTTATCAAAAAGATAGTTTTGAATGGTGCAGGACTCTTTTAATATATCAATTAGAAGTTTGAACAGATTTTGATCCCTAAATAGTGCAAAAAATTAATAGTGCATTAAAATTATTAGAAAAAATGTTGACTACTTGTCACCTACTTGTACATCTTGGGAGGTCACATGCACCAGAATTGAAATTTATCACATTCAGGGGATGGCCTAGATTTTAGCTTTAACTTGTGCCATTTTTCTACCGCCGCCCTGGATTGATCCTTATCCCAATCTTCTCACTGTCTTAGATCCCTTGCACACTACCGGGTACAGGCCGCCGGTTGTGATTGAATGTGTCATCCTTGTGCCACCCATGCACCGCGCGTGTGAGTTTTGCGGCCTGGACTGTAAGCCCGCACACAGAACCGTGTAATACACGGTCGTGTGCGTGGGCCGACAGAAATGAATGTATCAGTGTGCTATCTGGGAAAAACCTGGATAGCACACTGAACTAGCACCATGAACTAGCCCCCCATTAAGCCACTGCTACATAATCTGACTCAGCACAATATCCCTACTACCCTAATACCACAGGTGACTATAGACGTTTTGTCTGCCCCCATACCAGAGCCCCTGCTATGTTGTGCTTTCCAATCTCCTTTTCCGGTTAACTTTTGTCTCCCATCTGCCCTCACAGAGACGCTGCCACGCAAATATTTTTGTCCCATTCATAGCAGAGATTCATTTAACTTCATTATTTTAGAAAAATGTGCGCAGAAAAAAAAAAGAAAAGAAAAAACCTTACAAAATAGAAGAGAGAATATCATACATAAAAAGGCAAGATTACAGATTTAATATATCCGACCTCACAGCTACTTCTGCGCTCCCCCAGTAGGCTCTTAGTCATTAGAATTTGTGTTTGGTAGCCCTACAGAGCCTTGTGTCTGCACCATGGAGAGCATTGAGCTACATGGTTGGTAAATGATCATTGTAGCTACTACATCCCTGACTGAACCGCCTTCTATGTTGTACAGTAGTTGGGGATCTAAGCACTGCCTTGTTAATTGTAATTTGTGTTTCCTCTCTGAGTTTTTAACAGTTTATGAGATTAAAACTGTGCTGTGACTGGTTGCTATGGGCTACTAGGAAACTGGTAATTTCAGACTGTTTAGATGAATGTGCCATATATATATATATATATATATATATATATATATATATATACATACACACACACATTTTGTTTTCCTCAGTGTAACAGATAAACAATATCTTATCTTGTATAGGGAAGAGCTCTATTGCCAGGTTTATATGTCATAATACTGTTAGTGTCAGTACCTTACCAATCCAATGGAACTCTGATGGAAAATTGCCTATTTTTTAAACCAAGTTTTAGGTGAAAAATATTTTTTAAGAATTTGTGATGATTTTTAATTTTTTTTTTTTTGTGTTACTCTCTATATTTTATAAAAAGTACAAGGTCTAGCAATCCTTTCTCTGACCACTAAGCCTAATAATAGATTGGCTTGTCAATTTTGTAGAAATTTTCTTTCACAGCAAGTAATCGTTGATTGTAATGTCAATCTGTATTTCCTTAGTCCAGACAGCAGCACAATATGGGGTATCTCTGCCCCTGTGTGTTGTTTAGGACAGGTGGAACCTTTAATTAGCACCAAAAAGGTGCCTCCTACTAGCCCTATAAGAGGGCACAAGAGACCTCCCTCCACTGTGTAAATTATAAAGTAACAGGAAACAAGCTTCTAGGGAGGGAAGCCTTGTGCTGCTGTCTGGACTAAGGGAATACAGATTGACATTACAATCAACGATTCCTCTTACGTCCGACAGCAGCACAATATGGGGAGATAGCAAGTAATTCCCCTAGGGAGGGTTTCCTCGCCTTACAACATCAAGGACTGACTGACCAAAGGCAGTTGTCTGGAAACTGCGGATGTCCAATGATAATGTTTAACAAAAGGTCAACTGAGATGACTATGATGCAGCCGCACAAATCTGGTCCAATGGTAAGGACCGATACTCAGCCAAAGAAGTCGACAACCCAGGTCGAGTGGCCGTAGAAAGACTGGAGGGAATAACTCCTGAATAAGAAAGGAAGACTTAATTGTCTCCTTGATCCATGTGGATAGAGTAGACTTGGAAGCCTTGAGGCCTCTGTTTTTACACTGCATATCAATTAGTAGGCTTTCGGCCTTCTTAAGCGGTTGAGTGTGGAATAGGTAAATCCACAGACACCTTACCACATCTAAGGTGTTGAGCTTTTCTTCCTCCTCAGAGGTTGGAGAGGGGAAAAACACAGGTAACGAAATTAGCTGATTGCTATTATAGTATGAGGGGACCTTAGGGATAAACCCAGGCAAACCTAAGGTGCACCCTATCTGCAAAAATAAAATGTACGGTTCTCTAGAAGAGAGGGCCTGGAGTACCCCTACTCTTTGGCAGATATAATAGCCAACAAAAAAGTGGTTTGTAGGCTAAATATTTTATCCCCGTAGTCTCCAAGGGTCCAAATGGAGGACCGCACAGGCCTGTAATGATTACCGCAAGGTCCCACTGGGGATGATACTGAGGGCTTTAGCCTCATTGCCCCTTTAAGGAACCTTGCAACCAGAGGATCCTGAGACAGACGTCTGTTCAAATGAGCGGAGAGGGCCGCAATCTGCACTTTCAAAGTGGCAGGGGCAAGGCCCTTATCCAAACCGTCCTGAAGAAAATATCAGCCGTTGAAGGTTCTAGATTATTAATACCCTTCTTGGAGCACCACTCCATGAAAATCTTGGCTGTCCTCTGGTAGTTCTTATTGGTAGATTCTGCTCTTGCAGAATAAAGGGTCTTCAGGACGGCCTCTGACAGTCCTCTATCCTGCTGTAGGGACTGCTCAACCTCCAGGCTGTCAGGTTGAATCTCCAGAGATCCTGGCACTTCAGAGATCCTTGGGAAACCAGGTTCTGGATGGGGGGAAGCCTCCAATATATCCCTCGACTCATGTCCATGAGTTGGGAAAAACCAAGCTCTTTTTGGCCAGAATGGAATGATGGCTATCACAGAGACTTGGTCCTGTCTGATTTTCATTAATACCTTTGGTATTATTGGAATTGGAGGGAAGATGTATGCCAGCCTGGACCTCCAAGGGATGGACAGGGCATCCACTGCCAAGGGATTGTCCTCCTGGTAAAGGGAACAGAACTTCTCCACCTTGGCGTTGAGTCGGGTTGCCATGAGGTCTATTTCTGGAAGACCCCTGTTCAGGGTAATCTGATGAAAGACTTCTGGATTGAGTGACCATTCTCCTGATACGGCATAACCCCGACTCAACCGATCCGCTACTATGTTCAGGGAGCCCTTGATGTGAACTGCGGATAAATGGGTTAGATTTTTCTCTGCCCATGTAAATATCAGATCTGCCTCCCTAAGGAGGGTTGGTGATCTGGTGCCTCCCTGTCTGTTCACGTACAGCACTGTGGTCATGTTGTCTGACCGGATTTTGACTGCTCTTCCCTGGGAAGAGGCAAGCAATAGAGTAAGGCACGATATACGGCTCTGAGCTCCTTCCAGTTGGACGAGGTCCTTTTTTCAGGAGCGCTCCAGACTCCCTTTATGGAGTTTTCGTCCAATGGGCTCCCCATCCCGAGAGGGATGCATCTGTAGTCAACAGGGTCCAAGAAGGTTGGACCGTGGACCTTCCGTCTTTCAGGTGCAACCACCACTTGAGGGAAAAAGACGGGTCCTGGGGGAGAGTCGAATCTTCTTGCTGAATGTAAGAAGGGAGCGATCCCAAGCCTCTAGTAACTCCTTCTGGAGGGGACGTAAGTGCCACAAGGCCCATGGGACTGCCTCCACTGCGGAAGACATCAAGCCCAGGATCTTCATCAATGTTCTGATGGAGGCTATCGGCTTTTTGAAGAGGTGCCGGACTGCCGCAACCAGCTTCTCCTTCCTTGCTGGTGTCAAGGAGATTTGCAGGCGGACTCAATCTAGGAAGTAGTTTTCTCAGAGGAACTTCCTACGAGTTGAAGGGATCGTTTTTGACTTCTCCCAACTTATAAGCCATCACAGACTCTGAAGGCTGTCTGTGGGTACTGGAGCAGAACAGACTCTGACTGGGCCTTTATCAACCAGTCGTCTAGATAAGGCACCAAGAATATCCCCTGAAGCCTGAGGGCGGCCGTTATGGGGGGCCACTACCTTTGTAAAGGTGTGGGAAGCAGAGGAGATCCCGAAGGGTAGTGCTGTGAATTGAAAGTGCTTCCTGTGGCCGGAAACTACTACGGCAATCCTTAGAAAAAAAACCTTCTGTGTGGAGGTAAATAGAAATATGCAAATAGGCGTCTTTTATATCCAAAGTCACAAAAAACATCGCCTTAGAGGAGAAAGGTGGTGACAGACTTTATGGTTTTCCTATGGAAGCGCTTCTTTTGATGAAGCGGTTGAGGTACCTTAAGTCTATGATCATTCTCCACTTGTCTGCCGGTTTTGGCATCAGGAAGACGGGAGAATAGACACTGGATCCTTCTTCTAGAGAAGGGACTTCCACCAAGGCTTCCTTGTGAATGTACTCTCGGATGAAGCATTCCACGGAGGCTGCGAGTTAACACAAACCGATCCTGAGGAGGACGGAGGAACTTGATTGCATAACCTCTTTGGATTACCTACCGGACCCATGGGTCTCGAATTTTTTCCTGCCCGCAGTTGAGAAAGTGGGAGACACGACCTCCAACAGGAATCTCGGCCACAGGAAAACTGCTTCTGATGTCAAAAGCTAGGCTTGACTTTTTTATCATCAGACTTCGGAATCTCCGGCCGGCGCCTCTAGAGGAATAACTAGAGCCTCTCTGGACTGCCTTCCACGACGAGGCGGATAGCCTCTACCACGGCCAGAGCCAGACCTACCTCTGAAGGCCTGGGGTAAAGGTTTACCCTTCTTGTCGGCCAAGCCCTCTAGGATCTCGTCTAGGGCACAGCCAAAGACTCTACCCGGCTCAAAGGGTAATGCGCACAAATTATACTTTGAGGGTAACACAGCTCTCCAAGGTTTTAACCATAGAGGTCTTCCTGCTGCAGTGTTCTTGGTAAGTGCCAGGGATTTGGCCGCCAGCCTTAATTGATGGTGGGAGGTTTCCGTTAAATATTCAGCTGCCAGGGAAACTGAGCCTAGAAACCCTAGCAGCTCGTCTCTGGACTCCAGAGTCGGTCACTTTTGAGGTGGACCAGGTCAGTACATAATTTGGCTGACACTTCACAGGACGCAACCGCACAGCGGTCTTGGGCGAGGCAGCTGAATAAGCCTTCTTGAAGGTATTGTCGAAGCGCCTGCCATGGCGTCGTGCAGATTTGCTCCATCATCTGATGGTACCTTAGTGCGGCAGGACAGTTTAGCCACCGCCATATCCACCTTGGGAGGAGGACCCCATTGATCCCATTGAGCAACTGGGAATAAAGCGCTGAACCTCCTAGGAACCACAAGAGGTTTTTCAGGACTTCTCCACTCTGAGGACATTACTTTTTGTAATGTCTGGTCCACTTGGAAGACCCTAGGCCCTCTATAGGTGGACGCGGAGGCTTCCCCGTCAACATCACGATCCTTAGACCGGATGGACTTCAGCAGCCGGCATAATTTTTCGAGTGGAAGCACGGCCTGCTGGGATCTTCAGTGGAATCGTCAGATGAGAGTGTCTCGTCCACTATCTGATAATCTTCATCAGAGATCCGTTAATAAGATTGTGTCTCAATCTGCGGTCTCTTGGCAATCTGGGCGATGGAAGAACGAATCTCCTTTAAGAGACTCCTCATAAAGTCCTTTACCCAAGTAACAACCTCTTATAGAAGGTACTTCCGGCAGGGTCCGCGACACTGGTGACAGCGGGTAAAATCATAGCCGTCAGGTAAAGGGGTATTGCAATCCAAACACATTAGGTGTTTCAAGTTTAGAGGAATTTTTCCTCCTAAGCGCATCGCCATTACGTGCTGCAGAAGAGGACATCTGAAACATCAAACAGCCACGTGACACTGAAACTGAAACAGGGAAGATCGCCAAGCATCGCATAAAAACCCAAGGGGTACCTCTTTTTTTTTTTTTTTTGAATCGGTCACTTGAAGAGAGAAAAAAACCGTCAGAAAAAAAACCAGCCTCCGCAACCCGCAGCAGAGGAGCTAGAAACTACTCACTCAACAAATAAAGGACTGCATTCAGACCTTTTAAATGTAATCCAGCAGCGAGGGGAGGAAGCCAACAAAGAAACATTTATACAGCACCAAAACAAGTCAAACGCCATACTGGAACATAGAGGAGCATAAGCCTAAGCCAGAGACTCAAAATACAAGCAGCAAAAATCAATTCTATATTTTGCCTTTAAATTTAAAATTTCCAAATTTACCGCACTTTTTCCGAGAAAACCGGAAGTAGGGCGCGGTGGTGCGCAAAGGCTTCCTTCCCCTGGGAACACGGAACCGGAGAAAAGTTCCGGCCGAGGAGGTTCCCTGCTTACTTCCGGGATTGCGCTGCCTGCAGATGGATGCCGGATAACGCTGCGCTGCGGTGCGAAGGCCCGAAGGACCGGAGGTTTTTTCTTTGGGACCGAGGTACCCCAAAAAGGTAAGCCAGGAGTAAATAAAACCCCTAGCAACGGGAGGTCACAAGAGACCTCCGTCCACCTGTTCCACACAGGACAGAAAAAAAACACAGTGGAGGGAGGTCTCTTGTGCCCTCTTATAGGGCTAGTAGGAGGCACCTTTTTGGTGCTAATTAAAGGTTCCACCTGTCCTAAACAACACACAGGGGCAGAGATACCCCATATTGTGCTGCTGTCGGACGTAAGGGGAATCTGATTTATATCACAGATCAAAGAGACAGCATTATGATAATAATGATCATAATGAGTCAGTTCCAGACTATTGCTTCCTATAGCCAAGAGACTGCTTTAAATCATATCAGTAAATGTTGTTAACAGAGTAGAGGGGAATCTCAGGCATGTTGACAGCCCCCATAATCATGTATAGAAAATAGAATAGAAAAAAAATACAATGAATAAAATAAAAAAGATAACAAAAAAGGTTTTTAATAAAATAATTGCTATATATTCCCTTTAAGTGCTGGGTTTTGTTAGCAACCTTACCTTTTATATTGAGCCGATATCATTCAAAAGACTAGCTTTTATATGTAACAATTATAGTATGTATTTTCACACCTTAAATTGCTTACGGACCACTTGTCTTTCCTTTCTGTCTCTTCTGCTAAGACAGATGCCTGTTTACATGATAGGATATGACACAAAACAACAATAAATTTTATCATCTTTATATTTACAATATTCATTCAGTCACTGCTGAACAATTTCTTGTCCTTTGTCCAGTGATGGTTTTGCAGATAATATGATTTTCACAGATCACCCCATGTAAAAGACATGGAACTTCCAGGATACTCTGACCTGTGGAAAAAATCTGTAAACTTCATTTAATCATGTAAAGTACCTGTCCCCATTACAAGGAGCTGCACCAGAGAAGCATAAAATATATGGCAAAAGTTGGTGCCAATGACACATTTTTGTTAAGCAATACTGTTCTAGGAAATATTCCTAGATTTGCTTTAATGGAAAATCTGTGAATATGGTTCCATAAGATAATATATGGTTTGTTTAGGGAAAAATGCAGTAAGCCCTAAAACCATGTTTTTTACTTGGAACACAAAATGAGAATGAGAATTTTACTAACTTTTTTCACACACAGCATTTGTAAGTCCTTCACTGCAAATTGTACAGAGGAGGAAATAACCCAATAAATGTTTGTTGTAGCATATTGGGACATAGTAAAATGTGCTTAAGTTGGAAGCGTCTCAATTGAACAAAATGTTATTGCTTGTTCCTTTGTCACATAGATTACTTAAAGTGAAACTGAACATTTTGAAAAATATATTTGGAAATCTGCAATTTCCTAATGTTACGTTTGACATATCAGTAATCTGTTCCTAAAGCCGCTTGTACCTTTTCTTGAAACATCAGGGCAGTGTCAGGAATGAAATTACTGTGTTACCAAAACTAACATTTTATTGAAGAGTTTAAAGTCCATATGCACTAGTAGAATTTGACTAGCTGGCAGGTAATACTACATTGCTGGAGAGCAAGTGCCAGGTCAGATGTATAATATCATAGGTCTCAGATCAGCAGTTCAATAGGCCTACCTCAGTTACAAAGAGGTTATCTTTGTGAACAATATGCTTCAGTATACTAGTGACTTAATGGTGGAGCCCCAATTTACTGTGAATGAATACTTGGGAACAAAATTGAAGTTTATTCAGTTTTATTTTAGTTAAGGTGATAAAAGCAGGAATGAAAAGTTAACATTTATTTATTTCTAAAATAATATACTGTATTACTCTTAAACATAACAACCTCAGATGTATTGACATGTTTTTATTGGGATTTATAGCACCATTACGATGCTCCCTAATTCTTTCCTTTACCCACGGGAAGTGCAATATGTCAAACAGTCCACACAATTTATTTTTTGAACAACATATCGAGTGTTGCAATGGATGAAACTTGAACATGAACATTGTCATCAATCGGGGAAATTACAGAAGTAATATTCACTGCACATCTGCAAGAGCTACACCTGTTTCCTTCACATTGAAAAATCCTATATGACAAGTGTCATCAATAACTTCACCTGGTGTGAAGCTAGGGGATAGAAGAGACAAACAATGAATGTTAGGCCGAGACCCCTTGTCGCGGAAACACAGCATTTTTTTTATTACAGATTTCGCTATGTTTTTTTTTTTTTTTTTTTTTGAGCCAAAGCCAGGAGTGACTTGAAAAGGAATGGAAAATATATAGGAAGGTCTTAGACATTTCCCTTCTGCAAAATCTGCAACATAAAATCCTGCATTTCTACGACGTGGGGCCGTAGCCTTAATTTGTCAAATTATATATTGCACAATACTCAGACCAGTGTTCTTTCCAGGGGTTTGTAATTTTCTCCAACACACCATTTTGATCACTAATAGTCGATTTTTTTAGTTTGTTAACCGTCAAAAAAAAAAAAACATGTTTTAGGTGTGACTGAAGATGACACTAATGACTCTAAATTGCTCATTTGTATCGTGAAAAAGACTATGGTTTACTGGATAACCTGTATAGTAAGGAATACAATGCAATTTATGTTGAAGAAGAATAGAGATTTAACTATAGGACAAGGGGAAAAATGAGGTGAACTTGTTCTTCTGAATACTGGTTTATATATTTAGCTTTATCAACAATTGCTTTATAATGATCCAACTTAAAATCGCATTTCCTTTGACCCGGCTTTGATATATACAAATAGACTTCAGAGCCTTTTTCATGAGGGTTTGACCCTGGGAGTTTTAAACCAAAGCAAATTTTATTATATGTTGGTCAACTAACCTGTTGTTCTAATCGTCGACTAACAAGGAACGTTTTCCACCCCCCATGCGGCCAGGGCTGAACCAGGCCCTATGGTTGTGGAGGCCCCCTCACCCTCACATTTTGGGTGCTGTCCCACTGTTTAGCTGGCAGGCAGTGATTTCAACTCTGTGTCCTTAGGACACAAATAGAGGTTGAATACAATAGTGGAGCACGGAGCTATCAGCTCCATGCTGCATTATTCAGCCTTCAGCTGATATTGTCTGGTAGGGAAGCACAATGAGCACTACAGGTCCGTGAGTTTTTTTTGTTTTTTTTTGTAACATTGGTGGTTGAGGGGGAAGGGGAAATTAAATTATGTGTGGGTCCCACTTTCAAAAACTTTGCACAGGGCACCCTAATGTATTAAAATGGCCCTGCATTTGGCCAATAGTCACAAATATTGGGTCATTGATTGAAAGACTTGATTGAACGATGCCATGAGTAAGGGACATCGTTCCGAAACGCGTAGGCTGTTACTAACCACCGAACCTATGGAGTGATTTTTTTTATTGGAAAAATAAAAGTTATTTTTTAATATTAATATGCCTTGGATTTGGTGCTGAATACAATTTTTTACCTATGCAGTTTATTAACATTGGGTCCAGACGTCCAGGACCTTCTGTCTTCATGCACCATTTCTATTATTAACATGGACTGCTGAATATATCTACAGGTGGTGAGCTGTATATTTAGTTTGACTACAGACTACATTACTCCAACTTGAATGCAGGAGTTGGAAGGATCTATTGCTTACCAATAGGCCTAAAAGAGAGGACTCTAGTTACACCTATCAACCAGCTTTAGTCACTACTTATAGCAAGCAGTCCAGGCAGGATCAGAATATTGTCAAGAAATATCTTCCAGTACTCTTTGAGAATGACAATTTACATCATATCATACAATTTGAATGTACTTTCTTAACTAGGCAAGCCTCTACACTTGGATCTCTTCCATCCCATAGCCTTGTAAGGGTTAAAGCATAATTTGTATTATATTCTATGTCACAGTATACAGAAAGCACAAGAGGGTGGAATGTTCTGCAAACAAGACTGCATAGTTGATAAGGACAGACTTGGAGTCTGGGGGAGATATCAACAGTTCTGCTGATCTCAGCAGAACTGGTATTCTCGGGAAGATAAGGAGGACATTCAGATAAGGTGAAAAGGAAAACATCTGGGGTGATGGGTAACTGAACAAATTTGTCTGATAACGGAACTGGAAAGACCATATATGTATATTGATCACATGACTGTTATGTAACTGAGCTTGCTTTTAAAACTGTATTGAACTACGCAATAAAGTAGAAACTGTTCATACACGATACCTGTGTACGTCTTGTTTCCCGAGCGCTCGAAACTGGTTATCTATTTAATTAGGCTTACGGTGACATCTATCCCGGGGGAGATTAACCCCCGACAACCTCATGCAAAGCAATGTTATTGATGACACTTGGTTGTGTCAAAAGTTTATTAATATGGCTGAAACAGTTTTATACCTTGCAAATATGCAGTGAATATTACTTCAGTAATTTCCCCCATAGAAGACAAGGTTCATGTGAGATTTCATCAATTAAAACATTCGATCCTTCCCATGCAGCAACCACCCATGCCATGTTCTTGAATATTCACGCCACAAAGCGGCACTAAGTGCAGCAAAGGTGCAGCCTTATCATAAATTAAAAGTGCCCTCTGCTAGTGTAGGATACATCAAGACTTTCTTAAAATACAACAGTCTTTGATGAATTTTCCCCCAAGGTGCTTACATACTATCATCTTTGAGTTTACACAATTATGGTAAATTACCACATTTTATTATCATGGTTAACAATTTGTCATGTTTCAGGTTCAATCTTCCCATTTCAAGAATGGCTGTAAACAACAAGAACTTCTCCTCCAGTGGAAATTTCATGAAACCATACTGATTCTCATGTAGCCCTGAAGTCTCAAACTCAGGTAAATAAATTCTCTAAAACAAGTAAGTGCTGAGAATCCAGCCTCATTGATGTGCTTTACTGTACTTATAATGATTCCTGCTTAGGGTTAAGTGCATTAGATGTTTATACTTTTAGAACATTTATTACCAGCTCAAGGCTGTGATGTCTTGAAGGGAACTGTTAACTTTTGTTGAAAATAGCAGTTTAAAGGTGAAATACTTACAATTCAGTATATATGTTTTATAGGAAATGGTCATGGTGATGTCCGTGAATGCAAAGTGTGCACTTGTCCATGGTTCAAGGTTCTCAGAGAATTTCAGCATGTCCTATCAGATTAAGAGAGGCTTCAAACACAATGTTTTTAGGAAAAACAACTATTTTTTGACAGTTTTTTATACAATTTTTTGAGAGGAATCCAGAAGTAGATTTAAATGGAATACGAAATATAAAAGAAGGACACACTGGTCACTAACAGTCACATTAAAATGGCAAAAATCCTCCTAAAAATGTCACTTTTTTATTACAGATTTTAAATTCATAGGTCGAATAAATATAACTGGCAAATAGCTTTGTACCTATTGTGCATTCTAACCCTTTAGCAAGCTGACACATTTTAGCCTTAACCCTGCTGTTCTGTTCGGTTCTACTATACACATATAATGTTTCGGTCATTTTTGACTGGGCCTATTAAAGTCTGGATTTTTAACTAATTTAAGTGTTTTATTTGAATTTCTTTTGCATTATTATACTGTATGTGAACATGGTTGTGCATAAACAAATAAAAAATGAAATCAAAAACTTAATTTTTATTTTTTTTGTGTCAAAAAATGTTACATGGCCTTATTGCATTATTCATGCATATTGCACATTTGCACAAAAAAAACATCTTTATAAAACCGTAAACTATAACTAATAACATCAAACTTATGTAAATATATTTTTTTCAAAAAAAATTAAAAATAAAAAAAAAGTCTAGTTTTTTCTATATAAAATGTGAAATAAGGTTCAAGGTGCTAAATTTACTGTTTGCATTTGTCACAAGTATAATTTACATGTCTTTTGCATAAGTACTTTGCACATTTGCAACATATCACATTTGATTTGTGATTACTTGATGTTGGACAGAAGGCGCATCGTTTCCGTTTTAGGCTGGTTGCACTGCTGGCGGAGGCCGTGGGTATTGTTGCAGTGCTAGCGGAAGCCCTTGGTTCACTTTCTTCAGCATGCTGTTGGATCCTGTGGACAATGGCTGCAGCTCCATCATCTCTGGGTGTTACTTTTCTTTGTTCAATATATGGGCTAACCAGTGATTTTCCCAACTCCTCTAAAAAAATTCTTCTTTTATATAATTTATTTTTGTTCCAATTTGGGTCTATTTCACGCCATAACACAAATGCATTGTACGCCGACACATCAAGAATGTTGTAAAAAACAACCATTGGCCACCAATTAATTTTGCGTTTACAGGTGTAAGTGCCTATGAGTATGTATGTATGTGTAACTCTGCATGGACCAAAAGGACCTAGATAAATTGATAAATAGTAGTAGATGAACTATATAGACCAAAATGAGATTATAACGCCTTTTTTTTTTTTTTAAAAATGGCTGGAGATTAGTATAAAAGGCTATCGGTCATTTTTGACCGAACAGTACAAGTGTAAAAAAAGACGTGGAGCAAAAAGTAAACAAAAAATAAATAAATAAAAACTGCTATTAGTAAGAACCCCTCAAATGAGGAAAAGTCAGTGAACCACAAGTTTCAGAAGCGCATAATAAATATTTTAAAAAATATCAAATTTCAAATTCGGTCATTTTTGACCGAACAGAACAGCAGGGTTAAACCAGTAACATATTATTCCTCTTTACATTCCAGCTTTCATAACTTTTTAAATTTCAAAGCTTAGTGCTTTACAGGACCTTGCATTTTGTGGGTACATATGACTTTGTTAGGTGAGATGAACAGAAAGCATCATTTCTGGCAATGGTTAATGGAGTTTGTGATATACAATAAATAATTTAATTTTAGTGATTGTTATGTATGTGGTGATACCAGTTGTGTGTTTTTTGTTTTATTCATTAACAAGGGAAAATTTGTCTACTTTTCTTTTTTTTTCTGCAAAATCACTTAGGTGCTGTGGTCAGCATTGACCACAGCCTTTAAGGGGTAAAATGGCAAGTATTCTCTCAGATTGATGATGGGGGTAGGTGATATCATGAATAAAAGTCCATGGCACCCCATCCCCTGGGTTCATCTGAAGTAACAGGGACAGGAATGTAAGAAATCATTCTCTTCCTGTAGCTGCATGTGTTTCCCCACACACTGGTTGACGTGAAAAACTGCGAGTATATGCAGCTCCACTTCAATCAGTGAAATCTGGGGATCTACTGGGAATACAGGTATGATCTTGATCTTATTTTAGAGCGAAGATGTATGACTCTAGCTCCTGAAGCTCCGAAGTTAGGGCCATTAAAGTGACTACTGATTTTGCAGCTTCACTGAATGTCTCCTGTTCGGGGTAAATTAATGTACTTTGCTCAAACCCTGAGCAAGATATGTTCAAAACTGTCAGGGGATTAAGCTGGGGACACATGTGGGAGAGATGGTAGAAGGTTAGCTGCTGTGAAAACTCTGGTGGCTAACCTGCTAATGGACAGGAGTAGATTTCTACAAATATTTATTTTTCAGGCAGGAAATAGTTTTTTTAATGGAATAAATTGAACTGTTGATTCCCATTGAATCTGTTTGCATAAGTTTTTGTAAAAAATAAATAAGGATGCTTTTTTTGCTGAATGAGAACAGCAGACATATGCACTATGCTATCTTTTTGTTAGAGCTGTCAAAGAGACAGATTCCCTGCCCGAAACAAAATAATGTGTTAAAGTAGTCATACTGTAATACCCACAGTGCAAAATACTGCGCAATGGGTTTTAAACCTACAGCATCTGCAGCTGGGGGTTTAACCCACAGAATGCAAGGGCTGAAAGCTGCTGGAGACCTTAAGACATTTCTGCAGGTGAACCACAGCAAATTCTGCTCTTGCACACATACATTCACACTGGGGATAATTTCATATGACAACAGTTAACTTAGCAGGGTACATTTAGACGGTGGGATTATTTTTATCAATCAAATCTTATTAGGTAAAATACTTCAACAAACTTCATTCATTTTCAATTGTCCTCTGATTAATAAATTATGGGGAATGCCATGCATGATATTACAACTGTTAAGGTGCCCATATACAGTACAGACCAAAAGTTTGGACACACCTTCTCATTCCAAGAGTTTTCTGTATTTTCATGACTATAAAAATTGTAGATTCATACTGAAGGCATCAAAACTATGAATTAACACATGTGGAATTATATACTTAACAAAAAAGTGTGAAACAACTGAAAATCTGTCTTATATTCTAGGTTCTTCAAAGTAGCCACCTTTTGCTTTGATTACTGCTTTGCACACTCTTGGCATTCTCTTGATGAGCTTCAAGAGGTAGTCACCTGAAATGGTCTTCCAACAGTCTTGAAGGAGTTCCCAGAGATGCTTAGCACTTGTTGGCCCTTTTGCCTTCACTCTGCGGTCCAGCTCACCTCAAACCATCTCGATTGGATTCAGGTCTGGTGACTGTGGAGGCCAGGTCATCTGGCGTAGCACCCCATCACTCTCCTTCTTGGTCAAATAGCCCTTACACAGTCTGGAGGTGTGTTTGGGGTCATTGTCCTGTTGAAAAATAAATGATGGTCCAACTAAATGCAAACCAGATGGAATAGCATGCCGCTGCAAGATGCTGTGGTAACCATGCTGGTTCAGTATTCCTTCAATTTTGAATAAATCCCCAACAGTGTCACCAGCAAAGCACCCCCACACCATCACACCTCCTCCTCCATGCTTCATGTGGGAACCAGGCATGTAGAGTTCATTCGTTCACCTTTTCTGCGTCGCACAAAGACACAGTGGTTGGAACCAAAGATCTCAAATTTGGACTCATCAGACAAAAGCGCAGATTTCCACAGGTCTATTGTCCATTCCTTGTGTCCTTTAGCCCAAACAAGTCTCTTCTGCGTGTTGCCTGTCCTTAGCAGTGGTTTCCTAGCAGCTATTTTACCATGAAGGCCTGCTGCACACAGTCTCCTCTTAACAGTTGTTGTAGAGATGTGTCTGCTGCTAGAACTCTGTGTGGCATTGACCTGGTCTCTAATCTGAGCTGCTGTTAACCTGCGATTTCTGAGGATGGTGACTCGGATGAATTTATCCTCCGCAGCAGAGGTGACTCTTGGTCTTCCTTTCCTGGGGCGGTCCTCATGTGAGCCAGTTTCTTTGTAGCGCTTGATGGTTTTGGCCACTGCACTTGGGGACACTTTCAAAGTTTTCCCAATTTTTCGGACTGACTGACCTTCATTTCTTAAAGTAATGATGGCCACTCGTTTTTCTTTACTTAGCTGCTTTTTTCTTGCCATAATACAAATTCTAACACTCCATTCAGTAGGACTATCAGCTGTGTATCCACCTGACTTCTGAACAACACAACTGATGGTCCCAACCCCATTTATAAGGCAAGAAATCCCACTTATTAAACCTGACAGAGCACACCTGTGAAGTGAAAACCATTTCAGATGACTACCTCTTGAAGCTCATCAAGAGAATGCCAAGAATGTGCAAAGCAGTAATCCAAGCAAAAGGTGGCTACTTTGAAGAACCTAGAATATAAGACATATTTCAAATTGTTTCACACTTTTTTGTTAAGTATATAATTCCACATGTATTAATTCATAGTTTTGATGCCTTCAGTGTGAATCTACAATTTTTATAGTCATGAAAATACAGAAAACTCTTGGAATGAGAAGGTGTGTCCAAACTTTTGGTCTGTACGGTATTTGTTTTATATTCTTTTTTTTTGGCCTAAACTGACAGTAGAACATTTCTACCATTACAGTTTCCATGGTGGGCTCACAAAAATGACCCCTCCATAGGATGTAATGGGGGGAGGTCTTTCAGCTAAGACTCCAATCTATGAGTCAGAATGAACAGTCCATATGAGTGGCTCAGTCCATCTATGCATCACTTGGACAGTCATTTATCAGACTACTACATTTCCCATGCAGTGGCTGCAGAAGAAATGGTTTGCCAAACAAGGCTTGTATAGACATATCAAGAGAGTGTGACTGATTTGTTGTGACTGCAAGTGATAGAGTTGAGCAAGGCTAAGCTGCAATTCAAAACACAGTCCATGGACAAAATTTGCACTGTTTATGAAATAACAAGATATTTTATCTATTTTTTTTTTCTTTAATCTTATAACCCCCAAAACTATTTCTTCCTTTGAATGCTTATGCTTTTATGCTTTCTCATTTTTGGAGTTGGAGATCTATTTGCATGTTAACATAGAATTTGCAATTGTATCCTTGAAGGGGTTGCCCCATTAAAGACACACATACCTTCCCACACCACTGAGGGTCAAAACGTTGGGTCACTGTGTGATCAGGAGAATGGGGAGCTGAAAGTCCCTACGTCTCTTCCATGTGAATTAACACCACTGCACTTGCATGACCAGCACTCCATTCACTGCTATGGGGCTGCCAGAGATGGCACTCCTAGCAGTCCCATTGCAGTGAATGGAGTGCAATTCATGTAAGTATACTGGTTCTTCATTCACATAGAGGAGATGTGGGGGACTTTTAGTCTCCCAATTTCCTTATCACTTAGGGACCCAGCAGATGGATCCTCAGCAATGTGACACTTATACCAAATCCTGTGGATAGGGGATAAGTGTCTTTAATGGAACAACCCATATAAAGGATTATTCCAGGAAACACTAAAATACCTTGTGCAATGCCTGAAGTAACTCTTGTGTCCTTTGAATCTTATGCACCATTCAGTTGCTCTAACACAGAGTATTCATTTTTCCTGAAGTGTTTATTTAAACCACATTCTGTAAACTAAATTTTCTACAGAAACATTTTGATTTCAATATAAATATATATTTTTCATCCACAGATAAAAATTGAGACCAAGATATTGAAATAATATGTGCAGAAATAAGATCTCCCATATCTTCAATGAGATTTCCATGCTTTTTTTTAATTGTTTAGTCGGCTTCTTTGTACTGTTAGACAATAAATAAATAAATAATTATTCAGACACTATTGATGTATTTAGAAATGATTGTACTTGGTGAAATTATTTTTGTTGTGAAGTATGCTCTCAGTGAATGGTTTGGGAAGAGAAAATACATAAACACAATATTAAAGATAATCTTGTGCTGAAAGATGTAATAATTACACTATATTTTCTGTTTCATGTTGATGACAATACTGCATAAAATATCATGCATTTGTTTGACGTACAACATACATTTAAGTGGCAGCTGTAATCTGGGATTTCTGCTGAAAATAATAACTAATTATGAATGCATTTCTTAGCAGTGAGTGCTGTACAATGTTTATTTCTAAGCTTCTCTTTTGTGCATTTCATGCAAGATTAATCACAGAAGTGAGATTCATCCACCTTTGTAACAAGAGGCTTTAAAGCCAAAGGTTCTAGAAAGAAGCTTGTGGGAAACAAGAAGAAAAAAAGACAAATATAAGCCTCTAACTATACAACTCAATTGACTCAAAAACCTCTTGGTTGAAAAGTATACATATCATTCCCAATATGGGAAAGTACTTTAGAAGGAAAATTATATATGTCCCCTTTAGATCATATGGCACATAACAAATGCTAATATATAAATGCTATACAAATGCTACATAGAATATATATAAGCAACTTTACATGCTCCATAATCACATAGTTGAGAGAGAAGAGAACCAAAATGCATAGAAAAAAGTTAATCTATTATAGTACTCTTTTAATAGCAATAAGCATGTCACACTGTAGTCATCCATCTTGTAGAACATCAATGGTTTACTTCTCTTCCTGATGAACTGCATCAACAGAAATCAGAACAGAAATCTGGGACCTGTGTCAACAGGGGGGCAGATTTATAAAGACTGTCATAGCATGAGTTATAATGAATCTATCAGGCTGAGGCATCCCTGCCAGAGCAAACCCCAAACCACGCCTCACCCCATCTACAGTGCCTTGCGAAAGTATTCGGCCACATTTCAGGCTTCAAACATAAGGATATAAAATTTTAATTTTTTTGGTGAAGAATCAACAACAAGTGGGACACAATTGTGAAGTGGAACAAAATTTATTGGATATTTTAAACTTTTGTAAAAAATGAAAAACTGAAAAGTTGGGCGTGCCAAATTATTCGGCCCCCTTAAGTTAATACTTTGTAGCGCCACCTTTTGCTGCGATTACAGCTGCAAGTCGCTTGGGGTATGTCTCTATCAGTTTTGCACATCGAGAGACTGAAATTCTTGCCCATTCTTCCTTGGAAAACAGCTCGAGCTCAGTGAAGTTGGATGAAGAGCATTTGTGAACAGCAGTTTTCAGCTCTTTCCACAGATTCTCGATTGGATTCAGGTCTGGACTTTGACTTGGCCATTCTAACACCTGGATATGTTTATTTGTGAACCATTCCATTGTAGATTTTGCTATGTTTGGGATCATTGTCTTGTTGGAAGATAAATCTCCGTCCCAGTCTCAGGTCTTTTACAGACTCCAACAGGTTTTCTTATAGAATGGTCCTGTATTTGGCTCCATCCATCTTCCCATCAATTTTAACCATCTTCCGTGTCCCTGCTGAAGAAAAGCAGGCCCAAACCATGATGCTGCCACCACCATGTTTGACAGTGGGGATGGTGTGTTCAGGGTGATGAGCTGTGTTGCTTTTATGCCAAACATATCGTTTTGCTTTGTGGCCAAAAAGTTTGATTTTGGTTTCATCTGACCAGAGCACCTTCTTCCACATGTTCGGTGTGTTTCCCAGGTGGCTTGTGGCAAACTTTAAATGAGACTTTTTATGGATATCTTTGAGAAATGGCTTTCTTCTTGCCACTCTTCCACAAAGGCCAGATTTGTGCAGTGTACGACTGATTGTTATCCTATGGACAGACTCTCCCACCTCAGCTGTAGATCTCTGCAGTTCATCCAGAATGATCATGGGCCTCTTGCCTGAATCTCTGATCCATCTTCTCCTTGTTTGAGATGAAAGTTTAGAGGGACGGCCGGGTCTTGGTAGATTTACAGTGGTCTGATACTCCTTCCATTTCAATATGATCACTTGCACAGTGCTCCTTGGGATGTTTAAAGTTTGGGAAATCTTTTTGTATCCAAATCCGGCTTTAAACTTCTCCACAACAGTATCACGGACCTGCTTGGTGTGTTCCTTGGTCTTCATGATGCTCTCTGCGCTTTAAACAGAACCCTGAGACTATCACAGAGCAGGTGCATTTATACGGAGACTTGATTACACACAGGTGGATTATATTTATCATCATCAGTCATTTAGGACAACATTGGATCATTCAGAGATCCTCACTGAACTTCTGGAGTGAGTTTGCTGCACTGAAAGTAAAGGGGCCGAATAATATTGCACGCCCCACTTTTCAGTTTTTTATTTTTTACAAAATATTAAAATAACCAATAAATTTTGTTCCAATTCACAACTGTGTCCCACTTG
Organism: Leptodactylus fallax; assembly: GCA_947044405.1. Taxonomy (NCBI): domain Eukaryota; kingdom Metazoa; phylum Chordata; class Amphibia; order Anura; family Leptodactylidae; genus Leptodactylus; species Leptodactylus fallax. Next base: position 4,730,648 of record CAMRHE010000097.1, read on the forward strand.
TTGTTGATTTTTCACCAAAAAATTAAAATTTTATATCCTTATGTTTGAAGCCTGAAATGTGGCAAAAGGTTGAAAAGTTCAAGGGGGCCGAATACTTTCACAAGGCACTGCATATACACACAATGTAGTAAGCGAGACATGGATCAGGGCTTGTGCATGTTTGGTGCAAAAAAGGGCCTTGTGACTAATGCGTGCCATAATACTTTCCCTCTATACCAGAAAACTGGTGTAGAGGGATTGATGAATTCTTCCATTGTACCACAACCCTTCCATTGATCTATCAACTAAACACTGCAGTCTTTTCCTTTTCCCGCTGGTGTGTTCTAATGTCTTCCATAAACTGATGATACTGACATAAAGATTAAATAATTCCAAGCTCCATTGCTTCAACACACAGTATCTACAGTACAATATCTAGAAAGAGGCTGTGTAAGACAATTTAACATGTCAGTAAGTCCCATAACAAAGTGAACTTTGTTGGTCCCACTGCCTTTTAGGATTTCTATGGATCACGTGTCTAAAATGTGGCTTTTTTACAAATGACCAACATTTTACAAATGACCAATGTTTTTATCAACAAACAAGGATTTGTATATACATTATTCATGCTAAGGGTGTATCATTAACCTTTGCCAGAGCTTAGCTTTGGCCTTGAAATCCAGATTCTTGAAGTGTACCACTTTAACAACTTCTAGCATGTCATAGTGACATAGTGAGCAGTAGGATCTGGATACTGAACAGTGGGGTTTGGGTGCTAAGACTCCTGCTGATCAAGAAAACAAAGGGACAAAAGCTTTTTGCTGAGTGCTGTTCCCCTTTGTTTGTAGTTGTCTCTCCTCTGAAGCAGAGGGAACAGTGTACGGGCTCCTAAAACTTCTATGAGTCTGAGTATATGATGATTGAAACAAATTCTCAGCAATGATGTAGAAAAAATACATCACATCTCATATAAAATCAGTCCAATGATCCCAATATATAAACTCATGAACAACACACATCACTTCATCAAGTTGCCAGGCATAAATACTCATATGTGGGAAAAATATACATACAGAAGGAAAATAAACGGTTTGATCTTATCAATCTGTCGATTTTCAAAAAGGGCTACGAATTTCAAGTCCAAAGGTCCACTCAGGTATAAACAAACCCTCAGGCCAGGGCCCCACTTGCATAAACGAGGCGGCAAAAACTGCAACCTTTTATAGTCCCTAGCGAATCCAATCCACAAACTGCAGAAAAATAAGCACAGTGAAATTGTTGCGATTTCCAGTTTTGGAATGACAGTTTTGGAAATCGCAGCATGTCAATAATACCTATGGAAACACCGATGGTTTCCCTTTAGGTATAATTGAAGCAGAAAATCTGCAGAGGAAACATCTGCGGACTTTCTCTGAAAAGCACTACAGGAAAAACCACGATGCGTTTCCGCCACGGTTTTTCCCACATCGCTTTTTTGCTGTGGCCCACGACGTGGGGCCTTAGCATTAAGCAGTTATCCTAGTCCCCTAAAGACTCACGTCCTAACAATGGCAGTACCACAGAACTGTCCCTTATAGTGACTGTCCCTTAATTGTCCCTATGTGATACTATGGTATATGAATAGTCTGTGTATGAAGTGTACACTAGCTTTATAGCTACAGTAGGACTGCATTGATTTGTGTTTAAAAACTAATATTTATGGTTTGTGTAACATTTGTACCAAAGCTGTTAATAGTCTCCTCTTTTACATTTAGAAATCTTCATATTTTTAAATATTTACCAACACACATATCATCAGCTTTTTCTACTAAGTTCACCTCCAAAATATTGTTTTCATATGACGTTTGTTGGATGCAGGCAAGTCAGGTACAAGGACACAGTGTGTATCTTGGCAACAGAAATGTGTGCATATGCCGAATATATCAAGCAAAAATAAAATGAACCAAATCTTCTTGGCATACATTTATTAGCAGTATCTACTCCTAATCCTGTATGTTGTCATTTTATGGGTGCATGGTTCTTACTTGAAACCTTATTTAGCTGCTGGTTGGAAATTAGGTATACTGCTGATGTGAATGTGGTGCTCAGCTTGTGCTAAAAGTTTTCATCTATTCTCCTAGGCAACCTGCTTTACTAACTCCATTCTCATCTTGGGCAGAAAGAAAAAGTGAACAAGTATTTATATAGATAATACCAAAATACAAGAAAGTATATTTTTAAGTAGTTGAGGTATATGAGATAAAGTTTTCTGTCAGTAAATTTTTTGGAAAATTTTTAATAAGAAATCATTTAATTAACTTGGCTTGCGCCTACAGCTTTATTTTATTTTACTATTAATATAAAAAAAAAGTGCTCATTATTTTCAAAATGCGTCTTTACTGGGTTTAGAGCCATACTGTCAGGAATCTAGATATCCGTAATTCCACTAGCAATCGTCATTCTCTTCTGTGCAGTACTGCTGGGGGAGATTCTTTGCAGCAACTGAATTTACCATCAGGGCTAATTTAACACTTTGGCAGGCCCAATGCAAAGGTTTCATAGATGGATCCCCATCACGACCATTTAGACAAACCTGACCCACACAAATTATAATGCCTCCACACTGTATAATGCCTCCTTAGTGGCCACATACAATATAGTGCCCCTCAATGAGCCATCACACAGTCAAATGCCCCTGCAGTGACCCCATATAGTATGTTGTCTCCACATTGGCCTCTCAGACATTAACCAGTAGCCCCCCTTGACTCTTCAGACATTAAACTGTCTCCTCCCCAGTTTCACCTCTGAAATTATAATACATTAAACAAAATAAGATGCTCACCTAGTCCCATCCCACGGTGCTCCAAGCAGGCTCTGACTCTAGTGATGTCTCTGGATTGGCACTTATCTCACCTCATTGCCTCAGACACAACTAGTTGAAGCCTGAATGGTGAAGCATGGAGCTGATCATTATATTTCAGACCCACTGCAGGACTGTCTTCCCTAACCCGAGTGGCCCCCACTACCATAGGGCCTGGTGTAAGTACACCATTTACCCTATGGTTAAAGTGGCCCTGTTTGCCACAAGGCTAACATTGTAAGGTTGCTATGCCTACTAGTCAAAATTTATAGAAAGAAAGTAGGTTAGCACTCTGTCCTTCAGGTGCCAGTCAGGGTCTGTCACGGCCAATGCCAAATATGTAGAAATTGACGGCACTCATTAGAGTTAGTATGCAAAAGTTATTTCTTTATTGAGATAGAATAAACAATCGAAACTTGTAGGCAGTGTAGAAAAACGTTTGTATCACAAATAATATCCCAGACGTTATGTATATATAATATAAAAATATATATATTAATATATAATAATCTTCTGAGACTCACTGGCTTCTAGCTTTCATAATACAATATAAGAGAACATTGAAGATGGCAGACCTTGGTACAGTCTATTTAGCACTGCAACAGTATAAATCAGCGTTCTATGAAAACAGGCTCTGGGAAATCCAGAAAGAAAGTTCTAATAAAGCCTAACTAAGCTTGATGTATATACACCAGTAATATATTAATTCTGTTTTGTTTTCCATAGACTAACAACCTGCTGAAGTATTCCAAATCTAATAAACAGAATAAAGCACACAATCTACTTCATTTATTTTCTGTGCCTCGGATAAAGATGACAAACTAGGAATTAGTGAATATATTCAATTGCATTAGAAGAAAAGGGTTGATTAAGTAACCGTATACAATACAAAGTTATAATTTTTCATGTTAAAATATAGAACGAAATCAACAAGTAAAACTGCTGATTATCTTTCATATCTCTGCATGACCAATAAACATTAGAACGATTACCCAGAGGAGAGGCACAGCAAATCAAAGTCTTTTGTCCCAGTCATTTCTTGGTTGGGATTTTGACTGTGGAATGAATTATAGGCCAATTTCCATGTTAATTGTGAAAATGCCATGCATATTACTGAATGCTTTGCCTTGCTCACTAACGTATTTTAATAAATTATGTCTGAACTCATTTACATGTATATGTATACTATGTAATAAGCAGTTATATGTTCATTTTAACTTATTTTTAAATAGTTATAGAAGGTTTGTATACAAGTGCATCTCAATAAATTAGAATATTTTTGAAACGTTCATTAATTTCAGTAATACAATTCATAGTCAGCAGTCTTCCATGATTGTGTGTCCTACTGAACCAGACTGAGGGACCATTTAAAGGCTTAGGAAACCTTGGCAGATGACACACTGAATTTACAATACTGAACTTTTTCACAATATTCTAATTTTCTTAGATTTGGGTTTTCATTACCTGTAATCCATAATCAACATTTACAGAAATAAAACACTTGAAATAGAACACTCTGTGTGTAAAGAATATAGAAAATATAGGAGGATATTCTAATTTATTGAGATATACCTGTATTATTAGTAAGAAGCATCATTATAACCAGAGGCCTGACTTGAAGCCCCTGGGTCCCAGTGCAAAATCTTTTAAAGGGCCCCCACTTACCACGTGATATCTATAATTTATTTCTGGTGGCTTTTTAAGTTGTAGAGAAGCCTTTGGGTCCCTTCAGGCTCCAGGACCTGGTTGTGGTTGCTACATCTGCATCCTCTATAGTTACGCCCCTGATTATCACATTCATATAGGCCAACATTTGTGACTTGCTTGTTAACTGTAAAGTCACTAACACAACACCCATTCATTCAGTGTCAAGAATGTTCATATATCACACTTCAGCATCCACATCCCTTTCTATTAAAGCCCTGAAACTCTGGTTTAGTATAAATCACCCTGAAAGTGTGTAATGGAATCTGCCCATATGTCTGATGTCTATAGTATAGGCAAAAGCTCTTAAAAGGCTTGTCTGTTTTATAAAATAGATAGAAATCCTCTGCTCAAGACCAACGTGTTTTGGTCAGTACAGAAAGTACAGTAGCTACAAAGAGAACTGATCATTACAGAGGACCCAGGATGCTAATATGTTACACAGACAGATCAGTTATTTAAATAGGATAGTATATGTGTAATGTTTTACTTTCCCTGCAGGAAATTAAATACTTGCTACTGGATTCCTTCACAGATTACAGCTGATCTCTGGCAGATTTCCTATAATTATTTTGTGATCAGGTACTCTTATAAGAAAAAGGGATTTTCAAAATGTGCAACTGCATTACATAAACTGAAATTTAGGAAGATAAGATGCCTCCTCCAAACTTCCAGGAAACTTCTCTAGTATGAGAACTATAGCTCATTCCCTGCAGAGTATGGGAGTGGTAATGAATATCCATTCATTTGTTGAATGCAAATTGCTTTCACTAGATGATAAAGATAGAAGAGCAGTTAGTGTCTGGAGTCAGCAATGATGTAGGTTAAATACACATATTTGTTAATGTCACAGATGTGTCCTTCTTTATCCATCCTCTTGGCTGGATATGTCCAGATACACTGATGAGCAAAAGGGTAACAATGTTTAGAACTTTTGATTTTCATGCTCCATATCTATGGTATATACACTACAGCTGTGAACGTGAGACTACCATCATTTTATAGACAATCATCTTGACTATCTCATACATACATTTGAATTGAAGCTATTTAAAATATGATTAGTTATGTAGATTCTTGTCATGTAACCCCTTGTCATGTCGTGTAACCCCATGTAACCAACACGCCCCTGCAGGAGCCTTGGTTGCCTTGACATCCGCATGCTCTCAGACTCTCTCAGGTGCCGCCGCTGACTTCTACAATGCCACCATTACTTCAGCCCTTGACTCTGTGGCTCCCTTTACTGGCACCAGAGCCCGACTGATCAGTGGACATCCCTGGCACACTGACCTAACTAAAAAACTAAGACATGCCTCACGGGTCGCAGAATGCCTCTGGAAGAAAAGCCACACCCATGAGGACTTCCTTAGGTACAAAGAGGCAGTTCTCACATTTAAGAATGCAGTCACCTATGCAAAGCAGGTCTACTTCTCCACACTAATATCTGCCCTATCCTTAAACCCCAAACAGCTATTCACTGCCTTCAACTCCCTTCTCCGTCCTCCTGTGCCCACTCCGACATCACTTATCAAAGCTGATGACTTTGCCTCTTATTTCAAAAGCAAAATTGACACCATTAGAGACAGTCTCACCCTACACCCCCGACAACCACCCCACCCAACTGTCCTGTGCTCTTCATCTTTAACCTGTTTCTCCACCGTCACTGATGTAAAGCTCTCCACCCTAATCTCTAAATCCCACCTCACCTCCTGTGCGCTTGACCCTATCCAGTCACATCTCATCCCCAAACTCTCCGAAGTCATTACTCCTGCCCTAACCCATCTCTTCAACCTATCCCTAACCAATGGATCCTTTCCTTCTGCCTTCAAAGATGCTACCGTCACACCTATACTTAAGAAACCCTCCCTCGACCAGTCCTCTCCAGCCAACTACCTCCCCATCTCACTGCTCCCAAACACCTCTAAACTGCTGGAGCAACACGTCCACTCCGAACGATCCTTCTATCTCTCATCCAATGTGCTCATTGACAGACTACAGTCAGGCTTCAGATCCCATCACTCAACAGAAACTGCCCTAACTAAGGTCACTAATGACCTTCTAACTGCCAAAGCCAAGCATCACTACTCTGTCCTCCTCCTCCTCGACCTCTCCTCTGCCTTTTACACAGTCGACCATTCCCTCCTGTTAGAAATGCTCTTATCCCTTGGCATCTCAGACCTGGCCCTTTCCTGGATCTCCTCATACCTCACCAACCACACATTCAGCGTCTCCCACTCGCACACCACCTCCCCGCCACGCCCTCTTTCTGTAGGTGTCCCCAAAGGCTCCGTCCTAGGACCTCTCCTGTTCTCTATCTATACCCTCAGCCTTGGCCAACTCATAGAATCCCATGGTTTCCATTACCATTGCTAAGCTGACGACACTCAAATATATCTCTCTGGACCAGACATTACCTCTCTGTTGTCCAGAGTTCCAGAATGTCTAGCAGCTGTAGCCTCCTTTCTCTCCTCCCACTTTCTGAAACTCAACATGGAGAAAACGGAGTTCATAATCTTCGCCCCTCCTCGCATGGCCCCCTACCTGACCCATCTATCAAAGTTAATGAAACCACACTCATCCCAGTCCCATGGGCCCGCTGCCTTGGGATAATCTTAGACTATCCTTCAAGCCGCATATTCAAACCCTCAACACCTCCTGTCAGCAAGAACATCCATCGAATCCACTCCTTCCTCACCCCTGAAACTACAAAGATGATGGTCCATGCCCTCATAATCTCCCGCTTAGACTACTGTAACACCCTTCTCCATGGCCTCCCAGCTAACATTCTCTCCCCCCTACAGTCCACCTTAAACTGTGCTGCTCACTTAATACACCTCTCCCCCCGTTCTTCATCAGCCACTCTCCTCTGCCAGTCCCTTCACTGGCTACCCGTCGCCCAGCGAATAGAGTTCAAACTTCTAACGCTGACATACAAAGCCATTCACAACCTATCCCCTCCATATATCTCCGACCTAATCTCCCACTACCTGCCCACATATAACCTCCGATCCTCCAAAGACCTCCTACTCCACTCTGCTCTTATCTGCTCTTCACACAACCTTCTCCAAGACTTCTCCCGTGCATTCCCCATACTCTGGAACTCATTGCCAAGACACATCAGACTGTCCCCCACAGTCACAAACTTCAAGAAGGCCCTGAAGACGCACCTATTTAGGAAGTCCTACAACCTCCAATAACACTACTGTCACCACACAAGCATCTGTACAGCCTCTCCCCTCACCTTCTGTCTCTATCCCTCTTCCCTCATAGATTGTAAGCCCTTGTGGGCAGGGCCCTCTATCCCACTGTGCCAGTTGGTCACTGTTAGTATTATATTTGTTTTGTATATCTTGTGTGCCGTATGTAAACCCTCAAATGTAAAGCACCATGGAATTAATGGTGCTATATAAATAAATAATAATAATAATAATAATAATAATAATGTAACTGCATAGTTACTATTTTGCTCCTAAAAATCTAAATTTAAATTCTATTATTTTGAAAATCCACCTTTGGTTTTCAACTCTGCCTGAATCCTTCTGGGCATGCTCTCTATCAGATTCCAGCATGTCTTGAGCTATATCTGATCCCAGGTCTCTTCTACACATTCCCAATGTTGGTGCATACTGGTCGATTCACTTTGGTATGAATACAGCTTTTCTTCAAATTTACCCACAAATGTTCAATTGGGTCCGGGGACTGTGGGATCTAATCCAGCACCTCTTACTTCCTTATCATTGAACCATTTTTTTTGTTAATCTCAATGTATGTTTTGGGTTGATGTCCTGCTGAAACACTATGTCATCCTTTTCATACCCATAGTACTCAAGTGTACAAAGTTACTTGTCTTGTAGGATACTCACATATAGGTCAGCATTGAGACCACCATTAAACCTGGTCAAGTATCCAATGCCTTTGACTGTGAAACAACCCTATATCATCAGGCTTCCTCCACCAAACTTTACAGATCCTTCAATTACTCAATCCGTTAGCCCTCTTTCATCTCATTGATCCAAATCACCCATTTCCAATCTTCTACTGTACACTTTTTGTAATTTTTTGCAAACTCGAGCCAACGCTTCTTATGACAACATTGAAGTTGAGGCTTCTTCTCCTTTTTGGGCCACTATTCCAGACTTTTATAACATGTGCCACACAGTGCTTGCATAGATATCTGTGATCTCACTATTATGAAGCATACGAGCCACCTCTACTGCCATGTTTGTCGCGCCAGAACCGATAGACCTTGTGATGAGCCATCTTGTTGACTCTGATATTTTGCCTGGACGTCTACCTCTTTGCTTTTGAATGCATGGATGGATTTCATTTTGTATTCTTCCAACTGTTATGGCACTCATATGATGCAGTTTGGCCATTTTCTTGGCCGAAAGACCACTATCGATGAGGTTTCTCTTTTCTTGGGAAATCTTCTTCATGGCTGACCCTCAATTTGAACCAGTGACCTTTCGCTAGGGAATCAACCTAATAACACACTAAGCTATTAGGGAATGTGAGAACAGGTTGTAATTTTTAGTATACAAGAAGAAAAAGATTTCTCCTCTCCCAGGTGCAAAACAGTAACAATGCAGTTACATGACAAGACTCTGCATAACTAATCATATGCTAAATAGTTGCAAGTCAAATTTATGTATGAGATAGTAAAGATGATTGTCTATAAAATGATGGTAGTCTCACGTTCACAGCTGTAGTGGATGGTGAGATATGGAGCATGAAAGCCAAAAGTTCAAAACATTGTTACCCTTTTGCTCCTCAGTGTATATGTATCACAAGTTAAGCACCTTTTCTAAAAGTAATATAATCTCCTGGTAAGCTATTACAAAGCAATATGCTAACTATCCTATTTGTGTATGTGTGACCACCAGTGGGAGAGGGTAAATTGCAGCCTTTCAAGACTTCTGTTACAATGTGATATTCTGCTGATCTGGTTTTACGAGAAATTTAATTAGTTAACTAAACTATTTCTTTCCCAGAATTGGTGGTATTGAGGTTCCCATGAGCACATCTATTGGAGGCAGTGTAAGTGCCCATACTGCTACAGCTTCACAGCATGTAAAACTTCCCCTAACCCTAAATTGATCTGTCCCTGCTTCTTTATCCATTTCGCCAAGTGACTTTTGGCTTCTTCTAGGCCACCAGAAGAAGGCAAGAAGTCATTTGGCAATCCTGGCATAGAAATAGACCCATATATGGGATCGATTTGGAGACAGTCTGTTTGATTTATAAGGTGTCTGGAGCTGTTTATACACTGGCTTCTTCGGGTTTTGATTCAGTATAAGCTCTGTATGTCAATATAGATTTTGCAATAAGGATAGTGACATTAGTCCCTGTATAGGAGAACTTCAATTGCTAGAACCAGAAAAGGGGCATCGGTAAAGTTTAATTAAAACATATACAGCCATCTTTACCCTTCAAGGAGGAACACATAAGTGAAAATAAATAAATAAAATTGTACACAAAAACACTACATACCCTATAGCCAGTACCCTCAATATAATTTCTCTTTCTCTTCCTGGAAAGGTGAAGACAGACAGAAGTAAATCAAAATAGGAGATATCCAGTCTGCCAAGACCCTGTGCTACAGCAATAAATTGACCTACATCTCTACATCTACAGTATTGTAGAGATAGTTTTTATCTACCACAGTTTTACTACATGAGATTTTACAATAATTACTATAACAACAATTATATTTTAGCCTTGATTTTTTCATTTTATCTGTAACCATTGTAATTAAATGGATGTACACTTGTCAGAGACAACGTATTTTTGGAAGGGTGTGTTATCACTAGATAACACCATGTATGTTAGCTATACATTGTTTTTATTGCAGCTTTTTATAACAAAAGAGTTGCTTTACAATTTGCAAACACTGACCTTGTTTAGGTACAATTTGGACCTTGTATAGGTACAATTTGAAAGCCCAATGTATGTCCTAAAAATAGAAAAATAAATCAAATAAAGAAATATTCACCCTTACAATATCCTGTTTGTAAAAGATGAAATAATGATATGGACATTTATGCATCAAAGATCTTGGTCCCAAAAGGTTAAAAAAAAAATGCCTAAATTAGTTCTCACTAGCCTATGCATTTGCTTCACTGTAAAGTTCAGACGTAAGCAACATTTATCTACAGTCTTCATCTTGAAAACTTTTTTTTTTTTTTTAAATTTTAACTTCTTTTAGTTCCCGACTTATTTGTAAAAAGAGACTACTATGTTTCTGGTAAATCCAGCACATTGGATTTAATTCCATGTGCATGTCAATTGTGCCTATTTGTGTAGGGCATGCTGGAGTGTGAAAATGATGTCATTACACCAGTGATGTGTAGAGTGCAAACTGACCATCCTGTTAATGAGCTTGAATGTTATAATGTTAAAAAAGGGGTATGTAACAAATGCTCTTTAAGTGATAAAATATTACAACTAGTTCAAATACCACAGAATTAAAAAGAAAGTAAAGTACTATATTCTATATGGTGAGATGTATTATACTGTGATATCTGCGCAGCAGGTACAGATGTAGCAATTGTTAACATTACAGGTAGACCGCGTTAGTACAGTGGTGCACAATTCCACTCTGGGAAACTGATTTGAACTGCAAGGCAGTCTCTGTCCGCATTCACTTTAAAGGGTCTGCCCAGCAATTCACATAAATTGGCAAGCAGTGCTTTCCTGACCCTTTTTCAGCTGTCTACTTTAAAAAACATTGGTGCAGGGAGGAATTACTGAAGAATCATAGTGGAGCCAACGCTGCTATTAGGTGCTTGTGGTCCCATTGTGATATATCCCTCTACTGTGACACAATGATGTCATAATACAGCAATAATAAGTAGTTTTAATGCTATTTGCTGCTGATTCTGATCCATGATTCTGTGCTTTGGCAATTAGAATTTAGTGTCAAAACACCTGCATGGTGGTAAATTCCAATGGACCAATCACAGAAGAGACGTAGATATTCTGTGATTGGACCATTGGATAATAAGTAGTTTTCATTGGTGGCAGTGACGAATAAGCAAAAAATCATAGCAGAGCTACCAAATGGTGCAGTCATAGAAGAGACAACAGACACTATTGAGCTCAGTAGTGGCAAGGTCTCTTCTATGATTTGTCTATTTGAACTCAGCATCAAAGCCATTCAAATAACCAAAGCACCAATTCATAGTGGGTCCACTGGCAGTGTCAACTCCACTATTATTATTTATTTATTTATTTTTTTTTTACTGCTGATAATAAAAACTACTTATTATCACTGTACTATGACATCTTTGCATCACAGTAGAGGCAAAATCATAGTGAGGCGGCAGCGGCTAATAGCAGCAATTGCTCCACTATGACTCTTGAATAATTGCTCCCTACCACCAGTGTTTTTTATGGTAGACATGGAAGGGGGTGGGAGTAGGAAGGCAATGCCCAACAATTCATTTGAATGCTCACCAAGAATGCATTAAATGTAATGTTTACTAATGCTATATCTGTATTATAGAGTTTAGCATTTGTAATGTTTATTACATAGACTTAAATCAACAATATTTCTGAGCAAACAGCTCAATTCAAAGGTTCAAGAGGGTTATGAAATATGATAGCATAACCTTTAATTTTAACAAGATTCTTGTTCTGCATACCCCACACTTAAAGTCTTTAATTCCATGTGAAAATGTAATTCCAATCTTCAAAGTGTGACAAACCAAATATGACCTTTAGGTCAGCCAGAAACCCTAGAGTTCTTAATAAATATTCAAAAGATTGGTCATTCATAGAATGTACAGTGAATTGTTTAACTTTGGATAATAGGGTCACTTTGAATATACATGCCCTGCTTGCTGATAGAAATAAATCCCTAATTATAACTCTGATCCTCTTTAATACAGGGATAACAAAGCAATGTAGTATTACTGCGAGTGACTGATATGTCTTTATCCATGCAAATATACAAGGTTTCTGCTTCAGAATATCTATAAGTATTATTTATCAACAGAACACTACAGGGTGGCAAGAAAGGCTGTTCCCCGGGCATAGAGTCTGTGAGTTTGTGTTCCAAGGCATCCAGCAGGCCCTATACAAAGGGTACTCTCAAAACAGGTGCAAAGAAGTTTCCTCTGTGATAGAGTACTTGAGGAAACACCAGGTCTTGCATAGTTTGTGGGCATGCATGAATGACTACAGAGGTAGTCCCTTTTGATACTCCTTCACAAAATGGATGTACCTATAGGTGCCAGCAAGGGAAGGGCTATCCCACGTACCTCAGCAAAGTCCCCACCAAGGGATAAGATGGAAGAATCAGGAATTGGCCTCATTTGTAGCTCTGCTTGCGGTTCCCAGAGTCTGGCAAACACAGTCACATACAAAGACAGGCAACAGAGTGGGGATGTTGCAAATAACCTTTGGCAGCCTTCACTCTGTCCATTTTTTAGTCCCAAATAAAGTGAAACATTCTCCTCATGATCTCTCTGTAAATGGTGGCAAGAGAGGGCCTTCACTGTGAATTGTAAATGAGCAAAGGCAAGACTTAGTTACACAGGATAAGTGATTTAGCCTCAGTGGTGAGCTGTCTGAGGCTCAATAGTCCAGTAATCTTTTGGTTCATCTTGGCCAAGTGTTCTTCCCATCACTTAGAGGGCTTCCCCATCCTTCCCAAACTAGACTACTGGAATTTTGATGAAGTTGGCCTTGGTGGCAAATGGCAAGGGGGCAGAGGAAAACATGTGCCAATCCCTGAAGAGCATAGCTTATGACTTCCTACAGTTGACCTTGGCCTCTGAAGCCTGTAAAAAAACTCTTTGCAATTATGAATGAGTGCAGTCACTGAACACCTATCAGTGCTGGAGATGGTCACATAGACCATGTACATTGAGCATTTGACGAGGAGCTGTCCTGGTCTTCGTGTGGTCATCCACCTGATTTCTCTATTCTGTCGGACAGACACAGGAAAGAGGTGTATATTACAAATAAAAAGGAGAGACAAAAGAGAGTAACCTTGCTTGAGGACCAGAAAAGGTCAGGTAACATCAGGTTCCCATATGAATGGATAATCTTTCCCAGCCCAGTCATGTGCAGAGACTTGTCCATGACTTCATGAGAAACTCATTCAAAGGCCTTCTCTGGATTACGAGTGACCAGTGCCGCATGTGCAAAGCAGTTTACAATGTAATTTGTACCATGTTTCTCATGAGAGCAAAACTATAGGCCACCCTGCAGCAATGAATGCCACAGGCCTGATCTGTGTGCATGTTTTTGCTCATGTGCTCAAAACATTCAGCCTGTTAGCCAACACCTTAACGAAGATCTTGTCATCCATGTTAAAGAGAGATGGAATGCCAGTTTTTCAAGTCACATTTCTCCCCTTCTACTTATACAAGATCTAGGTAATCTCTTCCCTGAGCAAAGTTGGCATCTTCTCCTCCACCACCATCGTCTTGTAGAGATCCTTTAGGTCCAGGCAAATGAGGTTCCCCAGCAATGCATAAAGCTCAGAAAGATTTAGCAGCAGAGACTAGTTCTTCCACGATCCAAGGGTTAATAAGTTATGTTTAATTCTGAAGCACTGCTGTGCCCAGCTTAGCAACTCACCTCTGCAGTTCCATTTGGCTCACTATGATTGCCAAGTCTCGCACCATTTACATATTTTATTTATTATGCTTACTTGTATAGCACCATCATATTCCACAGCGCTTTACAGTCACTGTCCCACATAGGGCTCACAATCCCTATCAGTATGTCTTTGATAGTGTGGGAGGAAACACACACAAACACAGACTCCTTGCAGATGTTGTCCTTGGCAGGATTCAAACCCAGGACTCCAGCGCTGCAAGGCTAACCACTGAGCCACCGTGCTGCCCTTACATATAGGGAGAGACCCATCAATCATACTGAACATGGTGAAAATTTACTATTACTGTGTAATATTTATACAGTTTAAATTTAAACTAATTCCAAAATTGCCCAAGATTTATCACAGTAACTAATGCTGGAGAATAAAAGTGTTGCAGCTAGGCCAGCACTAGGTGCACCTCACTCACTGACGTGGCTCACACTCTGGTGAGGTGCAAGTCCTTGTCCAAGTATATGACTACTTAATCCCTGTGACAGGGATCACCAGACCCCCTTCCTATCTGCTTCTCCTCTTTTCACATGGTCTAGAATAGAGGAAGAATGATGTGCCAGTCCAGTGATGGACTGTAAGTATACTGTGTGGGGGCATTATAGTATATAATGTATTATTCATACAGTATTATGTTTATATTATGAGGGGTCACTAATTCAATCATTATACTGTGAGGGGCCACTAAGATAGCAATATACTTTGGGGGGTCACTATATGAGCATTATACTGTTAGAAACAGCTAAAAGAGCATTATATTGTGGTGGGCTACTAAGGGAAAATGATAATATGAGTAAAACCTCTCAAAATTCGTTTTGTTTCAAGTTCGGGAGGCTTGGGTCCAAGATTTGTTTCAGGTGAAACTAGTTTGGTATGAGCCATACCTTAAATTGGCTTAAACCATAGTGTAGAATACTCTCAGGGCACACAGGAACCTATCAATCCAATTTTTAGCTAAGGCAAACACAGCCGAAGTTATGTCAATGTCAAAGTCTATGGAAAAAAGGATGGTAAACAGTGCATACAAACTCTGAGTTTAACCATGCACTGAACTGCCACTTGCTTTTGTGCATTTTAATATTTAAAATATGTTGGCGCTATATAAATAAAGTTTGTTATTATTATTTAAAATGTTCCAAAAATTACCCTTTTATTAGGAGTAAAAGTTATATTACAAAAAGCAATGGTTTTGTAGAAAAATTAGCCCGTTCTATAGACTTGTTCTTTGGGACACAAATTTGTGGCTGTGAGCCTAATTGAAAAATAATGAAAAATTGGCTTTTCAAATAAAAAGCCACCAAAAATTATCCCTTTAAGGGACCAGATGTGAAATCAAAATAGTTTTTTTTGTTTTGTTTTTGTTTATTTTAATGCCAACACTGTGGCACCAAAAGTGTGGCATAGTGGAATGTCATGGACCAGGCAACAGGACAGGTCTGGCTGAGTGTTGGCAGTGGTGGTATCTGTGACAATATGTGTGGCAGTGCAGCAGGGCATAATATGATGAATTGTGCTGCAGGAAATGTTTGGTTGACTGGTGGCAGTGATGGTAGCTGTTTAGAAGTAGCAGGCAGCAGTACAGTCAATGAAACATGGTGATAAAGGGAGGCACTGAAAACACTATTCGAAAGCAGAAGCCAGAGGTTTTTGAAAATCCTCACGGATCCATGCCTGATTCATTTTGACAGAAGTAATTTTTTCCATGCTAGCTGTGGACAGTTGCATGCTTTTAGGTGTTACAATCCCACCAGCAGCACTGAACACCCTCTAGGCCTTTACACTTGAGGCCAGACAAGATAAAAGTCTCATGGCAAGCTGGGTCAGCTCCTTCCACTGCTCTAACCTATTGGCCCAGAAATCCATGGGGTCAGAGTTATCTGCTGGAATATAGGTGCATTCTAGGTACGACTGTACCTGCTTGTGCAGCTGATGCGTGTCAGTTGCTTGTTGGCGCTGAGAGGTGAAAACTTTCTGCTCCATCGTCTTCCAGATACTGTACTGGACCTGGTTGCTGATGCTGCTGTTTTCACTCCTCCTGAAACTTAGAGCTGTGGCACTTGCAAAGGAGGTGGAGCACTGGCTAAATGGGTTAACTGGGACCGGTCAGAGGCCTCCTAGATACACACGTGACTGGCAGTTGTGGTCTTCCTAAACGCTACGGTAAGCTGGGTATTCAGCCTATCCTGATAATATTCTAATTTTTCTTCCCTTTGGGAAGCAGGGAAGAATTCCCCCATTTTGTCTTTATAGCGAGGATGTTCTTGGCCAGCATGGTTGTCTTCATCATCATCATCATCAAAGCCTACCTGGCTGTGCCTGAGACATATCAAGGGCCCCGTCTGCATCCAAGGGAGAATCTTCCTCCTCCTCCTTTTCCATTCTAGGAGTCCCAGTTCCTCCACCATAATGACCCTGACCTAGATCCTCCTCCTCCTCCATCAACACAGGGCAATGACATTGACTAAGAAGTAGAAAATGTTCCTTCTCTTCCGTCGCTTGTTGCTTGAGTGTAAGAGTTTCCTGTAAGCTATACAATAGAGCAGGGGTAGGCAACCTTTTTTGTTCGGCGTGCCGATTTCGATTAAAAAGACAAAGTTGAGGTATTCGGAGTGCCGGTCAATAATTATAAGTCTGATGACCCCTGCACACAGTATTATGTCCCATAACGGCCCCTGCACATGGTATTATGTCCCATAGCGGATCCTGCACATGGTATTATGTCCCATAGCGGATCCTGCACATGGTATTATGTCCCATAGCGGAACCTGCACACAGTATTATGTTCCATAGTGTATACTGCACATGGTATTATGTCCCATAGCGGAACTTGCACATGATATTATGTCCCATAGGGGCTTCTGTACACGGTATAATGTCCCATAACAGCCCCTGCACATGGTATTTTGTCCTATAGTGGCCCCTGCACACGGTATTATGTCCCATAGTGGCCCCTGCACACAGTATTATGCTCCATAGTGGGCTCTGCACACGGTATTATGTCTCATAACGGCCCCTGCACACAGTATTATGTCCCATAGCGGCCCCTGCACACAATATTATGTCCCATAGTGGCCCCTGCACACGGTATTATGTCCCATAGTTGCGCCTGCACACAGTATTATGCTCCATATTGGCACCTGCACTGGTATTATGCTTCATAGTGGCCCCTGCACACGGTATTATGTCCCATACTGGCCCCTGCACACGGTATTATGTCCCATAGTGGCCCCTGCACACGGTATTATGTCCCATAGTGGTCCCTGCACACAGTATAATATTCTAACTTTTATCATATTTCAATTGTCGCCACTCACTAGCTATTATTATACTGTGGGGTCTCTTCAGACACCAGAGTATAATAAGCAGAGGGCCAAAAGAGGTGACAAACATAAAAAATCATGTTAACTCACCTTTTCCTGCGCTCCGCAGCCGCTCTGTTCTCTTCTCCGCTTCTTCCTGTAGTCAGCGAGTCTCAGGGACCACGTCGCATCATTATGCGTAATGACGTTGGACGTGACCCCTGAGGCCCTGTCAGCAGTCTCTTACATCAAGCAGAAGCACCCGAAGAACACAGAGCAGCTGCGGTTCCAGGGAAGGTGAGTAACGTTGTTTTTTATGTTTCTTCACCTCCCCGGGGGCTCCGCTTATTATACTCAGGGGTCTGAAGAGACCCCTGAGTATAATAACAGCAGTTTCGTTTCGGCCATGTTTGGTCCGATCGAAACTGCTGGGTGAGGACTTGGGCTGCCGTGCCAGGGAAATAAGCCTAACGTGCCACTCTTGGCACGCGTGTCGGGGGTTGCCGACCCTGCAATAGAAGGATCATTGATGTGGCTGTCACACAGACACACCGGCATGTTTAAGGTTGAGTTCCACCGAGGTGAAAAGTTGCAGATATGGCTGTTCAAAGGCAGACCATTTTGTTACTGCAAATCGAGCAGGGTGCTTTTTGTGTCATAAGAATGGCTAAAATGCATAAAGACTTTTCTGGTAATGAGGAGCACCTCTTTTAAACAACTATACAAGTTAATAAAATGGTGAACCACCAGATTAAAGGCATGTGCCGTACAGGGACAATGTGTTATTCGTCCTAACTGCAGCACAACAAGTACCCAGTGGCTCCACTGATCAAGGCTTATTACATAGTGTATATGACATCAGCACTGTAATGCATCCACCTACCTGTCAGGGATGTTACATCTGTTGTTGCTGCTTTAGAGTTGTCAGGCCAACATAAAGAAGGATTGGTGGTTGCTGCTTTAAGGTTGCCATGACAACATAGGGAAGCTTCCTGAGGAGGCCTTTTTAAACCACTCACTCATCACTCAGCTTTGCTGGCTATCAGTTTCCTAACTTCCTGCTAAGTGCCTGACTTTGATTTGACTGCTACTATACCTGACCTTTGGCTGTGTACCTGGATTCCTCATTTGTCTTGCGATTTTTTTCTGGCATTCCTGATCGGTTCCGACTATTGGCTTTGTTTCCCGGATTTGTCTTTGTCTCGTGATTTGGATCTGTGTTGCCCTCCTCAGCTGCTGACCCGTGATTGTCGACCATTATGTTTTCTCTGTCCCTGTGAGTAGTGTGTGAATTTGGTGTAGGCCTCTGCTACAGTGCATTTATTTGTAATACACTTTCTGTTCTGGTGACAATTCCGGTCTTCAGATTCAGCGAAAATCCATCTCTTCTTGCGAAGAGCTCTGGTGAAGGCGTCTGAGGCCAGTCTTGGCTCGCAGTAGTGTTTTGCCTTTAAGTAGCATTTTCTACTGCTCGCAGTTGTCAGCCCATTTCTGCTGCTGCTCTCCTGTAGACCAATACATTCTTTACCTTGCATCTGAATCATAACACTACCATTGTCTATTGGCTGAGAGGCTGTCAGCTGATGTCAGTCTGAGTCACACACATACGTGTCCAACATATTACACAGCACTTTACAAATCAGGGGGTACATGAACAAGCAGTATTTGACAATACAATATGACAACGAATTAATGTATGAAACAATAGGAGTGAGGGCCCTGCTCGCAAGAGCTTACAATTTAATTCTGCCTAAAACACAAAATAAATGGGGTACAAGGCATGTGTCAGAAGGGGTAATGTCTCTCATTAGGGAGAGACTGGTACAGAAACTTATTAGACCATGTATGCCCGGCTAAGAATTCTGGGTAAGGAATACAAACAAGACCTCATTGGTGAAAAAGAGGAATTTGCAATTAGCGTTAACTTTTGAAAGGTAGCTTTCTATAGATTAATACCTAGTTTTCAAAGAAACCTATTCTGCACTTATGAGAGGCAAATACCTTGAAACAGCTTTCTGTGGATGGGAACCTCTTCCTTCTGCAAGAGTGATACTGGCTTTTCTATTATTCCCAGATTATTCCCTAAGTTTTCTTTGAAAACCAGGTACTAATCTATAGAGCGCTATATTCCAATAGGTGGCACATGGAGCAAATTCCTCATTGCACTATCCCCGGTTCTCCCACTACCTACCTGATGAAGGGTTTTTCCTGAAATTTTGCTGCTTTATCTTTACATAACTAAATCACTATTGTGGATACTGCTTAAACACTCATGGTGTGAACTGAATTGATTTATAATAAAGACACTATTTGCAGATGAACAACTGGTGTGCCGTCACATACTCCTCTTTGTGTTGAATATTTTGGAAGTGTGGTCAGTTCCCTATGGGTACGTGCACCCATTGGTGAAGCCTTCAGTAGTGAGCTGCCAAAACACAGTTCTACTTACATGTTCTTTAACATACACTATTGTTCAAAAGTTTAGGGTCACTTAGAAATTTCCTTATTTTTGAAAGAAAAGAACATTTTTTTTCAATGAAGATAACATTAAATGAATCAGAAATACACTCTATACATTGTTAATGTGGTAAATGACTATTCTAGCTGCAAACATTTGGTTTTTAATGCAATATCTACATAGGTGTATAGAGGCCCATTTCAAGCAACCATCACTCCAGTGTTCTAATGGTACATTGTGTTTGCTAACTGTGTAAGAAGGCTAATGGATGTTTAGAAAACCGTTGAAAACCCTTATGCAAGTATGTTAGCACAGCTGAAAACAGTTTTGCTGGTTAGAGAAGCTATAAAACTGACCTTCCTTTGAGCTAGTTGAGAGTCTGGAGCATTACATTTGTTGGTTCAATTAAACTCTCAAACTGGCCAGAAAAAGAGAACTTTCATGTGAAACTCGACAGTCTATTCTTGTTCTTAGAAATGAAGGCTATTCCATGCGAGAAATTGCCAAGAAACTGAAGATTTCCTACAACGGTGTGTACTACTCCCTTCAGAGGACAGCACAAACAGGCTCTAACCAGAGTAGAAAGAGAAGTGGGAGGCCCCGCTGCACAACTGAGCAACAAGACAAGTACATTAGAGTCTCTAGTTTGAGAAATGGATGTCCCACAGGTCCTCAACCGGCAGCTTCGTTAAATAGTACCTGCAAAATGCCAGTGTCAACGTCTACAGTGAAGAGGCGACTCAGGGATGCTGGCCTTCAGGGCAGAGTGGCCAAGAAAAAGCCATATCTGAGACTGGCTAATAAAAGGAAAAGATTAATATGGGCAAAAGAACACAGACATTGGACAGAGGAAGATTGGAAAAAAAGTGTTATGGACAGACGAATCGAAGTTTTAGTTGTTTGGATCACACAGAAGAACATTTGTGAGACGCAGAACAACTGAAAAGATGCTGGAAGAGTGTCTGACGCCATCTGTCAAGCATAGTGGAGGTAATGTAATGGTCTGGGGTTGCTTGGGTGCTGGTAAAGTGGGAGATTTGTACAAGGTAAAAGGGATTTTGAATAAGGAAGGCTATCACTCCATTTTGCAACGCCATGCCATACCCTGTGGACAGTGCTTGATTGGAGCCAATTTCATCTTACAACAGGACAATGAACCAAAGCACACCTCCAAATTATGCAAGAACTATTTAGGGAAGAAGCAAGCAGCTGGTATTCTATCTGTCATGGAGTCACCAGATCTCAACCCCATTGAGCTGTTGTGGGAGCAGCTTGACTGTATGGTACGCAAAAACTGCCCATCAAGCGAATCCAACTTGTGTGAGGGCCTTCTGGAAGCATGGGGTGAAATTTCTCCAGATTACCTCAGCAAAATTAACAGCTAGAATGCCAAAGGTCTGCAATGCTGTAATTGCTGCAAATGGAGCATTCTTTGACGAAAGCAAAGTTTGAAGGAGAAAATTATTATTTCAAATAAAAATCATTATTTCTAACCTTGTCAATGTCTTCACTATATTTTCTATTCATTTTGCAACTCATTTCATAAATAAAAGTGTGAGTTTTCATGTAAAACACAAAATTGTCTGGGTGACCCCAAACTATTGAACAGTAGTGTATGTCCCTCAACGAAATTAGTTGTCGCAGAATGATGCAAAAAAAGGCTATCTGTTGTTATACAGCTTAGAGTAAGTTAATGCAAAAAAAAAATCTTAATGTCCTTCTGCACCTTGACGAACACTACAATATTTGCTGAGCTCCTGCTGTATCAGCCAATGCTAAAAGCAACACCCAAGAAGTTTACAGAAAGAGAGGCTCGTCCGCATATCCTTTGATACCTCCACACTGTGATTGCCGATGATGCTTGTCAAGGCAGCTGGAGATCTCACAAAGTCCTCTATATATCAGTCCTTAAACAATCATACGGTTATGTCCCCTAGTAGGAATAAAAAATATATATGCCAGCAAATACAAATCTCCACAAGTTAAACTGAACAAAATTTTAAAAAGAATAAACCATGAGGGAATTCCTGTTTTTTTTTCACCCCTCACCCCTATAGAAAGTATTTAGTTATTCAATAAGTTTTATACAGTATACCCCAAAATGATGTAATTATAAAATACAACTTGTGTCACATTAAACAACCCCATCATACAGTTACAACAATGGAAAAATAAAAAAGTTAAACAAACGATAAACAAACAAAACATGCCTTATTCATTTATATAGACAAAAGGAAGGCAATTTTGTAATATGCAATATATTCCCTTCAAATTTTCTGACATAGCACTTTTATATCCATGCAGTAAGTCCCCGTTTTGAAACAAAAGTGGCATGCATAGCCCACGGAATAGTCCTTAGAATGTTTTCTATGAACATTTCATGTGATCTGATGAATAGTAGCTTATTGAGGAGCAGAACATATACAGCATTACTTTAACATCTCATGATATCTGTCAGTGTCTATGGAGAAGCAGCTCCCACATTTTTAACAGTTAATTTTATTAACAAAATGATAACACTTTGAAGTAGCCATGTGATATTTTGAAAGTGTTAACCTTTTTTTTATTGCAGTGTTAATTGTATTAAAGTAACCTAGTCACAGGCAGTAATATTATGGTATTGTGCATGTACAGTAGTTTAACTTAAAGTTGATGGATGTCAGGTAACTCTGCTGCTTACTGAACACTAAGAGTCACATAAGAATGGTAAATGAAATGTGCGTGTCTGTGACAGGGAGAAGTCAGATAACAGGCACCATGTGCTTTATTTATTTTATTATGCTTACTTACATAGCACCTTCATATCCCACAGCGCTTCACAGATATTGTCAGTCACTGTCACATATAGGGCTCCCAATCTGCATTCCCTATCAGTATGTCTTTGTAGTGTGGGAGGAAACCCACACAAACAGGAAGAACATACAAACTCCTTGCAGATGTTGTCCTTAGCAGGATTTGAACCCAGAACTCCAGCGCTGCAAAGTTGCAGTGCTAACCACTTTACCACGTAACCACAGAGTTTACCAACAGGTAAACTGTAATCTATGTGCCCAAAATTTTAAATACAGGTATGTTAGAAAACTGCATAAATATTTATAAAGCAGACAATCCTTTTAAAGATTTGTCTCATTATCAACCACTTCCATTGGCCTGCTTGGGTAATTTGGTGAGTTTTTTCATCTCCCTTCTTTCCTTTTGTTATATAACATGTGTAATCTTGGAAAATAAAAATTAGCATAGACATATCTATCTCTGTTACCAGCCTATAAAATATTTATGACACTCATTTTATGTGATTTATTTTAAAATGAAAGTCAAAAAAGAAATAGTAAATGTTTTTGTGTCCACAAATGTGGTAGCATAATTTTAGTTGATAAATAGATGAAAGTAATAAAATGCATGAATTTCTAACCATCAAATTTCATTAAAATGCTCAGTTTTCAGTAGCTTTCATTGCAAATAAATGTCTAGCACTGATCACTATGACAACTGTTAGCAGGAATATATAATATATATTTTGCAAAATCCTCCAGTTATCCAACTCACTAGTACCTAAATCTATAACCCCGACTAAAATTGAGTCCAATTAAAGCAAAAAGTCCACTTTCTCCACCAAAGTCATGTTTCTTGTGTCACTACCACTGAATAGCTTTTTTTAGGCTGACGAGGTCTTCATGGGAACCAGTGAAACCTTCAGAAATACAAGATAAAAGCTGAGAGTCCTCAGTCATTGGTACATTTTAATGCTAACTCAAAAAATGATGACAACAGCAAGTTTTCAAGACGACTTAAGTCTCTTCACCAAGCATAGTGCTTGTGAAGAGATCTCATTGGTAGAGATGGGCAAACCTCTAAAGATTTATTTCGGGTTTGGTGGTTTAGTCCCAAGATTCATGTTAGGTTGAATAGATTTGTTACAAATTAAAGATAAATTGGCTTAAAATATAATGTATGACGCTGTCAGGGCTACCCCAAACAGGCTAATATTTGGTAAAAAAAAAATTACTTTCTCCAATACAGGTTCCAAAAGCTATTCAGTGGTGATTCCAGAAGTACTAGACTAGAAGACTGGCAGTGTACCTGGTTGCAAAGTGAATTTAAAAAAAAAAAAAAAAAAAAAAAAAAAAAACAAAAAATTATCCTTTGAAAAGAAATTAATTGACTCTTAAAAAAATGTCAAAAACTATCCCTTAATAGGAGCACATGCTGCACCAAGGAGTGACAATTACAGAATTTGAAGAAAAATGTGTGGCACTCTGTGCTGAAAAAAGAAATGACATGTTTTTTTTGTGAGGAAGGCTTTTTATTAGAATAGTTGTATTATTATGCTCTCTGTCATCAACAATAGGAAATAATAGAATGAGAAGGACCAGACCACAGGACATACCTGGCAGAGTGATGGTAGCTGTAGCCTCATGAGTGGTAGTGCAATATGGAAGAGAACATGAAAGAGTAGGCCACAGGAGATAATGTTCAGATGTGTAAAGGTAGCAGACAGCAGTACAATAAATAGAACATGATATGGAAAGACACTAGCATCAGCCATAGCTGTGTGAAAATCTTCAGGAATCCATGACTGATTCATTTTCACAAAAGTATTTGTTTTTCACTACAGTATTGTAGTGGATAGTTTGGTCCACCTATGAGTGACATCACCACCAGCAGCATTGGACACACTTTTATTACACCTGAGTATTGACAGCTACTACAACTACTGTAAATGTGATTCCCCAGTACCCACAATGTTGACATGGTGAATATGGTTTATCCACTAAAAAGATCTGTTATGCTGCAACATTTGCATTATTTACTAAACCCTACTATATACTGTAGTCACAGAATGCCTAGTGCATTACATCAAGTAGGTTGCACATTAAAGGGGTTGTACAGTAACAGAAAAATAGAGCTGCTATATTCTGGAAACAGCACTGCACTTGTCCATGGGTTGTGTCTGGTATTGGAGCTCAGCTCCATTGAAGTGAATGGAGCTGATCTTCAATACCACACACAACCTATGGGCAGTTCTGATGCTATTTTTATAAAAAAAGAAGCCCTTTTTTATATTACTGGATAACGCCTTTAAGTTGAATGCCTACCTCTTAACATCATGCCACTTTTAACATGATGGAATTAATAAAGACCCTGACAGGCACAGAGTATGGTTGATTTATGAAGAGGCTTTGAGGTGCAGAATGGGTTTTTGTACTGCAGGTTGGTGCAAGAAAGGGCCTTGCGCCTATTGTGTGCCACAATATCATCACTTCCAAAGGAAAGCCTCAAAGATAGGACATGCATGCCTCACATATCAGTTGTATAATAGTATTTTCCAGAATACAAACAATCATAATCATATAATCATTATAACTCAACTTCGTGTTTCATCCTTCTGCCATTGTGTCGCCCCTGAAAATTAATTTGTGTAAATATAGATATTTGTGGTATTTTGGGATACCGGTTTGTGTAAATATGCCGAATAAAGCCCATTCTGGTGTCAAAACTGGACAAAACTGTATTTCAAATATTCTTTGGATGTAATCCTGTATCTTCCTCCAAAATCTCTTTACTGTTCTACATTTCAACAGGCAGTGTAACAAATCTGCCTTTGGAGTTCCATATGTCAAACAGTTGGACATAGTTGTCATCCCCATCAAAGCCTGCCTTTTGACACAGATCTGTTTTACCCCAGAACTGCTTGTCAATGTCATGCGCTATGGGCTCATCCTCCAATAACCATCTAACATGCACAATAAAATGTTGGACCTGCATAACCGCAAACTCCGACAAGGGCCTCATATGTCACATGTCACCTCTACACAAGTCATGTAAATTTCCAAACCCCATCTTGTACCATTGCCCAAATGGATAATAGACACTCTACCTTCCTGAATTCAGGTTTATATATCAATAGGAGCCATTGAGACTAATACATTAAGTCAAAATTTCCCCATGATCTGTGAGCAGTAATCAAAAGTGTATTGTATTCACTCCCCTCAGGGATGGTCACAATAGGGGCATGTAAAATGGAAACTAAACTCACATTGTGTAGTAATTGTTGATCTACTATAGTGTCAGAGTAAATTGAACTACAGGTGAATAAATTAGAATATTTTTTGAAACGTTCTCTCATTTCAGTAATTCAGTAATACAATTCATAATCAGCGTCTTCCATGATTGTGTGTCCTGCTGAACCAGACTGAGGGACCATTTAAAGGCTTAGGAAACCTTGGCAGGTGACACACTGGATTTACAATACTGAACTTTTTTACAATATTCAAATTTTCTTAGATTTGGGTTTTCATTACCTGTAATCCATAATCAGCATTTACAGAAATAAAACACTTGAAATAGAACACTCTGTGTGTAAAGAATCTAGAAAATATACAAGGTCACTTTTTTAATTTAATTACTGAAAGAAATAAACGTTTCAAAGATGTTCTAATTTATTGAGATGCACCTTTATCTGATAGCCTGTCCACCACTATTCAATATTCTGCTACCAATCCATAAAATTTAACCTTACCTTTTTCTTAAACTTATATAACTTCATTAGTGTGATTCTGGGCTTTATGTTTTGTCAAATAAATTTAGTGAAACACCTATTAAGCACATGCAGGCCCTTTCTGCTTTATAGTAATGGCAGCATGGACCTATACTGTAGTAATATGGGAAAAATTGTCATTTTGATGAAATGAATCCTATAATAGTATAATACTGCTAAAGATTCCCAGAAATTCAGCTCTGACATAACGGACTACTGCAAAGGGGTGAAATTCAATCTGTATAACAGAGCCAAGTCCCCAGGCAGCATTATAGCTAAATATTTCAAAGCACTATCCACTCATTTAAAAGGGAAGGAGTCATGCCAATTTCCAACAGTAAGGAAGTGTAGTGCAAATCACAAAATGTTGTTCTTGATGAGACTAATAAGAAATGTAATGTATTTCATCTGCAAATGCCATAAGTCATATTTGGGAGTACCATGATAGTGTGTGGACTGCAAAATATGATGTAAAAAGGGTTCTAAGGCCAAATTAAATACTAGAGATGAAAGGGGGCGTCCTTTTCTTGTTACTTGTTTGATGTTTCATTATTGACCAGGGAGGCACAAGAGTCACGATATAGTGTTCTAAGAATCTTTACAAACAGGAGACCAAACCATCGAAACTTCAAAACTCTTATCCTTAACTGTTGCTATGAGATTCTATCAAATGCCTTGTCTGCTTCTAAAGCTACCAGCATTATATCATTCATTTGATGAGTTTGTGAGTATGCAATGCATAAATAAATAAATAAATATTTTATAATCTTGATTTAGTAGGGAGATTGGCCTATAAATTCTGATATCCTCCTCCAGCCTGTTTGGTTTTAAGAGCAAAATGATTCATAAATTGTTAAAGCGTAAAGGTGTCACTCCTTCCTTTATTATGTGATTATATAATTATTTCAAGTATGGGCTATATGATCCTGTAATAGCCTTGGTCTTGGGGCTTTATCATTTTTAAAGGATTTGATTGTGGAGTTTTCCTCTAGTTCAGATATGGGGGCCACAACTTCCTGTTGATCCAATCATAGCTTGGGCATCTGTAGACCTTAAAGAAAACCTGTACTTTCCCTTTCATCCTCTTTCGGTGCCTCATATAGCTCCGAATAGTAACGGATAAAATCCCGTAATATATCCCCTTGGGAATCAATAAAGAGACATTTAATGGTTTGATTTTAGTTATGAGTGTGGGATGGGAATGAAACTTATGTATAAGTCAAGGCAATAACTTGCCTGCTTTATTGTCCTCCTTATAGAACCTGTATTTACAACACTGTAAATGAATACTTGCCTTTTCTTCCATATATAAATGATAATCTTGCTTTGCCTGCACAAAATCAACCTTATTCTGAGAAGTTGGGTGCTCTAAGTAATCTTCATATGCTCAGCATAAGGTCACATTCAACACTCTTTTCTTTTCCATTTGCTCTTTTTTGTTTCTTGGCCATGTACTCTATGCAGTGGCAAACCTCTAATGAGGCAAGATGAGGTGGTTGCCTCAGGTGGCACTATCGGTGGGGCAGCATTTATAATATTATTATTATTTTTTTTAATATTCTTTATCCTAAACCAGCCCAAGACAGGCCGCTCTGAAAACAAAGCTGAGCGGTACCTGTCTGGGGCTGGCTTAGGAGACCACTGCATTTCAGCACAGGCAGCGCTGCTATGATGTCATCACACCACCTGCGCTGAGACGTAGACGTTTCCCCAGGCCTACTGACTCTGTAGGGTCCACCTCGGGACCACCATTAATGATTTATTTTTAACTAGATCGGTGTCCACAGACACTGATCTAGTTAAAACCCATCCTGTCTTGTAAACCACAAACCACTTCAGGCCTGCGGTTTACAAGACACCGAGACCAGGCCGGTGCGATAACGTCATAGCATTATGCCGCCTGTGCGTGGACCCTGCGCATAGAGCAGAGGAGAAGAGGAGGCAGTGGCGGCTCCATTCACCAAAGGATCGCAGGTAGGTGAGTATAACTTCTTTTTTTTTTTTTTTTTTTTAGCGCAGTTGTGGGTGTTGTGTTGTGTTTTAATAGTATAAGGGGTTGTTAGGAGGGGGAAATATAAGGGAGGATTCATTAGAGGGGAGGTCATTTATATAAGGGGTCATTACGGGTGCAGTATTTATGGGGGAATCAGGGGCATAATATCAGGGGGCAATTCATTTAATTAAGGTGGCACTTGGGCTTTATTAAAGCTAAGGCCCGACGTAGTGGGCAGTAGCAAAAAAGCTCTGCAGGAAAAACAGCAGCAGTAATGAATCGCAGTTTTTCCCGCAGTTTTTCACAGAAAGTCCGCAGAGGTTTTCTCTGTGGACTTTCTGCGTCCATTATACCTATTGGAAAACCGACGGTATTTCCGTAGGTATAATTGACATGCTGCAATTTCCAAAACCACAACAGCTTTGGAAATTGCAGCATGTCCACTGTGTGTATTTTTCTGCAATATGTGGATGGAATTTGCTAGAATCCCATCTACTTTGCAGGAACTGTAAAACACTGCATTTTTTCCGCGGCGTTTAAACTGTGGCCACACCATGGCATTTCACGGCCTTAAGGACTTTTCCACCTCATTTTTATTGATGATCTATTCTCAGAATAAATCATCAATAAGAGATCAGTGAATCCCCGCTGATCAGCTGTATGAAGGGACCATGGCGCAGTCTGTTTATAGTGTCTGTGTGATGTAATTACAGCCTTGTCAAAATAGACGTGTATAGGACAAGGCTGTAGTTACATTAGATGGCCGCTATGAGATATATGATACTACATAAACAGAGAAGCAGTCAAGGTGCTTACACAGGTACCACAGTTCATTCAAACAGCTGATCTTGGTGGTCCCGGGTATTGGAACCCCACTAATTTTTTTTTTTTTTTTTACTTTTTAATAAGGAAATGCCTGGGGCATTAATAATAAGGGGCACTATTTAAAGGGGGTACACAGGGAAGTTATTAATGTAAAGATGCACTTGGGGATATTATTCATTATAGGTGATTATATCATATATTTTATAATTGGGGGTAGCAGCAGGATGGGGGCTTTGTGTAGGTGAGGACAATGTGGGTTGGATGCCTGGAAAAGTGAGGAGCCAAAGATGTCTGTGTTGCAAACTTTACAGAGACAAGTCATAGCTGAAAGAAGTGGTCATGGCGGTCCAAAGGGAAGAGAAGGGAAATGTGAAGGATTAGTCAGAGATGTCACCTGTAAATCACAAAATGTTACTGCACTGTATACACCTAAATGATAGAGGATAAATACCTGATTGATGGGGGTCTGTCTTCTGAGACCCCCACTGAACCTGAGAATTGTTTTTTTTTTTCCCCCACCGGGTGGGAATTCAGCCTATATTCGGCTGAATATACTGTAGGCGTGTAGCTTGGTGGATGGACGAACCCACGTGGCTATCATTCACTTCGATTGGAGTGCCAAAGATACTCGAAGTCCAGTACTCAGCTATCTGCGGTGCTCCTATTAAAAAGAATGGGGGCTACGTGGGCTCGTCCATCTACCAAGCAGTTATTTTCATTGTTAATGCTGTTGATGTTGATCTCTGACACTGAAGTAATACAGGAAGAAGAATTCTTTTATAAACTGTTTTATAACTTTGTAAATATTGTGCAACAATAGCAGCGTGTGAAGCTAGTAGTATGTAAACTAAATTTTTTATTATTTTTATTTTTTTTTGGGGGGGGGCGTCTTTCCATAGTCCGCCTCAGGCAGCAAAGAGGCTAGGTTCACCACTGACTCTATGACATGTCCCCTTAACACTGCCTTTGCTGCCAGCTGCTCACTATGCTCAATATTATCATCTTGATAATTAATCCATTGGCGGACAAACCAATCCTAAAGCTCTTATCCTAATACAATCCTGCTCGGAATGAGTATTACGGTATGTGGGTCTCTACCTATGGAAGGAAAACATGATGGGTACATGGTCTGATAAAATTATGTCATAAATTTTTGCTGCTATCCAGCCTATTTATTAGAGCAGATCCAATAAAGAAATATTCTAATCTTGAGTGTATTTCATGAGGATGGGAGTAAAAAGTATACTGTCTTTAAAGGCAAATCTGCAATCTTTAAGTGTCAAATAGATCTAATTAGAAAACAAATTGCTGTAAAGGATTCTCAGTCTGTTCATAACTGTGTGATCTTATTTTTCATCTATCCACTATCAGGTTCATTACCATATTACAATCGTCACCCACTATTAGTGGGCCCTTCTGTATATCCATCAGTGTTAAATTTAGCAGTGTGAATTTTTCACACTCCACTAACACCCATAATGCCAAATACCGGCCTTTTAGATCAGGCCATTTTTGTAGTACTTTCACGTGAATTTTGTTACTAAAATGATAGCCATCCCTCTCTTCTGTTTGTATAGCAAGGCCTCACAAAAGCAATAGCAGGAGATTGGCTGATAACTGCAAGCAATAGAGAAAGCTATCTAAAACTAGCACATTTCTGAGAGCAAAACAGACCCCCAGACGCCTTCACCAGTGCTCGCTGCGAGGCAGGTTGGACTTACACTGAATCTGGGAATCTGAATTGTAACCAGATAGATGTATCAATAATAAACGCACTTCAGCAGAAACCAAAACAAAATCTACTATAACTTACGCAGTGGAGACAAGGCAAAAGACAAGTTGTACAGGCACAGGTCAGAATCAGGAGACAAATGTCAGAGACCAAATCAGAAGACAAACCACTGAGGACTTAACAGAGCAGGTGTATTTATGCTGAGACTAAATAACACATCTGGACTCTATTAACTAATTAAGTGACTTCTGAAGGCAATTGTACACACTGGATTTTATTTAGGGGTAACAGAGTACACGGGGGCTGAATACTTCTGTGCGTCACACTTTTCAGATTTTTATTTGATTAAAATTTTGAAAACTATGTATTATTTTAGTTTCACTTCACAGTTATCTGCTACTTTGTGTTGGTCTATCACTTAAATTCTCAATAAAATACATTTAAGTTTGTGGTTATAAGGTGACAAAATGTGAAAAAGTTCAAGGGGTATGTATACTTTTCAAGGTACTGTATAAACAACATGCAGAAAGCTGCTAATCTCCCTCTAGTGCCAGTTGCTGACAACTTGATTTTTATCACTGGACTTTATCTTATGCAGGGAAGCTTTACTGCAGAGTAAAGGATAAAAACATTTGTACAACAGTTGCTGGGACTGGGATATCTAGTGCCCATCAGTAAGCTTAATTTTTGGGGCCCACTATACAGCTATATGAAAATATTTCCTGACATTCATTTGCAAATTTTTAAAGTGTCGCCAATATAAATTTATTTTTTAGTGGTAGCTTGCTGACACTATGTCTTTGCAGTATGGGAGGAAGTACCTGGGGAAACTCACACAAACATGGGAAGAACATACAGATGGTGTCCTTGGCTGAATTCACGTCCAGTACTCCAGCACTACAAAGCCGCCGTGCTGCCATCAGCTATCAGTTCTAGGCTGGAATTTACGGTAAACTGTTCTTGATGGCATAGGAAACTATTATTTTCTCAAATTACTTCTTTCTTTCTTTCTTAAAGGATTTCAATCAGTTGTGACTTTCAAGAGCTTTGAATATTTAGTTTAGTGTTTAAATGCCTTCTTGCTATTGATTTTTTAATCCTTTCCCCTAATGGATGTGAGAATTGTCTCACCAAAAATTACTAATCTTCCCATGTGTTTACTTTTTGTATTACTCATAGAAAAGTGGTAAAATAATTTAGCTGTAACACAATGTGATTATCATTTATCAACTTCATTGATTGTGCAAATGAGCAGATTAAATGCTTACAGGTGTCAAGGAGTGATGTCATTCTCAATTAAAAAACAAATCAGCACAGAATATTGCTCAATTGACTAGCCCCGGAAGGGTTGTTGCTGATGAGCTGTGATTCAGATGTGAATCACCACTGATATTGCCGAAATAACAATTACCCATGTAGAGATAGGTGACTGTGAAGTGATGCATAATAGTAACATTAATAATATGACTATCAAAACTGCAGAATAATAAACTGGATTGTGCCAGCTGGATGAAAGTCAACTATGTAAACACAACTTTTTCCACTGACAGTCAAGCAACTTTAGCTTAAGTCTATATATTTCTGTTTATCAGTGAAATTACTATGAATATATTACATTTAATGGCTTTTAAAATACTATTAACCCTTCACATCCACCTAATTTATATAGATATGTCCTAAGTGTCAATGCACCAATACAATAAGGACATTTTTATACTGCACAACCACAATTTTAATGGCAAAATATCCTGCATAACGTTCTACTATTAAAGGGGTGGTCCTGGATTTACAGTGAGTTTGTATTACATCCCCCATGATCTCAGATGCAACTTTGTAATGTACTTATATTAGTTTCATTGCACCATTTCCATGCTGTGAGTCACAGGTTCCTGTGGTGTTGTGGGACCTAGCACAGGAGGTACTTCCGAACATGGGACATAATCAAATAAGTGGGATGTCCTCTCTTCTTCCTGATTAGTCCACCTATGGTAGAATGACACGTTTTAGAGATTTGGTTTCTACCTGGATAACTACTTTAAATATTTTAAGCAAGCACTTTGCCAGTCCGATCCAACTAAAGTAAAAGGGTGTTAAAATTGTTATCTCTTGGTACGAAAAAGTGTTAAACATAGAACTCAAAGTAAGCCCCAAAAGCAGATAAGGGTGGGAGATACACAGGGATGAAAATGAGGACCTTTGTTTTTAGGTATTACAGCCATGAAGTACAGTATAGTTAAACAAAGCTCTCATATTTGGTATTGTTATATATGAGAGTGAGGAATATTTTTCTATGACTTTGTTTTACATTCTTCTAAAAAAAGAATATTAGGAATTGACACTGTGGTCAAGATTTACTATTGTGGTTATGAATATACACTGGTGTAAACATGGCGCATTTTTGTTGCATCATGGCACATCCAAATGCGTCAAATTTGTGTTGTGGCTGAAAGTAAGTCAACTAAAAGGTGGCTGAAATGTAGACTAAATAGTCTAAATATGCTCCAGATTTATATTATTTTCAGCCTGTCTAGGGCCTATTTAGGTAAAGAAAAACAATCTATGTGGCAAGCAATAAAAATAAAGTATCAAATAAAATACTTTTAGGCACCAAAGATCTTGGTCACAAAGGCATTAAAAATGCCAAACAGTGGGAATAATATAAGAAAAGCCAAAAGCATTGATGCAAGTCAAATAAAAGTGTGACTGGCCATAAACCTTAACTTCACTCTCGTCTGTGCAAGTTTTAATTCATTGTATACAGCTTTTCCCAGCATTATAAATCATCTGATGTTATCTCAGTTGTCTTTGTTTGTATTTTTAACCCTTGCTAATTTTATTATGCTTCTAGGCCTGCTTGTCTGTTTTTTTTCAGCACATAATATTCTTAGCTCATGTGTTTAGTTTAATTGATTAATTGTCTAAGAGGTAATTTAGTACTACATCTAAGCATAAATATGGGGTATAGGGGAGGCACAAGTGCGGGGTTAGGCATGAGAATATCTACCCAAAGTGTGAATGATGTTGTTATACATGGCAGTTAGGAAGGGCAGAAGACAGGTCATCTGGACGATCACACTAAAGAACTTGTTTCTTAATAAGTTTGGAAAATGTTTCCATTATGTTCACTGCATTCCTTGTTACCCTATGTGTTGCTTTCCTTCAGAGTTACTGCCCATTCCCACTTCCTGTGATGTCTATTGACATCAGTACCTCTCCTTCCCTCTCCTATGTGCAGCTCCAATTCTCTGTTCACTTTCCTCAATCACCTTAACCCATATTGTGCCTCTGTGCAACAAATAAAACACTCTCACAAATCACTTAACTGTCTGCTGTCTTTCTCCATTCTCCTGATACTAGCTGGGGACATCTCTCCAAACCTTGCTAACCTTATTAATATCTGCTGTCTGCTGTCTCATTCTCCTCCATCAGTCTCTTTCTCTTGCGCATTCTGGAATACCTGCTCAGCGTGCAACAAACTTGACATTATTCAGGATTTCTTCATTCTTCAAAGTCTTTTAACCTGCTGACTGTCACAGAAACATTAATCAAGCAGTCTTATACAGCTTCCCCTGCTATCTTCTGTTATGATGGACTACAATTTTCACACACCCCTTGAGCTGAGAATATGCAGAGTGAACGGGTAGGCATCCTTCTATCACCACAATGCACTATTCATGTCATTCCGCCAGTATCATTACCTTTCCCTTCTTTTGAGGTCCACACTATCAGATTTTTCTGCCTCTTCTCCCTGCGAGTAGCTGTCATCTACCATCCCCCTGCCTCACCCTACCAGTTCTTGGACCACTTTGCTTCATGGCTTCCCAATTTCCTATCTTATGAAATATCTACCCTCATCATGGGTGATTTCAACATTCCCATTAACCCCTGTCTCCCTAAGTGCCTCTCAGCTTCTATCACTAACCACCTTTCTTGACCTCTCACAACTTACTACTTCTCCCACACACAAAGGCAATAATATCCTCTATCTGGTCTTCTTATAACTCTTTTCAGTCTCTGACTTTACTAACTCTTGCCTACCAATTTCTGACCACAACCCTCATTCCTTTACTATCAAATGCTCTTTCTTAAGCTATGAATCCAGTTAATAGTTTTAGATATATTTATGAATCTGTTTTAAGGACCTTCATAAATATGGAGTTTTTCTAGAAGCTTCAAAAGTCTGACTCAAATACCATCTGACTAAAAGTGTCATGCTTCACCATGAGACAAATATTTGGCGCAAATCATGTAGACAAAATCTGAACACAAAATCTGCAACTATCACAAGAGAAATCAATCTAGATATAGCAAATACTAAATAAAATATAACTTTTACTCATCAATCTCATAAAAATAGGCCAAAAAAAACATTTACAATTTAACACAAACCAATTTTAAAACTAAAAAGGTATATATATTTTAATAATAATAATAATAATAATAGTCCTTTAATAGTTCCACAATGGGGAAATTCAGTGTGTTACAGGAGCAAAGATAAGTGGATACAAATACAAATACAACATGTACAGGAATGTTCCAAGGTGAGAGGCATTACATTGATAGTAGACAGACAGATAAGAAGTAGCAGGGGGGGGGGGATTTAACAGGCAGAAAGATATTTCAGTTCTCTGTGTGTAATGATCTCCGCTTAGGTCGGTGTTGGTTGTACAGCCTAACTGCGGTGGGGAGGAAAGACTTCCAATAGCGCTCCTTTTCACACTTAGGGTGGAGCAGTCGGTCATTGACAGTACTGCCCAGCACGATCACGGTCTCATGCATGGGTTGGGATTTCTTCTTCTGCATGGAGCTCACCACGGACAGTATGCTTCTGTCGCCCACCATCTGCACGGGTCCAGTGGGCTCCCCAAGACACTACCCAATAGTGATTAGAAATATTGGTGCAGACAATATGGTATCAATACTGACCGCCCAATCTCTTGGATAATATTAAAAATAGTAAAAAAAAAATTACCGACGCATTTCCTCAAAGACCAGTGGCTCATCAGGGGACAGTAGGTCAATAATATATATATATATTATAATATATATTTTAATAAATTAAAGATTCACCTAGATACAGTGGGGAAAAAAAAGTATTTAGTTAGTCACCAATTGTGCAAGTTCTCCCACTTAAAAAGATGAGAGAGGCCTGTAATTGACATCATAGGTAGACCTCAACTATGAGAGACAAAATGAGAAAACAAATCCAGAAAATCACATTGTCTGATTTTTAAAGAATTTATTTGCAAATTATGGTGGAAAATAAGTATTTGGTCACCTACAAACAAGCAAGATTTCTGGCTCTCACAGACCTGTAACTTCTTCTATAAGACGCTCCTCTGTCCTCCACTCATTACCTGTAGTAATGGCACCAGTTTGACATTGTTATCAGTATAAAAGACACCTGTCCACAACCTCAAACAGTCACACTCCAAACTCCACTGTGGTGAAGACCAAAGAGCCGTGGAAGGACACCAGAAACAAAATTGTAGACCTGGACCAGGCTGGGAAGACTGAATCTGCAATAGGCAAGTAGCTTGGTGTGAAGAAATCAACAATAATTAGAAAATGGAAGACATACAAGACCACTGATAATCTCCCTCGATCAGCAAGATCTCACCCCGTGGGGTCAAAATCATCACAAGAATGGTGAGCAAAAATCCCAGAACCACACGGGGGGGACCTAGTGAATGACCTGCGAAAAGCTGGGACTAACGTAACAAAGGCTACCGACATTAACACACTACGCTGCCAGGCACTCAGATCCTGCAGTGACAGACGTAGTGTGCCAGTGCCAGACGTAGTACATATCCGGCCCATCTGAAGTTTGCTAGAGAGCATTTGGATGTTCCAGAAGAGTATTGGGAGAATGTCATATGGTCAGATGAAACCAAAGTAAAACTGTTTGGTAGAAACACAACTCGTCGTGTTTGGAGGAGAGTGAATGCTGAGTTGCATCCAAAGAACACCATACCCACTATGAAGCATGGGGGTGACAACATTATGCTTTGGGGCTGTTTCTCTGCAAAGGGACCAGGACGACTGATCCGTGTACCTGAAAGAATGACTGAGGCCATGTATCGTGAGATTTTGAGTGCAAACCTCCTTCCATCAACAAGGGCATTGAAGATGAAACGTGGCTGGGTCTTTCAGCATGACAATAACCCCAAGCACACTGCCAGGGCAATGAAGGAGTGGCTTCATAAGAAGCATTTCAAGGTCCTGGAGTGGCCTAGCCAGTCTCCAGATCTCAACCCCATAGAAAACCTTTGGATGGAGTTGAAAGTCCGTGTTGCTCAGCGACAGACCCAAAACATCACTGCTCTAGAAGAGATCTGCATGGAGGAATGGGCCAACATACCAGCAACAGTGTGTGCCAACCTTGTGAAGACTTACAGAAAACGTTTGACCTCTGTCATTGCCAACAAAGGATATATAACAAAGCATTGAGATGAACTTTTGTTTTTGACCAAATACTTATTTTCCACCATAATTTGAAAATAAATTCTTAAAAAATCAGACAATGTGATTTTCTGGATTTGTTTTCTCATTTTGTCTCTCATAGTTGAGGTCTACCTATGATGTCAATTACAGGCCTCTCTCATCTTTGTAAGTGGGAGAACTTGCACAATTGGTGGCTGACTAAATACTTTTTTTTCCCCACTGTAATCTTTCCACTTCTGCACATAGGAGAGCTTAAGAATCATCTGGGCCGGGACTGAAAGAATATGATATATTTCAAATATAAGAGTCAGAATTACATAATTCCATGGAGACAGGGGGGCGGGGGTCCTGGAAGATAGATTGGGCCAGGTGACTAATATGAATGTAGGAAAACTCGCCACTAAGGGGGAGGTTAAATTTAGAACGCAGATTCCCAAAATGGAAGATGAGAATGCAACTTAGTGTCAAGATCTTAATTTGATGAACTCTATGTTTTGCCAATACTAGTCCCTTAGTAAGATGGCGTTTTGTGTGTTTCTTGTCTGTGCCCATCTTGGTTCCTGCCTGTTGATTATTTGAACTCCTGCACCTGATCACTCAGTGCTTGAGTATCGTGTTGAAGCCTGCTTCTATCAGTCCTTGAGCCGGGATCGATTGTTTCTAATTGATTCTATACTACTGCTGCACTGCAAGTCCCAGCTACTAGCGCTGCCCTACAAGTCCCAGCTACTACCGCTACACTACAAGTCCTAGCTACTGCCGCTGCACTACAAGTCCCAGCTACTACCGATGCACCGCAAGGTTCCAGTTACTACCTGTTGCACTAAGACCTCAGCCATTGGTCTCCGGAAGCCCGGTAAGATAGTCTTGACACTTAGTCTAATAATAATAATAATAACAACTTTATTTATATAGCGCCAACATATTCTGTAGCAATTTACAAATCAAAGGACACATAAAAAGACAATATGAGACATTATAATGTGACAAAGAAGTACACATAACAAACAATAGGAGTGAGGGCCCTGCTCGCAAGAGCTTACATTCTATGAGGAGATAGGGGGACACAAGAGGTCAGAGGGCTTGTTTGCTACAATGGTCCAGCCATCTTTTAATAGAAAAGGTTGTGTAACTGAAGCTGTATGAACCCATCACCAGCCAGTATCTATGAATAAACAGATACTAAATGCAAGGAGTGCAGCGTAGCTTCTAGATGCAGGGGCCAGGATCTGAGGAACAGAGGAGGAAGGATAAAAGGTGTTATTGTTTGCACCTCCGCAAACTACACTGTGATCAGGACACGTGATAAGCCTGACCATACAGATGTGATGTTAGGGCAGTTTTGAAGTTGCTATAGTTGAGGATTAATCGGATTGTCTTGGGTAAAGCATTCCAGAGCATCGGTGCTGCTTGAGAAAAGTCTTGGAGATGGGAATGGGATGATCAGATAACAGGGGATGCAAGTCTAAGCTCATTGGCAGAACGGAGAGGAAGGTTAGGGTGGTAGAGAGTGATGAGAGAGGAGATATAGGGGGGGCACAGTGCTATGGATGGATTTGTGGGTCAGTGTGATAATTTTATATTGTATTCTGTGATGGATGGGCAACCCATACAGCAACTGACACAAGGTAGATGCATCTGTGTACCGGTTTGACAGAAAGATGAGTCTGGCGGCTGCATTAAGGACAGATTGTAGAGGGTAGAGTTTAGTAAGAGAAAGCCCAATTAGAAGAGAACTGCAATAGTGAAGATGAGAGAAAATCAGAGTGACAATGAGGGTTTTTGATGTTTCCATGGTGAGAAAAGGGCGAATTCTAGAGATGTTTTTAAGGTGCAGGTGGCAAGAGCGTGCAAGTGTCTGAATATGTGGGGTAAAGGTGATATCTGAATCAAATACAACCCCTAGACAGTGGGCATGACGCCTCGGGGTAATAGTAAGGCCACAGACAGAAATGGAGATATCAGGGTTAGGTCGGTTAGTAGATGGAGGGAACACAAGAAGTTCAGTTTTTGAAAGATTCAATTTCAGATAATGAGAAGACATGATGTTAGAGACAGCAGAGAGATAGTCACTGGTGTTCTGTAGTAGTGCAGGGGTGATATCACGGGATGAGGTATATAGTTGGGTATCATCTGCATAAAGATGGTGTTGAAAGCCAAATTTGCAAATGGTTTGTCCAACTGGGGCTGTGTACAGAGAGAAGAGGAGGGCACCTAGGACCGAGCCTTGAGGAACCCCAACCGCAAGGGGCAGAGGAGAAGAAATAGCACCAGTGAATGATACACTAAATGAGCGGTCAGAGAGATAGGAAGAAAACCAAGAGAGAGCGTTATCCCTGAGGCCAATAGAATAGAGCATAGTGAGGAGGAGTTTGTGGTCTACAGTGTCAAATGCTGCTGAGAGATCCAGAAGAATAAGTAGTGAATAGTTCCCTTTACATTTAGCAGTCAAGAGATTGTTGGAGACCTTTGTGAGGGCCATTTCTGTAGAGTGTAGTGCATGAAAACCTGATTGTAAGGGGTCCAGAAGAGAGTAAGCAGAGAGATAGCGGATTAGGCGGGTGTAGACCAAGCATTCCAGGAGTTTAGAGACGAAGGGGAGGTTAGAGACAGGTCGGAAGTTAACAGCACAGGATGGGTCAAGGGAGGGGTTTTTCAGTAGTGGGGTTATAACAGCATGTTTGAAGGAGGAGGGGAAGATTCCAGAAGAAAGATAGAGGTTAAAAATTTTCTTAAGGTGAGTTGTAACAGTAGGTGACAGAGACCGGAGGAGGTGTGACGGGATAGGATCGCTTGTGCAAGTAGAGGGGCGAAAAGAAGAAAGGAGCTGGGAGACTTCTTCTTCTGTTACTGGGTCAAATAATGAGAGTTCACAATGAGGAGCAAGGGAAGGGGATTGATGCCGCTTGGAGAATGGGTTATTTCCTGACGAATGTTGTCGATTTTGTCTTTAAAGTACGTGGCCATGTCTTGAGCACTGAGATCTGTGACAGGTACCCGCACGTTTGGCTTGAGATGGGAGTGAAAGGTGTCAAAGAGTCGTTTAGGGTTATTGGAGAGAGAAGAGATGAGAGAGGTGAAGTAAGCTTGTTTGGCGAGGTGAAGGGCAGAGTTATAGGCTTTGAGCATAAACTTAAAGTGAAGAAAATCTGCAGATGTGTGAGATTTTCACCATAGCCATTCAACACATCTTGAGCATCGCTGAAGAAAACATGTTTGAGGAGTGTGCCAAGGTTGGTGTCTGTGTTGGGATTTTTGGACGGTCAAGGGTGCTACTTTATCCAGGGTGGCTTTGAGAGTCTCATTGTAGTGTTTGGTGGCCAGTTTAGTACAGAAGAGAGAAGAGATGGGAGAAAGTGATGACTGTAGGGTATCTGACAGGTGTTGTGTGTTTACAGCCCGTAGATTTCTGCATGTGTGGTAGGTCAGTGTGTTTTGTGAAGGACAAGAAGCTTTAATGTTAAAGGAAAGAAGGATGTGGATTGGAAATTGGTAGGTGAGCGTTAGTAAAGTCAGAGAAAGAACAGAGCCGTAAAAGACCAGATCAAGGATATTACCATCTTTGTGTGTGGGAGAAGAAGTAAGCTGAGAGAGACCAAGAGAGTCGGTTAGTGATAGAAGGCGAGAGGCAGATGGAGGGACAGGGGTGTTAATGGGAATGTTAAAGTCACCCATAATGAGAGTAGGAATTTCATAGGATAGGAAGTTGGGAAGCTATGTAAAAAAGTGATCTAAGAACTGGTAGGGAGAGCCATGGGGATGATAGATGACAGCTACTCACAGGTAGAAAGGGCGGAAGAGTCTGATAGTGTGGACCTCAAAAGAGGAGAAAGAGAGCGATGGTACTGACAGAATGACCTGAAAAATGCATTGTGGTGATAGAAGGACACCAACCCCTCCACCTTGCCTATCCTCAGGTCTGATATGTTCACATATTGAAAGAGATTTGCCCCCCCCCGGCCCCCAAACCAAGGGCCGGATCCCACCGACATAAACCCGGGAGGGTAATGTGGATGGAAGAAAAATGCAGTCATAGAGGAATGCAGGGAAGAGAGGGAGAAGCGACCATTACAAGCACGCCATATATCGTGTGAGAGCCATCGGACCTAGAAGGGTACCAGAGGGTGGGTTGTGAGGATTGGACCATAAGAAGGAGTTAGGGTGAATTGGGGTTAGGTCTCCATCCACTTGGAGTATGCCATTATATGCTCAAAGACAATAACTCAGCCCTTCACCTCACCAAGCAAACCTACTTCACTGTTCTTATCTCCATAAACGACTCTTTGATACTTTTCACCCCCTCCTTACTCTGAAGGTGCAGGCACCTGCCATAGATGTCAGTGCTCAAGATATGGCCACTTTAAAGACAAAATTGATAGCATCCATCAGGAAATAACCCAATCTCCAAGCAGTATAAATTCCCTTCCATCACTCGTTCTTCTTTGTGAATCTTATTCTTTGACCCAGTAACAGAAGAAGTCTACCAGGTACTTTCTTCTTAATGCCCTAGTACTTGCACAAAATTTTTTAATCTCCCTCTTTCTTCTGGAATCTTTCGCTCCTTCTTCAAACATGTTGTCATAACCCATCATGTGGGTTGCCATGACCCATCCTGTGCTGCTAACTATCGACCCATCTCTAACCTCCCCTTTATCTCTAAACTTGAACGCTTGGTCTATTTTCACCTGATCCACTATCTCTTTGCTAACGCTTTGGTTTTCCTGCACTACACTCAACAGAAACGGCCCTACGAAAGTCTCCAGTGACAGTGATCTTCTGACAGCTAAATCTGAAGGGAACTGAAGGGAACTTCGTGTTCTTCCAGATCTCTCAGCAACAATTGGCACTGCAGATCACCAACTTCTCCTCACTATGCTCCACTCTATTTGTCTCAAGGACACCACTCTCTCTTGATTTTCTTCCTATATTTCTGACTACTCATTTAGTGTATCATTTGCTGATACCATTTCTTCCTCTCTTTCCCTCACTGTTAGGGATCCCCAGGTTTTGGTCCTAGGCGCCCTCCTCTTCTCTCTCTACACAGCCCCTATTGGCCAAACCATCAGCAAATTTGGTTTTCAATACCATCTTTATGCTGATGACACCCAATTACAGTGCCTTGCGAAAGTATTCGGCCCCTTTGAACTTTTCAATCTTTTGAAACATTTCAGGCTTCAAACATAAGGATATAAAATTTTAATTTTTTGGTGAAGAATCAACAACAAGTGGGACACAATCGTGAAGTGGAACGAAATTTCTTGGATATTTTAAACTTTTGTAAAAAATAAAAAACTGAAAAGTGGGGTGTGCCAAATTATTCGGCCCCCCTAAGTTAATACTTTGTAGCGCCACCTTTTGCTGTGATTACAGCTGCAAGTCGCTTGGGGTATGTCTCTATCAGTTTTGCACATCGAGAGACTGAAATTCTTGCCCATTCTTCCTTGGAAAACAGCTTGAGCGCAGTGAGGTTGGATGGAGAGCGTTTGTGAACAGCAGTTTTCAGCTCTTTCCACAGATTCTCGATTGGATTCAGGTCTGGACTTTGACTTGGCCATTCTAACACCTGGATACGTTTATTTGTGAACCATTCCATTGTAGATTTTGCTTTATGTTTGGGATCATTGTCTTGTTGGAAGATAAATCTCCGTCCCAGTCTCAGGCCTTTTGCAAGCTCCAACAGGTTTTCTTCCAGAATGGTCCTGTATTTGGCTCCATCCATCTTCCCATCAATTTTAACCATCTTCCCTGTCCCTGCTGAAGAAAAGCAGGCCCAAACCATGATGCTGCCACCACCATGTTTGACAGTGGGGATGGTGTGTTCAGGGTGATGAGCTGTGTTGCTTTTACGCCAAACATATCGTTTTGCATTGTGGCCAGAAAGTTCGATTTTGGTTTCATCTGACCAGAGCACCTTCTTCCACATGTTTGGTGTGTCTCCCAGTGAAAACAGTTGCAACGGCAGCAACAACATTTATACTGTAGAGAAAGGGGAGATCTTTTACTTGTCATAACATAAATGAATAATTCATTTGAATATAAGAAACTTTGTAATATATCTTATTAAGGAGATTTGTTTCCTTCACCACTAAGCTGCTTTCCTCCTCCTTTTCTTCAAACCAGACAGTTGTTTACATAGAGATCTGTCTTTATACCCAGCTCACACACATAACTCTATGGAGAAGGAAGGGTGGAGTAGGAGATC
This sequence comes from Leptodactylus fallax, assembly GCA_947044405.1. NCBI lineage: Eukaryota > Metazoa > Chordata > Amphibia > Anura > Leptodactylidae > Leptodactylus > Leptodactylus fallax. The sequence continues at coordinate 4,774,280 of CAMRHE010000097.1, forward strand.
GCTGCTGGATACTTAATTGATTTATTGCCTCATTCTGTACACTGGTAGCATGTTATATACAAGCATAACAGTGATAAACGAGCACAGAGTAGCAGGGTGTAGCAGCAGCAATTATTTGAGTGTTTTTTCTAGCAGCCTCATCCTCTCTTTTCCCCAATTCATAGACTAATACTTAGAAAGTAACTCAGCCTGAAAAGTGGAGAAGAGAATATTTAATATGATATATTACAAAGTTTCTTATATTCACATGTACTATTCATTTATGCAAAGTTGTTTATAACTGGCGGTTTGCTTTAAGCCATGCACCCTTTTTGTGAGAAATCATGTCTACATGTCTAACAAGTAAGAAAAATTTTAGCTTGAACAACATGTGCCAAGGTGCGCCGATATGCGCCTAAGATGTGTCACATTTATATCAGCGTCTAGTCATAACCACAATAGTAAATCTGGGTCAGTGTTAGTGTATCAATTAAACAACCTTTTCATTCAGCCTTATTTTTCTCTGTTTACACTGAAACACCAGTTGACATTATTAACCCTTAGGTGCACCAGGACGTACAGTTACCTTCACCTTCCATTTAACGTTCAGTAATGGGGCGGCTCCCCCCGCGGCGCGATTGTGGGAGACGTCCCATTTCCATGGCAGCTGGCAGTTACAGTAATGTAACTACTGAAGTCTACCTGCAGCAGGCTTCATTAGTTGCATGGCAAAACTGCCATACACTGCAATACAATAGCATTACAGTCTATGGCACAGGTGATCTGATGTTCACCCCCTTTCCCTAGATCACATATAAATATAAAGAAATAAAAATAAACTTAAACACATTAGGCATCCCTAAGTCCGAAAATGGCCAAACTAATAAAATATAAAAACATTTGTCCCATACGGTAAACGCCGTAGCAGGAAAAAAAAAAGTCAAAATGGCTGTTTTGGTGTTTGTTCACCAAATTGCATCCCTAAAAAATGGAATAAAAAGTTATCTAAACATCATACAACCCCCAACATGGTATCAATAAAAACTACATATTGTCCCGCAAAAAAGATACCTTACACAGCTCTGTACACTGAAATATAAAAAAGTTACAGGTGTCAGAATATTGTGATTCCAAAAAATTTTTTTTTTTTCTTCAAAATTTAGAATTTTTGTAAAGTTATTAAAACATGAAGAAAACTATATAAATGTGGTATCACCGTGATCTTACTGACCTGCAGAATAAAGCTAACATAACATTTTTAATGCACAGTGCAAGCTGTAAAAACAAAACCCATAAGAAAATGGCGGTAGTGCGTTTTTTCTCAATTCCACATCATTCTGAATTTTTTTCCCACTTCCCAATACATAGTACAGAATAATAAATGGTACCATTTTGAACTACAACTTGTCACGCAAAAATCGAGCCCTCATATGACTATGTAAACAGAAAAATGAGAAAGTTATGGCTTTTGGAATGCAGGGAGCAAAAAACTAAAGCACAAAACTGAAAAATGTCTGCGTCAAGTAAGGGTTAAATGGATTGTAAACTATCTTTTATTTGATTAAAAATATGCAATATATATTTGAATTTTTTTTTAAATCTTTAATAAATAAATGTGAATCTCTTAAGTTCTAGCTGGTTAAAATCTGAATTCTGAAGTGAGACTTGAGTCAGACAGTGAAGAACATGTTCTTCTGTTCTTTAGTTCTCTCTTTGTAGACACTGAGTGGAATAAAGTGCTTCATATCTTTGGTCCAAATGTACTGCTTTATCTAGGTTCTGTGTTATAACAGATGAAGAACAATACTGATAGGTAGAGTAGCTGAAATATTGTGATTAATTCAATGTTTTATGACACAAGTTGAAAGCCTTACACCTGCCTATCTGTGAATGAGATAAATGAGTAGTAAAACAAGGCCATTTAATATTACATGATAGTCCCATTATTTGAAGCCCCTTAACCAGTTAGGCTTAGTTTTCGTTTAAAACATGGCAAAACCTCAAAGGTTTACTGCAAATTTCTGCAAGTACTGTTGACCACCACATAGTAACTTTAAGGCCGGTTGCAGACGACCGTGAATTAAAGGCACGGGCAGCACACGGGGGACACGGGGATGTCCTCCGTGTGCAGTCTGTGCACGCGCCGTGCTTCCGTGGCTCTTTTCATTAAATGAATAGGAGCCATGGAAGCAAGGGCCGCAAAATAGGACAGGAATAGGACCTGTTCTATATTTTGCGGCCTGGACTGTCAGCCCGCACATGTGACCGTGAAATTCACGGTCGTGTGTACGGGCCCATAGAAAAGAATGGGTAAGTGTCCTGTCCGTGAAATACACGGATAGCACACTGATGATGGCCATGGTCGTCTGCAGCCGGCCGAAGGCTGGGGCCACATTGCAGAAAAGCTGTGTATTTTGTTGCAGATTTTACTGTATTTATTTGCACTAAAGCCTAGAGTGACTTTAAAATATATAGGAAGCACTTATACTTCTCCCTTTTGCCAAATCTTCTCCTGGCTTTGGCGAAAAAAAAGCAACAAAAAAAAAACAGCAAAATTTGCAACAAAAAACACAATTTTTCTGGAATGTTTGACCTCAGAATAACAATTACACCAGATTATATTACACATTAATAGGATTTTCCAGGCAAAGGATAAAAGGTTGTAAAGTAGAGGTTTGTGAATTGTTTTAGCTCATTTGTGTAAAAATTTCTGTAAAAATTTTGCATTCCACTTTTAAAAATTGAGTGGAAAAGTGGACCAGGTTAGCCTGTCTCGCTGTGTTTACTCCAGACAACTTTTTAAAAAAAGCACAAAATTGTTGCAATCTCACTCCAGTGAGTAAGTATCATATAAAATGGAGGAACATCTCAGTAGAGAAGTGAGGTTCATTATATTCACAAACAGCATCCCAACCTGTTGATTTGCTGGTGGTGTGCTGTCTGCTGTTGATCAGATATTCATATCCGTGAAAAAAAAGAACAACTTTTTTTTTTTCATTTCACTTTCTTTTGAATGTCTGTAGTTCCTTGAAAACTGGACTGCACTTTTATGCTGTCTATGAATTTCACAGAACCATAGACTTTAATAGGGATCTGTGGTCTGGAAAATGGACCAAAGTAGAGCACATCTCTGCCATTAGTCCATGGAAAAAAACGGAGGTTTGCATGCGTCCATTAAAATAAATGGTTTTTCATGCAAGTCTGTGATTTTAAATTTACTTGTGTGAGTGGCTGGCGTAGAAAATGGAGTAATATCACAGGACAGAATTGTTATAGAATACTATTATTCAACATTTGATAACTTTGGCACAAATTATGCCAACACAGACTTCAGCAAAACTGGCTTTAGAAATCCACTATAATAAATCCCCCACTTGTGAACACTATTTTTTTTATTTAAAACAAATTTTACAAAAAGCTCTATTGAACCAAAAATTAAATATTACAAATACAGTAAGTATAAGTAAGGCATTACAGCTTATTTTTCATGAGGCTATTTTGACTGTATGTTTGGCATTAACACAACATGGGCTGCTAGTGACAGTCTTGTTATGGGGATATATCTGATACGGAAGGATTTTGCTCTAATCCATTGTAAAATGCCAGTTTGGCCATAAATCACTGCAGTCAGCCTTCATTGATCAGAGATAATCTGGGAGCTTGTCAGAAAATGTAAGATTTGCAGTGTCAGCAGTTGTCAATATTGCAGGTATGTGTTTTGTTTGTGTGGCAAAAGTAAAACAATGCACATATGACTAGAAGATAATTGTTTTCACACATGGTGCTTGTTCTGTATGTGGTTCATTACAATGCATCTTGCCTAATTTCTGAAGTACAACAGTCTAGAAAATATTTTTATATTTACAATGCCAAAACCCAGCCTTCTCCAACTTGGCTTACCAAATATTAAAACACAACTTGTAAATATCACTAACTCATCTGATTTATTTATTTTTTTGCAAAATATTTTCCGTTAAGTAATTTTTTTCCAAATAGCACATATCATTTATATATATTATTTTAACTGTATATTTTTATTAAAGCAATTTTTAAGGACTTATTCATTGATAACCTACACACGTGGACAAAATTGTTATTACCCCTTGTTTAATGAAAGAAAAACCCACAATGTTCACAGAAATAACTTGAATCTGACAAAAGTAATAATATATAAAAATTCTATGAAAATGAACAAATGAAAGTCAGACATTGCTTTTCAACCATGCTTCAACAGAATTTTAAAAAAAAGAAAACTCATGAAACAGGCCTGGACAGAAATGATGGTTCCCCTGAAAATAATGTGACCAAAGGGACATGTTAAATCAAGGTGTGTCCACTAATTAGCATCACAGGTGTCTACAATCTTGTAATCAGTCAGTGGGCCTGTATATAGAGCTACAGATACTCACTGTGCTGTTTGGTGACATGGTGAGTACCACACTCAACATGGACCAGGAAAGAAAGAGTTGTCTCAAGAGCTTAGAAAGAAAATGATAGACAAGCATGTTAAAGGTAAAAGTTATAAAATCATCTCCAAGCAGCTTGATGTTCCTGTGACTACAGTTGCACATATTATTCAGAAATTTAAGATCCATGGGACTATAGCCAACCTCCCTGGAAGTGGCCGCAGGAGAAAATTGATGACAAATCAAAGAGAAGGATAATACAAATGGTAACAAAAGAGCCCAGAGAAATTTCGAATAGAGATTAAAGGTGAACTGGTGAACTTCAAGCTCAAGGAACATCAGTGACAGATTGCACCATCCGTCATTGTTTGATCCAAAGTGGACTTCATGGGAGACGACCAAGGAAGACACCATTGTTGAAAACAAATCATAATAAAGCCAGACTGGAATTTGCCAAACTACATGTTGACAAGCCACAAAGCTTCTGGGAGAATGTCCTATGGACAGATGAGACAAAAATCGAAATTTTTGGCAAGGCATATCAGCTCTATGTTCACAGATAGAAAAATGAAGCATATCTTGAAAAGAACACTGTCCCTACTGTGAAACATGGAGCAGGCTCTGTTATGTTCTGGGGCTGCTTTGCTGCAACTGGCACAGGGTGTCTTGAATCTCTGCAAGGTACAATGAAATCTCAAGACTATCGAGGGATTCTAGAGAGAAATGTGCTGCCCAGTGTCAGAAAGCTTGGTCTCAGTCGCAAGTCATGGGTCTTGCAACAGGATAATGACCCAAAACAAACAGCTAAAAACACCCAAGAATGGCTAAGAGGAAAACATTGGACTATTCTGAAGTTGCCTTCTATGAGCCCTGACCTAAATCCTATTGAACATCTTTGGAAGGAGCTGAAACATGCCGTCTGGAAAAGGCACTCTTCAAACCCGAGACAACTGGAGCAGTTTGCTCATGAGGTGTGGGCCAAAATACCTGTTGAGAGGTGCAGAAGTCTCATTGACAGTTACAGGAATCGTTTGATTGCAGTGATTGCCTCAAAAGGTTGCGCAACAAAATATTAAGTTAAAGAGGACCTTTCACGTCCTTATGTATATGCTGTATTACATACCACTAGAAAGCAGACAGCGCGCTGAATTCAGCACACACCCAGCTTTCCCGGTATGTGTCCTGGGGCTGGAGCTATCGGTGCTGGTAGTTCTGTGCCCCATCGTCAGAAGGGCATTTCTGACATTCTAGCTGCGCTGTGAGGAACGCCCTCCCTGACAGTATTCCTCCATAGTGCTGTACTGAGGGGGCATTCCTCACAGCTCAGCGTCATCACTGGGCTGTAAGGAACGCCCACCCTGACAGTACTCATCCATAGCCTGTACAGTCAGAGGGGGCGTTCCTTACAGCCCAGTGATGACGCTAAGCTGTGAGGAACGCCCCCTCAGCACAGCGCTATGGAGGAATACTGTCAGGGAGGGCGTTCCTCACAGCGCAGCTAGACTGTCAGAAAAACCGTTCTGACAATGGGGCACAGAACTACCGGCACCAATAGCTCCAGCCCCAGGGCACATACCGGGAAAGCCGGAAGTGCGCTGAATTCAGCACGCTGTCTGCTTTCTAGCAGTATGTAAAACAACATATACATGAGGACGTGAAAGGTCCTCTTTAAAGGTACCATCATTTCTGTCCAGGCCTGTTTCATGAGATTTCTTTTTAAAAAAATTCTGTTGAACCATGGTTGAAAAGCAATGTCTGACTTTTATTTGTTCATTTTCATAGAATTTTTATATATTATTACTTTTGTCAGATTCAAGTTATTTCTTTGACCATTGTGGGTTTACCTTCATTAAACGATGGGTACCAATAATTTTGTCCACGTGTGTATACTAATGTAACAATCAGTTGGTTGAAGAGACCACAGCTTTTGAGTGAATGCCAAGCACAGCTCTGTACATATCGCAAGGGCTGTGCTTGGTATGGTATCACAGTTCCATTTACTTAAATGGGATTGAGCTACTTCTGTACCATGTGACTGGTGGGCGTAATGTCATTGTCACAGGGAAAAGGTCACATTGCTTCTGAGCAACATGGTCTCTTCAAACTGCTGATTGGTATCTGGTCACGTAATAATGACCTATCCTAAGCCCAAAAAATTGTAACAATACTGACTAAAATGATATATTGGTCCATAACAATAAATAAAGAAACCATATAAAGTGCAATACATGGGGTAAAACAAGAACCTGGACACATAAGTAAAACAGCGTGGGGATGGCAACTATGCAAAAGTCATCCAATTTCCTAAATTTGGGCAAGTGATCGAGACAAGATGGCAGAGTTCTCGGTCTCTATGCTAAAGGAATCAAAACATTTGTAGAAGTGAGAATGTGGAGGAGCAGCTTGGTGGATTTTGGACAACAAATTATGAAGGAAAGGAAATAGTTTAGGAGGGACATTCTGGTGCAGGACCTCAAGTACTGTAAACAGGAATTTTCTTCTGGCTATGGTTTTTGTTCATTGTAGAGATTATGTCTTATTGTTCATTGTGTAGTGGTCTGTTGTAAGTCTGAGTGTCTAAAGGGTATTGTAATGCCAATCAACAACTCAGGTCTTCAATTCAGCAGGATGTTAATTCAGTCAACCAATTTGTACATAGCTGGCAAGTGACTGTGTGTGGGGGATAGATGAGATATACTAGCAGTATGATTGAAGCTGGGAATCTGAAGCTCTGTATAAGGGACCTAGTAAAAATATTATGTAAAAAATCTGTATGCCATAATTCATGTTTCATAACCATCTGCATACAGATGGACACAAACAGAGCCGGCGTCAGCACCCGGCATACCCGGGCAAGTGCCAGGGCCCATGCTCCTGAAGGAGCCCACTCGGCTTACGGCTGCTGAGTGTTACTGTGTAATGGGGTAAAGGGACCGTGGCCATCTGGAGATGGCCAGGGCCACGGACCACTATGATAGCAGCCGGGGAAAGCCTGGTTCACCTACCGCTATACATATTGCAAATGAAAAGGGGCCCTGGCATGTCACCAAGGGAGGTGACTTAAAATAATAAATATTTATACTCACCTCTCCTGGGATCGGCAGGTGAGTAATTTTTATTTTGTATGGTGTTTATTTATTTTTTTAATTATTTTATTTCCTTTTTTTTTTTTTACTTTTCTTTTCATTTTTTTTTTTTTTTTTTTTTTTACATTGTGTCCCCATATGTTCATAATAGACCTTTGGGGACATCTGATTACTTTTTTTTTTTGTTGGGGAGGCTGATTTCCCCTGTAACAGGGGCTGGTACATTTAGCCCCAGTTGCAGGAGTAGTACAGCCTCCTGCATGCTGCTTGCACATTAGTATAGAGCTGCTCTGGGTCCTGTAGGAACCAGAGCAGCTCTAACAGACTCTGATCTTGGCGGATCACGTGACTGCTGGGTCAGAGGGGAGCAGCAAGATGGTGGCACCCATAGCGCTGTATACACAGCAATCGGGATGGCAGGGAAGGTAATACAGCCAGCTCGCCGTTTCAGCAGCTGCGTGATATTCTACAGCTGCTGAATTATGCTTGGACGTACCGGTACATCCTTGCAGAAATTGACAACCACCTTCCGGACATATATAGTCTATAGGCGGTACGGGAGTGGTTAAGCTGTAACTTAAAACTCCTGGACCAAAGTAAAATAGGTAAAATGGACTCACACTACTGCTACTTCCTTCATGTCCCTCAGCAATCAGGGTCTCCTGACCCACCCAAGGTCAGGATTGCTGGACTTTCTGCTCATAGAATAGTTGTCACCAGTGTCTATTGAGGTATATACCCAGCATAACATAGGTTAATGTCAGTAGTGGGAAACAACTTTGAACAACTTTAGCAGTACACTTATCAGAAAGAGAACACTTCTTGGAGTATGAGAATGACGGTCCTGTAGTAGACGCAGTGATTGTCCATTTTTCTCACAGCTGTTTGCGCTCAGCACTCACAATGACCAGCTTTTATGCTAACAATGGATTTGCTACACTAGTTTATTTGGAACAACAGACTCGGTTCCGAAATTACACCGCATGGAAGTAAGTACATCGGGATAAAAGACCTGAAGTTGTGAAAAAAACACTTTTTTACTTCAGACCCTTTTTTGCCCGACATGACGATAAGTAGAGATGAGCGAATTGAAGCTGCAGAAGTGGAATTCAATCCAAATTTCAGGAAATTTTCTATTTGCCTCAATTCCAGATTTCCTCACACTTTGATGCATCGAATCACATTTTTTTAATAAAATGGCCGCTGCACATGTTAGGACAAGGGGCAAGAGACTCTGGGAATGCGAGATCACCCACAATGCCAAGCGTGCAGCTAATCAGCAGCCAGCAGGACCTGTGATATCACAGCCCTATAAAAACCCTCGGCCATTTTAGGTACAGTCATTTCACATCGCTCTTACTGTAGGGACAGACGTCAGTAGGAGCTAGGGAGAGACTTAGAAAACAGATTGAAGTTCAGGGAAAGTGCCTTAGAATTGTCGGGAAAGGAAAGGAAGGAATTGAAAGAAGAATTTGGGGTGGTTGCATTAACAGCAAGAATTTTAATATACATTGCAGCACTCACTGCCGTTATACTGCTTCTCATTACTCATACCTGTGTCTTCAAGGTGGAACACAACAAGCCTTTTGCAGTGCAGTACGGCAAAAAACAGTGAATTATCATCCACTAATATCTGCAGTTATTTGTTCTAACACCTTTTTCAAGGCGTTTATTATAAAGGCCTTATTCACTGTTCTTACAAAGCATAACATTACAGGCTATTTGTGAGTACTACTGTGCCAAAGAAAACTGAATTCTCATCCAGTTATCTCTACAGTCATCTGTTCTAACGCCATTTTCAAGGAGTTTATTAGTGTGGAAACAAATAAGTGGCATATTCAGCATTTTGTTCAGAGTATAAAATGACAGGCCATTTCTCAATACAGAAGTGGCAAAAATCAATAATAGCCACTTAACTGTGGAGTTAGCTGTTATTCTAACACTTATTTAATGGTGTTTATTAGTGTGGAAACAAACGGTAGCAGTCAGTTAGTGCGGAGTGTTGGGGGTAAAAATCACCTACTCTGTGGTGTGGCAGTTTTTTGTTAAGCCCCCGGGGGAGGTGAACATGGCCATATGTTCAATCTGTGGGCAGAAGGTGAAGCGTAGCCAGGGTGTCAATGTTGGCACCACAGCCCTGCATCAACATATGCAGCATCACCATAAAGTGGCCTGGGAGACCCGTGGCTCCAATGTGGTGGTCCAGCCTGCCGCAGGAACCGTTGCATCACCCAGCGCCACGCACCGCATTTAAGGCAGTAAAGGCTCCACCACCTCAGCAAGAAGGAAGCTGTGTGTCCTTCCCATCATCTGCTGGTCTTGATGTTCCTGCACCTCCTCCTAGTCAATCATTGCGTCAGCAATCGATCACAGAATCTATATCTAAGAGACAACAGTATGCGTGCACTCATCCAACAGTGCAAAAGCTGAACGTGCTCCTGTCCATGTTGCTGGTGCTGCAGTTCCTCGCTTTCCAAGTGGTGGACTCTGCACCTTTCAGAGAATTGATGGCTTGCGTCGAGCTAAGGTGGAGAGTCCCAAGCCATAATTTCTTTGCTAAGAAGGCAGTACCAGCCCTGCACAAATATTTAGAAGAGAAGGTGGACCAGTCCTTGAGCCTGTCGGTGTCTGCCAAAGTGCACGGCAGTGCCGACGTGTGGAGCTGGAACTACAGTCAAAGACAATATATGTAATTTACGGCCTACTGGGTTAATGTGGTGCCTGCCCAGGCACACCAACAACTTGGACAGGTGACGCAGCTTCTGCCTCCACATTTTTAAGCTGTTGGTCCTGCAACAATGTCCGCCTCATCCTCCACTGTGTCCTCAGCCTCCACTGCAGGGGCAATTCCCAGTGCTTCTCCAGCATACCACATGTGCAGGGCACAGCGGTGTCATGCTGTTCTACACCTCGTTTGCCTGGGCCAACAAAGTCACACAGAGGATGAAGTGCTCCATGTCCTCAATCAAGAAATCGAATCCTGGCTTTCTCCAAGAGAACTTAAAATTGAAATAATGGTGACTGACAACGGGAAGAACATGGTGTCTGCCCTGCGTCAAGGAGGGATGAGCCATGCGCCCTGCATGGTACACGTGTTCAATCTGGTTGTCAAGCGTTTCCTTAAGTGTTCCACCCATCTGCAAGACATCCTAAAAATGTCAAGGAAACTTTGCATGCACTTCAGCCACTCACACACCGCCAAGCACACCCTCCTTGAGCTGCAGCGGCAGAATGGCCTCCCACAACATAGGCTGATATGCGATGTTTCCACCCATTGGAATTCAACCCTCCATATGTTGGATCGACTATATGAACAGAGAAAAGCCATAAACGATTTCTTGATGATCCAAGCGGACAGAGGTACTCCCCTGTGTAACTTTAACGTTGAACGAGCAGGTGACATACTTAGAGTGCACCCTGCCACCCATCATCAAAGATCCGCTGGACTACTGGGCAGCCAAACTAGATTTGTGGCCGCAACTGGTCAAGTTTGCCCTGGAAAAGCTGTCTTGCCCGGCCAGTAGTGTGGCATCAGAGCATCTGTTTAGTGCAGCAGGAGACATAGTTACCCCAAGGAGAACTCGCCTGTCCTCCAAAAATTTGGAGAGACTGACCTTTGTGAAGATGAATCAGGCATGGATCAGCCAGGATTTCCACCCACCAATGCCTGATGCAGCAGATTAAATGATCCATGTTGCCTCACCACACTCTGCCACTGGTTCACTGTATGGCCTACTAAGGCTGTTGCTACCTACACATTATATAATCTTGCCACTCTGTGGCCCTACTCACTCTGTTGCCACCTCCGCACTCTGCCACTGGGTGACTGTATGGCCTCCTCACGCTGCTGCCACCTCCTCACTCTGCCACTGGGTCACTGTATAGCCTCCTAAGGCTGTTGCTACCTACACATTATATCACCTTGCCACTCTGTGGCCTACTCACTCTGCTGCCACCTCTGCACTGAGTCACTGTATGCCCTCTTCATGCCGCTGCCACCGGGTCACTGTATGTCCTCATGCCGCTGCCACTGGGTCACTGTATGCCCTCCTTATGCCGCTGCCACCGGGTCACTGTATGGCCTCCTCATGCCACTTTCACTGGGTCACTCTGTGTACTCCTCATGCTGCTGCCACTGGGTCACTGTATGTCCTCCTCATTCCACTGCCACTTGGTCACTGTATGGCCTCCTCATGCCGCTGCCACTGGGTCACTGTATGGCCTCCTCATACTGCTGCCACCAGGTAACTGTATGGCCTCATGCTGCTTCCACTGGGTCACTCTGTGTAATCCTCATGCCACTGCCACTGGGCCACTGTATTGCCTCCTCATGCCATTTCCACTGGATCACGCTGTGTACTCCTCATGCCGCTTTCACTGGGTCATTCTGTGTACTCCTCATGCTACTGCCACTGGGTCACTGTATGCCCTCCTCATGCCGCTGCCACTGGGTCACTGTATGGCCTCCTCATACTGCTATCACTGGGTCACTGTATGGCCTCCTCATACTGCTGCCACCAGGTTACTGTATGGCTTCCTCATGCCACTTCCACTGGGTCACGGTATGCCCTCCTCATGCCGCTGCCACTGGGTCACTGTATGTCCTCCTCATGTCGCTGCCACTGGGTAACTGTATGCCCTCCTCATGCCGCTGCCACTGGGTCACAGTATGGCCTCCTCATGCCGCTTCCACTTCCACTAGGTCACTCTGTGTACTCCTCATGCTGCTGCCATTGGGTCACTGTATGGGCTCCTCATGCCGCTTCCACTGGATCACTCTGTGTACTTATGCTGCTGCCACTGGGTCACTGTATGCCCTCCTCATGTCACTGCCACTGGGTCATTTTATGGCCTCCTCATGCTGCTGCCTCTGGGTCACTGTATGGCCTCCTTATGCAGCTTCCACTAGGTCACGGTATGCCCTCCTCATGCTGCTATCACTGCTGGGTCACCGTATGGCCTCCTCATGCCGCTGCCACTGGGCCACTGTATGTCCTCCTCATGCTGCTGCCACTGGGTCACTGTATGGCCTCCTCATGCCGCTTCCACTAGGTCACTGTATGTCCTCCTTTTGCTGCTGCCACTGGGTCACTGTATGGCCTCCTCATGCTGCTGCCACCTCCACATTATGTCGCCTTGCCACTCTGTGGCCTTCTCATGCTGCTGCCAACTCCACATTATATCGCCTTGCCACTCTGTGGCCTCCTCATGCTGCTGCCAACACCACATTATGTCGCCTTGCCACTCTGTAGACATCTATGTGGAATCGGCAGACAACGGTGTAAAAGGAGTACGCTCTTTCATGCTACAGTAGGATCTTGGGCCTCTGCACAGTTCTTTCTACCTGGAACTAACATGGACCTGTAAGTCTGAGTTCACACTTGAGTTAGTTGGTCAGTTTTGACCCCATAACTGGCCAAATAAGTGAAGTGTGCAGTGTTTCTAAGAGCAACGCCTGTCATGTGCATGTCAAAACTGACTCATAGTATTGTTTCACTACCACAGTAGGCTCCCTATGTGTTTTACTGCAAGGCACAGTGTTCTACGCTACTATACAGGCTCTCTGAAGCCAGGAAATAGATGTTTTTTTAACTATATTCACCGTGAATTAATCCGGATCGAAGCTAATTTTTTTTTAAATTTGAATCGAACTGCAGAATCGAACTTTTGAGAAATTCGCTCATCTCTAACTATAAGGTGTCAGGTACACAAAGACTGTACATAAGGTGGCATGAAAGAGACACTGCCCGGTGCACAGCCAATATGTGCTACCAGATTTGACTATTTTGACAGATATTTTGACCCCAGGCAAGGTACATACACATAATGGCTCAGCAGCAAATACACAATTAAATTGACAGTGCATCTTCATAAAACACAACAAGTTATCAGTATATTAATTCAAATATACTTCATAAAATGCACAATAGAATGTACAAAACACAAGTAAATATAGAAAACAATTGTACAGGCAAATCTTTGACAAGGACCTTAACTAGTCTTTATCTTAAGCCCATTTTCTGGAAGGTGGTGTCTCCTACCACCTTACAAAGTCACAAGAACAGGGTCAGTGTCTATTAAAGGGGTATTCCCATGACTATAACCACATCTATATTTGTAGATAATTAGAAGTTGAACATTTTTGCAAATATAAGTAGTTAAAAATTCTGCAGAGTTTTAGAGAAAATCTTTAATTATCTTAGTGATGACAGTCTGTTGTCTTAATCGGTTGCCAATGGATACGACTACAAATGCAGAAATTTTATATGGTCTGAGACTTGTCAAAAACCCAGCCATGATTTTCTTATTGTAGCTGGATATCAGGCAGGGACACTACATGTATGAGAAGATATCCCGGCCACAATAAGGAAATCATGGGTGATTTTCTGGCCTTAATATGGTCCTGCATTCATGGTCGTATCCATTGGCAACCGATCAAGACAACAAGACTGTGGAGGCGTGGCTTGACTGCCGAGTTAGATGGCCGCAGCTTGAAAGAGCTCCATGGCCTCACAGTAATAAGCGGCAAATCGCTCTGCTCAGCGCCGACATACGCCGGCTCATTACGTCCATTGGGGTCCAAATACATCAGGGGACATCGCAGGATGGCGAAGCGGGGAAAAAAGGGTCCTCTCAAGCGGCTCACAGACTTTTTTGCAGCGCAGGCCTCTGGGCAAGATGGCGCCGATGCGTCCCTTCTCCCTCCGCACCAGCGCGCAGCCGACCGCTTATCTGCCGGGACGACACATACCACAGGTGAGCTGTCGCAGCACTTGACCCCCCCACACCTGGGCTCTACGGGCGATAGCACAGACTCCCAAGGGAGTCATTCCAGCAGCCAAGCAGGCCCACAGCAGGCTTCTAAGAGGGGCCTCCAGCCCTCCTCAGCAGCCATGTTAGCTGCAGCTTGCCAGCTTGTTGCTTCCCCTGCACCTACAACTCCACCAACAGGGGACACTACCCCCACACATAGCCCAGTGAAACAACGAATGAAATGGGATACCACTTTCTGTTTTGATTCGCACCCGGGGACCTCTATAGAAGAACCCCAACATTACGAGTCTGATGTGCTTCAGTCTATCCCAGCAGGCACCCAATCAGCTTCTGAGTCCTTCTTGAAAGATATGATGCTAGCTTTGCATAGATCTATTCAGAAAGCTATCACTAAGGCAATTTCATCCGTTTCCTCCACGGTTGACTCTCTTGGCGATAGACTTAACCATGTTGAAAATAAAATGGGCGAGTTCGCTTCTGCACATAATACCATAGTAGATGCCCATAACGATCTCAAGGAAGAATTGGCGGCAGTTAAACTTAAATTAGCCGACATGGAGGATAGAAATAGACGGAACGATGTTAAGTTTCGTGGCATACCAGAGTCAGTCGCTGCCAGGGAATTGATTCCTTTTTTGCAACGGCTAATGAAAGCGACCCTGCCACATTGCTCCGATGCGGACCTGATCATCGACAGAGCACACCGCCTTCCAAAGCCGAAAGGAATGCCTGACCATATACCTAGGGATACTCTTGCCCGCATACATTTTTACCATGTCAAAGATTGTCTCATGAACGAATCCAGGAAAAGATCTTCTCTGCCTGAGCCTTTCAAAGCTATTCAACTATTTACAGATCTGTCTCAGGCCACCATTGCCGCCAGAAGAAAGCTCGCTCCCATTACGGCGGTCCTTCGTCAACACAATGTTCCCTATAAGTGGGGATTCCCTACAAAAATTATTGTCGTAAAGAATGGAGCAACCCATATATTTAACTCCCTCGACACTGGCAAGAATCTACTGCTACAATGGAACCTACCACCACGTGCCCCTGATGTCCAGAAACCACCCAGAACTGAGTCCCACAAACTGGATCCTCTGTGGAAATCCAATAGCTCTGCCGAGTGAATACCCTGCAATGGACACTCTGTGAGTCACTTGCGGTACCTTCTGTGTTTGTACTCTATGGCAAACTTTCCCCCAAGTTTGCGCAGTATTATACTGCACGGTTTTGTACAACTACTCTTTTATTGTTAACTAGTTCTAGGTTTAACACTTTTCTTAACCAGTTTTACCCTCTTAGGACTGATGGACTTATTCTTGGGAACACTCTAGCACTTCAGTTATCTTACTGCCAGTTTGTGTACTTAATTTTTAAATGTTTTCATGGGAGTAAAAATTTTGTCACTTAATGTAAGGGGCCTGAATAGTCCCTTTAAAAGTTCAATGTTGTGGAAGGAGGCTCTCAGATCTGCGGCGGATGTAATATGTTTACAGGAAACGCACTTCTGTGACCCTCGTCCACCAAGGTTTTCTCATAGACTTTTCCCCATACATCTACAGTCATGGCCAAAAGTTTTGAGAATGACACAAATATTATATTTTCACATGATCTGCTGCCCTCTGGTTTTTATGTGTGTTTGTCAGATGTTTTTATCACATACAGAAATATAATTGCATTCATATTATGAGTAATAGAAGCTTATATTGACACTTAGAATGAGTTAATGCAGCAAGTCAATATTTGCAGTGTTGACCCTTCTTCTTCAGGACCTCTGCAATTCTCCCTGGCATGCTCTCAATCAACTTCTGGACCAAATCCTGACTGATAGCAGTCCATTCTTGCAGAATCAATGCTTTAATTTTGTCTGAATTTGTTGGTTTTTGTTTGTCCACCCGTCTCTTGATGATTGACCACAAGTTCTCAATGGGATTAAGATCTGGGGAGTTTCCAGGCCATGGACCCAAAATCTCTATGTTTTGTTCCCTGAGCCATTTAGTTATCACCTTTGCTTTATGGCAAGGTGCTCCATCATGCTGGAAAAGGCATTGTTGAGCGCCAAACTGCTCTTGGACGGTTGGGAGAAGTTGCTCTTGGAGGACATTCTGGTACCATTCTTTATTCATGGCTGTGTTTTTAGGCAAGACTGCGAGAGAGCCGATTCCCTTGGCTGAGAAGCAACCCCACACATGAATGGTTTCAGGATGCTTTACAGTTGGCATGAGACAAGACTGGTGGTAGCGCTCACCTCTTCTTCTCCGAATAAGCTGTTTTCCAGATGTTCCAAACAATCGAAAAGGGGATTCATCAGAGAAAATGACTTTACCCCAGTCCTCAGCAGTCCACTCCCTGTACCTTTTGCAGAATATCAGTCTGTCCCTGATGTTTTTTCTGGAGAGAAGTGGCTTCTTTGCTGCTCTCCTTGAGACCAGGCCTTGCTCCAAGAGTCTTCGCCTCACAGTGCGTGCAGATGCACTCACACCTGCCTGCTGCCATTCCTCAGCAAGCTCTGCACTGCTGGTAGCCCGATCCCGCAGCTGAAACACTTTTAAGAGACGGTCCTGCCGCTTGCTGGTCTTTCTTGGGCGCCCTGGAGCCTTTTTGGCACCAATGGAACCTCTCTCCTTGAAGTTCTTGATGATGCGATAGATTGTTGACTGAGGTGCAATCTTTCTAGCTGCAATACTCTTCCCAGTTAGGCCATTTTTGTGCAGTGCAATGATGACTGCACGTGTTTCTTTAGAGATAACCATGGTTAACAGAAGAGAAACAATGATGGCAAGCACCAGCCTCCTTTTAAAGTGTCCAGTGGTGTCATTCTTACTTAATCATGACAGATTGATCTCCAGCCCTGTCCTCATCAACACCCACACCTGTGTTAATGGAGTAATCACTGAAACCATGTTAGGTGGTCCTTTTAAGGCAGGGCTGCAATGATGTTGAAATGTGTTTTGGGGGATAAAGTTCATTTTCTAGGCAAATATTGACTTTGCAAGTAATTGCTGTTAAGTTGATCACTCTTTATAACATTCTGGAGTATATGCAAATTGCCATTAGAAAAACTGAAACAGTAGACTTTGTAAAAATTTATATTTGTATCATTCTCAAAACTTTTGGCCATGACTGTACTGCTCAAATGCCTCTAGGAAGGTTGCAGGTGTCCTTATAGCAGTTAAAAATACGGTATCCTTTCAGCTCGTACATGTCATCACTGACCCCAAGGGCCGCTATGTAGCTCTCATATGTTTAATTGATAACTGCCCTTTTACTATCTTGAATGTGTACTGTCCTAACACATCTCAAATCTCCTTTTTAAATCGGGTATTGAGGAAGGTAAGGAAACATGCACGGGGTCAGGTTATTTTGTGTGGTGATCTTAATATAGTGCATGATGCTGCCGCTGATTCTACTCATCGCGGCAAGCATGTGCCTCAACATCTAGGGCCCTGGCTTCGACAAGATCAGCTTCATGATGTCTGGAGGTGTTTTCATGCCTCCGAGAAAGACTATACCTATTACTCTGCCAGACATCATTCATATTCCAGAATAGACATGTTTCTGGTCCAGACTGATATGCTCTTTAGAGTACAATGCTGTGAGATAGGCAATATCACGTGGTCCGACCACGCGCCTGTTACCCTTACAATCCGTTATGGTGCCACAACAGCCCCCCCTGTGTCATGGCGCAATAATACATATGTCATGTCCCTGAAATCAGTGTCTGAAAAATTATCCACAGACATTGTCGAATTCTTTGATATTAATACTCCGTCAGTAACTGACAAATTTTGCCTCTGGAATTCCCATAAGGTCTTTGTCAGGGGCTTATTGATTCAGCATACATCACGCTTTAAGTGCATGAGATCACATGCAATGAAGGAGCTACTGGCTTCCATTGCGTCTATAGAGAAACAACATAAGACAGCCCCTAATCCCACTTTACTGGCTTCCTTGCAAAAAGCTAGAGATGACTTAAGGGCACACCTATTGGTGGATTTCAAGAAACACTCTAAACAAATGAAGGCGTCCTACTAGCGGTCGTTTAATAAAGCAAGTAAACTGATTGCACAGCGAGTCAAGGTGGCTAGAATTAAGTCTAGAATTCCGTTTATTCTCTCCAAATCGACTACTGCAAACCTGTTTCATCCGCAGCATATTGCTGATGAATTCAGTAAATACTATCAGGACTTGTACAATTTAAGGGAGGACCCGGACACCGTGCAGCCTTCTAGATTGGATATCATTCAGTTTCTCAACTCCTTGCAACTTCCCTCCATCTCCCAAACGCAGCTCCAATCTTTAAACGCTCCCATATCTAATCAGGAAGTGGCTAAAGCGATAGATGGCTTAAAGCCCAATAAATCTCCTGGTCCAGATGGGTTCTCGGGAGAATATTACAAATTATTCAAGTCACATATCCTATCTCATCTTACAGTACTGTAGTGTTTAACTTGGCAATGTCTACTGGTAGATTTCCCCAGGAGATGCTAACTGCTACGATTGTGACGTTACCTAAGCCGGGCAAGGATACCTCTCTCCCCTCTAATTACAGGCCTATATCTTTGTGACCTCTACTGATTGCTACAGTGTGGTGCGCTCCCTCCCCCTTTGTTCTTCAGGCCTGTTGTGTTATGTTGTGTGGTGTTGAGTCGAGTTTGCTTTAACCCACTTGGCGGACTTGACTTCGCATTACTGTACTTTACTTTTCCCGCTTGTTCTGACCTCTCCCCTCCTCCTCATGGCCACGATGTGCGTACTATTTGTACACAGTGCTCTGCCAAGTCTAGCTAATTGTCTACATATTTTATGTTTTATTTTTACAGAATACTAGGATGTAATTTACTATATATTTGTGTGTATGATGTATGTATATAGAGTGTTTTGTACTCCTTGTGTACTTGCGACCTGTAATTCCATGACTGTATTTTGCATTTTACATTCCTTAAGTTGACCTTTTGTACGATATCTATGCAAAAATTTCAATAAAAATTATTGACATAAAGACAACAAGACTGTGACTACAAGATATTTAGAGAAAATCTTCAAGAACTGAAAAATGTTTAATTACTTATACTTGCAAATATGTTTAACTTTTAATTATCTACAAATTTAAAAATGGTTATGTTCTTGGGAATAACCCTTTAAGATCACATTTTTTACATTCTTTTAACAGATGCAAAAAATGGATGAAAACGGATGGCCATCTGTTTACATAGACATCAATGTTAAAAAAAAAACAACACATCCGTTACTGTCTGTTTTTTGGACGGACACAAAAACATAGTATACCATACTTCTGTGTCCTTCATAAAACAAGGACTGAAACTGATCCGTTTTTTTTTGTTTTGTTTTTTTAACATTGAGGTCTATGTAATTAGATGACCATCTGTGTGTGTCCGCTTTCTGCATTTTTTTTTTTGCAACCATTAAATGGATGTAAAAAACGTGATTTGAATAGAGTCTCGGTTTGTCAAACCTTGCATGCTAGAATTCTATACATAATTAATATAGAAAAACTCCCACACTTTTATAATAATTAATAATGATAAATGTATTCATATTATAATAAAAACATACAAAGACGATAGACAAAAAATACAATACACAATACATATAGGGGAAAGACCTGGATGGTCAGAAATAGCGGAAATACCTAAGACACGGCATGCTGAACGGAAGTGAAAAATATGATAGATGCATAACCAGCGGGTGTAGCGTGCTGTCAGCGGTATGGTATATTACTCTTTTGCCTCATCACATTTATTTATGGGTCTCTTTTATATACTGGTTTCTATTGTGTTTCTATTTGGAATGGTTGTTACCACCCTTTTTGATGTGTTACATCCAGATATATATAGGCTATGAGTCCCCTGTATTGATATGCTACATCGTGTGATGGTTGTGCATTTATGATATTTTTCACTTCCATTCAACATCCCTTGTCTTAGGTATTTCCGCTATTTATGACCATCCAGGTCTTTCCCCTATATGTATTGTGTATGGTATTTTATGTCTATAGTCTTTGTATGTTTTTCTTATAATATGAATAAATTTATCATTATTCATTTTTATAAAAGTGTGGGAGTTTTTCTATATTAATTATGTATATGACTTTGATCCCATGTGCTTGTTCTTTATTTGCCTTTTCTCAGTTGTGTATGCCAGAATTCTAGTGTCAAAAATTATATTTTGTGGCTTTTTGGACATGCTTGCACAAAATATTTTGACTTTTTATATTTTACACCACATTTTACACTTTTGAAAAGTGGGTGGAAATGTGCATGATGTTAGCCTTGCAAGCTGGGATACACAAGATTTATCAAATATAACTTTTCAATATGTCACACAAATTGTTGCAATTTTTGAAAATAACGTCTTAGGGCAGAAGTGTTAAACTTATAGATGTGCCAAATTTATAAACATCTTGCAATGTTTGATAAATTTGGGGCAAATTATGGTAGCACAAACTCCAGCAAATCTCATACTTAGTGTCCAGTTTTAATATTTTCCTAGTGTCACATAAATGTTTTCTGAAGCTAAGACCCCTACCAATCTCCTGAACAAATGTAGATGGCTATGATTTCCTTTAGAGTGACGCTCAGCAAAGTAACCAGCTGGATAATTGGGCCTACAGCTGCTGCATCTCAATAAATTAGAATATCTATTATTTATTTCAGTTATTAAATTAAAAAAGTGACCTCCTATATTTTCTAGACTCTTTACACACAGAGTGTTCTATTTCAAGTGTTTTACTTCTGTAAATATTGATTATGGATTACAGGTAATGAAAACCAAAATCTAAGAAAATTAGAATATTGTAAAAAAGTTCAGTATTGTAAATTCAGTGTGTCACCTGCCAAGGTTTCCTAAGCCTTTAAATGGTCCCTCAGTCTGGTTCAGTAGGACACACAATCATGGAAGACGCTGATTATGAATTGAATTACTGAATTAATGAAATGAATGAACGTTTCAAAAATATTCTAATTTATTGAGATGCACCTGTATGACCAGAGCAGGCTTTTCTACCTCAAAAACACCTTCAAGAGGAGTGTCAAAAATGCCCAAAAGTGTTCCCAATGATTTTCATGGAAGTCTGCTATTAGCCTGCCCTATCTTGAGCCATAAAAACTTTTCAAATCCCATTGACATCATGGGACATCTTAAAAAAGCCTCAAAGCCTGTTTTTTGCAGCTTGACAAAACAAGCTGGCATTATGGCATTATTATTACACATTAGATAACTGTTTACCAAACCATTGCTCAACTGAAAATTGTCACTCAATGTCCGCATACACATCTTGTGTATTGACGTGAGAGAAGGGAGAAAGCCGCTACCAGGCATTTTATATGTCCATGAGAACAAAACAGTTATAGTCCAAATACCCAACATCTGCTGTCAATGGAAAATGGGAGGCCCATGTAGACATTAGATGGCTGGACATTCATGTCAAAATTGATGGGTTTGACTGATGCATATGTAATGTGTATGGCTCCTTAATTTGGCTTACAATACATCAGGTATTTCAGCCAAAAGACTATTTTAGGGGGAATTGGACTTTATTCTAAGGTCACAGTATGCTTTTTTTTCTCCGATATATTACACATACTTTAAAGGGTTTATTCACTTTCTAATATACTGTAGATAGCCTATCATTAGGATAGGCTATCAATATAAGATCTGTAAGTATCCGAAACCTGGGACCCCCATATATCAACTGCTCTGGGACAGTGCAACTCATGTTTAAATACCAGGACCCTATTCTTAGGATAAGTCATCAATATTAGAAAGTGTATTATCTCCTAAACCTACCTCCTAGACACCTGGACAATAAGACATATAGGCTCTTCTTGTATCTCTGTACTTGCGCAAAGACCCTCATTGCTAAAAACTGGAAGAGAGTGAATCCTCCTTCTGGTCCTGAGCTTTTGGCTAGAATGAAGGATGTGAGGAGTCTCGATTGCCTGACAGCTAGCTTAAATAACACTCTGGATGTCTTCGGACCCATCTGGACGCCCTGGGACATGGATTGTACTTTACGAGTTCTCTGATCCCTGGTTTCCTTCCTTCTTTTTCCTCGCTCCATCCCTTCTGTTTTTCCCTGTCTTTTGTGGTTGTCTCCCCCCCCCCCCTTATTTTATTCTACCTTGTTATTGGATTCATGTACTTGACTTCCACTTATATGGGGTTTGGTAGATAACCTTTTCAATAAAAATTACAGTTTAAAAAAAAAAAGAAAAAAGAAAGTGTATAACCCCTTCAATATAATCTATAGCAGAAGGACCCGACTTCGCATGGGTATTTCATTTTTTGTTTGTGTAGTGGCCCCATAAGAATTGGCCAGTTTTGCACTGGCCTATTTTGTATGTCGTTTGTGTGTGTGTTTAAAAAATTTTCTATGACTGAATATTTAAGGACCTGCGAACTGCCATTGACTAATACAGGTCATAAATAGCTTGGTTGCTATGGAAACCTGGTTTAAAGCTGTGTGTATGTCAAGACTGAAGAGCCTGTGAGTTTCCATTGGTCCATAAGCATGATATGATCATGTGTATCTCAGTTTGGATATCAGTGAAAAACCTGTGATCAGTTGTTATGGAAACCTGGAGTAAAGCTGTGTGTATGTGACCTTGTGTAACAGTGTCATCCACAGTGTCCTGCTCCTTTAAAGCTGACTTACAGCAGTCAAGAAAAATGGCTGGGTTGTTTTGGGAACCTGGAGTAAAACTGTGTGTATGTGACCTTGTATAACAGTGTCATCCCCAGCGCCCTGCACCTTTAAAGCTGACCTACAGCAGTGAAAACAAATGGCTGGGTTGTTATGGAAACCTGAAGTAAATCTGTGTGCATGTGGAGACTAAGTGCCTGTGAGCTTCTATTGGTTGATAAGGGACATGTGACCTTGTGTATGTCAGTTGGAATATGAGTGAAAGACTTGCAGGCTTCTATCGCCTAATGCAGGTCATTTTTGGGAATACTGTATATCAGGAATGATACATCCTAGGTCTAAAACCTTTCCAGACACCTGATGTATCTGTGTGCCAAATTTCATGAAGATCGGTCCAGTCGTTTGGTCGCGCATAAATAACAGTCAGACAGACGGACAGACAGAAAGACAGACAGAAACTCATTTTTATATACAGTATACATAAATATAAGTATATATTTCATATTTTAAGCTATTGAAAGATATCTATGATATTCTGTCATATTTTAAGCTATTAACATGGCGTGTGGTTACACATATGGTTTGATTCAGAAATAGAATCTGTGCTTTATACTTCCCATTTCTTTAATATCCACTCTGGCACATATGAAAGCACTCTTAAGCCTGGAGTTCAAGGATATTTAAGAAATAATTGTGTATCATATTACAATGACAGTCTATAATAAGGTAAAATGATTATTTTCTCCCTTGCTCTGTTGGTCCGTCTTTACACAAATAAATAAGAAGACAGTCATCATAGGTATTGTACGTGTGCTATTGTGAATGTAGAAGAACATATCACCCATATTATTTTCAGCATCATAATCCAAGCTCCCTGTATTCCAGTTTATGCTTCAATAGACAAAAAGGCTTTCTTTATACATAATGCTTTATCTTCTCAATTCCTATCAAGCAGTACAATTTAACCATATCATTTCCGAAACAATGCATCACTTTTCTGCAAAAATAAAAAGCATAGACAATTCTAAATGCAAACAACCAACAACTCTTTTCAAAGGACTGCAATATTTTTTGGTGTAAACAGTGGAAACCACCATGGACCTTTTATGGAAATTATAATAGTGTCCACTTTATGCTACTAACTTTCTGACTTACCTGACTTTGCATAACTATTGTTTTACTATTTTAATATGTTCTGCGCAAATGTACTTACTACCCATGTGGCAAATTTGTAATATCAGGAAACATGTGGAAGGGAGCAAGACAAGCAGATGTAAAATTCCATGCAAGTATAAGATTATATCATAAATACCACTTTCAAATCCACAGTGTCTCCTAAAAGACAGTAGATTTCCAAATCCTGTAGTTATCACAATGGCTTTTGCTGCATGATACATTTGATGCATCTTTATATACTGTCTAGTGTTGCCTGGTCTAGTGTATACCACCTATTAGCTGACTTACTTTGCATTAGAAGTTTGAGGTTAAGGCCCCATGTAGCAGACTGAAGCTAAAAAACACAGTAGAAAAAAATGCAGCAAAAACACCCTTTTTTACTGCAGCATTTTTGCTGCATTTCTCTCTGCAATTTTTTCTTCCCTTACATAGTTACATAGTTAGTACAGTTGAGAAAAGACATATGTCCATCAAGTTCAACCAGGGGATGGGAAACATCATGACATTCTATACATTTCCATATGCATCAATTCTATTTTGCTCTAAAAAGGCATGTCATCCTTTTTTGAAGGTGTCGGCTGTTGCTGTTGTGACCAACTCCTGGGGTAGGCTATTCCACAGATTTATAGTTCTTACAGTGGAGAAGCCTTGTCAGCTCTTGAGATTAAACCTTTTTTTCTCCAGATGGAGAGAATTCCCCCTTACCTATTGAGGGTATTTTACATGGAAATGCTTTTCCCCATATTTCTTGTATGGGTCATTTTTATATTTATACAGGATTTAAATGCTCTTAAACTCCTCTTCTCCAGACTAAACAGATTTAACTTCTTTAGTCTCTCCCCATAACTGAGGTCCTCCATGCCCCTTATCAGTTTTGAACATTTTCCAACTTTAGGACATCCTTTCTATGAATTGATGCCTAGAATTGAACTTCATATTCCAGATGGGGCTGCACCAATGATTTATGAAGTGGTAATATTACATCCCTGTCCTGTGAGTCCATACCCCTTTTGTTATAGGGCAATATCTTGCTGGCCTTAGAAGTAGCTGATTGACATTACATGCTGTTAGTTAACCTATGATCTACAAGTACACCCAGATCCTTCTCCACCAGTGACTCTCCAAACTTTACTCCCCCTAGGACATATGTTGCATGCATATTATTTTTACCCAGATGCATAACTTTACATTTATCCACAGTGAACCTCATTTGCCATTTGGATGCTCAAACGCTCAGGCTGTCCAAGTCTGCTTGTAACCTACGTACATCCTCTATAGACTGTATTACATAGCTTGGTGTCATCTGCAAAAATAGTGACAGTGCTATTAATCCCATCTTCTATTTCATTAATAAATAAGTTAAATAACAGCGGTCCCCCTGTCATCCTCGGACCTCCGCGGTAAGATCGCAGGTTCCAAGGGGTTGCCATGGCAGCCAGGAGGCTGGGCCATGGCGTCCTGACTGCCTAAACACAGTTCCCATAGGAACTAATGTGCAATGTTCTTCAATACAATGTATTGCAGGACATTGCACTGGGGATCTGAGATCCCAGCTTCAAGTCCCCTTGTGGGACATGTAAAAAGTAAAAAAATAAAACAAACACTTAGTTTAAAATACACACAAATAAATAAAAC